>OY997595.1:16692773-19092773 GCA_963921825.1 Erodium maritimum
ATGAACTGGGCAAGGTAATACGGTCTATGATTGCCTTTGAAGCTTTTCCTAAAACTAGATGAAGCTGATGTAGATTTCTATTAAAGTTTGAGAACCATCTACATGTAATAGGGTTAATTGCTAAAAGTTACTCTTATGTATTGTCCACGTGCGGAAAACTACCTTCTGTATTGTCCATGCTTATAAACTACCCTATCTTTTGACCACAGTCGTTTACTGACAACTTTTTGGAATATTCCGTTAAAATGGATCAAATTTGGGGATATTTAGTCGAAATGGATGGAAAATTAGGGACATGGACAATACGTAAGGGTAGTAATTTCATTGAAAAAACTGACAGACGACCCTGGTCAAAAGATAGGGTAGTTTAAAAGCATGGCCAATACATTCCGCACGTGGACAATACATAAGAGTAACTTGTGGCAATTAACCCAATATAATATTTGTTGACTCGGCTGTCTTTAGCAAAAAAATTGTAAAAATGACATATGTAGAGAATGCTATTAGCTTTAGGGTCTGCCCTCTTGCAGAATTTGAAAATCACATTTTTAGGCTTCTTCTACTAACTACATATCAATATTAAATGCATGATTATTAATAAACTATTTGAATATGGTTTCTGAAATGTAGCCAGTTCAAAACCCCATTGATCCACTGAAACATTTCCCCTCAAAATCCCATGTTTTATATAGATACATATGATATAAAAGAAAAATTATAGTTCAGTCCTGCCCAAATGCCATTTTTTGGAAATATGTGCTTCCTTTTTGTTTGTTTTTTTTACCGAAAAATCTTTGTTTACCACAGGAAGGATACCACACATTTCGAGGGGGATTTTGGAACTACTTTAGCATGGGTAAGCTATGCTCCACTCTGCAAAGCTATATGGTACATTGTATCCTTTTAGAAATGCTTTCTGATTTACAAAGGCGTTTTAGGAACTCATAGCAGTTTATAAGGAGTGGCAGTAAAGTGTGTACTTAGGCTCCATACCTTACAACCTGCTTGAGGAGCGTGCCTCTCTAATTATGCCCGATTTATTATGTCTAGGTAGTTGCTACCATGTCTTCTAGCTTTCATGTTGCCCTGCCTAATAATTTTGCAATAAAAATAAGGAATTCAGTTTGGTGGTTTTGTTACTCAAGTTCAGAGAAAATAATTCGTACTCTAGATTTCATTGTCCGGTGTTACCTTAGCGTGGTTTTCGGCTGGATAAAAACTTCAATTTTTTCTTCTACAGGAATGGATGCTCAAGTGTCTTATGCATTTCACTCTGAGAGGAAACTGCATCCTGAAAAATTCAAAAATCAGTTAGTTAATCAGGTATAATTTAAGTTGATCCCATTTAGACGGATCAAAAGTTTTATTTCTTTGCTAAGAAATTACAAGTTACATAATAAATGTTTGAAATTGCATCAGCTAATACATTTTGTTATATCTCGGTTACTTGTAAATATGAAAGAAAAAAAATTAAAACTTTTATGTGGAATCTCATTAATCCAGTGAGACAGCGTTTGACATGTGCATGCCTAAGTGCTGTTTTATTTTTTGTGGACTTCAACTTGTAACTTTGTTAACAATACATGTGGCCTTTTGGGAATAAATTCTACGGATTAACATTTGTTAGTTGGATGACTCTGGTCTCTTCTCTCCGATCTTAATATTCAATTTGGTAAATCAGATGCTGGTCGATGAAGATGGAAAATTCTTAAGTAGTTGTGGCGCATCATGAAATGTGATGTCATTATCCTTGTTTGATGCGGTCTCTCTGTGTGTGTATAGAGAGAAGAAATATGATATTTGAGGTTATGGCTAAAACTGAGATTCCATAATGTGTTTCTCAATGTTGATCGTTTTTTGCAGTTTTTGCCTGCATTACCAAGAAGTTCAATTTTTTGGCGTGCTCTTATATACAACTTCCGTACCTCATTTCCCCCCTTCAAGTGTTTAGGACACTTCATTATTCAATTTTTGAAACAATTGGTTCATATACAACTTATATTTTTGGGTTAATTGCCAAAAGTTACCCTTATGTATTGTCCACATGCGAAAAACTACCTTATGTATTGTCCATGCTTTTAAACTACCATATCTCTTGACCATGGTTGTCTGTTGGTTTTTTCAACGAAATTACCACCCTTATGTATTGCCCACGTCCCTAATTTTAACGAAATATTCCAAATTTTGCGTAGTAAAGGACCGTGGTCAAAAGATAGGGCACTTTATAAGCATGGACAATACATAAGGTAGTTTTTCGCATGTGGACGATACATAAGACTAACTTTTGACAATTAACCCTATGTTTTTTATCACAAGGATTTAGGCTACATATACATCAGGATCTAGGAAAGTTTAGGGAAGGGAAAGTGGGATGAAGGAAATAATTTCATCTATTTTCTTAAGAACTCTTACATTAGGGATGAAGCCGTTCAGTTTAATCTTTTCAAAGATCCTTGTATGCCCACATTCTATTTTCCCATGAACCTTTATATGACTTCATTGACTTGGCATATCTCTCTTGAGTCTTGATGCAATGTAGTCTTAGCTGCAAAGAGGCACTGATCTTATTTACTTAGATATTTGAAGTTGTCCAGTGGTTGAATAAGTTTTGCTTGTGACATCCTCTAAGATTTAAAAAAAAACATGATTTTTATTCCTCTCACTCAAACAGAGTACTTATGCGAGGCTTGGGTGTACACAAGGATGGTTCGCTGCCTCCCTTTTTCATCCTTCTTCACGGTGAGTATTGAAAGTTGCCCATTCCATAAGGCGTTGCGCTATTTTGTTGCTTAAGTTATACATATGAAGTTTTTGAGAATAGATTGTATGATCCCCGATAACTAAAATCTGTTTCTGCTTACTCGTCTGTCAGATCAGTTCTTAAATAGGTTGTTATTAATTTATAATGTTTGCAGTTGAAATTACCGTCGTTTTGGTTGTTTATCTCATACTGTGATACATCATTAATAAACTATGATGAGCAAGTATCAGTCACTAAGGATACCATATCAGTTTTAGGTATTTTTTTTGGTTGTGTACAATGTCAGTAGCCAATATCTCATGGTACATCCCTTGTATCTTCACATATTTCCCAGATTCCCATTTTAGTTGTAAATGATAACTGCTTCCCCCTGTTTATCTTTTGCACCCTTTTCTTCTGGTAATTATATTATTATTAACTTTAAATTCTTGTTACAGGAATATTGCTCAGCTTGCAAAGGTGAGCATCATGAATAAACATAGTGGTGAGTGGAAGGAACTTCATATACCACATAGGTGAGTCAAAACTTATTTTTCAGCCTTTGCTCATCTAATCTTGCTTACATATCTTATGCTGATTCAGAAGGCATCGTTTATTCTAGTTTAACTGTCATATGTGCATGCGATACTTCATTGAGTCTTCAGTGTCACACATTTCGGTTAGGCACTTCTAGGAAGATAGATGATTCATGTCCACAGATTTGGTCAAACTGATATGACCTTTTCATTTAATCCAAATCTATTTCGGTTAGTCTCATATATTATTTATTTCATTTACTGTCCTTTCCTCTCCATACTCCAGTTTGATTCTTCTATAGTGGCAGTTCTAGGATCACTTGATTTTTTTTGTTTGTATAAATATGAAATATTAGCTTTGACAACTGGTCTGCAACTTAAACCCTATGTCCCATCCTAGCTTCTTAGTTCAGAATATCTTCTGCACAAAAGAAAAATACATTCATATGCATATCTGATATCTCTAAACAATTTATCTGTCTCCTGATTGTGCTTTTTTTCTTCTGCTGACGTATCCTCTGTTTGATATACAGCATCCGATCTATTATTTGCCTAAACTTGCCTAGCTTTTCTGGTGGACTAAACCCTTGGGGAACACCAAATGCAAGGAAAACAGAGGATGTATGTTGCATTTTGGTTTCCTTGTTTTGGTGCAAATATGATCATAAAATTTACATAAATATAATGTTTGTATATTTTTCTTTCGTAAACAGAGAGACTTGACTCCACCATTTGTGGATGATGGCCTTCTTGAGGTTGTTGGCTTCAGAGATGCTTGGCATGGGCTTGTTTTGATGCACCCTAAAGGCCATGGAACTCGTCTTGCACAAGTAAGGAGATAGAATAATGTCATATGAATTGGAATAGAATAACCAAGGGTTGTGGGAGAAGTGGCAGAGGCTTCAAATAATAAATACGAGGTTGTTGGTCCCAATCCCCGCCCTTGCAGTTATTGCTGATACAAAAAAAATGAATGGGCTTAGAACAATGGCATGATGATATATCTTGATAAATCAACTGATAGAAGCAACTCGTTTTTGGAGAAACTGATCTAATTCCATTATAAACTTTATGGCTTCGTTAATTTGATTGTTTTTTTTTTGTATTAGGCTCACCGTATTCGGTTTGAGTTTCACAAAGGTGCAGCTGATTGCACATATATGAGGATCGATGGAGAGCCCTGGAAACAGCCCCTACCAGTGCACGACGACACTGTAGTGGTAGAGATCTCTCACCTTGGTCAAGTGAACATGCTTGCCACTCACGATTGCAGGGCTAAAGGAGCTGGTGATCCCGTGGACTACAGTGGAGAAGAAGAGGACGAAGATGATTCAGTACACCAAGCCGAAGGGGCCGAATTCAAGAAGTTTGGTGCAGCTGAAACATTCAAGATTCCAGACGAGATTGATATTTCTCATCTTAGTTAACCATTGAAGCGCTTGTTTTGCCAAATGGGTTATGAAATCGGTTGTGTGATGCTTGCTTCCTATGCTTTTCCCTTTATTTGGAGTGGTAATTCAAGTACACTATTATTTGCTGAGTCAGTTCAAATCAAATTCATTTAAACACTACACTGAGACACTATCATGTGACCTATATGTGATAGTGATCTGTCAGATTGTTTTGGGTATGTACAGCTGTATTTGAACACTACGTTATGTGAACTTTGGGCTCCATGATTAAGTCTGTTCGGTGAACCTCAAATTAACGTAAATTTACCTTGGGGATAGAATTTAGGCCGATAAAATTACATTCGAAGGCAAAAACGTAATTGATGAAAGGTTTAAACAATGGATGGTCCAATCTTATCTCAAGATGAAATTATTGAAATCAAAGGATTGGAACTGCACAGGAGCCAATATGCCATTGCTGACCTGCGAACTACTACTGAGATATGTACCGGTAGCCCATTTTGGGCAATTTTGATTAATAGAGAATAAATTAGAATTTTTGTAGAGAGGGGGTTTGAACCCGGGTCCGTAGAGAAGAAATTAGAAATTTTTGTAGAGAGTGGGGTTTGAACCCGGGTCCGTGAGGTGCCAAGCTCTGATACCATATTAGAGGAGCAACTCAACTAAAAGCTCGAGCTGATAGTTGAAGGCCCAATTATAGTTATATTCAAACACTTTCTTCTACTTTCTTCTTCTCCCTGAAATCAGAGAAAATTAAGGGATTAAAATTTATTAGGAGATGATATGACCAACAAATTCCGTAATCCCTTCTAAAGACTATTGAGAAAGAAAAAATGGTGAATATGAATTGTAGTCTTGTTACTGAAAGCCATTCAAACGTTTACAGAAAAAGTTTTTACCTATCCACATATTCCCTTAGAAGCTCCTTTGCTTGAACTAACTTGGAGAGCAGGTTGCGGTATACATCAAGGTCTCGATCTACATTTATCTTGTTGATGTTCAAGGCTGCACAAAGCTGTTGAGAGATTGAGCCAAGGTTAATGTAAATTGAGTATAATATTACACCTAATTACACTAACACAGGAAAAGTTATAGGTAGCCATAAATCCTCATATACCTTGTGTCATGATATTTTATTTCGACAATTAAGCCTACAGGCTAATTAGAATAGTTGAACATTAACCTTCAACATGTGAAATCAATGAGCATCATTGCACATGATAAAATTTGTTTGCCACTTGAGAGAAGTATATGATATATTACTTAACATTGAAGAAATTGAGATCTAACCCTTTCTAGTACTGTAGGTTCGGACGCATTAGCCAGCTCAAGAACTCGAAACAGTCCAATGGCAAAAAAGCGGGTATAACTGAAACTCCCACTGCCAGATCTTTCAGCAACATCCTTCATTATCCCCTCAATTTCTCCATCTTTGGATGAGAACTCAACTAATGAGCTGGAAGTCTGAGACCTGGCCCATTCTTCAAGTTTTTGTGCATCAGTTCTGTAGTGCATTGCATACATATATCAAATCTGAGATAAAGTACCCTTTTTATTATAATTTGATGAAGTTCAAGAAGGGAACACAAAGCATGAAATGTCTCCTAATTGATCAAAATATTGAATTAGAAAAATACTTTCAATGTTTCGTCTTCTAAAGTAAAGAACACGTTTTTATTCTGTTACCTTTTGGGTTATATCTAGTTAGAGTGTGCATCTATAATTAATTCAAAGACAGGCTTGGGAAACATTATGCTTGCTCAAACTTTGGCCTCATGGCCATAATACATAACCTGTACAGCTCAACTTTGTTTCTTCTACAAGATCAGTTTCTATTTTGTAGCTTAGACATTCAAGTTTCTTTAAAACAAATTAGTTACATTTGAATGTAGATGTAATTTTTATTTATTAATTCTTATTAGTGATTACTCAAGAGGTGTTACAAGTTTTTAGGGGGAACTTTTGAAAAGGTCCCTCATAAATTGGTCACAGACAGAAAAAAGCCCTTTTAAGAAAAATGTGCTATGCACTACACTATGAATTGGACACGGTTCTCCGTTACAGTTAGTAGACAATAATGGAAATTCAATTTCCGCCAGCCACATTTCTCATAAAGGCCTTATGAATTGTCCACAATTATGCATGTGGCCAATTCACAAGGCCTTATATGGCATAAATACCTAAAATTAAGAGGGAATTGCTTAAAATTGTCCTCATGAATTGGTCATGGACGGAAAACGGCCCCATTATTTAAGTCTGAAGATTTTAATAGTAGTGACGTACTGTTGTTACTGAAAATTTCAATAGCAAAGAGTTATGTAGTTCTTAATGTAAAGCAATAAATTCAGTGGACAGACCGGTATTGCTCTGGTTCTTCCCGCAATGCCTTTATGTATGCTTGGAAGATGGCTTCCCGATCCTCATCACTTGGGTATCCATCCATGAGCTGATCATACACAGTTACAAAACCAAGGGCAAACACGGGATCATAACGGTATGTTCTCTTGTACTTCATTAGATGATGCTGGGCAATGAGTTCCTGCAGCACTGTGTTGTAAATGCTAGGGATTGGCCGCTTATATGCCTTGAGAAAATTCACCTTTGTCTCCGCTACTGTAGGTGCCACTCCATCTGCATATAAAGTAAATAAATATATCGAATCCCATAAGGAAAGCAAGTGATTTATCTAGTAATCTATGCACTCTAACTTATAGGGATTATACTTGAGTTCAATTTAAATGGATTGGATTGACCAAACAAGAAACTGGGGTTGAATCTAATCAATCTCATTTTACAGAATTCACACATCTCAGCAGAAATATCTTAAAATGCAACAATTGCCATTGGTGAAAAAAAAAAGATTAGACACTGCTCAACTGAATCGAAAAAGGCTTTTGAACGTTATGAAGTGAAATGGCATAAGTTATAAAGAACTTTCCTTGTGAAGAGAACAAAGTGCGCTTTTAGGTTCAACTAGATGAGTTTCATTTGACATAGAAAATACAATGAGTTTTGTCACGCCCTAAATCTGGTTTTTTTTTTTGATAAGCTCGAAAAATTTATTAGAAAAAAATTAGATCCAAGCAGGATCTAACCAAAGATAACCATTACAAAGAAGCTCTCAGAAGGAGCTGCGGGAACAATAACCCGAAACAAAAACCCATGAAGGGAACAAAAATCAACCATCCGTGACCCACTCTTCACCCTCTGATGTTAAAGTCGGATCATCAAAAGCTTTAGCTGAATGAGCTAACTGCTCGACTTTAGTTTGCAAAATCTGCTTCCCAAAGTCCACAGGATTGACAAGTCTCGCACGAGCCAAAGAACGCGATGGTTTGACTTCAACAGTGTAGTAATCCGTTAAAAAAGGTGGAGGTCGACTCTGACGATTCGAAGTTCTAGACGACTGCTTCGAATGGTGACCCTTAAACGGAGGCGGTTGCAGAAGCACCTCCTTCCACGGACTACTCTGATGAACCTCGGTAGATATAGGAGCATGAACCGATGAAGTTGGATCTCGAGTGTTAAATTCCGGATCCAAAACACCCTCCATAGGGCCTGTTGACATATTTGGGCTCAAAATAGGCCCAAAACCAGACCCTATAGAAGCCCCGGGCTCAGTTAAACCAATTGGCCCACTAACAACCCCAGGCCCAATCACCTCAACCGGCCCATCTAAGCCTTCTTCTACCTCACGCACATCACACGGTTCTGAAACAAATCCCACCGAAACCGGCGTTTCTGCAACCAAAGAATCTGAAGCGATCCCACCTACAATCCCACCCGTACCCAACGGAATAAATTGAGTTTCAGAATTTGAATTTGAAATCCCATGAATGACGAGATCTCGGATCGCACCCGAGACCTGTGAACCAGACCCACCCGGAACAACACCGTCGACGACCACCTCCGGCGATCCGACGATCACTAATGGTTGAGGTTCCACTCCGATCTGCATACTCAGCTCTCCCACGCCTAAAAGTCGATCTTTTCGCACCACCTCAGTGCTCTGTTTCAAAGAGCAGACCTCCAGCGTAACCTTCTGACGTCGGGAAATGGCCACAAACAACTTAAACCCGTTGATCTTATACCCATTAAGACTACTTGATGCCTGAGACGCATCGTCCTGAGATGTAAACCGAACAAACCCAAAGAAATTACCACTTCGGTTCGGACGCCGCAAAACAGAGCAAGACGAAACCTCGCCGTAAGCTCCAAAAACGTTTCTAACCCACTCTGATTTGGTATCATACGGCAAATTACAGACAAATACTTCATCCCTCTGCAAATCATACTTTGTTTTCTTTGAACGGCGAGTGTGTACGATGGGACGAGTTTCACCAGACACAATCTCGTCAGCACCGGACGCAGCATAAGGCATGGCAGCCACCTCACCGGCCGAGGCCGAACTCCGTGCAACAACCTCCTCATCAAAAATCGGGGACGACTTGGATGTACCCGCTCCATCCTTCGATTCCCGACCCCGCTTTGGCCGAAAAGATTGTCGAAACACCTTCTTCTTAGGACTATGAGAAGTTCGATTCCCTTGCGAAGACACAACCTTACAATAAGAACCATACAATGTCAACAACAAGGAACAAAATTCAGTGAAAGAGAGTTGCGAACTCTTTCGCTGCTTCTGCATGTTTTAACTCAATAGATCCGGATGAGCATTTAGATCCCTGTGCTTGTTTTTTAGACCCTAAATCCGGTATTGACCGGACTCGAGACGTGACTTAAGGATGAAACAAAATATAACAATAAAGTGTCAGAAAACCAATATAACTCTCCTGAATTTAGTTTAACCAAAATATCTCAAATAACATCTCCAACATAAATCCTTTAACATAAGGTTTAAAACTCAAAAGTAAAACCATAAACGCCTCTAAGACCAAGAGCACCCGGACCCACAGAAGCTCCCGAGCCTCGAGTCCAATACTCATCACGCTAGCCTGTAAAAACAGTAAATAAACAGATAGGGGTAAGCTTACGCTCAGTAGGGAAAATAAATAACAAGGGCATGCCTTTGAGTTTAATAATTAGAAATTCACAATCTTAGCTCGAGTCTCAATAATACGAAGAACTAAGAAGACATTGTTAAACGGGAATAAAACACTTTCAAGAGGATAGCAATAATTATAGAAATTAAGGAAAATAATACATTTCTTAACGATAAACAGAAGCTAAAGCATTTAAGTGCCACCGTGGGACATGAAGTCACCACACTCCGATCCACAATGCTCTTTGTGTCATGCCGGATTTTCCCTCGGTCCGGAGGAGACGCATAACATCACAAAGGCGTATAACGTCGAGAATACCGGAAACGTCCAAATGAGGACGCATTCGTCGGAACCCTCGGAAACGTCTCCAAAAGACCATAGATCATCGGGATCCAAGGTAATGCTCCCGCAAGATGCATATACTCGGGTGAATCAATCAAATAACCATTCCCCGCAGGGTAAACCATCCAATTGCCCCGCAGGGTCCAAATACCAATGCCCCGCAGGGTCCAATAATCAATGGCCCGCGGGGTCCAATAATCAATGTCCCGCAGGGTCCAATCCACCAGCTATGATATTACCCCACACCGGTACTTCCTTCAGTGTAGGTACCATACCGGATCACAAGTCATCGACTTAGGTACTACCCACACCAATATTCCCTTTGGTGTAGGTACCTTACAGGCACTACCCCACCCGCAGCGTGGGTGCCATACCGATATAGAATCCAACTTAAAGACTCACAAGAGGATAACATACTAAGCAATCATGGAGCAACTAACGCTTAACAAATCACAATTCTATCACAACACACCACAAGAACTAATATAGCCTTACACTTACCAATATACTTACCAACTGCACTCCATCGGTCTATCAATCACCCGATCATGTACCATTTAGCACAAACAATTACACCCAACGTTCATACAATCATTCATCCAAGCATTCGATCAAATAAGCATTCAAGCATTCGAGTTCGACATTCAAATCATCTAATTGTATTAGACTCTTAGCTTATCCAAACTAGGCAAGCAAGGCATGTGAGGCAAACACAACCAATCCTAGGGCTCATCTCGGCCTTTCTACCAGTAAAACAATTCCCAAGTATTGAAAGCGAGTTACACTAGTGGTTCACATCCTACGCATGCATACTAGACACGTCCAGTTATTAGTAATTGAAAGACGATTATTCTAGTTATTCGCATCCTATATGCAATTCTAGGACCTTTCCAATTTTATTAACCTAATAGGCATACTAGTATTGAAATGCACGAGGAGTTAGTACTTTCCCTACCTTGTGGTCTTACTCTAATAATACTTCAAGTGGCGAAATCCGGCTAGTTTCCCCTATGTTCTTCACACGGGTCCCCAAATAGTCTTCGTCCCTCGAGCTTGATTCCAAAGTCGTGGAACACAATTAAACTCTAATTAAAGGCTAACCAAAGTGCAAGCAAAGTCCCAAAACATCCCCAAAAGTCCGGTTCACAACAAAGATCGAATTTGATGAAAAACACCTCAAAGAACCCAAAACTGGTCTGCCACGGAATGGGTCACGGAACCGTGACACCACCCATCACGGATGACGTCACGGGACCGTGACGTGTGCCGTCACGGACTCCATCACGGAGCCGTGACGTCTCCCGTCACGGTGTCCGGGCAGACTCGCCTTTCTTCAACCTCCAGCTCCTTTTTCACGAAAAACAACAACCAAACTCCATTTTCAGTCATCCCAAACTCCCAAAACAGTTAAATACCTCCAAAACTCCTCTACCCATGGTAGGAATCAACAAACCAACAAGTATCCAAGGATTTTCCAAATCAAAATCAAACCAAAAACCCAATAAAACTCAAGGATTTCAACCACAAAACAACCAATACTTCTCTACAACAACATCTAACACAAAGAGAATCAAACTCAACAACTTCTAGCAAAATCCAATGAAAACCCATGAAATGAAATTGATGGAAAAGAGATTTTGATAGTGTTCTTACCTTTAGGAGAATGAGATGGAGAAGATGATGAGGTTTTTGGAGAGTAAAAGCTAACAACTTGGATCAAGAGTTCCCTTTTCCCTTTCTTCTTCTTCAAGACACTCTTGTTCTTCCTCCTCTCTCTTTTTCTCTCAAAATTTCGGCTACAACAACACAAATGAGCTGAAATTGGTCTTCATTTTCCTTAAAAGACCTAAATTGGGAAAAGACCAAAAAACCCCTTTGGGTGCTTATCCACTTAAGGACAAAAGGGATGGGTAAATGGGTATTTTGACCCCTTTTTCTACCCCTCCAAGCTAATAGGGACAAGTGTCCAAGTAGGGACCACTTGTCCTTAGCTAAAAATCCAGCACTCTTGATTTATCCGTTTTAGTCGATAAAACGGGTCTCGTTGACCGAAAATTGACCGTTACAATATTACAGTCAAAATACTGGAAATGGCCCAACTAATCTAACCGTGATAACGGCTAAGCTCTTTGGGCCCCGGAAAGGTCCCGAATGACTTCCGGAGTCATCAGTTGACTTTTCCAGTCGAAAGTCAAACTTCGTCGAAATCCACCGGTTCAACCGGCATCGACCGGGGGTGGTTCTTACAAGTTTGAAATGCTTAAAGAGGCATCATATTTCTATAATTCACAACCTATGCGTCCGTAATAGATCAATGTTTATGCAGAATCAGAACATGCCCTTCCACTTGAATTATTGAACCCTCTTACACATTCAACTAAATGAACACTAGAATTAGCAATGTCCTGAATTGGAGACATATATCTCCCATATATTTCTATTGCTGATAGATTTATCAGGTTGCAACAAGTCTATCTTCAAATCTAAATACTCTTAAAATATAATAAAATATATATCTATGCAAATTTAACTCCATTGAAACAAATTGAAGAACTTAGTACTGGTCTTTCACAATATCTCACTCACATGAGTAGTGCAAAAAGAACACAGTAGAAAATTCATGAAATTTTCTCAGCATCCAAACAGAAATCACCGAAATAAGCAAAATGCCACCAAAATCAAGAAAAGCTCACGGGATGAAGCTGACAAGCACCGAGTAACCATGCGAGATAAAGGATTTGAGGCCCGAGTATTCGTCGAATAGCACGGAAAACTCGTACGGATTTGGAAATCCTCTACGTTCAAAGCGTAACAGCGAGTCGATGAAATCGAGACTTTTCTGGAGACAATTGCCGAAAAAGAGAGCGAAGAAATCGCCGCCATTTCTAGAGGGGGAGAGAGAGAACACAGTGTTTGCGTGAAGGTTGTGAATTGTCCGGGAAAATGTGTGTCATAGTCGGAGGGAGAGAGGAAAATTGAGAGGTTGAGTTTGGGTTTTTCTGGTAAATAATGTGAGAAAGTGAGAGGCAGGCTTATCCACTCCCACTTTGTTTCTATTTCTGTTACTAATAAATTTGAAAATTCGGTGATATTCGATGGAATAGCGGTTGATTTTGATCTCTTTCGTTGCGCGATGGATAATGTAAGAGTGATTTAAAAATGTAAGTATGGTAGGTAGTACACGTATGGGGTCTCCGCTTTGAAAACTAACTTGTTTCGACCTAACCATATCTCCCACAACACCAGGACGCACAGGGGGTTCCAAACTCTGTTGAACCTCCTCTTAACCAAACTTGGCCATTCAAGATGGGAACAGACGTCTCCCTGTAGTATCCTTGAACCCCCACCAATTCAAAACCCCAGACCACACCCTCCAACCAAAAGAGCAATCGGGGGTGGGGTGGGTGATCACACTCCTCAAAACTAACCCTACAAAAGTTAGTTTATGACACCCTTTAGATTATGACATCCTTCCCCTTCCTCTTTGTGGCCTTGTTGCCAATTGGACGCTCTTGTTCACACGGAGTGGCAATTGGTGCACTTAGGTCAATTGGGGCACTTGACTCCTCAATCGGATCGTTGGACCCCCCCACCAACTTCGGACTCACCACCGAGAGCTGTAACATTGTCATCATCGGTGGGAAGTGAATGAGGTGGGGTTGTGCTGTAACTATCGGCCTCGTTCAATCGTCGTCGTTGAGCCCGACCGTGCCTTCGTCTTCCCAGAACTTCTCATCGTTTACCAACGGCTTGATTCAATGGAAGAGGTTGAATTTCTTCGGTTCGTTGGGCCGGTACGTGAGCCGAAAGATTTTGGCTACCCGCTCCATATACATTGTTTCGTCCCAGCAGTCATGGTCTTCCTCCATCTCCTTCCTCATAAGGGTGATCCACCTCCGCACTCTAGGAGCAGTTCGGTTCCAATGGCTCTTGACGGATTGCCATGTCCACTCTTCTGGCTTGAATTTTCCATCTTTAACGAATCTTTTCGTCACAGTGCCCTAGAACGTGGTGGCGGCTTGGGATTTTCCCTTTATGGGGTCTTTGGTTGTGCGGAGCCACGTTTTGATCAGGAGTTTTTCTACCTTGGGGTGCCATTTGGTGCGTTTGTCTACGAACGGCTTCTTCTGTTGTCCACCTCGGGGGGCAACAGAGGACGACGTGGAGGACATCCGGGTCCCATTGCTTCCACCAATGTGTTGTTGGTGGTACTCACTATAATCGGGGTACCCGTAATAGTTGTTGGCGGGGTTGTACATCGGGGGTTGAAAGTCGTTGGCCGGAATTGAACGGTTGTTGGACTGGACCTATGTTCAAATGAATTAATTAACATACATAACAAAAAATTAATTAATGAAACAGAATGCATTTAACGACATTTATAACTAAAAAATTAATTAATGAAACTAAATGCAGTTAATAACATTTGTAATACAAATTGGTTGAAAGTATGCTCATTCAACATTTGTTGGTAACCCCCTCCTAGAGGTATGTTGATCGAAGGAGTCGGATTGTGTTCATCCGGTGAGTACTGTTCTTGCTTCGGTGAGGTCGACGGTTGAGTCGAATCGTCGAATATTTTTATCGGATTTTGTAGAGAGAAAGTGGATAATTTGAGAGTGAAAGTTGAGAGAATATAGAGAGAAATGGTGTGAGTTTGATGAATGGAGGAAGAGGTATTTATATATAGGTGGAGAAAAATGTATTTTTGTATTAATTTTTTATTGAATTTAATTAAAAAATAATAATAACCGTTGTAAAATTCGGACCGTTTCCAACGGTCCGAATTGTTTTCCTTCGTCGTGTCACGTGGCACGTTGTGATTGGGTCGCGCTGATTCACAAACATGCAAACCACGATCGTGAATTGCGGTGCGAGCCACAACTCGTGGTTCGTAAAATCGTGGTTCGCGGCCTGATTCGCTCAATGTAGGTGCTCTTAGTTTCAGAAGTTCGCATCATAATTTATCATAATCACCATATGAATCCCGAAACTTAATCTCCGATATATGATCCTTTTGATGTACATGCTCTAAAGAAATGAGATTTAATTAGAAAGAAAACAATCTGAAGCTGTAAAAAAGATGCTATCCGTCCAGCCCACATTGATATATATTTGCTCTGTGCTCCAATGTTTATGGACGCAATTTGCATAATATCTACTTTAATGATCTTTGTAACTACTTTTTCTGTATCAGGACATGACTCGACCGGAACCAAACATGGAAAAAGCTGAAGATAAGTTCCCAACAGTGCAACAAAAGCAAGATATTTTAGAAATCACAAAGAATCAATTTTATTTGAAGTCATTTTCAGAATCTGAAACCTACAATTCTATGAAGGGCTTTTGTGTTGTGATGCTCTTCTCCCTATATATATGCACCATATATGTGTGTTGTTATAAAAACACACTTGTTCTATAATCTATTGTAGTTCATCTGAAGATGATCTCTAGGGAAGCCATTGAAGTAGTGGTGAAGGGGGTGATGATGAAGGATCAGGCTTCCAGAAACTCCACCATCGCTTCTCTGCGTGGCGCCAAACTGTTGAATGAAGCTACTAGATTCAAGCAGCCGGCGGAGTCGCTGAGGACTATCATGTACTTGAGCACTTGGGGTCCTAATTGAATTAGAGACTATGACTTGCCAAGTTCTGTACATATGTATATGTAATTAGTTACTTTGATCTAAATAAAAGATTAGCCTAGGATAAATAATGTCAAGTGTTTGCATGATTCGCTTTTATAATAAACAGGTTGTGTACAAGGTTGAAGAGATTAAAGCACTAAGTGCATCCACATCAGTGAGGGATCACGAACCCTGAGGCTGAACCCTCTGCTGATTGGGCAGAGATCAGCCTCTGCCCCCCTAAAAAAAGTGTGCTGCACATTAGAGGGACAAGTATGGGGGCATGATTTTCATAATTGTTGACTGTATAATTAATTAAGTTTTTACTGAATCTGTTAACGTTATTTTTGGTTGGGCGAAATAGTTGGCAGCCATGTTGTACTGGTCGAACAGTGGGCGGGTGTATACCCTAGTCGTGCTTGGCGGTTGTCCAAATTGATTGGGCGGTGGTCCCATTGGATTGCCCGGTTGGGGCGGTTGTCCTATTCCACCTACGTTGACATTTAAATTTTAATTGCAATAAAAATGGATAATTCATTGTTTGATCAAAAATAATTAAAATTAAATATATAATGTAAATATAACTGAACATCCATGACATTAAAATTACTGAAATGATTAATAATTTAATTAATGAAATGAATAAAATTATAATTCAAAAAATTACCTTGGCCCTAAAGAGCGGTCATGTATTGGTTGAACGCATCAGGGTTCCAACCACCGGTTGGGGTGAAACCGGCTTGCAACATCTGTACGTAGGACGACCCGGCTTGATTGGTGATATGACCTTGTGGATTGGGGTTCGCATGTTGTTCATCGGTGTTGTCTTCCTCTTCCGAGTTGAAAAATTCATGTTCCGGCGATTGAGTGGAATCGTCGTCAGACATTATCGATCGGATTTTGCAAAGACGATATGAATTTGAGAGAGTGAGGTTTGAGAGAATTTAGAAGTTTGTGGTGTGGATTTGGTGAAATGGGGTGAGGGGTATTTATAGTGGTTGAAGAAGTGTTTTTTTTTTAAAAAAAGGTAGTCGTTGCCGACCGTTGGCAACGATCTTTTTTTTTTTGGCTTGGACAGGTGGCAGCCTACCACTGGACGAGAGAGAGGCAGATGAGTGCGAGGCAGCGAGGCTGATTTTGGCCCCGAGCCTCTGCCCCCCGAACCCTCCTCGTCCCTCTTCTCCCCCCCCCCCCCCCGCCCCGCACGCCCCCCTCCCCACACCGGTCAAACCCCTAACCCTGAACCCTTCTCCTGCTGCTCCCGCCCCGGCCTCGCGCGCACGCCCCGGCTTGATGTGGATGATCTAATTGGGTCCTCTCCGTCCCCAGCAGATGAGATGCAAGACTTTGTTAACCTTGTCAAAGCTTCCGCTTCTGATCATCAACAATCGACACAACTTTCTTTCTATGCCGAGACTTCTGCTGGGAAAGGAGGTAAGGGAAGCTTTATTGTTGATGACGCTAAGAAGAATAGCTCGGGCGAATGAGTTTATTGCAAGAAAGTTTGGAAAAGCATTTTGATCTTTGTTCTTTGGCACTCGACCAGTTAAATTGCCTGGCTGTTCCGCAGGTTGAGAAGGATGTTGAGGATAGTCAGGACGAGGATTTCCCTGAATCAATTACAAGAAAAGCTCTGTCCCCTGTTTTGGTGTCTAGTCAGTTTTGTGTTTAAACCCGGATAGGATGCAAGCAAGGAGGGCGTCATGTGCTTCTCTGGTTTTATCTACCCTGTTGAATTACAATCAGAGCCAGAACAGATGTTGTGTTATTGGGTTCGGTCTGGTGAAGTTGGAGTGGGCGGAACTAAGGCTAGAACTGCTGCCCGGTTACGAATCAGATGCTAGTGCCCACAATCCATCAAAATAGCTCATGCATCCGAAAATTGGCTCCTTTGGCAAGAAAATTGGTTCCCTTATTGTTGAAAACCAGGATCCAAAACCAGCTTTCGCCTACTTTTCTCTTGGTTCTCAAATAGCACCTCTCTTCTTAGTAGCCTCTTCAGATGGGGTCAGTCTAAGAAATGCAGGGAGGAACATGAAGCTCCACTGAGCGTGCCTCTGAAGTGGGCCTATACGATCCCTAGAGAGTATCCTACCTCTAGGTTGTTAGGTAGGGTATTTGGGGATACTATCGGGCCTCTTCCTCGATGGGACGAGTCTTTATGTAGGGTATTCAGGGATAATGGAGCAAAACTCGACGGTCACTCTGAGGATGATGGTGCCAGTTTGGCTTCTTTTCTAGGAGGGAAGTATCAAATAGGGGTAACCCCAAAAGTTCTGTATCACGTTATGCGCCACATGCCTGATCCTCCCATAATTATAGTAGAAAATTGACAGGCGCTCGTATGTCAAGCTCACCCGTATCGGATTCGGGAATTCCTTGAAGTGCAGGATCAAGGAGCACCATAGAGACCTAGTGATAGAGAACCAGAAATGAACCCAAACCGTCCCACTCCAACAGAAACCCCACTGATCACAGGGCACGCGCACGACTCTCCTAGAGCCGCTCCAATTATTTCCCATGTGGCCCGAGTTCGAACCTGGGGTGGAAGCCCTCGTGTTGGGACCCATAATTGGATACAGTTCATGTAGGGTAGTTCCCTTTGCAGTTACTCCTTGATGTCACCGAGGAGCAGCGGGTAGTCATCGTAACACCATGGCTCGTTCTCTCAAACCCAAGCCTTTGCTTTATTCAAAAAAGAAGACGAACTCACCGGTTTTGAGGTCCTTAACACATAACCCCCGGACAAACGTCACCACATCCGTGTGATGACTTTGAGAAACTTTTCGGTATGATCGGTCTGTTAGTAGGCGACCAACCATGCTGAATTTTTGACGGGCGAGGATACCCGGATCCATTGGGGTAAAGGGGACATCGATGACGAGATCCTCCTCCTTTGTGATGGAGCAGGTCGATAGGGTTTCTTGTAGCGGCGTCATGTATGCAACAATTGGAGGGCTTGGTGGATCGGATGGAGGAAAGGGTAGGGTTCCAGAATTAGGGCATAAGTTCCTCGCGACGGTAGGATACAAGATCCCCATGATCATTGGTTCACCTTCCTTGAACGGATATTTGGCTCGGGGATTAGGACCTCCCTCAATCTCCCTCACTGGCGGGTCACATGAGGGGGGCTCCAACGGCGTCGGGTTTGATGGTTTCTAACGTGCTTTATAGTTCCTTGGTTTCTTTGTGAAGGAGGACGGAAGCATCCTCCCACACGAAAAGACCATCAGAGAAGAACTGGGTACTGGCGGAACTAAAACCTCTAGAGAGGAAGCGTTGTTAGCCTTTGACGACCTAAGGTGAGGGAGACGCTGATATGGAAGGCAAGACTGATGGTTTCGTCGATTTCTTCCTACCCTTTTTAAGAGGTCGGATTACCTCAGAGGAGGGCCTTGGAGGCATGACCAGGACCGAAGGTGCATAGGGCAAAGCAACAATTGGTATCGGGGGGAAGAGGATTCATTAGAGGAGGAGGCATAGAATCGACGGCACATGTTCCAATCACCAAAGTAAACAGCGTCATTGATAATATTAAGGGAGACTAAAAGATCTCTCAAGAGAATTGCACACACAAGAAATTTTTTTCTACCCTACTTATCATCATTTTGCTTGGTGGAAATAAGTGATGACAATTGTAAATTGTAACAGCAAAACAGGATGGTGAGGGTTTTTGCTCTCAAGTCTGTGACGGCATGAGCATGGGCATGCAGAAAGGTGTGTTGGGCCGGAAGTCATGTGGGCTGCAATGGAAGAGAAGAAACAGTGCAAGGACCAACATGGTTCAGACATGACATGGGAGCACCTCTGATTCTGAAGCACCAACATGGTATCAACAGTAAAATGTGTCCTCTTCATCATTGGCATATTGAGAGGACGGACAAGATCATGAGAAGAATCACTTAGGACAGTTGACTTGTCGGGGATCCAATCCAACTACAACTGTTATTTATTACCGACGTTAGTAGGAACTTAGATCCACATTCTGTTGCAGATACTTAAACTAAACTGTTAGAATTATAGCACCTACGTCTACTAATCATGACACAAATTAAGAACAAGTAAATATATTAAGGCCATTGGATTTGGGAATCAAAGCAAGTAGAGATGCCCATTCGTGAAAAGGGTCACACATGCAACTATGATCAGTGGCAGTGGCAACTATGTCCTCCTCTGTCGCTGGATCCACATGACCCTTCATCATCACTTTCGCATACCATAATACTTTATATTGAACAACACAATAACTTAATCTTACTACGAAGCACACATGAATAAATGCAAAAAAAAAGGTCACAAATTTTTTTGAGATGGCCAACAAATTCACTAACCGTAATCTTCGTCAACATTCATTAACTTTGCAATCCCAACGTCGCGTTGACCCGTTTGACCGTTTCCTAGTAGAGTAAAGAAATCGCCGACCAGTGCCATCTTCATAGAAGAGCATATTTGCTTATCCTTACTTTTGCCACCAAATAGTAATACACAATCAAATCATCAACAGCGACGCCCCAATTCCAAATCCGCCGGAAGAAGAAGATGATGACGGTTGAGGAAGAGAAACATGGGTCTGATGCCAAGCTCTGGAGTCTCTGCAAATTGCCATTTTGGCCACCGCCCAATGCCTCTTCCAATTCCAATTCTGTGCAGCAGAGCCGGCAAGTCGTCGAGGGTTCGAATCCCCCTCCTTCGAGCAAGGTCTCCTTCATAGCCAGTTCTCTGCTTCCCACTCGAAGGAGGCTCCGTCTCGATCCTTCCACCAAGCTCTACTTTCCATGTATGCCATTTTTATCATAAATGACAATTTTTGCTCTTGGGTATTATATGATTTAATCAAGTTCCCATCTTTATATTTGCTTCTAGATTGTTTTTGTTTTTCCAATTTGGGTCTTGCATGATTTGGTGATTCTGATTGTTGCTATCTTGTGCCACTGCCAAGCATACAGTTGAGATTCTTTCTTAGTATGTTTTGTTTGCAATGACATTACTTTGGTATGGAGTTGGATTGGATTTTTGTAGATTACATGATTTACTCTTTTGTTAGTTACAATTATGTATTTTATGAAATATTTCCTGTCTGGTTCATGCTATGTTATCCTTAATTGGCAATGTGGAAGAAGATTCTTGCTAGTTTGGTTCAAATTTTGAAATTTAGTGCTACAGACTTTTCAACAGGTGGTGATTCAAAACTATAATGTTGGCTACTATTTAATTTCCATTTGCCATTTGACTTTTCTTGCTGCCTGACTACTTTAAACTTGTTTCATGTGAAGATGAACCTGGAAAACAGGTCAGGAGTGCCATTGGGATCAAGAATACTAGCAGGTCGTTTGTAGCTTTCAAGGTACATGGTGCTCTTTTTGTTGTGGCTTGTGGTCTTATTTTACTCGGTTTGATTCATTTCAGTCTCTGGATAGTTAGTGAAAATTATATCTTCGTGGAAGAAGATTAGTAATAGTAAGAAAAGAACTAAGTTCGGATTCTAAGTTTAAAACACTTCTTTTTCCTCAACTTAACTGTTTCGGTAGTTTCTATGAAAATGATCAACCTGAAATTGATGGTATTGCATGTTAGAGTTTATGGATTTGTGCATAGTGGGATTAAGGAAGTAAAAAAACACTAACGGATTTCTGATCGTCCAAAATTCTTACTATGACGTTTATTCCATTCCTGTCTAGTCTACAGTAAGAAAAGAACCAAGTTCAGATTCTAAGTTTGAAACACTTCTTTTTCCTCAACTTTGTTTCTGTAGTTTCTACGAAATTGATGGTATTGCATATTAGAGTTTATGGATTTGCCCAGTTAGTGAGGTTAAGGAATTAAAAAAAAAATCTTACTATGGCGTTTATTCCTTTCCTGTCTAGTCTATCATATGGAAATGTCTGTAATATTATTCTTTCTTACGGATTTGCACTATCGTTCAGTTTTAATTATTTTTTCTGGCATTATGTATATAATCATCAATTCCTCTTTTACCTAAATAAGCGAATTCAACATTGTTTGACCATCCATGTGCTAACCTATTGGTGGTTCCAGTTCCAAACAACTGCACCAAAGAGTTGTTACATGCGCCCTCCAGGAGGTATACTTGCTCCTGGTGAAAGTGTTATTGCAACTGGTAATCCCTTCTTTTCAAAACCCCCTATTTCTCTGTTTTGCCTTGTTGCATCTATGCCCATTCTAAATATTTTACTTGACCAACAGTTTTCAAGTTTGTGGAGCCTCCCGAGAATAATGAGAAACCATTAGATCAGAAGAGCAGAGTGAAGTTCAAGATCATGAGCTTAAAAGTGAAAGGCGAAATGGACTACGTACCAGAACTGGTATGTTTTTGGACACAAAATTTGTTTTAACTGTAACCATCACAAGCTTCCATGATGAAGCTTTTGATCTTGTCACTGAAACACTGTTCTCTTATATAGATTTTTAATCTATTGTCGGGTTAGTCATGTACTTACCATCCCACAGAATATAGATAAGTGTGCTGTATAGGCTCTGATAGATTAGAGATGTTGGTGCAGTTTGAGGAGCAAAAGGATCAAGTTGCAGTTGAGCAGATTCTAAGAGTAATTTTTCTTGATCCAGAGCATCCCAGTCCTGTAAGTAGGATTTGATGCTCGAGTACATTTCTCGGGGTTTCCCCTTAATGCCATTTGCAAAGATTTTTAATGATCCCTTAATTTCCCTCAAGGCACTGGAAAAACTTAAACGACAATTAGCTGAAGCTGAGGCTGCGCTTGAATCGCGCAAGAAACCATCAGAAGAAGCAGGTCCCCGAGTAGTTGGGGAAGGACTTGTCATAGATGAATGGGTAATAAATTGGATATTCAATGGATTTTCCCTGTATGGCTGGGCTAAAAAAAATCTCATAGTCGTACATTTTCTTAATTTCAGTTGTGTGTTTTTTTTGTTTCTACTTTCCTGTCACAGAAAGAACGGAGGGAAAGATATCTAGCTCGGCAGCAAGTTGAGGGGGTTGATTCATTTTGAAGTTTAAGCACCTCTTGAATATTTATAGCACCCAAGTTTCCGTTATGTGCCTTCAATTCTTCACCCATTGGTTCCGTCTTTACCACCAGAGGTAAAGTATCATGTGTGTTATGTTAATCTGAGACATGAGATGAGTTATATTCGTTTTAAGGTACTTGAGTAAGTGGATATTATTTCGTGTCTGTAGATAGGTGGATTTTGATGATAAATGAAAATGTTAATTCTTTTAAAGAAACTACAAAAAGTATAGTTGTTGTATGATTAGAATACCTTTGTGAACAGATCTTTTGGTTGTTGAATTCTGAAACAATTTGAGCAAAAGAAACCTAGTTACATTTAGTATTGATCACTCACTCTCAGGCTAGCACGATAACTAGCTACTGTTCTTATTATATATTTTTAAGTATTAAGTATTGTGTTTAAAGTTTGGTAGGAGAAACAAAATGTTTTAAATCTATTGTGCTGGAGATTCAGTCAAATAAAGAGCAATCTCCTTTGGGGTTTTTCTATTCAGGTGGAGTCAGTGATATAGTTCTACTGTTGCTTAGTTGTTCTGTTCCTAACCTTAAATTATCATATTAGGATCTTGATCACTTTCAGCTGGTTCTTAAACCTTAGACTAAGGACTTAATTGGTCACATCAGTCTGGAGGAAGTGTCCCCTTCAAATATTGTCCAGCACTTTATGTTTTCTTAATTAAATTAAATAGATTATACTGGAATAGTTTGTTTTATAGACATGAAAGGGATCATGATCATAGCTTTTATTGTGGAGAATCAAGAGGAAGATTTTATCCTTTAAAAATATAAGTGGTGCTTGAAAGGAACCTTCTGGATAAGTATTTTAGTAATTCATTCCATCTTCAGAAGGAATATAATACTGCTCTTATCAATGAAACTCACTTCCATTATTAGATTTGTACAGTCATTTACCAAATTGGTAGGACCTACAAAAATGAAATTGTCTTTTTCTTTTTCTTTTTCTTTATTATTGGTGGTCGTTCAATTATGTGTATCCCATGGCCATAACAATGTCAATATCAAATTTGCTGTTCTTAACTTTTTTTTTCCTTTCTCTATTTATCTAGGAATGTTAAATAAAAAATAATTTAAAAAATTGAAAGGGTATCATATTTGATTTTGACATCTTTGTTTTCCAAATGTTTGGAACAAAAACGTATGTTTTTTTTTATAAAAGGAGCATAGCTGGATTTTATATATCATTCGGAGAAGACATATAAACGATTCTTCACAATTCACAACCGTTGATCACACCAGTACAATGGTAAATATTATAGACTCCAGACAAAGTAGATTATAATATTACCGACCCTTAATCAAAACCTGTAACGCAACAAAATGCGTCCAGAACGTGCAACTATATTGTGCACGCCAAAAGTGAAAAAAAGTGCACATCATAAGTGCCACATAACGGGCACACCAAAGTACAACCGGTCCACACAAATGCGCAACCGATGCACACCAATCTGCAACAAAGTGCAGTAATCTGGCCCGAAAAGGCCGCAACCAACAAAAAAGAACATAGAAAAAAACTAGAAACATGACCATGTCTATTGGGATCCAACCACGTCGTTCATCTCGATATTCCTCCGTCTGACTTTGATCACCGGTATCCGAAGAAACAACGCCGAAGAATCTAAAACTCACACATAACACTTTGACTCTCCTTCCACACTTAGAGTATAAATCCGAGGTTGTCTCAACGGACTCTCTGGCCTAAATTGCGAAATACGGCGCAACGAAGAGACTAAAGGAGTCGAAATTGGAGAAGGAGAAAAAAGACATGTGACGAACGGACGAAAAACCAAGTAGTCATGACCAACGAAATAGAACTCCCAAGAGAATGGAGAAAGCGTAAAGGTTGGCCTCCGCCGGTAACAACTGAGGCGGAGCCTCGTCTATCACCAACGGGGGCAAGAGATGAAAGAAGACAGAGACGGGCTGTTAGTACGTTTTAGTTTAAGCCGAAAAAATAAATTACATTTAAGAGTATTTGAACTATGATGTTCTCAGACAAAACACATTTATTTTACCACTTGCGTTAAATTATTTACAACCTTTTATTATTTATAAGTTCATTTTATTATATTTTTGCACCATTAAACTCTCGAAAGAAAAATCATCCTAAATATATTATGAAATTAGGGAAATCATTTCATAATTATTTTGTATGTCAATCAACAACAATTTCACCAAGATTTGCTGTATTTCAAACTCCTATTGGGAGCGGAAGTTTTTTTTTGGGTAGTAGAAACTCTAACCTAGTTATTCTCATATGTACCCTAATGATTATTTCATCGTCGTCTCCTTCCACACCATGCTTTGTTGTGTCGACTTCTCTGTTAGGCCGAGTGACACACGTCCCCTCCTCCTCCTCACCCCACCCCCCCAACCACACCGCCCTAGGATCCACTATAAGAAACCATTGGTCTTCGTCTTGTCAGCATCATCTCCTTCTTCCATTCGTCTTCCGCCTCGATCGATGTTACCCTCTCTCTGAAAGGTTGTCCCACTGTCGCGTGGATCTTCGTCACCACGAGATTTCTCAGGCCCGTTGTCAGTGAATCCCTGCTCTGATGGTACTGGACCTATCCAGGCGATGAACAACACGAGCTACAAGGTACGTCGCTAACTACCCAAAGACCCGGACTTCCGCTCCCAGCTCTTCAAGCTTTGAGGGTTCTCCTAGTCCGCCTCACGACCCGTACCTGCAGGAAAAGCAGCAGGGGTGAGCACTTCGCTCACCGTCACGGATACCGGATTGACCACGACATACCCACATAAATGTCGGGAACACCGGCAACAACAACAACCCCGGGGACTACTACCCCAAAAATACAAATTAGACTGGCGGTCACGCAATACAATTGTTAAAAACTTCCCAACCATCTCAAAACCCGGACACGTAATGTAGACCCCAAATCAGAGACCGAACAATCATTACATTAGTCACACCGACAAGGTAAAGCACAACCCTCACACAATCCTATATGCATTTACTCGTAACTTTCCGCAACCAAACCAGTATTCGCTACTCGTCCCTACCTCAGAGGCCTACAGGAAAAGTAGTAAAGGGGATGAGCGTTCCGCTCACCTCCACGGATACCCGTTCGATTATGGCATACTAGTAAAGCACCAACAACTTACCAACCTAAACAGGGAAAACAACTACCTCAAAACCTGATACCAAACCGTCACAGCTGCTCACGATATCAATACCTCAAATACTCGCTCACGTAAGGGAAACCTCGAACGGGGATCATATTCTCAACTAAGAAAAACACTATTGCTCACCATATCAACACCCCAATTACCCGATCACATAGGGGACACCTCAAACAACCCACTCACGTGAGGGAAACCTCAAACCACTCATTCACGTGAGGGAAACCTTAAACAACCCGCTCACGTGAGGGAAACTTCAAACCACCCATTCACGTGAGGGAAACCTCAAACAACCCGCTCACGTGAGGGAAACCTCAAACCACCCGTTCACGTGAGGGAAACCTCGAACAACCCGTTCACGTAGGGGAAACCTAGTTCGTACTGCGCCGCAGCGCATCAAACCTAACCCCTCTCCGTGGTGAGACCCTCACACAGAGGCGATGTATCACCACCGTAGGTTATTGATGAGTCTCGAACCCAAGACCTCACCCTTTAACACATAACTTACGACCTTTGCAAACAAACACAATCGTGAACAAAGTCCCGCAATATCAACAATATCAACACACACAATGCACGCAAGATCACAAAGGATCAACACACATACTGCACAACCACAAGCCTCAGCACTTTACCAATCGCGCGCCGGAAGGTACGACACACCTCACGGGGACCACAGCCCTCGGCACTTTACCGATCGCGCATCGGAAGGTACAACACACCTCACGGGCATAACTCAAGCCTCAGCACTTTACCAATCACGCGCCGAAAGGTACGACACACCTCACGGGGACCTCATCCCTCGGCACTTTACCGGTCGCGCATCGGAAGGTACGACACACCTCTCGGGCACAGCTCAAGCCTCAGCACTTTACCAATCACGCGCCGGAAGGTACGACACACCTCACGGGGAACACAGCCCTCGGCACTTTACCGATCGCGCATCGGAAGGTACGACACACCTCTCGGGCACAGCTCATCCAGGTATCACCAGAACAATCACAATCACAACCAAATATCACACAATACTCCGCAAATAGCAAAATTAACCTCACGACTAACTACCACTCAGCAAGTCAGTCAACAACCATACAGGTTCAACACCCCACAGGCACTCATGGCCATACCGTGGCACCCTTTATCGATGGCAAGTCGACAGGCGGCCAAACCTCCACGCCAATCACACAAATCATACGAATGCTCAACAACCAGCGAAAATAACATAATGACTAGCTACCACTCAGTAAGTTAGTCAACAACCAAATATCACACAATACTCCGCAAATAGTAAAATTAACATCACGACTAACTACCACTCAGCAAGTCAGTCAACAACCATACAGGTTTAACACCCCACAGGCACTCATGGCCACACACAACCACAATCAGTTCATTAACCCTACGACACCACCAAGTGCCACATGCATTTTTATTGTTCGACAGGTTCACTCAACCTACGACACCACCAAGTGTCACATGCAATTCTATTATTCGACAAGTTCACTCAACCTACGACACCACCAAGTGTCACATGCAGTTCTATTATTCGACAAGTTTACTTATCCTACGACACCAACAATGTCACATGCATTTCTACTGATAACTTTCCCTAGTCAAGGCCGATATCCGGCTACTTTTCCCTACCTCGTAACGCTTTCCAAGTCCGATGCTCACGCTCCGTAGTGCTTACGCTCACCCACTTAGCCTCCTCTTTCCGCGGTCGGCGACACGATCTAACAAGATCACAAATTAAAGCACTTTTTTAAGTACGCAGGCAAAGCTGAATTTTAATGAAATTGACGCCCAAACGAAACCCCGACAGTGCCGATCGCTCTCAAACCTCCCAATTACTCGACATTGTCCACAAAGGGTCCGGAAAAGCCGATTCGCCCGGCTCGGCGAATCTGCCCGGGATCGGTAAACGCCCTTCCGGGGCACCGAAAATTCCCGTTTTTGTTTCTACGAACTTAAAATAATTCGCGTGTTCCAACGCAATCGATGAAACCAAATTCCGACGTCCGAGCGATTTAATTCGCGTTTAAAGTTTCTAAACCCGATAATTCCGATTTTCCCAATTTAATTCCATAATTTTATACGGGTTTAAATTATCGACTCGGGGATAGTCCAAGACCACCCGAACACGAAAAACCCGACACCCGAACACGTGGGCCCCACCCGACCACACCGAAAAACGCTCATTTTCGCCCCAAAACGTTCCTAGCGACCTCTAAACCTCAACCGTTCATCATTTAATCAATTCTAAACGAACACTTAGAAATCAAACACGTCAAAACGATGAAAAGTCGGGTTCTTACCGTAGGCAACGACGAGGGAGTGACGATTACGCAAGAACAATCCCGATCCCACGGTCGGATCGTCGTCGATTTTCAAAATTCTCACACTTTTCTCTTATTTCCTCTCTTCTCCTTCTCTCTTCTTTCTCTCTCTTCTTCTCTCTTTTTTTTTCTGTTTTTGGCCGAAACTCACGCCATCCATTCCTTTTAAATTTGTTTTAACAACACAATCAAACAAAAAGATCACATTATCCTCCCTCTTCATTTTGTCTTTTCCTTAAAGTAAAGGGCACAATTGTCAATTCACTCCCAACCACCACTTTCATGACAAGTGTCATGTGGGTCCCACTAGTTTGAAAAATAATCAGATTCGCGAAATTCGGCCGTTTCGGACCCCGTACGGGCCCATTTTCCAAGAATTTATGAAATTTCGCGTGCTACAAGGAAACGGTCCAACTAAGACCACTGTAACGATGGATAAGCTTTTTGGATCCAAATCGGGCCTCGAACGGACCAAAATGTCGCTCGGTTGACTTTTTCGGCAAAAAGTCAACTTTTCCTGAATTGGTCAAAAAGTTGCCCTGAGTCACCCAGAACTCACTTTGGTCGATATCGGAGTCAACTTAAGTCCGATATGACCATCGGGGTCAATTTTAGGTTCATTTAGGTGTATGTCCCAAAATTTTAAATTTTTCCGTTTTTCCGTCGATTGACAGGCGTTGACCAGGAGCGGTCCTTACAACTTCTCTCCCGTGACCGTACCACTTTTGAGGTATGTCGTCCTGCCTAAGATGAGAGAATCAGTTAGGACGTCCAATCCAACCCGAGACTCGGGAGACAAAGGAAGGTTCGGTGACGTCCACCGCCCTGCCTAACTTGGGAATAAGTATGATGGGAACCACTGTCTCTCCTAGAGGATATCTAGGGTTTCTCCCTAGGGCCCAAGAGCTGATGTGCATCCCCCTCTGCAAGAACAGAGGGGCGTATGGGTTGGAAGTAATAAATGGCATTCAGAAGAGGACTGGAAAGCAGGCTCACCCGAGATCCATGAGGACCTAGCACGAGGGGTGTTACGAGATTTATGTGCCGGTACAAGGAGGCATAAGCCCACCAAGAATGTCCGAGTAAGGGAAAGTCGGTTAAGGGTGGAAATTTGTTAATTATTAGTTTATTTCCTTTTTGTATTAGAAGTCTTTTATTTGGCTAATTGTATTAGGAGTAGGAAATTTGGGTAGAGAATTACGAATTATGGTTGTATTAGGACTTTGAGTTTTGGGTAACCTTTTTGGCTATATATACCGAGAGAGAAGAATAAAATAGAAAGACATTGAAAAAATAAACATGGTTTGGCTAGGTTTAATTGAGGTGTAAGCTCTATCTAACGAGTTTTAGTTTTATTGAGGTGTAAGCTCTCTCTAACGAGCTTGTTACAATCACAATTACGAGAGTGAAGAACAAAGGCTCGTCGTCGCGAAACCGAAGCTTCAATTAAGCCGCGTATTATGGACCTATAATGTGATATTGTAGTTAGGGTCCTATAACAAGGGGCTGCTTAGGAGGACTGGCAGCCCACCCTGTAAGAGAGTCCCTCCACCATATCACATGATCCCTCCCCACACCGTGCGCGTCTCCCAAAGACCTAGTGGTCCCGGTTGGCGGATCTATCAGTTTTTAGGCTATGACGGGTGGGCTCAGGTTGAGTCGGATATGGTTTTTTGGTTAAGTTTAGGTGGTTGTCTAGAGTCTTACTGTTTGACTCTTGGTTTCTTATTTTCTGTTTTGGTTTGGTCTTGTCGTTTCCTGGTTAATTTAAGTGCTTGGTGACTAAAAATCCGACTATACCTCGGGTTTATTTGAAAGATTAGTTGTATCCAGTCTTCAAATATACTACTCTCCCCATATTCCTCGTTATGTTTGCTGTTTCATACGAATAAAAAAGTTCCTTTTGCTCAAAAAACAAAAAACAAAAAACAATTTCACCACATATTTTCAAATTTTCAAAATCATGTTATCAATCATCCCATCGATCAATTTCTCCACGCATAAAATTATTTATCTTTAATTTTCAACTAAAAAAATTAAGCAAATCACTTATCGGAGTTTTATTTTATATTTTAAATAAGGTGAGCTACGAGGATTCAATTTTATGGGAGAATCGTTCTTTATCATGAATCCTATTTCATGGCGGGAAGGCTCGTAGGTGGAAGGAAAGACGTGAGGAGATGAAATTATCAGTAATTTACACACACAAATGATAAACGACATGATGTAGACAGAAAAACTCGAAAACGTGGTAGGGATACATTTGTATTTCGGGTGTTTGTTGGTGGACGAATAAAATAAATTATAATAATAAATAAAAGGGTTATAACACATATTGAGACAAAATCCATTGAGAACCTTTTCTGAAAATGAAAACCGTGACCAATTTAAGTCATTCATTTGATAATTGGACGCATGAGATGTAAAGCTGCTAGATGTTGACTGTATAAATAAAACATAGCACATTTGAGTAAGTGGCGGGTTTTTTTTTTGTAAAATCGGAACAAAACTATTTTTCTTGACAAATTCACTAATTTTCTCATTCCCGTTTCGTTTGAACTCCGATTGTCTTCGTTCTTACATCAATATTTTTATTCTTCTAAGGAATATCTATCGAGACCAATGCTGAATATATTTTTGAAGTATGGAAAAAATCAACAATCAACGTTTATGAATTGATAAATATTTACCGATAAATGTTTCATGTCAGGGGGATAAAACTTGTGTTCATTGTTAATAAAAACACATGTAAATTGAAAGTGATAAAAACATGTATTGAGAGTGATTAAAAAATACATGACAAAAATGATGCTTTGTATCACTTCATTGCATGTTTTTTATTACCTCATAACACGTTTATCGCCTTAGTATATATGTTTTATCACTTCATTACATGTGTTTCATCTCTCTCATTACATGATTTTTGTCACCTCATCACTTATTTTTTTTATCACATCAGTATATGTGTTTTATCACTCTTTCACATGTTTTTTAGGATCATAATACATGTGTTTTATCACACCATTACATAATTTTTATCACCTCAGTGCATGTTTTATCACACTCATTACATGATTTTTATCGCTTCATCACATGTTTTATCACCTCATTACACGTGTTTTATCACATTACTTTACATGTGTTTTTATCAACATTGAACACTAGGTTTATCACCCCGATATGAAACTTTTATCTGTGAAGATTTATCAACTCATATATGTTGATTGTCGATTTTTTCCATGCTTCAAAATATATTCAACTCTAGTTTTGGTAGATAACCCTTAGACAAAAAAACATATCGGCGAAGAACAAAAATCAATCAGATGTCAACGAAGCGGAAAATAGCAAATTACATAAGCAGTGTTTCTCAAAACTAGTACACGTATCGTCATCATATATGTTCGGTCAGGTTGTTTTGGAGTTTTCAGTGTGGGCATGTCGATCATGGACTTGTTGATCAAGGTTTATGGAACCTGGTGAGGGCCTAATTAAAAAATTATGATCTTAATGTGATGGCGCATAGTTTTATCATCCTTGACATGTTTACAACATCCATATGCACACCGTTTATCCTCAACTATTAAACTGTGCAACCATTTTTATATTGTTGAGGGTTGACCTATCCTAAAATCGTCATGGTCGAGTAAAAATGTTCCAATAAGCTTAGGGAACTTTGAACATTCGTTCAATGTCATTCTTTATCGACTATTGTCGTTGGGCAATCAATTTGTGTTTTGTTAACAATGGTATGGAATTTTGTTCACAAATGATGCATAGTAAGGGTAAATATCATCGGTCAAATGATAACCCTTATTGTATTGCGTATCGTCTACTATACAGTTGGCGGATAGTTGATAGTCTTGCAAGACGTTTGGGAAAGTGTCGATTGACGTGGACTGTTGATGTCGTTGTTGGAGCTGGCTACATCGAACAAGGCATGTCTTGAGAAGTGACCGTTTCCAATATGGTCTTTGGTGCCCATGAACACCGCCTTTAAATTGCCCATGTGATGTCACTAGAAAGTTTTTTAATTGTTAATGTGAAACTTCTTAACAAGTTGGGAAAATCGCGTTCTTCGCTCATTTGCAACAATCGACGAATATCTCGATGATAAATTTGTAGAATTTATCAATTGTCTTCATAAAAATATATGATGGCTCTGCTGATCCGTCAAATTTCATCAATAAAGATACCAATATTCCTGTTGTCGGAAGTATGCGTCATTCGTAATGAGTGTGTGTATGATATGTAGAAAAAAAATCTCTCTTCATTTGGAATCTACGACAATGTATACGATAACAATACATCTATGTCTCGATAAAGTAGTCGATCATGAGGCGTGCATCTTCTTTTTCACACCCTCTTGGAATGTATTGTCATCGATGAAGTTAACAATTACTTGATGTATAGTCTTCTACATGGCATTGGATTCGCGTCGACATTTTCTTAGTCAAAGTCTTTATCGTGCATACGTTCTCATCTATTTTGTTTGGAGGAAGTTTAAATTGAGGGAAAGTGTTGAAAATACGGAGGGAACCGGTAGTGTATGTAAATGTGGAGTCTGGGAATTGTATAATTTATAGAAGAAGAAAAAATCGCTACTCATTTGCAAATGAGATATAGTTGTTGACTATTGTTTTTTTTAATTTAGGTCTTGTGTCATAATCTTATTGAATGTGTCGAATAATTTTTTTGACAATTTGACAAACCAATTGCATAAATCTTTCTCTAAAGACGATCACTATAAAGATAAAATTATATGCTTCTAGTAGCGATGAATGAATGTTTATTGAATCACTCGTCAACTCGTATGCATTCGATAAACTTTTAGGTAATAATCAATCACTCCTGCAGATGGTGTGTATGAATACATTGAACCAGGAACTTGTAGGGTCACGTGAAGATGAAAGGTTGGAAACTTGCATTCCAAGTCAATTGAGTTCAAATGAGAAACAAATTTATAGTTTTTAATTTAGTTATGGGTATAATGAAGATAAATATAGTTTCTTTAACTTCATCTGTGTCACAAGGGCCAAACTATTTGTCCATATTGACAGGAAACATGTATTTTAGTGGGGAGCTATATGGGTGACTGAAGAGGGTGAACTGGACCTCACTTTGTTTTTCGCAAGATGGATTGGACCACACTTGAAAGCTATATAAAGTAATAATGTATCTACAAAAAATGTAAGTGGAGACAAAGAAGAAGGGATAAAGTGGTATATTTAATCATGATTTTAATCCTAACCTATCATATTTATTCGTTTCTATTCATACACAAAAAAAATGGTCTTTTGAGAAGATTGTAAAGTTCTCCCCTTTCTCCCCCCAAAAAACTGATTTTAATGGACTCCGTGGAGTTGTTTTTCCCTGTAATTTCCACATATTTATATTATAATTGTCAATCTCTTAACACTTAATCAATTAAGCTCTAGCTGAATCATTATAGTCGGTCTGTAATGAAGTATTTGTTGTTTCATGAACGTTTTCGTATCTTAATTTGTAGATTTATATTTCTGACAATAAGTCAAATAATAATTGAGAGGCACATCTGACACAACCGCACGTGATACCCATAACCCTACCTCACCCCTATAAGGAGCTACTGGCTGTTGGATCCTTAAGCATGGGCACGTGTCACTTTCGTCGACAGAGTAGGTCAGTGTAAAAGACACAAATAACCTTGAAGTCGAAGGGTCGACTATGAAACAGAGTGGGACCCATGAATTTAAAGAAAAATAGGGTGTGGGACCCAGAGTGAGAGGGACAGCGGTGTTACCTGTTAAGGTAGAATTGGGCAGGAAGAGATGAGTCATCCGATTCCTGTGGATAAGCTCGCCACCTGCCCCCCTCGACTGCTACATTTCCCGTGACATTTTCTCGTACCTCATTTTTCTCCTTCCGCGATATATTCGTAATTTCAACTTGTTTTATTGTACGAAGTTTGACTAAAAGTAAATATAAACGACTTTGGTGGCCTATAAATACGAAGGAGAAATAATTACTCGAACCAATAATTATTATATAGCAGATGTCTCTTCAAGTTTGATTGAAATGTTCTTTTATCCTTATATACAGATGTTAGAACAGTCACAGGCGTACTGTCGAAGGCCTTAGAACGCCCATAGTCGTGGGCGATAAGCTGTTGGCGAGGAGAAGTCGTCGGCGAGGAACTGGCGGGGAGCAGGCGAGGAGGTCGCTGGCGAGGTCTGTTGGCTACGTGCTTCTCGCTGGCAGCTCACGCCGGCGAGATGAGATGAGGATCTTAAAAAATATTATTTGTCCAATTAAAAATGTTTGGTTTCAATGCTATTTGTTTTGAAAATTAAACTCCACCTATATTATCCAACAAATATCTGTACGTCCAATCGAATAACCTTGATCGTCGATCACCATAACTACAACATTTATGATAAACCTAACCTAAAACCTTATATAAACCCACCCTCACAAACTAAAAATGCACACACTCTCTACTATTCATCCTTCTCATACACTATCGTCCCGACACTCATCCTTCTTTGTCCGTCATCATGGAATTCGATCCTGAGGACATGGAACTCGATTCTATGTTGAATGACATGCTCGACAACTGTCTGTCAACCGAGGAGATGTTGGACGACGCTTTGGTGGATTCTCCACCAAAGAAGCGCAAATACATTCGACGTGACCGGGAAGCCGCAAACGAACGGTTAATGAATGACTACTTCAACACCAACCCTGTGTACACCGAGGTACAGTTTCGGCGTCGGTTTAGAATGCCAAAGTCGGTGTTCCTCCGTATCGTTCATGCATTGGAGCAGCACGACGATTACTTCAAGGAAAGGTTTGATGCATTGGGTCAAGTTTCATTATCTCCTTATCAGAAATGTACTGCCGCCATTAGGCAATTATGTTACGGTATTGCAGCTGATGCGTTGGACGAGTATGTGAAGATAGGGGAAACAACGGCTTTGGAATGTTTGCGCACATTTTGTAGCGCACTGAATAAAGTCTTTGGTGGTACATACCGGCGGAAGCCTACACAAGCTGATATGGACCACATTTTGGCGATTAATGAAGCGCGCGGATTCCCGAGCATGCTTGGAAGTCTTGACTGCATGCACTGGGAGTGGAAGAACTGCCCAAAGGCCCTTCGAGGAGCACATTCCCGAAGGGACCACGGTAATCGACCAACTGTTGTACTTGAGGCGGTTGCAACTCGTGACTTATGGATTTTGCACTCTTTCTTCGGCATGGCGGGGTCGAACAACGATTTGACGGTCCTGAACCATTCGAAGTTGTTCGCGGACGTTATCAACGGTTGGCAACCACCGGTTGCTTACACGATAAATGGTAACAACTACACGCTTCCTTATTATCTTGCTGACGGTATTTACCCTTCGTGGCCGGTGTTCGTAAAAACAATTTCATGACCGTCAACGCCGAAACAGAAGAACTATGCTGAAGTCCAAGAAGCGTACAGGAAGGATGTGGAACGAGCTTTCGACGTACTACAAGCTCGGTTTCACATTATCAAACAACCGAGCCGGTTGTGGGCTCCCAAGTCAATCGGTTTGGTAATGAATGCGTGCATTATGCTGTACAATATGATAGTTGAGGATGAACGTCATACATACGACGGGTATCGTGAACAAACAGAAAAAGGTAGTCCAAGTCAACCACCCATTGCACGAGGAGGCTTCGTCCCGACCAATGTCATACTTGGAAACACTCAGAGAATGCAAAATGAACGTATGCATTCCCGTTTGAAGGACGATCTTGTCGAACATCTCTGGACTAAATTTGGAGACGCATAGTTCATCCACTGGCGTCTTTTGTGATCGAGATGTTAGTTTTCATTATTATGTGTTCGTTTCCTTTATTCGGTGTTAGTTTCCTTGGTGTTAGTTTCTTTTTATCTATGTTCGTTTTCTTTTTATCTTTTTATCTAAGTTATCAATATTTGTTGTTTTCCATTTAAAATATATTTTAAAAAAATACATTAAAAAAATTGTTTTTTATTCATCTCGTCGGCGCCTCCCCGCCAGCCCACTGCAGAACTCGCTGGCGGTGAGCCGACGAGATGAATAAAAAACAATTCTTCATATCATCTCGCCGGCGCCATCTCGCCGGCAGCCGGCGAGATGACTGTGGATGCTCTTACAATGTCTCAATGTCCTGATTAGTCGTTGTTTTTTGATCGGCAAGCCATATTGAAAATTTTATAAATCTTTTTTTAGTGTGAAAAAGGATTACAAGATCTAGTTACAGATCTTTAAAAAAACTCAAGACGATCAAAGTCGACTTTTAAGAGAATACAACACAAAGAAACAACAATCAGGAGCCTCCCACACAAGACACTCAAAATACAACCACGAGCAAGTCAACAGACTTCTCAACCTAAAGAAAAAAAGAAAAGGAAGGAGCGAGATTTTATGGCCTAACTACCGAATATTACAAATATGAATAGCAAAAAAGAAGGTCTACAACCCAAATTTTACCAACATGAAGCACCGATAACCGATTAACAAGAATGACTTCTTAATACTCGGCTCTTGGGGATGCCAAGAGAATCAAACCTAAAATCAGAAGCCAGGCGACGCAAACGAGCATTGCTCAGTCTTCACAAGGAAGACCCAATCCGGGACTACACCGCGGATCTACTCGAAAGGAGTCGACTCTAGCAACCCCAAAACCAACCACGGCAAATCGGAATGGGGAGGCTTAGTCGAGCTCGAGAACATCCACCTTAGCGTTGAAGCAAGATCTGAAACCTTAAAGATCCATTACTTAACCGAGACTTACATGCCTCACACTGCTCAATTAACTCGATTAACAAGTTAACCCGTCGATGGCCAACACACACCGACGATCCAATAGGAGAGTTAGGCAAATCTGACCCCAATTCTCCACCAATTGAAAAGAGGAGCCGGAGAACTCCTAAATGAGACAAGTAAAAGCAACGGGAAAGCATGAAAATAGGAAAGACGACCCAGTAATCAATACAACGAAAACGCTCCTTTCCCAGGTTCAAACCCAAACCGAGAAACAGCCCTCTAAATCAGTAAAAAGAGCTCCAAATGTCGATGAACTCCAACCCTACAACGGAGTACACCGGGCTGAGGCCAACACCTTCAACAACCACATCAGAAAATCTCCACCGCATCCCTCCGATCTACATGTTGGAGCTGAGATGCGCATCCCATTACAGGACGAGGAAGAGTTAGCGAGACACACCGGGAATCGGAGCAAGAGGAGATCGACCTCCAAAGGCAAAGGATCGATGGAAGCAACAAACCAGAAAAGGGCAGTCCCTGAGCACCGGGGACGACTGAAACTCCAAAAGGCAACAGGAGACCTTGTCTCAGGCACAAGAAGAATCTGCCCGCTCGAGCACTCCCCGCCGGTGTAGAGAATCCTACGAGACAGGGGCTTCGACGGTAGGACAATAACCAGATCTGAACCACGAACTTGAAGTTGTCGGGCGTCTAAAGATAAAAGGCTGGTAAGGGAGGCACTGCAGACGAACCCAGTCAAGGTGATTTCTTTTGGGAAAATGGGCTCTGTCTGAGATGAGAAATGCTCAGTAGTTCACTAATCTCAAAATATGGTTGATCATTGTAGACCTCAAGTAAACATTGCCCACAAAAAGCTCTTTTAATAGTGCTTTATATGCAAATACAAGTGAGTCTTTCAGGTCATAAGAGTCGTCAGGATCTTGGCTTACACGTTGTTGATCCACAAATTTCAGAAGTTCTGCTCAGGTTGAATAATTCCAAATAATCTCTAGAGACTCCAAGTTTGTGTTTACTCGGAAACGGAGCTTCGAGAGCCGCTGAGAGAGAACCACGAACTTGAAGTTGTCGGCCGTCCGAAAATCTGGAAAAAAGGCCGGCAAGGGAGGCACTGCAGACGGAAGGGGTCGGGAGAACAGCGACCAAAGCTCCAGATCTGAGCCCAGCAGCCTTAAGACTTCAGATCGACCTTGAAGAAACCACAGAGGAGGGGGACGCCGGACTTTACCAGAAAACGTAGCTTCGAGCACCCTCCTGAGCGGCTGAGAGAGACACGGCCAAGGAGGCCGGAGAAGAACGCGGGGCCGGTTGGTGCAGAGAAAGGGAGAGAGAGGAGGAAGGGAGGAGAGAGAAGGAGGGTACGACCGACGACGACCAAGGTCGGAGCTTTGGCCGCCACCGGTGGATGGTTGGACAGAGGAGGCGGCTGGGTTTTGGATGGGGCGAAAACGAGAGAAAAAAGAGTGTTTTAGGGTTATCTTATCATTTTTTTATTATCGATGTAGTTTGGGGTGTCGTTGTAGGTGATCGTCTTAGCTTTCTACAACGATGTGATTAACCGTCGTTGACCCAACGATTAGTTGGAGGGCCCAACCCTACTCCAACACGTGACGACATCATTTGTTAATTTTTTTTTTCTTATACATACACAAAGACTTCTACCCTAAATTCACACCCCTCTCATTCTACACACACCCTATTCTCTTCTTCTCTTCTTTTGACTTTAATTTTTTTTTTACATCGCTTCTAATGCCCGACCCCTCCAACTTCGAGTTCATCGTGGATGCCTTGAATGTTGAGGAATCGGCGCACACGGAAGAAGAGATTAATTATCACATAGAATCCTCCACCTCCCTCTTCCAATCGATCGAATCCATGTCGTCGTAATTCAACCCGCTCCAACATTCCCAATTGCCACAGTCGCAAAGCCTCAACGAGTAACCTTCCCAATTTGCTCCATCCAACCAACCGAGAAGGAAGAGGAAGAACCCTGCACCTGTATCGAGTACAAGTCTGCGGCTTAAATGAAGTATCACGGAGGAGGAACATTTGGTGGCGGCATGGCTCAAAATTCTCTAGATAGCATCACAGGGAAGAGCCAGAAGAACGACATGTACTGGAAAAAGGTCGAAGCTGAGGTCCATGGGATGAGGAAGCCAAGCGACCCAAAACCAACGTGGAAGAATTGCAATGACCACTGACATCCGATTAACAGAAAAGTCACTAAATTCCAGGAGAAATATGCAAGTATGGATGACGCATTCATTAGTGGGAGAACAATATTGACATCATGGCAGTCGTTGAAAGAGCATACAAGAAAGAGGAGAATCACGAGTTTACTTGGAAGCATGTTTGTGACATCGTAAAGAAACAACCAAAGGGGAAGAACCTCAAGACGCCGCAATGTGACGTTGACATTGACGTCCCGGAAATTGACGTAGAAAGTGAAGCAAGCGAGCGTACAAGGTTGGACGACAACTGCAACTACACATTAGGCGGTGCCACCGAACACGAGTTCACATCACTACCACGGGAGGAGAGTCCGACCGGACAAAAATAAGCAAAGGCTAGAGCTAGAGGCAAAAGGAAACAAGTGGAGGAGGTATCAACCGTTGCACTTGAAGCAGTTCATTTTCTTCAAGTCATTGGCGAGCGTCAAGCTCAAATGACTGCAAACCAGGTTCAAATGAATGCGACCCAAGACGAGATCACTGCGAAAAAAAGCAAAGATGCAGGCAGATACCCTACAAAGGTTGGTGGTAGTGCAAAGCCAAGACACCACACATATGAACGCGGAGGAACGGTCCGCTCGTGCCTCACTCATAGATAACCTCAGAAAAACGTTTAATGTCTATTTGATGTAGCTTTAAGTTGTAATCTGTTTTTTAATCGGAGTAATAATATTAGACGATGTTTTGATTTTTTTATCGAATTCATGGTGCCTCGATTTTCGTGCATGCACACTATTCGGGGAATATGCAACCACGCCGACTCCTCCTCCCTCACTCTCTCTCCAACTCTCTCTCAAATTTCCTAAAACTCTCTCTCATGTTTGTAATGGCGCCGTTTTTTTGGCCAACTGGCCCACTTTGGTCCGAAGATGAAGAGATGCATTTGGTGTTGACATAGGTCATCGTCGCCGAGGTCGGAGGGAAATATTGGGCAAATATCTACTCCGCTTACATTAAATACGCAAATCCACAATGGCCTGCTTAGTCACATAAGCAGATGAAGGATCATTTCCTTCGGATTAGCCAAAGGTGCAAGTTGTTTGATGATGCATACCGGGACCATGTCAATGCTCCTAGAAAAGGAGCAACCGACGAGGAAACAAATGCTGCAACCGTGGCAGGTTTCGAGTTAAAAAACAAACCATGGACTAAACGTGCATGCTGGGACATACTCAAGGATCACCCGAAGTGGCGTGGACACATTGCATTGAAGAACAAGTAGTTGAATGGTCATCGGGTTTGTGGCAATATCTTATGTTTAATTAGTGTTCGTGATATGTTTAATTATCGTTCGTAGTTTAATTAGTTTATGTATTTCATATTTGACATGAATAAAATAACTAGTTTAATTTGAGGTGCTTTTTTAAATATGAAAAGGACAAACAATGGCTCCAAACAACTACTAGTTGTTTACTATTGGAAGTGTAGTGGTAAGAGGTAGTGGTTTGGAAGAGAGAGAAAGTCAAAATGTGCCCAAACCACTGCGCAGTGTATTACCATTGAGGTGCTCAGAGAGAAAATCCACACACCACATTTGTGTTTTACGTCTGCAATTCTATAATGTTTATTTTATATGTTTCTCGATATGCTATAATAGAGTTTGAACGATACTCAAGTGTCGCGTTTAGACAGTTATTTTGGATTGCATTGTAGGGGTTGATGCAACGATGATTTACAAAACTCAAAGTAACCTAATTCGGTTATAAGTATCAGTGAAGCTAGATCTTACTGAGCATGCTCCGTTATCTATACCACCTCTAAATCAAAAAGAAGGAAATCTAAGATAATCCCCAGGACTCAAGATGACGGGTCGGTAATACCAGAACGTCCAATACGTTAGTTATAAGTTTCAGAAGAACTAGCACCAAAGGCTCTCTAGGTTCTTGTATTCGTTCTGGTGTTTATTCATTTTCATTATTGTCTACAATACAAAGTATATTAATTTTATAAGTCTAAAACTTCAATATATTATTGTAAAGGTCTTGTACCATAATCTGGAACTTCAAATTTCTGGCACTTAATCTATACACTAATTGACGAATTATAATGACACGATTTGAAGTTGAATAAAGAGATCGTCAACATGTTTAAAAAATTGAAACTTTCTATTTGGAGAGGTTTAATTGAAATATTAGAAAGAAAGAAAATATACTTTTATCAATGAAAATAATTTATTTTTTAAAATATCATGATTATAGGTCAAATATAACACTTAGAAGAGGATGAAACGTTCATCTCCAAGTTCTGTTCTTGTGTAAGGCTTGTGCGTTGTCTTTTTTTCCGACCAGGCACATTGTTTTAGATATACCAATTATCTATTCAGCCCGACTTCCAACGTCAACCTGGTACCATTCCGCCCCTATCCTTGCATGCGGTGGAAAAATTCATATCCCGCCCATGATTTGCACCCTTCGTGAGACTAGAGCCTATGCTCGAGAATGTCAACACTCACGACCATACTCCAAAGATGTCATCGTTTTTCCCCAAACCGCTTTCCTGTGCGGGACAAAAAGCCCAACAATGGAACAGATTCAGGAGCCTCTATGTCAGTGTCGTCGGGTCTCAATTTCTAGTTGGCGTAGGCTTGCCTTGGCTTGTTCAGTTCTGTTGCTAGAGAGACGTTATCCATTGGATTGGCTAGCGACAAGGCTTGGGACGATTGTGGACATTAAATTTAGGATCTGGGGGTACCCAATTTTGCGGCCTTGATGGTCTTGACTAGTTGTTGGCCATTATTGTTGGGGTCTGGTCAGTCAGTGTTATAACGATTCCGATGGGAGGGATGATGCTACAAGGAGATTGGAACATACCTTACTCCTTGAAGGTGGGGGGTGGTCGGTGATAGCAAATTGGATGCCCCGTATTTCGTTCTAATTGCGGGTGATGGTTGGTACCTACTTAGACCATGGAACAAGTGCCCAAATTCCTTTTGTGGAGAATATGATCCCTGACGAGCAAGGGAGGGCTTTTACGCAGACTCGGCAAATCAAATAAGACATTCATGGGACGCTAGGGAGGAGGCGTGTCCCACCCTTACCATGGCTGCTTCCGGTCAGTCACACTTCTCCACCACCTACCAAATTCCCTACATGCCTAACGTATTCTTCTTAGAACATATTCGGTCTTTCCTGTAGGGTAAATTTACGGACATGAGCCCTAAACCAACACAAGTTGTGTAGTTGGGGTGGGTGTGGGGGCATATATTTCTAAATTTCTGCTTTATATTATAATTGTTTTAGATTTATATTATTTTAAGTTCTTAATTTGTACAAAAATTTAGTTTAAGTCATTGATTTAAATTTCAAGACTATTATTAATTTGAGTTTCGTTATTGTGTTTTTAAGTGATCAACCAGCCTTTACTTAAGAATTGGCTTTTGACAAGATACAAGCGAGTGCATTAGGTATTGAAAAATCTGCCCACGTAAGGACAAACACAGAATTTGCAGCTCTGGCTGACCAATTAGCTACAACATTCCCTAACCACTTAAAAACACGATATTTACATTCTCGATACAATCTAAAAGCAACTTGCAGTCTTGTAGAATTCCTCCAAGAGTGAAGGAAAGAGTCATATCGTCTAAAATCATACTTGAGCATCTGATTGGATCAATACCTTGGTTAGATTGTTGGCCTTGATCTAATGGAGAGCATGTTGAATCGTCATGGCTTCGATTGTGGATGGGGGAGTAGGCACGTATAAGTGTTGTTACATCCCTCTAAAACCTCCCCATTCTCATTCCTACATATAAAAATCCAACAAGGCTGATTTGAAGCTTGAAAAGAAGCTCCATCCGTATTTACCGTCACATAAGGGAACGACTCCCACTTCGACCTTTTATAGTTAGCGTTAACAGTTCCTCGACTCGGCTTCACATTTGCGGATTTCCAAGAATTATATGAGTTTTCCCGAAACCACCATTGCATTCGAATTCAGCGGTTCGTCCTTACATACTGTTAAATTCTGAAAAATTATTGGTGAATTTGATATTCGTGATGTTTCAATACAATGAGAGCACCCCTTTATATAGGGTTTAACTCTATGCGAAATAGGAAATACTAATACTAAACAACATAGGAAACCTAACTTAACTAGAACAAGAAATACTTGTAAACTAGAAATAAACTTAAACTCTAACACTCCCCCTCACGTGAAAATCGGATAACGAGTCTTGCACGTGGACGAAGAATAAATTTCAAATTTCTTCATGTTGTTGCTTCACCACTATGATGTTGTTGCCGAAGAATAAGATTTTTTTTTCAACACTCCCCCTCACGTGTAGGTATGATCTTCTACACGTGGGGCATAGCAGGTCTGGACATTTGCATATGTAACAAAGATCACAAGGTGGAGGTGACAAACGAGACGATACCCAATAACGGCTATTTAAAGCCTAAGACGATCTGGAGCCATTGGCTCATACCCTGATTTTACGGACGCACGATTTAGCTTCGAACAATTACACCACGTGAGGGGCAAAACATCTTCATGCAAGTCGCATAACGACAATGCAAAACAACCTTAAGCAACTACGTCACATGACGGTGCAAATTTTTTTCAAGCAACTACGCCTCATAAGGACGGTGCGAAAGAACTTCAAGCAACTACGTCGACGGTGCGAAACAACTTCAAGCAACTACGCCGACGGTGCGAAACAAATTTGAGCAACTATGTCATGTAACGACGGTGCGAAACATCTTCAAGTAAGCACGACGATGGTGCAAATATATGTGATTTTTTTTAATGGAAAATCACAAAAACACTAAAATCTGAAGAATTCAGAAGAAAACTGTCCGGACCGAATTTCCCGTTTGTGAACAGTATTTCCGTGAACAGTGTCTCGATGAACAGTGACATCGTGAACAGTCGAATGAACAGTAGAGATCCCGAACAATAATGCCTTGCCCACTCGCTAAATTATATATTAACGAGTGGGCAAGGCCTTAACCCACGAAAATCTAACCTAGGATCGAAGAGGCTCTGATACCATGTTAAATTCTGAAAAAAAATATTGGTGAATTTGATATTCTTGATGTTTCAATACAATGAGAGCACCCCTTTATATATGGTTTAACTCTATGCAAAATAGGAAATACTAATACTAAACAACATAGGAAACCTAACTTAACTAGAACAGGAAATACTTGTAAACTAGAAATAAACTTAAACTCTAACACATACAAAACTATTCCGCTTTTTTAAAAGGTTCCACAACCACATAATAATTTTTGACTTCATTTCGTCTCTTGGGATTTGGAGAACTTTCTCCCACCAATCTCAAAAATCCATGGCGGGAGAAATAAGGTGTGGGAAGTTTATCTGGTACCAACAATCCTGAGCATAGGGACAATAGAGAAAAATGTGGGAGACAGATTCGGACTCCGCAAGGCAGATAGTGCACACAGGAGAAATCGGGACAAACCTTGAATTCAAGTTTTCAGCCACTTGGAGAGTACCCTTAAGCGCTTTACAAAGGAAAACCTTGACTTTATGTGGAGCTTTGACGTCCCAAAAGGATTCTGAACCTGAATATAAGCCAATTTCCCTTCATATGTTGGATTCTTTGTTAGGTTCCATTTACATCCAACATTCTTCGATACTCATTTATGGTAGTATAAAGCCCCTTAGGATCCGTGAACCAATACCAGCCAGCATCCACCCTTAAAGCGGATAGAGGAAATGCTAGAATTTGCTCTTGATCCCTTTCATTAAACATCATTTTCACCTTTTCTTCATCCCATTTCCTTTGACCATGAATAAAGAGAGAACTTACATACTTTCCTTCCAATTCTCCACCTTTAGGCTGTATTGAAGGATATTCTCCCATCGACCAAGGCACACTCGAAGTAAGAGTGGAAGTCCCTAGTCACATGGCCTTACGCGCTGAATTGATAAGGAGAGATATATTTTTTTTTAAATCTGACTCCACAATATTTGATAAGAAGAAGAAACCGAGTAAAATGTCAATGTGTATTATATACGTCGAGAACTATATTTTTATTGTGTTGAGAATGAAAGTCTTTTATAACATTTTCAAAATAAGAAACTTTAACATCATATTTTGTAATGAGTATTAATTATTATCTTTGTATACGATATTAATATTTGTAATGTTATTTTATGTTATTCTTACGTCAATTGTTATCATACAAAAAAGTTGTGCCGCCTTCCGCTCGTTGAAAAAGCTAAATCCGCCACTGATCACACGTCACTTATTCTATCTCTTCCTCCATGTACAATTAATTACTTTTAACTTAGGTTTAAATGTAAAAACATACCTTAAAATATTGGTCAAATAGTTGACTACCCAAAGTTCAAAACTGTCATACCAAGTACCTTAAGTTTTGGTCACTCATTTACATGCCTTTATGAATTAGTCACAGATCATTTACATGTATCATGAATTGGCCAAAAATCATTACATGCTTTTACGAACTGAATGGTGTCAAAAACTTGGCCTAAATTTTGTCCAATACCTGACCAATACTTTAGGCTAGCTAAATGTATGCCACTAATACTTTAGGTTAGGTTTGTACATTTAACCCTCAAACTTATATCCTGTTGTGTTGCAAATATGTGTGATTTGCATTGGTCTCCTGTATCTATAGAATCTTGAGATTGTCTGTATGAGAACTCCGAAGCCGCACGAGTTATAAAGTTATGAAACATCAGATATACTGTCTTGTAACATCAATTATTAAATTTTGGAACATTTGATATGAAAATATAAAACATCGATTATAAAATTATAAAACAAAAATGGGATGCTAAAAAAATTGACGCCATAATTTTTTTTTTTAAAATCATATTTTTGATCCGTAAAAACTATTAAATTTACAATGAAAAAATTGGATTTTTGGACCGTAAAAAATACCAATAAAAAAACTAAATTTATTTATTCCACATAAACTCTCTGTAATATATTTAAAGTTATTTATATTTATATCTATATTATTAATGAATGTTGTTTAACAAGGTGAGCAAACTCGAACATTTGTTTTTTAAACAATTAAGGGGTAATTCCACCTTAGACATAAAAAATAGTTAAGGTAATGGTTGATATCTTTCTTAATTTTGTGCAGATAAATAAAGGTGTAACGTTGGGTATAAAATGTTAGTATCCCTAAACAATTTTAATTTAGATGATACAGTGACTCAGTCAATAGTTGAATTATTGTGGAGAGAAAATAAAAGCATTCTATATTATCCACTGAGTCACATCAATCGTCAATTTCTCAAGAGATTCCCGATAAGATAATCCTCCCCTCCGCTACACGATAATATTAAAATAAATAAAAAAGTATAGGAAAATAATAATAACCTCGACACGCCCGCCAGTCACATCATTGGGGAAAACCAAAAACCACCCTTCCACAAAACCGCTTCTTGTTTTCAGCAAAACCAGTTATAGCCCCCTTCCTCTATATATACAATACCACTCTCCTCCTCATCTCATCAAGCTCTCAACGATCCTTCACCTGCAATAATAACACACAGAAGAACTATTTTAACTGAAATTTCTCGGAAAAATGAGTCACATAAACAAAGTATTCATGGCAGCCAGCGTGGCGGTGGTGCAGAGTCACGGCGACCAGGGGCGCACCTGGAGGTCCGGTCTCAGCTCCCTGCAGCTCACTAAGAGGAGGTTCGCATCCTGCTCCGGCACGGAGTCCGCCGACCTCAGGCCGCTCGCCGGCGTGGTTGTCGCGGATCTGGAGGGGGTCATGGGAGAGGACAGAAGGGCTCAGGCCGATGATTCCATCAGGAAAGTCATGTACTTGAACTGCTGGGGACAGGGCTGATGCACTCGGATTCCTCGACTCGCCGGAGTTTGGACGGTGATGGCTGAGTTGACCGTGTAAGGATGGGACATGTTGTGAATTTGTAGAGATAGTTTTGGTGGCAATTGTAAAGTGGTCTTCTTTGTTAGGGTTTCTGTAAATGGTTAGAACAGGCTATGAACAGTTGGTTCTGTGTTGAGTAAAATCTTGATCAGTTCAGTTCCATTAACTCAAGTCATGATCTGATTGCAGTTCATATTATTCATTCATCTGATCCTCATGGATGATACTAATTTTGTGCATCAATTTACTCACAACTGAACTCTGGTCATATAGTGTAATCGGATCTGATGACATGTAGATTAAGCGTGAATCTCCAGAAATTGGTGCTGCGTTGTGTTTTTGTCCTTGAACTCTGGTAGCTGCTCATAACGGATTTTGGCAGTATCAGGTGTAAGTGTCCGGTCAAGAATTTTCGGCCCAGTAGTCAACACTTGAATCACTGACGGGTCAAGTACTTGCCTGGTTAAATTGGAGATGGCTCCAGATATAAATTGCTCATTTCTATCAAGTATATATTTTCAATGACAAAATAGATATTTTATTTTTGAATCACTTGTTGACATCTAATTAATGCATTCACGGTTAGAGCACCCACCCACATAGTAAGATGCTTTGTCAAGCGATGAATTCAATCAAATCACGTTTAGAATATCCACACAGTTCAATAGATGATTTGTCAGTAACTTGAGTGATGAATTTAATCAAAGCTTCAGACCAGTGAAGAATTAGAGCATGTGCACTGGTATGGTATGGTGTTGATTGGTGTTTCTAGTGAAGTAACTGATTGTTAACTGACGGGTTGCAGCGGTTGTCCGTCGGTTTCTTAGAATAGGAGATGGAAGGAGGTTGAGACTTGAGAGAAGGGTGACATGACATAGCTCCAAATATTATAAAAATAGTTGCTAGGATTTCGTGAGATAAAAAAGGAGGACACCAAGAACCAATGTTATTGTGTTGGGCTTAAAGTTTTAGGCTTGGTTTATTTAACTCCAACTTAATTCAAAAAGCCCAATGTATTGCAAGCCCATATAAATTTTAGGGTTAAAAGTTGGAACATACTCTAAAATTTTGGTCATAAACGCTATAATGTACAACGTTTTATAATATAAAATACATTATCGTAAGTATTTATGGTTTTGCACTCTATCCAAAAAAACTAGCAGCTAGAGCCTAGAGGTATAATAACAATTTTGTCTTTTTAATTTTGAATTATGATATATCTATTTGAATTGAAAGACTATTTTATCTAGGGAAAATTTCAGTATAATACCCTGCCAAATATTTAATTTCAGTATAATACATTGGCATAAATTTTTTGTATGAAAACATTTAATTTCACTTTAGTACCCAACCGTTAACTTTCTGTTAGTTTGGATGGAAAAAAGTTAAAAAGACCATAATACTCCTAACTATTACTCAAATTTTCAACCTCATGCCATTGAACTCAAAATTTAAAAATAAGTGAAATGACAGTAATACCCTCTATTGTTAGGGTATTAAAATGAAAATTTCACTATTTTAAAAATAAAATCAGTTTTTTTTATAAATTCAGTTTTTATTTATGATTTTTTCAAAAATTTATATTTTAATTTAAAAAATACATAAAAAATCAATTTTTTTTTATAAATTCAATTTTTATTTATGAAAATTGTTTTTACTTCCAAAATTAAAATTTTAATTTAAAAAATACATAAAAATCAGTGTTTTTTTTATAAATTCAGTTTTTTTTTCAAAAATTCAGATTTTAATTTAAAAATACATACAAATCAGATATTTTAAAAAAAAATACATAAAAATCAGTTTTTTTTAATTTAATTAATAATTTATTATATTTGTTTCTTGAGTTTCCTTTTTTCATTTTTATACCCAAAATCACTCTCTCTCTCCTCATCTTCTTCTCTCTCCTCATATTCACACACAACACCACTTTTTCTTTTACCCTTCAAACCAAACCCAGATTTAAAACCACAAAGTTGAATCACAAACCAAATTCACGATACATAAAAACCATATTCACCTTACATAAGAACCACGTTCATCTGCATCAGCATAGTTCATATTTTCAAATTCATCATTTGAAAACTCTTCCTCCAGATTTTATCATCAACAAAATAGCCATTGATTTTCTACCCATAATATTTCATCTTTTCCCAAAAATCAATCACGAACTCAGACAAGCAGACGGCGCACTCGAGCTACTCCGGGTGGGTCTCGTTGGAGAAGACGAAAAGGAGGAGGGATTTCAACACGGCGGCGCGGGACGGGACGATGGCGTTGCTGGTGTGGGGGTCAACGTAGAAGACAAGATGGGTGCGGCGGCGGCGCGTACGCGGCAGATATGGGTAGTTTTGGAAGACAAGGTGGTTGTGGTGCGGCGGAGCAAAGGAAGGAGATACGGAGAAGATGGATTTCGCGGCCGTCAGCTCCTCTGCCGAGACCGGTGCCGCCAACAACGCACCACCGTCAGCGACGCACCACCGTTAGTTTCAAACCATTGGGTTTGAAAGATCTTGGAAATTTGTTGGGTTTGAAAGATCTGTTTCAAACAAATTATCTAGATGGGTATTGTTTTGAAATTTAATTGAAAACTGAAATTTTAATTCAGATATGTATTTTTCTGAAATTTAAAAGATTTATTAATAAAAAAAGTACTATAAAAGATTTGATAATTAAAAAGTAAATAAAATATTCAGTTTTTTAAAATAAAAACTGTTTTTTAAATAAATAAAATTTAAAAAATCATTTAAAAAAATAAATTTTCAGTTTAATTAAAATATGAATTTTTGAAAATAATGAAAATAATTTTCATAAGAAAACTGATTTTATAAAAAAAAAAAACTGATTTTTATGTATTTTTAAAATTAAAATATGAATTTTTGAAAAAAAATAATTTTCATAAATAAAAACTGAATTTATAAAAAAAAATCTGATTTTATTTTTAAAATAGTGAAATTTTCATTTTAATACCCTCACAATAGAGGGTATTATTATCATTTCACTTATTTTTAAATTCTGAGTTCAATGACATGAGGTTGAAAATTTGAGTAATAGTTAGGGGTATTATGGTCTTTTTAACTTTTTCCATCCAAACTAACAGACAATTAACGGTTGGGTACTAAAGTGAAATTAAATGTTTGGTTTAGGTATGAAAATGCAAAAAATTTATGTCAGGGTATTATACTGAAATTAAATGTTTGGCAGGGTATTATACTGAAATTTTCTCTTTTATCTATTATCATTAATTTTTAATAATTAATTAATATTTTAATAACTTTTTAATAATATCATTAATTTTTTAAGTCATTCATAATTATTTTTTAAGTCTTATTTATATATTATTTTTCATAATATTTTAGATTATAATATTTCTTTTCTTAATTTTTTTGTTTATTTTTTCATATTGTTCTTTTTTAACTGTTTTTTTAATTTCCAGAAATTCATTTTTGTATATACTTTTCCTATTTTTTATTATTAATTTTTATTAAAACAATCTTTAATTCATTAGTCTAGGAACAATTTTTTAATTTCTTTAATTCGTTATAGAGACAATTCTTTATTTTTCTTAATTTTTATGAACTCAAATCCATTCAATGCTCCTGAATTTTTTATAACCGTTTCAGCATGTCCACCTCGGGGTGTAAGTTTCTTGGTGAGGAACGAAACGCTTTGGGTGGGCAGGTGTTGCTTTCGTTCGGTCCAGATTAATCAGGAGATTTTGTATTGTTCGATTTACGTTCTGTCATACTACAATATACTTCAAAACTTGTTGTCATAGCGGAAGAAGCGTGTGCTTCCCGTTCCGCGAGCATGCTGGTTCTTTAGTTATAAGGTCCGATGTCATATAATTAGGGGGCATGTCGCATTGGGGAAAATCCTTGAGAGCAATCCAGACACTACAGCAAGGGTAGGAGGCCTCAGGGACGGCAAGGTTTGAACAATCCAAATGAGTACCCTGCACCCTCAAAACAGGGTCATGAGGAGTTGTCCGTTTTCTCTCCCTCGGGACAACCCATGCCGACTAGCCCAATGTATCAACAACTAAAGTAGAAGGCTGAGAGGCGCTCGTACTGCAGGCGATCCCGGACATGATATTGATGTCTCGGGAGACGGAGGCATATGGATCATATGTGGGAATATGGGTACTGATACCGATGTCTGTTTTTTTTTATCAAATGCATGTAATATGGTAATTTCTTTTATAAAATTCACAAGGTTTTTCAATGAGTAAGGATAAAATCGATATTTTACTCTCCACTTAACAGTTAAATGGATCAAATGACTAACATAATGAAATATTCCGTCTATTTTTACTAACCGAAAGTTTGTGACCAAAAGTTTAAATATCCTAAAGTTTGTGATAAAAAATTAGGTATCCTAAATATAATTTTTAAACGTTGGATAAACACGTATGTAACCAATACTTTTAGGTAAATTACTTATTTTGAACTTTTTTTTTATTTCTCTTTCCCAATTTCTATAAAACCTCTTCCCAATTTGATTTTTTTTTAGGTTATATTCATTTTGGTACCCTTATGTTTCGTCCACGAACGATTTGGTATCCTTTTGAACGTTTTGAGTTAATGGAGTTAAAAAAAACTAACAAAATAATGTGAAATGACCATTGTACCCTTATATTGATTTAGTTGACTTTTGATTTTAATGTAAAATGACCATTTTACCCTAATATTGACTTTTGACTTCTCCTTTATATTTAAACTTATTTTTTAATAAGTTTTTTTTCTTCATAAAAATAAATAAATTTATTTTATTGAATTAATTATTTTATAAAAAAATTATTTTAATATATTTTTCGAATTTCTTATTTATTATTTTCTAAAATAATTAATAATTGTTTTTAAATTTTCTGAATAGTTTATAATTTTTTTTTAATTTTCATTGTTCTTATAAAATTAATCTATTTATTTATTTATTATTTCTTATTATTTTAATTTATATATATATTTTTAAAAATTAATTTTTATTTTTTATTTTTTTAGGTTTTATTTTTAATGTTTAAATATTTTAATTTTTTAATTTTTTAATTTATTGTATTATAACTAAGGGTATAATGATAATTTTGTCTATCAAATTTATAAGCTTAAAATAAAAAAAAGGTAAAATCGTCATTTCACACCCCACTTAACTGCACATGACTAACTTAGAGGAATATTCCGTTAGTTTTCTAACAGAATATGCCACTTCCGTCTGTGGACAAAACAAAAGGGTACCAAATTGGTCATTTTAAACATAAGGGTGCCAAATCGTTTGTGGACGGAACATAAGGGTACCAAAAAGTATATAACCCTTTTTAATTAGCAAAGCATATATTAAAACACCGATTCTTTGAAATAAAGAATACGATGAGTGGAAATGAAACATGAAAGAGCATTCCTTTCGGAACCTCAAGAAGCCCCACACGAGGGAAATGATTGGGTACGCGGACCCTGAAACAGGAAGAAGCCCCACACGGGGGAAATGATTGGGTACACAGACCCTGAAACATGAAGCCCCACACTGGGGAAATGATTGGGCACGCAGACCCTGAAACATGAAGGAGCATTCCTTTCGGAACCTCAAGAAGCCCCACACCGTGGAGATGATTGGGTACGCAGACCCTGAAGCAACTACAAGGTGCCCCACACCGGGGAAGACAGACAACCATAAGGAATGGGTACGCAGACCCCTGTTTTTTCAACCATTAAGAACATGCGATGGCACATAATGGGGAGAAGCATCCAACTGTTAGGCCCAACCAGAAGACCTCCCAACCCTTACCTTGAAATGGAAGAACAACTCCCATCTCCAAAGACCTGCCAACCATCGAAGGAGAAGATGACAACAACTAAAAATATGGAGGCCAACCCCGCTAACGGCATAGACGAACCCAGATAACCATACATATCTTAGGAGATGACTTCTAAAAGGGGCAAACAATGCCTAAGAAACTCGCTGGCGGTCAACACCTTCAACCGACGAGCTCGAACCACACCGGTTCGAGATGAAATGAAGCCAAAACACACATGTATGTATGAACGGGTCAGAGAAGACTAACCAAACAAGGGAGGAAAAAGAGAGTACCTCAGAATATTCGACCAACAATCCAGAGACCGTGTGACGAAGCACCAGAAGCAGCTATTATAGCTCAACAACAATCCAAACCCAATAGGATGTAGAAGCGCATCCCACAACTTGAGCTAGAGCTAGACACCTCCAATGACCTGCGAGAAGCTCCTCCAACAAAACCGTGAGACACGGAGCTGACAAAGAAGCTCGCACTCAGCCCTCCGATACCTTATTCCGGCAAACACCGAAAGGAGTCCCTAAAATGGGGGAGGACCGGTATTTCTGTCACGCCCCAAATCCGGTTATCGCCCGGACCCGAGGCATGACGAGTAATAGAAGACAATAAATTAATAAATCGACATTTAGTTCCTGAAAATCTCGAATAAGAAACTCCAATCCACAAAATCTAGTTTAATCATGAATAACCCTCCGGGGGTGTAATAATAAATCTCCACAAAATCTGGTCCAACAAAAATAAAGATAAACACGAAGTCTCTATGGAAACCCACACCGAGAAGCTCCCGAGCCTCTACTCCTCTATCAATCCTGTAAACACAACAATAAACTCGTAGGGGTGAGCTTGCGCTCAGTAGGGAAAACACATAACAAGATGGACCTTCAACTCAAAAAGATCAACAACAAAGTCAACCAAAAACATCTTAACACACACAGGTAATAGATAAATCAACCAATGCCGTGGCACATGAAGTCTCCACCCTCCGATCCACATGATGTGTCCTCTCGGATTTTCCCTCAAATCCAGAGGAGACGCATAACATTGAGGCGACCGGAAACAACCCTTCGGGGCGCTTATCATCGGGATTCTCAGAAACGTCTCCAAGGGATTTTATGTCCTCGGGAACCAAGGTATTACTCCCATAGGGAGCATACACTTGGACAGTTTAATAATAAGCAGGTAATAATTGAATAACGCACTCAACCAAAATACGAAATAATACAAGTTCAACTGCCACCAATTCAATTCCACTTATGGCTCACACATCACCAATTCACCACAACAAGCAGTACACTAATCACGCAAACATAGCACACCAATCACACAATCCCAACTTACCGTTCACTTACCAGTTTCGAACCACCGGGGCATCGATCACCTGATTGCACCGCTCGGTACAACCAGTCATACTCGATGCTCCAAACAACCATCCAAGTAAATCAAGTAATCATTCGAATACAATCAACGAGCAAGCACGAGTATAATCAACTAATCATAAAAACCTTCAAACGAGCATACACACATGCAATTCAACCAGTTCCATTAGACTCTTTAGCCTATCCACTAAGCAACCAACAAACAAGCATGTGATCCTAACACGCAGCTAATCCGAGGGCTTTGCCAAAGCTCCTCTACCAGACAATCAATTCCCAAGTATTGAAAGCGAGTTACACTAGTGATTGGCATCCTAATCGGTCACCACTAGACACTTCCGGTTATTAGTAATTTGAAAGACGATTATGCTAGTTATTCGCATCCTATAGGCATTTCTAGGACCTTTCCAATTTTATTAACCTAGCATGTATACTATGCATCGTAAACGAGAGGTTAAGGCTTTCCCTACCTCGAGGTCTTCCTCTCAACACTCTGACGACAAGCTCGGTGGTCACCTCTCCGTTCTTCACTCGGGTCCCGGCGTGATAAAAGCTCCTCTAACTCGTGTCCACGTTCTTCCTCCTTTCCTAGCTTGGTTCCAAGGTTTTGAACCACCAAAAGAACACAAGTTAGATTCCTCAACCAAGTGTTCTTCTCCTCAAAACACACAACAATGTTCAGAAATGTAGAAAGGGTTGAAGAGGAAAAGTGGGAATCAAATTGGACTAAAAGGAAGGGTTTTGAGCTCTGGGAATCTGATCCGGAATGCCAAACGGACCGTGTGGTTTGCCGTGCCGGAACATGGCACGGACCCTATCACAGGCCGGCCCGGAATCCAGAACGGAACACGACATAGACCGGCCCAGTGAGCGACACGGACCGTATCAGGTCCCGTGCCGGACTCCGGCCCGTTCTGTGCCGGGTGCCGTGCCGGTACCAGGCACGTTCCGTGCGGCCTACCGTGCCGGTACCTGGCCCGGTCCGGGTCAGATTCCGTATCAGACCTGACCAGCTCCTTCCCCTTTCTTCCCCAACTCGAATTTCACGAAAATCCCAACACAAACTCCATTTCTAAACTCTCCTAGCTCCAAAATAATCCACCAAAGATACCCAGCAACTACACCCTCAATGGGTTCATCAAACTTCAACCAAAACTCAATCCAACAACCTACTTCACTACTTCTTCTCCAAGCAATCAAACAAAAAGCAAGTTCTTCAACTTTCAAGCCAAAACCCACAAAACCCATAGATTGGAAGTGGAAGAAATGGAGAGTTGAGAGTATCCTTACCTCTAGATAGTTGAGATGGAGAAGATGGAGTGAAAATGAAGGCAAAAGGACCAAGAACAAGCTTCAAAATCCAAGCTTTCTTCTCTATCTTCTTCCTCAAGAAAGTGAGCTCCTCCTCTCCTCTCTCTTGTGATTTTCGGCTGAAACAACAACAAATGGGCTGAAATTGTTGCTCTCTTTCCTTTAAATGACCTAAAATGTCAATTTACTCAAAAGCCCTTAAGGTCTTATCCCTTTAAAGGTAACTTAGGAGGGTATGAGGGTCATTTGGAGCCCCAAATCTCATCCTCCAAGTCAAGCATGACAAGTGTCATGTGAGGTCACTCCTATTTAATAATTTTCCAGCTTTCCAAGATTTATCGATAAATAACCGATATTAAGCCCGAGTTTGACCGACAATTGACTTTAACAAAATTACAGTCAAACTGAAGGAAACGACCCAACTAAGCTAACCGTGCTAATGGTTAAGCTTTTTGGGTCCCGGAAAGGTCCCGACTGACTTTCCAAGTCATCGGTTGACTTTTCCGGTCAAAAGTCAAACTTAGCTAGGATTCACCGGTTTTACCGGGATCGACCGGGGGCGGGTCTTACAATTTTTACCGAGAACGAGTTCCAAATTCCAAGCCGGCAGCAACAACTCTACCAATCTGAGAAACCGAAACTGGAAAGCGTTCTGAGCGATCCGAAATCGAGACCGGTAACCCCTCGCCAACCGATAGCGAGGACCCGAAGGAGAAAACCTGTAATGATACCGAGCACAATCTAGTTCAGACCCTGACAAAAGAAGACATCAAAGCCAACAAGAAGAGCAACAGTCTACTCTAACGGAACGAGACCTGATTGACAACCAATCGTTGACTTACGAAAAGTTTCTCGTGGTAGATCAAGAACAAACCAACCAATCACCACCAAGCGAACCCGAAACTAGGGAGGTTCTCGGCATTTGACCCGCTCCAAAACTCACCAGAACTGGGTTGGACCAGGTCCAGACCGAACCGGGTTGATCCAGGTCCATTTCAAACCGGGTTGAACCTGTTCTAGGTCAAAACAGGGTTGAACCTGTTCTAGGTCAAAACCGGGTTGAACATGGTCCAGATCCAATCAGATCCAACCCAAAGCCCGCCCAGACAAAATGGCCCAAATAGCTGGCCCGAGCCCGAGAAAGCCCACCTCCACACACCAGGACCTGCGCGTCCCGACCTAGCAGCTGTCATGCCGTCTAAGGATCTTCAACAAGCATGTCAGCAACACAGTCGGATCTGCGTGACCGCCGGTGAGAGGGCAACCATGGCGATGCAGAGACCAACGATTTAGACTCCAGCCTCGACACCGGCGAACACGGGCAGCACCAGCCTAGCTTTTTGGAGTGCTTCGACGAGCTCGCAGAGACCCACAGAAGCAGATCTGAGCTCCCGCGAGCTTGCAAGGACTACCACATGACAAGGCGAGTAGGCCCGGCTGGTCAGCAACCCAACTCACGAGCCGCAACAACACCAGAGGAGCTTCCGAGCACAAGGCGAGCAAGCAAACTCCGGCAAGACGAGCCTTTACACCGACGAACACGGTCAGCAACAACCAAGCTTTCGGGAGAGCTCTGGCGAGGTTGCAAGGACTACCACACGAACAGGTCTGGAAACTGAGATGCTTGAAACACAAGGAGAAGAGAAGAGGGTCGCAGGGAAGAGAATGAGGGGGAACTAAGCTAGAAGGTGACCCACCGGCGACATCCATGTCCGGAGAACATGGTGTCGCCGGCGAGAAAGGGGCAGAAGAGGAGGGTCGGCGGTTAGGGTCAGAAGTGGAGGGGTCGAAGAGAGGATGTGTTTTAGGCTCTTGCTAGAATATTTGCGAATACACAAGATCTTCTTCCCAATTTGATTTAGTTGATCATTTATACAAGGATCACACGTACAGAGAGTATTTCGTGTCATGGAAAGTATTATCGAAGAACGAGCTGAGTTGGGAGTCAAGTGACTCGTTGTGGGAATACGAGGGGCTCATTCGACATAAAGCAAAGGATGTCGAGGAAAATGGCGAGGGCAATCGAGCGTTGGGGATAACCACTTGCTTTGGTGGGGAGGATGTCACGGACCCAGATGCAAGGCCTGATGCGGGCTTAGCCATGGACGCATGCGGGAAAGGTGCGGGCGTGAGCTTGTGTGGATGTGGGTGCATGCCGGACGGGTAGGGGCACATGCTAAGAGTTTACTCGGTCATTGAGCCGAACGCGTGACAAGCGGATGCGGTGTGTGTGCTTGGCGCAGTCAAGACACGCGAGAGGTCCAGGAGATCAAGCGCAACCTAACCGCAGGGCCAAGGGAAGTGGATCAAGGACCGATCATAACTCCCTGTTAAATAAGACCAAGTCATTATTGTATTAGAATTTGAGTTTGTTTAAACTCTTTTTATTTGAATTCAAACCAATAGATATTATTTTGATCTCCCTGTAGTGGTATAAATAGGAGTCGAACCTCTTATTTGTAGTTATCCACTATTCATCCGATTTTATGCCAAATTTAATTTCATGTCATGGCATTCCAATACTATTTGCTAGATTCTGCCTATACTGGATTGTCGGCTATTTGTCTAGTACATCACTGTAAGAGGCTACTCTAGAGGGGCGATTAGAAATATAATCGGCAAATGACACAAGGAGAGATACTTAAAAGAAGAAAAAGTTGGTTTATTCACGAATCCACATGAACAATGAAAGGAGAAAGAAACAATGAGAAGGGAAAGAACCCACTTTTGATCGAATCGTCACTGGAATAGTCCCGATAACCGCCTCCACTATAGGGGCTTTAAGTTTTGATGAAGAAATAATATGGACGCCAAGAAAAAGAACATAAGGATATGGAAGAGATACACAACAAAAAAATACACGTAAATATAATCAAAAGGTTCAAAGAATACATAAGAACTTTCGTAATTTTACAATCAACTGACCATCGTGGAATACAAATTTTATTGCCCACTTAATTTACAAAAACACATAGTAATATTAATATGTAGAAGATTGTAACATTATGTTTGGATAGAACAATTCCGAGATGTTTTACGATAAATCATGAAAAACTTTTGGAATTGTATGACGAATTATATACCATGTATGATGTAACATACTTTGCAACATTGAATCATATTTACCATCGATGTTTCCTCGTCTTCATCGCTGGAGGAAGAGTTGTTGAGTCGGTAGGCATATAAAAACGACAGGTAGGACATGTATTGCTAATATCCATCCACGTTACAAGGCATTCTGTATGAAAGCAATGCCAACATGGCAAGTCTGTCACTTCATCTGCCTCTAAGAATTCCTTCACACATATCGCACATTCATAAATGCATGTCATCGTATTCAATAAATTCCGGTGGTTGCATATTCATAATCGGATTCTCTTCTATATCAAGAGAGGGCTCCATGAAACAAGGACACCCCTCCCGAGTAGCATCCAAATAAAAATACCCTATCCGGTTGGAATTCAAACTACATAACTCTTCTCCCGAACCAAAAAATGAAGCGAAAAAAGGTGTGAAATACTCCTTGACTTCTTCTGAGGTTAACCCAACTCCAAAATGATACATGAGATTAGTTTTGGCATGAGATAAACACTCGTTAGGTTAGAATACAAAATACCTTTTACCGATCAATTGGAACCGGGCCGTAAGGATTGGTTGACCGGATGGATGGGGTCGAGGATGATGAAGATCGCCCTGAAGTACTTCCTCGTGCCCTAACTCACGTAATTTTAAACTGAGGGACATTCCACCTTTCATAATCACTACAGCCGATTTCATCATCTTCTACAACACTCTCTTCACAAACCCTACTACACGAATCCTGTTACTGGCAAGTTGCTTTCAAAATACTTGCTCTTAGCCTTTGTATATAATGCTTCCTGTACACTACTTACATAGTGATAAGGATCTACAACCCAATACGGTTTAGGATTGCTCAAAAAAGTACGGTTTAGGATTTAACAGCTCATCATAAAAAATTGCCGTCTTATTTAACCCTACAAAGAGGAAAGATATTAGGGTTTCATTAGAATATAATAGGCAAAATGTTACAGGGGTGAGGGTTTGCCGTTTGTGTAAGATTAATGGTAAGAAATTGACAGAGTTGTACGCATAAGGTAATTAAAGAAGTTTTGTTTAAAATGTGATAATTAAGGTAGTAATTAATAGGATATGAAAGTTATCATTACCCTTTTATTTAATGGTGGTGGGAACCTTAGTTTAGTTGTTTTTGTATGTGTCCAGTGTTATAATGGCTACTTTACGTCGTCTTCTTCCAAGTCACTTTGTTATGCCGTTTTTTTGTCAAGCTGAGTGACGCATGTCCCTTTCTCAGTTCTCCCGTCGTATTCGTCCACGGTTTTCTCCAAACCACATTTGTCACATGATTCACTACAAGATAATGTTGGTCTTCGCCCTAACAACATTCTCTCCTTCTTCAAAACATTTTACGCCCCAACCGATTTTACTCGGAGAGAGACATCAGTCGTCCCACGCGGTTATGGTCTCGCCCCTACGACCATCGTACATGGTCTGCTACCCTCGCTCTCTCCGCAAGGTCGTCTCAAGGTTGAATGACCCTTAAGGGATATCTCAGCCTCGCTGTCGGAGAATCCCAGTTTCGATGGTAATGGACATGTCTAGCCGATGCTGCCCACCGAACCCTTGGCCTGCATCATCCCAGCATCAATGCGAAATTTATCGTTGCTCACGCTGTCAGTGGCACCGCGTGTCCACGTTCGCGAGGAAAAGTGGTGATGATGGGCATCGCGACGACCCCGCCACACCCTCCCATCCCCCTAAAGCGGCTAGACTCCCGACATTCACCTCTTGGCTGCCTACTATATTCGGCTTCTCATAATGGAGGGGTTTTCGCCCTCATAATCCTGCTCCGATGCGATATTAAGAATGACACCACCTATGGATTAAGGGGCCAGTCCTACTCGAGATCATGATCATGAACGAGTGCTAGGCCCCCGAGAGAAACCCAAGATATCTTTCAGAAGAACCAGTAGTTCTCACTGTACCTATTCTCGGGTTAGGAAGTACGGTGTACGTCACCGAACCCTTCTCTACCCCCAAAGAGAGACGAGGATCGGGGTGAGTTGGATGTCCCAACTGATTCTATTGGCTTAGGCAAGACGATAGACCTCAAAAGTGTCATCAAACACGGGAGAGAAGTCGCATCGACCATGGACGTCAGGATCTCTCCATGCAGCCGCTAGCAGCGAAGTCGTGAACAGATAAAAATATATCTCTCAATGCTCTTTAGGGACGGTCTTATTCAATCTCTTCGATCATGGAGTTCTTCCCGTTCGTCACCACCATCACCGCAACAACCCCTCTCATCCTCCATGCTACCTCCACTGCAATTTCTGGGTATGAGGAACTCAATCACCGCAATAGACAGGGTTCTCTCCGCAGCCCGCCCCTCAAGGTGAAGTCGCTCACCTTCACCACCACCACCTTATACCATTACGCCACCACCACCACCGTCCCTTCCTCCTCGCGGGCACCACATTTACTCTGAACCCTCTATCGGATTGGTCAAGAAAAGAGATCCACGGTGTTTCGTCTTCCCATCACTACTCACGGTCAAGCACCGCCACTGCCTCCTTCCCTGCGAGTTTGTGGTCCTACTGATGTCCCAAGGGGAAGCCATCAGAGGAGCCACTCCCTTGATCATCCCCCACCGCCTCTGGAGCCGCCATCGACGAAACCTCCTCCTTGGTTTCCACCGTTGCTTTCTCCACGATCTTTCTCATAGTTTCGTGTCGTCCTGATCGTTGGTTCTATTTTACTTTCTCTATTGTCTTCCTTTTTACAATGTTTACCTGTTCACCATGTCACGTAATCCCTTCCCAAACCACGCGCATGCATCAGTAATTCAGAGGTCCCGATTGGATGATCAACGAGTTTCCAAGCTATGTTGATTAGGTTCAGGTCAAGCCGTTTATGGTGTTAAGTTCAGGTCTAGGTTACGCACCTCGTCATGAGAATATAGTTAGATTCCCTTAATATACGCATGTAGTAGTCATCATTAGTATGTTATGTTTATGTGTATTATTGATTCATTTAGTTGTGATACAAAACAACCATGGTTATTTCGATCCTGAGCGTTGGACACCTGTAACGTGGGTTCCAGACTATGATCTGGATCTTAGGGGATATATCCCAAATTATATATTAATCTCTTATTATGAATAAATTGTTAGATATTCTAAAAAACAACATTTTTATCCCTGCCAATGGGTATCCCGATGTTGTAGTTGGATTCGCTTGGTCGTATGGAGGTACCTGGGAGGTTGATTGCAATCATGCTTGACAGTAGTAATCGGAAGCCAATTGATGATCAGCCCGGTTTCTTCCGAATTGTTGTAACGAAGACTCGGCCTTGTCGCATGGGGCGGTCATCGAAATCGGAGGCAGAAGATCCCATGCGGCAAGGGGCGGCTCGCAGCCTTGATGGTGACGACAAGACTTTTGGCGGATGAGATCCGCATCCGCGGTACGTACCCACGATCCCCATTGCAATAGACGGGTCGTGTTGGGGAGATATGCTTGGTACTAAGGAGGGAGGAGGATCCGTTGGGTGAGAGCTAGATAGGTCGTAGTGACAGGAACGAGAACCAATCAACGAGTTTGGAGATGTAGGTTTTTAGAAGTAGAACCCTAAAAGAGCATAGACAAAACCATATAGACTAGATTTGTCCACTTATAATTGATAATTTAGGGTTATATGTGATACATATTTATTAAAATTTAAAAGTAAAATAAAAAATAAATTTGATTAATCCTCAATTAAATCCCAATTAGCGCATAGGGATTCTCACTCTCTGACCGGCGATTTCAAACCAAATATATTATTACTGGCCATGGCCGGACATACTCGCCCCGTTCATGACTAAATTCTCGTCTCATTCGTTCGTCACCTAATTGAGAATGTCATATTTCTATCAAGATCGATCGTTTTACCATCTCTAGTTTAAAAAATGACAACCAAATTAGTGTACGACAATATTACAATAACACGATTAATGAATTTAATATATTTATGATATAATAATCAAATTCACGTGCATGATCTAAGATAAAGCTATCAAAGGCAAGTTTGTAAGAATGGATCCTCTGTCTTTCTCTGATTTCTGTTCAGTGCTTATATCGAGTTACGATTCATATTTAAGATCGTTTCTCGATCCGTGGTTCAGCCCACTCGCCAGGTCAAGTCTCCGACCAAGTCGAAGATAGCGGCGAACGATTTTGGCACAACCCGATCACAGATACAGAAGAAGGAAGCTAAGGGTAGCTGTCACGACCCAAATCCGGTTTTGACCAGACTTGAGACGTGAACCGACAATAATAATAAAGAAGGCAATTTTAAATAAAATGAAACTCCAAAAATAGTTCAAAACTAGCAATTCCGATAACAAGAGTCAAATGCTCGAAATCCAAAATAAAAAGTTTGGTACGAAAGGGAATACGTCTCTAGACAATCCAAGACTAGGAGTCTCGCTAAACTCCCAAACTCCGAGACGTCCTCTAAACCAAATCACGATCAAAACCTGTAGAAACAGTAGTGAATGGGATGAGCGTTTCGCTCAGTAGGAAAAAGTAGTGAAGGGGATGAGCATCTCGCTCACCACCACGGATACCTGTCCAAATATGGCATACTAGTAAAGCAATAACAACTAACGAAATCAACAGGAAAACACAATATCGACACTTGATCCAAGTCAAAGAAACACACATACAACAGAAATATCTACAACGACACCAATTGCAAACATAACAGTTGAAAACGGAGGAACCAGTCACACCTCATACCTGACACCAAATCGTCACGAGGACGATTCTCAACAACCAAACCTGCACCACCTATTTCACACAAGAACTCATCAAACACAACTCATACCCGATGCCATACAATCATATGGTCCATTACCAAATACCCATAACGTTACCACCCAAGTCACACAAAAATCACATAACAGGCATAAGTAACCACGTTGAACCAAAATTAGTCAACACACACAGTATATCATTAGCAAACACACACACCATAAGTGTCCAATAATACGCCGGATCACACAACACGGCTTAAACATATCATACCAGAACACACATCATCGGCCTAGATATCATCCCGGAACACTCAGCATCGGGGTACAAATCATACCGGAACACATAACATCGGTTTATAAATCATCCCAAACATATCATACCTGAACACACAACATCGGTCTAGATATCATCCCGGAACACTCAGCATCGGGGTACAAATCATTTCGGAACACACAACATCGGCTAGCACATTTTACCGACATCTAGTCGGAGGGCAGGCGTGCCTCGAACACACAACAAGTCAGACATTACCATGAAAACACTCAACAAGAGGTAACACACAGTCATGACCGATCATCAAAATGTCAATAATATTGCACTTATTACCACTACTTACTCATAACACGATTCACATAGCATGCCATCTTAATCATCAATTCCCATAACGCACGAAGCTCACCCACATACATCGCCTCAAACGTGTCACAAGGCAATAGTTCAACGATAACATTCACACAGGTAAAACACAACCATCACACAATCCTACGGGCACGACCTGCCCACAAGTGATTCCACATTTTAAACGACTATACTAGTTATTCACATCTTACATGAAATTCTAGTAACTTTCCTTAATTGAACAAGTAACCGCTACTTTTCCCTACCTCAAACGCGATCCAACTCGAACAACCACAAATCGTCAACGACTTCCTTCTCCACGATCAAGCCCACGGTCTAGGATAACAAGTAATACAACACTTAATACAAGTCCAACGTCGATTAAAACAGACAACACCCAATTCAAACCCCAACAAGGCACCTAATAAATTAAAACGTTTACGGGACAATGATTTGGAAAAATATTATATTAACCGGGCGATACGTACAATGACACCCGACCAAGTGGGCCCCACTTGGCCATGGGTGTGCCGGACCGGACCCACCAAGGGCCGGTCTCGGCTCGACTCCCTAGGTCCACGGGTCCCGAAGCACACGAACACTGAGACACACGCCACCCACCACCGTGGCCGGTCGGAGCTTCGGCGAGCCTCCGGTCGTCGGAAAATTTCCAGCTTCCTCCCAAAACGTCCCAAACGAGTTCTAAGTTCTCAATCCATCAAGTTCTAACCAAAAACATCACCAATTTGCTCCAATTTCACATTTCCCCTAATTCCAAAAGTTAGGGTTTCACCAATTTTTCCCCCAACACCAAATTTCTTCCATTACTACTCCAATCCAACAAGGAAACCACTATTCCATCAAGACCCAACCTTGATAACCCCAAAACTCCAAGACCCAAGGTTGGGTTTCATCAAATTAACAAAGCCCAATCAATTTCCACTACAATCCTCCACTTTCCACCATAATCCATCAATTCAACAAGGAAAAACTCCAATCCCACAACACCCAAGCTTAGCTCATGAATTCTCAACAAAACCCATAACCTAAAGTTCATCAAAAGAGGAGTTAATTGAATGCTTACCTTAGGAAATGAGTAGAGGATGGAAACTATGGAGGAAATGAGAAATTTTGGTAGTGGAATCAAAGAAAATGGTCATTTCCTCCTCTTCTTCTCTTTCTTCAACAATGGAGCCCTCTCTCCCTCTTTTCTCTTGTAATTTTTGGCCAAGGGGAAAAAAATGAGCTGATTTTTGCTCACATGTGGCCTTTAACCTAAAAGAGAAAGGTCCACTAAGCCATTTTTCCCCATTTCCTTTTATGCCCCAAAGTGGGGTCAAATGGGTCTTCTCTCACCCATTTCTCCTCCTCCAAGGAATTAGGGACATGTGTTCATGTGGGGTCCATCTCCACTCACAAATATCTCAGCCCAATTTAATTAATCCGATAAAACCCTATTTCGACCCTGTTTGACCCGAAATTGACTTTTTGCAAAAACACTTATTTGAGAGGAAATGACTCAACTAAGCTAACCGTAACGACGGCTAAGCTTTTTGAGTCCCGGATAGGTCCCGGATGACCCCCGGAGTCGTTGGTTGACTTTTTCGGCAAAAAGTCAACTTTTTCCAATTTCCGCTGGTTCGACCGGTGTTGACCGGGGGCGGTTCTTACAGTAGCAAAGCTTCAATTCACAAACCAAAGTCTGTGGTGGGAGGATCTGGTTCAGATGTCCATGCTCCGGCCAAGCCTTTGGCGGCTCCAACGAGTACTTTTGTTCAGGAAGGTAAGGACGTTCCGGTTGAGTCAATGTTTAACGGGATTGTTGGGGGATCAGGAGTGCAGAGAAACATAGTTTTCCTTTCCAATCGCCCTTCCGGCACAACTGAGACATGGTTGAAGAACACTTTTAAGCCATATGGCTCGATCGTGACGACCTCTGTTCGTGCTCGACCAAATAGTAAAGGACGTTTCTTCGGGTTCATTGAATTTAATTCACCAGAAACAACCTTGCAATTTGTAGAAAGTGTTAATGGTTTCTCTTACAATGGTTATAAGGTTTTTGTGGCTTTGGCTCACTCTGTAAAACCAACGAGGAAAAAAAGACTTGAGAGACAGAGCATCTCAAGTCTCCAAGTCTTTGACGCTACACTCGCTGGTTCGAAAAACACCTGCAATAAGACGGGTACACATCACGTTGTGCCTGCCAGGAACTGCAAGGTGAGTAGCAATCCAGTTTCCCTGGTGACCTTGCCCGGTGAACCGGTCATCTCTTCGCCAGATTTTTCTACTTCAAAAATTTCTATCCCATATTTGGAATTCGCAAATCACGGAGCCGCAAATCATGGAGCCGATATCACGGTTAGTTCAAATTTGGTGGATTTGGATTGAATTGCAAATTGTGGTGATAGGGAAATCGAATCAGCCATTATGATCTGCGATTCTCGCGAAATTGTTGGGCCGATGTTATGCACAGACGGCCATGTTCTTGGGCCTTTGCAAGCTATTCAATCAGTTCAGCAGAAAAATGGGCCTGAGGACAGTTTTGGGCCTGCGTCTGGCCCTGTTGTGAGGCCAGAAATTAGGGATGCTTCTACAGCAAATGTTCCACCCTTGCGTTCGTTGCCTCCTGCCCCATCAGTTTCGGTTCAGCTGATGGTTGATGGTGTGATTAAGGATGCTCAACCAAAGTCAGTTTCTCAGGTATCACCGATTTCCTCCTTTTCTCTACATTCAGGTTTCGATCAGGATTTTCCAGTGTGGTCGCTTGAAACAGTAAAGACGGGTAAAGGGAAAAGAAAGAAGAAACCTCAGCAGCTTTTGTGAATACCTGTTATTTTAATTGTCTAAATTGACGGTTTTAAAACGATGGGGTTGGAAAGCGGAGCGGAAAATTTAAGTGAGTGCAAAAAAACAAAGAAAGGAAAAAAAATCAGACTTGGGCTGGTCAACTGGACCAGGTCCAGTCAACTCAGCCCAGCCCGCGCGAATTCAAGCCCGCACCAACGCCAGGCCCAAGCCCACTTCAGTTCTACTCAACCCTAATCTCGCACCTCTTCTTCTACGCACGCACGCACCCCGAAGCAAAATCAGAGTCGTGCCGCACCTCACTTCTCTCTCCCTCAGATCTCGTCCTCCTCCCTTCTCGCTCCCTTCACATCCTCCCTCTCCGACCAAATCGCAAGCCACTACCGTCCCTTCCATCCCTGTGCACACATCGAGCATCGCCAGCCCAGCTTCGAGACGCCGTCGCCGGGAACCCACCGTCCCACTTCTTCTTTCCCCTCGAATCGTCATACGCCATCGCCGTCGTCGGCATTTCCAAGCTCTTCCTTGTCGGAATCGATCGATTCTGAGACGGTGAGGTTCTGTCTCGACCCTTCTCACCTTCCTCGTCCCCTTTTCCATAAGTTTCGAGCCCTTTTGGAGCAGATCTGGGTTGGAGAAGCTTCGCCGGAGCTCCTCGCTCCAGATCTGAGCTCTCCAACGCCAGCGGAGAAGCTCGCCGTCAGAGAACCTCGTCGACAACCTTCCCCCACCTCTTTTCCTCCTCCTGACACTTCCACGCCATCAAAATCGCCCTTCCTGAACTTCCGGCAACCACCCTCAAGACCCGCCGACCACCGTCGAAGAGCTGGAACCCTAGCTCTTTCTCCTCGAGTTGGGCCACCAGATCGGGCCTTGGTCCAGTTGGGCCTCGGATTGGGCCAGACCAGGCTTCGGCCCGGACTCGGCTGGATCTGGACCGGGTCGGGGAACGGATCCGGGTCAGGGCTCTGGACCGGGTTTGGATCCGGGCTGGGCCTGGATTTGGGTCGGGCCCGGGTCGGATCCGGGCCAAACCTGTTTAATTAATTTAATTAATTATTGGATTTAAAATCAGGTAAATACCAAGAACTTATAGGACTTCTAAAGGACTTTTTGACAAACGAACGACTGGATTTAATTATCAAATTGAGGACCGTTACGGGTTGGACCGGGACTGATACGTCCCTTTTGTGTTAAACCAGGATGTTACCCCCAGCACGGAGAAGACCGGTAGGCCAGGACGTCAACAGCTGGGAGACGCAGCTGTCGGCTCTTCAAGAGGTAGGGATTACCTCGAACCCGCTTTATTAGGGTTTTATTAGAATGCATATAGGGAAACCTAATAAACCGGCTAAAGAACTAGTATGCATATAAGAAACGAACAACTAACGGAGACGTATCAAACTGTGAACATTTACGATTTCTGTCTTGGGAATTGCTATGCTGGTAGAATCGGGCCATGTCGCGCCCGTAGGACTTGTGTGCTGAATGTATCTGTTGTGTTTTCTTTGATGCTTGAACGGTTAATCAATAACGAACATGGAAACGGATAGAATTGAACTAGTGATACATGTTGATGATTTGAGTTGTTATTTCCTATTTTTTCTGATATGTTGAACTGTGGGAAGGTTGGGGATTGGATACCGGTTAAGCCGGTGGGGTTTACCACGTTGAGTGTGGTGACGGTAAGTGATGGTAAGTGCGTGTTTGTTACGAGGTTAAATTGAGAAGCATGTGTTGCTATGTTTGGTAAATTGAGAAGCATGTGTTGCTATGATTGAGAAGCATGTGTTGCTATGTTTGGGAAATTGAGAAGCATGTGTTGCTACGTTTGGTAAATTGAGAAGCATTTGTTGCTATGTTTGGTAAATTGAGAAGCATGATAGGTGATATTCGGTGAAGCATGTGTGCTATGTTTGGTAAATTGAGAAGCATGATACATGATATTCGGTGATGCATGTATTGCTATGTTGTGGGCAAGTGTGTCACGTATGAGTATGTTTATGATTGTGGCTGTGGTAGTCTCTTGGGCCGAGCGAGTTGCTCTTGAGACCGTTCAGGGGTTACGAGTTGTGTGTTTTGATAATGTTTGGATTAAATGAGTGTTGCGGTGTTTGTGACTATGGGTGTTTCCTTGTTATGAGTCGTGTGTAACCGCGAATGACTTGATTTGATTGGTTGATGATGAAATCATGTGTGTAGCTTCCGTGTAAGTTAAAGTGTCGTATTTGTGGTTGTCCGTAAGTCGGTTGTGAAGGGGCTTTGGATGTGGAATCTCGGGACAGTTTGTGGTCGGGTAAAGTGAAGTGTGTTTTAGTTGGATTATTTGTCCTTGTTGTCGTCTTCTCCTTTTAATTGTTAACAAGTTAGTTCAGAAACGTAATTTGGTGTCTTACTGGTTTGTAACCTTATGGTCATGTGCCTTAGTCGATTGGATGTTGTTGAGCTGAAGTTAGTGTGGGTGGACTGGTAAACGTCAAGTTAAAAAGGGGGTTTTGTCTTTTATTTGGTTTAAGTTTCATATCGTTGTTTTAACCTTTTTGGATGTAACTCAAAATTGTGAAAAAGACTTTCTGGTAAATCTGTTGAGGTGGTTTTCGGGGTTTTCCCTACTGAGCGTCAAGCTCACCCCTTACCGTGTTTTCTACAGGTGATAGTTATACTTTGGACTAGAGGGTTACGCAGAATTGGGAGCTAGCGGAGACCTAGGGGTTATTTGTATTTCGTAAAGACGTACCTTTCTTTTTTGAGTTTTGTATTTGACCGAACTTAAGACTCAGGGTTTGAAGCTCTCATTGTTTTATATTATTTTATACTTACCAGTTATTTGTTACTTTTAAATTGTTTTATTTAAATTCACTAAGTCACGTCACGGGTCCGTTCATTATCGGATTTGGGGCGTGACAGCTTTTTAGAGTAACAACATGTTCGCTCGGTCAGAGTGATAGTTAAATTCCAGAAGCTCAGCGCAGAATCGAGGCTTGGAGACATTTTATCCCAACATGGACCATGCTGAAGGCAGGGACTGAAGTCGCAGTTCTATCCTTGACTTCTTCATGAGTTTCTGTAGTTTTCTTGTTTTTTGGCTGTTGTTTCCTTTCTTTCGTTGTTTTTTTTGTTTTGGGAGAGATTGTCCTACTGTTTTGTGGTAGAGTCTCTCTGAAGATTATTTGGGATAACTTTTTGACAGTCCTATCTTATTTCTCCATCTTGGGGCAAAATGATTAATAAAATCATCATTTATAAAAAAAACAAATATTTATTGTGTTCGGTTGAATTCCATCCATTTTCTCAAATTCAAGATTTTAACAAGGTTGTTACTATTTAAATCTTGAATATGTAATAGCCATTACACATTCTAATGATCATACTGTAATTTAAACACTATTTAAAAGTGAAACTCAGTCCTTAAGGGAATACGGTAGTAATTAAGGCTTAATTTTTTATATGAGAGGTTTTGAGTTCGACACTGTATAGGCATGTATTAGTTGTATTGTTTATATATATTACGTTGCGTTGTATTCTGTTTCGATCGTAAGTCTGTAACGTATTGTTATTATTTGTCATGTACGTTCATCAGATGTAAATATATTTTTTCGTTTTGATATATAAAAATTTGCCATTATTTTTTCGAAAAGGAAGAAGCAGAATTTAAACTTTCATGCAAAATCATATCGAGAGAAATTACACACCCCACCCTGCCGGTTTACTAAAACGCTTCGTTTCCCTCTTGTTACGTATATGGAAACTCACAAATCTAATCACATTCTTACTGTGCCCCTTGACTGAAACGCATAGTTTTGGTAAAGTCCACGAGAGCGCACTAAATCGTAACCTTTAAATCAAATCGGAGCGTCTGTAGGAGCCATCCGGGATCCAACGGTTGATATATCACTATTCCCTCCAACGTCTCATTTCCCCCAACGGTCGAAAAAACTTAAAACGCACAAAAATTCCCAATTGCAGATATAGGAGTATCAATTACTCTCGATCTCACGAGAACCTTCAGAGACCCAAAACCCACAAAGATTCAAATCAAAAATTCCCAATCGTTCGCAAAAATGAGTGTTATTCAATACCCTGATTCGATCAACGCACCTGATCTCCAGATATGGAACAACGCAGCCTTCGACAACGGCGAATCGGCCGCCGACGTCAAATCTTCTTGGTCTTTGATGCAGTTCGTTAACAGGTCTGAGTCGATTATGTCCGATATGAGCAAGGAGAATCTGAGCCCTGATGGCGGCGTGCACTCCCCTGTTCCCGTCAAGACCTCCGTCCCCTTGAAGCCGCTGCACCCGATTGGAAATTCTCAGGGGAAGCCATTGAAGCTGCTTCCGAAGATGGCTCTCTTCGAACCCGTTTCGGTGTCCAAGAAAGGTAAGGAGGATTTGGGGTTCCGCGACGAGAGGAAGATCGATTCCGAGATCGAGGAGATCGAGAGCGAGATTTCGAGATTGTCGTCGAAACTCGAAGCGCTCCGAGTCGAGAAGATTGAGCGGACTGTAAAGACTACTGTTGAGCGGAGGGGAAGGGTCGTGCCAGCGAAATTCATGGAGCAGAAGAGCGGTGTGAAGAATCCGGAGCCTCCGAGTGCTCAATCGAAGATGAGCCGCCGTGGATTCAGCCTGGGTCCGGCGGAGATTGCGGCGAGGTCGCGGCAAATGGGAAGACCCGAGATCACCCCGGTTCAGTCGATACAGGACAGGAGGAAATCGTGCCTCTGGAAGCTTCAAGAGATCGATGAGAGGAAGGTGACGAAGGAGAGGGGGCAGAGCTTGAGTCTGAGCCCTAAATCGCGCAAAACTGTTTCGAAGATCCACGCTCCGAAGCAGGCGGCGACGACGGCTGGACCCAGAAAGGTTTCAAAGAAGGACGATTCTGTCATTGCAGCGATTCAGCCCAAGAAGCTATTCAGAGACGGCGACAAGACAGTGACGGCGAAGAAACCGGGGAGGAGCGGAAGGGTGGTGCAGAGCCGGTACAATCAGATTCAGAGCAATGGGAGCTCAGTGGTGAGTGAACGGAAACGATCTCTGCCAGATGACGGCAATGAGGACGCCAAGAGGAGCGACAAGAGGAGGGCTTCTCTGGTGGGCAAGTCGTGGGGAAGCGAGCTTCGGGTGAAGAAGAAATGGGAGATTCCTAGTGAGATTGTGGTTTACAAGGGTGTGGAGGAGAATGTTGTGGCAGTGTCAACGCCATCTGTGGCTAAGGTTGTGGAGGTGCTTCCTAGGATTAGGACTGACCGGCGCGCCATGGACAGTCCGAGGGACTCGGGGGCGGCGAAAAGGGTGGCTGAGCTGATTGGGAGGAGGTCAGTCTTCAGTGCAGAGGAGGAAGCATCAGCATCTGTGTGTCAAGTTTTGAGTTTTGCAGATGGTGCTGCTGAGCCTGAGGGTGATGAATGATTGGTAACAACATAAGTAATTGTACTTAAAAACTGGAATTTTTGTGTTTTGATTGCTAAAATTAGGGCTGTGGATGTTGATGAGAGCCATAATACTTGTTATGGGATGAACAGCTTCATATATATGAACTGTGAAATAATTGGTTAAAGCTTTAGCTCTTCTTTTTCTAGTTGTATTCTGTTCTATAACACGAGAAAATATGATCACCATTCGAAACTTAAATTCAAAACTTGTGTGTGAAGACAACACCTTACACGCATTTCGTATTGAACTGCAAAGACTCATACTCAAGAACATACATAGGTCCAATATTGATGGTTAAAGGGCATGGGATTAAGATAGCATAAAAAAAACAAGTAATGCTCACTGGGTTCCACAGTATGTTTCGGTCAACAAGAATGCTCAACCAAGGAACATAAACGATATAAGATGCAAAAAAACTTGAAAGAACAATTAACATAAAATCTGATATGCCGAGGTTTCTGAAACAATAAGAATGTCTTAGATCTGACTTGAATCTCTTCCAAAAATGGAGCGCCTCACCCAATCAGATACCACACAGACCCTTGTACGCCAGCTAACTTGTTTGCTGAATGTTGAACAAGAGAAGGGCCATTAGAGCATGCCAAAGACAGAACACCAAAATTGAAACTGCGTGTATGTATATATTACCTTGCATACACTGAGTACCAGAGCCATTGGGTGCTCTTACCGATCGAGACCCAGTCTCCTGGTAGTTCGGCTGCAGCTTGTTCTCCTCCCAATGGAGCAAATTGTCCAAAATGCTTATACCTTAAGTTCCATCAGTTTTAAGTAACAAGTTAATCACTGGTGATACTTGAATGATCAAATAGTAGATGTAAGATAAGGCTTGAGTTGTACCTAAAGGGGCGGAACCTGTGGCGTCCTTCTCCCCTAATCCTGACAGGACCTTCTGGATTTGCACTACATTCATCCATGCGATTGAAACATTTGGCCAGATATTCACCTTGTTGTGCAGCAACCTAAATTAAAACAAAATATGTACATTAGGACAAGAAGACATGTATGGTTAAGGAGTAAGAAGCCATAGGAAATAATGGTGTATTGAGTTGAGCATTACCTGAGCTGTTGCAGGAAGATTTTTTAGTTGAGTATCAGCTTCACAAAGAGCTTTCTTGAATGTGTCGATGTCCACAGTCTGTTTGTCAGCATTCCCATTGGCATGCTTGATCAGATGCTGAATGTCTTTCAGTTGCTGCTTCTTCAAGTAAATATCTAATTGTGGGTATCTCTCCCGAATGTTCTTGTACACCTCTACAAAATCTTTGAGAGTCAAAACACCAGAGTTGTTCTTGTCCGCCTTGCTGAATATGGCAGAAATATCTTCCTGATATGTAGAATTTGATCAGTAAAGCTCATGAAAAGGAAGCAAAGAGCATATCAGGATACACATACCACAAGTCTTCGTTGATTTATGGTTGCACAATCTCCCAAAGCATATATGTTACTAGTTCCTTCCACCCTCATCCATTCATCAGTTGCTAGAACACGCCTATGACCCTGCACCCTCAGAAGAGTTAGACGTTGTAAGCAACAGGAAGTTTTGGGCAGGCTAAGAGTAACAAACCTGACCAATGGTCGTCATGAAATCCTTTATAACAGGCCTAGTGCCAATTCCAGTACACCAGACAACCATTCCATAAGGTATAGACAGAGTTTCACCAGTTTTCATTTCCTTGGCAGAGACCTCAGTGTCAGATACTTTTAAAACCATGGAACCTGTTTTCAGTTGAATACCATCCCTGGAGAACTTGTCTGCAGCAAATGCCGCTATCCTCTTATCAAACCTACAAATATCATAGCAAGTCACGACCAGAAACATGTGCCTAAAAGCATATCATAACAGACTACAATGTCCAAAGACCAACTTGTCTAGGCTGCATCAAGTGTTTTGTGTTTTGATGTTGCCTTAAGTGAATACTTTTTTAATTATAACATAACTAGATTTTCATTTCTCACTATCAAATAGATGACACAACAATTTTCAAATTGTCTTGAACTACTGTTTGTCAACACATGAAAAGACAATGTCATGGCTAATTCCGGTGAAATTCCAATCTAGTTTTAATCCCTTATAGATAAAAAAAATCCACAAGTATAGCATGCTAAATGAAAGAACAAGGATATTTTGAAGGATCACAAAAAAAGGATTTCCTCAAAATTTATTCCAAACTAACAGAAAACAAACTTGAAGAAGCCATCAAAGTCTAAGCCAAGCAATTCATTATTTGTTAGAACTGGAAAGTTGAGAATGATCAAAATCAGGGAAAGGGTAGAATATAATTCACAGAATGGAATTCTTGCTTACATGTTCAAGATATTATCGCCCGCCTCAAGAAGAGTGACTTTCGCATATTTTATAACTGAAGGATATAGCTTGGATAGATCGTCAACAAGAAAGTCATGAAGCTCTGCTGCAAATTCTACACCTGCAGGTCCGCCTCCAACTACTACAAAGTTCAGAATCCTTTTCTTCTCTTTTTCACTCAGAGTTGGCAGGCATGCCTTCTCAAAACAACTAATCACTGTTCGGCGGATCCTCTGAGCATCTTCTACTTCCTATATTAAGATTAAACACGACATGTAAGAAGTACACAAATTGGAAAATGTCATCTTCAACAGGGAAGCAATGAACAAATTGAACTTACCTTTAAGAAATGAGCATTCTCCATGACACCAGGAGTGTTGAAAGTATTTGGACAAGCTCCTACAGCTACCACAAGGTAGTCATAGTCTATAGCAAAGTCCTGTCCCCCTCCAATATTTTTGTCCTTCCCAGATCGACAGTGAACTTTGCTGTTCTGTGCATCAATCTTAACGCACTCAGCTTCTTTGAACTCAATGTCCAAACCTCTCTGTAACGAACAAAATCAGTAAGGACAACCACACTAGAAAGGGCCTAAAACTGCTTCGTCAATTTTATAAACCAAACCATTCAGCATCATATACATAATTTAAACTACATCTGCAGGCATTGATTGGTACAACCAGAAAAGGTAACATTGGTTGATTCTACCAAATGTTCAAAGCTACATACAATCCCTCAATGTATGAAATTTCCAACCAGTTATATATCATTAGTACCTTCCTGGTAATGCTGCGAATTGGTTCAACAATGCTGCGAGACTCCACCGTGCCATTAGTCACAGTAGGCAACAATGGGGTGAAAGCAAAATAGTTACGCGGGGACACAACCTGCACGTCATAGTCAGGGTTCTTAAGAGTTTTAAGGAAACTGGTGGCAGCCCAACCAGTTCCAAGTATCAGCAACTTTTTCCTCTTCTCTCCACCTTGCTGAGGAGCATAAGAACTGGATTGCCTCGAATCAGAAAAGGCAACTAGACCCCCTCCACTGCAATCAACAGCCATACAACATCAGGAAATTTTGCACACATATACGCTATTTCAAGCACTTCATTAATCACATATTAAATTCATTAAAAGTGACCAAAAGCTTATGTTCCAAGGAATAATCCTAGAAGAGTGTATTTTAATGAGAATCTATTAGAATAATCATCAATGCCTGAAACATATTTTAATGCCTTGTTAGTGCTTCATGTGTAGCGTATGTGCAGAGTAATTAATCATACAGGCATATACAAACAGGTCCATCTGGAACCAAATTTATTATTAACCACAGCAATAAGTGGGTAAATCTAACCATTTTTCATGATTAAACAAACAAATCCATCAAATAAACAACATATGAACACTGGTAAGCATTTAGATTAGCCCGTCAACCGAGAAAAACAAAAGAACCCAACGTAGATCTGAATTGTGCAGTGCTATTGTGAGTTTTGGGTTACAAATCAAACTTAGAAAGGGAAAAATTAAAAAGACGACAGACCTTACAGTACAGACGACCAGAACCTTGGTTACTGTAGATCGGTCGTGGAAAGCTTTAGAGGCTCTCCTGAAAAACGTAGAGCCATGCATCGTAAAAACACTAGCAAAAGCTTCTCTTCTCAGAGAAGACAGAGCAGAAGAGGAGGAAGAAGAGGAGTTTTTTTTTGTGTGAAATAAAACAACTGTATGTGAGGAGTTAATATTCAGTAAATAATATGGCACAAATGAACATTATTTTGTTAGGAAAAATATTTTGGGTAAGTTTTGGCACCGAGAAATTAGGATACGTGTCATAATGTGAGTGGAAGACGAAGATCTCCTGGTTTCTTTGCAATTCTAACGCATGTTGTATTTGTACAATACTTGGGCAACAAGTTATTGCTTTTACTGTCTATTCCCTAGTATTTCGGTTGATGCAATGTTTCAAAAAATTTGATTTTTTTGTTAGAGAAAGTTATTATAAAAGGGTCAATGCACCGATACTAAATTTTATGCGGGGATTACAATTTTAGGATGGGTTCGTTTTAACTATATAAAATCAAGACATGGGATCTATTGATCTATAAATATTGTATTTGTGTTCATTTTTAAGTAATTATATTTATTTTCCTTTTTAACTCTTCAAAATTTAAACAATTATGTAATCAGTTATATAGAAAGAACCTCACCTAATATTAACATAAATTGCACTAAAAAAAACTATGCCCTCTGCTAGGGTTTCTCGGCCACTAGCCACCGCGACGATCTCTCTTTGTGGGCGACAACGTGTATTCCGACATCAGTCCGGTCCTCAACCCCAACCTCCGCCAACATGGCATCCCATTACTCCGCTCGTCACTGGCCTTTCCATTATATCATCCCCACCGCCGCACTCTCCTCCTTCCCCAAATCCTCCCACATCGTCGCTTCCACCCTCATCGACGTCTTCACCGCCACCCCCATCTCCAGTTTCTGTATCACGTGGGCTGTCCCAAATTGGGTTATCCCACCCTACACCGATGCCCTAATGTCAACGTAGGATGGATCCAGGTTCTGGTTCAATCTATAATCCAAATTTGATTCTAGAAAAACTGGATTTCAGAGTATTGGCTTGGAATTGCCAGGGTTTGGGGTCTCGTCTTCACAAGCAACAACTGTGCCACCTTCTCCGGGACCATAAACCCCTTATCCTATTCCTGTCTGAGACGGTCCTCTCTGCCCAAAAGTGCCTTCTTCTGGTAAGGTCTCTATATTCGAGGGCATATTTGTGAGCCCAAGACGAATTCGACCCGAGGTTTAGCATTCTTCTGGATAGTCGATATTGATGTCTTTCTCAAGGACCGAGGTGAACACCATATTGATGTGGAGGTCTCAGCGCCAAGGTTATGATGACGTTCGCCTTACAGACCTATATGGTGAACCGCGTAGGGAACATCGCCACCGCACATGGGATTTGATAAGGAGGTTGCATAATTCGTCTCGGCCAAATTGGATTATTATTGGTGATTTTAATGGCATATTGGACCAAGAGGAGACAATTGGGAGTAATTACCCGTTGAGCTTGGTGGATGATTTCGGACATGTCATTGGTGATCTTGATCTCATTGACGTTCCCATGACTGGTCATCCGTTTACATGGTTCCGAGGGCGAGCACATACTCGTCGAATATAATCCCGACTGGACAGAGCTCTCATCTTTGAACAATTCTTCTCTTCCCTCCCGAATCTGGATTTTTGTAACACGTGCACAATGACATCAAATCACTGGTCGATCCTCCTATCACTAGCCCGGAAGGTGTAGGGTCGAGTACGGCCAAAGTTCCGCTTTCAATCCCAATGGATTAGAGACCCGCAGTGTGGAGAGGTGATTAAGGAACATTGGGATAAGTCCCCGTTTGTGCCTATTATGAATATTATTCAACGGGTTGGTGTCTCTCTAGAGAATTGGGGTCGGCACCACTTTAGGAAGAATATAAACCACATTAAATGGTGCCAGAGACGCATTGCGGGGCTTAATGGCCGAACGAATCATACAGGAGTTCATCGCCGAGAAGCTATCCAAATCCAAATCCAATATGAGAATGCTTTGTGCACTCAGGAAGCGTTCTGGCGACAACGTGCTAAACAGTACTGGCTGGCTGAGGGGGACAAAACACCAAGTTTTTTCAAGCATCGACATTGATGTGGACATAAAATACATCTATTTTGGATGTCATTAACCCATATTTATGTTCTTTTTAGTCCTGAGCTAATATAAAATGATGCATTTTACTCTCCTTTTGTGTAATTGGTCTTATTTCAGAGTTCACCAAGCATTTGGAGCAAAAAGGGGCGAAACGGGAGCGAAACGGAGCAAAATTGGAAGTTGGGCAGAAGTGTATGTAAGGTGCACTGGTTATTTGCACGGGGTGCAAAGAAGCAGTGCACTTTTGCACTGGTTATTTGCACGGGGTGCAAAGAAGCAATGCACTTTTGCAACGTTTATTGCATGACGTGCAATCTGGTGGTGCACCCAGAACAGAGGCCAAAAAATAATTTGCACCGGGAAGTTGCACGCCGTGCAAATAACTGATGCAACTTAAGTTGCACCATGAAATGCACGGCGTGCATGCGACGGTGCAAATGTCAGAAACGCGATTTCCACCTGCGTTTCCCGTTTTTAATCAGATTGAACTCAACATATAAAAGGGACTTTAGGTCAGATTGAGAGGTATCACATTTTTGGAGAGAAAAAGTCACTTTTGGGGAGAACATGAAGAACTTAGAGAAGATCAAAAGAGAACTACTAGAATCACATTGAGGTTTTTGTAGTTTGGATTGTTTTTGAATATTTGTATTGATATTCTCAGTTAATATGAGTATGATTATTTCAATCCTTGTCTCGTTTTCTTATTTATTTACTATGAACTAAATTTATATCGATCTAGGACTAGGGGGAACGATGGGATGAATTGATTGAACATATTTCGGTCATATATTTATAAACTAATAGTAGAAAAATGTTTATTCATTTCCGTTCGTAATGCTACATTGCCTTGATCACGTACATGTATGATTAAATCTTGTTAACCAACAATTGAGAAATGAGGTTAAAAAGAGGAAAAAGGACTACTTAAAGAGAATTCTTGTTGCCCTTAAAATAATATTAGTTATAAATGCATGCCAAATATCGTTAAGTTTTTCATCTCATTCGACACCCTTTAATGTCCTAGAGCGTCTTTTATCTCTGATTTATTACATCTGTAGTTTTGTGCTCTGTTTGCGGATCATTTATATTCTCAATATTTATATGAAATTACATTTTACAAAACAAAACAAATTCTCATTATAGGAATAGCTTGACCATCGAATTAATTAATTAAAGTGCTTGCTTAATTGCTCCCTTAGGTACGATATCTCGTACTTAAACCCCGAATACTACTTGACGACCGGTACGCTTGTCGTGCCATTCTGAGAGTTAATTCTCAGAGTGTCAAGTTAATAGCACCGTTGCCGGGGAGAAACTAAGTCAACTCTGATACGTTTATAATTCGTGTTAAGACTATTTTTTGTATATATTTTTTTAGTTTATTCATTGTATTATAAGTTTTATGGAGAATAGGTATTCAGATTATGTGTATTGTGATTTTTGTGGAGCTTATGATCATTTTAACTATAATTGTGAGTACTTACATTCAAATGTCCATAGTCAATATTGGGAGGATACTTCCACTTTTGATCAAGGTTATCAAGTTGAACCTTAATTGTCCCATGGTGAGGAGTCGTCACTCGAGAAAATGTGTTTTGCTATCATGAACCAAACGAAGGAGAGGAATAAGGAAGCCAAAGAATGGAGTACAAAAATGATTGAAACTATGAGAAAACCAAATGAAAACATGAATGAGCGGTTTCAAGAGCTTGAAGATCAAATAAATTCTCTCATACAAGCGGTGAATGAGAGGGCACTACACGATCAATCAATCCACATTGAGGAAGATCTTTCCGAGCACTTATGAGACACAACAAAACAAGAAACTCATTATCCCACCATGAGTTTAGAGGTAAGTGCGGAATGTGAGGTATCAAGTTCTAATCCATCTTGTATAATGTCTTTTTCATCTCCATATAGTTTTGATGCTTTGAATTCTATAGATGTAAATAATAATTGTATAATTGTAGAAAATAGTTCACAAACTCTTGCGGAGTCGAATCCTTCCATAGTATCCATAGAGTTGGCTGACAAATCTATTAGGTATCCCAGGGGTATGGAAGATGCTCTCAAGAGATGGGTTATATTTGAATCTCCTATTGATTTTATTTTGGTAGACATCGAGCATGATGTGGAAATTCTCTTTAGTATGGGAGATTCATTTTTGGATTCTAGAAAATCAACTCTTTATGTTCAACCCATCCCATTGATTTTCAAAATTAACATTGAACATAGAGTGTTTAATATAAAGCATAATTTTTGTGATGTATTTGCTCGTACTCATTCCCCATTTGTGAGCTTTTACTCTATTGTGGTAGATGTTCTTGACCCTTGTTGTCATGAGCATCATCCGCTTCTTGGGATTCATGTCCCTATCAAGTTGTGCCAAGATGAATTTGATCATAGTTATTCTGTTAAAGCAAGCTTGATGAAGTTAGCCTTGAGTTTGGAGCTCTTGCAAAACTCAAGGAAAAGGTTCTTATGCTACATTGTGTTCCTTCTCTCGCTTTTTTATCTACACTTCAAGAGGAGGACACAATGGAAGTACGAGACGTTCGGGAGGCCTCCTGATTGAGCCTCCTACTCGTCGAGCAAACGACGTTAAACAAATGCGCTTGTTGGGAGGCGACCCAACATTCCTACCCCTCGTCATTTTGTATATGTTATGTCTTGCTCTTATTCTCTAACTATTTGTGCAAGTTGGTGATACAGGATGGAAGCTTGAAAATTTAAGCTATATTTGTTGGCGTCGAGTTCTCGAGAACTCACTTGGGCGAAGTAGCATTCCATCTACCATGCACAAAGGCAATTTCTAGTATTCAAGAAAAAGTAGTACCGGTGAAGGGGCAGTATCTCTATCCATCTATTGTTTATTATGTTTAATATCTACTTGTGAACTTTGATTGTTTTCTAGTGGGTGTTGAGCACCTGATTTGCTGTGTTGATAGGTTATGCATCTTAGTTCTCTATATTGCTTGATTGTTCTACACAAGTGTGGGGTTGCATGTATGTGGTTAGGAGCATGTATAGGATTGAGTCGCACTAGGGACAGTGCTTAGGTTTAAAGTGTGGGGTGGGATGCTTTGCATTGTGCTCTGCGCTTTATCTGCATTAGATGTTCATGCGTCATTGTGTGTTTTAAAAAAATATATTTTATGGTGTTTTATTGAGATTAATGCACATGATTTTAAAGATTCAATGATTGGAATGTTGAACATGCTCATTTTTCTTGCATAATTCAAAGGAGTGCATCGATTTAGTATGAATGAATTGACTTGTGTAAGCACGTGTAGTTAGGTATGCTATGTTGTTTGCACTGTGGATAGTTACTTCGATGTGTGCTTGAGTCCTCTAATTCCTATCCACGGGAACCTGAGTCTAGAACTTCACAGATATCCCCTCGAGGCGAAATAAAAATAAGGAATTAGGTGGTTAGGAAAATGATCATAGGCCATTGTTGGACCGTTTGTACTAAATTGCCTACCTATGCGTATATTGTTATCCATTAGTCACCCTTATTGAGCTTTGGCCTTTCGTTTCTAACCTGAATATTACAACCTTATGTGTCATTCATTTCATTTTAATATCCTATGTTTTATTTGAACTCATACTTCTTGGCTTAGATGCTTCTTGAGTGTGGTTATTGTGGTTGGTGGTTGGGAATGTGATTTTAAATGACTGGATAAATAAGTATTTTGTTAATGTGCCGGGTATATTGTAAAATTTGTGCTCTCGACCTCCCCCCTAAAAGATAAGAGAAAAAAAAATACAAGAATCTCTTCTATGCAGAAAGAAAAGTGTGGGGTAATGCTGAAAATTAGAGCAGATGGAAACAAAAGGCGTTATAAATCCTTGTGGAAAAAATGTTCTTATTCATGCACACAAGGAAACAAAAGGGTGTAAAGAAGTAAAAGAGGTGGTAGTGCACAAATAGGGGTTATGGGTTGTGAGATACACTTTTGGGGTTGTGAATCGAAGCATGTTTGCTAAGATGTATCTATTGAGCTTATTTTCATATACCTTACCATACCCTATACCTAGTCGGTCATTACAAGCCTAATTAAAGCCGTGTGTGATTCGTGATTGCCTATATTCCTTATAATTAGTGGAGAGGGGATTGAAAATGTTTGTCTATGAATCTCTAAGAACTGTGTATAGGGAAAAGAGGAACGCATATCAAAGTTAACAAAAAGGTTTGTAAGCGAAATTGAATAGGCTTTAGTGCAAGTAGCTTCACATACAACACGTACATCGGTTTATGCATTCTTTTGAGCTGTGTAAGAACTTTTGGCATGTGATAACCCTGAGAAATCACTTTTGATCAATATGTGCTTAATCTCGTAAATTACCAACTTTTCGTGAACTTTTGCATGCATCATATAGTTGAGTTATAGGTTGCATTAGTAATAGGATCATGCATTGCCCGTGCATCTTTATTTTCATTTTCTTAATAAAGGAGGCCCGGACTCCTCCTATCGAGGTGAACCTCGGAGTTTAACCTGGACATATCTTGATGCTTTGTTTACTTTGGTTTTCTCGGGGCGAGAAAAGCTTAAGTGTGGGGTGTTTATGTGGACATAAAATACATCTATTTTGGATGTCTATAGCCCACATTTATGTTCTTTTTAGTCCCGAGTTAATATAAAATGATACATTTTACTCTCCTTTTGTGTAATTGGTCTTATTTCAAAGTTCATCAAGCATTTGGAGCAAAAAGGGGCGAAACGGAGCAAAATTGGCAGTTGGGTAGAGGTGTCAGTAAGGTGCACTGGTTATTTGCACGAGGTGCAAAGAAGCAGTGCACTTTTGCACCGTTTATTGCACGACGTGCAACCTGGTGGTGCATCCAGAACAGAGCCAAATAATTTGCACCGGGAAGTTGCACGTGTTAGTCTTAGTGCCCGTAGTTCAATCCTAAATGTCCAAATGTATATATCATCGTTAGCAATAAAATTAAAGCGGCTTTATATTACTTATGTGTTGGAGTAATATATCGATGTGTGCTCTGATCTATGCCCACCATGCGAATAGAACCATAGATCGAGATAGATCACACTCGATGGGTCCCTAGTCAACAAAGCTCCACTAGAAGCGACTAGTATGAAAGATGGCTCTTTATGGCTTACGTTCTGTTAGTCATTGGAATGGGATTCCGGAGTCTGATCATAGATATCATGTGGGACATGATATTGGACGACCCGCCCTGAATATGTGCCATAGATTAAGTCATGAACATATTCAGTGTTGTAGCTTGTCATGTATCCTTAGACCAAGGAGTCTTTGTGATCGCTATGTAGTCAACAACTGAGTTTGACCTGAGCCTAACGTTGTCCGTAACAGGGCTTCCATAACGGCCAGGATTGGCTTGGGGACGGGCTACATGAGTGACACGAAAGACGGCTAAGGGATTTATCCCTCATACTAAGGTATGGGAAAGATATCGGTTCTCGGCCACTTGATCGAGAGTGACTGGAAGAATAGCATGGCCATGCACATGATACTGGGTATCATATCTTCAGTCATCTCACATATCAAGGAACGGTGATTGAGAATAATAAGGATGACGACTCTATGCCTTATCTCAATCAGGATATCGGAGATAAAAGGATAATGACAGGGACGACGGAAATGTTAGAATCGACAGGGTCGATTCGTTATGTAGTGTCAGGCAATACTAAAGTCTCGTTAGTTGCCACTTAAATAGGATCAAGTAAAATGGGATTTTACGTTGATCTATTGACATGCATAAACCTAAGGGTCACACCGGAGGATGAAACTCATTGACACATTTATGGAGAATGGCCAAAAGGGAGTTGTCTCGGGACATGACCAAAACTGGGTTTTGGGTCATGTGCCCGTACGTGAATAGGACTTTACGGATCGAGACAAGGCTTGGAGTCTTGAGATTGATCGCGTCGGATAATGTTGGACATTTCCGGTATGGAAGGCTTGGAGGCGATGAGCGAATCACGGGACCTCGTTAGAAATGGCCACGGGCCATGTTCTAAGAGGCCCATGAAAGGCCCATGCAACCAAGGCCCATAGAACTAATTAATCAAGTCTTGATTAATTAGTACTAAGTAAGCAAGACAAGGATTAAGGTGTTGGTGATTCACCACCTAACCCAATCTTGTCTTGCCATACTTTGTCCTATTTACACCTTACTTGACACCATACTTGTCTCATGCCTTTAGTTGGACAAGTATGGGTTTTGTTATGTTTAAGTCATCTTTTTTCAACATAACAAAGACAAGACAAGAATAGGAAACACATTTTCTCTCCCTCTTCCATGGCCATTTCGGGTTTGGCTAGTTTCCACCTCCATGTTTGTGTTCTTGAGTCCTCAAAGAGAAGAACTACGTGGCTTTGATTCCCATGTGGATACGTAGGCGTCTTGGAGACTCAAGCCAATCATTCGTTAACCGGTGTTCTTGTTTTGGTAAGAACTAGTGCTGAATTTTTCTCTTGTGAATCCATTCTTTGTTAGTTGTTTCATGGTTTTAATCGTCTCTTGGTTTTCATTGATTTTCCGCTGCGAGTTGGTTCATCTCCAACCCTACCTCGAGACCCAACAGCACGCTGTGCAAATAACTGGTGCAACTTAAGTTGCATAATGAAATGCACGGCGTGCATGCGACGGTGTAAACGTCATAAACGCGATTTCCAGCTGCGTTTCCCGTTTTTAATCAGATTGAACTCAACATATAAAAGGGACTTTAGGTTAGATTGAGAGGTATCACGTTTTTGGAGAGAAAAAGTCACTTTTGGGGAGAACTTGAAGAACTTAGAGAAGATCAAAAGAGAACTACTAGAATCACATTGAGGTTTTTGTAGTTTTGATTGTTTTTGAATATTTGTATTGCTATTCTCAGTTAATATGAGTATGATTATTTCAATCCTTGTCTCGTGTTCTTATTTATTTGCTATGAACTAAGTTTATATCAATCTAGGACTATGGGGAACGATGTGATGAATTGATTGAGCATATTTCGGACATATATTTATAAACTAATAGTAGAAAAGTGTTTATTCATTTCCATTCATAATGTTACATTGCCTTGATCACGTACATGTATGATTAAATCTTGTTAACCAACAATTGAGAAATGAGGTTAAAAATGAGGAAAAGGGAATCGGATAACTCGGGTTTCAATGTAGGCTAGAATATGGCTAGACTGTCACGAGTGCAATAACTATAGGTGTAAAACCCGAAAGTTAGCGGAATTCATAGATTGTAATGTTTTATACTGCTCTACACCTAGATTAGAGATAATTAGGTGGACTGAGTATATTAGGGATCTAATACGATCGAGAGATGGTTAGGACTACTTAAAGAGAATTCTTGTTGCCCTTAAAATAGTATTAGTTATAAATGTATGCCAATTATCGTTAAGTTGTTCATCTCATTTGACCCCCGTTAATGTCCTAGATCGTCTTTTATCTCTGATTTACAATCCATCTGTGGTTTTGTGCTCTGTTTGCGGATCATTTATATTCTCAGTACTTATATGAAATTACATTTTACAAAACAAAAAAAATCCTCATTATAGGAATAGCCTGACCATGAATTAATTAACTAAAGTGCTTGCTTAATGGCTCCCTTGGATACGATATCTCGGACTTAAACCCCGAATACTACTTGACGACCGGTACGCTTGTCTTGCCATTCTGAGAGTTAATTCTCAGAGTGTCAAACATCATACAAACGTCGGGTTAATGCGGTGGTTGCTCTGAAAAATGATCTTGGACACCTAGTTACATGGGATTCTTGTATGAGGGAACTGATTACGGAGTATTTCGATCATCTTTTTACCACTAGTCATCCGGATATGGTGAACTTTCCCATATTGATTCCTCCTCGCCTAGATGTCGTCCAAAATGCTTCTCTTCTCCGACCGGGTACCGAGTAGGAGGTGCGACATGCTGTGTTTCGGATGGGACCGGATAAATCACCAGGCCCGGATGAATTTAATCCTAGATTCTATCAACATTACTGGCCCCTGGTGGGTTTATGGTCGGTTTGCTCGATTTTTTTTACAGGGTTTCGTCCGCAACTCCTTGACCATCTAAAGTACTCCCCCTCCTCCTTCTAAAGGTCCTCACCGCAGGTTTGAGGTGCAAATCATGCATAACAGGATGGCTCGAGTCGAGATCGACAAAGCAGTATACGCGGGTCTTCACGAGATAGGGTCGGATCCCCTAAGTATACACTTAGAATAGTCATCGTTAATATGTTTTTTATGTGTTTTACTGAATGTTAGAGTTGTGATGAAAAGCAACCCTTGTTATTACAGGGTCAACATCTCGAGCATGTCTGAGACTATGTCTAGCTACATCTTATGATTTCATGATAAAAATTTACTTATTCTGCTAAAAAAATGATTCACTTAATACTCAATTAAAAGTTAGTTGTAAAATATTATTATAGCACCAAGGCAACACATTGTTTTTTATAGCATAGAATATGATACTTTATTGATTTGGAAATGGAAAGATCACAATGATTATACAATAGTGGGAATAAATTAAAAAGACGAGATAAAGTTTATTGAATTCCAGAACACTAATCTTATAGCTGAAGACCTGATACTACCAGGGATAACGGTAGGGGTGGTTCCCTATTCTGACATGGATCGATACAAGAGGCAACGCGCTGGTTAAAATAACATGATATCTTCAACACTAATAGGTTGTTGAATTAAATGATTAAAAACTTAAAATCCTTCCACAAATTCTCTCGAATTTGGTTGAAACGACTTAATAACAGCGTGGGATGGGATGTCCATTAGCCTATAAAAAATCCTACACGATCCCAATAGCTATAACTCTGATAAATGCAATATTCAATAATGTACGCGTGATAAAAATGAACGGAAAACGGGATTTATTAATAGTAGCGGCGGATTTAGAGGGGTATAAGGTATGATATGGCATATCCTTATCTAAAAAGGTAACATAACATCGTAGAGTTTTAAATGCGTTCAATTTCTTATCTTACGGGTCTAAATCAGAATTCGTATAAAATAATTATAGTCATTTTAAGATACTCTCGACGTCGCCGTCATTTTCGGATGCGGTCGCCGTCATTTTCGGATGCGGTCACCAGTCCCACGGGTGGTGGGGGTCAACCTGAAGCATTTGTTCTCCACGAGCATGTCCCCAAAAAATGGTCAGAAAAGCGTGGTCGTAGGCGATGACCAAACATAAGGGATGCAGGGACGAAGCCGTATACCGTGTGCCTTAGGTAGTGGTGGCACACTGCTAGTGTGCAGAAAGATGAGCTTGTAGGGTCTGACGCCCTCACATAGGAGTCGAAAACCAACAACATTTACCTGCTAAATGTTGCTTGTTAATGAAACAACATAACAAATTAATTTTCACAATACTAGTCAGTACTCCATACTATCTACTTATAATATACAGATAAGAACACCTACATGTGATCGATTCACGATTCATATTCACAAAGTAGCGAATCGCCGGTCGCATTATGTGAAGCACGGCTCGCTCGATTCCGATTCACTATTTTGTGAATCGTGATTCACGAATCACGATTCACATTAGTGAATCAACGTCGATCCATTCAGCCAACGACTAGTAACGAGTAGTATTTTTAGGGCAAAAGACAGGAACTTACCCTAAACTATTGGTCACATGCGCTGAGTTACCAAGCGTTTAAAAATCATATTTATTATACCTAAACTTTTGGTCACTGACTTCTGTCAATAAAAATGGAAAAAATATTCCATTCCATTAATGATTTTACCCATTTGACTGTTAAATGGAGAGTGAAATGATGATTTTACCCTTATTCATTTGAAATTACCATTTGATCCCTTAGAAATTACTATGGTACCCTCATGTAATAATAAATAAAATTTTAAAAATAAAATATAAGAATATTTAAAAACTTAATCAGTTAATTTAATCCCTAATCATCTAACCTAATCTAATATAATCTCTAATCATCTTAACATAATCTAAATATCTCCATCTAACTCACCCAAGTTAATCTAACTCATCTCTATCTAACCATCGTCTATGATAACCTACGAGGCTACGACCCTTGTCCAGAACCTTATCCTCTCTTCAGAAGCACACCATATGGTTGATAGAGTTGCTCAACATATTCATCAAATCTTGGTGAGCTCGGTGAACTCTCCCAATTGTACATACATCTCTAACCGAGCTGTGGATATGGCTTCTCTGTGACATCTTCATCTCGAGGTCGGGTTTGGTTCTTCACCACCTTCTCTGTTCGGATTGATGTCGCCGCAACCAAATCTTCCCAAACCCTCTCATCCTATTCTTTTTCACATTGACAGAGCCTGTAAAGGATAGTTGATATTGGATCATTCTTTACCTGATTTCTTGGGGCGCTAAGGAAGGAGAACCAAAAGACGGTCTCAGCAGCAAAAAAAAAGGGAGGGTTGACTTCAAAGAGGCTCTGACTTGAGGTCTCTGGACTTAGAAGATCTGCAAACGATGCGTAACATAGCGTGTGTGGCCAATACTTTAGGGAAACATATTGTCTTTTGCCCTCTTTATAATAAAAAATTAATACTTTAAACATAATTAAAATATTGTTATCATCTATAAATACTAACCGGTCTATTTCATCATTGCATCTCAAAACATTTCTCTCCATATCAAAATTCTCTCTTTAAATTTTTTATCCCACTTGAATTTTGATCATCCAGCGACACCGACACTCAAAATCTTACGCCACCAAAATTCAATTTGGGCCAACACGAGTTCAATACGGATCATCCCGAGGTCTTACAATGTATGTTGCATATCAATCAATCCATGAGCCACAACCCGTTTATACAGTTAGGTTTTAACCCAATCTCTTACATGCAATCAAGTTTCAACCCCGACTTCATGCAGCCACCCATGAACCCCAACCTCGGTCCCCTATATTGTGGCTACGCATATTCTTAGGACGTCAACAGCGCCACCCAGACGTGTTCTCAATAGTCCTCTATCGGGCCTTCCAAAACTAGAGCCCCTCGAAAATCATGGAATATTGATAAAGATAAGCACCTAATATATGTTTGGCTACACACCTCTAAAGATGCAATGAAGGGTAACTAAGAAGAGGGCGATATCTTTTAGAGGCAAATTGAATAAAAAAAATCAACAAAGGATACAAGCTCAAGTTCAAGGACGTAGGTCAATTTAAAACCCACTGGAATAGAACTTTTCCTCAGGTTCAAAAATTTCCTGAGTATCTGATGAAGGTGGAGTTGGCTTTTATAAGTGGTTATACCCATGACGACCATGTCTGTGTGGCCATGTTCGAGCACTTACATTGGGGGAAGACCGAACTGGGGACAAGAGACAACGGTTGGATCGAGTTGGGAATTACAACTCAAAACCTCCCCCTTCAACTCCGACCAATAATGATACGTTGAATCCGACCAGTGATGATACCTCATCTCTCGATGGTAAGTTCCAACCGTATTGGGTCAACACATATTCGAGCAAGGGAGCTTATAACCGAGTGTCTCACCACCTCAAAAGCGTTTGTTAGGAAAGAAGTCCACGAAGAGGAAAGGGAAAACCGTACCAATCATGTGAATGCATTGACGGCCATGGATCGAGCTAAGACATATGTAGATCAAGCAAAGACAGAAAAGACAAATAAAGTAATTGATTTGGAACGAGAATGGAACAGCTTCTTCAGAGAATACAAAGATTGAAAACCAAATCACTTGACGTGTGCATTTTGGGAGTCATGTCAGGCCATTCTGACCCATATCAATATGCTCAAGGACAAATGACGTGTGGTTGTATGCTTTCCTGTTTTGGGGTTCAACGATCAATAAAATTTTAAGTTACAAAATTTAAGATTTAGATGTTAACTTAATACAAGTACGCTAACATAGATATAAAACTAATAGAAGTACACCAGCATAAAAACAATTAATTTAAGGGGAAATTTAAATGTAATACCCTAACAAACATTTATTTGCACGATAATACCCTATCATAATTTTTTTATAATATAATATCATGCTAAACATTTACTTACAAGATAATATTCTAGCATAATTTATTTACAATATACTACCCTACCAAACAATTTATTTGTGATAGATTTTAAAATTTTGAAGATGTATAAAGGGTAATTTTGACATTTCATAATAAAGGGTATTTTAGACTTTTTATATTTTGAATGAAAACTGTGGTTAAATATTTGAAAAGATATCATATTACAAAAAAAATTATGTCAAAGATCTTGCAAACAAAGCAATATTATTGCAAATATTTATGTTTGGCATGATATAATATTGAAATTTTCCATTAATTTCATTAGTTTATCATATTATTTCATTTATTAATTGATTTCTCATATTCCTTTTTTTTTTGAGGAAATAAATTTCTCATATTCCAATTTAAGCCTACTGTGAAAAACAACTGTTTTTAATTAAAACTTATGAATCTGACCTTTAATTAAAAACTGAGGGATGTACATGTTCTAAATATACAAGGTTTAAAAATCTCCGGCTGCTAGCCAAACAACTAAGACGTTTTGGGGATTAATCGAACAAACCAATAAATGCACAAGGCCTGGTAAAGATTTTTAGAACAAAAAATATTATAAAATTGGTTTAGTAATAAAAATAAGTTTCTAATTCGATGACAGTATGTTTAACATGAAGTATTTACTAATTTTAGATTGTGAAATACACATTAAAAAAATTAATGAACAGAATCGGATTCTTACGAATCATTACTTCCGAAATAAGAAAAGTGTCTGAGAGACATCACCAATCACTAGGTTTAACTTGCACAAATCATTCAGTTACAAGTAATATGGCGTTGAAAAATAATTTGTACAGCAAATATTGATAAACAGATCCTTGATCATAACATTTCTGATTACATACTGAACAGAAATCATAAATAATTTACATGAAATAGATTCATTACAATTAATCAAGTCTCAACGACATGTACTGTTGGATCAGCTACGCGGTTAAAGAGCATGCAATTCAAAGTAAAACCTGCAATTATTAAAGAACATAAAATATAAACCAAAGACTATTGGGTGTAAATAGATATGATATGTAGTGCTGTTATTTAACTCCAAACCCGTGAAATCAAAGAGAAGAAGCTGATGACAACACTCAATATTTGAGTTTTTCAGACTCCAAACCCCATCAAAACATGAGCTTGAGTATAGTTAAAACTCATAACTTGATAATAATTAAAACTTGTGCTTAAATTGGTCTAATTGTGGGAGAAGTTAGAATGAATCAGAATAATCCGATAATATCATTAAAATGTAGCTTAAACCAAGTAGGTTCCCCTTGTAAACAAGGGCTTGGGTACACTGCACCTCATTATGTGGATTGAATCATCATTTCAAATGAGTAAACATACCAAACATAAAATAACCATTAGAGAGCGTGAAAAGCCTCAGCAAAATCCAGAACCTCATTTGAAAATGTAGCAGCCCCACGTAGGTTCTCCCTGAAAACAGGGGCATGGAACTAACTACACCTAAGAAACATGGATACTTCATCACTAGCAAAATAAACACAAGCATATAACAGTTATTATTAAGCTCAGATTAAACAAACAGCTCTTTCAATCAAGAATTATCAGAAGCAGAACTGGCATAAAGCTGAATTTTGATCATCACAGCAAAAAAAAATCGAAACATTAAAGATCTACACAAATTCAAAACAAGATAACTGAAAAGAATGGCTCATATTAAGAAATTCAACCATAGTTATTTTTATGCTTCATAGATTGCTCTCAGAAGCGCGGATAACATTTAATCATAGCCAACAATCAGTTAAATAAAATATAGCAGATGACTTTAGAGGCACTACTATTGAAAGAAGTAAACCCCCACGTGTAACACCGCCGGAGTGAGTGTTGGCCTCTATGACTAGACTCATTCCCACAGCACCACAAATATATGGATACCAACGAGAAAAAGCTAAAGGTGTAGCAGGCACAGATCAACCAAAAACTTAAATACAAAATAAAATAGAGATCGAGATCGAGATGTGGCCGTTGCTTTGACACAGAAAAGCTGTGGAAATTAATCGAAGCTAAACTGCAACACGAACGGCGGAGATCTAGCACGAGCATTGGGGCATTTTTCGTCAACGTGATACTCGGAGATGCCCGGGGTGCAACGTGCCAATCAATGATGAAGGAAGAAAGAGTATTGAAGATGGCCTGAGAGCTATAGACGATGAATGTAGTAGAGAGCGATCTCAAGTGATTGTGAAGAGGAAGGAGGTCTGGGGTTGTTATATATAGGAGTTTTGGAACCCTAAAACCCAACCCTAGGCATTTCAGGCGAATGGATCGGATCCTACGGTCATTGTTGGTTTGGGCCTGGCCAGCCTTTTATTTCAGATCCACGTTGGTCCGCTGGGGCTTCGGAACAGATCGTAAATGGGATGGTGATAAATTAGAGGGTAATGGTGCTTTGGGCCGCGGTGAAACTCCAAGAATACCAAGGCTTCGGTATACAGGCCAGCCTTTTGGTACTATCAACAACAATCTGAAGCATATTTATCGCCCATCTCAACCCGAGAGCACATATAAGGCGTGCTCTCAGCGATTAGGAGCTGGACATTGCAGACAGCAAGATCGGAGGCTTAGAAGGCCTCCATTGTAAAACACCCACTATTCTGTAATTCCAATACCTCACTTTTGTCCAGTCAGCACAAGGACCTCAGACCCAGGACCTCACCAAGGGTCTTTCTATTGTACATGCTTTTAGAATTCTATCAAACAGTGGTTCGGCAAGTTCCAGAAAACAGAAGAACAAACGGAAATTTAAAATAAAGACAAATAAGTATACCCAAAGATGAACCTAAGAAATTATGGAGTTTGTGATACCAATTCTTCTGAAACTCATAACTTTTGTAGCAGGGTGTTCTGGTATTGCCGACCCGTCGTCTTGAGTCGTCGAGATCATTTGAGATGTCCTTTCCTGTGATGGGCCTTGGTTTAGATGTGCTAAGGAAAACGGAGCATGCTCATGTTGTGGAGGCACCGATACTTCTCGCCGAATCAAATCGCTCTAGCCTCAGTGATGTGGACATCGAAACTAGCCCTCAAGGGAAATCAAGAAGACATTCAAAACCAATTCAAGATTCCAACAAATCTGTTTTGGCTCATTCCAAGGAATTAAATGAAGGCATTTTGGCTTTTTCCAAGGAATTAATGAAGGCAACATGTTCATATTTTCAAAGACAAATCAGTCACTTATTCAATGCAAGGGAGATGAATTCAAGACCATTAATGAGCTATTTGTGCTGATTTGCAGATTTCCAACATTTACATAAACCAAGAGTCATTTAGTTGTCCAAAGCTATTAATTTCGAATCTTGTTGTTGTCCTATATAAAGGTTCATATTCAGAATGTAATAGAGAAGTTATCCAAGTTTTATGAAATAAAAATTCGAGTTTTCTTCTGGGAAGAACTTATCACACTCAACCTTCTTGTGTGCGAAGCCTTGAAGTTGTTTGTTCGACTTATCACAGACTTTCCATAATCTGTGTGGCGTCATTCAATCCACCATCTACCCTCCTACTTACTTCGATTCTTCAAAAAGTGTTGTACGACCATTTGAAGCAATCTCCATCATCGATTACATTTTCATCCATTGGAACCTTAGAAAGTGTTGTACGACCAGCTAAAGTTCTTCATCCACCACCACGTTCCTGTATCACTCAGGAGATCATCGTCGGATCAAACCACCCTGACAAAACCTAAAAGGGTCTGTCCAAACTCGATTTTGTCGACCGTAGAACGGGAAACAGAGCAAGGAAACTTCATAGGAGCAGGAGATAAGAAGAAGAGAGATAAAGTGAAGGAGTTAGAAGGAGGTAGCCGCCACCGACGATTGCAGTGGCTAAGGTTTGGGGTTATATCCTCTCGCAAAGCTAGAGAGAATCTGAAAAATCATTGGTTCTCCGTAAAATTAACTATTAGTTTGTCTCAAAAGCTCGTTTTGCACTTGTTTATTTGTCGAAAATGCATGTGATTAATTATTTACATTTAACCTAAATGTTAGAGTATAACTACAATTATGTGAGAACCACTATGGTAGATAAAAATGGAAGTATCAGCCTTACTACTAACGAAGTCGATGGATAGAACATAAGAAGCAAATCGTTGGTATCAAGGGCAATGAGCATGCTTAAGACCATAAAGAGTTTTCTGGAGATGAAAAATGTGATTGGGAATAGATGAGTCGTGGAAGCTATGGGTTGTTTCATGTAAACCGTTTCAGAAAGATCACCCTGAAGAAATGTGTTCTTTACACCAAGTTGGTGAATAAGCCATGAACGAGAGAGAGATATTGAGAAGTGTCCGGATGGAGGTAGGTTTGACGATAAGATTGTAAGTGTCATCATAATCAATGTTGGGTTGTTGAGTGTACCATTGGGTAACGAGATGAGCTTTGTAACGTTTGACAGTTTCATCAGAGCGGAATTTATGACGGAAGATCCATTTAGATCCAACAATATGGACATTAGGAGGGCAATGTACCAAATCCCAAGTATTTTTGGCATGAAGAGCAAAGAGTTATGCTTCCATCGCTTGTTTCCAATGAGGATCATAAAAGGCCTGAGATGTTGAACAAGGAATAGGTGAGGGGGAAGATGTGGAGAAATAAAGATCCAAAATACGACGTGGCTTGAGGGTTCCATCCTGGCTACGTATGGTCATTGGGTGAGAGGGACGTAGCGGCGGAGCGGGTAAGCAAGGAGGGGCGAGGAGGGAACTGGAGTAACATGTGTGGGTAGAGAGGTCGAAGCAAGCGGGGAGGGATACACTAAAGGTATATGAGGAGTAGTCGTGGGTGAAACAACAGAAGGTGAGGGAGACATGGGAACGAGATTATCATGAGAGAGATGATGATTTTATTTTTGGATGAGTCAAGACAACGATAATCGCGATGATTAGACGGATACCCCAAAAAAACACATGCACGAGAGAGGGGAGCCAGTTTGTGAGGATTGAAGGAAGAGAGATTTGGATAGCATAAACATCCAAAGACACGAAGATGAGTGCATGTGGAAAAATTGTTATAAAAGAGTTCGAATGGTGGTCGAAAGGAAAGGGATTTGGTCGGAAGAAGATTCGGGATGTGAACAACCATATCCAGACCTTCAACCCAGAAAGAAGGTGGAATATGCCCTTGAAAAAGAAGAGAGCGAACCATATTGTTGGTCATGCGGTTCATACGTTCTGCCTTGCCATTCTGTTGAGATGTGTGTGGGAACAAGAACCGAAAAATTATTCCACGAGAAAGAAGAAAAATACGAAAAGACGTCTTGTCAAATTCTCGATCATTGTCAATAAATAATATTTAAAATCACTAGGACTGAGAACAGGTGAAGTCCAAAGACCAGAATGAATAATTTGACGTAAGTGAGAAGTGTGACAAAGGGAAGGAGAAAAAGGATGACGTAAATATTTGCCTAATTGACATGCCTGACAAATATGGTCCAAAACGTCTTTATTACATGAAATAAACTTCCTATAATAAAGATATCGAAAAGTATGGTCGTTAGGGTACCCAAGATGACGATGCCAAATAATAGAAGATAATTCAGCGGAGAGGAAAAAGGAAGTCGATGATGGAGGAGTAGAGGTGGAAATATGGTAGAGGTCTCGGTCACTATCATATCGGAGATTGGAAGTCCCAGTCTGAAGATCCTTCACACAAATTCGTAGGGGTCAAATTAAATAGAAATTTATTATCACGAGTAAGTTGGCGTACCGAAACAAGATTCTTAATAATTTTAGGACTAAAAAGATTATTTCAGAGTTCCAAATTTTATGAGGGATTGAAAAAGAATACTAATCGGTAAAATAAATAGGTAAAATGGAACTCTTCCAACAATACTTGAGTTAGAATTACAACATGGAGTTGTTAGTCTTAATACCTGTAGTTCAATCCTAAATGTCCAAATGCATATATCATCGTTAGCAATAAAACTAAAGCGGCTTAATATTACTTATGTGTTGGAGTAATATATTGATGTGTGCTCTGATCTGTGCCCACAATGCGAAGAGAACCATAGATCGAGATAGATCACACTCGATGGGTCCTTAGTCAACAAAACTTCACTAGAAGCGACTAGTATGAAAGATGGCTCTTTATGCCTTACGTTTTGTTAGTCATTGGAATGAGATTCTGGAGTCTGATCATAGATATCATGTGGGACATGATATTGGACGACCCGACATGAATATGTGCCATAGATCAAGTCATGAACATATTCATTGTCGTAGCTTGTCATGTATCCTTAGACCAAGGAGTCTTTGTGATCGCTATGTAGTCAACAATTGAGTTTGACCTGAGCCTAACGTTGTCCGTAATAGGGCTTCCATAACGGCCATGATTGGCTTGGGGACGGGCTACATGAGTGACACGAAAGACGGCTAAGGGATTTATCCCTCATACTGAGATATGAGAAAGATATCGGTTCTCGGACGCTTGATCGAGAGTGACTGAAAGAATAGCATGGCCATGCACATGATATTGGGTATCATATATTCAGTCATCTCACATATCAAGGAACAGTGATTGAGAATAATAAGGATGACGACTCTATGCCTTATCTCAATCAGGATATCGGAGATAAAAGGATAATGACAGGGACGACGGAAAGGTTAGAATCGACAGGGTTGATTCGTTATGCAGTGTCAGGCAATACTAAAGTCTCGTTAGTTGCCACTTAAATAGGATCAAGTAAAATGGGATTTCACGTTGATCTATTGACATGCATAAACCTAAGGGTCACATCGGAGGATGAAACTCATTGACATATTTATGGAGGATGGTCAAAAGGGAGTTGTCTCGGGACATGACCAAAACTGGGTTTTGGGTCATGTGCCCGTAAGTGAATAGGACTTTACGGATCGAGACAAGGCTTGTAGTCTTGGGATTGATCGCACTGGAAAAAGTTGGACATTTCCGGTATGGAAGGCTTGGAGGCGATGAGCGAATCACAGGACCTCGTTGGAAATGGCCACGGGCCATGTTCCAAGAGGCCCATGAAAGGCCCATGCAACCAAGGCCCATGCAACTAATTAATCAAGTCTTGATTAATTAGTACTAAGTAAGCAAGACAAGAATTAAGGTGTTGGTGATTCACCACCTAACCCAATCTTGTCTTGCCATACTTTGTCCTATTTACACCTTACTTGTCACCATGCTTGTCCCATGCCTTTAGTTGGACAAGTATGAGTTTTGTTATGTTTAAATCATCTTTTTTTCAACATAACAAACACAAGACAAGAATATGAAACACAACTTCTCCCTCATCTCCATGGCAATTTCGGGTTTGGCTAGTTTCCATCTCCATTTTTGTGTTCTTGAGTCCTCAAAGAGAAGAACTATGTGGCTTTTATTCCCATGCGGATACGTAGGCGTCTTGGAGACTCAAGCCAATCATTCGTTACCCGGTGTTCTTGTTTTGGTAAGAACTAGTGTTGAATTTTTCTCTTGTGAATCCATTCTTTGTTAGTTGTTTCATGGTTTTAATCGTCTCTTGGTTTTCATTGATTTTCCGCTGCGAGTTGGTTCATCTCCAACCCTACCTCGAGACCCAACAGTGGTATCAGAGCCGTGCTACCTTCGGGATCCACAAGACGGTGTTCAAAGTTTCGGTTTTTCTTGAAAGTTTCGTTTTTGGCATGTTGTTTTGCTAACTTGTTTGATAACATGTTTTAAATTCTTGTTTATGGATTTAATGCATGTAAAATGAATTTTTGAAAAAATTTTAAAATCTGGAAATTTTGAAAAAAAATTGATTTTTCGGGTTTCGGGAGCGGGACTCTCGGGGAGCCGAAACCGGGACCGAACGGGGCTCCGTTGGACGGAGCTAGGCCAAGCATGACCATTAGATGGTTGATATGCCAAGGCTAAACCGTTTTGTTAGTTATGACAAGTTTGGAACCGTCATGACGAACTCGAAGATCAAATGTTCAAAAGTTTCATTTTTGAACGGTTTCGATAAACCGAGCATCAAAAAATTTCGAAACTTGGCTATTAAATAAAACCGGAAAATCACATGATGTTTGATAACATGATTGTTTGATAACACGATGTGTGATGTGATGTTGGCATGGTGTACATTATAGCCCAGAACTCGTTTTAGTTATTTATCGCTTTTCACGGCCTGCGAGCCGTTAAAGTTAGTGTGTAATTATTCTTTCAAGGTGTGGTCGTCGAACCACTTGTTTGTAATATTTATGTATTCACGACCTGCGATTCGTGTATTAAATTGTAACATTTTACTCAAGACGAAGAAAGGGCGAAAAGGTCATTTGGTGGCTTTTCGGGTGTTGGCATCGGCGGAGGTCAAGAAGCTAGTGGGAGTTAGTTTAGGGGGCTATTATGTACACATTTATCGCTTTATGCTTGGTTTATTTTATGCATGATTAATTCTATGTGTTTTAGAATTGCATGCTTAACTTTATTTACCGAGCATATCACCTCACATGCAAAGATAAAATTGGATTTTTAATCCTTGTTTGTGAGCCCTTAGAACCGTCATTACATTAAATGTAGTTGACGGGTTCGAAGGAAGAATTACATTGGATGTAATTGGAGGCATCATTACATTTGGAATGTAGTTGAGTGCTCATCGCATCTAGGATGTGCCAAAAGTTTTAAACACAACCGGACAAGTAAAAACGGGTCATGTCCGATACCTCCCAATTCTCAACACCTTACTACCTCCCCGTCCTATGGGTGTCGTGCGCCTTAGTGGATCATCCATGGGAAAGCGGGGAAGTAGGTTTGGACGACATATGTGGGTGTCGTGCGCCTTAGCGGAGCACCTACATAGTGGCGGGTCATAGTTGAAAATTGGTGGACCCGACTACAATTCTCAGCTAGGGTATCAGATAGGGTAAGCCATGTACTTAAGTACATACCCTAGCAAAGAGTCACATTGGATGTGATTGGATGAGGTCCTACCTACATAGCTCGATTGAGTGGTGAGCCTTCGTTCAGCTTGATCGAGTGAATCAAGGGTCTTGGTTTCAGATTCTAAAGGTTTAGAATCGATTGTTGGTGTTTAAGCTTGATCTTCATAAAATGTATTCAGTTTACTGATTGAATTTTATATGTTGCAGATCAAATGGAAAATTTAGCGAACATTAATAGTTTGTCATTAAAAATCATTCTTTACAAGGTCAAGCTAAATGGGACAAACTATTTGGACTGGTACATGATTTTGAGGATAGTCCTCAAGTCTGAACGCAAAGAACATGTCCTTGACAAGGTTGTCTCTAAGACCATATCAGAGTTACATGAAGTGTCATTAACTGCTGAGAAGAATATATCAGGGATCTGGGATCCAAGGATATTCTGATGGTCAACAAGGGAATTGGAAGTGGCAAGGGCGGGGCCCATGCGCACTTGGCAGGAAACATGAGACACCTGAGAATGTCTGCTTCTACTGCCAATAGCCTGGTCATTGGAACCGGGATTACAGGAAGTTCACGGCTGATCTGAAGAAGGGCAGTGGGACCGTGCCTTCATCAAATAGCCTGGATGATCTGAAGAAGGGTAGTAGGACTGCGCCGTCATCAGGAAACCTGGATGATCTAAGGAAGGGCGGTGGGACCGTGCCTTCATCCGGTATTAACTCTATAGAGCTACATCTCTCTACTTCCAAAGATTCATGGGTATTAGATACCAGGACTGAATCTCACACATGCACTTATATATGGTGGCTAAAAGTAGGAGAGGTTTGGAAAGCACGAAGTGGACCTTAGAGTTGTGGCAACTGTTGTAGGATCCACGAGTCTTGCTTTGCCAAGTAGCCTTGTCTTAGGATTGTATAATGTATATTGCATACCTACTTTTAGTAGGAATATTATATCTGTATCCGTGTTTGACAAGGAAGGATATAATGGTAATATTGGAAATGGAGTTTTCAATGTTCTATGCAATGATATGTTTTATACTAGTACTGACTTGGTTGGAGGATTGCACATATTAGATATGGGTAACAATGTCTCAAGTTTTATATATTACGTTAATACCAAGAGGTCTAAATGCAACGATTTAAACCTAACTCTGTTATGGCACTGTCATTTGGGCCGCATAAACAAGAAGCGCCTATCAGCACTTCAGAAGTGCGGGCTTTCAGGTTCATTCGAATTCCATTCGGTCGATAGGTGCAAGGTTTGTTTGATGGGCAAAATGACTAAAGTGCCCTTTATCGATCGCGATGAAAGGGCGGGTGAATTATTGGGGCTGATACACTCAAATGTGTGTAGACCAATAAGTTCACTTGCCAGGAGGGGTTTTAGCTACTTTATCACATTTATAGGTGATTACTATAAATATGGTTATGTCTATTCGGTGAGACATAAGTCTGAAGCTTTTGATAAATTCAAAGAGTTGAAGAATAAAGTAGAAAACCAGTTCGACAAAGGTATTAAGGCACTTCAATTGGATCGAGGTGGAACATACTTGACCACAGAGTTATTAGATCATCTAAAAGAGAATGGGATCCTTTTGGAATGGACTCCTCCTAGGACACTATAGTTGAAAGGTGTAGCCAAACGGAGAAATCGGACATTGTTAGACAATGGTCCGTTCCATGATTAGTTGGACTGATCTCCCAATCTCTTTATGGGGTTATGCTCTAGAGACGACCGCATTCATAGTGAATCGGGCTTCGACGAAGGGTGTGGAAGGGACACCATTTTAAAAATGGTACGGGATGATGCCCGCTTTGTCCTTCCTAAAGATTTGTGGTTGCGAGGCTTATGTGAAACATTTGGTTTCGACTAAGCTCGAACCAAGATCTGAGATATGCACCTTCGTGTGGTATCCCAAATCAACAAGGGGATACTACTTCTACAATCCCAGTGAGAACATGGTGTTCGTCGCTTGGGGTGGGGTCTTTATGGAAAAGGAGTTTTGTTTCCAAAGACGTCATTGGGAGGACTGTACATCTCGAAGAAATTCAGGATGGTACATATCTGTCTAAACCAATTGACAACCCAGTAGAAAGGAGCCAGAGATTGTCGTAGACTAATTACTAATTCCTGTTACAATTCCGGAAGGTCCAAGGCGATTTGAAAGGATCAATCTTCCACTTCCAAGATATGGTATCCGGAGGTGACAATGAAGTCATGGTGGATCATGATGATCCAGCCACCTTTCAGGAAGTCGTGGATGGGCCCGACTCCGAGTTATGGCTGGGAGCCATGAGGGAGGAAATGCAATCCATGTCGGACACCCCAGTCTGGGAACCGGTTGATCCCATCAATGGTGTGAGGACCATGGGATGCAAATGGATCTTCAAGGTGAATATGGACATGGACGACAACCCTCTGACCTACAAAGCTCAACTGGTGGCGAAAGGTTATAGGCAGATCCAATGGATTGACTATGAGGAAACCTTCTCCCTAGTGGCTATGGTCAAAATCGATCCAAATTCTTCTTGACATAATTGCGTATCATAATTACGAGATATGGCAAGTGGATGTCAAAACTGTTTTCCTAAATGGAAATTTGACTGAGTACGTTTGTATGTCTCAGCCCAAAGGTTTTTGACGATCCGAAGAATAAGGGAAAGATTTATAAGTTGTTGAAATCCATTTATGGATTGAAACGAACTTCTCGGAGTTGGATCCTTCGTTTTGATGAAGCTGTAATTGGATTTGGCTTAATCAAGAACGAGGATGAATCTTGCGTTTATAAGAAGGCTAGTGGGAGCAAGATTACCTTTCTGGTTCTCATTGAAAACGACATCCCAACCTTGCACGAGACTAAAGATTGGTTGAGGAAGTGTTTTTCAATAAAGGACTTAGGCGATACTTCTTATATCTTAAGGATTAAGATATGTAGAGATCGCACCAAGAGGGTCTTGGTTTTAAGTCAGGGAACCTATGTGAACAAGGCATTGCGTAGGTTCTCAATGCTAGATTCAAAGAAAGGACTCTTACCCACTAGTCATGGCATTCATCTCAGCAAGACTAAGTGTCTTAAGACACCTGATGAGCGGAAAATGATGATGCGAATTCCATGCGCCTGAGGGAAGAATCGATCATATATGCCATGAAATGTACGAGACCGAACGTCTCGTAAGTCTTATGTTGTACCAGTAGACATCAGTCTAACCCGGGGGAAAGGTGATGTTGAACTAGTCGTTGAAGGATGAGTATACGCTAGTTTTCCAAGACAAATCCAGATGACTTTAGAAGTCAGTCAGGATAAGTGTTTACGCTGAATGACAGAGCTGTAGCTGGGAAAGCGTAAAGAAAGATACCGTCGCTGAATCTACGACAGATGCCAAGTACATGGATGCTGTAGAAGCAGCTATGTGGATTTGGAAATTCACGGCAGGGTTGGGTGTAATTAAAAACCCATCCAGCCCGTTGAATCCATTTTGCGACAACACAAGGGCCATTGCACAAGCTAAGAGCCCAGATCGCATAACAAATCCAAACATGTACTACGGCGTATCCACCTCATCAAAGAAATACTGAGCCGAGGTGAAGTGAAGATAACCTATATTGCAACGGATGATAACATAGCCAACCCTTTGACTAAGGCACTGTCGCTGCCTAAACATGTTAGACATGTAAAGTCGATGTGGACATATTTGAGTTTAGATTGGAACTAGGGCAAGTGGGAGATTGTTAATCTTAGTGCCCGTAGTTCTCGTTAGCAATAAAACTAAAGCGGCTTTATATTACTTATGTGTTGGAGTAATATATCGATGTGTGCTCTGATCTATGCCCACAATGCGAATAGAACCATAGATCGAGATAGATCACACTCGATGGGTCCCTAGTCAACAAAGCTTCACTAGAAGCGACTAGTATGAAAGATGGCTCTTTATGGCTTACGTTCTGTTAGTCATTGGAATGAGATTCCGGAGTCTGATCATAGATATCATGTGGGACATGATATTGGACAACCCGACATGAATATGTGCCATAAATCAAGTCATGAACATATTCATTGTCGTAGCTTGTCATGTATTCTTAGACCAAGGAGTCTTTGTGATCTCTATGTAGTCAACAATTGAGTTTGACCTGAGCCTAACGTTGTCCGTAACAGGGCTTCCATAACAGCCAGGATTGGCTTGGGGACGGGCTACATGAGTGACACGAAAGAGGGCTAAGGGATTTATCCCTCATATTGAGATATGAGAAAGATATAGGTTCTCGGCCGCTTGATTGAGAGTGATTGAAAGAATAGCATGGCCATGCACATGATACTGGGTATCATATATTCAGTCATCTCATATATCAAGGAACTGTTATTGACAATAATAAGGATGACAGCTCTATGCCTTACCTCAATCAGGATATCGGAGATAAAAGGATAATGACAGGGAGGACGGAAAGGTTAGAATCGACAGGGTCGATTCGTTATGCAGTGTCAGGCAATACTAAAGTCTCGTTAGTTGCCACTTAAATAGGATCAAGTAAAATGGGATTTCACGTTGATCTATTGACATGCATAAACCTAAGGGTCACATCGGAGGATGAAACTCATTGACACATTTATGGAGAATGGCCAAAAGAGAGTTGTCTCGGGACATGACCAAAACTGGGTTTTGGGTCATGTGCCCGTAAGTGAATAGGACTTTACGGATCGAGACAATGCTTGTAGTCCTGGGATTGATCGCGCCGGATAAGATTTCTGGTATGGAAGGCTTGGAGGCGATGAGCGAATCACGGGACCTCGTTGGAAATGGCCACGGGCCATGTTCCAAGAGGCCCATGAAAGGCCCATGCAACCAAGGCCCATGCAACTAATTAATCAAGTCTTGATTAATTAGTACTAAGTAAGCAAGACAAGGATTAAGGTGTTGGTGATTCACCACCTAACCAAATCTTGTCTTGCCATACTTTGTCCTATTTACACCTTACTTGACACCATACTTGTCCCATGCTTTTAGTTGGACAAGTTTGAGTTTTGTTATGTTTAAGTCATCTTTTTTCAACATAACAAACACAAGACAAGAATAGGAAACACAACTTCTCCCTCCTCTCCATGGAAATTTCGGGTTTGACTAGTTTCCACCTCCATTTTTGTGTTCTTGAGTCCTCAAAGAGAAGAACTACGTGGCTTTGATTCTCATGCGGATACGTAGGCGTCTTGGAGACTCAAGTCAATCATTCGTTACCCGGTGTTCTTGTTTTGGTAAGAACTAGTGCTGAATTTTTCTCTTGTTAATCCATTCTTTGTTAGTTGTTTCATGGTTTTAATCGTCTCTTGGTTTTCATTGATTTTCCGCTGCGAGTTGGTTCATCTCCAACTCTACCTCGAGACCCAACATGAGTGACGTTAAAAAGTGTACCTAAATTAGAGGTCGTATGTGATGTGGCACCGGTGTCCATATACCATCCCGCATCAGGTTTCATGATATCTGTGCTTAGGTTTATCTCTGCGTTTGTACCTCCGGATTGGCTTCTGCAATTGTTTTCTCTCCTATAGTAGTCTCTATCGTGCTCTCTACTTACCTTTCTTTACTGTTTTATTATCACAATATACCACTCTCTTACTACGGTACCACATCACCTTATATTCCTAAAAACTTCTACAGCCATACTTGGTGTGCACTTTTCTACCATGACCATAGAAGAAGACTCTACCATCATCTTTGTATTTTCCTCTCCAACCACTTCTACATCACCAACCACACAATTTCATCCTGCTTATTCTGTGATGAATGAAAACAACTTTGTTCCAATCAAGATGGCCACTAACGATCCACACTATAAGCAATGGCGAGAGATGTTCAAAAAGTTATGTGCTAGACATCAGATGCTTCAATTATACCACTGGTCCGCCTCTAACGACACCGGATCTTGTATGGCTCCGTCTCGATGCTCTTAAGTCTTAACGTTACTTGGCTTTATGCTACCGTGCAACCAGATTTATTATCTGGCGTGTTTAAGCCTGGTGATACCACCCTTGATAAATGTATGTCTATAGAATCCACGTTTCGTTATAATATAATGTCTAGGGCACTATAACTATAACAAAAGCTACATTCTCTTCGGAAAGGATACATGACAATCTCTTAATATTTCCATAAGCTTAAACTTCTCTTGGACTCCCTTGTTGATGTTGACCTGCAGTCGATCACGGCTCAAGAACTAGTTTTACAAGCTTTACATGGATAACTTGATTCATACAATAGTACAACCGAGGTTATTCAACACCAAAATCCGTTTTCGACCTTCTTAACTGTCCGATCATTGTTATGCTTGTAGAAAATCGTCATACACAGACCCATGATTCCAACTCTCTACTCTACACCCGCAACATTCCAACTCAAGTTTACCCACGAAGTACCCATCTCCACATACCTTTAGCAGAGATTCCAGCAGGTTTCGAGGGAAAGGTTGTGGTTCCAGTCTCGGGTCCGGTAAGTACGCTCGCAATTCTGACGTATTCCCTAGTAACTTCGGTCATAGTTGTGGTTCCCCCACATGTGGAGGCTGCCGGAGCATGTAATTCCGGGTCCGGAATCGACGGGTTCCCCTACATGTGGAGGCTGCCGGAGCATCTCCTCCTCCCCTTACCTTTCCTTTCCCCTCCCCTCCTTTTCCGATAGTCCAATCCTTTGCTCTTGGTTCGATCCGTCCACAACGCCGCAGAGAAGGACTGATTTCATATGGCAAGTTTGGTCCTTAACATCATTGGTTTGGTGTTTTTGGTGTGGGGAGTGACTCCGGTCAACATGATCAGTCGTTCTGCGCTACCAACAAGGCTTGAGGGTCCTGAGGGGCTTGAACGTTTGGCGTCAACGGCATGCCGTGTGGTGCTGATGTTTGGGATCATCCTAGGGTATGCAGCAACTCCTGCAATGGTGATTGCTTGTGTAATAACCACTCCCGGTCAACGCCAGTCAAACCTGCGAAAAACAGGAAAATTTAAAATTTTTGGTCAGGCACTTATTTAAACCTAAAATTGACTCTGAGGGTCATGCCGGACGTAAGTTGACCCCGATATCGACCAAAGTGAGTTCCGGGGGACTCAGGGCAACTTTCTGATCAATTTGGGAAATGTTGACTTTTCGCTGGAAAAGTCAACCGAGCGACGTTTTGGTCCATTCGAGGACCGTTTTGGATCCAAAAAGCTTAGTCGTCGTTGCATCGGTCTTAGTTGAGCCGTTTCCTTGTAGCCCGCCAAGTTTCGTAATTTCTTGGAAAAAGTGCCCGTTCGGGGCCCGAAACGTCCGAATTTCGCGAATCTGATTAAAAAATATCTAGAAGATATTTTCCCAATTAGGTGTGGGACCCACTTGACACTTGTCAAATAAGTGGTGGTGTTAGGTTTATTGGATAAAACAAGACAAGACTATTGATGGTTAGTTTTGCAATTTAAGTATTATTTGTTGTTTTAAAACAAAACAAAGAGAAGATCAAATATAGATGTCTCGGCCATATTCAAAAAAAAAAAGACTTGGAGAGAGAAAGTGGGGATAGAAATAAGAGAGAGAAAGGGAGAAAAAAGAGAAGAGAGTTTGGAGATTGGTGGCTTTTCGCGTCGATCAAACCGTTGGATCGTCTCAACGATAGAAGATTCAAGCTCACACCGTCATTCTCTACGGTGAGCACCTAACCGATTTTCGTTTTGTTAAGTTCTAATTTTAGGGTTTGAGTTTAAACGATTCAAATATGGTTAGGTTTTGGTTAGAATTGGTTTAAAGATGAATGGTTGAGGTTTGGGGTTCGTTAGGAACGTTTTGGGGCAAAAAGGGAATTTTTCCATTGTGGCCGTGTGGGGCCCACATGCCCGAGTATCGGGTTTTTGTGTTCGGGTGGTTTAGAACGTTCCCCAGACCAGTTATCCATAACCGAATCAAAATTTGGATTTAAAATGCGAAAGTTGTAATTATCGGGTTTAGAAACTTTGAACGTTAATTGATTGACTCGGAAGTCGGAATTCGATTCCGTCGAGTGCCTAGGAACCCTTGAATTATTCTAAGACCGTGGAAACGAAAACGGGAATTTTCGGAGCCCCGGAAGGGCGTTTTCAAAACCCGGGCAGATTCGCCATGTCGGGCGAATCGGGCCTTTCCGGGTCCAATATCGACAATGTCGAGTAATTGGGGAGTTTGGGAGTGATCGACATTGTCGGGGTTACTTTTGGGCGTCAGGTTTATTAAAATTCAGCATTATGCCTGCAAGCTTAACAGCGTTTGAAATTGTGTTCTTTTATATCGTGCTGCAGACCGAGGGAAAGGAAAGCTAGGCGAGTGACTGAGATCACGCCGGACCTTGTTGGTTGGCTTTTGGAGAACACGCACGAGGTAGGGAAAAGTAGCCGGATCTCGGCCCTGACTAGGGAAAGTTAACAGTAGAATTGCATGTGACACCGGGGTGTCGTGGGTTAAGTAGGTTTATCAAATATTAGAAAGGCATGATACGGGAACGTAGCGAATATTAGAAAAGCATGTGACACTTAGTAGTGTCGTAGGAACAGAGAACTTATCGATGTTAGAATTACTGGAGGCATATGACCATGCCCGGAGGTTGATTGTGAACTTATCGATATTAGGAGTACTGGAGGCATATGACCATGCCCGGAGATTGATTGTGAAACTGTTGATATTAGGACTGTTGGAGGCATTGGTTATGCCGGAGGTTGTTTGTGTATTTTGTGTCTTGGGTGGTATGAGAGCCCGTGTTTTACTGTTGTGTCTTGGGTGGCCATGAGAGCCCGTGCTTTACTGTTGGTGTCTTGGGTGGCCATGAGTGTCCGTGGGGTTGTTGAACCCGTGTCTTTACTGTTGGTGTGTCTTGGGTGGCCATGAGTGCCCGTGGGGTTGTTGAACCCGTGTCTTTACTGTTGGTGTGTCTTGGGAGGCCGTGAGTGCCTGTGGGGTTGTTGAGCCCGTGAGTTACTGTCGGTGTGTCTTGGGAGGCCGTGAGTGCCTGTGGGGTTGTTGAGCGCATGAGTTACTGTCGGTGTGTCTTGGGAGGCCGTGAGTGCCTGTGGGGTTGTTGAGCCCGTGAGTTACTGTTGGTGTGTCTTGGGAGGCCGTGAGTGCCCGTGGGGTTGTTGAGCCCGTGAGTTACTGTTGGTGGTTTTGAGTGGCCGTGAGTGCCCGTGGGGTTGTTGAGCCCGTGACTTACTATTGGTGGTTTTGAGTGGCCGTGAGTGCCCGTGGGGTTGTTGATCCCGTGAGTTACTGTTGGTGTATCTTGGGAGGCCGTGAGTGCCTGTGGGGTTGTTGAGTCTGTGTTTTACGGTTGGTGTCTTAGGTGGCCATGAGTGCATGTGGAGTACTGAACTTGTGTTGTTGAACTTTGTTTGTGATTGTGATTGTGGTTACCTGAGGTTGTGGGCCCGCTTCATGAAACGGGGGTCCTCGATCACAGGCGTCTGCATGTTCAGACGGGGTAGGGGGCCCGCCCGTCAGTAAAGGGGTCCTGGCCGCGCGTGTGTGGTTCGGGGTTGTGAGTGTGATAGGTCGACAGCCTGATCCGACTTTGTGTCGAGGAAATGCGACAGGTCGACCGCCTGACCTGATGAGATCGGTAAAGGGCGTGAGGGAGGTTATTGAGCAGTTGGTTTGCGATCCTTTGTGATCTTGTTTGGTGTTGCGTAGCTTTCTGTCGTGTCCTTGGAGGAGGTCGTCGATAGTTGTGTCGGGTTTACATTACGAGTCCGAGTGTTGAGTCTGTTGAGGAAGGTAACGAGTTGTGTGTCAGTTGAGTACTTGAGTTTGGGGATTGTATTCCCGGGTGTTGGGTTTGGTTTTGGTGTTACCGGCATTGTCTGCTAAGTATGCCGTAGTCAGTCTGTTATCCGTGGTGGTGAGCGAACGCTCACCCCTAGCTGCTTTTCCTACAGGTACCGGTCGCAGGTTGGACTAGGTGAGCTTCTGAAGCTTGAAGAGCTAGGAGCGGGATTCTGGGTTTTACTTTTGAGTCTAGTGACGGATACCTTATTTTGTCCACTTGTTGGGACTTATTTTGAGTTGTAAATATTATTTTGATTAACTAAATGGTAATTTTAAAGTGTTTATTCAAAACAGGTTTCAATTGTTTTATGATTTTAAATGTTCGAGTCCCGAGTTCGGTTTACTGAAATTGGGGCGTGACAACTTGCATAGGGGACATGATGGTGTTTCCTCCACCGTCGTGTCTCGATGAGGTCATGTGGTCCTTATTGGGACGGTTCTACATGTGTACTTCTCTATGATGTTTCTCTCTTCTACTCTTCGAACTCAGTGGTCCACTGGTGGCTTTGAGTTTGTTTCCTTCAAATTTTGGTGCCTACGGTCGAGCAAGGTGAGTTTGGATGGTGGTTGGCAACTCCGGCGGCTCCTCACGCTGCAGATTCGACCATCTGGTTACTGTTTTTTCAGAAACTGCATTTGGTGCATATTGGGTGTGCACTAGTTGCACGGTTTGTGTGCACTAGTTGCACGGTTTGGTGCACCCGTTATGTGGCACGGTTTGGTGTGCACGTTGTTGCACTTTTGACGTGCACGTTCTAGGACGCCCATTTTGCGTTCTGGTTTCGGTAGGGAGTCGGTAATATTATAGGCTAGTTAGCCTGGAGTCTGTAATATTTATCGTTCGCTTGTGGGCTTTCATCATATTGTACGTATGTCACTTTGACTGATATATAAAATTGATGCCTCCCGTTTTTTCAATAAAAAAACTAAAAGTTCAAGTCCATAATAAAATGACCCATTATAATTATATTTTAACATGATATTTTTTTTTGAAACGGGAAAGAGGTAGTTGTATTACGAATTTGTAACATGATTACAAGGAGGGACATAACAGTCCTGGATACCAGCTTTTTGTCGTAACCTGCCGTATCCCGTCGGGAGCACATGGTTCCATACACATAGTCTGCTTTTATTCGCAGATCCGAACTCAAGAGTTCCTCTATCCAACCTTAAAAGGAAATAACAAACCAAAGTCCTAAACTTATTGATCCAAACGGTTATTCGACCTAACACAGTGCATAACCAATAATTTATTCGACCTAAAACAGAATAAAAAAGTAGCACACGATCGAAAGAGCAAACTACCAAATCTGCGATGCCAGTTCTTCTAGACCCCGTGCCATGGGAGCGACCTGGTATCGTCAATTCTTCGTCTTGATTCGCCCGACTCTTTCGAAATAGTGCGGAAGACGAGAACAACGATTCGACCCGCAACGGATTGTTCGAGATCGAGGGTCCCGACTTCGGGTGCCGTAGCGACAAACCTCGTCTTATCGTCCTTCCTCCCGGATCCCAGATCCATCGAGGGGACGGACCCATGCCGGCGTTAGGGACGGCGCATGGAGCCCGTACCCCGGAGAGTGGCTGGAGGGCCACGGTGGCTGAGCGACGTTCGGGAAGCAGAACGCGGGCTGAGAGGGCGGCTGGTGGGCGGCGATGGACGGTGATGCCGGCGGCGACGGACCCTAAGTAAGGTAGACGGGACCTCACCTGGAGGTAGTGGAGAGTATTGAAGGCGGGCTTCGATGGTGGAGGCATGGAGCTGCCATGGAGGAAGGTGGGGAGAGGTTACGCGCATAAAGAACTAGGATGTGATGGTGGTGATGGGAGTGGTAGCGGACGGACGGAAGGGAAGGTGGTAGACAACGGCAGCGACGACCCTAGGGTGTAAGAGGACCTCAGTGAGGTGTGTGGAGAGCAATCAGTGACCCAATCTTAGGCCTAACATGATATTTATACTATGAGCTTAAACTTTCTTTTTTATGGACCCATTATAATATTACCCTATTTCTCATCTCAAGCCATTCAAAAAAGTATTTAATCTCTTTGTTCTCATGTACGCCAACGAGCTCCTATCGTATACTATCATCAAAGTTCTAAACCCTTGTCTTCATTTAGCAATTTCTTCCTTCCTCAAAAGCTCCAACTCTTTTTTTAACAAACCATTCCTAAGTCACTCGCATTTACACGTTCCATCTTTAAGACCGGTTTGTTTGCCAGTAATCCCGTTAAAATATTATAGAATTATAGACATTCATTTAACTATCAATCTAAACTTTTGATTAAGATAAACACCTATCGTATTTGTGTTTTTAGACAAACCTCGGTTCAATTTTTCGGGTTTGAGAGAGTCAGTCCCAAATCCGTCTCGTTGAATACCATCGGTACATATACGAGAATTCTTGATACGTATAATCCAATATTAAAATTCTACCACACGTAGTACTACTGAGGAGAAAATACATGAGGGTACAGTTGAATGTAAGTTGAAGTGTAAAGCCAACATGTGCCGACCAACTCATCAAAAGGAAGAAACATAAACCCTAACAGCCAACCATAACCTGTAAAAGAGACTTCCACGACTTCACCATAACCCATAACCATAATCATTTTTATAAAGCAACTAAATCGAATCTTTCATTAACCGTGCCTACTTTAACGACCATAAAGTGATTAAATTTGTAACAATGAATCTTTCGTTACTTTAAGGCAGCTTTCATTGACAATATATAGTAGGAGATATTTGTATTATATATAATAACACTAATAGATTATGTATGTAAGATTTTAATTTAGTTGGGCAAATGGTGCTTCACTTTTCGTCGCTTGCCCTGCATATTACAAGCAGAAAAGCCATAATTTAAGGCGTGTTTGGAGTTTTGATGTCTGATAATACATAAGTTACTTCGGGAGGTTAGCCGTTTAAGACATCTTCCTTTTCTCTCCCACGTTATGCGAACAAACACTGAAAATAAGAAGCTAAACTTATTTACGTAGTAAATTGTTCAAACAGTGTTGAGTTTAGCACTAATGATGCATTGGACAATCATGTGGATCTCTTCTCGTATATCGAGCCTCCCTCTCTAGCCCTAATCGTCTATTGTTATGAATCTTCTTCATGCACCTATCGCTGCTCTCCTGTGTGAAGTGTCCCCACCTGGTGGCTAGTGCTCCTGTCGTTGACACGACCAGCCCTGCCGCCCCCGTGTTCACAGGTCTCATCCGGTCTCCTCCCTCACAGATCGCGCCGAGTGGGGGGATAAGACTCGAAGGAGGAGGAGATTGAAGCCCCTACACCAGTCTTCTTCCTCAACCGCTGTCTCTATGCAACTGATCCTCTATACCGGAATCTTGATGGATGTGGTCCCGTTCTCCATGGGATCTCAATCTCCCATGTCGACGACTCCAAAACCGCGAAGGGGAAGGCCTTCTAGGCGCGTTGCTTCCTCTCCAAGCAATCATCATCCACCGCCGCTAGCGCCGCCCTTGGCTCTTCCCTCACCTACTCCTCCCTAGGAACCAGTTTGGGCCTTGTCTATAAGGGTTACGGCTGTTCCGGATCCTACTGGACCACCATCTGCCGCTGGTGGTCTGCCTCTTAGGGCGACCACTCCGTCTCCTCCTACTGCGTCCTCTCTTGCCGAAGGGGATCTATCTCCTAGGGTAGCGGTCACGCCTTCGGCTGCTGCGTCACCACCGCCCCTGATTCATGATTCGGCTAAAGGGAAGACTCTGATGGAGGAGCTTACGAGGAATATGACGGAAGCAATAGGGTTGGGATGATGTCTTCCTAATAGGGATAGGACCCAGCTCAAACCTGCCTGCCTGACGACGCCACCTGGCATGTGTCGGGGCCGATCGGGAGTCCTGTAATTGGATGAGTCCCCGTCACCCCCGCAGGTGGGGGACACTGATATCCGGGCCTCTCTCGATGCTCTCCAGGACGGACTGTCCTCGTGCTCGATTGAGGATGAAGACGAGGTTGAGGTTCTGATACCCTTCTCTCCAGCCATCTCCACGACCATTACTAGGCAGCAGTGGGGAATGGTCGGAAAGCTTTGGTCGCCGGCACCGCCTCAGAAGGAGACTCTCCTTAGGGTCATCACCACGGCGTGGGGACAGGCGGCGGTGGGTTTTATTGTCAAGGAGCTGGGCCCGGGCCTATTTGGGTCTATTTCCGCTCGGTAGATGCTCGAGCGTGGGTTCGGGACCATGAACCCTGGTGCTTTGATGGTCGGGCACTACTGTTAGGGGACTTGGATCCTTGTGTTAGGGATTTGCTGGAGTTGGATCGTGTGCAACTGTGGGCGCACGTCCGAGGCCTGCCACCGCTACTTTGTACGAAGGGAACGGGAATGACGATCGGGGATACCCAGGGTAGCGCGATCGCCATAACCAGCGACAAATGGGGTATGTGCGGGGAGGAACGGTGCGGGTTCGGCTCTGGCACCTCACTGACCGTCCGCTCCGGCGAGGCATGACACTTCGCTTTAGGTAGTTTCTGTTGGGTCTCGAGGTAGGGTTGGAGATGAACCAACTCGCAGCGGAAAATCAATGAAAAACAAGAGACGATTAAACCATGAAACAACTAACAATGAATGGATTCACAAGAGAAAAATTCAGCACTATTTCTTACCAAAACAAGAACACCGGTTAACGAATGATTGGCTTGAGTCTCCAAGACGCCTACGTATCCACATGGGAATCAAAGCCACGTAGTTCTTCTCTTTGAGGACTCAAGAACACAAAAATGGAGGTGGGAACTTGCCAAACCCGAAATTGCAAGGGAAGGGGGAGAGAAGTTGTGTTTCCTATTCTTGTCTAGTGTTTGTTATGTTGAAAAAAGATGACTTAAACAAAACAAAACCCATACTTGTCCAACTAAAGGCATGTGACAAGTATGGTGTCAAGTAAGGTGTAAATAGGACAAAGTATGGCAAGACAAGATTGGGTTAGGTGGTGAATCACCAACACCTTAATCCTTGTCTTGCTTACTTAGTACTAATTAATCAAGACTTGATTAATTAGTTCCATGGGCCTTGGTTGCATGGGCCTTTCATGGGCCTCTTGGAACATGGCCCGTGGCCATTTCCAACGAGGTCCCGTGATTTGCTCATCGCCTCCAAGCCTTCCATACCGGAAATGTCCAACATTATCCGACGCGATCAATCCCAAGACTCCAAGCCTTGTCTCGATCCGTAAAGTCCTATTCACTTACGGGCACATGACCTAAAACCCAGTTTTGGTCATGTCCCGAGACAACTCCCTTTTGGCCATTCTCCATAAATGTGTCAATGAGTTTCATCCTCCGGTGTGACCATTAGGTTTATCCATGTCAATAGATCAACGTAAAATCCCATTTTACTTGATCCTATTTAAGTGGTAACTAACGAGACTTTAGTATTGCCTGACACTGCATAGCGAATCGACCCTGTCGATTCTAACCTTCCCGTCGTCCCTGTCATTATCCTTTTATCTCCGATATCCTGATTGAGATAAGGCATAGAGCCGTCATCCTTATTATTCTCAATCACCGTTCCTTGATATGTGAGATGACTGAAGATATGATACCCAGTATCATGTGCATGGCCATGCTATTCTTTCAGTCACTCTCGATCAAGCGGCCGAGAACAGATATCTTTCCCCATACCTCAGTATGAGGGATAAATCCCTTAGCCGCCTTTCGTGTCACTCATGTAGCCCGTCCCCAAGCCAATCATGGCCGTTATGGAAGCCCTGTTACGGAAAACCTTAGGCTCAGGTCAAACTCAGTTGTTGACTACATAGCGATCACAAAGACTCCTTGGTCTAAGGATACATGACAAGCTACAACACTGAATATGTTCATGACTTAATCTATGGCACATATTCAGGGCGGGTCGTCCAATATCATGTCCCACATGATACCTATGATCAGACTCCGGAATCCCATTCCAATGACTAACAAAACGTAAGCCATAAAGAGCCATCTTTCATACTAGTCGCTTCTAGTGAAGCTTTGTTGACTAGGGACCCATCGAGTGTGATCTATCTCGATCTATGGTTCTATTCGCATGGTGGGCATAGATCAGAGCACACATCGATATATTACTCCAACACATAAGTAATATAAAGCCGCTTTAATTTTATTGCTAACGATGATATATACATTTGGACATTTAGGATTGAACTACAGGCACTAAGACTAACAATCTCCCACTTGCCCTAGTTCCAATCTAAATTCCAATATGTCCCCATCGACTTTACATGTCTAACATGTTCATGCAGCGACACTGCCTTAGTCAAAGGGTTGGCTATGTTATTATCTGTTGCAATATAGGTTATCTTCACTTATACTCAGTTCAGTATTTATCTAATGAGGTGGATACGCCGCAGTACATGTTTGGATTTGTTATACGATCTAGGCTTTTAGCTTGCGCAATGGCCCTTGTGTTGTCGCAATATGGATTCACCGGGCTGGATGGGTTTTTAATTACACCCAGCCCTGCCATGAATTTCCAAATCCACATAGCCTCCTTAGCTGCCTCTGCAGCATCCATGTACTTGGCCTATGTCGTAGATTCGGCAATGATATCTTGCTTTACGCTCTCCCAGCTAAAGCTCTGCCATTCAGCGTAAACACATATCCTGATTGACTTCTAAAGTCATCTGGATTTTTCTTGGAAAACTAGCGTCTACTTATCCTTCGGCGACTAGTTCAGCATCATCTTTCCCCCGGGTTAGAATGATGTCTACTGGTACAACATAAGGCTTACGAGACGTCTGGTCTCATACATGTCATGGCATATATGATCGATCCTGCCCCCAGGCGCATAGGATTTTCATCATCCTTTTCAGCTCATCAAGGTGTCTTAGGACACTAAGTCTTGCTGAGATGAATGCCATGACTAGTGGGTAAGAGTTCTTTCTTTGAATCGAGCATTAAGAACCTACTCAATGCCTTGTTCACATAGGTTCCCTGACTTAAATCCAAGACCCTCTTGGTGCGATCTCTACATATCTTAATCCTTAAGATATGAGAAGCATCGCATAAGTCCTTTATTGAAAAACACTTCCTCAACCAAGCTTTAGTCTCGTGCAAGGTTGGGATGTCGTTTTCAATGAGAACCAGAAAGGTAATCTTGCTCCCACTAGCCTTCTTATAAACGCAAGATTCATCCTCGTTCTTGATTAAGCCAAATCCAATTACAGCTTCATCAAAACGAAGGATCCAACTCCAAGAAGTTCGTTTCAATCCATAAATGGATTTCAACAACTTATAAATCTTTCCTTTATTCTTCGGATCGTCAAAACCTTTGGGCCGAGACATACAAACGTACTCAGTCAAATTTCCATTTCGGAAAGAGGTTTTGACATCCACTTGCCATATCTCGTAATTATGATACGCAGTTATGTCAAGAAGAATTTGGATTGATTTTGACCATAGCCACTAAGGAGAAGGTTTCCTCATAGTCAATCCATTGGATCTGCCTATAACCTTTCGCCACCATTTGAGCTTTGTAGGTCAGAGGGTTGCCGTCCATGTCCATCTTCACCTTGAAGATCCATTTGCATCTGATGGTCCTCACACCATTGATGGGATCAACCGGTTCCCAGACTCGGTTGTCCGATATGGATTGCTTTCCTCCCTCATGGCTCCCAGCCATAACTCGGAGTTGGGCCCATCCACGACTTCATGAAAGGTGGCCGGATCATCGTGATCCACCATGACTTCATTGTCACCTCCGGATACCATATCTTGGAGGTGGAAGATTGATCCTTTCAAATCGCCTTGGACCTTCCGGAATTGTAACAGGAATTGGTTCTTACTCTACGACAATCTCTGGCTCCTTTCTACTGGGTTGCCAATTGGTTTAGACAGATCTGTACCATCCTGAATTTCTTCGAGATGCACAGTCCTCCCAATGACGTCTTTGGAAACAAAACTCCTTTTCCATAAAGACCCCACCCCATGCGACGAACACCATGTTCTCACTGGGATTGTAGAAGTAGTATCCCCTTGTTACTTTGGGATACCACACGAAGGTGCATATCTCAGATCTTGGTTCGAGCTTAGTCGAAACCAAATGTTTCACATAAGCCTCGCAACCACAAATCTTTAGGAAGGACAAAGCGGGCATCATCCCATATCATTTTAAAATGGTGTCCCTTCCACACCCTTCGTCGAAGCCCGATTCACTATGAATGCGGTCGTCTCTAGAGCATAATCCCAGAAAGAGATTGGGAGATCAGTCCAACTAATAATGGAACGGACCATTGTCTAACAATGTCCGATTTCTCCGTTTGGCTACACCTTTCATCTACAGTGTCCCAAGAGGAGTCCATTCCAAAAGGATCCCATTCTCTTTTAGATGATCTAATAACTCTGTGGTCAAGTATTTTCCACCTCGATCCAATCGAAGTGCCTTAATACCTTTGTCGAGCTGGTTTTCTACTTTAGTCTTAAACTCTTTGAATTTATCAAAAGCTTCAGACTTATGTCTCACCGAATAGACATAACCATATTTATAGTAATCACCTATAAATGTGATAAAGTAGCTAAAACCACTCCTGGCAAGTGAAGTTATTGGTCTACACACATTCGAGTGTATCAGCCCCAATAATTCACCCGCCCGTTCATCGCGATCGATAAAAGGGCACTTTAGTCAATTTGCCCACCAAACAAAGCTTGCACCTATCGATCGAATGGAATTCGAATGAACCTGAAAGTCCGCACTTCTGAAGTGCTGATAGGTGCTTCTTGTTTATGCGACATAAATGACAGTGCCATAACAGAGTTAGGTTTAAATCGTTGGATTTAGACCTCTTGGTATTAACGGAATATATAGAACTTGAGGCATTGTTACCCATATCTAATATGTACAATCCTCCAACCAAGTCAGTACTGGTATAAAACATATCATTGCATAGAACATTGAAAACTCCATTTCCAATATTAACATTATATCATTCCTTGTCAAACACGGATACAGATATAATATTCCTACTAAAAGTAGGTATGCAATATACATTATACAGTACTAAGACAAGGCCTCTTGGCAAAGCAAGACTCATGAATCCTACAGCAGTTGCCACAACTCTGAGGTCCACTTCGTGCTTTCAAACCTCTCCTACTTTTAGCCACCATATATAAGTGCATGTGTGAGATTCAGTCCTGGTATCTAATACCCATGAATCTTTGGAAGTAGAGAGATGTAGCTCTATAGAGTTAATATCGGATGAAGGCACGGTCCCACCGCCCTTCCTTAGATCATCCAGGTTTCCTGATGAAGGCGTAGTCCTACTGCCCTTCTTTAGATCATCCACACTATTTGATGAAGGCGCAGTCCCACTGCCCTTCTTCAGATCAGCCGTGAACTTCCTGTAATCCCGGTTCCAATGACCACGCTATTGGCAGTAGAAGCAGACATTCTCATGTGTCTCATCTTTCCTGCCAAGTGCGCATGGGCCCCGCCCTTGCCACTTCCAATTCCCTTGTTGACCATCAGAATATCCTTGGATCCCAGATCCCTGATATATTCTTCTCAGCAATTAATGACACTTCATGTAACTCTGATATGGTCTTAGAGACAGCCTTGTCAAGGACATATTCTTTGCGTTCAGACTTGAGGACTATCCTCAAAATTCTGTATCAGTCCAAATAGTTTGTCCCATTTAGTTTGACCCTGTCAAGAATGGTTTTTAATGACAAACTATTAATGTTCGCTGAATTTGTCATTTGATCTACAATAGATAAAATTCAATCAGTAAACTGATTAAATTTTATGAAGATCAATCTTAAACACCAACAATCGATTCTATACCTTTAGAATCTAAAACCAAGATCCTTGATTCACTCGATCAAGTTGAACGAAGGCTCACCACTCAATCGAGCTATGTAGGTAGGACCCCGTCATATCACATCCAATGTGACTCTTGGCTAGGGTATGTACTTAAGTACACGGCTTACCCTATCTGATACCCAAGCTCAACCCTAGCTGAGAATCGTAATCGGGTCCACCAATTTTCAACTATGACCCGCCACTATGTAGGTGCTCCGCTAAGGCGCACGACACCCACATATGTCGTCCAAACCTACTACCCCGCTTTCCCATGGATGCTCCGCGAAGGCGCACGACACCCATAGGACGGGGAGGTAGTAAGGTGTTGAGCATTGGGAGGTATCGGACATGACCCGTTTTTACTTGTCCGGTTGTGTTTAAAACTTTGGCACATCCTAGATGCGATGAGCACATCAACTACATTCCAAATGCAATGATGCCTCAAATTACATCCAATGTAATTCTTCCTTTGAACCCGTCAACTACATCCAATGCAATGACGGTTCTAAGGGTTCACACACAAGGATTAAAATTCCAATTTTATCTTTGCATGTGAGGTGATATGCTCGGTAAATAAAGTTAAGCATGCAATTCTAAAACACATAGAATTAGTCATGCATAAACTAAACCAAGCATAAAGCGTTAAATGTGCACATAATAGCCCCCTAAACTAACTCCCACTAGCTTCTTGAGCTCCACCGACTCCAAGCCGATGCCAACACCCGAAAAGCCACCAAATGACCTTTTCGCCCTTTCTTCGTCTTGAGTAAAATATTAAAATTTAATACACGACTCGCAGGTCGGGAATAAATAAATATTACAAACAAGTGGTTCGACGACCACACCTTGAAAGAATAATTACACGCTAACTCTAACGGCTCGCAGGCCGTGAAAAACGATAAATAATTAAATCGAGCTCGGGGCTATTATGTACACCATACCAACATCACATCACACATCATGTTATCAAACAAGCATGTTATCAAACATCATGTGATTTTCCGGTTTTATTTAATAGCCAAGTTTCGAAAAAAAAATTTGATGCTCGGTTTATCGAAACCGTTCAAAAATGACACTTTTGAACATTTGATCTTCGAGTTCGTCATGACGGTTCCAAACTCGTCATAACTAAAAAAACGGTTTAGCCTTGGCATATCAACCATCCAATGGTCATGCTTGGCCTAGCTCCGTCCAACGGAGCCCCGTTCGGTCCCGGTTTCGGCTCCCCGAGAGTCCCGCTCCCGAGACCCGAAAAATCAAATTTTTTTCAAAATTTCCAGATTTGAAATAATTTTCAAAAATTCATTTTACATGCATTAAATCCACGAACAAGAATTTAAAACATGTTATCAAACAATTTAGCAAAACAACATGCCAAAAAAAACGAAACTTTCAAGCAAAACCGAAACTTTGAACATCGTCTTGTGAATCCCGAAGGTAGCACGGCTCTGATACCACTGTTGGGTCTCGAGGTAGGGTTGGAGATGAACCAACTCGCAGCGGAAAATCAATGAAAACCAAGAGACGATTAAACCATGAAACAACTAACAATGAATGGATTCACAAGAGAAAAATTCAGCACTATTTCTTACCAAAACAAGAACACCGGTTAACGAATGATTGGCTTGAGTCTCCAAGACGCCTACGTACCCACATGGGAATCAAAGCCACGTAGTTCTTCTCTTTGAGGACTCAAGAACACAAAAATGGAGGTGGAAACTAGCCAAACCCGAAATGGCCATGGAAGAGGGAGAGAAAATGTGTTTCCTATTCTTGTCTTGTGTTTGTTATGTTGAAAAAAGATGACTTAAACATAACGAAACCCATACTTGTCCAACTAAAAGCATGGGACAAGTATGGTGTCAAGTAAGGTGTAAATAGGACAAAGTATGGCAAGACAAGACTGGGTTAGGTGGTGAATCACCAACACCTTAATCCTTGTCTTGCTTACTTAGTACTAATTAATCAAGACTTGATTAATTAGTTCCATGGGCCTTGGTTGCATGGGCCTTTCATGGGCCTCTTGGAACATGGCCCGTGGCCATTTCCAACGAGGTCCCGTGATTCGCTCATCGCCTCCAAGCCTTCCATACCGGAAATGTCCAACATTATCCGACGCGATCAATCCCAAGACTCCAAGCCTTGTCTCGATCCGTAAAGTCCTATTCACTTACGGGCACATGACCCAAAACCCAGTTTTGGTCATGTCCCGAGACAACTCCCTTTTGGCCATTCTCCATAAATGTGTCAATGAGTTTCATCCTCCGGTGTGACCATTAGGTTTATGCATGTCAATAGATCAACGTAAAATCCCATTTTACTTGATCCTATTTAAGTGGCAACTAACGAGACTTTAGTATTGCCTGACACTGCATAGCGAATCGACCCTGTCGATTCTAACCTTCCCGTCGTCCCTGTCATTATCCTTTTATCTCCGATATCCTGATTGAGATAAGGCATAGAGCCGTCATCCTTATTATTCTCAATCACCGTTCCTTGATATGTGAGATGACTGAAGATATGATACCCAGTATCATGTGCATGGCCATGCTATTCTTTCAGTCACTCTCGATCAAGCGGCCGAGAACAAATATCTTTCCCATACCTCAGTATGAGGGATAAATCCCTTAGCCGCCTTTCGTGTCACTCATGTAGCCCGTCCCCAAGCCAATCCTGGCCGTTATGGAAGCCCTGTTACGGACAACCTTAGGCTCAGGTCAAACTCAATTGTTGACTACATAGCAATCACAAAGACTCCTTGGTCTAAGGATACATGACAAGTTACAACACTAAATATGTTCATGACTTAATCTATGGCACATATTCAGGGCAAGTCGTCCAATATCATGTCCCACATGATACCTATGATCAGACTCCAGAATCCCATTCCAATGACTAATAGAACGTAAGCCATAAAGAGCCATCTTTCATACTAGTCGCTTCTAGTGAAGCTTTGTTGACTAGGGACCCATCGAGTGTGATCTATCTCGATCTATGGTTCTATTCGCATGGTGGTCATAGATCAGAGCACACATCGATATATTACTCCAACACATAAGTAATATAAAGCCGCTTTAATTTTATTGCTAACGATGATATATACATTTGGACATTTAGGATTGAACTAAAGGCACTAAGACTAACAGTTTCCGGACCCGGTGAAGGTGGACATGACCTATACCAAGTTCCATCACTTTTGCTATAATTGTGGGCGTTTGGGTCATGTTCTCAAGGAGTGTTCATGGGAAATCCGCGGCACCCTCAGGTATGATTCGTCCCTTCTAGTGTATCATAAGGATAAGCAGGTGAAGACCTATGCCACAAATTAGGAGGCGAACCCTGAGCCGACCCATCCACACAGCTCTGGGTTGATTCCCCCAAGCATTGTACTAAAGGGCTCCTTATCCCTGGGAAGGAGCCCCTAGTTTTCCCCGAGCACTGTACCTACCCAACAGATGCTTCGGGGTAATACCGGGATGGTGATCGGTCCGTCCTTTGGCGAACTTACCACTAAAATTTCAGCGCCCATTACTCGGGGGGTTGTGGGTGCTGTTGAGACAGTGTCTAGGTCACTTAAGAGGTCGGCATCTGGGGCACCTCAAGATGATCAAGAGAGGGCGGGGAAGCAGCCTCGCCGGAAGGAATATTAGATCATCCATGCATCAGGGACTGGCCTAGGGAGGGGTCCCAGGACGATGCTTTTCCTCCCACCACTGCTGTTGAAATCATTGGCCATTACTGTTGCGACAATTTTCAGAGCAGGATTTCCAGTATCATCTTCGCACTTCCCGCTTTCGGTTATGGTCTTTGTGGCACTAAAACACCGCCAGTGGCGGTTCTAGTAGAAAAAGGATTAGTGAACTTTAGTTCCGTACTGTCCTTATTCAGTGATCAGGGAACTTGTTCCCTGATGCACAAAAATGTAATGCTTTTTGAATATTAATAATATCTTCAGCTTTTTGTTCAAAAAAAAAATGATGCATTGGACATGCAAGTTAGATCCAAATGTTCTATAGGGCCGTTCCTAGCTATCTTTTTTCGTTCATGGAGTTCTCCTCATTCGTCAACATCACCATCGCATCAACCCCTCTCATCCTCTCTGTTACTTCCACCACAATTCCTAGGTGTGAGGGTCTAAATCGTCGTAGTGGCCAGGGCTCTCTGCACAACCCGCCCTAACCCCTCACGGCGAAGTCGCTCCCCTTCACCACTACTACCATCACCTACTGCTACGCCGCCGCCACCACCACCACCTATCGCTACGCCACCACTACCATCACCATCCCTTACTCCCTCATGAGCATCACCTTTACTCCGGACCACCTCTTGGATTAATAAGGAAAAGGAATCCACGGTGCTCTGTACTCCCATCACTACTCGTGGTCGAGCACCGTTGTTGCCTCTGCATCCTTCCTTGCAACTTTGTGGACTTGTTGAGGTCCCAAAGGGAAGCCAACAGAACCACAACTCTCCTGATCAGCCTCCGCCGCCTCTGAAGCCGCCATTGACGGAACCTTCTCATTGGCCTCCATCGCTCTCTCGATTTTGGATCAAGCAAAGCGCTTGGGTTTGTTTTATTTTATTTGTTTCCTTTTTGCAAGGTCAATAATTAGTGAGCAGAGATTCAGGGACTGTTACAGAAAAAGAACCCTTAATCACATATATCCCCTCGTTACTACTGAAGAGTTCAGGTTCAGGCGAGCTACTCACGACGAAAAGAGTCCTCTCCATAGGAGCAAGTAGTTTTTAGGCACCACCTTGAGTGGTCCTCTTCAGATTTTTAATTTAAGTTTGCGTGTTACTAATGAGTTCAGGTTTTGTCGCACTCCTCACGATGAAAAGAGTCCTCTCCATGGCATCAAGCAGCGTTCAGTCACCACCTTAAGCAGTCCTCATCGATTTCGTATTTTAAATTTTGTTCGTCTTTATGGCACTTTACAAACCGTCTTAAACGGTCGTCATGTCTCAAGGTTTTTTGTTAGGGGACCTTCTGGGGCCCCAAGCGATGTAAAGACTCTTTTTTATTACTATTAATAATAAAATTCTTACTTTTCTCTAAAAAAATGATGCATTGGAGGGACAATTAGCATAAGACGAGTACATACTTATATATTAACGGTAATGGGGCCATGTGGGTATGGGGAGAAATTGAGAAATTATATTTTATGATATATCTTTTATTGTTTATATCTAAAGACACGAAAATTTTATCTAGCTCTCCAAAAGAATACACCCCAGACCCTAGCCGTCGTTTTTGTCGACGACGGCTATCTCCTTGTAGCTCATTCACTTTGTATCTCCCTTTTTTTATCTCTTGCTTCTATGGAATTTCTAGCTCTACCTCCTTTTCTACGGCCAACATAATAGAGTTTGAGCAGACCCTTTTAGGTTTCGAGTTTGGGCATGCCCTTTTGGGTTACGTCAAGGTGGTTTGATCCGACGATGATCTTCGGAGGCCAGAGCGATTTGATTCGACGACAATGAGATTAGAATACGAGCCGATTGATGGAATGACGTGGCAAGGTCCTTCCAAAATCACACGCTCAAAGTCCCTCCCCAAGCGAGTCCTGCAAAATTCGCCTTAGTCTCCATAAAATCCCCCAAGTACCTTAAGTATTGGTCATACTATTTTGTTAGTAAAAATGGACGGAATATTACATTTCGTTATTCATATGACCTCAAGTGTCATATAATGGATGGTAAAATGACATTTTCCCCTTAAGTATTTGACCTCTATACATTTTATAAGGAACAATAACGAGGATACAATGGTAATGTTCCTCATAAAATGTATAGAGGTCAAATAATTAAGGGAAACGTCATTTTACCATTTGTTATATGACACTTGAGATCATACGACTAATGAAATGGAATATTCCGTTTATTTTTATTATAAAAATCGTGTGACCAGTACTTAAGGTACTGTATTTGTCACTTTGAAACGTTGGGTAGTGTAGTGTTCGTGACCAATACTTTTTTTTTGAAACGGGTAACCGGAGACTTTCATAAATACCAATAGGTAATCAAACAAGCCAGGGCGTGACCGCCCCGGGTTCCAGATCTATATCCGAGCCGACCGTAGAAGGCACGACGCTCATGGACCCATAATAATAGCCTACTTGAAATCGTAGGCACAAACCCAAGACAGCTCCTTACCATCGTGTCACACCCCAAATCCGGTTTTGACCGAACTCGAGACGTGAGTTAAAATAAAAATAAATAACGATAAATAGATAAACTTTAATAAAGTAAAACTCCAAGTAATCCTCATAAACAAGTTCAAATTAAAACAATGCGACAAAGTTTTGAACAAAATTGAAGGTACATCTCTAACATAACAACACCCGAACCCTCAGTGAGCTCCCGAGCCCTGAGACGTCCTACAACCTACTCAGCAAGGAAACCTGTAAAGCAACAGTAAACACGAAGGGGGGTGAGCTTACGCTCAGTAGGAAAAAGCAGTAAAGTAAAAGAAATCCCCGTTAAAACATAAAACCAATTAGTACAATTATTCAAAGTTTCTAATTAGAACGATTAATCAAAAGGTGCTGTAAATATAGATCAATAAAAGTTCCAAGGATTTAAAGAAAGTAACACTCAAGGAGATCAACGGAAAATAACGAATGTAATACTTTAGAGAAGATAACACTCAAGGATATCACTGGAAAGAGAACAAATTTATCAAGGGGATTAAATTAAAGTAACACACCAATACCGACAAAATGAATATCACATCTCAAGACTCTGATCCGTACACTGACTGGTACATCATATCAGATTTCCCCTCGGCCCAGAGGAAACACTACCATCGAGGCTTCCGGAAATGTCCCTAAAGGGCCACAGATCATCGGGGTAAGTGAGTCTCTCCGGAACACGTAGCATCGGAATGAGACAATAAAATACCATGCCAGAACATCCATCGACCTCGGTCTTCCCGGAACATGTAGCATCAGGGTGAAACAAGTCTTTCCGGAACACGTAGCATCGGATAAGACAATAAAATACCATGCCGAAACATCCATCGGCCTCTGTCTTCCCGAAACACGTAGCATCAGGGTGAAACAACACTAGAAACGTATCGGACCGGCATGCCCCCTCGATCGGATATCAACCCAGAAACACCCTCGGCAAGTAAACAACAAAGGCACGCAATCCCCGACAAAGCACAATACAACAAGCTCATGTTATCAACTAAGCTTACCGGCATAACTTACCAACCACGTATCATCGGTCTATCACTCACCCTATCATATCCATAGGCACAACCAATTCACACTCAAACGTTCATTCAATCAATCAGTCATAACATGGAACAAACGATCACATCCTAATCATCATAGTTCAACTAGTCTAATTTGACTCTTATCTTATCCTAAGAACGAAACATGCATCTACCTTGAGGCGAACAAACATCGGTAAATACAATCAACAAGCAATCCTAAGGCTCGACATGGCCATTCTACTAGCACGGAAATTTCACAAGATATTGAAAGCGATTAATCTAGTGAATCACATCCTAGATGCATACTAAGACTCGTCCGGTTATTATTATAATCGAAAAACGGTTATTCTAGTGAATCACATCCTATATGCAAACTAGGACCTTTCCGGATATTAATTATCCTATAGGCATACTCTTAATGTTCTTAAAATTACTCGAGGAGTTTAGTACTTTTCCCTACCTCAAGAAGAACCAACAGCTACGTCTCCTAGCTGCTGACGTCCGGGCCTACCTCCGGTCTTCTCGAGTGAAGTCAAAGTCTGGGTTTAACAGGTAAAGTTTATAATCTGTCCTGGTCCAATTAGAGCAGTCCTCTAATTTAACAAATTCGTCCTTTAATTTAACCGTTAAGTCCTTGAATTTATCTGATTTAAGTCCAATTAATTATTTAATTAAGTTAATTAAAAATGTCCGACCCGGCCCGACCCAAACCCGGTCCGAATCCAGAAACCGGATCCGAAACCGACCCGGATCCGAGTCCAGACCCGAACCGACCCGAGCCCGACCCAGACCTGGACCCAGACCTGAGTCCAGACCCAAGTCCAAGATTCAGACCCGAGCCCGATCCAAGTCCAGGCCCGGCCCAGATCCCGTCCAGGCCTGGCTCAGACTCGGTTCCAGGTCCAGCTCCAGCTCCAGTGTCTCATCCTGGCCCAGGCCTAAAAGCCCAAAACCGAGCTGGAGGCCCAAGCCTCTTGGCTCTGTTCTGATCTAGATACGGAGAAGGGCGGCTAGGTTTTGGCTCCGGCCGCCGGCGGTGGCGTCAGGGAACTCGAAAAGGGTTATCAACGACGGCGAAGGCGTCAGGAGACTCGGGGAGAGGAGGGGAGAATGATGGTGTGAATCCTGGGCCTCTCCGTCCAGATCTGACGGCGTGAGAAGCTCGTCGGCGTGGGAGTGCCAGATCTAGAGCTCGAGAGCTCCGGCGTGCCTCTCCGGTCAAGCTCGGCTCAAAATGAGATCGAAAGCTCGCGATTCTCAGGCAAGGGGTGACGGGGGAGGTGAATCAGCTCGGGAAAATGCCTCACCGTCACTGATTCTCTCGTTTCTGGTGCGGCGAGGTTCGGATGAAGACGGCGGCGCTGCTCGCTTCGATTCGAGGAAGAAGAAGGGAGAGAGAAAGATGGCTTTCTGCTACGGGGACGAGGCGAGGGTGTATCAAGGGTGGAGGAAGAAGGAGGAGAAGAAGGGAGGTCGGAAAAGGGACGGCGGCGTGAGGTTCTGGTTCGCGAGAGAGAGGAAGGCGAGAGAGAGAAGGCGAGAGGAGGAAGAAGGTCCTCGGGGCGCGTGCATGCAAATGAGGAATGAAGCGACGCGAGCTAGGGTTAGCTCGCGTTGGGTTTGGGATGAGTCATGGGCTTGCGCGCGCGGGCTTGGGCTCGGTCTACTGACTGGGCCTAAGCCTGGCCCAAGTCTGCTTCAACCCTTTTCCCTTTTTTTTTTGAATTCGATCCAAAAATCAACCCGTTCTCCAACCCGCGACGTTCCAAACAATAATTCAAAAAAATAATTCTTTTCAACCAGGGTGGTCTTCACACATCGTCTCAAAATAACGAGACATAAAGTAAAAGGTTCTAACCAACACAAAAAGTAAATTGTTCCAGAAATAATACAGATGAAAATAAAGCAGGTAAAAAAGTTGAGCTATTGGTGCAGGCTGCCCGGGACCTCCCAGCACTGATTGTCACGGTCTGTAGGTATAGTCCGACATCGACTCCACCCACCCCTGCCGGGTCGGGTCATCCCTGCATCGGAGGCTTCCCTGCCTCCGTCTGCTTCACCTGGTCCTCCTCAGTGATCATCATCGGATGGTGATCGCTCCGATAGGTCTCGGCCCGGCCCCATGCCAGTTCCGGGCGTTGACTCCCTAGACGGTCACCCAGTTCCGGATGAAGATCCACCGGCGGAGCTTCAACGAACCGGTACTGCAAAATCGGCCACATGGGCCTGTGTGCCCGCCCTTTCATGGGCCAATTGCATCGTCGGTGCTTGGCCATCGACCACATGGCCAATCCGAGGGGAGGAGGCGGGACCCAGTGAGGATCCACCGGTGACAACGGTGCCATACCCGTGAGAGATCTGCCTCCACCGGCATGACGGCGTGGCAAAAAGGGGGACATCGTCGTCGATTGAGGAAGGTGGGGAGACTTAAGCAGCGTTGAGGACGAGAGATCCGGGCGGCTGCAGCGGACGGCGTGGGATCGGTGAACGACGACATACAGAACCAGATCGAATCCGAGGAGAGGCGCAGGTCCTGACTCGGCGATCGTCTTACGGATCACGACCGGAGAGGTAATACCGGCGTGGAGGAACGACTGAGGCGAGCAAAGCGAGAGGAGTCCAACTTCGATGAACAACGACGGTAAATTGAAACCCTAGGGTTGGACAGAGAGCTTTTTTTTCTGGGTTGTATGTTTGTTTTTTTCGTGACCAATACTTAAAAATAAGTTTCGATATTTAATCCTTGATAGTAAAAATTATTATTAAAATCAAGTTGATAGTAAAAATAAATAAACCCAGTAGTAAAAAAAAAAAACTCAAATCTGCATCATTCCTTGGAAACCCTTTTACCATTTTTTTTTATCTATTTAAGTTCAAAAAATAAGAATCATTAGACCTTACCATTTTGAAAAATTAATTAATCTATTACGAATTCGTAGCCTCTAAAGCTTTCTTTATCTATTACACAATCGTCTCCATTCTTTCTCCTTAGCAACTCCTTTCTTTTTCACAATAGTTTCTCCTCCTTTCCTTTTCTCTCCAACTATCATGATCCTACTCGCCACTACCCCCACACGGACCCCATGCTTGAGATACTCAGAATCGTACCCCCAGCTTCATCGACGGGCTTTATTAAGCCGTCGTGACCAAGGAAGTAGGCACCTCGGCTCTCTCCTCTACCTTCTGAGTTGCATTCATCTCCAACGCCACTGCCCACAACGTCACATTCCTCCACAGTGCCGCCCACCTATCACCACCATCACCACCGCATCAGATCATCTCATTCACTTGGTTGCCTCCACCGAAGTTTATGGCTTGCGAGATTCAATCGCAATAGTGTCCATGATTCTTCCCCCAACCGGCCCTAGCTCCCAACGAAGAACCCCCACCGCCTTGATCCATATGCCACCATCAGCTCAACCGCCGCCGCCACCAGCACCTCCTCCTACTTTGTCACCAGAGACGTGGTCATCTTGGCATCCTCTACCAACATATTTGCCACTGCCACCACCTCCTTTGCCACAAGAGTCGCCACCTCATCTGCTACCACCAGATCTGCCGCCACCTCCTCTTTTGTCACCAGAGCTGCCATCGTTCTCGCCTCTTCTACCACTAGAGGTACTGCATCCGCCTCCTGCACCGCCTCTACCATATGCATGCTTCCTACCTCGCTGATATGGATCGGCTATGATCACACATCCTCTCAACTGCCCGACGATCGCCCAAGATCAATGATGGCTTGGTCTAAAGGTCGGCGCTAGAAATGTGGTGCACCTGATCAATCGGGAATCCGGGAAACAACGTTCCATCCCCATACGTTGGATTGGGACTCCGACACCCCGCTCGGAGTTAGAGAAAGTGGAATCAACAGGTGCTCCTACTAGCCACCGGTGCAAACTCAGCGTTCCAACCCCATCCACTAGATCGGGACACTGACACCTCTGAAGTGTGTGTGGGGACGCACATCTCTCCCTACTGAGATCGGTGTAAATTTGTCTTTCTGGTTCCCCCATTTTCTGGTGTTCTCTCTAGATGCCCATAATCTTTTCAAACGCCCCATATCAGATTTCCCGGGTATTTATCAGATGAGACAAGAACCAAACCTTGTGTCACTCACAAAACTGCGACTCAAAGCAGTAATCCATTAAATTATCCCTGGATTAACCGAGTCTTTGTTTATAGGCTTAACACCTGATACCTACAGGTCAAGACTTATGTCTCACCCTTCTATTTTCGGATTACTTACTTTTAGTACCCCTTATGTATTGGTAACACTCCTTTAATACCCTGATGTGTTGGTAACGCTCCGGACAAATTTTTAGTCAAGTTTACGTCATTTTGATGATCTGTGACCAATCCATAGGGGATATTAAACGTTCTGTTATCAACACATAAGGGGTATTAAATGATATGTGACCAATTCATAAAGGGTACTAAATGACATTTACCAAAACAGAAAGACTGTTATGGAACGTTAGAAAATACAGGGGTACAAAAGGTATGTTACCAATAGAAAAGGAATAAAAAAGGTAATTAACCTTTTATTTTCTGTATCATTATAGTTTTTACGGTTATGTTTGCGTCAAAAGGTAATTAACCCTTTATTTTATGTATCATTATAGTTTTTACGGTTATGTTTGCGTCTGTATCGGTTTTTTCAGATTAATAAACTTTCCATGTGCTCAAAAATAGAAACTTAGACTTGGATGGCTTTAAATCGATCTACCCTTTACATTTTAAACATAATTTTCACTCTATTGTGTCCCTATATAAAAGCCCAAAAGAAACTCATGGAAAACTGAGTTGGTAAAGACTATCCAAAGACTAATGCTGCGTTGTAATGGCTTGCTTCAGTAGGATAAAATTGGAAAATATTATTGAAAACAGATCAGAACCTATAAGTTTGCAATCTAGATGCTTTATACATATATTCATAAGCAAATTTGTTAATGCACTATTTTTTTTTGAACGAAAGGTGCAATACTATTAATATTATATCAGAATATCGAGGTGCGTCAAGAAATATGCTCCCTGGCTATTAAGGTCAGAATAAAAGAACAATAATTCACTGATCTTTGTACTACTAGAACTGTCACAAACAGTATTGGGATGCCATATAGACAATGATAGAATACAAGGGGTGAGAAGGTGGTACTGGAATTCCTGCTTTAAAAATTGGTCAAGGACTTCAACAGTAATAATGAGAGGCAATACATGAGTAAGGTTCCCTCCCTGAAAAATCACTGATTCTCTGTTCACTAGGCATTGATCCTGCAAAGGGAAACTCAAAAAAATAAAAAAGATCCACTCGAGTAGCGAGGGCCATAACCGTGAAAGGGGACGAGGCGGTTACGGCGGTGGAGGCCAGGGAGAAGGACGCGCCGACTGCGACTACGACTTCAGGGACGACTCTAGAGACGTCGGCGACTCTAGAGACGACGACGACATCAGAGACGGTGGCGGCAACATCAGGGACGGCGGCCTCAGAGACGGAAACCCCCGGAGTTGCAGAGGATGGACCGAAACAGGTCGGGAGACGCTTCGTTGGTGGCGGGAGAAGGTCAACATCGTAGTGGCTTGAGGCAGTCCGAAAGAAACCCTGGTAGAAAAAACCTCTGCAAGATCCAAAAGGACGATGCTAGTGACAGGATGAGTAGAAGAGAGAAGCATAACCATGACATAGGCCATGGTAAAAACCATGGTCAAACCATGGCTTTTAGGTGCTGCGGGAGAGAGTTTTTCCTAGGGTTTGAGAGGAGAGCTTTGATCAAGAGTAGTATATAATAATGTAACGAATCACTGTCTTAAAACAAGCTCTCAGATTTTAGTAGAGCTTGTTCTAGGTACTCTCATAGGGAAAATTACTCTTTAAAGAAAATTGAGCCCTACATAAAATCATAACATATCCTAATGGTGTAGATTTATCTTAAACGAAACATACCTTGAGTTGCTCGGTGGTGATTGCTGGAGGAAGAAAAGTAGTGTCAGGAGGAGAGGATGTCGGTGGAAAGGGCTTTGGTGCTAAAGGAAGGACGAGGCTTCGGAGGCGGGGAGACACAATCTTGAGGGTTGCGTCTTACATATTATGGTGACGAGGGTAAAATTGAAATTTCAAGAATAAATATCCTCACATGCCAAATCGTCCAAAAAACTGTTATATCGAACATATTTTGTTACTTTACGACAACATATGAAAATTTATTGTTATGAATTGCAATAAGCAGCGTGCAATTAGAACGTGAAAAACGAAATTTGACGTAATAATATATGGTGTTATTCGTTTTATTATAAAATGAGAATTTAATTTTTTTTCACGTACAATCAGTCAAGATGTGATATATTTGGTTTATTTTAATAAAAAATTGATTTTTATAAATTATTATGTTATTATTTTAATTGTTAAGTCAAACCTAATATATCTAAATTAATTTAAACAAAATATATTGGGTAAATTTTATAATTATAATTATTTTGTATATTTTAATGATGCATCATTGTGGAAGTAAACACATTCTCTAGCCCTAGCTCTGACCTAGCTACGATGCTAGCTTCCGTCTTTATCGTCGACAAGCCTTATGCCTCACCTAGAGCCGATGTCCTTATCGGTGACTGCCTCCCTGTATTGTCTTGTCCCTCGCAGACCGCGTCCGGTGTGGGGGTTAAAGGTCATCGTTGGAGGTCGAGAGAACCATTGTTTTCGTTCTCTCCTTCTCCGTCTGTGTTGCAGTTGCAGAGCCGCCAATTGATGGCTCCGATGGACGTATTTACTCCTCCCCGGGGACCGAGGGTTCCTCGTTCACCCCCAATTATGGGACGGGGATCGGTGGGGGTAGACCTTGGTTTGCTTCTTCCTCAAGCAACAAGTTCATCCCTCCTCCTCCGACCCTTCGATCGTCGGCCGCTCGATCGCACCATGACCTTGCTCTGGTTTTTCTGTCGGGCGGCGCGAGAGCTACAACGGTGCCTCGTCCACCCCCGTATGGGCGCCTGCCATGTCTTGGTCTCTGAAGTCGTCGTCGCCGTCTCTGCAGCCGCCTCTGAACCCGCCTTTAAAGTCGCTGTATCTAAAGTCGTCGTCATCGTATCTGAAGCCATTGTCGGCGCGTCCATCTCCCTGGCCTCTACCACCGCACCCTCCTCGACCCCTCTCTCGATTTTGGACCTGGTTCATCGAGTGGGTCTTTTTTATTTTTTCTGGTTTCGTTTTTGCAGGATCAAAACCTGGCGAGCAGAGATTCAGGGATTTTTCCAGGGAGAGAACCCTATTACACATATATCCTCCCAATACTACTGATGCAGTCCTTGCTCGAGATTTGGAACGAGACTTTCAGTACCGTCTTCTCAACCCCCACCCTTCCTACCTGTCTTTATGGCGGCCTCTATGGCGTTTCAATACCGTCTGTGATGGCATCCCGAGATCTGTTTCAACATGTTTCATTTCTGTTTTCAAAACCATCTGCGACTGTTATATTGATAAAAAAAACTATGAACTCTATGTTCGATGTCTGTTCTTTTCTAGTGGTCATGGAATTTGTTCTTTGATACACATCTCTATTATACTTTGCTATTAATAAAAGTTGCACCTTCTAGTAAAAAAAAATGCATCATTGTGATGAAATCATACATCACATGTATATATTTAAGCCATGATGGTGCAATCAGAAACATTTTTTTTAGACAATACAGACTAACTTATCTTCCGGAAGGATCTTAATGATATAGCGATAAAGAAGATGCAGGACTTGTGCCTTGTGGTAGGGCATTATTGGCAATGCTGATACACCGATACGAATTGACATTTTGTTTTGTATCAGAATACACAATAAAGTCAAGAGTACTGTAAACTATATCATTGTTGTTAATCAACCACACACCTTCCATTGCCCAAAATATTAGGTACCAATCCAAGACGATAATGGATCTGCCATTACATAATGTCACACTCATACTTGTGTCTTGGTGCATTCATATTATGTAGCCTTGAGTGATGGCTGATTACAAGGAAACTATTTTTTTTTGTTAATCTGGATATGGTGGTTCATCACTATTTTTTTATCAGTAAATAAAAGTTCTATTAGAAATAGAAATCCAAAGTTTTCGGAAAAAAACAAAAGACAAAAGATAAATCCTTCAAATTATAAACACGAACATACTAAAAATAACACCTCAAACCACGAAACCAGAAATAGTCAAAGAGTCTAAACAAGTCTATGTGTAGTCGTCAACCCACGTAACCAAACACAATCAAACATGTATATGTTTAGTCGTCAGTCACTATTAATTTTAATAAATAACGATAAAAAGGTATTGTGTATTATACAAGTTTTATAATTTTGACCTTTTATCTAAGCATCGGTACATTGCCTTTAAGGGGGCATCCCGACGGTCAAGGCTTAAACCTCTATGTGGGAGGTCTTGAATTCGATCCATTCTAGATAAATGGGTAATTCCAGCTCAATACCTTAAAACTTTCAGAATCCATTGAGAGTATTCTAGATTTTCTTTTTTTGTCGTCTCGAATATTTAAGGAAAAAAATATCATTTTACCGTCCATTATATGACACTTGAGGTCATATGACTAACGAAATGGAATATTCCGTCTATTTTTACAAACAAAACAATGTGGCCAATATTTAAGGTAGTGTATTTGTCATTTTGAAACGTTGGGTAATGTAGTGTTCGTGACCAATACTTAAAAGTAAGTTTCGATATTTAACCATTTCTTTTAATTTCCTCTCTCTCCCTCTGTTCTTCATTCCACCACACCACCAAATCCTCATGAAGGAAGGACGCTAAGCTCCACCAGATCTCATTGCCACCGAGCTCACCATGAAGGAAGGATGCAAGCTCTCCTTCATCTCGCAAGCTCTCCTCGCCGCCACATCCTACCGTCGTAGTGGACGTGAACCCCGAGCCGAGATCTAGAGCGTAGGAAGTTGTTCCTCGCCGCCGCCACCTCCTTAGTTCTCTCCCCAGTCGAACGAACCAACAAGCCACAAGAACGAGAACATCAACGTTGTCGCGTGCAGGTGGCAATCCACCCCACCATCTCCCCGTGCTCTGCTCCTCCATGGAAGACGTCGGTCAGACAAGACGTGACCACAAGGATCGAGAAATTCCTAGTCATCAACACGGTTTCACGAGCTATGGTCGGATCTATGCTCACCGATTGGGGATAAACAACTCAGATAAAAATAGGTTTAATTTCAAATTACGGGTTAAGGTTTGTTTGTAGAAATTGTTTTTTTTTTCTTCTTTTGCGGATTTGATTTGTATATGTATTTGTATTTGGGGATTCAATTCAAGCCATTGTCTACTAGGTTTGATTTTTTTCCCATATTTATAATTCACCATCTCCTTTGCAATTTGGAATTTGGTGCTTTTTGTTTTGGTATTGGAATTGTTGTATCTGCTGCAAATCTAGTCCAAAAATTTGCAGATATATTGTATTTGGCACGAAAGCGAAATCTAACAATCGTTTCATCAAGCAAATGACAGTTGTGGTCTCTTGAGTGTTTTGGTTCAGGGCTTCTAATTTTATCCTAAACCTTGGTTGTTGAGTACTGGTTTCCTGGGGTTTGGGGGTGGGAAGGCTTGGGAAGGGTTGGGGGACTGAGGTGAGCCATTTTGTGAGGACATTTTTCTGACTGGGGTTGGGTTATTTTAGAGTGTGGGTAGAATTTAGGTTCTCCTTACTTTGCTGTGTTTTGTTCCTTATGTGTGTGGGTAGTCATTGCTAAGTTGAGTGCTTCTTTTTTCTACTCTTTTCTTGGACTGCTTTGTTGATCTGTCCTTGATTGTTTGGTTGGAACTGGTTGCCTTTGGTTCGAAAATTCTTTTCAGGTGCTGATTTGAAGGCTGCTTGGTTTGGTCTGGTCAATACGATATTCGGGTGGCAAGGTTGGTAGGGTGTCTGCATGGATTCTGCAGTGTTTGGTACTTGAAGACTAGTGATTTTTGGGGGGTTTTATTTGGAATTGTTGTTTGAAAGGTTACTGTTTTGAGGTGTCTGCATTGCTCCTGCAGAGTTTGTTGCTTGAAGACTAGTGTTAGAATTGTTTTTTTGTTTGGAATTGTTGTTTGAAAAGAAGTGGTTCTGAGGACCCTTCTTTCTGTGTTAGAGGTCGTTGAGTTTTGTCACGCCCCAAATCCGGTTTTGACCGGACTCGAGACGTGAACTAAAAAGAATAATAAAATAATAACAGAATAATAAAAGTAAATTTAAGTAACATAAAACTCCGAGTAGTTCATAACCAAATTCGATGCCACGAGTCAAACGCTCAAATCCAGATAAATAAAAACATAGTTTAGTTCATAAACAGAAAGTACGTCTCTACTAGAAAATAAACCCCCAGACTCTCGATGAGCTCCCGAGCTCTGAGACGTCCTCAACAACGACTCACCATCGAAACCTGTAAAACAGTAAAACAGAGAGGGTGAGCTTTCGCTCAGTAGGAAAAAGTAGTAATGGGAAAAAGGACTTCCGCTCTGTCATCAAAATTATTCGATTAGTAACACTTACTAAAAGACGACACAATTAGAAATCAACAGAAAAACAACTTATTAAACCATAGAACCGAGCTAACGAAACACACGAAAACAAACGTAAGATAATTGAACCATGAGACTCCAATCCACACACGAGATCAACATATCGTACCAAAAACGCACATCGGCCTAGATATCTTCCCGGAACACACAACATCGGGGTGAAACCACATACATCATACCGGAAACGCACGTCGGCCTAGATGCCTTCCCGGAAATGCACATCGGGGCAATCAACAATACACCATACTGGAAACACACATCGGCCTAGGTGTCTTCCCGGAAACACACCTCGGGGCAACAACAACATACCTCATACCGGAAACGCACATCGGCCTAAAGGTCTTCCCGGAAACACACCTCGGGGTAAGTAAGCAATATATCATACCGGAAACGCACATCGACCTAGATATCTTCCTGGAAACACACCTCGGGGTAAACAAACAATACATCATACCGGAAACGCACGTTGGCCTAGACGTCTTCCCGGAAACACACCTCGGGGTAAACAAACAATACCACACAATACCAAACCAAAACACGTTACACCAAACTCATCATACCAACAAAGCTTACCGACACAACTTACCAAGCATGTCACATCGGTCTATCATTCACCCGATCATATCACAGGGCACAATCATATCACATTCAACACATTCATTCAACCAATCATGTCACGAAGCAACCATTCATATCACATTCATCATAATTCATATAGTTTAATATGATTCTTAGATTAACCAAAGGATATACCATGCACTGACATTTAAGGACTATTAACCACAATCAAACACAACCAACAATCAATCATAAGGCTCGACATGGCCACATGTGATTCTACAGCACGACAATTCCCATAATTGAAAGCGGTTATTCTAGTTAATCACATCCTATATGCAAGCTAAGAATTTTCCGGTTATTACGTCCTATATGCATACTATTAACATTCTTTAAATTAAAAATGGTAATTACTACTCTTCCCTACCTCAAAAGTTCTCCCAACGCTTAGTCTCGAAAGCCGTCTAGTAGTCTCCTCCTCCAAGCTCGGGAACGATGTCTAGGATCATGATTTAATACTAGAATTAATACACAATCAAAGCGGTTTAAAGAGAAAATACCCAAGTTTAATTCCCAAAAGGTTCGTTTTTAGATAACCTTCCCAAAATCCGAAAACGACTAAAAGGGGTCCAAAAACCCAACTTCTTATCTGTCACGGCTCGGGTCACGGAGCCGTGAGGCTCCCCGTCACGGATGATGTCACGGATCCGTGACGTCTCCCGTCACGGTACCCGTCACGGATCCGTGACGGGTCCGAGCATATTCGCTCTTCTTCTTCCTCCAGTCCCCTTTTCACGAAAACAACACCAAAAACTCCATTTTTAACAACCCCAAACCTCCAAATCAGTCCCATAACTTCAATACTTCACTACCTTTAGTGGGTTTCATCAAAACAACAAATACCCAAGAGATTTCCATCCAAAACAACCAAATCCCCAAGTGATTTCTACATAAATCAACCCCCTACTTCTCCTAAACAATAATCTAATCACAAATAACCCAAACTCAACTAGTTCATGCAATTTCTATGGAAACCCATAAACCAAAATTGATTGGAAGTAGATTGTTAGAGCTTACTTACCTTGGAAATGATGAAGATGGTGATGTTTTTGAGAAGGTTTGATGAAGAAATGGCTCCAAACTTCCTCATTTCCTCTTCCTCAAGCTAAGAAGCTTTTTCTTCTCTCGTTCCTCTTGTAGATTTCGGCCACCAAGGAATAATGAGCTGAATTGTCACCCAAAAGTTGCCTTTAACCTATAGTTGAATTACCTAGTTTGCCCCTTGCTCATTTCATTCTAATTTGGCCCACATGGGGGGTAAATGAGTCTTTCTAGACCCATTCCTTCTCCTCCAAGCCACCATGGACAAGTGTCCATGTGGAGGCCACTTTGCCCTTAACAATTTCCAGCACAATTAATTAAATAAGGTTTATCCTCTAATTAGGCCCAGTTTGACCGAAAGTTGACTTTTTCGTAAAATTAGTCATTTGAAAGGAAACGACCCAACTAAGCTAACCGTAACGACGTTTAAGCTTTTTGAGTCCCGAAAAGGTCCCGAATGACTCCCGGACTCATCGATTGACTTTTCCGGTCGAAGATCAACTTTCGCCAGAAATCACCGGTTCGACCGGGATCGACCGGGGGAGGTTCTTACAGTTTGGTTGTTAGACTTCAATTCAGGGGGTTATTTTTTGGTTCATTGGTTATTTCTTGAGGTGCAAGGTTTTTGGAGGTTCCTAGGTTCAAATAGGGGGTCTACGGCCCAAGGTCTGTAATTTGAGGGCTTGTCTCTTTCCTGCATTTTTCATTTTGAAAAATCGGGTTTTCTAATCTAAAAACAAAAACTTGCTGATAAAAAAACAATTGTTTTGGTACTTGTTTTGATATTTTTGACGCGTGAAATTTTCCATGAAGCGGCGAAGTATATCCCTGTCTGTTTTTTTAAATTCAAATATGATTTTTATTAGAAAAAAAGTGATTTTTTTTAAAAATGAAATGTTTTTTTTTCAAATAAAGCTGATTTTTTGAATAAAAATTGAATAATTTTTTTTTATATAAAAATTGATATCTAAACAAAGACTGAATTTTTTAAAATTGTAAGAAAATGAAAACCAATGGCATGGATTTAAAATTTTGACTGTTAGTGAAGGGTATTGTGGACATTATACCTATTTTGGATGGAAAATCAGACGAAAGGTTAGTGTTGGGTTAAGACAAACAAAACTTTAGAGTAGAAAGATGACAAAAAAAAAAGATTTAGGGTACTCTAAACAGAACTTGAGAGTTTTAGGGTACTGAGGTGGAATTACCCCTTATATATATATATATATATATAACTGCATTTCGTATTTAGATAATATGTAGAATTTTTGAATTACATGGTGTATTAAATCATATCGAATTCATTGAATACCTATCTCTTATTGTGTACAAAACTCTCTCTAGCCTTTAATGGAGCCAATTGCGTTCTTCCCCGTGACTGCTAAGACCACTCAGCCGTCACCTCCATCTGGTCCAATGGCAGTACCTGCCTCGTTTGCCTGGAAAACCTCGCCGCAAGGTGAAGCGCTAGAGCACCACAGAATCGTCTTCCTCCCCACCGCGATCAACCACCCTCCTTTTCATGGAATCTACTATGGATGTGTTATCCCCGGGATATACTCTATCGATGTCTATAGTAAAGGGTAGCGTCAAACCAAATAAGGGGGGTAATCCCCGCTTTATGGTCGTTGCTACGACGGTCTCCCATGCGCCGCTGGTGACTCGGCTATTGGGTCCGGCTGAGGGTGGTCCTGAACCCTTGGTACCTATGGAGATGAAGGGCGTTGCACCCTTAGAGAATTCTCTAGTCCCAAGACCATGGTTGCCTCATCCGAGGACTGCGACGACTCCTACAACCTTTACGTTGTTGGTGACTCTACTATTGGGTCCGGTTGAGGGTGGTCCTGAACCCTTGGCACCAATGGTGATGAAAGGCTCTATAACCTAGGAAGAGCATCTGGTCTCGAACTCATGTCTGTCCCATCCGAGGCATGGTTTGGCTCCTACGACTCCGGTTGTTGCTCCCCCGTGTATGGCGTTTCTGTAGGAGGGCTTCTCGGCCTTCTCTCTCACTGAGTATGAGGACGTCCTCATCGACGTACCATTTACCCAATTAACCCAGAGGTTCTGGCTCTTCGGTAGTTCAGCATGGTACGAAGGATGCTCACGCCTTGGAAATATCAGAAGGATACCGTGCTCAAGGTCATATCGTGGGCTTGGGGACGATCGATAATGGGACTCATGATCAAGGACCCCAAATTGGGGGTGTTCGGGTTTTACGTTGGATCGTAGAAGGCAAAGGATTGGGTTAGGCAGAATGAACCCTGTTGTTATGATGGATTACCACTCATCCTCGGTGACATAGTCAACCTCATGGGAGTTGAGTTCCCTCGAGTGGACATGCGACAACTATGGGTGCACGTGACAGGCATTCCGCCCCTAGTTCAGACTCGAGCGACGGGTGAGCTTATTGGGGTTGCTCTAGGTGAATGTATCCATTCTCATGTGACCAATGGGGATTCTATCGGGGTAGAGCAGTCTGCGACCAATTTTGGATATCCCTGGACCGTCCGTTAAGGTTGTCTCTGGTCCTGCAGTTTCAAGAGTACCCGGATCCAACAAAGGTCAACTTGACCTATGACCAACTGCTAAATTTCTGCTACAACTATGGAGGATTGGTCATGTGTCTTGGGAATTTTAGCGAGAGATCTCAGGGATACTCCAATTTGATAAGTCTCTCAAGGTGGAAAAGCATGATACCCTCGGGCATAATTTTGCTACTGATTGGAAGAAGGATGCACCCTCCCCAATATGCCCGCCAAGTTTTGCTCAGGTGATCCCGAACACCTTATCTACTCCTTTATCATCTCCGAGGACGGGTCTCTAGTGAGCACTCAATCCCGATTGGATCTCGGTTTGCTCTCGTCTGCTCCGACTTCTCCTCGGGTTCAGGGAGCACCGCTTGTATCTCCTTGCTTGTATGCCGACATTCATTGCTTGGAACTGTCGTGGGTTGGGGGCGGACCATAACCATCGCCAGCTCAAGGACTTGGTTGGTCGCCTCAAATCGGGCGTTTTTTTTCCTGATGGAAACGCGTCATGTGGAATCCCAGAATTCCAGATCAAGGTTGGCCATCCTCCGCCGAATTTTGGGATTCCATGGGGGTACAGGGCTACCAGGAGTGGTTCAACTGGGTAGGTCATGAGACGAGCGTGACCTCGAACAAAGGTGGGGTAATCCTATTATGGTCGGTCCCCACACCAAGAGAGTATGAGCCGGACAAGATTGATGAGGAACATATGCATCAAGCGGGGGCACGACAGCCTCCTATGCAGGAATGAGAAGAACCGGTGGGGGTGGGTCTGGCCGCTGCTGGCCTATATCCACAGACCCGGGATAGCCAGTGCTGGGAGGTCTCGGGAAGGCCGCATTCACAGCTCTCTACTTCTGGTCGTTTTTATATTTTTCTTCTTTTTGTTGGAACATTTTTCTTTATGCTTTGGTTTGGACAATTTCTTTTATGTCTCGTTGTTTTGAGACATCGGTAAGGGGATGTCCTGAGTTATTGTCTACGATATCAAGTAGGCTATTTTTATGGGTCCATGAGCGTTGGGCTTGCCACGGTCGGCCCAGACACATATCTGGAACCCAGGGCGGTTATGTTTTACCTTGTATGGTTTCTTATTTGCATTAATGCACTTCCCCGGTTACCCGTTTAAAAAAAACTATTAGTTTTGTTATTTTCCAAAGAAATTTCCTCACATGTTAGTCACGTGGAACTTTATAAGTAACATTTTCAATCCGATTTAACAATCGGTGTAATATAAAATTCCACATACTAATAAATAAGAGGAAAGTAAGGAATCGTATACCTTGAAGCGAGAAAGTTCTACCGCTGCTTATTTTGGTTACAGGCTTGATCATGGCTTTGCTTTTGGTGTTTGATCACTTGATCATGCCTTTGTGTCTTCTGTTAGTGCTTCTGGTGTGGAATTCGAGTTTTAAGATGTGTAGGATTAGTTTGGCTCGTCAATAGTTTTGCTCGACAACGGGAGTTGGGGAGGCCGGGGGAAAGGGGTTTGGACTCCTGGTGACGATGGGTGCGACACCAGCCTTGTCGTGCTAACAGGGAAGAGGGCCCGAGGCTTGTCCTCGGGCGGCCATATCGCTCCTAAGGCGGAGAACCAAACGGTGCATCCAAGGGATACATCGTCGTGGATGGAGGTGTAGGGCGGAGACACGGTGCTTTGCGCGGATCCTCCAGTGATGATTTTTTCTTTCTGGATAAGCGCAGAAATTTATTAAAATGATACTTTCCGAGAAGGAATGTATCCCAAGGTCCAATAAAGACCGGAAACACGATTACACGATTATCCGAGATGGTTGTTATGGTGGTTCCAATCTCGGCGTCTAGTGGTGGGATGAGGTGTTTGGGTAGCCGGTCATCGGTGATGGCGGACCTTGCTGAACACCGAGGTGTCATTGGTTGCGACAACTTCGGGGTGATCTCGGACGGGCAAGGTGACGACGATAGTAGTGGCGGAGGAAAGAGTGGAGGCAACGGGAGTAGTCGGCCAGTGTTTCGATCCACAATTATCGTTTGTTTGGCTACAGACTGGACAAGTACCGTAGGGACCTTGTTCTCAGTCGGCGACAAGTTGTACCTGTCTTCTATTAGTGTTCGTATGATATTTGGTCTGATGTGATTCTTGAGCACTGGCTCAGAGGGGCATGCAGGGTCCAATGGATTGACAGTCCAACCGGCGAGGGGAGGAATGCACCCTTGCCTCAACCAATGAGGACTTCGTGGTACAGTGGGGGTATGCCAGTAATACCGTCTCACTAGACGTAGGGTGGCATCGGTTCCACCAAGTACCGGCGCGCCATTCTCTTACCATATCGTGAACCAAAAACTTTACATTTTTAAAGGCCTCGTTATCATCAGAGGGGGGACAATGTCAGTTGGTTTCCCGGGAGGATTCATAGTCCAATTGAGCCATCCTAGTCCCTCATTACAAGACTGTCCACACCGTCACTCTCGGGCTTCAGTGACTATTTTTGTGGTCTCGACCACTAACACAGTATATTCATGGAGCATCGTCTAGAGTTTCGGTGTCAATCATCTGGAAAGGGTCCCGCTCTGTCCTAGCTTCCCGTTTAGATTCACTATACTGGTTTCTTCGGAATGTATCGCAGTATCACCTTCTAGACAGCCTAATGAAACATTTTGGTCCATGAGCTTTTATTTTTCCTGTCTGTTTCCTTCGCTCCATGATGTTAGAGTTTGTTTTTCTATGTTATTTCTCTTGTTATATTTAATATATAGCCTCGTATTCCTCTATAAAAGGAATTGTAAAACGTATATAGTACATAAGAAGTTCTAGCAGCTATTTCTAATTTAGACATCGCTAAATACAATTTAAAATAATTAAAAAATACTAATAAAATTAGACCCAACTCATTGCAAATAAATCAAAACAACATTATCACTAATCTATGAAGTCTGCTAAGGTTTCGCAACCACTAGCACAAATGAAGGCTTCTCCTCTTAGAAGACTTCGACCCTCCCGACATCGGTTCGATAATCAACCTCCGTCTTTATGGCGTCCCTCCTCCTCCCCCTCTACTCCACCGCATGCGGTTCCCATGACTCGCCCGCCCCCAATTTTCCCCACAGCATCCCCACGATCACCACCGCCGCCAGGGCAGATCCCCTCTTCTGAGCAGCCCCCACCGCCCCTTCAACCATAATTGAATTCGCCATCAGTGTATCCACCTCCTTGGCCTCCACCGAGGCCTCCTTCTCGACATCTATCCCGGGTCTGGGTCTAGATGATCGTCTGTATTTGTTTAAATTTACATGTTTTGTTATTTTTGCAAGGTTAATAATTAGTGAGCGAAGATTCAATACTTTTACCCAAGGATTCAGGGACTTTTACCAGGAGGGATCCCCGAATCACATCTACCATCGTCGCTCTCCTTCCTTGAGCAGCAGACATCAATTTCATTGTTATTTACTTTTTGTTCGCCTTTATGGCTCCCCAACAAACCACATTTGTCGGTTCTTTTATCACAGAGTTATGCGTAGACAGACCTTAGGGACTCAATACCATGTAATAACTCTTTTACTGTGGTCAGGGGTTTCCCTGATGCACTTCTTTTGTCGGTTGAAATCTATTTGATAAAATTGTACCTTTTTTAATAAAAAAAATCAAAACAACATTGTTTTGATCCAAAGTTAATAAATTACTCGAATCAAATAGATTTAGCATTATATCAACAACAACAAAAAACGTGTAGATTCAACATTAATAGTCAAAAGAAAACACGTACAACTTTTTAAATTTTACTTTAGTTTCAAGTTTCAACGTCGTTCGGAGGCAAGCATTGCAATCAAGAATCCAAAAAAATCCATGAGACTGGAAAATTTTAAATCAAAATAATAATAATAAATTAAGACTCTCCTTTGTTTCGAGCGGGTTTTTATATACGAATAATATTGAAACCCGACTAAGTAAAGATCGACTTAATTTTAAAAATGATTTGTACTGGAACTTTGTTTTTTACTAAAAGGTGCAATATTATAAATTTAGAATTCAACTACATAAGATGTGTGTCAGGGAACATGCTCCCTAACCACTAGGAAAGAACAGGCACATAACACAATGTTCGCAGTTCTTTGAAATACTAGAATCGTCACTAACGGTATTAAAACGCCATATAGGTAGGAAGGAAGGGTGGGGATGAGAAGATGGTACTGCAAGTCCTACTCCAAATCTCGAGCAAGGACTACATCATTAGTAGGAGGCAAGACTTTCACCAGAGACCCCTCCTAGAGCCAGTCCCTGAAGCCTAGGGGCCTTATCATTCCTCTTAGCGGGGCTGTATGTCAGCCTTCGCCTGATCATCCAGAGGAGCATCAACATCAATCCTTTTCACTCCTCTAGTAGTAGTTCCTCCACTATCTCTGAGCCATAGAGAAATGGGCACAGAAACTTCAGTGACCCGACCACCAGAGAGCTAGCCGATCACTAATTTTTTCCAACCGGGATTCACCTTCTCGGGCTGGGTGCTAACCTGAGCCTCTGTATGATTATATACAATGCTCGGGGAAACACACGGGCTCCTTCCTCGAGAGGAGGATCCCTTAGATACAGTTCTTAGGGAAATCCTCTCAAAGCTCGATGGTATGCTCGACGGCGGCTCAGTCCAGTCTGTCGCGTATGGCTTCACCTCATTATCCCTCTTAAACTCCATGATAGAGTTATCATACCGTAGGGTTCCCCGCAACCCCCGCTCGTAATCCCGCACGACGTGCCCAAATTTCCCCCAATTGAAGCAAAGCTCAGGAGCTTCGTATAGGTGAGGTCAATCTTCACGGGGTCCGGGAACTCCTTGAATCAGAGGACCATTCCCCGCCTTTGAGGACGTTCAATAAAGTGTCAATAACGCACCCTCACAGTACCTCCCCAACACATACCCCAATGGTCACAGGGTACCTCCATATAAGCCCCTAATACGTCCCCGATCGTCTCCTCTGTTGTCTTTGTCCAGACCAAAGGCGGTAGGCCCCGAGCCTGGACCCATAATTGCATGCATTCAATACGGGAAAGTCCCGGGCACATGGGTTCAGATCATCGAGCAAGAGGGGGCTCCCATCAAAGCACCATGGCTCATTGCCCCAGACCCATGATCGCGCCTCCGCTGTCTAGAAGTAGACGCCAAAGATACTCGGGTCGAGGTCCTTGACGACTAGTCCTTCTACAGCCCACCCCCACGCGGTGGTGATGATGCGGAGGATGACATCCTTCCGGGGTGGTTTAGACGTCTACATCTTACCCACCAGTCCCCACTGTTGCCGGGAGATGACCGTGGAATTGGCCGGAGAGTACGGTACCACAACCTCAACCTCGTCCTCATCCTCGAGGGAGCAAGACGATTTCCCATCTTAGAGGGCCGTCATATAACCTTGAAGCTCCGGGAAGGCCACCGTGGTAGGCAAGGGGGTTCATCCAACGCGAGGGCCACCTTCCAGCCTCGAGTCATGCCATTCAGAACAATAGAGAGAGAAGGAATAAACGGGATCCATTCGGAACAAGACCCAAGCTCAACGCCTCCACCTCTGTTCGTGGTAAGTCCTCCATCGGCGCCTTCCCACGCGTCGGGTCATGTTGCAGAGGAGCGACTAGATAGACCCGAGGAACATGAACGCAGATAGGAGACACAGAAGAGACGGCGGCCTGTGGTGGCGGCGGAAGAGACAGCGAGACGGTCCCGTTGTAGGGAGGAGGTGGAGGAGAGGTTGTGGCTTGTGGCTGCGGGGGACGCGCCAACATGAGGTTGATTGTGGGCAAAGCAACAAACTTCGGCTTTCCCGAACGACCTAGGCGTGGTTTTCCAACGGTTGGTGGATTGGAAACACCCATAGAAAAGGAAACTAGTGTCGTAGAGAGAAGGAGAATCGATGAACTCGTCAGAGTTGCATGAAGCCTTGGAGGAGACCCAGCAGAGCTCCTCATTGTTTAAAATATCAATTTTGTCATCAATAAAAGCTCTAGGGTTATATTGGTAGGCTTATCATACCCCTTTACTCATTATTGTATAGTCTAATAACTACTCTTTACTCATTATATACGTCAAGGTAGATTGAAAATTAATTGGTAGAATGGCAGAGATGGAAAGAGCAAGACAAAGTTCGGGGAGGAAACGAAAACAAAACACATCAGCAGTAATGCACATGTGTGTAGATTTCCAAATCCAAGTAGGGACAACTGAAAGGTCTCAGTGTTGACAAAGACCAATCTTCCACACTTATTGCAACACTCACTCCAATTACTTGGAACTTCACAGCACCCACATCCCAACACATGGCAAGCCCTTTGTAAAAAATGCTTCTCATGCCTCTCTCCTCTTTCTTATTGGGTCCATGTCTCACATGTGGGATAATTAAGATCGTGTGTCCTTGGTCTTTGCTAAAACAGATAGAAGAATTCTGAATCACATATCATGGACATGCCTAAGCATGAATTGGGTGGTCTTGGAGGAACTGTACTTGACATGTGTTGTTTGAGAAATGTCTGAAGTTTTTATGAACGGGTATTAACATCAACAGATTGGTCATAATTTTCATGCTAATTGTTGATCAAACAAGAATCATGAGATAGGAAATTTTGTCATTAATTTGATCATGTATGAATGGCCCACCTATCTACCAGGCATAGTTCGTCTCGAGTAGTTCAGTTGTCTTGTTTGGTTATTTGGTCTGTTTGTGTCTGTATTTTATTGTCTTTTTTTATCGGAATCTTGGATTTTCGGTAGGTGCGGTTGCTGTTTTTTTGGTAGCGTGTTCGGTCGTGTCTTCCTATCGGCGGATCTCTCCGGAGAGTCGATAAGAAAGATCGATTTGCTAGTAGTTGTTGTTTTTCTAGGCGTTGAGTCGTCCATTTCGAGAGCTATTCATCTTGTTGGCCGTTCCTCGGAATCTCGAGAACGATCGAAGAATACAACGCTTATGCGGTTTGGTGTGTGTTGTTCGATATATAAGACTTGTTAATTTATTAATGAATCTCATTTTCAAAAATATAAAATCTACAAGGCATAGTCACATGATCTTCTGATGGAAACTTGCAGACAAATAATGAAAACTTTATGCATAAAATCTTTGAAAAATTGTGGGAAGAAAAAAATACCCTTCTCTTTTAGTAAATGAGGCCACAAATTTGTCAAGATTCATCTGCTATTCACACCATGAGCCTTCCCTTCCACAATTATGGGCCTTGGATGAATAACAATTAGTAATGGTAATTTAAACACATGTATAAGTTAATTACTTAATTAAGTGGGGGGAGCACCATGTCCACCATTAGTGCAACTCATTTAATATTATTTTGTGCTCGTGTATATAGATTACCCCACCGAGCTAAAAAAATAGATTTTAAGAGATTTTAAAGCAAATCATGATTCAAAAAAATGGAGGTGACAATAAACCTAACATCAAGGGCATTTTCTGTCTTCTATCAATCAAAAAGGGTCTTATGATAATCAATTTGTGACTCAATCCAAACAAACAAAATGGTGGTCCACTTATATATGGAAATCTAGGTGCACACAATAGGCATGTTAATGCTCTTCTTTACTTTAGGAGAGAGGAGAAATTAGGGCACTAAAAGAACCCATACCTACTAATTACTATATTAGTTGACATCAAGAAGACTTGTTGTTGTAAATCTCATTCTCTAACCAACATAATTCTAAACTTTCCTTTAGTAGATAGATAGGTAATTGAACACGAATTATTCTCACATATTTAGTAAATTTCTAATTTAATCAAAAGAAAGATAACTTTTCCTTACAATGGGCTAGTTGGTATCTTCTTTATGTTTTTACTTTTGAATCCTACAAAACCTAAATACAATAAGGTAGAGTTAAAATTGTTACAACTAAAATGTTAAGCAGATATGTGAAATTATTGAGATAGTTCATTACAGCAATGACACAATTGTTTTGTTAGATGTGAAACTTTTATTTCAGTTGAATTGAGATTCATCATGTAAAACAACATATGAAACAAGATTCAATTACCCATTAATAATGCAGACGACTGAAGTTTTATGTTAAATTAAAGCATATGTTATTTATAAAATCATACTCAATTAATAAAAGATGATATAACTAGAGTTTTTGAACTCTAATATAAGATCCACTTTTTTGATTGGATTGAAATCTTTTATCTGGCTCCTCTGATACAAGTGTTCCAATTAGTTAGAGACGATCCCTCAATGTCGAAGGACGACAACGAGTGGCAGAAGCACTAGGATAACATTTATCACGTCAAGGAGAAAGATATATAGAATCCATCTGCAATGTTACATCCCTAGTATCACATCAACACCAGCCTCACTTGGCCCAAGATAACATTCATTACATCACCAAAACTTTCTCAAGCCCTTCAAAGAATCGCGACAGAGGGTTCAAAGGAAAAGAAACCATGTCTTCTAATGTCCACCGACACGACAAGCCAAAAGAGAAGGAGGTTTAAAGGGAGTGTTATGACAAGTAAAGGCGTTGCATCTAGGGGAAGCTAGTAGTTCTCAACTCCTCCAAAAAAACGACTCAATCCAGAACAAGACACTCTGAAAAAAGTCGTTCCATCTGGGGGATCGAGAGACGAGTGAGACACGAGGTGGGAAGCACTCCCACCCATCCAAATACAAAACACATGAAAGGATGGATGAGGAGATACTCATGAGCTATTTCTATCTGGATGGAATCGACTCCATCAAGTATCATCTCTCTTGTTGAGTCAGACGACTCTTGGCAAGATCTTCATATATGAGGCCCTCACACCTAAGCGAAGGACAACAATGGATGTTGGTAGCCTGGACGAGAAGTATGTTCAATCGAGCCTCACTGTTTTTAGTGAAGAAATATCAGTCAAGTCTCCGCTCAATGCACCCCCTTCCCGTCTATCCCCAGAGTGGATGTCACTCTTCCAGTATCAGGCGAGAATCGAGTGCTTCGTAAAACTCCCATTGACAACTTTTCTTTTTACATGTTATATTTAAGTTTAGGTTTTCACTTTCGATCTCTGCACATTCACTTTGGGTTCCGTGACAACTAGGTCACTTATTTTTGTAGCCTTTTGAAAGATTATTCTACATAACACTATTACGCCACTTCGAAAAAAAAACTCTATTATAATATCTTTGATTGGATTGAAATATCTGATATAGTTTTTTTTTCTTCGTATCTCTTATATATTTCTTAAATATTTAATACTTTTTAGGAGAGAGAGCAACAAAATATTACGAAATTCCGGATTCGAACAAATCAAGGCTGTGACGGGAATAAAGCACATCAGGTTCTTGAACCTTTTTTAACCGAAAGATGCACATTTTATTAGTAATAATCGAAACGAGTCTCTACAATGTTCAGAGCCCCAGAAGGTCATTGAACGAAAAACTGAGACAATGTAACCGTATAGATGGTTTTGAAGAAAAAACATGCTAGCTTAATAAGAATGAAATTAAAAAACTGAAGAAAACCACTCAAAGTAGTGCCTAAACGTTGCTTGATCCCTGCTTTCCAAGGACTCTTTTCGTCGTGAGGTGGGGGACCGAACTTGAACTCGACAGTCTGGACGGGAGGATAGGTATGATTAAGGGGTCCCTCCTGGTAAAAAACCCTGAATCCCTGCTTATTCATTGGGTTTGGCGAGGCTGCATATCAGTCCGCGCCGAATTCGTTTGCTTTTTGCTAACTATGGCGCCAGCCGTATCCCCCTCGAGGCGTGAGAGGCTAACACAGAAAATGCGAGCATCACTGCAACATGTAGTCGCATATTGTCGCTTATGCACCATCCTATAGCAACACTAGATTGTGGATTCGTAGGGGAGAGCACTATCGCACCAGGGAGTCGCGGTCCGTTGCCGATACGTCATCCTTCTGATACAACACCGATGGATTGTGGATGCATAGAGAAGAACACTACCAAGAATAGAGAGAACAAGAGATACACGATCGATCTCGTGGTGATTGGAGGAGGGCACGACGATGGTTTCATGACAACTGCTACATCGGCAAGGGATGAAAGCTCTCGACCTTAACATAGTCTTGGTTCTTGAACCTTTTGTTTACTGCATGGTTATTAACTCTATTAAAAATAAATGAGGAATTGATAATGTTTTGTCAACCAAATAAACATATATTTAATAAATAAAACAACTTTCATCCTTTGGTTTGTAAGTTAAAAACAAATAGTTAAAGAACCCATTCTGTTTCATACGGAACATCAAATCTTAATAACTTTAAGACGTTTTTTTTTTACTATTTTTCATACTCTATTAAAGTATAATTTTTAACTTTTTTAATAACGACCCCAGTAAAAGAGATTGATCAATTATAAGGACAAAATAGTAATGGCCTAGTAAAATGAGCCCAACACAAAGGTAAAGTCAACAAAACCTGCCCCTAATTAAAAGCCCTAATAAAAGAGTTTTCATATGCATCAGTTTCCCCAAAAAAACTCTTTTAAGGCAAATACAACTCCAAAACGGTGTCGTTTACATATTCCCCCAGTTAGTTGCCCAGCCAACATCAGTCCCACTGTTCAGCCAATCAGCTAACGTACCGTCCAACGTCTCTTTTCACACAGAAAAAACAATACCAACGGTACGAGATCCATCTTCCGCGAACCGTTTCGCGGAATTAACGCCTTAACCGTCGGTGGGTCCCAAAGCACCCACAGTGGCACCCCCCGTAAATTAAGAACGGAGACAAGGCCAAACCCGTCCCCAAAAATATCCCCATCTTTTTCTTCACTCGTCCCTCTGTTTATATAAACAAGCCGTTACCAAGCAGCTCAGTACACACCGAAGCTTCACACTCATTCTCTGTCGGCTCTGCCTTTCTCTAACCGTTTTCTTGTGCGAACTCTGCGGTGGTGACGCCGCTTTTTGCTCGCCGGAGGTCGGACCCAGAAACAGACCCACACAAATACAATGCAGCTCGGCGGCGGTGGGTTTTGGGGCTTCTATTGTGTTTTCGTGGCGTGCTTCACGTGCTTTGCTGAGTCGACTAAGCTCAGTCACAAAATTTCCGACCCACATTGGCACCCGGCCACCGCCACCTGGTACGGCAGCGCCAACGGCGACGGCAGCACCGGTAGGTCCCGCCCCACAGCCACATTTTGACTTTAGCTTCACATTTGCTAATTTCACATTCACATTTTTGCTAGTTATGTAATTAGAACAATTTCTGGGTAAAATTGCAGGTGGAGCATGTGGGTATGGTTCTTTAGTAGATGTGAAGCCATTGAGGGCTAGAGTAGGGGCAGTGAGCAATGTTCTGTTCATGAATGGTGAGGGCTGTGGGGCTTGCTTCAAAGTGAAGTGCCTCGACAAGAACATTTGCTCCAGGAGGGCTGTCACCATAATTGTCACCGACCAGTGCCCCGGCGGCGTCTGCTCCGGCGGCCGCACCCACTTCGACCTCAGCGGCGCTGCCTTCGGTCGTATGGCTATTTCCGGCGAAAACAACCAGCTCAGGAACCGAGGCATGCTCCAAGTTGTCTATAGAAGGTAATATATAATATTACAAGTTAATTCTCATGCTATAACATCTCTACACTCCAAGCCATGAGTTCCTGTAATGTGTTAATCCTCAGATTTGGGACTTGTATTGGTGATTTTTTTTATGTTCCCTTTGATATTCGTATAAATTTGAGCAATTTACTATGTTACTCATTTGAGTGTAAACAGCTTAACATGAGTAAAGCAAGCTGCAGGTTACTTGTTCTGTGAATGGGAGGGCAGATTTGTCTTTTCAGATTGCATTTGTTTATCCTTTTCATGTTCTTTGTTAAATAACAAAATTCACTGCCTCTGTCCTTTCTCACAGCTGCAAGTTTTGACTGTTGACCACATGTTTGATATTATTTTTTTCCCCACTAATTGTTAATTTATTGGTAACTCTGCAGAACTCCCTGTAAATACCCAGGAAAGAACATAGCCTTCCATGTCAATGAAGGTTCAACAGAGTATTGGCTATCCTTGCTTGTGGAGTTCGAGGATGGAGATGGAGATGTTGGATCAATGCATATAAAAGAAGTATGTAACTCTACCTTTTTAGCTTCACCTTCGATATTCTTCTATTAGCAATGTTTATAATTCTTGTTAGAGTCGCACAATCTAAACGACGTGGGTTCTTGGGGTTTTGTTTATATGTATGGTTTTGTAGGTGAATCGGATTTTAACATGATTAAGGTATAAAATAATAATTAGTAACAACTATTTAGTGTAAATAAATCTATGTCTTGGAATAAAAAAGTACAGGGAAAAGCACTCATACTGAGGTTGTGTAGCATCCTAAACATGTGTCATAGCCCACCATTTCTGTACTTGAAACATATTAATTAAACATATCTAGTTGTGTAATGGGTTAATGGTACCAAAGGGTATAGTGCTTAAGAGTTCTTTCTCTGACTACTTTTACCTTCCATAGTCAAATACTATCTTGAGACTTGAGGTGCATGTGATTTCTGCCTACTTTTCCCTTCCATAATCAAATCAAGTATGCTTAAAACAATATATTATTCTTCTGTCACAAACCCAGAAAAATATATGCAAACACCAAAATAAAACCAAGATCTTATTAGTTGGATCTCCGATAGGATTTACTGTCAAATGTTGAACTACGTGTGCTTAAAAATATGGAGAACAGAGATCCTTGTGTAGAAAAAATAGTAATAAAATTGATTGATCTAACTTGTTTTACTGAATTTGGTAGGCGGGTTCGAGCGAGTGGATAGAAATGAAGCATCTATGGGGTGCAAATTGGAACATAGTTCAGGGACCCTTAAGAGGACCATTTTCAGTGAAGCTGACCACTCTATCAACTGGAAGAACACTCTCAGCAAGAGATGTGATTCCAAGGAACTGGTCTCCCAAAGCTACTTACACATCGAGACTTAACTTCTGATGGTGCAAGACTCTTCATAAAACTAAATAAGCACCTCTTTATCAAGTCAAAAGCACAAAGGTGTGGCTTTTTTTATAAGAGAAAAGCAGCTGTTGGTGCGCATAATCAGCATCCAATGCTCTTTCTTTTATGGGTTTCTTTATTGCACTACTATCTTCACGTATCAGTATATTTTTCCTACCTTTTTTTGTAGTGTGGAAAGTGTTGTAAGTGTAACTGTAGCCCTCTTCAATGGAGAAGAGAGAGCGTATAGTAGTAGTGTTTGGTCAATGGTGTGTAAGCTTTGTAGGCCATGTGGTTTTTAATGGACCTTGTGAGTGTACTTATTGCTATTCCATGTGGAAACATTGTAGGGCCTTGTACCCTTTGTGTATTTATATTCCCCAGCCCAAGAATTAAGTATATGGTGTGTTGGTTGGGTGGTCTCCTATATTTATGAGATCTGTGAGTGGTGGGTTTTAGCCATAAAGTAGGGGGAAAAAAGCCAGAAAAAGTATCTTTGTGGGTTCTCACAAGGACCTGTGGCAATTCTGTGAAATAATGAATCCAATTGGTTGATCTTAGAATGACAGTTTAGAACAAATGGTATCACCCTCAGTTTTTGACACACAGAATTGTAAACAAAGTCAATGACCAAATTGAGAAATGGAAATGCTTAGTACACAAACATTGCACACTGGATCCAAATTTACAGGCATGCCTAGGGAATTCCCAAGTTGTATGAATCTTGTCTCCTATGATTCCATGAATTCTGTAGTGTGCTCCACTCTTCCATGTCCCTTTCAAGAGCAAAACATGTGAATGTATGTATATATAAAAACAATCCTAACGTTTGGAAGATGCAAATCCTCGTGTAGTTATTCTCCATAATGAATTGGTATACAAAATGGTTGTTCAATCATGCAGCAGGGACAGGCTCAGTTTGTGCAGTTGCCTCTGAGCTTTTAGGAGGAGACCCATTTGTATCAGGGACAGGCTCAGTTTGTGCAGTTGCCTCTAAGCTTTTAGGAGGAGACCCATTTGTATCAGTCTCTTTAGCAGTGTCCCTGGCAACCCCATTGGTAGCTTGGTCAGAACCCTTACCATCCTTGGCATCTTTCACAGCATTCTTGGCAGGTTTGGGTGGGGGAGGAATCATGTGAGGAGGAGGGTGTTGTTTCAGCTTCAAAAGAATTTGCCTCATCCTAGAAAGATCAGTGGGTTTCCCAGGCTTTGGTCCCTGAATGACTAAGACTGAAGGTTTCTTGTCAGGATCTTTCTTCCCTCTCTTCTCGATATTTGGAACCTCACGAGGGATTATCTCTGCTATAGCTTTCCAGTATTGTTTGTCAGCTTCTTTGTGGAATTTCTCTTGATTGGCCAAGTATAGCTGCAATTGGTACATTCACACTTCAGAATAGCACCATACAGACAACAAGGAGAATAGAACATGTATGCTTATGCAAAAATAGCAGATGCTCTACCTTCTCCCTTTCTCTGCTCTGAGCCTTGTTAGTTTCACAGTTAAGTTTTCTTTTCTCATAGAAAGATTGTATATACTCCTCAGCTTCACTTATGATCTGATTCCTCATCTCTTTTTCTCTTTTCTCCTTTTCCTCAAGATGGATTGCATTTTGACTGCACAAATAGATGTTACTATTACATAATGAAAAACAGTGCAGGATGATTGTGATAGACTGCCAAACCATATGATTTGTAACTTTTTCTCTATTTATTTCAACCACAAAGATCAATTGAACGGAAAAAAAATTCAGCTGCCAAAAGTGGCTCACACCAGCCTCATTATAACACTATTGGGATGCTGTGTGGAGTCTCCGGCTATTGGTTCCATGTAAAATATTACCGTACGCAAGTCAGATCTAATATGTGCATGCATAACTTTTCAAATTATCAAAAAAAGGAAACCTAAAAGCTACAGATTCGACATAAAAGATAATCATGCAAATAGCCAGATTAAATATGAGCACATGTAATTTATCGAATCGGCAAAAAAGGATAGTCTTAAAACGATCAACATAAACACCAGAACTGGATAAATACACTAGATTCCAAATTACAGGGGTAAATCACGAAAAACAAGTACAACTGAAATTGAATACAACTTGAACATTCAAGTCTAGTACAAACTACTTGTTGTCATTAGCTTTTAGGCCCAAGCCATTAAGCCATAGCTTTTGTTAAACTACTGGATAATATATATGCCACACTAATTTTTGTTTTAGGATGGTGCGGTGGAGATAGTAATATGGATATAGAAACTTACCATACTTTGTGAAAAACATGCAAGCCAATGATCAGAAAGATTTACGGAAACTTTGTTTTGTATAGAACAATTTTGGCTTTTGATATGCCGGTTATGATTCACCTAATTTGTTATTGCATCTACCATTTGGACTCAGAATATGATATTCAAAGAGATTATAGCTTTCATTCAGACAAACAACAATTGAATTAGCAAACTTACTGAAAGTATACTGGCCAAAGAAAAAATCACTTCCACCCTCTGAAAAGATCTAGATGCCATAAGAATCGTAAAATAAAAACAGATTACTATGACAAGAACTCTTCCACCATCAAATTAACACACATAGGAATCTTCCATCTTAATTGCGGTCTTACTAATGTGTGTTTTACACTAGAGGAGGAACCATAACCTTTAAACTGGAATCACAAATGAAATCAAGAGACACTTCTTAATTGAATGTCTTTGACCACTCACACTTATAGTCCACACATCCTAAAATGGCCACCTCATACACAGTTGATAAATCACACTTGGATGATTCAGATCTACTACTTCCCAATCTAATCAACCTCTGTGACTCTCCTGAACTAATATGCTGATCAGATTCATGTTCAGATCACAACTACAATACTAAGCAAGAATGAAATCTTTTTTTTTTGCAATGCAGGTTTCACACCATTAATTTAACAACTAAAACTATAATTACTACTCGATATACAAGATCTAAGCCTTAAAATGACATAATCCAGGTGAATCAAACACTACCCAATGCACACCTGCGGAGCTACTATGGCTCAATTCCAAAAATCTCTGAACAAAATTCAGATCTCAAAAGCTACTAAAAACCGGTAAAGTAAGTAAAGTTGGAATCAAGCTCACCGCCGCCACTCACGCAACGCAGCACCTTCATCGTGCATCTGCTCTGGTGGTGGCAGCACAGGGCCGTCGGAAGCGAAGATCCCTCCGTCATCCTCCCCGTAAACCATTCCGTTCCCATTCGATTCGGAGTGGAACGGAGTTCCGAAATCCGGATTGGGGTCGGAAACCCCAAACCCATAAGCGTCCGGAGACTGGGGATGATTGTTGTCGGAGAAAGGGGCAGCTCCGTAGTCCTCGTCGGCGGAGGGTAGCGGCTGTTCGGGGAAAAACCCGTCGTCGGGTGCGGAGAAGTTGGAGTTGAAGCTCATATAAGCGTCGTCGTCGAAGGGGGTCGAGGACTGTCTATTGATGTTATGGTCTTGGGCTTCGTTGCTTAGAGTCTCGAAAGAATCCATTTTTAGTACTAATATTTGGTGGCAGAGTAGAGTCGGTGATGGGTTTTGGTGTGGAAGATGAGAGGATGGATCTGTGGGTTCGGATTGGATCGAGGAAGAAGATGGCAGATATAAAGTCTCTGTTTTTGCTTCTCGAGCCAATGTTCAAACTTGAAGTAAATGCTTGAAAATGGGGGAATCCAAACGACGTCGTGTTCGTACGTGGCTTTTGTTTAAAGAAATGGAACCGATCATGAAAAGGGTTGGATTTGATTGGATAACAGATGGATCCAACCACCAATTTTGGGACTCCATGAAGCACAAGAACAGTAAACAAACATATCATTGAAATCTAGCTCGTCCTAGAACTGAAATCATCTATCTTTAAGTCATTGATAATGTGATATCTAACTATTCATCTGAATTCTTCGAAATAATCATTCTAACACTGGGAGATTGAGCGAATAGGTAGGTGAATTGAAATTTAATCATCCTAAGTAGAGAACCCTATTTAAAATGCTCTTAGTTATAGCATGTGTAGCGCTCCGAATCGAGAACCGCACCGCGATCACGACCTACGATTTAGCGGTTTGCGATTCGCAGGCCACGCGTTGTGGAACGCGTTTTTGCGAACCGCTAAATTGTGGTCGCGTTCGCGAACCGCGCACCGTTGATGCGGGTCGTAGTTCGCACGCCAGCTAATGACCGAGCGACACGTGGCTGATCCGAAGAAAAAAATTCCGACCGTTGGCAACGGTTGGTAACCAGTAATTTTTTTTTGTTTTTTAATATAAAACACCCACAAATTCCATCTATAAATACACCCCACCCCCTCTCCCAAACATAGAGAGAGCACTGTCAAGGATCAACGCACTAAGGCAGAGGATCGAATGTGGAAAACCTTCCCGACGAAAGATAGAGGTCGTCTCGAACCCCATGGCCGAATGATGCAAGATTATTTTGCCGATCAGCCCACGTATGGGCCTGATATGTTTAAGCGTCGATTCCGTATGTGCCGACCATTTTTTTCAACGGGTGATGGACAAGGTAGCGGAGCATGACGATTACTTTGTTCAGAAGCGGAACGTTGTGGGACACTTGGGGTTATCAACGCACTAAAAATGCACTGTCGAGATACGGATGCTTGCGTATGGGTGCTCGACCGATTCGTTGGACGAATCCCTACGAATTGGGGTAAGTACCATACTCGAATGTGTATGCCACTGCAAGGTCATTGTTGAGGTATTCGGGGATGAGTACTAGCATACACCCACACCGGATGACTTGACCCGATTACTCGAATCGGGGTACAACCGAGGGTTACCTTGCATGATTGGGAGTCTTAACTGCATGCATTGGGAAGGGGAGAATTGCCCAACCACTTCGCAAGGAGCTTATGGTTGGGGAGATCACCACGGGGATTCCACCATTATGTTGGAAGCTGTAGCGTCCAGAGATTTATGGATTTGACATTCCTTTCTTAGGATGACTGGCTCGAACAACGACATCAACATCCTCAACAACAATCACTTATTCCATAACGCTTTTCATGTCTGTGAGCTTGCCGCAGAGTAAGAGATCAATGGCCATCGTTACGATCGACCTATTATTTGGTGGGCGACATTTACCCATCATATAGTCGGTTCGTGAAGTCTATTCGCCATCCATATACTCGCAAATAGAAGTTATTTGCTAAAGTTCAAGAAGGTTATCGGAAATATATTGAACGGGCTTTCGGAGTCCTCCAAGCCCGGTGGCACATCATTTTCCGTCCCGCTCGTGTTTGGAGGAAGTATACTTTGGCTGATGTCATGCACACTTGTATCATTCTACACAACATGATTATACAAGATGAACACGATCGGTACAAAGCAGGAGATGACGAGTTGTTGAATGACCCCCCCCCCCTCCAGAAATGCTAGGTTGGACACCACTGGAACGATGGCCCCAAGGAAGACCCTTGCAATACCAACAACGCTTGGCTGCTCGACGCAGTGTCACAAGTGATCGGACCTACCGACAACTACAAGATGACCTTATTGAGCACATATGAGGTCAATTTGGAGCGCATTACCATTCAAACGACGAGTAAAGAAATATTTTAATAATATTTTAGTCATAAGTACGAATTCGAACAATAGTATTTTAGCCCACAAGTACTACTGGAATAATTTTATATGGGTCATTTTTGTACTTGATGGTATTATTCGGGGATGAATAAAAGTATAAGTTTCAATTTATTTTAATTTATGTTATTATTAATTATTTTTGTCAAATTTATTTCAATTTTATATAACATTTACGGTTTCAATAAAGAATTTAAGAAAATCAGTAAAATATCAATTTAACATCCGGTTAGCATCCAATCACGATCCAGTTCCCTACCTGGTTTTCACTGCTGTGGAACACAGTTAAATTCAGGGGCTGGCAACCACTATTTTACACAGTCAACGTACAGTTCCCTAATACGGTTCCCTTATACGAGCCCTTCCACTGTACACACTCTTAAGTATAATGTTGTGGTTCTAGATAGTTTTGGATCGTAGACTTTTTTTTATTAGGTAAATGGTAAATACAAATGTTAAGCTTATAAATAATGTCATTTAAATCAGAGGATACCTATAGAATCTTGATCATGTTTAATTTGAATGAAGTCTATTATAAATTATTATCTATCACTTCTGTTAATTTAAACGGGAGGTTTTTAGACGTTGAAATTGGATTATAAGTAACTAAGGAAAACATACGGAGACCTTTCTGTAGAGATATTTACAATCAAGGAACATGATGAGACATGGAGAACAAGAATTTGTCCTCCGAGGAATTCTTCATGAACAAATAGGTATATTGTTCAATATACTTGGTAAGTTGGTGTGTATCGGGTTGTGAGAAAGACAACTATCACTAACATTGTCACGATATACTAGTGGCCCAGAAATCGGACAACGAATAGACTGAGACTACTACTTATTAATAGTAGTTGATGGGGCGAACGGATAGCATGACCTACAAGATAGTGAATATGAGAACAAGAGAGAGTACTATTATATAAACTTGTGTCGGAGATATGTCATAACACCAAAAGGAGGCTGGAAAGGAAGAATGGAGAAGAAGTGTGTGAATCAAATTTTTAATGGTTTGAATCTTACGTCAAATCTAACATTTTAAGAAAAAGTATGGGGGCATGATAAACGAAACACCATGTCAGTGGAAACGCAAAACTATTGAAAAGAAGAATTTTCAAATTCCTTTTCATTATCGTATTGAAAAAATCTTTGTAGTTCGTCCAAAATGATTGTTGACAAAGTTAATAAAAGAGAAGAAAGTAGAGAAAGCTTATGATTTATGACTCGAAGGAAATGAGCACAAAGAAATAGTGTTATCATCGAAAAGTGATAAACAATAACGATGAAGAAGGAAGAAAAAGTAAAAACGTAAAATAAAGGTGAAAAGAAGAAAATTAAGCACGCGAGAGAAAAAAACGTGCAAAAAGTAAATTTATGGTGTAGCTTTTGTATTTTTTAAAGGAAAATATATGACTAAAGACTAGAAAATAAAATAAAGCGAAGTGAAAAAGAGAAGAGATCCCTTGACCATGAATGAAAACATCAATAATGGCTTTCCAGACCAACTAATAGAAGGCTTTATTCGTTGAACGTCCAACAAACTCGATTTTTACATCCTTGAAGGTAGATAAAATGACTAAGCAATCTTGGATAACCAAACCCAATGGGAACAAGAAGATGCAATGACACTGTATGAGTACACTACGAATTGAACATACCATCGGATAATCGTTTTTGAGCGGCCTTGAGCCGCCCCTCCCATGTCGTCGTCGAATCTGATGCACAGATCTAGGCCACCACACAAGATCTCCATACGTTTTATGGCCTTGCTCCTAGAAGCCTTCATGCTTCTTTTTCGCGCGTCTCAAAGTCTCGGTGCCGCTATGTTTGAAGGGCGGTACATCTCTGAAGGCGATCTGTGGCGAATTGTTGCGATGACACTCCTCTTCCCCGTGCTAGCTTACTGTGGTGTCACGGTCCTGGCCATGAGCGAGTGTCCGAAAAGAAACATAGTTGGACCATGAGTTCTTACCACCAAGGGCGATCGGAATTCAGTATCAGGTGCCTTTGTTGACCCACACAATTAGGCAAAGTCTACTGCACAACCTCGCCAGGTCTAATGAGGCACATGCAGGGAAGCGGGACGCTAAGGAGGAGAGGCGTCCCCTCCCTCCTCAGTTACTACCAACTAACCAATATCCTCTACCAATTGTTGAGAACCCTAGTTTATTGTCGCACCCCTCACTAGTAACTACCCTGATAGGATCCAATGACAGTCAAACAATCTAGTTTGTACCAGGTTGAGGTACAATTGATTACCAACTAACTTAGAATTTATGTATTTTGGCGATGACCATAATTAGAAATACTGAGCTTATTTCGATTATAGTTATAAGACCAATGAGATGTAATTGTCTACGAGAAATGTCCATATTCATAGTCATACCCTGATTATTTCTATTATGTGTTTTTTATGTCTGAATAAATAAAATAAGGGTTATTTACGATAAGGTACCCTAATGTTTCGTCCACGAACGATAAGGTACCCTTATGAATTTTTTGTCTGATAAGGTACTCAAATGATTCGTCCACGAACGATTTGGGTTAATGTTGTTAAAAAACTAATAGAATTATGTAGAATGACTATTTTGCCCTTTGACATTTCGGTTGACTTTTGACTTAAGAGTGAAAAGACCATTATACCCTCAGTTATTATTTTTCTTTAATTTATATTTTCTAATTATTTTTAATTTTCAAAATAAAATAAATAAATTATATATTTTTTAAAAACTGAATTTCTTTTTTATTTTCAAAAATCAGTTTTTATTTTTTTAAAATCAGATTTTTATATTTAAAAATCAGTTTTTATTTTTTTAATAATTAGTTTTTTTGTATATTAAAAAAATCAGATTTTATTTTTAAAAAAAATCAGTTTTTATTTTCAAAAATCACTTTTTATTTTCAAAAATCAGTTTTTATTTTTACAAATCAGTTTTTATTTTTTAAAAATATTATATATATATATATATATATATATATATATTAATATCTTATTATTTTATTATTTTAATATTTTATTTTATTTTATTATTATTTATTTTATTATTTAATATTTTATTTTTTCAATATTTAATATTTTGTACTTTTTAATATTTTTAAATTTTTAAACTTTTTTTATTATTATTTTAAAATTTTGAATTTTTAAATTTAAAAAATTTAAATTTATTTATTAATTTATTATTATATTTTTATTGTATTATATAATTAAGGGTATAATGGTAATTTTGTCTATCAAATTTATAAGCTTAAAATAAGAAAGGGTAAAATCGTCATTTCACACCCCACTTAACTGCACATGTATGATTTGGAGGAATATTCCGTTAGTTTTCTAACGGAATATGCCAATTTTAAACCAAATCGTTCGTGGACTAATCATTTGGGTACCTTATCAGACAAAAAAATCATAAGGGTACCTTATCGTTCGTGGACGAAACATTAGATAACCCATAAAATAATAAGCCTCTTTCGCTAAAAAATAATAATTCTCGTACGATTGAAATCTATTCAAATAGTTCACTCACTTCGCCACAAGATACCGATTTACTCTATGCGACAACAAAAAGAATCTCAAAATACAAATAAAAAACAAATCTCTCTCAGACAATCTTCTCTCAACTTTATAAACCCTAGCCGCCACCCACATCCCACCTTCTTATCTACCGACAACGGTTATAGCCTCCGACCATGAACATAGTTGGTGTACATATTCTCCTCCCTTTTCCCCTCTTCCCTTCTGCCCATTTCTGTTTTTCGCTCCGGTCCTTTTCCCGATCCTACATCATCGCTTCTCTGGTTAGATATGGAAGACTCGTTTAGATCTACATGTGTTGTGTTTTCATCTCGATGCCTATGCAGGCTGGCGTCCGATGACTACGCTCTGGTTTTGGTTGGTTCCGCTCATCTTTTGTTGTGGCTCTAGAGTGATTGAGTCGTCAAAGCTCGTGTTCGTTCCCTCTTAGGTTGCCGGAGTGCAGGGGAGATAGAGATCTCCTCTCTTTGGGACATTGGAGCTAAGAGCTCTAGGGATTCATGCTCTGCTAATCTCGTTCCGGTCGTCGGTCTCATCCGGTCTCGCCTCTTGATCTGGACTCATATATGTCCTGACGCCTCTTCCTTTCGTTGGGCTGGTGTTATGGACAACTTTCATGCGTGGTTTGTACTCATCTTCTTAGTCCCCCCCCCCCCCCCCCCCCCCCCCCCCCCCTTTGTCCCTTTATCATTTTATGATAGATTTTATTTTGTTTCCTTCCACCTTAGTGGTTAGGGCTCGTCGATTTGTAGGTGTTGGCCCTCGTCAAGTGGTTTGGGCAATTGTGCCTTTTGGCAGAAGACCTTCAGTTTCGAATGTAGGGTATAGTGAGTTAAAGGAGGTTTTGCTATCCAGATTTCTCTCTATCGTTTGCGGTGTTGGTCCTCGACTTGTTAGTGGTTATCATTCATTCTCTATGAGAGGTTGATGGTCCCGATGAGACAGGGTGTATTACAATCTTTGGCAGAAGTTTGGGTTAATACAAGTATCGTTTAAGGCTTAATGGTTGAAAAATTCGGGTTATAAACCTTTTTTGTGTTTCATGGTTGTAAAATCCGGGTTGTAGACTAATTTATGTTTACTTGTTACATGCTTAATGGTTGTAAAACTTAGTTATCAGACATTGGTTTATGCCCTTTGTTTTTTTTGTAGACTCAAGCTTTTATTAAAAAAAGATTTATTCCAAATATGGAACGAGGCCTAAGACAAACGATTACAAGAAATCTCCGAAACGGAGCTAAATGACACAAAGCCGTAAAAAGCAACAAAAAACAGACCGGTTAACAACTTCTCAAAAGACCAAGGGTGGGCGTCTCCCGAACCGATGAACAACACCTCATGGTGAATAAGGTGAATCCTCTGGTCCCAAAAGGACTAAGTGATTCGCGCCCTTCCGCCTAAAGTAGACCGACCCCAAAGAGTTCCCCTAGATGAGTACTCACCGAACCCAAGAGATAACCAACGAAACTCTCCCTAACTCTTGAACAGAAACTTGCCGAACCTAACAGGCCAAAAACTAGGTCGAAAGACCACGACCTCTACCACGACACCTCCTAGGACGAATACACCAACTCGGCCTCCATTGCCACTCGGTGAAGGATGCCCCAGAATTTAGCAAACCATCTTGCCACAAAGTACTAAAATAATGGTTTTGGATCTTCTAGAAAACGATATCTCCCGACTCCATCACCCCATTGAAGACGTCCCATTCCTCAGAAGCCAAACATGCCACACCGTTAGATAACAAACCCTAATTCAAGCTTTCCACCAATTATGAGAACTCATCCCTCTATATAAGATTAAGGCATCACCAAAAGACTTAGGCATGACCCATAACAACTCCCACCAAGACGAGACCCTACCCAAATATACCAAGAAACGGAACAATGAAAAATCAAATGATATGTAGTCTCCATCTCTGCCTTACACAAAGGACAAAATATCTTATTAATAGTAAGATGAAAACCAGGAGCTTCCAAAAAAATCCGAGGTAGATAAAGCCCTTTGTACTCTCAACCAAGCTAACACACAATGTTTTGGGGGGATTCCAGAAACCCAAAGAGCCGAAGCCCAAGGGTCCGCAACCACGCCAATATCACCTGCTAATAGGAAATAAGAAATCGAAACCAAATATTCTTTTTGGGTTGTTGAGGTTCCTTCCATAAAAATGCTCTTTTTTTGTACTGATTCGATCCTTTTAGGATATGTTGTTTGGTTTGAGGCTGAGACTTGTTTAGTCCTCTAGTGTTACCTATTTCGGTCCAAATTAGTTCGGTCCTCAGATTTGTTCGGGCTCTGCCCATGTGTCTTATTTTTCATCCTCTAAAAGATGTGTTTTTATATACTTGCATTTGTTGATACAAAAAGATAGCAATTTACTAATATTTTCATCATTCTCCACCAATGCAGTTGGACAAATACGTTCTTGGAGGTACATTTGCCCGGTCGCTTTGAACTACTTATCATCAGAAACATCATTATTTCGTTTCGCTTCAGACCTTGTATAACATGTGTCGAAGCACTTGATCGTTTGATTCCACTTGTGTCGATAGTCTTCCATTTGTTATTGGGATCTGGTTGGGACGTACTCGGAATGTTGAATGGGAAACGTTGATGCATGGTCAATACTTGTTGGTTCTCGTTGAAACTCCACGGACCACTTTAGCAGAATGGGTTTGACATGAGGAAACAAGCTGAACTTCTTCAACGGAAAAGCTGGGTTATTATGGGGCACAGTTTGTAGCACGTGAGTTGGATCAACATGGGTTACACCTTAAACTTAAAGTGGTCATCAACAACGGTACAAGTTTATCTAACAAGGAAGGGACTTCTGAGGTATTGATAATCAACAAATGAATAATATTTCCCTTTTTTGTTTTGGTTTCCATATGGCACATAAACTCATCTTCATCATGAATGCTTTATATATCTACTTTCAAGATGTATGTAATACAGAGGTACAAAAACAACCAAGGAATGAAGCCAATAATTAGATTTCCTCACTGTCATTGGTTTTCTGAACTAAGCAATCCTGTTTAACCCTAGCGATCCTGACTTGTTCTGCACCAGATGTTCAACGTCCCCAAGCTCCACCTCACTTTCTTGCCATCCATGCGGATTGTTGAATAGCAACTCAATCTGTTCCAAGGACTTGCCTTTGGTTTCCGGGACAAGTTTGTAGACAAACAGAATGGAGACAGCCGAGATGGCAGAGAAGATGAAGAATGTCCCACCAACTGTGATTGCCCTGGAAACTGACAGGAAAGACATGGCAACCAGGCCACTGCACAGCCTATTTCCCACTGCTCCTAAGGCAGCTGCCTGAGCTCGGAGCTTCAAAGGGAAGATTTCAGACGTCAATACCCAGCAAACAGGGCCAATGCCCACAGAGAAGAAGGCTACATTCCCACAAACAGACAGAACTGACAAGGCGATCCCAACCTGCCCTTGCCCCAAAAATGTCAGAGAAAGCCCCAAAATGAACAAGCAAGCCGTCATTCCAATGGTGCTCACGTACAGCAGAGGTTTCCTCCCAATCTTGTCAATGAGAAAAATGGCAACCAGTATAAAAACAGTCTTTGAAACACCCACTGCAACAGTGGCCGCAAGAAGCTTGGAGTTGCCCTCAATCCCGGCCTCTCTGAGGATCTCAGGGCTGTAATACACGGTAGCATCTATTCCTGTGATCTGTTGAAAACATTGTATTCCAAAACCAGTGACCAGCATCCGTCTCAGTGGAGGAGAAGGGTTCAGAAGCTCACGCCACACAGCTTTCTCTTCATTCTTTTCCCCATGAGCTCCAGCAGCTAGCAATATCTCTCCAAGTCTTTCCTCCACTTCATTCTCATCATCATTCGTTTTTAACAGCACTGATCTTGCTTCTTCCACTCTATTTTGCAAGACCAACCACCTAGGTGACTCCGGGATGATAAAAAGAGCAAAGCCAATGAAGACTGCTGGCAGAATACCCACAGCAAGCATAACCCTCCAACTTATGTGGACGGGAAGACCAGAGAAGGCATAGTTGGAGACATAACCTAGTAGAATTCCTAGGTTGATAAAAATCTCTGGGAAGGAGGTGAGGGAGCCTCTGGCAGCAGAAGGTGATATCTCAGCAATATATACAGGAGCTATCATGACTCCCAGGCCAATTCCAACCCCGGCCAAGAGCCTTCCTATCATCAATACTTGAAATGTAGGAGCTAGTGTCATTATGAGTGCACCTATTTGAAAGACGAGAGCAGCCAAGGCCATTGTCCACTTTCTACCAATGGCATCCGACGTTCTTCCACCTGCTAAGCTACCCAGTAGCGAAACAATACTCAATATCCCCACAAGAACTTCTTCCTGTACCTCCGTTATCTTCAGATCCTCCTGAATGAATATGATCGCTCCACTCATCACACCCACATCTGCGCTTCACAAACCCATGTATTAAACCACGATTTTGTTTCGTAACAACCCAATATGTAAACCAAAACAGCCACCCAGTTATCAACTTCAGATAGTAGTTAGTTGCAATTAAATCCATGACAGAACATATTAATGAAATATAAAGGGAATAATAATTTGTTCAGTGTACATCAAGTAATAGAAATACAGAAAATTCAGATTTTGATTGTTCAAGTGTCAACTACCTTGCATTACACAAAAAAAAAATACTCAATGGCCTTCACTCATGATCATATCACATTGCACAGACATACCAATGTCTGTTGAAAAGAACCAAATACTTGTCTACACACTAGATCTAACCAAACTGTCCTGAACAATACTGAAGAGAAGTATAATATCCTAGGCAACCAAATCAGAAGTAGTTGTAGTAGTACATCACTTAATTAGAAGTATTATAAGTCAAGCAGTCCAAATTACAATTACCCACAAACTTAATCACAGTGTTCTATTTTTTTTCACCTACAGTTCATTCTTCAATGCTAGAAATTCAGCAATCAGACAAACGAGCAAAATTTTAGGAATTAGGGGACATTAAAGATGGAATAATTAAGCATATCCATACTTGTAAATTCCAAGGTTGCTGGAACAAGATTCCCAAGTTCTGTTTTTTTTTTTTGTGATGGATGATTCCAAAACAATCAAATGGAGCAGAAGGCAAGAGCAACAAATTGAGATGATACCCAAGTGAACTGAGGGTTAGAAATCAAATCTAGCATAGAGGAGAAGCTCACCATAGCCAAGAAGAACATTGTTGAGAGAAGCAAAAATGGCGCAAGCAAAAACATACTTCCTGGAGCTACTCTTCCTATGAAGCTGGTGATGATGGTGTGATGCATCTTCATCACCATCACCAAAATCTTCTGAAAGCTCAGAGTCCATCCTCCTGTACTTGTTCTTAGCCCCGAGAGGAACACCAGACAGACCCATTTGGGCACTCCCATTATCTTGGACTCCCATCAAGCCCATCTCCTCCTCCTCAATCTACTTTGAATCACAGAAATGGAAGACCCAGAAGCTGGAATGAGAAACTTTGACCGTTAAAAAACCATGGACCGGTCTGGATCTGAAACAAGGAGAAGACCCAGCAAACAAGTGGGATCTTTTTCTTTATCACGCTAATGACGCCAGAATCTACAAAGCAGAGTATTTATTAAGTTGAGATGGGCAAAGTAGCAAAACAACGACCTTTTTCTTTAAATTATAAGATCAAATGGTCCTTTCTAGGTAGCTTCAGACTTGTCCAAATTGGAATTTTCTTTTCTTTCTTTGACAAATGACATGCAACTCAATATTAGGAATATACTTAAATGTATATGATATTTTTACAAATAAAATCATTATCCAATTCTAAATACATATCTGACTAATCTATATACATAATCTGTATATAAACATTTTTAGATTAACAATCATGTTTGTGCTATGTAGAGTTTGTAGTTCTTTTTCATTTCAATCCACTTGATTTTTTGTACTATTAAATAATTCTTAATTCCATGACCACGTGAAAATAACTTAAATATCTTCACCTGCTTTGGAAAACACAAACTTCCAATTTTTCACATGAGGTATGGACTCAATGATATGACTTGATATTTTTTTTAATCATTTTTCTTGTAACAAAGTATAAAATAAGGTTTGATTATTATAGCAATATAATTTAATATATTTTTTTATAATAAGACATTAAATATACATTTTTTTCTGAATTAAAAATATAGAATTAGAAGTTTTTATCAAGAATATGTTGTCTAATTTTTTCTTATTTTTTTAGCATGAAAGAGACCTTTTAGTAAGATGAAACTAAATAAAGTGAATACAAACGCAAAATGGAAATGGGAAAGGACGGGGTATAGTTTAAATGGAAGAGAAAACTACCAATACCTATCCAAAACCATGCCCATTTAACTAATGTTTACCCTGAAGTTTAAAGTTAACTGATGCATACCCTTAAGTTTCGTAAATGTAACTCAAAACCCCTCCGTCAGCTAAAATGACGAAAATACCTTCAACTACACTCCAATAATTATGTTAAATTTTTTTTAAAAATTACTTTTGTTATATATATATATATGATAGCTATCCAGTAAAAACCATCTTTATTGTGCAAACTACGAACCAATCTAAGCCACAAGATGCGGTCAAAGTGACGTCAGCAGAGCGCGTGCGATGCTGACACGTGGCCGCTTCGCGCGCGTGAGCGTGTTGACCACGCGCGCGCACAATGCTAATAGTTTAGCACAGTGCCAAACTATTAGCACTGTGCGCCCAAACTATTAGCACTATGCGCGCCACATGTCAGCACTATGCGCGCGCACCAGCAGCGCGCGCGCCCACGTGTCAGCACCTGGTGAGTTCGTAGTTTGTACAATAAGGGGTGGTTTGTACCTGATACCAACCATATATATATATATATAGGGAGACAATCACGTGCGAACCTCCCTTACGGTGCGAACCTGCGAACCTCAAATCTGGTTTGCGGAAATAGCGAACATGGTTTGCGGAAATAAGCATCACAGTTTGCGGAAAAAAAGTTTGAAAAAACAGCATTTTTATCTTGAGAAAATATATGGTTTGCGAAAATAGTGTATCTGATTTGCGGAAATAGCGAATATGGTTTGCGGAAATAAGCATCCCAGTTTGCGGAAAAACAGTTTGAAAAAAAAGCATTTTATCTTGAGAAAAATATGGTTTGCGAAAACACCGCAAACCGAGAACACTATTTCCGCAAACCAGATACACTACACAAGCAGGTTCGCAGGTTCGCACCGTAACCCCTGGTTCGCACCTGATTGCACCCGTATATATATATATATATATATATATATATATATATATATATATATATATATATATATATATATACTTATTAAGTGACTTCATTTTTATTTAAAAAATCACTTTATTCATATTTTTTTAAAATTATTTTAAAAAATCACTGAGGGTATTTTCGTCATTTTAGATGACAGAAGGGGTTTTTAGTTACAATTCGTAACTTCAGGGTATGCATCAGTTAACTTTAAGCTTCAGGGTAAACATCAGTTAAATGGGCATGGTTTTGGGTAGGTATTGGTAGTTTTCCCTAAATGGAATACTGAAATGGTGGTGTTATAATCATGGTGCCAGTTAATCCAGGTGAAATTGTAGAGAAATATTTCCTATTCCGACGGTGGGTTGTATGAAAGATCTGGGAGATTTTTCTTGTTCCAACTCGAGCGAGTATGTATCGTTTTGAAAACGCTTTGATCCCTTGGGAGAGGGGTACTTGATTGATAGAGGGGAGCGTGCCGGGTGGTCGAAGAGGTCTCTAAAAGAAGGAGGAGGTTGGGGGCCGGTCAAATATCGATCCCTAGGCGACGAGGTGAGGCTCCTATGAAGTACTCCGTAAGTCCCGTTGGGGCCATCCCTGGTAGCATTCCATCCACTACCGTCCTAGGTCGGAGGGTGGACATCGAACCCCCTACCCATGGAGGGGCTCTCATAGTCTCAGGCTTGGGCTGCACAAAATCCCTATGGACTCAGATTGGCTCTCCCGTACCATTGGTTGGCGGGTAGATCGGGTGTCGTCGTTCGTATGCTCCTCTTCTCATCCCTCGAGTTGGGTGCATCATGGACGGTCGAATGTCCACTAGAATCCTGATCCAGAAGAGGTAGTTTCTCGTCTGAGGGTACCCTCGGTCTCCTTAGGAGAGAAATGCAGGCCCTACGGGTTCTTCCACCAGGAGCTCTTGGCGATGCAACAGTCTCCTGTTTTCTGGTTTAATGAGGGAGTGCATGTCATCACGGGGAAGTCCCTGATCTGGTGGGGGAGAGTTGTGGCTTCGCAATCGAGGGATATGTCGTCAACCCCGTCGATCCGAGGTAATATTCGAAGGAGGCCACGACCATCTACATCCTCCTCTAGTAGCATCCACTTCGGGATAGACTAGATGGGCGTTGATCGTTGACGATACCACACGGTCGTGGCGATGGAGGGGCGATCACCTTGGTCATAGGTGAGAGGTTCCATGAAACCAGTCGCTGCTAGAAACATGAGGGTTGGAGGCGACACGGGAGCGGATTGAAAGGGGGACTGATGTAAGAACCGCCCCCGGTCAACACCGGTGAAATCCGGGAAGAGTTGACTTTCCGCCGGAAAAGTCAACCGATGACTCTGGGAGTCTTTCGGGACCTTTCCGGGACCCAAAAAGCTTAGCCGTCATTACGGTTAGCTTAGTTAGGTTATTTCCTTTCAAATGAGTATTTTTGCGAAAAAGTCAAATTCGGGTCAAACGGGGTCAAATTAGGGTTTTATCAGATTAATTAAATTGGGCTGGGAAATTGTGAGTGGAGATGGACCCCACATGGACACATGTCCATTAGTCTTGGAGGAGAAGAAAGGGGTGAGATAAGACCCATTTGACCCCACTTTTATGCATAAAAGGACAAGGGGCTAAGGGGCAAAATGGACTTTTCTACTTTAGGTTAAAGGCCACAAATGAGCAATTTCAGCTCCTATTCTTCACCTTGGTCGAAAATTGTTAGAGAGAGAGAGAGAGAGAGAGAGAGAGAGAGAGTGGAGCTCCATTGAAGAAGAGAAGAAGAAGCTTGGTTCTCCTTTGATTTCTACCACCAAAACTTCCCCAAATCTCCTTATTTCTCATCATCTACTCATTTCTCAAGGTAAGCATCCATTTAAACCCTCTTTTGATCTTTAAATCATGGGTTTTTGTTGGGAATGCGTGATTATAGCATGGGTGTTAAGGGTTTGAAGCTTTTACTTGTTAAATGGATGAATCATGGTGAAAAGTGGAAGATTGTCACGCCCCAAATCCGGTTTTGACCGGACTCGAGACGTGAACTAAGAAACGATAATAAATAAAAAAACAATTTATAAAAGAAATAAGTTCCAAATGATAATTCGACCAATAAACTGATAAAGCGAGTCAACAGCTCGGAAACAAGAAATAAGATGTTTAGTGCGAAATAGAAAGTACGTCTCTATACCATACTAGCCTAAGACCCCCGCTAGCTCCCAAGCTCCGGGAATCCCGCTAGACCATATCCCGCTCAAGACCTGTAGCACAATAAAGTAAAGGGGTGAGCTTTCGCGCAGTAGGAAAAGTAGTTAAGATGATGAGTATCCGCTCACCACCACGAGTAACCGTCCAATTAGGGCATACTAGCAAGGCACAACAGCTAACCACATCCATGGAATCACATAACCACAAACCATATTCACATGACTATAACCGCACTTAATCATCTCACATAACCAATCACCAAGCAACAACACACAGTAGAGTAATCACACGTCCCGTACAACAGTCCCCAACGTCACCGGCTTCCACAACCCAACTCAACCATATCGTACCGGACTACACAACATCGGTCTAGATATCTTCCCGGACCACACAACATCGGGGTATAACTCACAATACATCATGCCGGACCACACAGCATCGGCCTCGATGTCTTCCCGGACCACACAGCATCGGGGGACGAATCACACCATCCTCGGCCTGAATACCCTACACCGGCATACCCCCTCGATGTAGGTATCGTACCGGAACCTCAACTCGGGGGACCACGTACGTGGGACACATTCTCAACCTAGATACCCTACACCATAACCTCCCTCGATGTAGGTATCACACCGGAATACCTTGCCTTGGAACATACCATGAAGGTCTCAACATACCACAATACCATAGTTCAACTAACGACACACCAAGCCGAACAATCTTACCACAACACACCAGATCGGTCTATCAATCACCCGATCATATCACAAGCATTGGTTCACGTCATACCAAACATATCACAATCGCCATAACACACCAACATACCACACCGAGCATATCATGATCCTCAATTTAACAACGGATAAACCACATATCAAGCATCACAATCATCGATCATGGCATTACAAATAACACACAACCTAAGGGCTCGACTGTTAGTCTTAGTGCTCGTAGTTCAATCCTAAATGTCCAAATGTATATATCATCGTTAGCAATAAAATTAAAGCGGCTTTATATTACTTATGTGTTGGAGTAATATATCGATGTGTGCTCTGATCTATGCCCACAATGCGAATAGAACCATAGATCGAGATAGATCACACTCGATGGGTCCCTAGTCAACAAAGCTTCACTAGAAGCGACTAGTATGAAAGATGGCTCTTTATGGCTTACGTTATGTTAGTCATTGGAATGGGATTCCGGAGTCTGATCATAGATATCATGTGGGACATGATATTGGACGACCCGACATGAATATGTGTCATAGATCAAGTCATGAACATATTCATTGTTATTCTCAATCATTGTTCCTTGTTATTCTCAATCATTGTTCCTTGATATGTGAGATGACTGAATATATGATACCCAGTATCATGTGCATGGCCATGCTATTCTTCCAGTCACTCTCGATCAAGCGGCCGAGAACCGATATCTTTCCCATACCTTAGTATGAGGGATAAATCCCTTAGCCGTCTTTCGTGTCACTCATGTAGCCCGTCCCCAAGCCAATCCTGGCCGTTATGGAAGCCCTGTTACGGACAACGTTAGGCTCAGGTCAAACTCAGTTGTTGACTACATAGCGATCACAAAGACTCCTTGGTCTAAGGATACATGACAAGCTACAACACTGAATATGTTCATGACTTAATCTATGGCACATATTCAGGGCGGGTCGTCCAATATCATGTCCCACATGATATCTATGATCAGACTCCGGAATCCCATTCCAATGACTAATAGAACGTAAGCCATAAAGAGCCATCTTTCATACTAGTCGCTTCTAGTGAAGCTTTGTTGACTAGGGACCCATCGAGTGTGATCTATCTCGATCTATGGTTCTATTCGCATGGTGGGCATAGATCAGAGCACACGTCGATATATTACTCCAACACATAAGTAATATAAAGCCGCTTTAATTTTATTGCTAACGATGATATGTACATTTGGACATTTAGGATTGAACTACGGGCACTAAGACTAACAATCTCCCACTTGCCCTAGTTCCAATCTAAACTCCAATATGTTCCCATCGACTTTACATGTCTAACATGTTCAGGCAGTGACACTGCCTTAGTCAAAGGGTTGGCTATGTTATCATCTGTTTCAATATCAGTTATCTTCACTTCACCTCAGTTCAGTATTTATCTGATGAGGTGGATACGCCGCAGTACATGTTTGGATTTGTTATACGATCTAGGCTTTTAGCTTGCGCAATGGCCCTTGTGTTGTCGCAAGATGGATTCACCAGGCTGGATGGGTTTTTAATTACACCCAGCCCTGCCATGAATTTCCAAATCCACATAGCCTCCTTAGCTGCCTCTGCAGCATCCATGTACTTGGCCTCTGTCGTAGATTCGGCAATGATATCTTGCTTTACGCTCTCCCAGCTAAAGCTCTACCATTCAGCGTAAACACATATCCTGATTGACTTCTAAAGTCATATGGATTTGTCTTGGAAAACTAGCGTCTACTCATCCTTCGACGACTAGTTCAACATCATCTTTACCCCGGGTTAGAATGATGTCTACTGGTACAACATAAGGCTTACGAGACGTCTGGTCTCATACATGTCATGGCATATATGATCGATCCTACCCCCAGGCGCATAGGATTCTCATCATCCTTTTCAGCTCATCAGGTGTCTTAGGACACTAAGTCTTGCTGAGATGAATGCCATGACTAGTGGGTAAGAGTCCTTTCTTTGAATCGAGCATTAAGAACCTACTCAATGCCTTGTTCACATAGGTTCCCTGACTTAAATCCAAGACCCTCTTGGTGCGATCTCTACATATCTTAATCCTTAAGATATAAGAAGCATCGCCTAAGTCCTTTATTGAAAAACACTTCCTCAACCAAGCTTTAGTCTCGTGCAAGGTTGGGATGTCGTTTTCAATGAGAACCAGAAAGGTAATCTTGCTCCCACGAGCCTTCTTATAAACGCAAGATTCATCCTCGTTCTTGATTAAGCCAAATCCAATTACAGCTTCATCAAAACGAAAGATCCAACTCCGAGAAGTTCGTTTCAATCCATAAATGGATTTCAACAACTTATAAATATTTCCTTTATTCTTCGGATCGTCAAAACCTTTGGGCCGAGACATACAAACGTACTTAGTCAAATTTCCATTTAGGAAAGCGGTTTTGACATCCACTTGCCATATCTCGTAATTATAATACGCAGTTATGTCAAGAAGAATTTGGATCGATTTTGACCATAGCCACTAGGGAGAAGGTTTCCTCATAGTCAATCCATTGGATCTGCCTATAACCTTTCGCCACCAGTTGAGCTTTGTAGGTCAGAGGGTTTCCATCCATGTCCATCTTCACCTTGAAGATCCATTTGCATCCGATGGTCTTCACACCATTGATGGGATCAACCGGTTCCCAGACTCGGTTGTCCGACATGGATTGCATTTCCTCCCTCATGGCTCCCAGCCATAACTCGGAGTCGGGCCCATCCACGACTTCTTGAAAGGTGGCTGGATCATCGTGATCCACCATGACTTCATTGTCACCTCCGGATACCATATATTGGAGGTGGAAGATTGATCCTTTCAAATCGCCTTGGACCTTCCGGAATTGTAACAGGAATTGGTTCTTACTCTACGACAATCTCTGGCTCCTTTCTACTGGGTTGCCAATTGGTTTAGACAGATCTGTACCATCCTGAATTTCTTCGAGATGCACAGTCCTCCCAATGACGTCTTTGGAAACAAAACTCCTTTTCCATAAAGACCCCACCCCATGCGACGAACACCATGTTCTCACTGGGATTGTAGAAGTAGTATCCCCTTGTTGCTTTGGGATACCACACGAAGGTGCATATCTCAGATCTTGGTTCGAGCTTAGTCGAAACCAAATGTTTCACATAAGCCTCGCAACCACAAATCTTTAGGAAGGACAAAGCGGGCATCATCCCGTACCATTTAAAAATAGTATCCCTTCCACACCCTTCGTCGAAGCCCGATTCACTATGAATGCGGTCGTCTCTAGAGCATAATCCCAGAAAGAGATTGGGAGATCAGTCCAACTAATAATGGAACGGATCATTGTCTAACAATGTCCGATTTCTCCGTTTGGCTACACCTTTCATCTATAGTGTCCCAGGAGGAGTCCATTCCAAAAGGATCCCATTCTCTTTTAGATGATCTAATAACTCTGTGGTCAAGTATAGTCCACCTTGATCCAATCGAAGTGCCTTAATACCTTTGTCGAGCTGGTTTTCTACTTTAGTCTTAAACTCTTTGAATTTATCATAAGCTTCAGACTTATGTCTCAGCGAATAGACATAACCATATTTACTGTAATCATCAGTAAATGTGATAAAGTAGCTAAAACCCCTCCTGGCAAGTGAACTTATTGGTCTACACACATTCGAGTGTATCAGCCCCAATAATTCACCCGCCCTTTCATCGCGATCGATAAAAGGGCACTTTAGTCATTTTTCCCATCAAACAAACCTTGCACCTATCGATCGAATGGAATTCGAATGAACCTGAAAGTCCGCACTTCTGAAGTGCTGATAGGTGCTTCTTGTTTATGCGACATAAATGACAGTGCCATAACAGAGTTAGGTTTAAATTGTTGGATTTAGACCTCTTGGTATTAACGGAATATATAGAACTTGAGGCATTGTTACCCATATCTAATATGTACAATCCTCCAACCAAGTCAGTACTGGTATAAAACATATCATTGCATAGAACATTGAAAACTCCATTTCCAATATTAACATTATATCCTTCCTTGTCAAACACGAATACAGATATAATATTCCTACTAAAAGTAGGTATGCAATATACATTATACAGTACTAAGACAAGGCCTCTTGGCAAAGCAAGACTCATGGATCCTACAGCAGTTGCCACAACTCTGAGGTCCACTTCGTGCTTTCAAACCTCTCCTACTTTCAGCCACCATATATAAGTGCATGTGTGAGATTCAGTCCTGGTATCTAATACCCATGAATCTTTGGAAGTAGAGAGATGTAGCTCTATAGAGTTAATACCGAATAAAGGCACGGTCCCACCGCCCTTCCTTAGATCATCCAGGTTTCCTGATGAAGGTGCAGTCCTACTGTCCTTCTTCAGATCATCCAGGCTATTTGATGAAGGCGCAGTCCCACTGCCCTTCTTCAGATCAGCCGTGAACTTCCTGTAATCCCGGTTCCAATGACCAGGCTATTGGCAGTAGAAGCAAACATTCTCAGGTGTCTCATCTTTCCTGCCAAGTGTGCATGGGCCCCGCCCTTGCCACTTCTAATTCCCTTGTTGACCATCAGAATATCCTTGGATCCCAGATCCCTGATATATTCTTCTCAGCAATTAATGACACTTCATGTAACTCTGATATGGTCTTAGAGACAGCCTTGTCAAGGACATATTCTTTGCGTTCAGACTTGAGGACTATCCTCAAAATTCTGTACCAGTCCAAATAGTTTGTCCCATTTAGGTTGACCCTGTCAAGAATGGTTTTTTAATGACAAACTATTAATGTTCGCTGAATTTGCCATTTGATCTACAACAGATAAAATTCAATCAGTAAACTGAATAAATTTTATGAAGATCAAGCTTAAACACCAACAATCGATTCTAAACCTTTAGAATCTGAAACCAAGATCCTTGATTCACTCGATTAAGCTGAACTAATGCTCACCACTTAACCGAGCTATGTAGGTAGGACTCCATCCAATCACATCCAATGTGACTCTTGGCTAGGGTATGTACTTATGTACACGACTTACCCTATCTGTTACCCTAGCTCAACCTCAGGCTGAGAATCGTAGTCGGGTCCACCAATTTTCAACTATGGCCCGTCACTATGTAGGTGCTCCACTAATGCGCACGACACCCACATATGTCGTCCAAACCTACTACCCCGCTTCCCCATGGATGCTCCGCTAATGCGCACGACACCCATAGGACGGGGAGGTAGTAATGTGTTGATGATTGGGAGGTATCGGACATGACCCGCTTTTACTTGTCCAGTTGTGTTCAAAACTTTGGCACATCCTAGATGCGATGAGCACATCAACTACATTCCAAATGCAATGATGCCTCAAATTACATCCAATGTAATTCTTCCTTTGAACCCTTCAACTACATCCAATGCAATGACGGTTCTAAGGGTTCACACACAAGGATTAAAATTCCAATTTTATCTTTGCATGTGAGGTGATATGCTCGGTAAATAAAGTTAAGCATGCAATTCTAAAACACATAGAATTAATCATGCATAAACTAAACCAAGCATAAAGCGATAAATGTGCACATAATAGCCCCCTAAACTAACTCCCACTAGCTTCTTGAGCTCCACCGACTCCAAGCCGATGCCAACACCCGAAAAGCCACCAAATGACCTTTTCGCCCTTTCTTGAGTAAAATATTACAATTTAATACACGACTCGCAGGTCGGGAATAAATAAATATTACAAACAAGTGGTTCGACGACCACACCTTGAAAGAATAATTACACGCTAACTCTAACGGCTCGCAGGCCGTGAAAAGCGATAAATAATTAAATCGAGCTCGGGGCTATTATGTACACCATGCCAACATCACATCACACATCGTGTTATCAAACAAGCATGTTATCAAACATCATGTGATTTTCCGGTTTTAATTAATAGCCAAGTTTCGAAATTTTTTGATGCTCGGTTTATCGAAACCGTTCAAAAATAAAACTTTTGAACATTTGATCTTCGAGTTCATCATGACGGTTCCAAACTCGTCATAACTAACAAAACGGTTTAGCCTTGGCATATCAACCATCCAACGGTCATGCTTGGCCTAGCTCCGTCCAACGGAGCCCCGTTCGGTCCCGGTTTCGGCTCCCCGAGAGTCCCGCTCCCGAGACCCGAAAAATCAAATTTTTTTCAAAATTTCCAGATTTGAAATAATTTTCAAAAAATCATTTTACATGTATTAAATCCATAAACAATAATTTAAAACATGTTATCAAACAATTTAGCAAAACAACATGCCAAAAACGAAACTTTCAAGCAAAACCGAAACTTTGAACACCGTCTTGTGAATCCCGAAGGTAGCACGGCTCTGATACCACTGTTGGGTCTCGAGGTAGGGTTGGAGATGAACCAACTCGCTGCGGAAAATCAATGAAAACCAAGAGACAATTAGAACCATGAAACAACTAACAAAGAATGGATTAACAAGAGAAAAATTCAGCACTAGTTCTTACCAAAACAAGAACACCGGTTAACGAATGATTGGCTTGAGTCTCCAAGACGCCTACGTATCCACATGGGAATCAAAGCCACGTAGTTCTTCTCTTTGAGGACTCAAGAACACAAAAATGGAGGAGGAAACTAGCCAAACCCGAAATGGCCATGGAAGAGGGAGAGAAAATGTGTTTCCTATTCTTGTCTTGTGTTTGTTATGTTGAAAAAAGATGACTTAAACATAACAAAACCCATACTTGTCCAGCTAAAGGCATGGGACAAGTATGGTGTCAAGTAAGGTGTAAATAAGACAAAGTATGGCAAGACAAGATTGGGTTAGGTGGTGAATCACCAACACCTTAATCCTTGTCTTGCTTACTTAGTACTAATTAATCAAGACTTGATTAATTAGTTCCATGAGCCTTGGTTGCATGGGCCTTTCATGGGCCTCTTGGAACATGGCCCGTGACCATTTCCAACGAGGTCCCGTGATTCGCTCATCGCCTCCATGCCTTCCATACCGGAAATGTCCAACATTATCCGACGCGATCAATCCCAAGACTCCAAGCCTTGTCTCGATCCGTAAAGTCCTATTCACTTACGGGCACATGACCCAAAACCCAGTTTTGGATATTTACCTTAGAAAATGGTTTGGATATTTACCTTAGAAATGGGAAAAGGAAGAAGAAAACGATGTTTTTGAGACGTTTTGAGGTAGAAACAAGCTAAAGCCTCCTCCTTTTCTCCTTGCTTATTCTTCAAGCTTCCATGGAACCACTCTCTCTCTCTCCCTTGGTATTTTCAGCCAACACTCACAAAATGGGCTGAAATGCTCTCTCTCTAGCCCCTTTAACCTACTTTAGAATGGACCAAAAGCCCCTTAGCTCCCTACTTTCATTTTGGCACAAACAAGGGCAAATGGGTCTTTTTAGACCCATTTCTTCTCCTCCAAGCCATCATGGACACTTGTCCATGTTGGGGTCCACCTCTACCCAAAATAAAATCCAACACACTAAATTAATTCGGTTTCGTCCTTAATTAGGCTTAGTTTGACCCGAGTTTGACTTTTTCGTAAAATTAGCCATATAAAAAGGGAAAGACCCAACTAAGCTGACTATAACGACGGTTAAGATTTTTGGGTCCTGGAAAGGTCCCGAATGGCTCTCGAAGTCATCGGTTGACTTTTCCGACGGAAAGTCAACTTTCACCAAAAACAACCGGTTCGACCGGGATCGATCGGGGGCGGTTCTTACAATCTAACCCCTTACAAGAATTTCGTCCTCGAAATTTAAAACGAACGTACCTGAAGTGTCGAACAGGATGGGGTACTTCGCACGAACCTCATCCTCGCCCTCCCAGGTCGACTCTGCTCCGTGGTGCCGCCACTGCACCCGTACCAGTAGGATAGTCTTGCCACGCAAGACCTGCTCCCGCGTATCCAGAATCCTGACTGGATGCTCCTCATACGAAACATCCTCAACTATCTCGATGTCCGTCCACTCAATAACGTGGGAGGGGTCTGCAGTGTACTTCCGTAGTTGGGAAACGTGGAAGACGTTATGAACGTTCCCAAGCTGCGGTGGCAATGCAAGGCGGTAAGCAACGGCTCCCACTCTGCCCCAAACCTCAAAAGGCCCGATAAACCGCGGGGCCAACTTGCCTCCGCCGCGGTTGAACCGCACTATCCCCTTCTTTGGGTTCACCCTCAGAAACACATGATCACCAACTGTAAACTCGAGAGGTCGTCCCCGTCTATTAACATAACTCTTATGTCGACTCTGTGCGGTCCTCAACCTCTCCCGAACAGCACGACCTTCTCGGTCGTCTCCCGGACAAGCTCCGGACCAAGTAAACTCCTGTCTCCCACCTCTGCCCAACACACGGGGGATCGACACGGCCTACCATACAACGCCTTAAACGGTGCCATCCCAATACTGGTCTGGAAGCTGTTGTTGTAGGCGAACTCGGCCAACGGTAAGTGGTCCTCCCATGAACCTCGGAAGTCTAACACGCATGCTCGCAGCATATCCTCCAAAATCTGAAACGTGCGCTCTGATTGTCTGTCTGTCTGCGGATGGTATGATGTACTGAGCAAGACCTCGGTCCCTAGTGCTCTCTGCAAACTCTCCCAAAACATGTAGGTGAAACGAGGATCTCTGTCGAATACGACCGATACTGGAACCCCGTGAAGACGGATAATCTCCCGAACGTACAAGCGGCTCAGAGTGTCAACCGTATCGGTCATACTCATGGCTAAAAAGTGTGCCGACTAGGTCAGTCGGTCGACCACTACCCAAACTGCGTCGTGCCCTGTCGGTGACCTCGGTAAGCCACACACGAAGTCCATCGTGACGTGCTCCCACTTCCACTGCGCGATCGGCAGCGGTTGTAATAAACCGGCGGGACTCTGATGCTCGGTCTTCACTTGCTGACAAGTAAGGCATATCGAGACGAACTCTGCAACTGCTCTCCGCATCCCGCTCCACCAAAAATGCCGCCTGACATCCCGATACATCTTGGTGCCACCCGAGTGCACAACAAGACGGGAGTGATGAGACTCTCTCAACACATCGTCTCTACAACTGCGAGGCACAAACAACCCTCCTCGGTAACGTAGACCCAGATCAGTACCCTGCTCCCAGCCCTCGGTGTCAACACCGCTGATAATCCTCTCCCGGATCTCTACCGCCTCAGCATCCTCGGTCTGCGCCTCCAACACTCGAGCAACTAGCGTGGGCTGAGCCACCAGCGAACACATGGCCACGCCATCGATGAACTTATCTAGCTCAAGTCTGAACGTGCTCAACTCCTCCATCATGTCCCACTCTCGGACTGATATACCGGCAAGGCAGTGAGTTGACTTCCTACTCAGGGCATCGGCGACGACGTTCTCCTTGCCCGGATGGTAGAGTAGCTCGAAGTCGTACTCCTCAAGTAGCTCCATCCACCGCCTCTGGCGCATGTTCAAGTCTCGTTGGGAGAAGATGTACTTGAGACTCTTGTGATCCGAGAACACCCAGAATCGCTCTCCATACAAGTAGTGTCGTCAGCTCTTCAGCGTGATGACGACTGCTGCCAACTCTAGGTCATGGGTAGGGTAGTTGCGCTCATGTGTCTTCAACTGTCTGGAGCCATAAGCAACTACCTTCCTGGACTGCATCAACACACACCCTAGTCCCTCACCGGACGCATCACAATACACATCATATCCGATCCCGCGCTCCGACACTATCAACACTAGAGCGGTAGTCAGACGAGCCTTCATCTCGGTAAAGGAGTGCTCACACTCATCAGTCCACACAAACTCGGCTCCCTTACGTGTCAGGGCAGTCATCAGCGCGGCCAGGCGTGAGAAGTCCTGGACGAACCGTCGATAGTATCCTACCAATCCTAGGAAGCTGCGGATCTCGAAGACACTCGTGGGCCGTGCCCACTTCGAGACCGCGTCGATCTTCGCCGGATTGACCAATATACCCTCTCGGGACACAACATGACCGAGGAACTTCACCTCGGCGAGCCAAAACTCGCACTTCTCCAGGTTGCCGTGCAACTGGTGAGTGCGCAACAACGTCAAAACTGTCCTCAGATGCTCCACGTGCGCCTCCTCACTCGACGAATAAATCAGAATATCATCTACGAACACCACGACGAACTGGTCTAAGTAAGGTCGGAAGATACCGTTCATTAGGTCCATGAACGCTGCAGGCGCGTTCGTCAGTCCGAACGACATCACCAGGAACTCGTAGTGTCCATACTGAGTCCGAAATGCGGTCTTCACCACATTCTCCTCCCGAACCCTCAACTTATAATACCCAGATCGCAGATCAATCTTCGAGAAGCACTTCGCTCCTCTCAGCTGATCGAACAAGTCATTGATCCTCGTCATCGGGTAACGTTTCTTCACCGTGATCCGGTTCAACTTCCGGTAGTCGATGTACATCCTCAACGGTCCACCCTTCTTCTTCACAAAGAGGGCGGGCGCTCCCCACTGTGAAGCACTCGGGCGAATGAACCCCTTCTCCTGTAGCTCCTCGAGTTGTCGCTTCAGCTCGACCAACTCGGCTGGTGCAAACCGGTACGGGGCCATAGATATCGGCGCCGTCCCCGGTATCAAGTCGATCCGGAACTCAACCTCGCGCGCAGACGGTAACCTTGACAACTCCTCCGGAAAGACCTGTGGGAACTCACACACCACTCGCGGCAGCTCTCTACTCTGCACGGTCTCCACCTCATCTCCCACGGTCAATGCTGACAGGAGAACTCCGCTCCTACTGCCCAAGACACAAGTGACGATCGTGTTGCTCGATACCACCGTCACCTGCCACCGGTAACAGTCGATCGACGCTCGGTACCTCGCTAACGAGTCCATCCCCAAGATCACGTCAAATGTTGTCATGTACAACACAAGCAAATCACCAGAAAAAGGGCAATCACCCACTCTAATCTCACATGCACGACATACGGTACTCAGGACCACCTCCCCGTAACGGGGGTGTCAACACATAAAGGTCGACTCAAACACTCTACCTTCAACCCCAACATACCAACGAAAGAAGAAGAGATGAAGGAATGTGATGCCCCAGTATCAAATAAGAAAGACGCCCAGGAATTGTAAAGCAAGCACGTACCCTGAGTGGTCTCATGACCGGAGTGACGTCCCTCAGCTCGAGAGTCGGCGACCGCGTACACCCTACCTTGCGGTGCCTGAGGTCCGCCTCTCTGGGGTGGTGGAAGTGCCACCTGCGGTGCAGCTCTCTGCCTCGGCGCTGGCGCTCTCGCTGCCTGCCGTGGAGCCCTCGGCGCTTGAGCCTGACGTTGAAGGAACTGGGGCGACCAACCAGTCTACGACTGCTGTGGTCGCGGGGCCGACATCTCTCCAAACCGATCGGGGCACCTAGCAGAGAAGTGTCCTGGTTGTCCGCATCGATGGCATAACGGCGGCCCGGCACTCAGCCTCCCCTCAGGTCTGCCCGCCGGACGGTCTGTTGGTCCACTGCTCCTCGGACAGTCTCGAGCCATGTGGCCCGGCTGCCCGCATCGGAAACACGTTCGTCCTGACAAGGCAGGTCCAACGGATGCCACTGATCCGACCTATCGCGTCCCGCTCGACTGTGTCTAGGACTGGAAGTTCCCGAAGTCCTCTGTCTCCTCGGATCACGGGCCTCATACGGCCTCAAGAACCCGCTCGGTCTTGGCCTGCTCTCCCGAACTCTAACTGTCTCACGGAAGCGTCGCTCCACTGCCAGTGCATGATCCACTTGGTCCGAGTACACTTGGGTCCTCAGAACGGCGACCTGGTCCACAATCGCAGGGCGAAGCCTCCCTCAAACCGTCTGCAACGGTGAGCTTCGGTCTGCACCATCTCAGGGTCAAATCGGAACAAGGATTTGAACCTCGCCTCGTACTCAGATACAGTCATGCCCTCCTGACGCAGTTCCAAGAACTGCTGATGTTGGTCCTCTTGTGCTGACTGCGGGAAATACTGCTCCAGGAACCACTATCCGAACAGCTGAAAGTCATCACCGACTCGCGCCTGCTCGCGCTGCCACCAATGGTATACATCTCCCTCCAGCTGGAATGCTGTGAAAGATACTCTCATGCCACCATCCAGTATCCCCGACGTATCCAGGTTGCGGGTAATCCGCTCCAGCCATCTCTCGACTGCCTCGGGGTCTGGCTCCCCGGAAAAGACATGTGTGCCCAGCATGCGGAAGTCTCTCAGCGCCTGAGCTGTGTAGCTGTCAAACTGGCTAGGCCTCACGGTGGCGGATGCAGTGGCATCAGACACGGTCTCCGGTGCCGGGGCCGTAGCCTCTCTCTGGGCGATGATCGCCGCTAGTCTCTGAACTGTGTGAGTCAACTCTTCCAAGGTTGCCACCTGGGTCGGCTCTGTGACAAGCGGAACTCTGGGCGAAAATCCCGATGGCCCAGCATCAACTCTCTCGTGCCCCTCAACGGGTGCACCTTGGACACTTGTTGCCCCTACCGACTCAATGGTAGGTGGGCTGCCCTCAACCCCAACTGGCCGGCTCCTAGTTCCTCGTGGTACGTAAGTAGGCGTCATGTTGTATATCCGATGCATGGATAACTCACATGTTCAGTTTCTTAACTTCGTAAAAAGCGACGCGCTTAAATCGCTTGCGTTCATACACGTTTAATAAAAGCCGCACTCGAACTAATAATATACTTAATAAAGTATAGTCATACTTGTTTCACACAACCACAGAGACCCGCACATTTATGCGTCACACAAGTCAACCACACCAGTCAGAAATTTCACACACAAGTCACCCAGTTCACAATTCATACCACACATCAATTTCACAATAGACAAACATCAACTTAATCTCAAGTTCTTAACACGTCCTCATTCTAACATAACATTCATGTCGAAATCGTTTCATTACAACCCGGTTCAAGCGTCCCCGAACTATGTTGTAACCACTTGGCATCCCCCCATCACATCCGACTACAGTGGCCCCTATAGCCGAATCGTGATGGTACATACACTTCAGTTTCTGCAGAAAATTGGGCATGACCCGTTCGTAATTTCTACTAACCATCCGCTTACGCGGGACATCCTACTTACATCTTGCACAACCAATCAATACAATCATAGTACACAACAATCGCTACACACCTCGGGTCTTGGTAATCACACTATTACCACACGACCAAGTCAACGCTCAGTAAACATATAACACAATCCAAGACTCCAACCATGAATGGTTCACATAAAGTACACGGTGCCTATACCGGACATTTCACTAACCCGAGACTCTCTTCGTCTCGTTTCTACGCGTAGGACATTTCCGACTTGCGTAACCGACGTACCAAAACCTAACGACTTAACTCTACCCACCTAATTGACATACGGTTCGAAGTTTTTGAAAAACCAGGCTCTGATACCAAATTGTCATGCCCTAAATCTGGTTTTGACTGGACTCGAGACGTGAACTAAGAAACGATAATAAATAAAAACAATTTATAAAAGAAACAAGTTCTAAAATGATAATTCGACCAATAAGTATGATAAAGCGAGTCAACAGCTCGGAAACAAGAAATAAGATGTTTAGTGCGAAATAGAAAGTACGTCTCTAGACCATACTAGCCTAAGACACCCGCTAGCTCCCAAGCTCCGAGAATCCCGCTAGACCATATCCCGCTCAAGACCTGTAGCATAGTAAATTAAAGGGGTGAGCTTTCGCGCAGTAGGAAAAGTAGTTAAGATGATGAGTATCCGCTCACCACCACGAGTAACCGTCCAATTAGGGCATACTAGCAAGGCACAACAGCTAACCACATCCATGGAATCACATAACCACAAACCATATTCACATGACTATAACCGCACTTAATCATCTCACATAACCAATCACCAAGCAACAACACACGGTAGAGTAATCACACGTCCCGTACAACATTCCCCAATGTCACCGGCTTCCACAGCCCAACTCAACCATATCGTACCGGACCACACAACATCGGTCTAGATATCTTCCCGGACCACACAACATCAGGGTATAACTCACAATACATCATGCCGGACCACATAGCATCGGCCTCGATGTCTTCCCGGACCACACAGCATCGGGGCACGAATCACACCATCCTCGGCCTGAATACCCTACACCGGCATACCCCCTCGATGTAGGTATCGTACCGGAACCTCAACTCGGGGGACCACATACGTGGGACACATTCTCAACCTAGATACCCTACACCATAACCTCCCTCGATGTAGGTATCACACCGGAATACCTTGCCTTGGAACATACCATGAAGGTCTCAACATAACACAATACCATAGTTCAACTAACGGCACACCAAGTCGAACAATCTTACCACAACACACCAGATCGGTCTATCAATCACCCGATCATATCAAAAGCATTGGTTCACGTCATACCAAACATATCACAATCGCCATAACACACCAACATACCACACCGAGCATACCATATCATGATCCTCAATTTAACAACGGATAAACCACATATCAAGCATCACAATCATCGATCATGGCATTACAAACAACACACAACTTAAGGGCTCGACATGGCCCACATGCATTTCTACAGCACGACAATTCCCAAACTTACGGCTCGACATGGCTCGTAAGCTATCCCTCATTTCACTCGTTCCTTACATCCTACATGCAATTCTAACAATTATATCGAGTATTCGCAACCTATATGCATACTAGTAACTTTCCGCAATTAAACCGGTATTCGCTACTTTCCCTACCTCGATTGCTTTCCAAACGCTTAGTCACTTCAAGATGCCCAAAAGCCTCCTCCGCCGAGCTCGGGTCCAACGTCTAAGATCACGAACAATTCGAGAATTAAAGCTAAATCAATTTCGGTTGAACGAGAAAACAACTAGATTATGCCCGAAGATCAAAACATGGGCTGAAGGGATAATGGGCCGGAACGAGGCCCAATCCGGATGGACCAAAGGCCCGGTACCCAACCCGATCCGTGCGGAACACCGGCCCAGTACCTGGCACGGTCCGTGCAGCACACCGACCCGGTACCTGGCACTGTCCGTGCGACACGCCGGCCAAGTACCTGGCACGGTCCGTGCGGCACGCCGGCCCGGTACCTGGCACGGTCCATGCGGCACGCCGGCCCGGTACCTGGCACGGTCCGTGCGACACTCCGGTCCGTGCGGCGTCCCGTGCCAGTCTGGGCAGAAACCTTCTTCTTCCTCCCTCAACTTTGTTTCCACGAATTTTCCACCTCCAAACTCCATTGATGACCTCCCAAACCTCCAAAACAGACCCAATAACTTCAACACTTCAATACCCATAATGAGTTTCATCAAAAACACCAAAAACTTAGTTAATTGCTATCAAAACCTTCACCTTTCTTCACAAAATCATCACCTACACCATGAAAACCTTAAACTCCATCTACTTCAAGCTTTTCTCCATCAAACCCATAAACCAAATTCACCCAAAACAAAAATGGTATGGATATTTACCTTAGGAATGGAAAAAGGAAGAAGAAAACGATGTTTTTGAGACGTTTTGAGGTAGAAACAAGCTAAAGCCTCCTCCTTTTCTCCTTGCTTCTTTTTCAAGCTTCCATGGAACCACTCTCTTTCTCTCTCCCTTGGTATTTTCGGCCAACACTCACAAAATAGGCTGAAATGCTCTCTCTAGCCCCTTTAACCTACTTTAGAATGGACCAAAAGCCCCTTAGCTCCCTTCTTTCATTTTGGCACAAACAAGGGCAAATGAGTCTTTTTAGACCCATTTCTTCTCCTCCAAGCCATCATGGAAACATGTCCATGTTGGGGTCCACCTCTACCCAAAATAAAATCCAGCACACTAAATTAATTCAGTTTCGTCCTTAATTAGGCTTAGTTTGACCCGAGTTTGACTTTTTCGTAAAATTAGCCATTTGAAAGGGAACGACCCAACTACGCTGACCGTAACAACGACTAAGATTTTTGGGTCCCGGAAAGGTCCCGAATGGATCTCGAAGTCATCGATTGACTTATCCGACGGAAAGTCAACTTTCGCAAAAAACCACCAGTTCGATCGGGATCGACCGGGGGCGGTTCTTACAAAGATTTTAGTAGGATTTGTTTGGGTTTTGTTAATTTGATGAAACCCAACTTTGGGTATTGGAGTATTGAGGTATTTGGGGATGAATTTTGAGGTTTTGGAGCTTAACAATGGAGTTTTGGAGGTTTGGATTCGTGGGGACGAAGTTGAGGGAAGAAGAAGAAGGAGGCAGTCAGACCCGTCATGGATTCGTGACGGGAACTGTGACGGATCACGTCACGGCTCCGAGATGGAGACCATGACGGCGCACGTCACGGTTCCGTGACGTTAATCGTGACGGCACACGTCACGGCTCCGTGACCCAGACCGTGACAGAGCTTGTCAAGGCTCCGTAACCCACTCCGTGATGGATCAGAAATGGACCTTTCCAAGTCCATTTTGGTTGTTTTCGAGTAATTAGGAAGGTTATCCATAACCGAACGTACTGGGGATTAGTTTGGGTGTTTTCTCTTTAAACCACCCTTGAATTATTATTAAATCTCGTGTTACTTTGTGATCTTAGATGTTGTTCCCGATCGTGGCGGAGGAGACTACTAGGCGGCTCGTGGTTGTTTGAGTTGGATTGCGGTTGAAGTCGGGAAAAGTAGCGAATACCGGTTAAAATGCGAAAAGTTACTAGAATTGCATATAGGATATAAGTAATCGGAATAACTGTAGAATCACATGTAGGATGTGAATAACTAGTGCAGTCATTTAAAATGTGGGATAACTTGCGGGCCATTTCGTGCACGTAGGTTTGGGACTTGTTGTGCTGTAGAATTGCATGTGGGCCATGTCGTGCCCGTAGGATTGGGTGATGATTGCGCCTGTTTGTGATTAGTAGCTTTGTAATGTTTGGTCTGTGGTATGCTCCGTTGTTAAATTAATGGTGGCGATATGCTATGAGAATGTGTGACTGTTAGTGTGAACTATTGCCTTGTGACATGTTTGAGACCTTGTATGTGTGTACCCCGGTAGGATATCTAGGCCAAGGATGGTGTTCCGGTCCGATATCTAGGCCGATGTTGTGTGTTCCGGCTAGATATGTTCCGAGGTTAGGTGTTTCGGTATGGTGTCTATACCGACGCTGTGTGTTCCGGTATATGATATCTAGGTCGAGTATGGAATTCTGGTCCGACATCTAGGCGATGCTATGTGTTTCGACTAGATATGTTCTGAGGCTAGGTGTTCCGGTATGATGTCTATACCGATGCTGTGTATTCTGGTATAGGACATCTCGGCCGAGGCTGGTGTTCCGGGATGATATCCAGACCAATGCTGTGTGTTCCAGTACGATATGTTCAGAGGCTAGGTGTTCCGGTGTGATATCCTGACCGATACTGTGTGTTCTGATATACGTATACCTCGATGTTGTGTGTTCCGGGACGATATCTAGACCGATGTTGTGTGTGCCGGTATGATATGTTGAGCCGTGCGGTGTGATCCGGCGTATTATGGGAGACTTACTGTGTGTATTGATAATGATTTACTGTGTGTACTTACTGGTGACTCTTTGAGATATTGTTTGGGTGTGAATATTGAGTAATTGTTAATTGTTGAGCATGGTTGATTTCACACGCTAAGTGTGGCGATTGGGTAAGTGGTGTGATCAAACGATGTTATGGTTAAGTGAGGTTGGTTATGATTGTGATTACTGTTTGATTCGTTAGTTGTTGTGCTTTACTAGTATGCCATGTTTGGACGGGTATCCGTGGTGCGAGCGACATGCTCATCCCCTTTACTACTTTTTCCTACTGAGCGAAAGCTCACCCCCTTCATTATTGTGTTAATAGGTTTTGATCGTGAGTTGGTTTAGAGGACGTCTCGGGCTTAGGAGCTTAGCGAGAGTCCTAGTTTTGGGTTGTCTAGAGACGTATTCCCGTTATACTAAACTTCTTTTATTTGGATTTCGAACATTTGACTCTTGTTACCGGAATTGCTGAATTTAAACTTATTGGAGGTTTATTTCGTTTAAATTTGCTTTCTTTATTATTATTTTAGTTCACGTCTCGAGTCCGGTCAAAACCGGATTTGGGGCGTGACAACTGAAGGGTTCCTCCATGGACCCCAATGAATAGCACGGATCAGAGACGGAAGTCAAACATAATAACACACTGGGAGAAGTGGTTGTGGAGGGGGGATGCGTGGACATGATGAAGCACGATGCAGAGAAGAAGAGGTTGGAAATGGCAGCGAGAGAGAACCGAACCCTAAAACATGATTTTTTTTTGCTATAAGCGTTTTACTGATTAATTATCCTTAAATATTTAATTTAGATTAGAGTGGATTTGTTCATCCTTTTTAAAATCTCACCAAAAATATATACTACTCAATAGATAAAACATCAAACTCATAATTAAAGAAAATGATTAGTAGGGTAAATTGAATTGGATGTGAGCCGATAGGAGCCATGTACGTACCGATGGATGATAAATGATTAAAATAAATGATACCGAATTGCAACGAATGTGAGATAGATTGAATTCATTGGTAAGAACATCTATAACAAGAGAATCATGTGTCGGACTCGCGAATAGTTAATCGCGAGTCGCACCGTTGTGGAAGAAAAAACGTGCGACTTGCGAATTACGGCTAACAATTTTGGTTCGATGATTCGCGAGTCGCAACCAGCCAACCAAAATGCGCCATGTGGCCTCTAAAAATCCGTTTTTGTGCAAACGGTGTCCAAAATTTACAAATTTATACTCATTATGTTAGTATTGTTCTAAATAATTTATTTAATGTCTTTAATCCCCAAAAAACATTGATTTACACTTTGAATCGAGAAAACGAACAAAAACCCAACATCCCTACGAATCATGAGTCACATGCATGAGTCTCACACTGTGTAACACAACTCAATTTAGGGGACTCGCATCATAATTCAATACAGTCATCACATGATCCTCAAATCATGATCCCCATATGTGAGTCCTTCACTATACATGCTCAATGGTGGTGGCACACTATCAAACCACTTGACAAAGCGACGAGTATAATGTATCCATCCAGGTACTCCTACGTGTGTACCATTTCTACAAATTTTACATTGTCATTTTCCGTTTTAGCGGTCTCTTTCATCACTACGTTGTACAAGTTCTGTGCCAATCTCCGCGCTATACGCAACCCTAATCAATTCGGTCCATGTAGGACTAGGAGGGATAATCATTAGAAATCAATTGCCCCAATTTAATTAAGGTTAGTGTTGGAAAAAAGTGAGTTTATAAAAAATGAGAACGGTCAACTTGACGCTTAATTATCTATCGGATTGGCTCATCCTACAATTATGGAAAGATTAGTTCTATGTTCTAGGAAGTAAAGTCTTTCCAATGAGATATAATGAGTCTAAATGGAAAAGAGGTGAATGATAAAATAAAAATCAAAGATCACTCATTGAACTTGATTTTTGATAAATATACAAGTGGAAAAAGCATTATTCTTATAAAGTCCCACATGAAAAGATTATCAAGTTTTCCTTGGGTTTACATAACATGATCTTCCTAACATATTTAAATTGCTCGGATATAAGGCTCTCTCTCGCACTCAGGAACTCGGGTTGCAAATTCAGGGTCAGTTCAACCTAAACAGACTTGAACTCATGTGCACGACGTACTGGTCGCGAACGCTGCACCAGATTTGGGCCCGTAACGCCAGGTCTGTTTTGCTTCGATCCAAAATTATGTATTTCCAAAAATTGTTGTTTCCATAATCTCGCTCTCAACCCTCTCCTCTTTTTACCTATTTAAGATCTGCTTTAGTCACAATTTGTAGACACGAAAATACCCAAAAATATTTCACTCCTTTTACAAGATTAGAGCTATCGTTTTATTCTTATTCGGTTCCACTTCTCATACACGGTTTCGAGTTCGATGATGTTGTTGTTGTTGTATACTGGGAGACTTGCTAAAACGGAGAAATAAAAAGTCTTAAGGAAACCGGTTCATGGGCCTCGACAAACTAGTTCCCTTTTTAAGATTTTGTTACTTTATGTAATTCGATTTTCATTAATAATAATTACTCTAGTTTCTATATGTTCTTTATTTTTTATGGAATAACCCGAGTAACAGTTAGTATATTTATAGTTTTGATATCAGATTAATATATGAAGTGTAATTAAAGTCAAATGGTTTGACCTCATTCACTTTTTTGGCTTTTAGGGTTTTCTAATATTTCTCACTCATAGTCATTCCCGCCTCTGACAACCATCATTATTCTCTCATCATGTCTTCGCCACCACCCCACCTGTTGACCCCATGTGGCTCCTTGTCTGAACCTACGTCGCCCCCCTCACGGCTTGTCCGATGCAGTGAGGACCATGGGTCGACCCAGCGGGAGACATCCATGTCCTTTCCTCGCATCGCATCGCCTCCCCGTTGGGATGATCTATCCCCCGACGTTGAACATCATGCTTATGACAACTCCTCGTGCGCTGACGCCAATCCTAAGATATCACGACGAGGAACAGAGGAAGACAACAACTCCACTCTTCAATAGCTTCCCACTGGCACTGCCATACAAGATATGGCTCACGTACTCGATCGATCCCGCTTCACTAATCCACCACTATTGCACCCTTATCGGCGAGGAAATAGGGCCCGAACCTACCCCATCCGTCACTTGGAACCCATGAGGGGTAATCGGACCCACTTAGAGGGATCCATCCCACTTGTCTCTCCCGCACATGATCGAGCTTTCCATCTAGTTGGGGTCTACCCTTGGAGACCGATCCATCATCAATAGTTGGTGATTGAGGAATCGGTCAACACCGAACAAGAGGCATACAGTAACCGACGAGCACTACGGGTGCATGCAATGCTTCTCAGAATCCGCATCATTGTGGGTAGACGCCCTACATGCGTCAACCAGTAGGCGCTCACCATCATAGAGGAAATCCCCACGCCTCGTCCCGGTGATCATGTAATTGAAAGCACTCTTGATGGACAATCGGAGGGGCCTTACGGAATAACTCTCCCCCACAAGGACATGAGGTCTCGCCACCTCCCTCTAGTGTAGACATGGCAACAATAACCATGCTAGGGAAGTTGGCCTCGATGGGGCAACAACGAGGCTAGCTAAGCAGCCTCACTAGTCACCATGAGGCCCATAGGTCACCTCGGGGTGTTCTAGAGGATCCACACCCCGACCCGTAAGGAACAGACACCTTCTATTCCTCATCATTCTCATTTCCCTAATATGCTCCTTGGACGACTGTTACGACACAACAACCCTGTTCAAGTCGAGACATGGATAGATCATTGGATTCATTGCACCAACCATAGTACAAATAAGAAACCACCCCTAGATCTTTCCTTGGTAGTATTAGGTATCTTGCCATAGGATTAGTATTCGATCGTCATCAAAACTGTATCTCGTGCTATTATCTTATTTCCAGTACTGTATGATCCACGTGATGTTTTTATTTCGATATCAATAGAACTTATATTATATGCTAAAAAAAGTCATATAGTTGGATCTGCAAAATATTTGTCATTTCTATCTTATATGATTTTATTAATATTTTAACCAGAAAATATTTCTATTTTTTTTCTAAATGATATGATTTTAAGAAATGTCGATTCTTTATATTTATATAGGATAACTTATTGGCTTGTTAGAAAAGGTCGTTCTTGGTCTGGATATGAGTGGTTGGGAATGTCCATCCCCGACACTTTGCAATGTATTTTGTTTTCAGAAACTTAAATAATATATATATATAGGGTAGCTATCCAGTAAAAACCATCCTTATTGTGCAAACTATGAACCAATCTAAGCCACAGGATGCGGTCAAAGTGACGTCAGCAGAGCGCGCGCGATGCTGACATGTGGCCGTTTCGCGCGCGCATCTGCCCGCGCGCTTGAGCGTGTTGACCACGCGCGCGCACAGTGCTAATAGTTTGGGCGCACAGTGCTTATAGTTTAGCACAGTGCCAAACTATCAGCACTGTGCGCCCAAACTATTAGCACTGTGCGCGCCCACGTGTCAGCACCTGGTGAGTTCGTAGTTTGCACAATAAGGCGCGGTGTTTTATATATTTATTTCCCACGTGTCAGCATCTGGTGCGCTCTGCTGACATCACTTTGGGCGGATCCTATGGCTCAGATTGGTTCGTAGTTTGCACAATAAGGAGTGGTTTGTACCTGATACTAACCCTATATATATATAGGGACGCTATCAGGTGCGAACCATCTGTAATATGCGAACCTGCGAACTGCATCAGGACCGTGTATCTATCAGCAGCGCGCGCGATCTACGGCTCAGAGCTAAGCGCGCGACAGTGCGCGAATTGGAACCAATTCTGGGCCACGCGCCTCTTCTCAGGGGCAAAAATGGAATTTACCATTTTTAATTACGCGCGTGGCCCAGATTCTCTCGCAAAATAGAATAATTATATCCGCAATCTAACCTGTTCTTCTGAGATTTTAATTTAAACCAAATTGTCTTAAATAAAAACTGATAAACACAATGCTTGTCGTTTTAAACTGAAAAAAAATTAAAAAATTCTGATCCTCAAACAAATTCTTCTATATATGCAAAAAATAATAGCAGTATAATATAAAAAAAATTATGTCTGCTTTCCTTGCCTATCATTTGACCTCTTTAGTGTAAGTGCAAACAATTTGTTCTTTATCCGCAAACGGATATATCAATATCAGCAAACAGATTTCATTTTGATTTAGTTGGTCTAGATTCCATTATATTCTCAAACAATAAAAAATAAAACCTCAAAAAACACCCTATGTGCGCTCCTCTTTTTTTCAACCTATGTTACGAAGGAAAATGTTTTTCTTGGTATTCTGTCAACTTTCGCAAACTGGGATTCCTGTATTCGCAAACGACATTAACTGTATCCTCATAAAACAATTCTGCAAACTAAATATCAAAAACGGATTTGTCCTCTTTAACTTATCCACAAACAATTTGTTTGTCATCCGCAAATGATTATATCGATATCTGCAATCAAGAATAATTGTATCATAATATGAGATGCAGATGAAACAATTAAAGATCAACAACATAGCACGTGTAACATCCATGACAACATATTTAGGGACCCACCAATCCAACTAAACCCTACATTTTGCCTATATATATAGAAAACTTCGCAAACAAAACATTAACTCAACCTCAACTCTCTCCCAATTATAAACCACGGATGCTTGCAACATAGAGAAGGATAAGATCCCCAACATCAATCTACCAACAAGAGATGAGCTGCTGAAGAGGGAGGAGGCCCTATACGCAAAATAAAAGATTCTTCTCAATGTTGAGAAGGTCTCAATGAAGCACAAGATTTTAAAGGTGAAGTTTTGATCGATGCAAAACTTGATATCGATCTTCTTGTGACTGAGACAGCCAAACTCGCCAAGGACGACATGTCATGTGACTTCATAAATACTATCAAAAACCTTATTACCAGTGTGGAAAAAGTTAACAAAGCACTTGATGCTGTTGTATATATGCTGTAGTTTGCTACCACTACGTCAATGAATGACCTAGAAGAAGATGGCTTTGTTCTACTCCTTTTTTTGTATCTTTTAAGTATGGTGCTCTTTTGCTCAACAAGTGTTATGAATGAAAACATTTTTGAAAAATATCATTTGCTCTATTTAGCTTTTCTGCAAATGATTTGTTCTTCACCCGCAAACTATTATATCCAAATCCGCAAACGGTTTTCATTTTGGTTTACTTTTTTGCAAACTTGAATGATTATATATGCAAACTGGGGTTCTTGTATTTGCAAACGAAAATAACTGTATCCACAAACCAAAAATAAGCTTAAACATGATTGATTTCATATGTTGAAATATTTACTTTCCACAAAAAAAATTAAAAAACTACAATAATTAAGCATCATCATCATCCCAGAAATCTTCTTCATCTTCAACAACTCCTTCCTCAGGATCCTTCCCATATGGGTCTATGTTGTCTTCTTCTTCCTCTTCTCCCTCTTGCTCTTCTTCATCATCCTCTGCATGGACATCTTCTTCATCATCATCCAGCCAATCTTCATCAACATAACAACTGCCTTCTTCATCATCCTCTGCGGGAGCAGGTGCGGTTGGAGGTTCTTCTTTTTCTGGTTCGAAGTCTGCTTCTCCTTCCTCCTCATTCTCCTCTTCATCTTCTTCCTCATTCTCCTCTTCATCTTCATCTTCTTTCTCATTGTCCTCTTCATCTTCATCTTCATCCGGCGGTGATTCATAATCAGGATCCCCCGGTTGAGGAATGTCGTACTCATTGATGAGAGGGTCATCATCAGAAGAAGAGGAGGAGGAGGAGGAGGAGGAGGAGGAGGAGGAGGAGGAAGGATTCAGCCTGCACCTCTTTGAACAGACGTCGTCGTCATCATGATTACTGAAGATTTGTGATGGTGGAGACTTGCATTCGAAAGATTTCCATTTGTCTCCATCACTGTTATAATACAGAATAGATAGAGACTTTGGAGATGATGACATGGCTACCTACTACGACAGGGATGATAAGAAAATAATTGATTTGTGCTTAAATATAAAGATATCAAAAGGGTATCAGAAAATTTGGGAAAATGGAACGACGCCATTAATTTGAGAAGCTTTTCGTTTGGCGCGAAGAGATTTTTGTAATGATGACAGAAGATATTGAAATGAAAAGGCGAAATGAAAGGGCGTTTGTAGTCAAATCAAAAATGAAACGACGGTTGCGTGTATTCAGATCAAAAATTAAAATCATTATTACCTTACTTTTTACTGCATGCTTGACACGTGTTCTAACCTGTTGAATTTCGGAAATTAATATTCTGAAAATACAAAATTCTAGTTTGCGGAAATAATCTGTCTGTTTTACGTAAATGGTTTACCAGTTTGCGGAAATGAGAATGATGTTTTGCGAATAATGGACATTCTGTTTGCAAAAATGTGCTTTCATCACATTACGTGCGTGCTTGGCACGTGTCCACCAAATACTCTAAATCAATACCCCTATAAATATACCCATTCTATCACCGATAAAAAAAATATTCACTCTCACATCTCTTCTGAATTATTAGATCATATAGACGAAAATGGAATCATCATAAAAAAAAACTCAAAATCGAAGTTCTTGACAAAGAACATCATGCATCCCTACGTGAGCTTCGAGACCTGAAGATTTCTATCATCAAATCTCATTTGATGATAGTACAAGACAGGGTGGCCAATCTGATGGCTGAATTGTATGCAGAAGAAGACATATCCAACGCGGATGAAGAACACAAGGAGTGCGTGAAGAGCATGAGTAAGACACTCTAGTTGTATAAGGCTATAATTGGAACCGTTGTAGAAGAGCGCATCTAAGGGATTGCATGAACTTTCCCTTCTGTTTTGATGTCTTTTGTGTTGGCTTTTAGTTCTTCTGTATGATGTCGTTATTTTTGTTGTTCTTCCTTACTACAGATGAATCAATGAAAAGCATTTTTTTTAAAGTAAATATGCACAAAAATTTACACAATATACTACCTAGTTTGCAAAATGTATACAATATTCCGCAAACAAGATACCTTGTTTTCTCAAACTCGTAAAGCCACAAACGCAAACATCATATTTCGTTCTTCTTAAATATTTGAGAAAATATTTCGTGTGGCTCGAGAGAAATTTCTAGTTTTCAAAATGTACACAATGGTTCCGCAAACAAGATGCCTTGTATTCTCAAACTCGTAAAGTCACAAACGCAAACTTCATAATTCGTTATTGTTTAATATTTGAGAAAATATTTCGTGTGGCTCGGGAGAGATTTACCAAAGATACTGATCAGACAATGGTGAGATTTGGAAGTGACGCGTGTCAAGACACGATTATATACTGCAAAGAGCCCGTGATTTTTGTTTTGAGGATATTTTTATAATTGTTTGAGAATTTAATACATAAGAAATACAAAATCGTCAGTTTTGGATAAAACACTTGATATTCTGATCTCGAAAAGTAACTACCCACTAACTCCATTACTTTGTTGAAGATTACAATAATACCCCATAGGACCATTGCTATATATACCACTACTGTGTAACTACTTTCACACATCTTTCACTCTTCAACTCAAAAAAAGAAACAAAAATGGCCTCAATGAATGCTGAATGGGCTCAGATGAATGCAGAGGATGAAGCCAGGCGTTTGGCTACCATCCACCCTCTCTGGAAGCTCAAATTCACAAAAATCCAGTATAATATGCTGATGATGGATGCGCAGGTGGTCAAGCTCCTTGCTGAAATCGAAACGGATGAAAAACTAATGTGGAACACAAAAGAAAGAGAGTCGGAAGAACGCATGCTTGAGAAACTGAGGGAGTATCAAGAATTTCTCGGAAAAATAACTGTAGATCCTTAAGCCACATCCAGAAGAAGATTGGTGGTATCTAGTTTTTCATGCATGCCATCTTTTATGTTTTTGTTTGGTGTTTCACACACCATGTTTTCCTAATGAATCTATAAATATTCTCAAACTAGATGCTGTATTTTCTCAAATCATGCTTTCTGTATTTTCAACATGACTGACAGTATCCGCAAACAATAAATCGAAAATCCGCAAACTAGATATGAAATATCCGCAAACTACTTCTGAAATATCCATAAACTTTACATTAAAAATCCGCAAACTAAATCTGAAATATACGCAAAGAATCTATTCGCTAATAAAATAAAATGTTTCGATTGAACTTTCAAAACTGAATCGGGTTCGTCCATTGCGAGTAATATATCGACGGTCCTAGATTAGCGCGCGAATTTACCCCAACTTCCTCTATAAAGCCTCAAAATTCAAAAACGGAAAGTTCCTAAACAGGAAATCAGAAATCGAATCAAACACAGAGTTAGAAAGTCTCTCGAAAAAATCTCTACGATTTTCCAAGTATCAACCCTAGATCGGAGTTTTCTCGAAGAAATACAGATCACGAACTAGGTTAAAAAAACTGCGATTCTTCAAAAACTCAGATCGCACCTGAGATCGAACCAAAGATCGCACCGACAGATCCCACCGTGAGATCGTCGGAAATCGCAACAGAGATCGTCAGAGATATTGATTGATATCGTCGGATTTTAACACAACAAACAATACACAAATCAAGATGTCATTTACAATATGTAAGTATAGATCTTTTCAACAAAATTGATTTTCTTCTACAATCGCTGCAAATTCTGATTTTCCGTTGACCAAAACGTCATGATCATCGTGGTTTTTTTATCCGTAAACTAGAATGCCTAGATACTCAAAACAGTAGTTTGTGTTGTACGATATTTAGCGACATAAAATATTTGTTTCTTCTCAAACAATATATAAAATCTCTTCCATGACAAACTCTCAAACTAGGTGTGCAGTATCCGCAAACTAACTTGCTTATTTCCGCAAAGCATAAATAATCTACTTTGCCTGTTACTATATACTACTGCCTGTGTATCAATTTGAGTATATTATAACTATCTGATTCTATGTATGCTGTATATGCAATCCGAAATTATTACATCCTCAAACTGATCCTTATTTTGATGAATATCAGCTGCAGGCACAGATAGTGACTGTACTGCAGAATCAGATCTCCAAAACACTGTTCTGTTTTCTACTGGAGGAACCAAGATATACTTGCCATCCTGCCAGCCTGAACGAACGCCGTTTGTAGGAAAGCAATTCAAGACACTGAATAATTAAGGCGATAGATTTCTACCAAAATTACACTAGACTGTCTGGATTCACTACAAGAAGGTCTACCGAGAAGAAGGATAAAACAAACAACATAAAGCTAATGTCACGCCCCAATTTCAGTAAACCGAACTCGGGACGCGAACATTTAAAAACATAACTCGTTTGAAACCTGTTTTGAATAAACCCTTGAAATTTCCATTTAGTTAAACCAAAATAATAATTACAGTTTAAAACACGTCCCAACAAGTGGACAAAAGTACAAGGTATCCGTCACTAGACTCAAAAGACAAAACCCGGACTCCGCTCCTAGCTCCACAAGCTTCGAGAGCTCACCTAGTCCGTCCCACGAACAGTACCTGTAGGAAAAGCAGCTAGGGGTGAGCGTTCGCTCACCACCACAGATAACAGACTGACTACGGCATAATTTGCAGACAAAACAAGTAACACCACCAACAATTCAACACCGGGGAACGCCATCCCCAACCCAAGTACTCTAACTGAACATACACCCACTGTTGCCTTCCCTGACCAACTCGACAACCTGACATGTAAAGTAGACCCGACACAACCATTGACGACCTCTTCCAAGGACTCAAAAGAAAGTCACGCAACACCAAACAGCATCACAAGGGATCGTACACCAAACAAGATCACAAAGGATCACAAACCAGCTGCCAAGAACGCCCTCCCGGGACTCTAACCTGGTCAGGCCAACCCAAGAATGCTGCAACTTACCGGGACTCTAACCCGTAAGCCAGCCGGAAAATGCTGTAACTTACCGAGACTCTAACTCGTAAGCCAGCCGAAGAATGCTGCAACTTACCGGGACTCTAACCCGCAAGCCAGCCAAAGTATGCTCACAAACCCAAACCACACACGCGCGGCCAGGACCCCTTTATTAGCGGGCGGGCCCCCTACCCCTTCTGAACATGCAGACACGTGTGCTCGTGGACCCCCGTTTCAGGAAGCGGGCCCCCAACCTCCGGTAACCACAAACACAATCACAATCACAATCACAAGCAAGTTCAACAACCAGTAATAACACAAGTTCAACACTCACAGGCACTCATGGCCACCAAGACACCAACAGTAAAACTCGGACTCAACAGCCCCACAGGCACTCACGGCCTCCCAAGACACACCGACAGTAAGACACGGACTCAACAGCCCCACAGGCACTCGCGGCCTCCCAAAACACCAACCATAAAACACGCTTGCAACTTACCGAGACTCTAACTCGGAAGCCAGCTAAAGAAAGCTTGCAACCCCCCGAGACTCTAACTCGGTCAGGGCAGCCAAAGACACCAACCTTAGTATACGGCTCTCAAAGCCACCAAAAACACCAATTTAAATACACGGGCTCTCATGGCCACCCAAAACACCAACAATTAACTACGGCTCTCATGGCCACCCAAGACACCAATTTAAATACACGGGCTCTCAAGGCCACCCAAACTCAATCAATAAATAATACGGGCTCTCAAGGCCATTCAAAACTCGATAATAAAACACGGGCTCTCAAGGCCACCCAAGACGCCAAATAAGCAATCAACCTCCGGCTTAACCAAGCCTCCAACAGTCCTAATATCAACAGTTTCTCAATCAACCTCCGGGCATGGTCATATGCCTCCAGTACTCCTAATATCGATAAGTTCACAAACAACCTCCGGGCATGGTCATATGCCTCCAGTAATTCAATTATCGCTAAGTTCTCTGATCCTACGACACTACTAAGTGTCACATGCTTTTCTCATAAACGCTACAATCCCGTATCATGCTTTTCTAATATTTAAATAAACCTAAATAACCCACGACACCCTGGTGTCACATGCAATTCTACAGTTAACTTTCCCTAGTCAGGGCCGAGATCCGGCTACTTTTCCCTACCTCGTGCGTGTTCTCCCAAAAGCCAAACCACGAGCTTCGGTGATGATCTCAGTCACTCACCCAGCTTTCCCTTGCCTCGGTCCGTGGCACGATCTAAAGGAACACAATTTAAAGTCACTAAACAACTCGCAGGAATAAACCGAAAACCAATAAACTCGATGCCCAAACTTAACCCCGACAATGTCGATCACTCCCAAACTTCCCAATTACCCGACATTGTCGATAAAGGACCCATAAAGGTCCGATTCGCCCGACATGGCGAATCTGCCCGGGTTTAGTTAATTGCCTTCCGGGGCTCCGAAAGCCCCCGTTTTCGTTTCTACGGTCCTAGAATAATTCAAGGAACCCAACGCACTTGACGGAATCGAATTCCGACTTCTAAGTCAATTAATTAACATTTAAAGTTTCCAAAACCCGTTAATTACAACTTCTCCAATTTAATTCCAAATTTCGATTCGATTAAGGGTAAATGGTCCGGGGAACGTTTTAAACCACCCGAACGATAAAACCCGAGCACCCGAGCACGTGGGCCCCACCCAACCATCTTGGCTGTGCCCTAGGGTTAAGGTGGGGGGCTCGGCCACCATGTGGTGGCTGCTGCCAGCTCCGGCCAGCCACCTCATGGCTGGCCGGCCACCACCCACGGTGGCCAGAGCTCCTCCCGAGCCTCCGGTCACCGGAAAACGTGCAATTAAACCCCCAAACACCTCTAAAACGTCTCTAACACCTCCCCAACCTCCACACAACCCTAAGTCATTCGTTTTAACAAAACCCTAGCTTTCCAAAATAATCAAAACGAGAATCGGTTTGGGTATTACCGTAGAGGAGGATGAGGTGAGCTTGAATCTCTAACTTTTGAGATGATCGAGTGGTGGAGATGACGTGAATAGTAGCTCCAAAACCCTAGCAACCTTCTTCTTCTCCCTTTCTCTCTTCTCCTTCTCTCTCTAACTTCTCTCTTCTATTTTCTAAATAAAAAAACTAACTCAAAAACTCACCTTTTCTCTCCTTTAACCCATAATTTCGGCCACACCTATCAACCACACACTTTCCCCCCAAAACTAACACCACCATCTAATTGACAAGTGTCAAGGTGGGTCCCACACCTTATGGAAAATATCTAGTTGATATTTTCCAGTCAGTTTCGCGAAAAACGAACGTTTCGAGCCCCGAACGGGCACTTTTCCCAAGAAATTACGAAACTTGACGGGCTACAAGGAAACGGCTCAAATAAGACCGCTGCGATGATGGCTAAGCTTTTTGGATCCAAAACGGTCCTCGAATGGACCAAAACGTCGCTCGGTTGACTTTTCCAGCGAAAAGTCAACATTTCCCAAATTGATCAGAAAGTTGCCCTGAGTCCCCTGGAACTCATTTTGGTCGATAACGGGGTCAACTTAAGTCCGGTATGACACTCGAGGTCATTTTATGTTCACTTAACTGTCAGTCTTAAAAAAATTTAAATTTTTCCTGTTTTTCGCAGGTTTGACTGCGTTGACCGGGAGTGGTTATTACAGCTAAAGTACATGGTATGCTCCAAACAGGGTGAGATCCCCGAACAAAACAGTCCGCAACTTTCAAAGCCTACAAAAAAGAGGAACAGATTGCTCACAAGAATTAATTGTGGAGCAATGATAAGGTTCACATTTGTTTCGGAGGAATTAGGATACAAAGTATCAAAATTTGTTGAAGGTCATAACCACCCTATGGTTGGAGCGGAGCACAGACATGAGATGTGAGGTAACTGACACATGAAAGGCCACTACTGCTGATCTTGACCTGGGTGACGGATCAGATCCGTCACCCAGGTTAGCTTATCCGTCGGCCTGGATCTTGGCTGACGGATACATCCGTCGGCCAAGATCCGTCGGCCAGGTCTCGTCGGCCAAGTATTTGGCCGACGGATGCAAGAATCCATCGGTACGCTGAACAATGGCCCGACGGATCCCATCCGTCAGCCAAAAATGATCACCTTAGTCACGGATTCGATCCGTCAGTCTGCTTCGGTGACCCTGCCGACGGGTATCATACGTCAGGAAGGAATTTCCACGTGGCCGACATATCGGACCTGTCGGAAAGGCGTAACTTCTTGCCTGACGGATGATACCCATCGGCAGGGTATTATGGCTTGCTTGACGGATCATACCCGTCGGCAAGGTGGAAAATCTTGGCAGGCGGATCACTCCCGTCAGGCAAGTTTTTACACAATGTCGACGGGTGACATCCGTCAGGCAAGACTTCCACCCTGCCGACGGGTGCAATATGTCGGGCAAGGTTTAACACCCTGCCGACGGGTGCTATCTGTCGGCCAGGTCTAAACCTGTCCGACGGATGTAGATGCTTGTATCCGTCAGCCAACTGTGAGTAGAAAAACAAAAAAAAATGTTTCAAAATTCATGCACCCAACCGTGCAGTAAAATGTACCTGTTCATGTACCATCCGAACCGTAATAACAGCAAGCACACATACAAACCATAAACACGGCAACCAAACATCCAACCGACATTATCAAATATAATAGTTCTAAATAAGTTTATCAGTGCACAGAACATAAAAAGTTATCAGTTCAGGTATCCAAATAACATAATGTTCATAGGAAAAAGGGGAGGACTGACTAAGGTAAAGATGGTGGGGCTGATGACGGGGTCTCTGAAGCTGGAGTCGCTGATGTAGGAGTCGCTGACGGTCTGACAGAAGAAGGCACAATGGTGTTCTGCTGAGTGGAAGCCCAAGAGTTGAACAACTCCCGGAATTGAGCTTGTTCCGTAGCTTGGGCAGCAATCCTGGACTCCATTTCTAGGCGCTGCTCCTCCATCAACTAGCGTTGCTCCTCCAATTTCCGAGCGAACTCAGCCTGTTGATCAGCCAAGCGAGTCTTCAGGTCTTCTAGCTCCTCAGACGAGCTGACTGAACGCGCACTCGAGCACCCACTGGCTCCCACATCCCGTTGGGTTGGGAGCTTGACCGCCTTCCCGATGCCTGATTGGAGTCTGCCCTTCTGGTGTTTACCTGTGATAATCTGGATGAGGGGGAGCTCTTCCTCCAAATCAATGCCTTCGCCACAGTAGGCGATGAACCCTCGCACTCCGTCACCTGTGGCTGCGATAACCGCTCACGGGCCTCATCCACAACAGATTTTGCATGTGCCTGATATACATAAAACACCAATATAATTTACAGTTTTATACGATACAGGATAGAAAAACCCATAATCGTATTACCTTAATAATAAGTGATGCAATAAATTTAATTAAAACAAGATATACCGCTCTTTTCACGTTCTCCTTGTTGAGGTCATTTTCCTTTGTGTAGACCTCGACGTAGGCGTCGCGGCGTGGAAGGAGGGAGGATTTGGCAAGAAACTGTTTGGCCCGTTTTGCGAGTGGCATACTACCCCCGTGGTGTGCAGTCAGGTTCTGTGCTCGAGAGGCCTTCCCATTGTCACTCAATTTCTACAATAAACAAATCAGATGGTAAACAGTTATAATACACTCTAATTCGAAACTAATTATTGATAACTCGTGAGTAGTACTTTACATAATTTACCAAACACAATAATAAAGTACTTACTTTGAAGTCCTCTGATTTGAAGTGCCTGCAGAGCCAACGGAACTGCTCCTCGCGTTCAAGGAACTCCAGCGGTGTGGGTATGTGTATCTCAGCATCGGGGTGATCGGGGTCTTTGTACTTCGGCTCCATCTTGAGGATCCACTCATGGATTTCATACTTCCATTCACGGTAGCGGTTGGATGCCGTTTCCATGACAAAATCCAGAAGCTTGGTAAAGTGTGGTCCGGTTTCGAACTCGTACAACATCTGACAAAATAAAAACACCATGATTAGTAATTATATAAGAAATAATTAAATGAATCAATGAATGCGAAAAGGTAATGTACTTACGCTGAGCTGGTAGAACATAACCTCCTTAGCACTTTCAGGAACTTCATGGAAGAACGCCTGGCCCATGGGGATGTAAGTCCGCACTATGGACCCAATCACCCGTACGGCATCCTCGCTCTCAAGTGTCCCTATCAGGTGTTTACCGTTATGGCCCAAGGTAAATTTTCCCCCTGGCAGAGCCAGATCCTTGAGCCTACGGTGGAGGTTCTTGTTGGTCACAATACCTCGCTTCCCTGTCTTGGTCTTTGTTATGGTGGAGGCCACCTCTCCTCCGGCCAGCATGGCAGCCACATCTTCATCGTCCTCCACTAGTTTTTGGGAACGAATGCTCAGGACATTTTCCCAGTTGGTGGTAGATGCTGCCTCACTACCACCGGGAGAAGGGGCTGCCTCACTACAACCGGGAGAAGGAGACTCGCAGTCTCGAAGGCGCCGCATTGTAGGTGCCCGAGCCGTTGTATTTTGGGTGGAGTCTTGGGTGGTTCCACCAGATGCGCAGGGTTGCGCTCGAAGGGCCTCGGGGGCGGTCAAGAAATTGAGCCGGTTGTAGAACTTGTTATAATTTCTCTTCCCCATCCTGCGAAGTCATGTGAACTCAAATCATACTTTGATTTAGAAAATATAGCATAGAAACTCATCAAAAAAATTGCAATCCTATACATAGCTCACCCATAAATTTAAAGTCTGCAACAGTTCGGTGCTAATGTGTGAATGGGTAAATTTAAATCAATGATACGTAACAACACACAAACATTTAAATATCTAATGACTGCATATTTATGAAGTTCTATGAATTTGCAGAAACAAAATAAATAAATATTAATCATTGTATAACTTTATGCACACAGTCTTAACCCTAACCAAGGCAATCAATTCAAAATTAAAATAGGTCTTGACTGAAATATTGTTACCATTAAGCTCAATAAGGGAAATCCTATTCTGACATTAATTAAGATCGACCCTTTTTCTCTAATCAACAATAAAGCAGGAAATCTATTAGGGTTGGCCAATTTTTCTTTAGAACAGCAAATCCATTAGGGTTGGCCAATACAGCTAGAAATCATCATCTACCATACTAACTCCTAACCTAACCTCGTCACGATCACTACACAACAAATGTGTACTTAATTGATTCGAACCCGATACACCATTAGGGTTTAGTATAAGCTGAATGTGTTAGGAACCCTTATATTGTACCCAATTTATCATCAACCCATTTTTGAGTGTAACACAATGGTCATTTAGGTATTTTGAAATGGTTAAATCAGAATCAATAATCATTTAGGTCACAAATTCTGTTCTTTCTTCAACACAAATTCAGTTAAATAAAAAATTATGTTCTTTGTTCAACAAAAATTTAGGGCTTTGTAGGGGTTTCAAGGGAAGAGGGTAGAAGAAGATTAATGTACGAGAGGCACGTACCTTTCGAAAAGGAGCGCGAACAGATGTGGTCGGAGACGTTGAGGCTGGGGCGAGAAGAGGTCGGCTACGACGAGCTTTGGTCGGAGACATTGACGCTCGGCAGCGAACAGGTCGGAGACCACGCTATCTGGTCGGAGACGTTGACGGTCTGCAGCGAACAGGTCGGCGACGAGAGGAGGCGTTGACGCTGGGCCTCGAACACGTCGTCGACGACGAGATCTGCTCAGAGACGACAACCCCTGGTCCAGTACGACTTCCCTGCGACGCGAACAGGTCGGCGACGAGAGGATCGGCCGAGATTGGTCACCGGCGACTGAGAGAGAGGGAGAGAAGACATACGAAGAAGAGTCGAGAAATGAGGGAAAAGGGAGGCGGACTCGGTCTTGACCTAAAATTTAGACCTGTACCGACGGATGTAGATATCCATCGGCCATGACAAAACGATGTCGTTTTGCTACCAACACTTAGAAATTTTTGCAGATATTTTAAAACCTGGTCGATGGATATCTACATCCGTCGGCCAGCAGAAGTTGACTACCATTGACCAAAACCAAAAAACCCGTCATATTTCCCGACTATCAGAGTATTGAAAATGGAACGATATAAGTACTTAGTATGACTCATAGTTTGGACAGAAGATCGTATAATACTCATACATATGGCATACAAAAAATGAACGAGACAATGTCATACGTTATAAGCTGAATATGTTCATGCACATAATGGAACTGGCGATTTCGATCAATACGTTTCGGTGTCTCGCATATGATATAATCAAGACCGCTCATATCGTATCTACTATCCAAACTAGTATACGTATTTTAAAAAAACAATCATCGAACGGTTAATTCGTCGTTCATATGGTGGTCAAATTTGTTTTGTAAAATAGTCAACCAACTTTACCCACGTATTGGTAGCACTTGTCTCACGTATGAGTATCCGTCAGCCAAGTTCTGATGACCATCCCGGCGTATAGGCTGCATCCGTCGGGCAGGTGGAAACACTGTCGTATTAATACAAACACTTGGCATTTTTTGGCGATGTTGACAAACCTGGCCGATGGTTATATGCATCCGTCGGCCAGGCCAGGTTGACCAACGTTGACCGACTCCCAAAAACCCGTATTATTTCCCGACTATAGCAGTATTGATGATTGAACGATATAGGTACGTAGTATGCCTCATATACAACATAAGATCGTACATTACTCATACATAACACATAAAAAAATATGAACGACACAACGTCATACGTTATAAGCTGAATATGTTCCAGCACATAGTGGAACTGCCGATTTCGCTCAATACGTGTCGGTATCTCGCATATGATATAATCAAGACCGGTCATCTCATATGTACTATCTACACTAGTGTACTTATGTAAAAAAAAACAATCATCGAACGGTTCATTCGTCGTTAATAGGGTGGTCAAATATGTTTTGCAAATTAGTCAACCATCTCTACCGACGTATAGGTAGAACTTGGCTGACGGATGTGCATCCGTCAGCCAAGCGTTAATAACCTTTCCGACATATTTGCTGGATATGTCGGTAAAGAACAAAATAAATCGATTAATTGACTTAATGATTTCCGTAATTCTCTTTCACATCATATATATGTTTAGGGTGTTATAAAACAATGTATGAACGCTGTAACATACAAAAACAAAGCAATGTGACGGGTTTATGCACGAATTACAAACCGAAATAGAGCATTTGCTCTCTGTTTTATGGATGCTTGCATCCGTCGGCCAGGTACTATCCTGACCGACGGATGCAAGCATCCATCGGCCAAGTGACAGGGCAGAGTAGAACAAAAATTTGCAAGAAACGTCAAGCCACCTGGAAAACAGTTTAACTGCACAACCAATCATTGCATTTGTTTCAACTTGATAAGTTTGCACACATACAACACATTAGAACTTACATGTTTGTACGTACAATATTAGTACAATGCTTATATATATTTAATCGGATTCATGTATTTCGTCATTGTTGTATCCATGATCTTCGCAGTCATCTTCAATATTCTCGTCGTTATCGTCCACATCATGTACCTCTTGGAGACCGCCATCATAATGGGGTAGCACATTTAGTTCCGCTACAAGAAGTGCAGTTTCAGGCTCGGACTCTTGGTAATGAGCGTCAACCTCGTACGAAATGGATGGCAAACGATTTTCCGAGATGAATAGTCCTCTAGGGGCAACCTTGTTCACGATCTTATACCCTCCACCCATTTTTGGGTCATTGATGTAGAATATCTGTTATGCACATTAAATAATTAGGAAAACATCCAACAATGAAGTACAATACTATATACAACTAATGCAACTTGCCTGTTTGGCCATGGTTGCTAGACAGAATGGATCGTCGTGATATGCATTTGTGTTGGTATTTATGGATATCAAACCATTATCTACTTTCACGGAATTTAGATCATACAATCGACAGTAAAACAAAACAACCGTCATTCGTCCAGTGTACATAAGCTCAACGACGTATAACAACACACCGTAATAAGCTACACCGCCCTCTGCATTAAGCATCACACCACTGTTCTGTGAGCTTCTTCCTTTATCGCGCTGTTCGGACAGGTATTTCACACCGTGTACATCACATTGCGCATAATAATTTACTCTCTGCACGTAACGACTCAGAGCCTTTGATGTCATATATTGTTGATCGTCATCGGGATACGATTCCATCTGGGAATTTGTGCTTACAATTATTAGTAATATATACACATTGATAAATATATGTTTATTTATATATATAGGACTACACGTTTCACTGATATTGAACTTACGTTTTCCTTGAACATTGAGCAAAATGTTCCAATTCGGTGTTGTAAATCGGTTGACCCTGGGTATTCCGTCTCATAATCCTCTTTGAAATCAATCATCTCGGAGCTGAATTCTTCAGCATTCTGCATAGCGGTCCAATGAGCGATACGCACGAATTCCTTTGTTAACAAGGGCTCTCATATCTGAATAGTTGGAAGCACATGTTTCGAAACAATTGAAATGCCCCATTTATCTAGGGTCTCCGAATCCATGGCTCGTTTATCGAGGTACAAATTGATGAACGTCGCACATTGATGATTAATATACGATTCTACGATGCAACCCTCTGGGTATCGGTGGTTGCGCACCCATTTTTTGTAGTACCCCAATTCACGTTCCATCGAGAACATCCAAGTATAGTGGACAAGACCGGTTTGCAGTACTTGAGATGGGAGATGTTTACATAAATGCACCATGATCGTGTGGAACGGCGGAGGGAATATCATTTCCAACTTACTGAGAATCAATACAATATCAACCTGCATCTCTTTTAGCTTCTTCTTTGAAATCTCCCTTGCACAGAGAGACTGAAAGAAATTTGCAAGCTCACATATCACGGTGGCTACGTGCGGTGCCACATAAGGGCGTACAATGATGGGAAGAATACGTTGCAGCAAAACATGATTGTCGTGTGTTTTAAGCCCAAAAAACTTCTTATCCTTCACGCTTATCTTGTTTTTCAAGGATCTCGCATAGCCCGATGGAAACCTTATATTTGTAACCTTATCAAGCGCTTCACCACGTTTCTCAGGCTTGATCGTGTAGTTGGCATAAGGCATGAAAGTCTTGTTGCCCGTTGTTTTGGCCCATAGATCCTTATGCACACCCAATTCCTCCCACATTTGTCTGGCTTTCAAATCATCTTTTTTTTCCCAGGCAAGTTAAAAAGCGTTCCAATAAGATTGTCGCACACATTTTTTTCAATATGCATCACGTCCAATGCGTGCCTTGTCTGCAAAGATTTCCAATACGGGAGTTCCCAAAATATCGACTCATGTGTCCAACACAACCTTTTCTGGACGGCTTTGTTCTTCTGAGTAAACTTTGGATGTAACGATAGTTCGGGAAACTGAATATCCGATATTTCTTCATATATTTCATACGCACTCTTTTCAGGACGGGATTTTTTCATCTCCCATTTCCCGTTGATTTTTTTATTTTTCCGTAATGCATGATTCTCTGGCAAGTCCTTCCGTGCTCCTACGTAGTACGTCCTATTATGACTGTGAAGCCCTTCGAGATCATCCAGGCATATTGGACAAGCCTTATAACCATTCGTCTGAATGCCTCCTAACATTCCCAAACCGGGAAAGTCACTAATAGTCGATAAAACCGCCGCTCGCATCTTGAACGTTCGATTGTTGGATGCATCAAAGGTTACAACCCCTTCGGACCACAACTTTTTCAAATCATCAATCAACGGTCTCATTAAAACATTTAGGCACTTCCCAGGCGACTTAGGCCCAGAAATCAACAGCGTTAAGATGTTAAATTCTTTCTTCATGCACGAGGTTGGAGGTAAATTGTAAGGCATAACTACAACGGGCCACACACTAAGGGACAACATTTGCACCAAACGGACTAAAACCGTCAGTTGCCAATGCAAGACGTACATTGGCAGCTTCAGATCCAAAACGAGGCCACCACCTATCAAAGTCCAACCAGTCTTCCCCGTCAACTGGGTGAGTCATCTTATCCGGGTCGATCCTTCTTTCCTTACTACCATGCCATTGCATTTGCTTTGCAATATCAGGTGAACTGTATAATTTCTGCAACTGTGGAATAATGGGGAAATATCTAACAGTTTTCTTAGCCTTTGGTTTTCGCATTCCGACGAGCTTCTCATAGCGAGGTGAATCACATTTGTAGCACACATCATCTTTCGCATTAGGTCCATCGAATAAGATACAACCATTTTCACATGCATGGTAAGTCTTGTAACCCATCCCGACACTCTTCAAAACACTCTTTGCCTCTTTGAATGAAGACGGGTAATGATTCTCAGCCGGTAACAATGCTATATGCAACACACAATACGCAGTGAATGCTTCATTCGACAATTGATATTTTTCCTTAAGAGCCATCAACTCCATGATAACCGTCAACCTATCCGTTGTCGCGTCTTTGTACAACTGTTTTTTATGCTCTTTCAATAACTTTGTGTAGTTGTCTGCAGCTTCTTGCGCAATCGACCTGTCAACATCCGCAATTTCATCGTCATCCTGTACCAATTCATCCATTTGTCCCCCACACCGAAATGGGAACACATCGTCCATATACTCCATAATTACTGGATCGCTCTGGTGCTCTTCATTCACTACTACATTTGCGCTACTTGATGAACCTCCAGTGTCCCAACTTCTTCTACCACTATTCATTACTTCTGTTAACATAGGCATGTTAAATTTTTCACCGTGAAAAATCCACACATCGTACCCCCTCATCATTCCGTTCCGAATCAAATGCATATATATATCCGGCACAGTCTGCTAAAATGCGTTAAGACAACTACCGCACAGACACCTGTGTGATTCAATATTAGGGAAATTTGTCTGTATATATTCGATAAAAACCGCTACCCCTTCCATAAACTTCGGATCGTACTTACTGAAAGTCATCCAACTCTTATCAATATCCTGATACACAGTCAATACTAACAACTATTGAACACAATATCCATGACAAAATCGATAGATATACACAACAAGAGGAACCAAATTTATCAAATAAACATACGTACCATTCTCGAGCTTCAAGCACCTTCCACGACGCACGGTTCGTACCAATATCCAACACGAGCCACGAATCTTGTCAGTATCGAACAAGACAAACGATTCTTGTCAATATTGACATAAAAATGGGATCTTGTGTAGAGAAAAAGAAATGGAGGTGGGAGAGAAAAAAGAGATTTGGGAAGAAAGAAAAAAGTAGTTTGGAGATGAAAATGAGATGGGAGAGAAGGTAAAGTTTTTTGAGTGGCTGAGAATAAGTCCAGCAGAACAGACTTGGCCAACGGATGCACGTATCCATCGGCCAGCTGAAACAGATACACAAAACGGTACCGTTTCAGCCCTGGACTCGTCCACTAAACGATACGCTGTCGTTTTTCCTTGACCGACGGATGCGTGTATCCGTCGACCAAGAGTATGGCGTATTTAACTCCCCAAACCCTAGTTCCTCCCATTTCAGACTTCATACCCACTTCCTTCCTCTTTTCTCTCCATCGCAGCCGCCCCCTTCCTCCATCTCTGACGCCGTCCGCCACCAGCCGCCGACCTCCACCCACCGCCGCCCGCCGCCGCCTGCTCCAAAGCCCCTGCCGCCCCCTGCTTCCTCACTTGAAGGTATGTTTGAAATCTGTACACACATTTGAAATGGTTTTAGATTTGTTTCAGAAAATTTTAAATGTTGATAATTGAGACGTTTCCAAAGTTTGTATGCTTTCATATTTTTTGCTTCCTAAATGTATATGAAATGGTTACTTAGGTCCCCTTTTTTGTCTTCTAATAACCCATATGTCATATGAACAAGTCAGGGTAATACCCGACCCAATGGGTAGAGATTGGGTAGGGTATTCATCAGCTTTTGGGTATTAAGATCGGGTAGGGTACGGGTATCACAAAATCCGACCTATACCCTACCCATTGTCGTCCCTAGTTTCCGAGCATTTTAGTGTCAACATAATTTAGGGTTTAAAGAATGTAGGGTTGCAGAAATAAGCTACGGGTTTCGGGGCAATTTAGTTTCACAATAATTTTAGGTTTCAGGAATTTTTGGTTGCACAAATAATTAACCTTGTGTTGAATAAGGGTTTTCGGGAAGTTTAGTTTCAAAATATAATAGGGTTTAATAAAATACGATACATGTGTGACAAAGATTCAAAAAGTTAGAAATGTAGGGTTTAATATAATGCACGGTATGTTTGCATCCTGAAAAACAAGTTCATTCGTGTGTGTATTAGGTTATCCTTTCGATGGATGACAACAATAGCAGTAGTGTTGGGGAGAACAACCTAACTGGGGCAGATCACTTTGATGAAGAAGTTCCCGTAGTGACGGAAGTAGACTGGGAAAAATCAATGAACTTAGTGATGAACAAATTGCCTAGGGGACTTTCTTCGATGCACGAGGCAAAGACTCGCATGTATATTAGGCGGCTGATTTTAGCTGAAGGAGATAGACTTAGAAAGGAAAAGGAAGAACGAGATAGGGTCGCCGCTGCGAGACACTCTGCTCGAAGCGCAAGACGGACTCCGTCTGATGGATCGACTTCGAAGCGCCCGTCCCGAGACTAGTTTACTACTTAATTAGTGTATGAACGATGTTTAAATTAGGTTATATTTAAGTTCGTTTTGTATGACTCGGTGATTAATATGCTAATAAATTTTATGATGCTAATATACGTAAGTTTAAATTTGTTTCTGCTATATTCGTTTTGATATAGTACTAAGACTTGCTTTCATTTAGTCAATGGATGACAGAAGTAGCGTAGGGGAGAACATTATCCCAGATGACGAATATGATGGACCTCAACAAGTGGGGCCTGATTTGCATGCTGAGATGATGCGCTTATTCAACAGCATTCCAAGAGAGTCTTTGCCACGCACGAGAGTTGTAGCAGCTGCTCGGATGAGGTTACTGGGCCTCATTAACCGAGAGGGACGAAGGATTGCGGCTGAAGAAGCTGCTGAAAGACAAAGACTTGCTGCTGAACGAGCTGCTGCAAGATCTAGGCTTGAGGAAAGAGCTAGGCGTATTCATGCAAGGGTTGCTGCTCTCTCAGAGTCTCGTACATCTTATGGAGCCACCTCCATGCGCGGCCCGAAGCATGACGTGAGGGTGGACGTGCAATGGTTGAAAGACAACACGGAGCGCGAGGACGAAGACTAGACGCCTAGCTAGAATATTAATTTCCTACTATTTAACGGATGTGTGTTAAGGATGACTTTTATTTCAATAGCACTTTTTATATGACTTTGTAATTTGAATGTTTAACGGTTGTTTTAATTTTTTTTTCACTTTATTAATTAAGTGTTGGTTTATATGAATATTATTTGCGTATGATTTGACTTAATATTTGGGATTGATTATAATTGTAATATGTTCTTTGACTCAAGTCAGGATATATGGAACCAAACTCTGATCGTAGACTCGAGTGTAGGTGGTGTCGACGTGAAAATGCGAGAACAGTTGTACCTGGTCCACATGGAGTCAACGCTGCAGCTGCCCCAGCGTGGGTCCAACATTATTCCCTATTAGTCCAGGAAGCACATCAACGGTACGCCTATATTTCTCACCTGATGCATGAGAAAGGTATGGCAATACCTCCACTCCCTGTTGGAGGCCCGCAGCACACCCCTCCGTGGTTGAACGAGGAATGGATGAACGAGGTTCAAGACAATGACCTTCAAGCTAGAGCGGAGCCTGCGTGGTTTGGACGTTTTGTGAAATGGATGGAAGTGACCAAAGAAATGCAGGAGCGTGTCATCAGAAACCTGCTTGGTTCGTAACTCTATTAGGTGTGTCTGTGTTTTCTTTTATGAGTATGTTTAATGTTGTGATTCTGTGAACACATTATCTGGCAAATGTTTCCATAACTGTTTCCAAACACATTATCTATGAGCTGTTTTTTTATATACGCATTGTTTCATACATATTTCATGTGTAATGTCGTTATGTTCATCGGGATACAGTTAAATTCTTTCGTATATTGGCTCACTTTACAAACGGATACAAGGAACTTGGCTGACGGATTCAACATATGTGGCTAAGGTTTGTCACTTGGCTGACAGATGCACATGCGTGGCTAAAGTTTTTTCACTTGCCTGACGGATACAACATGCGTCACTCAAGTTTTTTTCACTTGGCTGACGGATACAGCATGCGTGGCTCAAGTTTTTTCACTTGGCTGACGGATGCAACATACGTGGCTAAAGTATTAGGACTTTACCGACGGATAGGAGTTTCCTTATCTACGGATCTTGCATCCGTCGGCCTGGTGGTTAACTTGGGTGACGGATGCAGGATCTGTGACCTAAGTTTCACCACTTGGCTGACGGATTGATGTATCCGTCACCTAAGTCGATTTCTGCAGTAGTGGGCAACCATGTTGAGTATATGAACTTTTGCGAGAGATCGGGAATAGGTCCCTCAAAGGCACACAGACTAATCAGTGAAACACGCGGAGGCCCCAACCATGTTGGAGCTTTGAAGCAAGATTTCTTCAACTACCACAGGGACTTGAAAGCCTATATTGGAGGAAGTGATGTTCAGATAATCCTTGACCAGTTTCGTGACAAGAAGGTAGCCAACAACAAGTTCTACTATGAGTACGATGTTGACACAAGCGGAAGCCTCACTAAATTACGAGCTTTACGGGGATAATGTTTCCTTTGACGCAACTTACAGGACTAACTAGTAAGTATTACTCGTATTCGCTAATTCATTGAAAAGGAAATTTTAAACATTATTCTTTATTAACGATTGATGTTTTGTAGGTACTCGATGCCATTCTGTCCGTTTACAGGAGTAGACAACTATGACAAATCTGTGACTTTTGGGCTGGGACTGGTAACACATGAGGATATCGAGTCTTTCACTTGGATGTTTAACGCTTTTCTGAAAGCGATGAATGGGAAGCAACCAATGTATCTGGTGACAGATCAAGACCCAGCAATGAAAGTTGCAATACCTAAAGTCATGACAGACACTAAGCACAAACTCTGCATGTGGCACATTATGAATAAGATTCGTCTTAAGGTCAGTCTCTATAAGAAAATCATATACTCTGTATCCACATCTTGTAATGCTTGTTTACTCGAAACGTTTTATTCTTAATATGGTTCTCATAGTTAACTACTATGCGATGAGTTTATATCTATTCTCAAACTGTTATGTCTGTTTTCTCAATCTATGAACACAAAATATCCATACGCCACAGTATTTTCAATTACTATTATTTATTTGTTCGACTTTACAAATCTTAGGAAAAATGTTACAGGTGCCTGGAAGTATAACAAATGATACAGACTTTGAGAAAAGGTTGGATTTCATAATATACAACAACCTTATAGGTCCTGATGAGTTTGATGAAGAGTGGGCTAGCATCATTGAAGACTTCAATTTGCAGGACAACACTTGTCTCAATGGCATATTCGATCTGCGACACAGTTGGATCCCAGCATACCATAGGGATTTCCCAATGGGGTTGTTTATGAGAACAACATCAAGGTCTGAATCAGCCAACCGGCCTATCGACAACTCACAGATCAGTACCTAAACCTTGTTCACTTGATCTGGCGGTGTGGAGTGGTGATAGAGAACCAAAGGAATGAGCATTTCAGTCTTATGATGCACAACTACAATTCATATCCGGTGCTGAAGACAAATACGTGGTTTGAAGCGGATGCTTGGACTGTATACACACATACTGTGTTTACTGACATACAAAAGCATATAGTTTACGCTCTCAACCGCTGCAGCTTGCCAGGCATGGATGACACCGTAGATGACACCATTGTCTATAAAGTCAGGGATTCGTCGATTATTAAAGATGGTAAGGAATTCAAGGTGACTTGGACGATGAGTACAAACAACTTTGAGTGCAATTGCAACAAGCTTCTAACAACGGGCTATATATGTTATCACATATTCTTTGCGCTGCAAAACACAACGTTAAGGAAGATTCCTAGGACGCTGGTAAACCCGAGATGGTGTAAAGACACAAACTTGACAGCTACATTGTCTTCTAATGGTGTTGCACCTGAAGGTCCTAGTCTTAAGGACGATGAAGTTATGGATGCAGTGAAAACCAGGTTTACTGAAATGATTGGGACAGAAGATGCAGCAATTTCAAGTATTCGAGGATTGTTGGACACTCTAAATCGATACAGAGTGAAGACGGTGGATGACATAGTGAATGAGAATAGACTCAATAGAACAAGTTTCATAGCATCGGTGACAGGGATCAAATTACTAGAAATAGTCACTGTCCAGCCACCAAATATCACAAACATCAAGGGCTCTCACTTGCGATCTGGGAGTAGAATGATCAGTAACAAAGAAAAGGCAATCAATGCTAGTAACAAGCGTAAACGGCTATGCGCTACATGCCACACAATGCAAGACCATGACACAAGGACCTGCCCTCTGAAGAAGAAGAAGAAGAAGAAGAAGAAGAAGAAGAAGAAGAAGAAGAAGAAGAAGAAGAAGAAGAAGAAGAAGAAGAAGAAGAAGAAGAAGAAGAAGAAGAAGAAGAAGAAGAAGAAGAAGAAGAAGAAGAAGAAGAAGAAGAAGAAGAAGAAGAAGAAGAAGAAGAAGAAGAAGAATGATGTATATTTTCAACTGCGGATTTCGTTGTTTCTGTTTGCGAATATAGACAATAAGTTTTGCGAATAAATACAGACTGTTTGAGCATACAGTTGTTTGAGTTTGCCGAATTAATAAATTTCATTTCTACACATGTTTTTATTTATATGAAATTTAATATAATATACTGTTCACACACAATGCAAGACCATGACACAAGGACCTGCCCCACTGAGTAAGAATAGGAAGAAGAAGAAGTAGACTGATGAAGATTATCGATTGCGGATTTGGTTTTTTCTGTTTGCGGATATAGACAATTGGTTTTGCGGATTTAATATAGACTGTTTCATTTATACGAATTTAATATAACAAATTTTTTGCGAATATTTCGAATTTTGTTTACTAAAAAATATATAATGATTTGAGAATTTACTACTTTCGTTTTGCGTACAAAAGGGAAGTGAAATGGTTTATGGTAGACCAATCAAATATTGACAGCGTGGAAACGTGGGGGAGAATTAATTGCTCCACTAACCCACGATGCCCTACGTGTTCCCCTATATATACCCAAATAATGTATCCTTCTATACTCATCCCTCAAATCTTCGAATACCAAATTTTACTCTAAAAAAATGGCGTCGTCAAGCAGTAGGAAGCGTAAAAGCTATGAAGATGAACTCGACGAACGCGAAAGGAAGCTGAAGGAGCAGAACAAGAAGGACAGAAAACAAAAGAGTCTCATCAAACACGAGAAGTTCGTGACGAGCTTCAATGAAATCAAGCCTAAGCTTTCTGAGATCGAGCTTGAGCTTGAAATATTGGCCTTGGATGTTGGTGACGAGCTGTGCACTGACATGAGCACCGAAGAGGTGCTTGCAAACACAGCCCTCACCAGCAAGATAACCGAAGTGATCTTATTGGTGAACAAGGCTATGAAACTGGTGGTATAGGGGTAGCAAACCCTATTCTCTTCGATTCCTTTTGTCTGTTCTTAACCAGTTTAAAGTAATTAAAAAAAATCATTTTCCTTAAAATCGTTAATATTTCACTTTCAATTTATATATAATTCCATGATTTGTGTTACACGCGAAACAGAATATTAGTTTCAGCAAACCATGATCTCTGTATCCGCAAACCAGGATCTCTGTGTCAACAAACTACAAACCATAATTATATTCGCGAAACATAATAACATTATCCGCAAACTACAAGTCCATATCCGCAAACTACAAGTAAAGAGAAATAATGTAATAACCACTCCCGGTCAACGACAGTCAAACCTGCGAAAAACAGGAAAAATTTAAAAAAATTAAGACTGACACTTAATTGAACCTAAAATGACCCCGAGTAGTTGACCCCGTTATCGACCAAAGTGAGTTCTGGGGGACTCAGGGCAACTTTCTGATCAATTTGGGCAAAGTTGACTTTTCGCTGGAAAAGTCAATCGAGCGACGTTTTGGTCCATTCGAGGACCGTTTTGGATCCAAAAAGCTTAACCGTCGTCGCAGCGGTCTTAGTTGAGCCGTTTCCGTGTAGCCCGTCAAGTTTCGTAATTTCTTGGAAAAAGTGCCCGTTCGGGGCCCGAAACGTCCGATTTTCGCGAATCTGATTGGAAAATATCCAGGAGATATTTTCCAAAAGGTGTGGGACCCACTTGACACTTGTCTAATATGTGGTGGTGTTAGTTTTGGGGGGAAAATAAAGATGAGAGGACATAAGGGGGGTTCGGCCAACTAGCAAAAAAGGGAGAAAAAATAGAAAAAAAAAGAAGTTGGTTTAGAGAGAGAAGGAGAAGGAGAAGAATAGAGAAGGGAGAGAAAGCTAGGGTTTGGAGCACTATTCACGTCATCTCCACCCTTGGATCGTCTCAACGTGAAGAGATTCAAGCTCACCTCTTCTTCCTCTACGGTATACACCAAACCGATCTTCGATTTGTCAATTTCTAAATTTAGGTTTTAGTTTGAAGCTATTAGTTTAAGGTTGTTTTGATTTTGGGGGAGTGTTGGAGACGGTTTGGAGACGTTTGGAGGTGAAGGAGCACGTTTTCCGGTGACCGGGAGCTCGGGAGGAGCTCCGGCCACCATGTGAGGTGGCTGGCCGGAGCTAGGGCCGGCCACCACCATGGTGGGCCGGACCCCAAAGTGCCCTAGCCACCCACGGCCAAGCTTGGCCGGGTGGGGCCCACGTGCTCGGGTGAACGGGTTTCGTGTTCGGGTGGTTTAGAACGTTCCCCGGACCATTTATCCTTAACCGAATCGAAATTTGGAATTAAATTGGAAATGTTATAATTAATGGGTTTTAGAAACTTGAAACGGTAATTAATTGACTCGGAATTCGATTCTGTCAAGTACATTGGGACCCTCGAATTATTCTAAGACCGTAGAAACGAAAACGGGAATTTTTGGACCCCCGGAAGGGCATTTACAAAACCCGGGCAGATTCGCCATGTCGGGCGAATCGGGCCTTTACGGGTCCCTTATCGACAATGTCGAGTAATTGGGAATTTTGGGAGTGATCGACATTGTCGGGGTTAAGTTTGGGCATCAAGTTTAATGATTTTCAGTTTATTCCTGCGAGTTGTTAAGTGCCTTAAAATTGTGTTCTTTTAGATCGTGCCACGGACCGAGGCAAGGGAAAGCTGGGTGAGTGATTGAGATCATCACCGGAGCTCGTTGGTTGGATTTTGGGAGAACACGCACGAGGTAGGGAAAAGTAGCCGGATCTCAGCCCTGACTAGGGAAAGTTAACAGTAGAATTGCATGTGACACCGGGGTGTCGTGGGTTAAGTACATTATCGAATATTAGAAAGGCATGATACGGGAACGTAGCGAATATTGTAAATGCATGTGACATTTAGTAGTGTCGTAGGAGCAGAGAACTTAGCGTTATTAGGAGTACTGGAGGCATATGACCATGCCCGGAGGTTGATTGAGAAACTGTTGATATTAGGACTGTTGGAGGCATTGGTTATGCCGGAGGTTGATTGTTTATTTGGTGTCTTGGGTGGCCTTGAGAGTCCGTGCCATTATTGTTGAGTCTTGGGTGGCCATGAGAGCCCGTGTTATTATTTGTGTTTTGGGCGGCCATGAGAGCCCGTACTTTACTGTTGGAGTTTTGGGTGGCCATGAGTGCCCGTGGGGTTGTCGAACCCGTGTCTTTACCTTTGGTGTTTTGGGTGGCCATGAGTGCCCGTAGGGTTGTTGAACCCGTGTCTTTACTGTTGTAAGAGGGTGGCCATGAGTGCCCGTGGGGTTGTTGAACCCGTGTCTTTAACTTTGGTGTTTTGGGTGGCCATGAGTGCCCGTGGGGTTGTTGAACCCGTGTCTTTATTGGCGGTGTGTCTTGGGAGGCCGTGAGTGCATGTAGGGTTGTTGAGCTCGTGAGTTACTGTTTGTGTGTCTTGGGAGGCCGTGAGTGCCTGTGGGGTTGTTGAGCCCGTGAGTGACTGTTGGTGTATCTTGGGAGGCCGTGAGTGCCTGTGGGGCTGTTGAGTCCGTGTTTTACTGTTGGTGTATCTTGGGAGGCCGTGAGTGCCTGTGGGGCTGTTGAGTCCGTGTTTTACTTTTGGTGTCTTGGGTGGCCATGAGTGCCTGTGAGTGTTGAACCTGCGTTGTTACTGGTTGTTGAACTTGCTTGTGATTGTGATTGTGATTGTCGTTACTTGAGGTTGGGGGCCCGCTTCATGAAACGGGGGTCCACGAGCTACCGCGTCTGCATGTTCAGACGGGGTAGGGGGCCGCCCGTCAATATAGGGGTCCTGGCCGCGCGTGTGTGGTTCGGGGTTGTGAGCATTCTTTGGCTGGCTTACGAGTTAGAGTCTCGGTAAGTTGCGAGCATTCTTCGGCTGGCCTGACCGAGTTAGAGTCTTGGGAGGTTGCGAGCGTTCTTCGGCTGGCCTGACCGAATTAGAGTCTCGGGAGGTTGCGAGCGTTCTTTGGCTGGCCTGACCGAGTTAGAGTCTCAGGAGGTTGCGAGCGTTCTTTGGCACTGGGCAGATGGCAGCTGGTATGCGATCCTTTGTGATCTTGTTTGGTGTGCGATTATTTGTGATCTTGGGTGTTGCGTGGTGGTCTTTTGAGTCCTTGGAAGGAGTCGTGATCGTTGTGTCGGGTCTACTTTACGTGTCAGAGTGTTGAGTTGGTCAAGGAAGGTAACAGTGGGTGTGTGTTCAGTCGGAGTACCTGGGTTGGGGATAGTGTTCCCCGGTGTTGAGTTCGTTGGTTTGGTGTTACCGGCATTGTCTGTTAATTATGCCGTAGTCAGTCTGTTATCCGTGGTGGTGAGCGAACGCTCACCCCTAGCTGCTTTTCCTACAGGTACCGGTCGCAGGTTGGACTAGGTGAGCTTATGAAGCTTGAAGAGCTAGGAGCGGGATTCTGGGTTTTACTTTTGAGTCTAGTGACGGATACCTTGTTTTGTCCACTTGTTGAGACTTATTTTGAGTTGTAATTATTATTTTGTTGAACTAAACTGGTATTTTAAAGTGATTTAATGGAAAAGGTTTCAAAGTGTTTTATTGTTTTAAAAGTTCACGTCCTGAATTCGGTTTACTGAAATTGGGGCGTGACAAATAAATTAACATTAAAGCAAACCAGGATCTCTGTATCCGCAAAGAGAGCCCTATATCCTAAAAATGAAATAACTTGTGACAAAAGTTACATTCATCAATCCTCACTCTCCCAGTCTTCTTCTTCGGCATCATCATCTTCTTCTTCTTCATCCTCTTCAACATCACCATTATAACCATAATCTTCTTCTTCATCTTCCTCATCATCATCCTCTTCAACATCACCATACCCATCATCGTCTTCCTCCCCATTTTCTATCTCCTCCTCTATCTCATCATCGACATCATCACTGATGATAATAGGGCAATCCTCTTCATCACCATGTGAAATCAGCTTTCGTCTCTTTGAAGATACCTCTTCCTCACCGCTACTACAGTGCTTTTTATATGGTGACATGACTTAATTGAAAAAAGCTCTATGCTAACATGATTTGTAGGGGTAAATATTAATTTAAAATAAACCAAACGACGGTGAAAAGACTCACCAACGCATTAAATGCGATAAGATCTCCGTGTATTCGAGGGGGATTTTAGTGATGATGAAAAATAACCGTGAAAACTTAACCGTCTGATTTTGAAATCATACCGTCTGATTTTGGGTAACGATTGACACGTGTCCTCTACAAGATCTTATCGTATCACATGTTGATACACGTAATTCAACATTTAATTTGAGAATTATGAGTTATGAATTGCGAAAATAAGATATATGTTTTGCGGAATCCTTATCAGTTAACTAATCTATATATAATTAGAACTCTACTTTAAACAAAATAACGATAATGCCACCGCAAGATTTCAACTATAAATACCCCCACCCCTATAATACTTAACCCTAGAACTCTTCTTCAATTTCAAAACCTCTTCTCCAATAACTTCAAACCACTAGATCTGTAAAAGAGATGACCTCCATAGGAAACGCACCAGAGTTCAAGGTAACGTTTGCACCGAAGAAGCTATGGAACGTACCATAGAAGAACGTTGTAAGAAGATGTGTGAGATGGAGCAAGCCGCTATGGAAACGACAATGGAGATTCGCAAAGTAAAGTTGGCACTAATCCAATGCCACTTTTTTCTGATGGAGGAGAAGGTGGTAAACCTTACCCATGAACTGGAAGTGCTTGACATGAGCAACGGGACTGCAGAGCTTATGGAAGATAGAGACAAGATGATGACGACACTGAAAGGGATTCAGGACTTCTTCAAAAGCATATCGATAGCAGAGGACGAAGGCACATCCGACCCATAAAGGATGTAGTTATATTTTCACTATTATCATGTCAATCGTCTTTTGATGTTTTTTTTGTCTTTTGAACACTTGTTTTCTCAATGAATGGATGATTAGTATCTACATATTCTACTGTTAAAGTAATCTATATTAAATTCTCAAAAGACATGTTCTGTATTCTCGAAGACGTATTGTTAATTTCGTAAAAGAGAACATGATTGTTCGCAAAACAAAAATTACTCAAATGCTAACATGTTTGCACACAGCTACTGCATATCTGCAAACTATAGTCCATAATTAAATTCGCGAAACATCTTAACAGTATCCGCAAACAACAAGTACAGAGGAATAAATTAACAATATAAGCAAACCAAGATCTCTGTATCCGCAAACTACAAGTCCGTATCCGCAAACACCAATTAAAGAGAAATAAATTAACAATATTAGGGCAATCCTCTTCTTCACCATGCGAAATCAGCCTTTTTCTCTTTGAAGTTACCTCTTCCTCAACACTACTACAGTGCTTTCTATATGGTGACATGACTTAATTGAAAAAAGCTCTATATTATTTTAAACTAAACTAAACGGCGGTGAAAAGACTTACCAACGCATTAAATGCGATAAGATCTTCGTGCATTCGAGGGGGATTTTACTAATGATTACACTATACGTCTGATTTTTGTAACAATTGACACGTGTCCTCTACAATATCTTATAATATCACATACCGATACACGTAAATCAGCATTTAGTTTGAGAATTATGAGTTACGGATTGCGAAAATAAGGTATATGTTTTGTGAAATCATTATTAGTTAACTAATCTGTCTATAATTAGAACTCTACTTTAAACATAATAACGATAATGCCACCGCAAGAATTCAACTATAAATACCCCCACCCCTATACCACTGAAACCTACAACTCTCTTTCAATTTCAAATTCTCTTCTCAAATAACTTCAAACCACCAGTCTGCAAAAGCGATGGCCCCAAACAGGAAACACACCAGAGGGGAAGGAAAAGTTTGCACCGCAGAAGCTATGGAACGTAAGAGAGAGAAGATGGTAATGCAGTATCGCAAAATAAGATTGGCACTATGCCAGATCCACTTTTTGCTGATGCAGGAGAAGGTTGTAAGCCTTGCCAATGAACTGTAACTGCTTGACATGAGCAACTCGACTGAAAAGCACAAGGAAAATAGGGACAAGATGATGGCGACACTGGAAAAGATTCAGGACTTCTTCAAAACCATTGAGGTAGAACTGGACTAGGGCATATCCGACCCATGAAGGATGTAGTTATATTTTCCCTATTTGATGTTTTTGTGTTGTCTTTTGAAAACTTGGTTTCTCAGTGAATGTATGACTAGTATCTGCTTGTCACTGTGAAAGTCACGTATATTTAATTCGTAAATGACATGTTCTGTATTCTCAAACACGTATGGTTATATTCGTTAACCATGACATGATTATTCTCAAAACAAAAATTACTGAAGTTACTAACATATTAAGGCATATCTTATCATTGTTAAAATCAAATAGAACTACAGTGTATTCTTCGTACAAGACAATCCAAAACCTCAACCCCAAATATTGCATATCTCAAATATGTAAACATTATTCCGCAAATCACGTTATGTATATCCGCAGAACATACAATACTGAAACTGAACCAACATATTGCATACTCTGAAACAAGGAAACCTAGTTTCTCAAACCAAGGATAGACTATTCGCAAAACAGAAAAATAGTTCTGCAAACTAGACACTATATATTCGCAAAACAGTAAACACATAACCTCAACCAACAAAGGAAAACTAGTTTCTCAAACCAAGGATTGACTATCCGCAAAACAGAAAATAGTACACGCAAACTAGACACTATATATTCACAAAACAGAAAAGACATAACCTCAACCAACAAAGGAACCGCAGATCGCAAACCAAGGATTGCCTCTTCGCAAAACAGAAAAATAGTACCCGCACACTAGACACTATACATTCGCAAAACAGAAATCACATAACCTCAACCAACAACTTGTTTATCCTAAAAATTCTCAAAACAGTTACAGATTATTCTCAAACAATATATCATAAATTCTCAAACAAAAAAATTGTCGTTTCTGAAAACAAACACCAGTAATCAAAAAGATTAATTCACTAAGCTTTATGACGTTCGCATGGTAATAAGGCTTTATACTTGACACTAAATTTGAATGTGGTCTTCTTCTTTTTGAAATAATCTTTGATATTCTCCTCAATTCCTAGCCACAGGCTGTTCTTCTCAAATGTGACCAACTTAAAGAGGAATCTTTTCCTCAATAATTCGATTTGTGCAGCCTACAAAATCAAAATTTAAAAATCAAATCTATACTCATTGTTATACACTGACAAAGAAATAATTGTTGGTTTAACTTACATCATTAACGGCCAATTCTCCTGCCCAATCCCCATTACCAAGATAGGGTTCCATGTGCCACATAGCATACACCCCACAATCCATATGATTGTCGTTAGATTCTCATGGTACATGGAACCGATCAATCTTACCTTTGAAAATTTTCTGAGCTAGAGCTTTATCAGTTTTTGATATGACCTTGCAAATTTTAGACCTCTACGCAACACAAAAACACCAAAGAAAAATAAATAAAAACAGAAATGAATAGATAGACAGTAATCAAACACATACTCAATGAGAAAAGAATACGTACCAATGTATAGTGAATTTTTTCATAAAAAATACCGTCATCAACCGTTCCTTTCACATTGTCAATAATATCTGAATTTCCGTTCTTCATGTCGATGCATAGGAGTGTGTAGTGATTGCTCTTAAAAACAACTATGAAAACCTGTAGAAAATATATAAAATCCATCAGCATATTAATATAATGGATAAATTGGTTTATATAATACAACCATTCACTACTATATCAGCAAAACACATATTCACTATCAGCAAACTACATATTCATTATCAGCAACCCAGGGAAAATTGTTTTTCAAACCAGGGTCCGCATATCCGCAAAACATGTATTCATTATCCGCAAACTTGATAGAGTATATTCGCAAACAAGAAAATCCATAACCTCAAACCAGATATTGCGTGTCTCAAACAGGTAAACGTTATTTCTCAAGCAAGGGTGCGTATAGACGCAAAACATACAAACCTTAACCGCAACCAACATATTGAATATTCTAAAACCAACCATGTATTATACTTACCAAGTCCAACTTCTTCCATGAAAAAGAAGGGAACTCCTTAGTTTCAATCTTGAGAATTTCGTCGAAAGCTACATCTTTTTTATATTCAGCAATCGAAGCCTACAAAATAAACATATAAATAACAAAACACAATAAAGTAATTCAAATTATAAACGCAATCAACCAAAAAAATGCTCAAACTATGCTTACACTAAGAGAAGCTGAAAAGAAGAACCGGTTAGGTGATGAATCACTCTTCATAGTTTCCAGATGATTCAGATAGTGACACCACCCATTAATGGTTTCCACTTCAATCCATGCATCCTTTTTGAAAGAATTAAAGCCCCCCCCCCCTTGGTAATACAATTTTCAGAGCACTCAAACATAAAATCCCTGCATTCACAGAGAGAAAAGCCTAGTCACTGTATTTGCAAAAATAAAATATAAAAACAAAATAAGGGGAAAACATATTTTACTTACCAATCCTTCTTTTTGTTTATATTCAGCACCCAATCAGCAACACAATCCTCAACCTCCAGAAGATCGGACCAATAATCTGTTTGACGATCTACATACGGAGAACACAGAAATTTAGACGGTGCAATCAAACGAGGTAGAGGTTGTTTGACTGGGGTTTCTGTTAATAAAGATGCTTTGCTACACCCAATTGACGTAAAACTATCGCTACTTGCAGCACATTTCTTAACAACAACGGGATTTTTCTTAACAGCACATTGAGCTGTTTTTACTGCAACAGTACGGGGTAATTTCTTCTCGGGGACAGCAGCGGGGCCTTTCTTACTGGGTGCACGAGCGGGACCTCTCTTCTTCGGTGCGTTAATAACTGAGCCAGACCCCATATGACCAACACTATCAGTCGACTTCTTAGGAGGATGCACGGGCCCTTTTTTACCAGGAAGAGGTATGCCAGCAGGGCGTTGGACTATGGATTCACGAAATCTTGCCATTGCAAGTTCAGGATTCTGGTCAACTGCCTCAGGGACCTCTTTCCCACCAATAGCACAATTGATATTTTGGTCAACCCGTGCAGTAACAAGTGGCGGGGGTTGAGTCTTGCAAGCTTGATTAACAGGTGGATCATTGTTGACATTTTTTTCGACAACAATTATATTGAGTGGCTCGGGTTGCTCTTGAAGTGTCTGGCACAAGTCATTGACAGACGGAGACCTGTTGACATTTCCTTGACTGTCTTCTATAGTAAGTGGGTCTGATTCCACTACAAGAGCCCAACAATCATCTTTGTTAACAACATCGGGAGCTTCACATTCCGCGATTGGATTATCAACAACCATGTCACAAGCTTCCTTCCCAATACCATAAGCAACAAAAATAGCGTCAAACTCACCGCCAACACTGTTATTCTTTTCTGGCTCAGTTTGTTCTGCAACAATATTATCCACAGGGGCTGCATCACTACTTGCGAACAATTTCCGAGCCACATTATCGCATTCAGGGCTTGACAATGTAGTGGATCCAGCAGGGCATGGTGAAAGAACATTGGCAGGCGATTTTTGGGATGGTGAAAGAAGTCTGAACGATGGTGGAGTAACGGCACGAGCAGGTGGCTTCTCTACTCCTTTGTACCCTTCCCCAACGCGTGTTGCTGCTTCAATCAATTTCTCAATGGTCTCCATAACCCCGGGTAGATTAAACCATGAGTCTTGTGACAGCAACACACTTTGTGTGTCAGGCATGGCATCTTCGAGATTTTTATTCCCAGTCAAACCATCAAACAGGGTTGACATTGCCTTGAAATACTCGATATTGGGATCGGTGATATGCCCTTCAACCAACAACTGATGTCATTCCAAAAAACCTTCTGCAACCTTATTCCCCGCTAATCGAAACCTTTCTACAATCCTCTGAATACAATAAAAAGAAGCATGTTAATGAGATTAAATGCAAACAAATAAAACACAGGGTATGCATCAACTACAAAACACATCTGCAAACCAAAATGTGCATATTTGCACACAATAAACCTACGCACATATCACATGCAGTATATACTCAAAACTGTTTCGCAAACCAGAGTGCGCATACTCGCAAAACAAAGAATCACTATCTGCAAACTAGGTAAAACATATACGCAAAACATAAATTCACTATCCGCAAACAAGGTAAAGCATATTCGCAAAACATATATTCACTATCCGCAGTCTAGGTAAACCATATTTGCAAAAAGGTCAATCAATAACAAGGTATGCATCAACTAAAACACACATCTGCAGACCAAAATGTGCATATTTTCATACAATAAACCTACGCACATATCACATGCAGGATATACTCAAAACTGTTTTTACCAGAGTACACACTCTCGCAAAACATAGAATCAGTATCCGCAAACCTAGTTAAACCATACCAGCGAAACATAAATTCACTATCCGCAAACTAGGTAAAGCATATTCGCAGAACATATATTCACTATCCGCAAAAACAATTTCACTATTCGCAGAACATATATTCACTATTCGCAGAACATATATTCACTATTCGCAGAACATATATTTAGTATCCGCAAACTAGGTAAAGCATATTCGTAGAACATATATTCACTATCCGCAAAAAAACAAGTCAATCAATAAACCTCACTGTATATTTGAAAAACATAATTTCCCCACAAAAAAATTAATTAAATAATAGAATACCTCTGCAGAACCCCTTTCACTATGAAACGGGGGGGGGGGGGGGGGGTATTCGGGGCCGGTGGATCTCCACCATTTCTATCCCCCCTTTCATTATCCATATTTACGTTAGAGGGTGGATGCTGAGCAACATTCTCTTCCTCCCTAACACGTGGAGGACCCTCCCTCCGTATGTGACCCATTCCAAATGCATCACACTGTAATTCATCACCGACTCTTCTGTTCACCAATGCGGTATTCCATCCAATCAAAGAGGGCCACGCCTTAGGAACCTCACACGTGCTGACTTCAACACGATCAAGATAAAACAACTGCATCATTTTAAAGAAAAAGACATGTCACATGAATATAACATAAGAGTTTATTAAATATAAAATACAACACATTAAAATGAAAAATAAACTTACAAACAAGAAAGTTATTGATCCAGAAAAACTCTTTGAACCTTCGGGTTGATTTAACCAGTTTTTTTTGTATCCACAAGTTTCTTGACCAAAAACTTGCACCAATTAAAATCTTGTATGTGAGATACATCAACAATAGAACGGAAGCATGACTGATTCACATAACCCTCATTCCCCGAATCGATCATGCAAGTCACAAACAACATCATGAAGTTTCTTTTAAAATCATCTCCCCCTTGAATTTGCATCTTCAACTGATCAACCAACTGCTTACTGGTGATAAGACGCTTGATCTCTCCTTTGTCTTTTGTATCGAACTGCCGCTGCCACAATTTAAGTTCATCAGTGCACAGGGTGACCCACTTATCGACTATGATGTCGCGCACACCATTTGGAATGCCAAAATTTTCATGCACTTCCTTCTATGTGATACGCAATTTGGCATCTGGAAATTCCAATGATGAGCTAAGGTGGTTATACTTAGACACCAGGTAGTATCCAATCTTGCTTGGAATGATCTTCACATCCAAATGAAGAATGTGCCCAAACCCAATTTCCCGCACTGCTTCTTGTTGGTGTTTATTCAAACTCTCCACCAACTCAACCAATCTCTTTGGAGATGACCTGGTCTTCAAAACATCATCCACGCCAACCTTATCAGAAAACGGAACAACTCTATCAGACTCACAACCCTTGGTGCGCTTAACATTCTTCTTCTCAACAGCTAATTCTCCACCTCTCTTCTTTCCGGCTTTAGCAGGTCGGACAGCTACATCGAGACATTCACGAACCTCAGCTACCTTCTTCTTCTTAATTGAAAGTCTTCGTTTACTTTTATTGTTAATAGACTTCTGCTCCTTCAACATATTAGCAAGAGTCGTATTTTGTAAAACCAGCTTCGCTTCAAAAGGGTATTAAATTGCAATCCGGAAACCTTAAGGTAGGTTTTTGAAACAAGTGCAAAAATAATAATAATAATAATAATAATAATGGGTCGGACCGGGTCGGACCGGACCCGACCAGCAGACCCGGCCCAAACCACCGACCCGCCCCAAGTCCACCCTATATAAGGTGGCATTAGGGTTCAGAAACCCTAATACCCACTCCCCCTCTCCACGCCGCCCCTCTCCTCTCCCTTCCATTTCTCCGGCGACCTCCATCTTCTCCGGCCGACATACCAGCTTCGGCTCCTTCTTCTCCGTCCGCCACCACCGAGCCCGACAGCCACCACCCGTCCTTCCTCTCCGGCCCTCTCAACGCCACCGCCCGTCCAGCCACCACGCCGCCGTCTCCTCCTCTCCGTCCAACCGCGCCGCCGTCTTCTCCTCACCGTCCGTCACCGAGACCTCGCCCGAGCCGTTCTCCTTTCGCCATCGCCACCGGCGAGTACGCCGTGCGAGTCGGCGCCGGCGTTTCCCTCACTCGGATTCGAGCCGCCGCCGTCTTCGAGGGTAGCAAGGCCGGAGCTGCCTCGCCGTCGCTAGAGACGGGACGAGCTCGCCGGACCTGTTCAGATCTAGGGCGGGACAACCGTGCTCCGCCGTCCCCCGGCCGCAACCACCTCCGCCGCACCGAGCCTCTCTTCCTCTCCCTCGATCGTCCACGCCGGTGCTGCTCCGCCACCGGAAACACCTGCAGAACCGGGAGCGTCGTGGCTCCGTCGAGACCCCACCGTGCGGTCCAGCTCCGAGACGGGGACCAGTCCCCCACGGCGGCAGTCACCGCTGCCCGTCGTTTCCTCTCCTCCACGGTGAGGTTGGTACCTAGGGGTTTTAGTCGCCGGCGACGTCTTCGCCGGCGGCCGGTTTATTTGTTTCGTACCGTTCAACTTTATTTGGTTTCTGTGTATTGTCCGAGCTTCTGTAAATCCAGAAAAGGAAGAAATAAAACCAGTTTTGAATTTAAACGTTAGTTTTGTAATTCTGGATCTGGTCATGTTTGCCTTGTTGATCTGGACTCAAAATTTCGAGTTGTAAAAGGGAAAATGAAGTGTTTTGAAACAGTTAGGGTTTGAGATCGGTTTTGGATGGAAAATCAAACTTCTGAAGTTGAAGGGAAAGGAACCCTAAATTGAAAAATCGGTTTTGTTTAGAAAGGGGATTTAAATTGGAAAATGACCTAATTTGAAAAGAGTTTTAAAATAAAACCAGATTTTGAAATAAAAGGGAAGTAAAATCAGCAGATTTAAAACGGATTTCGAGCAGTTGAACGAATCTGGAACTCTGGTTAAAATGGACTGCAAATTGGGTTTAAAAAAGAACAAAAGCGGACCGCTGAATCGGACCTCGGGATTCGTGCATTGGGACCGTGCCTCGCATGCACCGGTTTCGGTGCTCGGGTACTCCACCCGATTCACCGTGACCCCGCTTTTAGCCCGCTCAAGTTTAAAGGACAATTGTTGGATCTAGACTGATTTAATCGTAACCTTTAATTTAGCGGTGGAACCATTATTAACCTGGGAACCGCCTCTAATTTATGGCTTTCTTGTTATCCTTAGCGTCCGGCTTCGATCGAAGTGAAGCCCGGAGGTAGCGAGCCAGAACGTCAGCAACTAGGAAGCGTAGCGGTTGCTCTTCAGTTGAGGTAGGGAAAAGTAGCCGGATCTCGGCCTTGACTGGGGAAAGTTAACAGTAGAATTGCATGTGACACCGGGGTGTCGTGGGTTAATTAGGTTTGTTTAAAGATTAGAAAAGCATGATACGGGATTGTAGCGTTTATTAGAAAAGCGTGATACGAGATTTTAGCGTTTAAGAGAAAAGCATGTGACACTTAGTAGTGTCGTAGGAACAGAGAACTTAGCGATAATCGTTTTACTGGAGGCATATGACCATGCCCGGAGGTTGATTGTGAACTTATCGATATTAGGAGTACTGGAGGCATATGACCATGCCCGGAGGTTGATTGTGAAACTGTTGATATTAGGACTGTTGGAGGCTTGGGTTAAGCAGGAGGTTGATTGTTTATTTTGGCGTCTTGGGTGGCCATGAGAGCCCGTGTTGTTAATCGTGTTTGGGTGGCCATGAGAGCCCGTACTTTACTGTTGGTGCTTTAGCTGGCTTACGAGTTAGAGTCTCGGTAAGTTGCAAGCGTGTTTTATTGTTGAGTTTTGGGTGGCCATGAGTGCCCGTGGGGTTGTTGAACCCGTGTCTTTACCTTTGGTGTTTTGGGTGGCCTTGAGAGCCCGTGCACTAAGGTTGGTGTCTTTGGCTGGCCTGACCGAGTTAGAGTCTCGGGGGGTTGCAAGCTCTCTTTAGCTGGCTTACGAGTTAGAGTCTCGGTAAGTTGCAAGCGTGTTTTATGGTTGGTGTCTTGGGAGGCCGTGAGTGCCTGTGGGGCTGTTGAGTCCGTGTCTTACTGTCGGTGTGTCTTGGGAGGCCGTGAGTGCCTGTGGGGCTGTTGAGTCCGAGTTTTACGGTTGGTGTCTTGGTGGCCATGAGTGCCTGTGAGTGTTGAACCTGTGTCGTTACTGGTTGTTGATTTTGCTTGTGATTGTGGTTACCGGAGGTTGGGGGCCCGCTTCCTGAAACGGGGGTCCACGAGCACACGCGTCTGCATGTTCAGACGGGGTAGGGGGCCTGCCCGCCAATAAAGGGGTCCTGGCCGCACGTGTGTGGTTTGGGTTTGTGAGCATACCTTGGCTGGCTTATGGGTTAGAGTCCCAGTAAGTTGCAGCATTTTCCGGCTGGCTTATGGGTTAGAGTCCCACTAAGTTGCAGCATTTTCCGGTTGGCTTATGGGTTAGAGTCCCGGTAAGTTGCAGCATTCTTGGGTTGGCCTGACCGGGTTAGAGTCCCGGGAGGGCGTTCTTGGCAGCTGGTTTGTGATTCTTTGTGATCTTGTTTTGGTGTGCGATCCTTTGTGATCTTGGTTGGTGTGTGATCCCTTGTGATGCTGTTTGATGTTGCGTACTTTCTTTTGAGTCCTTGGAAGAGGTCTACTTTACGTGTCAGAGTGTTGAGTCGTTCGAGGAAGGTCATCGTGGGTGTTTGTTCAGTCAGAGTGCTTGGGTTGGGGATGGTTTCCCCGGTGTTGAGTCATTGTTGGTGTTACTTGCTTTGCCTGCTAATTATGCCGTAGTCAGTCTGTTATCCGTGGTGGTGAGCGAACGCTCACCCCTAGCTGCTTTTCCTACAGGTACTGTTCGTGGGACGGACTAGGTGAGCTCTCGAAGCTTGTGGAGCTGGGAGCGGAGTCCGGGTTTTGTCTTTTGAGTCTAGTGACGGATACTGTGTACTTTGTCCACTTGTTAGGACGTGTTTTAAACTGTATTTATTATTTTGTTGAACAAACGGTACTTTTAAAGAGTTTAATGAAAACAGGTTTTCAAGTGTTTTTATGTTTTAAAATGTTCGCGTCCCTAGTTCGGTTTTACTGAAATTGGGGCGTGACATATTTCCTTCACCAACATCAGCCTCTGTGGATGGCCTATCCATTAAAAGAAGAGGTAGCACTGTATCCGAAGTTTTATCTAGAATTCGCAAACAAGGGTTAGCATTTCAGCAAAACAGACAATATACAAAAACATTGAGTATTCGCAAGAAAGAATAACAGTGCCCGCAAACAAGATACTATATATTCGCAAAATATAAATTCACTATCCGCAACTAGATAAATCTAATTAGCAAAACATATATTCACTATCCGCAAACAAGGTACAGCATATTATCAAAACAAGTCAATCATTAACAGGGTATGCATCAACTACAAAACACATCTGCAAACCAAAATGGGCATATTTGCATACAATAAACCTACGAAGATATAAAATGCAGGATTATTCAAACCTGTTTCTCAAACCAGAGTGCGCACACTCGCAAAACATAAATTCTTTATCCACAAATTAGGTAAAGAATACTCGCAAAACATAAATTCATTATTCGCAAAACAGAAAAACAATGCCCGCAAACAAGATACTCGCAATACAGAAACCCCAAAACCTCAACCAACAACTTGATTTTCCTCAAAAATAGATCAAAATCATCTCATAGTTGAATAATTTCATGGGAATTTCATATATGAATTGAAATGTTGTACACTAAAAGCAAAACACAACTACTCTGAAAACATAGCAACTGTAAAAAATCCGCAAACTACAAACACTATATTCTCAAATTACCTGTTTCGGTGTCCCTGTTGCAGAATGTTGTAGATTCAGCAACCTTCTTCTTCATTCTCTACAGACAGATTACTATAATCAAAAAGATAAATAACCAAACGAACAAGATTGAATCAAAACCCTAAACACCAAAAATTGTAACTCACCAACAATGAACTATTGAAATTCACTTCGAAATTGCGCAGAAGACGAAAATGAAGACAATGGATGCACAAAAGATCAGATTCCGAAATGTTCGTTTCGCTAAAAACTCGATTCTGCAAGTGTTTTGGTGAGCACGAAACGTTTCTGCGCGAACGGGTAGATAAAATTACGTTTATACCCCCGAGCCATAGCAAATCAGTTAAAATGAATCCCACGCACGACTTATTTACGACGCGTGCCACTGATGACGCGTTCAAATCTGCGCAATCGCGAAATTTGCATCGGACGGCCATCATGCAGTGCGCAGGTTCGCACCAAATCAGGTGGTTCGCACCTGATTGCTCTCATATATATATATGAAACTATGATGATTAAATATTGTGAAAATTGTATACATATTCCCTACACTAAGGAGTTTGTGTATATTGTTGTCGTGTTTACAAGGCTACATACTAATTTGACAATGCACCATTTCGAGCGAAATTAAAAATAATAAGAAAACATCAAATAAAAATTATTCAAAGTATCAAATATTATTATTTTATAAAATTAAATAATTTGATCCTTTTTATTTCCTTACAAGTATCATATATAATTTTTTAATCCAATAATGAAGGTAAACTTTTTCTAAGAAATAGTATCATATACGTGACATAAGGGGTGGATTTAGGAGGGTTAAGGGTATGCCTTGGCATACCCTGTCCCGATAAAGATACATAATATTGTAGAGCTTTCAGATATCTTTAATTTGATAATTTGCAGGCTTAAATCGGAGTTCGTATGAAGAAGGCATGGTTATTTGAAGATCTGTTGCACATTTTACTTCAAAATACTATTTTTAAACTCCAAACGTCTATAGTATTTCCAACAACCTTATTTAAAAGTTTCTGTACATTGCATTTGAAGAGTTAGATGTGGTAACGAAAGTGGAATTGTCAGGGATACATCAATAGAGAGAAAAGCCCTGCTAGAACTCTCCCCCCAAAAAACCCTAGCCGTCGACGGCCTCCATGGCTTTGGGTCATGGAGGTTGTCGATGGAGATTCCTCTTCCTCTTCCTTTTTTTCCTTGAGTCCCTCTCTCAACAATCGGCCTCACCTGCGTACCTTCTCACCGCCCTCGTATTGTAGTCGCCGTCATCGTTGTGCTTCTCCACCATTCCGGATCTACGCTTCAATCGGGTGTGCGGTTGGTGGTTTATCCTGTCACGCCCCAAATCCGGTTTTGACCGGACTCGAGACGTGAACTAGGAATAATAATAAAAACAATAATAAAAGTAAATTTGAACGAAATCAAACTCCAAAATTAGTTCCAAAATAACAACTCTAGTAAATATGAGTCAAACGCTAAATTCCAACCAAGTGAAGAAAAAAAGTTTGATACGAAAATAGAAAGTACGTCTCAACTAAATATAACCACACAGACCCTCAATGAGCTCCCGAGCCCTGAGACGATGTCTAGGCCTACTCACCAACGAAACCTGTAAAACAGTAAAAACAGAGGGGGGGGGGGTGAGCTTACGCTCAGTAGGAAAAAGTAGAAAAAGGGAAAAAGAACTCCCGCTTCGTCACCAAGGTTCTCGATTAGTAAACGTACCCAAGGACAACACAATTAAAGGTCAACAGGAAAAAGACTATTTACCAATAGAAAAAGCTAAAGAAACACACGAGTACCGAAATATAGATAATTAAAACACAAGACTCTGATCCACACACAAACTCAACATATCGTACCGGAACACACATCGGCCTAGATATCTTCCCAGAACTCACATCATCGGGGTGAAACAAGTCTTCCCGGAACACGTAGCATCGGGGTGAGACAACAATACACCATACCGGAATACCCATCGGCCTAGGTGTCTTCCCGGAACACGTAGCATCGCGGTGAAACAAGTCTTCCCGAAACACGTAGCATCGGGATGAGACAACAATACACCATACCGGAATACCCATCGGCCTAGGTGTCTTCCCGGAACACGTAGCATCGGGGTGAAACAACATAATAAACATATCGGACCGGCACACCCCTCGGTCGGACATCTTCCCGAAAACAACCTCGGGGCAACAATAATAACACACAATACCAACAAAACACATTACACCGAACTCATCTTAACAATCAAGCTTACCAACACGACTTACCAAACATGTCCCATCGGTCTATCATTCACCCGATCATATCACAAGGTACAATCATATCACATTCAACACATTCACTCAACCAATCATGTCACGGAGCAACCATTCATGTCACAATCATCATAATTCATATAGTTTAGTATGATTCTTAGACTAACCAACGAACATATTATACACCGACAATTAAGGACTATTAACCACAATCAACACAAACAAAAATCAATCATAAGGCTTGACATGGCCACATATGAATCTACAACACGGAAATTCCCATAATTGAAAGCGGTTATTCTAGTGAATCACATCCTATATTCAAACTAAGACTCTTTCGGTTATTATCATCCTATATGCATACTATTAGCATTCCTTAATTAAAAGCGGAAATTTACTACTCTTCCCTACCTCAAGTGTTTTCCAAAGCTTAATCACACAACCGGCGAGTAGTCTCCTCCTCCGAGCTCGAGAATAAAGTCTAGGATCAAAAATTAACACTAGAATTAAAGACTAACCAAGGGTGGTTTAAGAGGAAAACACCCAAGTTAAAAACCCCCAAACATTCGGTTTAAGATAGTCTTTCAAATTAAACGAAAAACACCCAAAAAGGACTCAAAAGGGCCAAAACTGGTCTGCCACGGTTCGGGTCATGGAGCTGTGAGGCTTCCCGTCACGGATGACGTCACGGACCCGTGACGTCTTCCGTCACGGTCTCTCTCACGGAGCCGTGACGTCTCCCGTCACGGTGCCCGTCACGGATCCGTGACGGCCCAGAACTGTTTCGTCCTTCTTCTTCCTCCAGCCTCCTTTCCACGAAAACAACACCAAAAACTCCATTTTTAACCACCCAAAACCTCTAAAACAGTCCCATAACTTCAATACTTCACTACCCAAAGTGGGATTCATCAAAAACAATTACCCAAGAGATTTCCAACCCAAAAACAACCAAAAACAATTGATTTCTACATAAATCAATCCCCTCCTTCTCTTAAACAATCATCTAACAACAAATACACAAAAACCTAACTAGTTCATGCATTTTCTAAGGAAACCCATAACTCCAAAATGATTGAAAGTGGAAAATTAGAGTTTACTTACCTTGGAAATGGATAGATGAAGAGGATTTAGAGGTTTTTGAGAAGATTTGATGAAGAACTTGACCAAAGGTTCCTTCTTTCTCCCTTTCTTCTTCTTCAAGCTTCCATGGTTTCTCCTCTCCTTCTTTCTCTCTCTAAGTTTCGGCTAGCACAAGGAAATGACTGAAATTGCTCTAAAAAATGCTTTAAAACCTAATATTTGTAAATTATAAAGTGCCCCTTAGCTCTTATCCACTCAAGACTAACTAAGGAGGGTCAAAAGGGTTTTTTTAGTCCCTTTTCTTCCCTTCCAAGCCAACATGGACAAGTGTCCATGTGTGGACCACCTTGTCCTTAATTATTTCCAGCATCTCTAATTTAATTAAGGTTAGTCGATAATTAGTCTCCGTTTGACCGAAAGTTGACTTTTTTCACAAGGATAGTCATTTGAAAGGAAACGACCCAACTAAGCTAACCGTAACGACGGCTAAGCTTTTTGGGTCCCGAAAAGGTCCCGAATGACTCCCAGAGTCATCGATTGACTTTTCCGCCCAAAAGTCAACTTTTGCCCGAAATCACCGGTTCGACCGGGGGTGGTTCTTAGATATCCCATCACCCACCGTGGTAACACAGAGTCGAAAAGACTATGCTGCATATTCGGTTCATACTGCACCCACAGGGGTTTTTCTGTACCGATCTCCATAATGTATCCACTTGGAGAAGGTTGCACTTTCAGGTAAAACTTGTAAGAACCGCCCCCAGTCGATCCCGGTGGAACCGGGAAAATTTGGGGAAAGTTGACTTTCCGCTGGAAAAGTCAACCGATTACTCCATGAGTCATTTGAGACCTTTCCGGGACCCAAAAAGCTTAGCCGTCGTTACGGTTAGCTTATTTGGGTCATTTCCTTTCAAATGACACATTTTGTGAAAAAGTCAAATCGGGTCAAACTAGGTCGATTTTGGATTATTAACGAATAAAATAATAAGAGCTGAGATATTTTGGGGTAGGAGTGGTCCCCACATGGACACATGTCCATGTTAGCTTGGAGGGGAAGAAAAGTGGGTTAAAAGACCTATTGGTCCCCACATATGGACAAAATAGAGAGAGATGGGCTAAATGACGAAAGAGACTTTTCCACTTATAGGATAAGACCACTTGGGGCAAAATTTCTGCTCATTTCTTCATTGTGGCCGAACCCCATAGAGAGAAAAGAGAGAGTGTAAAACTCCATTGAAGCTCCATTGAAGCTTGAAGAAGAAGCGAGAGAAAGGTAGCTCTTTTTTGGCCATTTCTACACCAAATCTTCTCAAATTTACTTCATCTTCTTCATCTCTTCATTTCCTAGAGTTTGGTATGCTTTATTTCCTTATTTGATGAAATTGGTGTTGTGGATTTGACTAGAGATGACTTGAACTAGTGGGTTTTGGGTGTTGGATGGTTTAAATGTTGTTTTGTGAAGAATAAGTGGAGTTGGATGATGGAAATCACTTGGTTTGAGTTGTTTTTGATGCAACCCACCATGGGTCTTGAAACTTTTGATTGTTTGAAGTGAAAATTGAAGTTCCAAAGCTTAAAAATGGTGTTATGGAGAACCTAGAACTAGTTAGGAGCTTGTTGGTGAAATTAGGTATTTTTTTCGGCGACCGGAGGCTCGCCGGAGCTCCGGCCGGTCGCTGGAATCCAGTAACCGGAGGAGGGGCTGACCGTCCATGGTCGGCCACCCTTAGAACCAGGACCGACCATAGTCGGCCACCCATGGACCGTGATCGGCCGATCCGTTTTGGCCACCCACGGCCATGTGTGGCCGTGGGGCCCACATGGGCGGGTTTTGGTGGTTTCGTAAATGGAACGGTCGTGGGTGAACCCCGGGACGATGTTTTCACACCCGGAACGAATTATGGACGTGATTCATGAAACTTCGGGAAAAATGCTTAGAAACTTTAAATGCGAATTTAGAACGCTCGGACCTCGGAATTTAATTCCGTCAAGTGCGTTGGAGCAAGTAAATTAATTATGTTGGATAGGCACGAATATGGAAACTTTTGGAGTCCCGAGGGACGTTTTCCCGATTCCGTGCAAAATGGGCCTACCGGGCCCATTTTGCCAAGTTGAGCAATTGGGATTAGTTTGTGTATTTCCCTCTTTAATCCACACTTGAATTAACATTAATTTTTGTATTGCTTGTAATCTTAGACATTGGACCCGAGCTTGGCGGAGGAGGAGATTTTTGGACCCCGTGAAGTGACGAGGAGGAAGCTAGCCAGGTCGTCCGCTGCTGGATTGGATTGCTTTTGAGGTAGGGAAAGTAGCGAATACTGGTTTAATTGCGGAAAGTTACTAGTATGCCTATAGGTTGTAATTACTTGATTTAATTGTTAGAATTGCATGATTAGGATGTGAGGAACGAGTGAAATGAAGGATAGCTTACGAGTCATGTCGAGCCGTAAGTTTGGGATTGTCGTGCTGTAGAAATGCATGCGGGCCATGTCGAGCCCTTAGGTTGCGTGTTGATTGAAATGGCATGATATTTGATTGAGATGTATGATGTGTGATTTAGCCGTTGTTAGATTCAGAATCATGTTATGGTATCACTCGGTGTAGTATGTTGTTGTTATGTTTGGGCAAGTGCGCCATGCTTGATATGATGGGAACCATTGGTTGTGATATGATCGGGTGATTGATAGACCGATATGATGTGTTGTGGTAAGTTGACCTGGTTGGTATACCGTGGTTGAAATATGGCATTGTGATGCGTGAGACCTTCTTGATGCATGTTCCAAGAGTAGTTGCATTCCGGTATGGTACCTATACCGAGTGGGTACGCCAGTGTAGGGTAGTACCTAGGCCGACGGTGTGGTCCCACGTATGCGCGGTCCCCCAGAGTGTGGTTCCGATACGATACTCACATCGAGGGGGTATGCCGGTGTAGAGTATCTAGGCCGACGGTTACGTGATCAGTATTGTGATTGTGCCCCAACAGATTCCCGGGAAGACATTTAGGCCGATACTGTGTGGTCCGGTATGATGTGTTGTGATTGTGCCCCGAGGCGGTTCTAGGAAGATATCTAGGCCGATGTTGAGTGTTCTGGTACGATATGATAGAGTCGGGCTGTGTACACCCGTCGGAGTTCGGGGACTGCGGTATGGGACGTGTGATTGTTTACTGGGTATGGTATGATTGTTGACCGGCTAAGTGTTGTGAGTACAGGGTAATAGTGGTCTTGTAAGTATGTTTTTGATTGTGGTTATAGTCTTGTGACTGAGGACTGTGGTTAAGTAATTTCCTTGTCGTTATTAGTGGTGTGTCGTACTAGTATGCCCTAATTGGACGGTTACTCGTGGTGTGAGCGGATGCTTATAACCTTAACTATTTTTCCTCCTGAGCGAAAGCTCACCCCTTTACTTTATTGTCACTGAGCCTACCCAGGCGGCAGCTCTAGAGGAGCTGACTCACACAGTTCAGGGCTTGGCAACGACTTTCGCCTAGAGAGAAGCCACGGCCCCGATACAGGAGACCGTGCCTGCTGCCACTGCAGCCGCCACCGAGAGACCTAGTCAGGTCGACAACCACACTGCTCAGGCGTTGAGGGATTTCCGCAGGTTGGGCACACCTGTCTTTTCCGGGGAGCCAGACCCCAAGGTAGCCGAGGGATGGCTGGAGCAGATGACCTGCAACCTGGACACGTCGAGGATACTAGATGGTGGCTTGAGAGTATCTTTTGCGGCGTTCCAGCTGGAGGGAGACGCCTACTGTTGGAGGCAGCGCGAGCAGGCGCGAGTAGGGGACAACTTTACGCTGTTTGGACAACGATTTCTGGAGCAGTACTTCCCACAGTCGGTATTGGATGATAGGCACCAACAGTTCCTGGAACTGCGTCAGGAGGGACTGACGGTGTCCGAGTACGAGGCGGGGTTCACCTCCTTGTCCCGTTTTGCCTCAGAGATGGTATAGACTGAGACTCATCGCTGCAGACGGTTCGAGGGAGGGCTTCGTCCTGCGTTTGCGGATCGGGTCGCAGTTATAAGGACCCAGGTATACTCTAACCTGGTGGATCAGGCGCTGGCTGTGTAGCGACGCTTCCATGAGACAACCAGAGTTCGGGAGGTCAGGCCAAGACCGAGCGGCTCCTTGAGGCCAGTGATCCGAGGAGACAAAGGATCTCGGGATCGTTCCAGTCCCAAACACAGCAGAGAGGGACACGACAGGTCGGATCAGTGGCATCCGTTGCACCTGCCCCGTTAGGGAGAGCGTGTTTTCAGTGCGGGCAGCCGGGCCACCTGATTCGAGACTGTCCGAGGAGCAGTGGACCAACTGATCGCCGAGCAGGCAGACCCAAGGGGAGGCAGAGTGACGGGCCGCCGCTATGCCACCAGTACGGTCGGCCAGGACACTTCGCTGTCAGGTGCCCCGATCAGTTTTGGCGAGATTTCGTCACCGCGACCACAGCAGTCACAAACTGGGCAGTCACCGCAGTTCCAACAGCATCAAGCACATGCGCAAAGAGCTCCGCGGCAGGTAGCGAGCGCGCCAACGCCAAGGCAGCGAGCTGCACAGCAGGTGGCACTTCCACCACCCCGAGAGGCGGACCATAGGCACCGCAGGGCAGGGTGTACGCGGTCACCGACTCTCGATCCGAGGGACGTCACTCCGGCCATGAGGCTACTCAGGGTACGTGCTTGCTTTACAATTCATGGACTTCTTTCTTATTTGATACTAGAGCATCACATTCTTTCATCTCTTCTTCTTTCGCTGGTATGTTGGGGTTGAGGGTAGAGTCATTGAGCCGGCCTTTATGTCTTGACACACCTGTTACGGGGGAGGTAGTTTTGAGTACCGTATGTCGTGCATGTGAGATTTCAGTGGCTGATTACCCTTTTTATGGTGATTTTCTTGTGTTGGACATGATGGCATTTGACGTGATCTTGGGGATGGACTGGATGACGAGGTACCTGGCGTCGATCGACTGTTATCGGCGACAGGTGACTGTAGTATCGGGCGACACGATCGTCACTTGTATCTTGGGCAGTAGGAGCGGAGTACTCTGTTAGCCTCGGTACCCGTAGTCCGATCGTAAATGTCCAATTGTAATTATCATCGTTGGCAATATAAATAAAGCGGATTTTATATTACTTAAGTGTTGGAGTAATATGTCGTTTGTGTTTCCGATCTGTGCCCACCATGCGAATAGAACCATAGATCAGAATGGATCACACTCGATGAGGTCCCTAGTCAATAGTCTTCGCTGGAAGCGACTAGTATGAAATATGACTCTTGATGGCTTACGTTCTATTAACCATAGGAAAGGGTTCCGGAGTCTGATCATAAACATCATGTGGGACATGATGTTGGACGACCCGACCTGAATATGTTCCATAGATTAAGTCATGAACATGTTCAGAGTCGTAGCTTGTCAGGTATCCTTAGACCGAGGAGTCTATATGATTGTTATGCAGTAAACAACCAAGTTTGACCTGAGAGCCCAACGTTGCACCGTGACTGGGCTTCCATAACGGCCAGGATTGGCTTGGGGAATGACTGCATGAGTGACATGATAGACGGCTAAGGGATTTATCCATCATACTACGGTATGGGAAAGATATCTGGTTCACGGCCGCTTGATCGAGAGTGACTGACAGGAAAGCATGGTCATGCACATGATACTGGGTATCATAAGGTTATTCATCTCACATATCAAGGAACATGGATTGAGGATAATAAGGATGACGGCTCTATGCCTTATCTCAATTCGGATATCGGTGATAAAGGGATAATGACAAGGACGGCTGAAAGGTCAGAATCGACAGGGCGCGATTCTTTATGCAGGGTCGGACAATAATGAGTCTCGTTAGTCGCCATTTTGGTAAGATCAAGTAAAATGGGATTTTACGTTGATCTTACCGACATGCATAGACCTAAGGGTCACACCGACAGTTTGATACTCGATAAGAACATAACGAACCTAAGTTGGAGGGAATTGTGGCGGGGATCGCCATAGTGGACCGGCTAGCATATTGGGCTCGGCATGGGCTCTCTTGGAGAGGCCCATGGACGGCCCATATAGGCTAGTCCCAACAAAGACTTAAGTCATTAGATGACAATTAGTCTTGTTGACCAAAATTGGGTGGGACCCAATTTCCACTAAACTAATAAACTAGGTAGTTTATTAGCTCCACCTAGCATCTTGGCATGGACACTTGTCTTAAGTTGAAGTTAAGTGATTCCACTTAACTAAGCATGCAAGAGAGGTTGGAGAAGACAACATGCAAGTGTAGAGAATTAGAGAGAGAGTCTTCTTCTTCTTCCTCTACCTTGGCCAAACCCCCCCTCCAAGCTTCAAGGTTGGTTTTCATGTTCTTGAGTCATCAAACTCAAGAACTACGTTGGCTTTGATTCCGCTAAGGATACGTAGGCCTCCAAGGGGCTCAAGCCATTCAAAGTTGGGTGTTATTGAACCAATTTCGGACAAGTAGAGGGTGCTGATTTTCAGCACAGTTTTGTCCGACTAGTCACTTTGAGGAGCTCGATCGGAGGTTCATCCGATGTCCGATGAAGCTGATTTTTGGAGTGAACGTTCTCCACATATGGGTATTTAATATGACCAAAGGGATTTGAGTTTCAACGGTTCGTTTTCGATATACACCAGCTGAAAGAGGAGGCACTTGCAAAGGTGATGTTCACATACCTTTGCTGAATTTTCACACTTGTTTTTCATATTTGGTAGACTCATCTCGATTGATTCGTGGTTAATCTTCCGCTGCATTTTGTGTTTAACATGTCCACGACATCGAGACCCAACAGTGGTATCAGAGCTTGGCTACCAACGGGAAAATCAAGAGCTGAATTTTCAGTTTTTGTGCTGGAAATTTTGAAGTGCTTGCTGGTTTTTTATTTAAAGTGCTTAAATATGCATGTTAGCTTCTTAATTTCATGTTTGTGAATATATGGATGTATGCTTGATTGATAACGTGATTTAATTTCTTGCATGTGGATATTATGTATGAAATTGGTGATTTTCGAAATAAAATCAAATCTGATTTTTTTGGACAGTTTAATTTTCGGGGTCACGAGACCGGAACTCTTGGGGAGCCGATGCCGTGACCGGATGGGGCTCCGTTGGACGGAGCTAGGCCGAGTCGTGACTATTGGATAGTCCGAACATCGGGGCTAAACCATTTGGGGAATTGCGACGAGTTTGGAACCGTCATAATGAACCACAAAATTAAACGTTCCGAAAATTCATTTTTGAAACCGGTTTCGATAAACCGTGTAATAATTTTCGAAACTTGGAATCTAACTAAAATCAGTCATATCTCGGTGTTTGACAACACGCTGTTTGATAACACGCTGTATGATGTGATGATTATGCATGGTGCACGTTATTAAGCCCCAGGTAGTTTTATCGCTTTTCTCGGACTACGTGCCGATAGTGTTAGCGTGTAACTATTCTTATAAAGGTGTGGTCGTCGTACCACTTGTTTGTAATAATTATTATTTCCTGACCTGCGAGTCGTGTATTTTATTGTAACCGTTATTGCCGGCTTGGAGACCAAGGAGCTCAAGAGGCAAGTGGGAGACCGCAGGAAATGGCTTGGAGCAGATGGATGTCAAGGGGCGAGTGGGAGGCCCACGTCGTCAACTTGAAGTCAAGATTGCTCAAGACCGGGTTGGGAATAGTTTAGGGGGCTTTGACGTGCACGTCTTTATGCTTGATGCTTGGTTTAAATTATGCATGATTGTATGGTTAGAATGCATGCTTAGATTTAAACTTTCAAGCAAATCACCTCACATGCAAAGATAAAATTGGTTTTAATCGTTTGCTTGTGAACCCTTGAACCGTCTTTACATTGGATGTAGTAGACGAGTTTGAAGGAAGAATTACATTGGATGTAATTGGAGACGTCATTACATTTGGAATGTAGTTGACGTTCTCATCGCATCAATGATGTGCCAATCGTTCAAACACGACAAGACAAGTAAAAACGGGTCATGTCAGATACCTCCCAGTTTATCAACAACTTCCTACTTCCTCGACCTATGGGTGTCGTGCGCCTTAGCGGAGCATCCATATGAAGGCATTGTAGTAAGTTTGGTCAGCATATGTGGGTGTCGTGCGCCTTAGCGGAGCACCTACATAGTGACAGGCCATCGTTGAAAACTGGTGGACCCGACTACGATTCTCAGCCAGAGGTTGAGCTAGGGTATCATATAGGGTAAGCCGTGTACTCAAGTACATACCCTAGCCAAGAGTCACATTGGATGTGATCGGATGGAGTCCGGGCTACATAGCTCGGTTGAGTGGTGAGCCTTAGTTCAGCTCAATCGAGTGAATCGAGGTTCTTGGTTCAAGATTCTTTAGGTTTAGAATCGCATGTCGGTGTTCGAACTCGATCTTCATGATTTATTCAGTTTACTGATTAAATTCACTTTGTCGTGTGGATCAAAATGGCTAACACATCAGCGTACAACGATAGTTTGTAATTGAAAACCATACTTGACAGGGTCAAGCTTAATGGGACAAACTATCTGGACTGGTACAGAGTTTTGAGGATAGTCCTCAAATTCTAAACGCAAAAGGACATATCCTTGATAAGGCTATCCGTTATGTCCAGAAAATGAAGGGGCATCTCGAACATCTTAATTGACTGGGTCTTAAGATAGTGTCGGAGATAGCAACAGACATGGGTTTGCGCTCGCTTCCTCGTGTGTATGATGAGTTCATCGTGAGCTATCATATGCACGATATGGACAAGACAAAGTCAGAGTTACATGGCACGTTTGTAACTGCTGAGAAGAATATCGGGGATCTAGGATCCAAAGATATTCTGATGGTTAGAAAGGGATCCAGTTTCGGGAGGGAAACTGGTGGTGGCAAGGGCAAGGCCCTTGTGCACTTGGCGAGAAAGATGAGACACACGATCGCTCCTAACCCTCCAAGGACCAGTGGTCCTCAAGGAAGGCTAAGGAGGATGAGATTGTCTGCTTCTTCTGCCAGAAGCCTGATCATTGGATTCAGAATTGCGGGAAAAACCAGGATGATCTAAAGAAGGGCAGTGGGACTGCACCATCTTTAGGTATTAACCTAATAGAGCTACATCTCGCTACTTCCAAAGATTCATGGGTATTGGATACCAAAGGGGAATCTCACATACACACTAACGTGTAGTGGTTGGAAGGTAGGAGATGATTGGCGAAGAACAAATTGGACCTCAGAGTGAACAACAAGCAAGGGTTGTAGTGACTGATGTAGGATCCATGGGTCTTCATCATCCAAATAGCCTTGTTGTGTATTGAACAATATATTGCATACCTATTAGGATCATTATATCTTTATCCGTGTTAGACACCGAAGGATATAATATGGATATTGGAAATTGGATTTTCAATATTCTATGCAATGATGTGTTTAAACAAACATGGTGGGAGGATTGTACATATTGGATATGGTGACAATGCCTCAAGCTCTATTTAAAAGGTTGATACCAAAAGGTCTAAATCCGATAATTTAGACCATACTCTGTTACGGCACTGTCATTTAGGTCTCATAATCAAGAAACGCATATCAGCACTTCACAAGTGCGGACATTGAGGTCCATTCGAATTTCATTCGAATAATAAATGCAAGGCTTGTTTGTTGAGTAAAATGACTAAAGCGCCCTTCATCGATCGCGGTGAAAGGGTGGGTGAATTATTGGAATGATACACTCGGATGTGTAGACCAATAAGTTTGCTTGCCATGAGGGGTTTTGGCTACTTTGTCACAATTACTGATGGTTGTAGTAAATGTGATTATGTCTATTCGATCAGACATAAGTCTAAAACTTTTGATAAATTCAAAGAGTTCAAGACTGAAGTAGAAAACCAGCTCGGGAAAAGTATTAAGGCTCTTCGATTGGATCGAGGAGGAGAATACTTAACTACAAAGTTTTTAGATCATCTAAGAGAGAATGGGATCCTTCGGAATGGACTCCTCCCGGGACACCGTAGTTGAGAGGTGTAGCTGAACGGAGAAATCAGACATTGTTGGACAATGGTCTGATCCATGGTCAGTTGGACTGATCTCCCTATCTCTTTCTGGGGTTATGCTCTGGAGACGACCGTATTCATTTTGAATCGGGACTCCTACGAAGGCTGTGGAAGGGACACCATTTGGGAAATGGCACGTGGGAGGCCCGTTTTGTCCTTCCTAAAGATTTGGGGTTGCGAGTCTTATGTGAAGCGGTTAGTTCACAGTAAGCTCGAACCAGGATCTGATAAATGCACCTTCGTGGGGTATCCCAAGGAAACAAGGGGATACTACTTCTACAAACCCAGTGAGAACATGGTGTTCGTCACTAGGATGAGGTCTTTGTGCAAATGGAATTTGTTTTCAAAGACGTCAGTGGGAGGAATGTACATCTAGAGGGAGTTCAAGATGGTACAAATGCCTCTGAACCACATGACAACCCAGTAGAGGAGCCTGAAGTGGTCGTAGAGCAAGAACCAATTCCCATAACAATTCCTAAAGGTCCAAGGCAACCTGAAAGATTAGTCACCCACCCTAGAGATATGGTTGTTTTGTATCTGGAGGTGACAGTGAGCTAATGGTGGATCGTGAGGATCCAGCCACCTTTTCAGGAAGCCGTGAATGGGCCCGACTCCGAGTTATGGCTGGGAGCCATAAGGGAGGAAATGCAATCCATGTCGGATAACCAAGTCTGGGAACTGGTTAATCCCATCGATGGTGTGAGGACCATTGGATGCAAATAGATCTTCAAGGTGAAGATGGACATGGATGGCAAGCCTCTGACCTACAAAGCCCGACTAGTTACAAAAGGTTATAGGCAGATCCTGTGGATTGACTATGAGGAAACCTTCTTACCAGTGGCTATGGTCAAATCTATCTAGATTCTTCTTGACTTGGTCTCGTATCTTGATTACGAGATATGGCAAGTGGATGTCAAACCCGCTTTTAAATGGGAATTTGACCGAGGACGTTTTATGTCCCAGCCCGAAGGTTTTGACGATCCGAAGAATAAGGGATAGATTTATAAGTTGTTGAAATCCATTTGTGGATTGAAACAAGCTTCTCGGAGTTGGAATCTTCATTTTGATAAAGCTGTAATTGGATTCGATTTTGTCAAGAACGAAGATGAGCCTTGTGTTTACAAGAAGGCTAGTGGGAGTAAGATTGCCTTTCTGGTGCTGTATGTCGATGACATACTACTTATCGGAAACGACGTCCCTGTTTTAAACGAGACCAAAAGATTGGAGGGGACGTGTTTCGCGATGGACTTAGGCGAGTCTGCTTATATCTTAGGGATTAAGATATATAGAGATCGCACCAAGAGGGTCTTGGGGTTAAGTCGGAGCACCTAAGTGGACAATGCATTGAGTAGGTTCTCAATGCTCGATTCAAAGAAAGGATTCTTACCCGCTTGTCATGGCATTAATCTCAGCAAGACTCAGTGTCTTAAAAACACCTGATGAGCTGAAAAGGATGATGTGAATCCCATGCGCCTGGGAGGGGCAGGTGTTAGTCTTAGTGCCCGTAGTTCAATCCTAAATGTCCAAATGTACATATCATCGTTAGCAATAAAATTAAAGCGGCTTTATATTACTTATGAGTTGGAGTAATATATCGACGTGTGCTCTGATCTATGCCCACCATGCGAATAGAACCATAGATCGAGATAGATCACACTCGATGGGTCCCTAGTCAACAAAGCTTCACTAGAAGCGACTAGTATGAAAGATGGCTCTTTATGGCTTACGTTCTGTTAGTCATTGGAATGGGATTCCGAAGTCTGATCATAGATATCATGTGTGACATGATATTAGACGACCCGCCCTGAATATGTGCCATAGATTAAGTCATGAACATATTCAGTGTTGTAGCTTGTCATGTATCCTTAGACCAAGGAGTCTTTATGATCGCTATGTAGTCAACAACTGAGTTTGACCTGAGCCTAACGTTGTCCGTAACAGGGCTTCCATAACGGCCAGGATTGGCTTGGGGACGGGCTACATGAGTGACACGAAAGACGGCTAAGGGATTTATCCCTTATACTAAGGTATGGGAAAGATATCGGTTCTCGGCCACTTGATCGAGAGTGACTGGAAGAATAGCATGGCCATGCACATGATACTGGGTATCATATCTTCAGTCATCTCACATATCAAGGAACGGTGATTGAGAATAATAAGGATGACGGCTCTATGCCTTATCTCAATCAGGATATCGGAGATAAAAGGATAATGACAGGGACGACGGAAAGGTTAGAATCGACAGGGTCAATTCGTTATGTAGTGTCAGGCAATACTAAAGTCTCGTTAGTTGCCACTTAAATAGGATCAAGTAAAATGGGATTTTACGTTGATCTATTGACATGCATAAACCTAAGGGTCACACCGGAGGATGAAACTCATTGACACATTTATGGAGAATGGCCAAAAGGGAGTTGTCTCGGGACATGACCAAAACTGGGTTTTGGGTCATGTGCCCGTAAGTGAATAGGACTTTACGGATCGAGACAAGGCTTGGAGTCTTGGGATTGATCGCGTCGGATAATGTTGGACATTTCCGGTACGGAAGGCATGGAGGCGATGAGCGAATCACGGGACCTCGTTGGAAATGGCCACGGGGCATGTTCCAAGAGGCCCATGAAAGGCCCATGCAACCAAGGCCCATGGAACTAATTAATCAAGTCTTGATTAATTAGTACTAAGTAAGCAAGACAAGGATTAAGGTGTTGGTGATTCACCACCTAACCCAATCTTGTCTTGCCATACTTTGTCCTATTTACACCTTACTTGACACCATACTTGTCCCATGCCTTTAGTTGGACAAGTAAGGGTTTTGTTATGTTTAAGTCATCTTTTTTCAACATAACAAAGACAAGACAAGAATAGGAAACACATTTTCTCTCCCTCTTCCATGGCCATTTCGGGTTTGGCTAGTTTCCTCCTCCATTTTTGTGTTCTTGAGTCCTCAAAGAGAAGAACTACGTGGCTTTGATTCCCATGTGGATACGTAGGCGTCTTGGAGACTCAAGCCAATCATTCGTTAACCGGTGTTCTTGTTTTGGTAAGAGATAGTGCTGAATTTTTCTCTTGTGAATCCATTCTTTGTTAGTTGTTTCATGGTTTTAATCGTCTCTTGGTTTTTATTGATTTTCCGCTGCGAGTTGGTTCATCTCCAACCCTACCTCGAGACCCAACAGCAGGATCGATCATATATGCCATGACATATACAAGACTGGATGTCTTGTATGCCTTGTGTTGTACCAGCAGACATCAGTCTGACCCTTGGGGAAAGATGATGTTGAACTAGTCGCCAAAGGATATGTTGACGCTAGTTTCCAAACAGATTAAGATGACTTTAGAAGTCAGTCAGGACATCTGTTTACGCTGATTGACGGTGCTTTTAGTTGGAAGAGCATGAAGCAAGATACTGTCGCTGACTCCACGATAGAGGCCGAGTACATAGCGGCTGTAGGGGCAGCCAAGGAGGCTATATGGATTTGGAAATTCACGGCAGGGTTAGGCGTAATTAAAAACCCGCCTAAGCCCGGTGAACCTATTTTGCGACAACACTGGGGCCATTGCTCAAGCTAAAGAGCCCATATCGCATTACAAATCCAAACATGTACAGCGGCGATATCACCTAATCAGAGAGATTCTGAACAGGGGTGATGTGAAGATCACGTATATTGCAACAGATGGTAACATAGCCGACCCGTTGACCAAAGCGCTCTTGTTACCCAAGCACGAAAGGCATGTAAGGTCAATGAGATTAGATTGGAATTTAGATTGGAGCTAGGGCAAGTGGGAGATTGTTAGCCTCGGTGCCCGTAGTCCGATCGTAAATGTCCAATTGTAATTATCATCGTTGGCAATATAAATAAAGCGGCTTTTATATTACTTAAGTGTTGGAGTAATATGTCGTTTGTGTTTCCGATATGTGCCCACCATGCGAATAGAACCATAGATCAGAATGGATCACACTCGATGAGGTCCCTAGTCAATAGTCTTCGCTGGAACCGACTAGTATGAAATATGACTCTTGATGGCTTACGTTCTATTAGCCATAGGAAAGGGTTCCGGAGTCTGATCATAAACATCATGTGGGACATGATGTTGGACGACCCGACCTGAATATGTTCCATAGATTAAGACATGAACATGTTCAGAGTCGTAGCTTGTCAGGTATCCTTAGACCGAGGAGTCTATATGATTGCTATGCAGTAAACAACCAAGTTTGACCTGAAAGCCCAACGTTGCACCGTGACTGGGCTTCCATAACGGCCAAGATTGGCTTGGGGAATGACTGCATGAGTGACATGATAGACGGCTAAGGGATTTATCCCTCATACTGCGGTATGTGAAAGATATCTGGTTCACGGCCGCTTGATCGAGAGTGACTGACAGGAAAGCATGGTCATGCACATGATACTGGGTATCATAAGGTCAGTCATCTCACATATCAAGGAACATGGATTGAGGATAATAAGGATGACGGCTCTATGCCTTATCTCAATCCGGATATCGGTGATAAAGGGATAATGACAAGGACGGCTGAAAGGTCAGAATCGACAGGGCGCGATTCGTTATGCAGGGTCGGGCAATACTGTGTCTCGTCAGTCGCCATTTTGGTAAGATCAAGTAAAATGGGATTTTACGTTGATCTTACCGACATGCATACACCTAAGGGTCACACCGACAGTTTGATACTCGATAAGAACATAACGAACCCAAGTGTAGAGAATTAGAGAGAGAGTCTTCTTCTTCTTCCTCTACCTTGGCCAAACCCCCCCTCCAAGCTTCAAGGTTGGTTTTCATGTTCTTGAGTCATCAAACTCAAGAACTACGTTGGCTTTGATTCCGCTAAGGATACGTAGGCGTCCAAGGGGCTCAAGCCATTCAAAGTTGGGTGTTATTGAACCAATTTCGGACAAGTAGAGGGTGCTGATTTTCAGCACAATTTTGTCCGACTAGTCACTTTGAGGAGCTCGATCGGAGGTTCATCCGATGTCCAATGAAGCTGATTTTTGGAGTGAATGTTCTCCACATATGGGACTTCAATCTGACCAAAGGGATTTGAGTTTCAACGGTTCGTTTTCGATATACACCAGCTGAAAGAGGAGGCACTTGCAAAGGTGATGTTCACATACCTTTGCTGAATTTTCACACTTGTTTTTCATATTTGGTAGACTCATCTCGATTGATTCGTGGTTAATCTTCCGCTGCATTTTGTGTTTAACATGTCCACGACATCGAGACCCAACATACTCCTGTCTGCGTTGACCGTGGGAGATGAGGTGGAGACCGTGTAGAGTAGAGAGCTGCCGCGAGTGGTGTGTGAGTTCCTGGAGGTCTTTCCGGAGGAGCTGTCAGGATTACCGCCGGCGCGCAAGGTTGAGTTCAGGATCGACTTGATCCCGGGTACGGCGCCGATATCCATGGCCCCGTACCGGTTTGTACCAGCCGAGTTCGTCGAGCTGAAGCGACAACTCGAGGAGCTTCGGGAGAAGGGATTTATCCGACCGAGTGCTTCGCCGTGGGGAGCACCCGCCCTCTTCGTGAAGAAGAAGGGTGGAGCATTGAGGATGTGCATCGATTACCGGAAGTTGAACCGGGTCACAGTGAAGAACCGTTATTCGATGTCGAGGATCGGTGACACGTTCGATCAGCTGAGAGGAGCGAAGTGCTTCTCGAAGATTGATCTACAATCCGGGTATTATCAATTGAGGGTTCGGGAGGAGGATGTGGCGAAGACCGTATTTCGGACTCGGTATGGGCACTACGAGTTCCTGGTGATGCCGTTCGGGTTGACGAACGCGCCTGCAGCGTTCATGGACTTGATGAACTGTATCTTCCGACTCTACATGGACAAGTTTTTCGTGGTGTTCGTAGATGATATTATGATTTATTCGCCGAGTGAGGAGGCGCACGAGGAGCATCTGAGGACAGTTTTGACATTGTTGCGCACTCACCAGTTGTATGGCAACCTGGAGAAGCGCGAGTTCTGGCTCGCCGAGGTGAAGTTCCTCGGGCATGTTGTGTCCCAAGAGGTTATACTAGTCGATCCGGAAAAGATCGATGTGATCTCGAAGTGGGCACGGCCCAAGAGTATCTTCGAGATCTGTAGCTTCCTAGGCTTAGCAGGATACTATCGACGGTTCGTTCAGGACTTCTCACGTCTGTCCGCGCCGATAACTGCCCTGACACGCAAGGGAGCCGAGTTCGTATAGACTAATGAGTGTGAGCAGTCCTTTACCGACCTGAAGGCTCGTCTGACTACCGCGCCCGTGTTGATAGTGCGGGAGCGCGGGATCGGATATGATGTGTATTGTGATGCGTCCGGTGAGGGATAGGGGTGTGTTTTGATGCAGTCCAGGAAGGTAGTTGCATATGGCTCCAGACAGTTGAAGGCACATGAGCGCAACTACCCTACCCATGACCTAAAGTTGGTAGTAGTCATCTTCGCGTTGAAGAGCTGGCGACACTACTTGTATGGAGAGCGATTCCGGGTGTTCTCGGATCACAAGAGTCTCAAGTACATCTTATCCCAGTGAGACTTGAACATGCGCCAGAGGCGGTGGATAAAGCTACTTGAGGAGTATGACTTCGAGCTACTCTACCATCCGGGCAAGGCGAACGGTGTCGCCGATGCCCTGAGTAGGAATTCGACTCACTGCCTTGCCGGGATATCAGTCCGAGAGTGGCACATGATGGAGGAGTTGAGCACGTTTGGGCTCGATCTTGATGAGATCACCGATGGCGTGGCCATGTGTTCGCTAGTGGCTCAGCCCACGTTAGTTGCTCGTGTGCTGGAGGCACATGCCGAGGATGCCGAGGCGGCAGAGATCTGGGAGAGGATTATCAGCGGTGTTGACGCCGAGGGCTGGGAGCAGGGTACTGATCTGGGTCTACGTTACCGAGGAGGACTGTTTGTGCCGCGCGGTTGGAGAGACGATGTGTTGAGAGAGTCTCATCACTCCCGTCTTGCTGTGCACCCTGGTGGCACCAAGACATATAGGGATATCAGACGGCAATTCTGGTGGAACGGGATGCGAAGAGCAGTCGCGGAGTTCGTATCGAGATGCCTTACTTGTCATCAAGTGAAGGTCGAGCATCAGCGTCCCGCCAGTTTATTACAGCCATTGCCGATTGCGCAGTGGAAGTGGGAGCACGTCATGATGGACTTCGTGAGTGGCTTACCGAGGTCGCCGAGAGGGCACGACGTATTTTGGGTAGTGGTCGACCTACTGACCAAGTCGGCACACTTCTTAGCCATGAGGATGACTGATACGGTTGACACCTTGAGTCGGTTGTACGTGCGGGAGATCATTCGTCTTCACGGGGTTTCGGTATCGGTTGTGTCCAACAGAGATCCTCGATTCACCTCCAGATTTTGGGAGAGCTTGCAGAGAGCATTGGGGACCGAGGTCTTGCTTAGTACAACATATCACCCACAGACCGACGGTCAATCAGAGCGCACGATTCAAATACTAGAGGATATGCTGCGAGCATGTGTGTTGGACTTCCGAGGGTCATGAGAGGATCACTTACCATTGGCCGAGTTTTCCTACAACAACAGCTTCCAGACCAGTATTGGGATGGCACTGTTTGAGGCGTTGTATGGTAGGCTGTGCAGATCGCCCGTGTGTTGGGCAGAGGTGGGAGTAGGGAGTCTATTTGGTCCGGAGCTTGTCCGGGAGACGACCGAGAAGGTCGCACTGATTCGGGATCGATTAAGGACCGCACAGAGTCGACAGAAGAGTTATGCAGATAGACAGCGTCGGCCTCTTGAGTTTACAGTCGGTGATCATGTGTTTCTGAGGGTGAACCAGAAGAAGGGGCTAGTGCGGTTCAACCGCGGCGGAGGCAAGTTAACCCCGTGGTTTATAGGACCTTTTGAGGTTTTGGGAAGAGTTGGAGTCGTTGCTTACCGCCTTGCACTGCCACCGCAGCTCGGGAACGTTCATAACGTCTTCCACGTGTCCCAGCTGCGGAAGTACACTACGGACCCCTCCCACGTTATTGAGTGGACGGACATCGAGGTAGCTGAGGATGTTTCGTATGAGAAGCAGCCAGCCAGGATTCTGGATACACAGGAGCAGGTCTTGCGTGGCAAGACTATCCCACTGGTACGGGTGCAGTGGCGACATCACGGAGCAAAGTCGACCTGGGAGCGCGAGGATGAGGTCCGCGCGAAGTACCCCAGCCTGTTCGACCCTTGAGGTACGCTCGTTTTAAATTTCGCAGACTAATTTTCTTTAAAGGGGTAGATTGTAAGAACCGCACCCGTTCGATCCCGGTCGAACCGGAAAAATTAGGGGAAAGTTGACTTTCCGCCGGAAAAGTCAACCAATGACTCCGGGAGTCATTCGGGACCTTTCCGGGACCCAAAAAGCTTATTCGTCGTTACGGTTAGCTTATTTGGGTCATTTCCTTTCAAATGACACCTTTTGTGAAAAAGTCAAACCCGGGTCAAACTAGGTCGATTTTGGATTATTAACGAATACAATAATAAGAGCTGAGATATTTTGGGGTAGGAGTGGTCCCCACATGGACACATGTCCATGTTAGCTTGGAGGGGAAGAAAAGTGGGTTAAAAGACCTATTGGTCCCCACATATGGACAAAATAGAGAAAGATAGACTAAAGGACGAAAGAGACTTTTCCACTCATAGGATAAGACCACTTGGGGCAAAACTTCTGCTCATTTCTTCATTTTGGCCGAACCCCATAGAGAGAAGAGAGAGTGTAAAACTCCATTGAAGCTTGAAGAAGAAGCAAGAGAAAAGAAGCTCTTTTTTGGCCATTTCTACACCAAAACTTCTCAAATTTACTTCTTCTTCTCCATCTCTTCATTTCCTAGAGGTTGGTATGCTTTATTTCCTTATTTGATGAAATTGGTGTTGTGGGTTTGAGTAGAGATGACTTGAACTAGTGGGTTTTGGGTGTTGGATGATTTAAATGTTGTTTTGTGAAGAATAAGTAGAGTTGGATGATGGAAATCACTTGGTTTGAGTTGTTTTTGATGAAACCCACCATGAGTCTTGAAACTTTGGATTGTTTGAGGTGAAAATTGAAGTTCCAAAGCTTAAAAATGGTGCTATGGAGAACCTAGAACTAGTTACGAGCTTGTTGGTGAAATTATGTATTTTTCCGGCGACCGGAGGCTCGTCGGAGCTCCGGCCGATCGCCGGAATCCGGAAACCGGAGGAGGGGCTGACCGGCCATGTTCGGCCACCCTTAGAACTGGGACCGGCCATAGTCGGCCACCCATGGACCGTGACCGGCCGATCCGGTTTGGCCACCCACGGCCATGTGTGGCCGTGGGGCCCACATGGGCGGGTTTTGGTGGTTTCGTAAATGGAACGGTCGTGGGTGAACCCCGGGACGATGTTTTCACACCCGGAACGAATTATGGACGTGATTCATGAAACTTCGGGAAAAATGCTTAGAAACTTTAAATGCGAATTTAGAACGCTCGGACCTCGGAATTTAATTCCGTCAAGTGCGTTTGTAATAACCACTTCTGGTCAACGTCAGTCAAACCTGCGAAAAACAGGAAAATTTAAAATTTTTAAGACAGACACTTAACTTAACTTAAATTGACCCCGAGGGTCATGCCGGACTTAAGTTGACCCCGTTATCGACTAAAATGAGTTACGGGGGACTCAGGGCAACTTTCTGGTCAATTTGGGAAAGATTGATTCTTCGCTGGAAAAGTCACCCGAGCGACGTTTTGGTCCATTCGAGGACCGTTTTGGACCCGAAAAGCTTAGCCGTCGTCGTAGCGGTCTTAGTTGGGCCGTTTCCTTGAAGCCCGTCCAGTTTAAAAATTTCTTGGGAAAAGTGCCCGTTCGGGGCCCGAAACGTCCGTTTTTCGCGAATCTGATTGGAAAATATCAACTAGATATTTTCCAAAAGGTGTGGGACCCACCTTGACACATGTCCTAAATGTGGTGGTGTTAGTTTTGGGGGGGAAAGGGGTGGTTGTGGTGTGTTGGCCGAACATGGGTAAAAGGGGGGAGTTTTTGGAGTTAGTTGTTAGTTTTAATTAAATTAGAAAGAAGAAGAGAGGTTTTAGAGAGAGAAGAAGAAGGAGAAGAAGAGAGAAGAAAGGAAGTGGAGTTAGGGTTTGATTTTCAACCCTTGGATCGATTCGAAGCAAGGAGCAAATCTCTTCCCCTCGTCTTCCTCTCGAGTAAGCACTAACCCGATTCTCGTTTCGTTTATTTTCTTGAAAGCTAGGGTTTGAGTTTTAAACTAATACTTAGGGTTGTGTAGAGTTTGGGAGGTGTTGGAGACGTTTTAGAGGTGTTTGGGGGTGTAAGGGCACGTTTTCCGGTGACCGGAGGCTCGGGAGGAGCTCCGGCCACCGTGGGTGGTGGCCGGCCGGCCATGTGGTGGCTGGCCGGAGGTGGCAGCAGCCACCACTTGGTGGCCGAGCCCCTCCCTCAAACCCTAGGGCACGGCCAAGCCCTTTGGGTGGGGCCCGCGTGCTCGGTTGTTCGTGTTTTAATTACTCGGGTAGTTTAAAACGTTCCCCGGACCTTTTTCCTAATCGAATCGAAATTTGGAACTAATTTGGAGAAGTTGTAATTAACGGGTTTTGGGAAACTTTAAACGTTAATTAATTGACTTAGAAGTCGGAATTCAATTCCGTCAAGTGCGTTGGGTTCCTTGAAATATTCTAAGACCGTAGAAACGAAAACGGGGGCTTTTGGAGCCCCGGAAGGCAATTAACCAAAACCGGGCAGATTCGCCATGTCGGGCGAATCTGGCCCTTACGGGTCCTTTATCGGCAATATCGAGTAATTGGGAAGTTTGGGAGTGATCGGCATTGTCGGGGTTACGTTTGGGCGTTAAGTTTATTAATTTTCGGTTTATTCGTACTAGTTTAAAAGTACTTTGAATTTGTGTTCTTTTAGATCGTGCTACGGACCGAGGCAAAGGGAAGCTCGGCGAGTGAGTGGGTGTACTTCGGGTGTTGTTGGAGCGCTTTTGGATTTATCTACGAGGTAGGGAAAAGTAGCCGGATCTCGGCCCTGATTAGGGAAAGTTAATAGTAGAATTGCATGTGACACCGGGGTGTCGTGGGTTGAGTAGATTTATTTAATTATTAGAAAAGCATGATACGGGATTGTAGCGTTCAAGAGAAAAGCATGTGACACTTAGTAGTGTCGTAGGAACAGAGAACTTAGCGATAATTGAATTACTGGAGGCATATGACCATGCCCGGAGGTTGTTTGTGAAACTAGTGATTTTAGGACCGTTGGAGGCATCGAGTATGCCGGAGGTTGTCGTGCGTTTTATTTAATTGTTGAGTTTGGGTGGCCTTGAGAGCCCGTATTTAATTGTTGAGTTTGGGTGGCCTTGAGAGCCCGTATTTAATTGTTGAGTTTGGGTGGCCTTGAGAGCCCGTATTTAATTGTTGAGTCGGGGTGGCCATGAGAGCCGTGTATTTAATTTGGTGTCTTGAGTGGCAGCGAGTGCCCGTGGGGTTGTTGAACCCGAGTCTTGACTGTTGAGGTGTCTTGAGTGGCCTTGAGTGCCTGTGTGATTGAACTTGCCTGTGATTGTGATTGTGGTTACCTGGGGTGGTGAGTTCTAAAGGTCGACAGCCTGATCCGACTTAGTGTCGATGAATTGCGAGTTCTAAAGGTCGACAGCCTGATCCGACTTAGTGTCGATGAATTGCGAGTTTTAAAGGTCGACAGCCTGATCCGACTTAGTGTCGATGAATTGCGAGTTCTAAAGGTCGACAGCCTGATCCGACTTAGTGTCGATGAATTGCGAGTTTTAAAGGTCGACAGCCTGATCCGACTTAGTGTCGAGGAATTGCGAGTTTGAAAGGTCGACAGCCTGATCCGACTTCGTGTCGAGGAATTGCGATAGGTCGAACCCTGACCTGATTGAGATTGGTTACTGAGCAGCTGGTGTGCGATCCTTTGTGATGTTGTTTGGTGTTGTGTCGTTTCGTTCGAGTCCTTGAGGAGGTCGTCGATAGTTGTGTCGGGTCTACACTGTTTTTATCGAGTGTCGAGTCTGTTGAGGAAGGTGACGGGTTGTGGGTCAGTTGAGTACTTGAGTTGGGGACTGTAGTCCCGGCGTTGGGTTTGGTTTTAATGTTACTGGCTTTTCTGCTAATTATGCCATAGTCAGTCTGTTATCCGTGGAGGTGAGCGAACGCTCACCCCTAGCTGCTTTTCCTACAGGTACTGATCACCGGACGGACTAGGTTAGCTCTTGAAGTTCATGGAGCTTGGAGCGGAGTCTGGTCTTTACTTTTGTTGAGTCTAGTGACGGATGTTGTACCTTGTCCACTTGTTGGGACGTTTTTGTATTGTAAATACTATTATTTTGAGAAGTAAATGGAAATGTCAAAGCTTTTATTGAAAACAGGTTTCAAGTGTTCATGTTTTTAAAAGTTCGCGTCCCGAGTTCGGTTCGCTGAAATTGGGGCGTGACAGCTTGGTATCAGAGCTCGAGGTTTCAAACCTCGGACTGTCCGTCACTTAGGGGGGGAGAGTCGAGTCGGTGTAGACCCGTCATGTCTTGAGCCTTGTTTGTGTTTGTGCGTATGTTACAGTATTTTGTTGCTGGCATACTGATTGTGTGTGATTGCGTGAACTGTTTTTAACTGTCGCGGGTCGACTCAGGAGCGCTCCTGTAGTCGAACGTGACGGTGTTGATGTCAAGTCGGTACAACGTGGTTCGGGGACGCCTGAACCGGGTTGTAACTACGTGATGTCAAGGAACGAAGTTTTAAAATGAAAGGGTGAAGGTTTTAAAATTGTTGGCCCTGTTGGCATGTCTTGAACTTGATTGGCCCTATGGGCGTATGTTTGATTTTGATTGGCCCGGTGAACGGGGGTCGTCGTGTTGTGTGGTTTGGTTTGCCGTCGCTTGTTTGGTGCACGTCGGTGCGGTCTCGTTGAGGTCTCGTTTACTAATGCTAGTATATAAAGTACGTTTAGCTTGAGCGGTTTAGCGCTTTAGTGATAAGCACGTTAGTGCAAGCTTAAGCGGGTGGACGTTAGTGCTTTTGTGCTGTCGCTTTTATTTAAGTTCGCAAACTGAACGTTTGCGTGTATCCGTGCAGAGGATATTGTTTATGGCTCGCGGTAAGCGGGGACGACCATCAGGAACACGGGGCCAGGCACTCATGCGAGGCCGGCGGGGACGGTCAGCAGGGGCACCAGGGAAGGTGCCGACCGTCGAGCCCGCCGACTATGCGGAGGCACAGGGTACTCCTGTCGGAGAAGACAGGAGGAGTGATGCGGGGCCGTCTGCAGGCACCCCCAGTGTTCCGCCAGTCGCGGACCCTCCAGTGATGACTGCCCTGGATGAGCTTACCAGGACCGTTCAGAGTTTGGTGGCGATCATCGCCAGCCGAGAGTCGGCTTCGCCAGCACCAGAGGCAGCCGCAGTCCCGGTGAGGGCCGCTCAGACAGAGGATCTTACCTCCCGAGCGCTACTAGATTTTCTGAAGCTCGGGATACCTGTTTTTGTCGGGGAGCCAAATCCCGACCTGGCCGAGCGATGGATAGAGCAGGTCACACGAGACTTGGACACATCGGGTGTCGAGGATGGCCGTCGGAGAGTGTCCTTCGCGGCCCATCAGCTGAGAGACAGCGCCTACCACTGGTGGGGGCGGGTGAAGGACACGGTCGGATACGACTACAGCGTATTCCAGGAGGTATTCATGGCACAGTACTTCCCCGAGTCGGCTCGGCTGGAGCGACATCGGCAGTTCTTAGACCTGGAGCAAGGGGGGATGACGGTAGGAGAGTACGAGGCCAGGTTCACAGCCTTGGCCAGATTCGCGCCTGAGATGGTGACGAGCGAGGCGAACCGTTGCCTGCGGTTCCAGGACGGACTGAGGCTGGGCATCCGGAACCAGGTTCTCGCCTTGAGGATACGGAAGTATACCGACCTCGTGGACACCGCAGCTACAGTAGAGCAGGGCGCCAGGGATGCAGTCAGGGGCCGTGAGGTCCGACCTCGGCCGATCAGTTGGGCAGGGCTGTCAGACTCACGAGACTCGCGGAGGCAGAGGACCGCGGGATCCTTCCGACCACCGCCTCATCAGAGTGGATCGAGACAGCAGGGGTCAGTGGCATCAGTGGGGTCAGTCGCCTCAGAGAGGAGGTCGTCATGCTTTCATTGCGGGCAGCCAGGCCACTTACAGCGAGACTGTCCGACGAGGGGAGGAACCGCGGAAGTACCAGCTACTAGCCGGACAGGCCGGGGCTCGGGGTCAAGGGCTGACGAGATCAGCTGTTACCGATGCGGCCGGGCCGGTCACACTATGGCATGGTGCTGAGAGCAGTTGGGGGAGACATCTGTGCAGCGACCGCAGCAGTCGCAGACAGTACAGTCGCCCAGAGGTCGCCCTCGACAGGGTCAGCAGCCGAGATCATCACGGCCGTCTACGAGCGCATCGATTCCGAGACAGCAGCAGAGTCACGGGTATTCAGCGGCCGGTGCGCCGAGTCAGAGGCAGCAGGCCTCGCAGGGGAGAGTATATGCAGTCACCGACTCCAGAGCCCCAAGACCTAGCACGTACCGTGAGACCATCCAGGGTACGTGTTTATTGTATCATTTATGGGCTTTATTCCTGTTTGATACCGGGGCATCGCACTCTTTTATTTCGTCGGGTTGTGCTGAGAGGTTGGGGTTGAGCTTAGAGCCGTTGAGTCCACCCCTATGCCTGGACACCCCAGTTGGGGGTGGTGCATCATTGACTAGAGTATGTCGTGCCTGCGAGATTAGAGTCGCAGACTGTCCTTGCCCTGGTGATCTTCTCGTGTTGGGGATGACTACCTTTGATGTGATTTTGGGTATGGATTGGCTGTCGAGGTACCGAGCCAACATCGATTGCTACAGACGACGAGTGACAGTGACAGTGGGCGGTACGAAGGTGACGTGCGTGCTGGGAAGTAAGAGTGGGGTCCTCCTGTCGGCGTTGTCCGCAGAGCAGGAAGTACCGGCTGTGTAGAGCCGAGAGTTACCGAGAGTGGTATGCGAGTTCCCCGAGGTCTTTCCTGAGGAGTTGAGCGGGCTGCCACCGATTCGTGAGGTAGAGTTCGGGATTGACCTAGTGCCGGGAACGGCGGCGATATCGATGGCGCCTTACAGGTTTGCGCCGGCCGAGTTGACTGAGCTGAAGCGTCAGCTGGAGGAGCTTCAGCAGAAGGGGTTTATCCGTCCGAGTGCATCGCCGTGGGGAGCACCAGCACTCTTCGTGAAGAAGAAGAGTGGAGAGCTACGGATGTGTATAGATTACCGGAAGCTAAACCGGGTTACGGTGAAGAACCGGTACCCGATGCCGAGGATCAATGACTTGTTCGACCAGTTGAGAGGGGCGACTCACTTCTCGAAGATCGATCTGCGATCCGGTTATTATCAGTTGCGAGTCCGTGAGGGGGACGTCGCAAAGACTGCATTCCGGACACGCTATGGGCACTACGAGTTCCTAGTGATGCCATTCGGACTGACGAACGCGCCAGCAGCGTTCATGGACCTGATGAACAGCATCTTCCGGCCGTACCTAGATCAGTTTGTGGTGGTATTTGTGGACGACATCCTGATATATTCGCAGAACGAGGCGGCGCATAAGGCACATCTGAGGGCTGTTCTAACACTACTGCGCAAGCATCAGCTATATGCCAACCGGGAGAAGTGCGAGTTCTGGCTCTCTAAGGTGAGGTTCCTCGGCCACATTGTATCCCGTGACGGTATCCTGGTCGATCCGTCGAAGGTCGACGCGGTCTCGAAGTGGGCACGGCCCACAAGTGTTTTCGAGATCCGCAGCTTTCTGGGATTGGCAGGCTACTATAGGCGATTTATCCAAGATTTTGCACGACTAGCCGCACCGATGACTCTGTTGACGCGAAAGGGTGTCGGGTTCGTGTGGACAGACGACTGTGAGCGTGCGTTCGCGGAGCTGAAGACTCGGCTGACTACAGCTCCAGTGTTAGTGGTGCCCGAGCGAGGGATTGGCTATGATGTTTACTGCGATGCATCCGGAGAGGGACTGGGTTGCGTGCTGATGCAGTCGGGAAGAGTTGTGGCTTATGGCTCCAGGCAGTTGAAGATACACGAGCGCAACTATCCTACCCACGACTTGGAGCTAGCAGCAGTCGTGTTTGCGCTAAAGAGCTGGCGATATTATCTGTACGGCGAGGGGTTTCAGGTGTTCTCGGATCACAAGAGCCTCAAGTACATATTTTCCCAGCGAGACCTGAACATGCGTCAACGACGGTGGATGGAACTACTCGAGGAGTACGACTTCGAGCTACACTACCACCCAGGCAAGGCGAACGTTGTCGCCGACGCCTTGAGTAGGAAGTCGGCTCCGAGCCTCGCCAGCATATCTGTCCGAGAGTGGGGCATGATGGGGGAGCTGAGCACATTCGGGCTTGAGCTAGAGGAGGTTGCTGGCGGTGTTGCCATGTGCTCCCTAGTGGCTCAGCCCTCACTGCTTGCCCAAGTGTTGGAGGCGCAGAGGGAGGACGTCGAAGCATCAAAGATCCGCAAGAGAGTCGTCAGGGGTGACGAGGTGGTGGGCTGGCAGGACAGTACTGATTGGGGACTACGGTACCGCGGGGGGCTGTTCGTACCAGTTAACTGTAGAGACGCCGTGTTACGAGAGGCACACCATTCGCGTCTCGCAGTGCATCCGGGGGGCACCAAGATGTACCGTGACCTCAGGAGGCACTACTGGTGGCGCGGCATGAGGAGAGCAGTCGCAGAGTTTGTGTCGAGATGCCTTGTCTGTCAGCAGGTGAAGGCAGAGCATCAGCGTCCCGCGGGATTGTTACAGCCACTACCGATTGCTCAGTGGAAGTGGGAGCACATTACGATGGATTTCGTGTGTGGACTAACGAGATCGCCCAAGGGAAACGACGCCGTGTGGGTGGTAGTCGACCGGTTGACCAAGTCGGCCCACTTTCTGGCTATGAGGATGACAGACCCGGTCGACAAGTTGAGCAGTCTGTATATCCAGGAGATAGTGCGCCTCCACGGGGTCCCGGTGTCGATAGTGTCTGACAGGGATCCCCGCTTCACGTCCAGGTTCTGGCCGAGTCTGCAGAAGGCACTGGGGACAGAGGTCCTACTCAGCACAGCACATCATCCTCAAACAGACGGTCAGTCTGAGCGTACCATTCAGATCTTGGAGGACATGCTGCGAGCATGTGTGCTGGATTTCAGGGGATCTTGGGAGACCCACCTGCCATTGGCCGAGTTCGCCTACAACAACAGCTTCCAGGTCAGTATCGGGATGGCACCGTTCGAAGCATTGTATGGTAGGCCGTGTCGGTCACCAGTATGCTGGGCAGAGGTGGGGGACAAGAGTCTGCTGGGGCCAGATCTTGTCAGAGAGACGACGGAGAAGGTCGCATTGATCCGCGATCGGTTGAGGACCGCGCAGAGCCGGCAGAAGAGTTATGCAGACAGGCGACGTCGACCTCTTGAGTTTGCAGTCGGGGATCACGTGTTCCTGAAGGTGAGCCCGAGGAAGGGGCTGGTGCGGTTCAGGCGCAGCGGGGGAAAGTTGGCTCCGAGGTACATAGGCCCGTTCCAGATCTTAGACAGAGTGGGAGTCGTGGCTTATCGTCTGGCGTTGCCACCGCAGCTAGGGAGAGTACATAACGTCTTCCACGTATCCCAGTTGCGGCAGTACAACGCAGACCCCTCCCACGTCATCGAATGGACTGATATCGAGGTGGTTGATGATGTCTCCTATGAGGAGCAGCCGGTTCGGATCATGGACACTCGGCAGCAGATTCTGCGGGGAGGCAAGATTATCCGCTTGGTCCGAGTGCAGTGGAAGCATCACGGAGCTGAGTCGACGTGGGAACGCGAGGACGAGGTTCGCGCGAAGTATCCCGGCCTGTTCGACTCCCGAGGTACGTCTGTTTTAAATTTCGCGGACGAAATTCCTTTAAGGGGGGTAGACTGTAATAACCACTTCTGGTCAACGTCAGTCAAACCTGCGAAAAACAGGAAAATTTAAAATTTTTAAGACAGACACTTAACTTAACTTAAATTGACCCCGAGGGTCATGCCGGACTTAAGTTGACCCCGTTATCGACTAAAATGAGTTACGGGGGACTCAGGGCAACTTTCTGGTCAATTTGGGAAAGATTGATTCTTCGCTGGAAAAGTCACCCGAGCGACGTTTTGGTCCATTCGAGGACCGTTTTGGACCCGAAAAGCTTAGCCGTCGTCGTAGCGGTCTTAGTTGGGCCGTTTCCTTGAAGCCCGTCCAGTTTAAAAATTTCTTGGGAAAAGTGCCCGTTCGGGGCCCGAAACGTCCGTTTTTCGCGAATCTGATTGGAAAATATCAACTAGATATTTTCCAAAAGGTGTGGGACCCACCTTGACACATGTCCTAAATGTGGTGGTGTTAGTTTTGGGGGGGAAAGGGGTGGTTGTGGTGTGTTGGCCGAACATGGGTAAAAGGGGGGAGTTTTTGGAGTTAGTTGTTAGTTTTAATTAAATTAGAAAGAAGAAGAGAGGTTTTAGAGAGAGAAGAAGAAGGAGAAGAAGAGAGAAGAAAGGAAGTGGAGTTAGGGTTTGATTTTCAACCCTTGGATCGATTCGAAGCAAGGAGCAAATCTCTTCCCCTCGTCTTCCTCTCGAGTAAGCACTAACCCGATTCTCGTTTCGTTTATTTTCTTGAAAGCTAGGGTTTGAGTTTTAAACTAATACTTAGGGTTGTGTAGAGTTTGGGAGGTGTTGGAGACGTTTTAGAGGTGTTTGGGGGTGTAAGGGCACGTTTTCCGGTGACCGGAGGCTCGGGAGGAGCTCCGGCCACCGTGGGTGGTGGCCGGCCGGCCATGTGGTGGCTGGCCGGAGGTGGCAGCAGCCACCACTTGGTGGCCGAGCCCCTCCCTCAAACCCTAGGGCACGGCCAAGCCCTTTGGGTGGGGCCCGCGTGCTCGGTTGTTCGTGTTTTAATTACTCGGGTAGTTTAAAACGTTCCCCGGACCTTTTTCCTAATCGAATCGAAATTTGGAACTAATTTGGAGAAGTTGTAATTAACGGGTTTTGGGAAACTTTAAACGTTAATTAATTGACTTAGAAGTCGGAATTCAATTCCGTCAAGTGCGTTGGGTTCCTTGAAATATTCTAAGACCGTAGAAACGAAAACGGGGGCTTTTGGAGCCCCGGAAGGCAATTAACCAAAACCGGGCAGATTCGCCATGTCGGGCGAATCTGGCCCTTACGGGTCCTTTATCGGCAATATCGAGTAATTGGGAAGTTTGGGAGTGATCGGCATTGTCGGGGTTACGTTTGGGCGTTAAGTTTATTAATTTTCGGTTTATTCGTACTAGTTTAAAAGTACTTTGAATTTGTGTTCTTTTAGATCGTGCTACGGACCGAGGCAAAGGGAAGCTCGGCGAGTGAGTGGGTGTACTTCGGGTGTTGTTGGAGCGCTTTTGGATTTATCTACGAGGTAGGGAAAAGTAGCCGGATCTCGGCCCTGATTAGGGAAAGTTAATAGTAGAATTGCATGTGACACCGGGGTGTCGTGGGTTGAGTAGATTTATTTAATTATTAGAAAAGCATGATACGGGATTGTAGCGTTCAAGAGAAAAGCATGTGACACTTAGTAGTGTCGTAGGAACAGAGAACTTAGCGATAATTGAATTACTGGAGGCATATGACCATGCCCGGAGGTTGTTTGTGAAACTAGTGATTTTAGGACCGTTGGAGGCATCGAGTATGCCGGAGGTTGTCGTGCGTTTTATTTAATTGTTGAGTTTGGGTGGCCTTGAGAGCCCGTATTTAATTGTTGAGTTTGGGTGGCCTTGAGAGCCCGTATTTAATTGTTGAGTTTGGGTGGCCTTGAGAGCCCGTATTTAATTGTTGAGTCGGGGTGGCCATGAGAGCCGTGTATTTAATTTGGTGTCTTGAGTGGCAGCGAGTGCCCGTGGGGTTGTTGAACCCGAGTCTTGACTGTTGAGGTGTCTTGAGTGGCCTTGAGTGCCTGTGTGATTGAACTTGCCTGTGATTGTGATTGTGGTTACCTGGGGTGGTGAGTTCTAAAGGTCGACAGCCTGATCCGACTTAGTGTCGATGAATTGCGAGTTCTAAAGGTCGACAGCCTGATCCGACTTAGTGTCGATGAATTGCGAGTTTTAAAGGTCGACAGCCTGATCCGACTTAGTGTCGATGAATTGCGAGTTCTAAAGGTCGACAGCCTGATCCGACTTAGTGTCGATGAATTGCGAGTTTTAAAGGTCGACAGCCTGATCCGACTTAGTGTCGAGGAATTGCGAGTTTGAAAGGTCGACAGCCTGATCCGACTTCGTGTCGAGGAATTGCGATAGGTCGAACCCTGACCTGATTGAGATTGGTTACTGAGCAGCTGGTGTGCGATCCTTTGTGATGTTGTTTGGTGTTGTGTCGTTTCGTTCGAGTCCTTGAGGAGGTCGTCGATAGTTGTGTCGGGTCTACACTGTTTTTATCGAGTGTCGAGTCTGTTGAGGAAGGTGACGGGTTGTGGGTCAGTTGAGTACTTGAGTTGGGGACTGTAGTCCCGGCGTTGGGTTTGGTTTTAATGTTACTGGCTTTTCTGCTAATTATGCCATAGTCAGTCTGTTATCCGTGGAGGTGAGCGAACGCTCACCCCTAGCTGCTTTTCCTACAGGTACTGATCACCGGACGGACTAGGTTAGCTCTTGAAGTTCATGGAGCTTGGAGCGGAGTCTGGTCTTTACTTTTGTTGAGTCTAGTGACGGATGTTGTACCTTGTCCACTTGTTGGGACGTTTTTGTATTGTAAATACTATTATTTTGAGAAGTAAATGGAAATGTCAAAGCTTTTATTGAAAACAGGTTTCAAGTGTTCATGTTTTTAAAAGTTCGCGTCCCGAGTTCGGTTCGCTGAAATTGGGGCGTGACAGCGTTGGAGCAAGTAAATTAATTATGTGGGATAGACACGAATATGGAAACTTTCGGAGTCCCGAGGGACGTTTTCCCGATTCCGGGAAAAATGGGCCTACTGGGCCCATTTTGCCAAGTTGAGCAATTGGGATTAGTTTTGGGTATTTCCCTCTTTAATCCACACTTGAATTAGCATTAATTCTTGTATTGCTTGTAATCTTAGAAATTGGACCCGAGCTTGGCGGAGGAGGAGATTTTTGGACCCCGTGAAGTGACGAGGAGGAAGCTAGCAAGGTCGTCCGCTGCTGGATTGGATTGCTTTTGAGGTAGAGAAAGTAACGAATACCAGTTTAATTGCGGAAAGTTACTAGTATGCCTATAGGTTGTAATTACTTGATTTAATTGTTAGAATTGCATGATTAGGATGTGAGGAACGAGTGAAATGAGGGATAGCTTACGAGCCATGTCGAGCCGTAAGTTTGGGATTGTCGTGCTGTAGAAATGCATGCGGGCCATGTCGAGCCCTTAAGTTGTGTGTCGATTGAAATTCCATGATCTTTGATTGAGATGTATGATGTGTGATTTAGCCGTTGTTAGATTGAGAATCATGTTATGGTATTACTCGGTGTAGTATGTTGTTGTTATGTTTGGGTAAGTGCGTCATGCTTGATATGATGGGAACCATTGGTTGTGATATGATCGGGTGATTGATAGACCGATGTGATGTGTTGTGGTAAGTTGACCCGGTTGGTATACCGTGGTTGAACTATGGCATTGTGATGCGTGAGACCTTCTTGATGCATGTTCCAAGAGGAGTTGCATTCCGGTATGGTACCTACACCGACGGTGCGGTCCCACGTATGCGCGGTCCCCCGGAGTGTGGTTCCGGTACGATACTCACATCGAGGGGGTATGCCGGTGTAGAGTATCTAGGTCGACGGTTACGTGATCAGTATTGTGATTGTGCCCCGACGGATTCCCGGGAAGACACCTAGGCCGATGTTGTGTGGCCCGGTATCATGTGTTGTGATTGTGCCCCGAGGCGATTCCGGAAGATATCTAGGCCGATGCTGAGTGTTCCGGTACGATATGATAGAGTCGGGATGTGTACAGCCGGCGGAGTTCGGGGACTGCGGTACGGGACGTGTGATTGTTTACTGGGTATGGTATGATTGTTGACCGATTAAGTGTTGTGAGTATAGGGTGATAGTGGTCTTGTAAGTATGTTTGTGATTGTGGTTATAGTCTTGTGACTGAGGACTATGGTTAAGTAATTTCCTTGTCGTGATTAGTGGTGTGATGTACTAGTATGCCCTAATTGGACAGTTACTCATGGTGTGAGCGGATGCTTATAACCTTAACTACTTTTCCTCTTGAGCGAAAGCTCACCCCTTTACTTTATTGTTTTACAGGTATTGATCGGGATGTGGTCTAGCGGGATTCTCGGAGCTAGGGAGCTAACGAGGGTCTTAGGCTAGTCTGGTCTAGAGACGTACCCTCTTTTTGAGCTGATCGTTTATTGTTGGTTTTATGAGCTGTTGACTCATTGTATCAGATTTATTACTTTTGGATCATTATTTTAGAGTTTATTTCTTTTAAATCACTTAATTATATATTGTTTTAGTTCACGTCTCGAGTTCGGTCAAAACCGGATTTGGGGCGTGACAAAACTGAACCCTCCGGGGTAATCACGAACCGACCTCCACAATCTATCCACTTGGAGAAGGTTTTGAAGCATCAATGGATTTGGGATCCGGGACCTACCTATCATGGCTCGGGACTGACGTTGCTCGGCCGTCCTGGGAGGAGAAAGGAAGCAGATCGTCTTTTATGTTTTAGATTGGAGTCCATTTTAGTTTCAATTCTGAATTGCGAGTATTGTTTTAGATGGTTTGTTTGTTGTTGTTCTGTTTTCGTTTTTAGGATCAATAAGCTGAAACGCTGTGTAAGAGGATGTCCTCAGTTTGTATCTACGGTTAGGCGTAGTATCTTCTACGGAACCATGAGCGATGAGTCACCTACGGGAGGCCCGGACAAAAATCTGGTATCCAGGGCCTTTAGGCTCTACTCTGTAACCGTTTATTTGGTATAATACCCTTCCTCTTGTTTCAAAAAAAAATATAGATGTGGTTCAATAATATACATCTATTTGTTATTTATAGTCATTGATAATAAAGTAGTTTTGACTCATTTAAAAAAAAATGATGTATCATGTTCTATCATTTATTACATTATAATCAATTTAAATCTAGGGATTGAATATAGTCATATGAATGATTATGTGTGAAAATCTAGTGTTCGATTATACAATATTCATATATTTGTTATGATTGAGTTTTCATTATATTTTTGTAATTATACCAGGGTTGACAACCCTATTTTTTACAAGTTCATTTTTTAATTTTTGTATTATCTTTTGCAAGTTTATTTTTTAATGTTTGTATTGTCTTTTGCAAGTCTATTTTAAATATTTGTATTGTCTTTTACAAGTATATTTTTTAAATTCTTTATTTTATGAACCAATTTTGTTTTGGACTAGACCTTTGTTATTATTCATTACAAACTTCAGAATCGTGAAATGTGAATATTGAAACTGAACAAGCATCTGTACAATTAAAAAGAGGAAAATATAAGTCTTGGTTTGTAAGTTGTATAGAACCATACGTCTTGATATATAAACGGTGACATGTGACAAAATTTCCCTTTTTACTATCAAACATAACTGATAATGGATGAAAAATCATCTAGAAACCCTTCTTATCCTAAAAACTATGAGAACATATCTTAGCCACACACATTTACGGCATTTGGTGTACTATTGATTGGCGGGTTGCAGAGATCCCGGTGGAACTCTGTGACTTATTAGCCAAAAATTTAATCTAATGCAGTATCGCAATTTCAAAAAAAGAAGATCTAACATTCACCATAACGTCACATCATAACCCAAACCCACCCAAAATACAGGTCAATTTCATCATCTCTCAAACAAGCAAGGGCATAATTGTAATAACATGACGTCATGTGAACAAGTGTCTATTTTTTTTTTCTTGACCAATTCATTAATTTAATCATTTCTGATTCGTTCGAACTCCGATTAACTTCAAATTTGCGCCAATATTTTTCATTCTTCAATGGCTAATTATCAAGTAGCATATTGAATATATTTTTAAGCACGCAAAAAAATTATATCAGGGTGATAAAAATAGTGTTGAGTGTTGATAAATCTTCACTAATAAATGTTTCATATTGGGGGTGATAAAACTTTTTTTTTTGATAAGCTAAAGAATTTTATTGAGCAAATGTTCTAAAGGAAATATAGAACAAAGCAAGAAAAGATCAAAAAAGGACCTTTTCCTCCAACCAATACAGCTACAAAGAGCAGAAAAAGAAACAAAACAGGAACAAAACAAGACGTAAGCAAGGCACCTTGTCTATTGCCTACTCGAGTTCAAACAAGTGAACCAGTTAGATACCGGAACGGGGGTTGGGGTGTGGTTAGAAGACGGTTCCATAGGCTCTCTGTCCTTCCTCTCGGAAACAAGAGCTAGAGTACATAGGTCAACGACTTTTCTGCCTACTTTCGAGCTGAAACTCCAGTGACTCGAACTATCTTTTTTGGCTACATCCACCAAGAAACGCCCCGATTTATCCCCTTTATCCGCAGAAGTCCTGGCTCTTGTCTGATACACAATTGGTTGTGCAATCACCTTCGCCTGACCCTTCTTAGGACGACCCCGTCTCTTTGGCTTAGCCCCCAGGACCGGTTTTTGCAAGGCTTCCTTCCACGAACTTCCTTGAGAACCAATCTCCAGAATCGGTTCAACGTCTCGCGCCTGATTAACTCGAGTACCTAAACCCGAACCCGAAAAAGAGGGGTCCAAGTCATTCTCCATTCGCTTAAAAATGGAAACCAAGCTCGGATCCTCTCGGGCCAACAATTGGGCCTTTCTTGAAGAACCGGGATCAACTCCTAAAACTTAAGTTTTGATAGAAAAACATGTACTGAGATGGTAAAAAAAAGTTATGAGGTGATAAAAATCATGTTCAATGTTGATAATAAGGGTGATAACTAGAGTTTAGTGTTGATAAAACTAGTGTGTAGTGTTGATAAAAACATGCGATGAGGTGATAAAACACATGTACTAAGGATATATAAACAAGTGACAAGGTGATAAGAATCATGTTTAGTTTTGGAAAATGAGGTGATAAAACTAGTGTTCCGTGTTGATAAAACTAGTGGTGATTGTTGATAAAACTAGTGTTCAATGTTGATAAAAATCACCCAGATATTTTTTTTTTGAAAAATCAACCCCCAAAAAAAAATCGTACTTCAAAGTATACGCATCACTGATCTTGATAGAAAGCTCTTGAAAAATAAAAATATTGGAGCAAGTTTGAAGCCAATCAGAGTTTAAACGAAACAAGAATGATTTAATTAGTGAATAGGTAAAAAATGATGGTTTTATTAAAAAGCCTCTATCACTTATTAAAAAGTGATGTGTTTTTGCAGACAACAACTCAGTTGCATCTCATCCATCCATCCATCCATCTTGAATGAGGTACTCCTAAACCCTCAGCATAGACGGTGAAGACGTCCAACAACACACCCTCACTGCATGGAGTCCTTCCCTTGGGTGATGCATCATATCTGAGTCCTAGACCGTTCCACATGAGCCCTAGACCACTACATCCGCCTTCGATTGCACCGCCGCCGTCTGTGGACACTCTCCAAGAGGGTCTCTCTGACTGTTCTCTCTCTGTGGATGAGAATATTATCATTAAAGTCCCGTTCACCCCGGTTTCCCTAGAGTATCATGGCTCGTCGCCAATTTGGCATGGTGGGAATGATGCTCACATACCGACCGTACCATAAGGAGTTGGTGCTTAAGGGCATCACGATATCGTGGGGCCGTTCGACTTCGAGGCTAGTGACTAAGGACCTAGAGCCGGGGATCTTTGGTTTTTACTTTGACTCGCAGGTTATCAAGGACTAAGTCTGACAGAATGAACCTTGGTGCTTTGATGAGTGTTCACTTATCCTCGGTGATATAATTTATTCGAGGGAATAAATATCCATCGACTTGATAGGATTCAACTTTAGGTGCAGGCTAAGGGCCTCCCGCCCCTAGTTCGAACTCAAGCTATAGGGGAACTCATAAGTAATATGTTGGGTAAATATGTGAAGGTCCAATATAACCAATGGGGATTTTGTTTGGGTAGAACGGTTTCGTATTCGCTTTTGGATGCCTTCGAACAATCCCATGAGAAGATCTATGGTATTGCATTTGAAGGAGTATCCAGAACTTTTGAGGGTCTCTCTAACCTATAAGCGCCTACCTACTCTCTATTTTAATTGTGGTCGGATCGGCCATGCGGTCCAGAAATGCAATCTAGAAACTCCGGGGATTCCCCGATTTGACAAATCCCTCTTTGAGGAGAAGGTCGATAGGCTGTACCAGAACTTTTCCACTGGCTGTAGCAAGGTGACATCGACATCTCTGACATGTCCTTCAGGCTTCAGGATTCGCTCAGGTGACCCTGAACATTTTACCTACCATCCTATCACATATAGAGATGAGACCCCTAGTAACCCCAAACATCTTACCTAACGCATAGTTGGGAGGGACATGGCCGACTTGGGATCAAGTTGTCCGACACCTGGGGTAGGGGGTGGTCGCTGGTTGGGACCATGCACCCTTCAGTGACTGCCCTATTTAAGGCTCTTATCAAGAAGATGACATCTATAGGCGAACCCCGAGAGGATCAGGTGAGGATTGAAAAACAACCTCGTCTGGTGCAACGATTAGTGATCAGGGATTCAAGAATTTCAGACGGGAGGGGCCCCTGAATCGAGTACACACTCCCATACCTATTGTCGAGTTTCCTGTTTGATCGCACAACTCACGGTGAAAAAGAGTCTTTCCCACGAGATCAAGCCACGTTTATGCACCATTTTGAACAATTATCCATAATTGGTTTTATCTTTAAAGTATTTTATGTTAGTTTGTTTTTTCTCTACAAATCAAAGTGTAATCATTCTTTTGTTCTAGGGTTTATAATCATGAATCTACGATTGTATGTTTCCTATCTTGACTCTTTTCATTCATAATATGAACGCATTTCGTTAAAAAAACGATTACAGATTCCGATCTACACATCTTTAAAAGACATAACAACAACTTGCACGAACTGGCTGGAACTCTAATTTGTAAATTCCCTTTAATTTTCAGTTGGAGATGGGTTTTGAACATTGCCATTCAATCCTACTCCTGGAATCCTAGGTCCATAACATATTCAACACTTTAATCCTCAAAATATATGTAAATAAATTTGTTAACTGGGCTCATCCCAAACAAAGCCCATTTAAACTTAAATTCGTACCCGATACCAATTTGTGCCCAACAAGGTCAAAGCCGAGTTCAACTTGGAGCCCAACAAACAGACTTTCTGTTCACTTGCGTGCTTTTTTCATCCTAGAAAGCTAAACACAGTTTTCTCTTGTCCCAAACATCACAATTTTCTCAGGAAAATCGCAGCGATGGTTTTCGTTTCCGTACCAGGGCACAAAACCCTATCCCTAAATCTGAATCCCAGCACCGCCACTCTCCACGACCTCAAGCTCTCGCTTTACCAAATCTCCCACATACCCATCTCCCTCCAACGCTTCCTCATCCCCTACGGCACCGATGACTCGCTCCTCCTTTCTCAGATCGGAGTCCAACATAACTCTTCCCTCACCCTCCACGTCCCTCTCCTCGGCGGAACTCAGCCCCCTGGTGGCCCTCCAAAGCCCCGCCTCGAGTTCCTCAACTCCAAACCGCCGCCAAATTATGTCGCCGGGCTCGGTCGTGGTGCTACCGGGTTCACCACCCGGTCCGATATTGGGCCGGCCCGCGCTGCTCCTGATCTTCCCGACAGGTCCGCTGCTGCCGTCGGTGGTGCTGCGCCTGGTGCTCCTGCAGTTGGGAGGGGGCGAGGGAAGCCCGATGACGAGGAGGAGGACGAAGGAGAGGAGAAAGGGTACGATGAGAACCAGAAGTTCGATGAATTTGAGGGAAACGACGTGGGGTTGTTTGCATCGGCGGAGTACGATGAGGACGACAAGGAGGCGGATGCAGTGTGGGAGGCCATCGATAAGAGGATGGATTCTAGGAGGAAGGATCGGAGAGAGGCAAGGTTGAAGCAGGAGATCGAGAAATACCGTGCTTCGAACCCTAAGATCACGGAGCAATTCGCAGATTTGAAGAGGAGGCTCTACGACATGTCATCGAATGATTGGGAGAGCATACCGGAGATTGGTGATTACTCGCTGAGGAACAAGAAGAAGAGGTTCGAGAGCTTCGTACCAGTGCCCGATACTCTGCTGGAGAAGGCGAGGCAGGAGCAGGAACATGTTACTGCATTGGATCCAAAGAGCAGAGCGGCCGGAGGGACCGAGACTCCTTGGGCTCAGACCCCAGTTACAGACTTGACGGCTGTGGGTGAGGGCAGAGGAACAGTGCTTTCATTGAAATTAGATAGGTTATCAGATTCTGTTTCCGGGTTGACTGTGGTGGATCCAAAAGGGTACTTGACCGATTTGAAGAGCATGAAAATTACCAGTGATGCTGAAATATCAGACATCAAGAAAGCTAGATTGTTGTTGAAGAGTGTTACTCAGACTAATCCGAAGCATCCTCCTGGTTGGATCGCAGCTGCAAGGCTTGAGGAGGTTGCTGGTAAGGTTCAGGCAGCTAGGCAGCTGATACAGAAAGGGTGTGAGGAGTGTCCTAGGAACGAAGATGTGTGGTTGGAAGCATGTCGCCTTGCCAGTCCAGATGAAGCCAAAGCCGTGATCGCTAGGGGAGTGAAGTCCATCCCAAATTCTGTGAAATTGTGGATGCAAGCGGCTAAGTTGGAGCATGATGATGTCAATAGGAGTAGGGTTTTGAGGAAAGGTCTTGAACACATTCCTGACTCAGTCAGGCTATGGAAGGCAGTTGTGGAGCTTTCCAATGAGGATGATGCAAGGCGTCTGCTTTCAAGAGCTGTGGAATGCTGTCCTTTGCATGTTGAATTGTGGCTTGCATATGCCAGGTTAGAAACCTATGATCAAGCCAAGAAGATTCTTAATAGAGCGAGAGAGAAGCTATCAAAGGAGCCTGCCATCTGGATTACAGCTGCGAAGCTCGAAGAAGCTCATGGAAATACTAGTATGGTAGGAAAAATTATTGAGAGGGGTATAAGGGCATTGCAGAGAGAAGGGTTGGTGATTGATAGAGAGGCTTGGATGAAGGAAGCTGAGGCCGCTGAAAGGGCTGGATCAGTTGCAACTTGTCTTGCTATAATTCGGAATACGATTGGAGTTGGAGTGGAGGAAGAAGATAGGAAGAGGACATGGGTTGCTGATGCAGAGGAGTGCAAGAAAAGGGGTTCCATTGAAACAGCAAGAGCAATTTATGCACATGCTCTTACTGTGTTCTTAACAAAGAAAAGCATATGGCTTAAAGCAGCACAGCTTGAGAAGAGCCACGGAACCAGAGAATCTCTTGATGCTCTGCTTCGCAAAGCAGTCACATATAGACCACAGGCTGAAGTTTTGTGGCTCATGGGTGCCAAAGAGAAGTGGCTTGCCGGAGATGTGCCTGCTGCTCGAGCTATTCTTCAAGAGGCTTATGCTGCCATTCCCAACTCTGAGGAGATTTGGCTTGCAGCTTTCAAGCTTGAATTTGAGAACCATGAACCCGAGAGAGCAAAAATGCTTCTTGCCAAGGCTCGAGAAAGAGGTGGCACAGAGAGAGTTTGGATGAAATCCGCTATTGTTGAGAGGGAGTTGGGTAACACTGCAGAGGAAAGAAGGTTGCTTGACGAAGGACTGAAACTCTTCCCTTCATTTTTCAAGCTGTGGTTGATGCTTGGACAGCTAGAGGAACGCCTTAGTCGCCTGCAGCAAGCTAAGGGAACTTATGAGTCAGGTCTGAAGCATTGCCCTAATTGCATTCCTCTTTGGCTTTCACTTGCCAGCCTGGATGAAAAGATGAATGGGCTTAGTAAAGCTCGAGCAGTTCTCACCATGGCGAGGAAGAGAAATCCTCATAATCCTGAACTGTGGCTTGCTGCAGTTCGAGCAGAATACAGACATGGAAATAAGAAAGAATCTGATATTTTGATGGCCAAGGCCTTGCAGGAGTGCCCTAACAGTGGTATATTATGGGCAGCTTCGATTGACATGGTTCCACGCCCCCAACGGAAGACGAAGAGTATGGATGCTTTGAAGAAGTGTGATCAGGATCCATATGTCATAGCGGCTGTGGCCAAGTTATTCTGGCATGATAGGAAGGTAGACAAGGCTAGGAGCTGGCTCAACAGGGCTGTGACTCTTGCCCCAGATGTGGGGGATTTTTGGGCCCTGTACTACAAGTTCGAACTTCAGCATGGTGACGAGGAGAATCAAAAAGATGTTATAAGGAGATGTGCTGCAGCTGAACCAAAACACGGGGAAAAATGGAAAGCAATTTCCAAGGCAGTAGAGAACTCCCACCAACCGACGGAAGCAATATTGAAGAAAGTAGTTGTTGCTCTTGGGAAAGAAGAGAGTGCTGCTGAGAATAATAAAAACTAGGTACTTGAGCTTTGATAGGTTTCCAAGTTTTTTTTTGTTTCGGTATGTAGTTGAGATTTGAGAACTATATGATCCCTGGGGAAATCTTGTACTTATGTTGACTTTTCTATTGTACTTTTTCAACCTGAGTTCTTGCATTTAGTACTATCTCCATGGTTGTTTGATTGATACAATTGGCTTTGAAGCATCTGGTATTGCTCTACTTTTCTGCACCAATGAGTTCTTATGGTATTTCAACGTATTAACTAGTAGTCATCTGTGTTGTTCTAATTCATTTGAGTTTCTAACTTTATTTGTTAGATTGGTCTTGGCAGTGTACCTTACCTTGTTTGGGTCATCATATTTGGTTGTTTGACATATGGAAACAAATAATCTCTTACATGCATGTATAGGATGGAAATATGCAGTTTTTAAGTTTACACTGTTCTGCTACTAACTCCGAGGGTTGAGTGCTTTTATCATCAAATGTTACTCTAAAACAAAAATGTTATACTTTACATGTGTACTGAAGTTTCCAGGCTATTTGCATTGCAATAGAAACTCTAAAATGTCCTTTCTTCATGGGAATTTGGTCTTCTCTGGTTCTCGTTTATGCCAATCCAACAAGTTTCTCGCTGACCTCCCACAACTTGCGTGCCTTTTCTGCATCACTGGCTTCTTTGGAGAGCTGGTTCTCAAATGACGCAGAATTCTTGTTCCAACTCCAGTAAACACCAGATTTAGTCAGGCTTGGATCACTCACAACCTGATTTTCAGGGACGCAAGTTTGTAAATATGCAGCACAGAACTTTGAATTCTAAAGACTTATTGCAAACTTGTAGTCTTTGTGATATTTATATGTTTGAACTAACCTGTGCCAATCTGCTGCCAGCTTCCTCTTCAGAAACATAGCCTTTGGTGATGTACTTCTGGAAAGGGGGGAAGAGAAGCCTGAACAAGGGAATGTGCTCTCTGAACAAGCCAGTTGTGGCAATGCAACCAGGGTAGAGAGAAGCAAAGGTGATCCCTGTTTCCTCGTGATAGCGCCTGTGAAATTCTTGCATTGTAAGCATGTTGCACACCTTGCTGTCCTTGTAGGCCTTGGCGCCATCAAACTCTCCTCCATCTATCATCACTGACGTGTTTAGTCCATTCAACCCTCCTGCAAGACCTCTCAGATCCCCAAGGTTTGCCTTTGGTGGCACATTCCCAGCCAACGTATTTGTGTTTCCTGTCATATTCGTATTATTTTTTTAGCAGTTTTCCTCTTGAGATGCAACAGATGCACACAGCTCATATGTATATGCAGAAGCATTTTCAAGCAAAACACACACATGAGATTAATGAAGGTACATTATGAATGCCGTGAATAACTTTGTTAAGATTAGTTTTGATAGACACCAATATGTGCTAGCTTAACCCATTTTGTTTCCAGTTAGAAACAATTCTAGATTTCTCCTGAACACATTGTCAACTAAAACCCAAGAAGCTTTATCTCCTTACTATCATGGTAGGTTCAAAATATCAACGCTAATCATTTTTTTCATGGAGCTTTATGTTGTTAAAAACAAGGTTATTACCTGTAATGGAGCCAACAATGATGAGGCGCTTGAAGGGGTAATCGGATTGCTTCATTTCATCAAGCAGCAGCCGGGAGAGCAGGAAATGACCAAGATGGTTAGTCCCAACACTGAGTTCAAATCCTTCAGCAGTGTAAGATGGCTCCTTGGCAGTGGGCTGATAAACAGCAGCATTGCAAACCAGCACATCAAGGGGGCGGCCAGAGCGTTTAAAATTATCTACAAACTGCCTGACGCTATCAAGGGACGCCAGATCAAGATGCATAATGGTGTAGTTTTCTTTGGGAATGCCAGCTGATTTGGCAGCCCTATCCGCCTTGAGGAAGTTTCTACAAGCCATGATCACATGCCATTTCCCGGTTTCACCAAGAGCCTTAGCCGTGGCTAAACCTAGCCCAGAGGAGGCTCCGGTAACAATCACATTTCCCTTCCTCAGAGTCTTCTTGCTGTCTGGTGCATCCTGGTTGATGGCTGGAGTTGATGTCACTGCTTGAGCTCTAATGGCTCTAAACCTCATCCCCTTGTTTCTCAAGTCCTGCCAGGGAAAAGCTCATCAAGCACTTAACTCAACACAAAAAAGGTCAATTCAAAAGTTCAATGCATAGGTGAATATGGAAGCTAAACCATTTGAGTAAATGCCATCTTTTTAATCATGAAATGAAACTAGTTGCATCATCTTTAATTTTTCAGCGCAGTCAGATATTAGTATGTTGAACTAATGCCATAACCAGGAGATGTTAGATTAGGAGACCAACATATATATCATAGGGAAAACCAACATCTGCAGGTATCTTAAAGTTTTACACATTCTCGTTGTCATAGTCTATCCCCTCTCACTTTTAACATGGTGCTCGACATTTCTTCAATTCTTAAGAGTGTTGTTGCCAACAATTGTAATTGGAACTAAACAGAGATGTATGTTCACACCTTGGTCCTCAGCATAGGCTTGAACTCAGTTTTGAGTTGGTCTGAAAGTGGAGCTCCAAACAGACTCGTTTCTTTAAGAGAAGCACAGAACTTCCCCTGTCAACACAGTATTCTATCTGAATCATGAAGAACAGGAAAGTCGATGGAGACACAGAACTTTATCCGTTTGCACAAATCAGAAGCTCTAAGAAAGAGAGGAACAGCTTACCTCTTTGTGGACAGAGAAGGTTGAAGAAAGCAGAGAGGTCGCTTGGAGTTGGAGAGCCATGAGAGACTGCAGCTAGCTTTACTATCAAGTATACTAATATTTTTAGTCAGCTGCTTTGCTCAATGAGGATGTTCTCGAAGAAACCTCTCTTAAACATTGAGCACAGATAAGGTATGGAAATGTTCTTGCTGACAGATTTGCCACATCACCTTCTGTTGACCAATCAGATGTTGAGTTTTGGATTCTCTTGATATATGGTTATGGGTATGGGCCTTGGGTCCATCTAGACCCTTCTTGCAAATTATATATGGGCTCTAGGCCTCTCTTAGGATGATGCAAGTCAAATAAAAGGTTAAGCATTATTTGTCCTACCCATTACCATTATCTTTTTTTTAACAGAAAGATTAATTAATAACTAATAAATCTTACAAACAGAACGGAATAGATCGACCAGCATAAGTATTGTATCTATTGGTCGTTTTCGAGAATTTGAGAGACGACCAACGTGATGAATAGCGCTCAAAGAGGGCAGCACAACGCTTAAACACACGACAACTACAAAACCGGTCTTTCTTATCCACTCTCTGAATTTTTTTGTCAAAGAAATACTTGATTGGGGTTGGGGAAATGAGAACCTCCAGAAAACAACCAAGCAATACCAAGGGTCTTACTAAGCTCACAACACTCCTCAAAACCAACCCAAACCCTCACAAAAACCTAGCCCCAAAACAAAAGGAACAGAAAGCAACACATAAAAGAAGAGACTGTCACGCCCCAAATCCGGTTTTGACCGAACTCGAGACGTGAACTAAACAATAATAACTTTCATCGAAAAAGAAGCCAACAAGTTTCAATTCATACTTTTAAAACTTTAAACAATGCCCCGAGTCGCAGCTCGATAAAAGCAACAGTAAAATAGTTCAACAGTTAACAGTACGTCGCTAGACACTAGCTAAACTCTCGCTAGCTCCCAAGCCCCGAGAATCCTGCTAGTACAGATCCCGCTCAACACCTGAAACACAACAAGTAAAGGGGGGGGGGGGGGGGTGAGCTTACGCTCAGTAGGAAAAGTAGTTAAGATTCTGAACCACAGTTCATCACCACGGGTAACCGTCCAATTAAGGCATACTAGTAAAGTACAACTATCGAAAGCAAATCACTGATTACTTCGAGACAACACTTAGCCTTCTATCACAACCTGTAACACAAACTCGCAACGAACCGAACTCATACCACTTTCCACAACTAGCTCTTGACACCCATCATCTAACAATTCTCGATGAACAACACCTACAGTTATCTCACAACCGACCACACTTACGAACTCGCACTACAACACAGGAATCAGGTACAACCACCTCGAGTCACCAAACACTCTCACAAGACCCAAGTCACCCTTAGTCCAAGGCACAGGGCCAGACGGCCCGCACGGCTCACACAACCGACCAAGCACAAAGCCCAACAACACGCACAGCAACACACAATAGACAACGCACAATCCCAGCAACCCACACAGCACACACAGCAGACGACGCACAAAACCCAACAACACACATAGCACACACAACAGATCCTCCCTAACATAGTTTAACTAATTCCAACTTCCCAGCTATCACAGTTGTCCGTTTATGGCGCACCGGTACACGAAGCCTCGGGCTCGACATCCGGTTACCCATCACTTTCACTAAGTCATAAACATACTTAAAAGAATTGCACAGAGCCAAACTGCAAGACAAGGCACACAACGAGGTACACACAGATATCGTAAAACAGTTCCAACATCGTTGGATGCACTAAGCCAATTGCACACAGCCACTTATATTGTACTGGACCACACAGCATCAGTCCCGATATCTTCCTCCTCACACAGACGAAGGGTAACATCCTCGACCGGAAATCCTTCAGTCCGATGTCTTCATCCTCACACAGACGAAGGGCACTACTCTACGTACATATTGAACCGGCGCACAACAAGACACACACAAATATCATAAGACGGCAAGAGCCCACACCACCGGATGCACACAACCACTTATATCGTACTGGACCTCACAACATCAGTCCCGATGTCTTCCTCCTCACACAGACGAAGGGTAACATCCTCGACCGGAAATCCTTCAGTCCGATGTCTTCCTCCTCACACAGACGAAGGACACTACTCAACATACGTACCGAACCGGTACACCCTTCGGTCAACCCCGTCCCGGGCTACGAGTCATAGGGGTACTGATCACGCCATCTTTGGCCTCGGTACCCTACACCGGAACTATCCCTCGGTGTAGGTACTACTCCGGTTACGTCGTCTCTTGGAACACACAACCAAGGTTTAACACACAACACAATCCACTGATGGTCTCGGCATACCAACTGGACCATCTTAACATTGCACACAGCTGGTCTGTTACTCACCCAGTCATATACACAATGCACAAACCACTGATGGTCTCGGCATACCAACCGGACCATCTTAACATAGCACACAGCCGGTCTATCACTCACCCGGTCACATCACAACCAAAGGTTCATATCATCAAACATGACACACTTGCCCACACACAGTCACATCATGCAATAACGATTCGATCTTATTAGACTCTTAAACACACATAACCGTCACGTACTTACCATCACTTACCGACCCCACGTTCCACGTGGTAACCCCACCGGCTTAATCAATATCAAATCCCTAACCGTCTCACAGTTCAACATATCAATTAAATAGTAAATAACCACACAGGTCAACAACATGCATCACTAGTTCAATCCTATCCATTTTCATGTTCGTTATTTAGTATCCGGTCAAACAAAACAAGTACAACAGTAGATACATGCAACAAACAATTCTACAGGCACGACATGGCCCGGTTCTACCATCACGACAATTCCCAAGACAGAAAACGTAAATGTTCACAGTTCAAACGTCTACACTAGTTTTTCGCATCCTACATGCCAAGCTACGATCTTTCCGGTTTTATTATTTCCTAGCATACATACTAGTAACTTTCCGTAAGTAAAGCGGTATCCGCTACTTTCCTTACCTCAAGATGATACCACATCAGCGTCTCCTAGCTGCTGACGACTGGGCCAACACCGTCTTCTAGGGCGAAGTCCACGAAATCCAAGTCTGGGTTTTTAAACAGTTAACACTTACAATCAGTTCCGGTACAATCCAAATTAAAACAACACTTTGTCTTTTAACTCGAACGGTTAAAAGCGGGATTATACGACGAATCGGGTTCGAGTAATCGGGCTCCAAGCACGGACCCGGTGCACGTTTTCCGATGCACGGGTTTCGAGGCACGATTCCCAAGGCACTCAATTCAGCGTTCCATCTTTAGTCCCGTTCTAAGTCCGGTTTTATTTGCTCAGTTTTAACATTCCAAAACTCGACGTCCAACGTTCAACAGATTCAACAGTCGTTCAAAAAAAACCAATTTTTTAACGAATCTGATTAAAACCCTTTTTGTTTTACAATCCTTTTCCTTTTTATTTCCTTAATTTCGACTCCACCCCCAAAGTCCAGATCCACGAAGAATATTCCAGAACCGAGAACGCTCGGGAAAAAGAGAGTAAAAAGTGAAGGAGAGGAAATAGATCGGATTTGAGCCGGCCGGTCACCGGCGAAGACACCGCTGGCGACCAAAACCTCACGGGTTTGATTCTCACCGTAAGGGAAACGGATGACGGGGAGGTGGGATTCTCTGGTGGCCGTGGCGGTCGAGGGATAGGGCGGTCGAGGGTTCGAGTCGGAGATGGAGCAGATCTGAGAGAGGGAGAGGCTCGGGTGAGGAACAGCCGTGGTTCAGAAGGTCTGGTCATTCGGTTGTCGACGACGAGGCGGCGACGCGTGAGGTCGGCTGAACGAAGAAAAGGGAGAAGGAGGGGCGGCGACGGTGGCGTGCGGAGGAGAGGAACGGAGATGAGGGAAGGAGGTGGTGGCTGGACGGAGAGGGAGGTCGGTCGGAGAGGGGTGATGGACGTTTGGCGGCGTGGTTCGACGGAGAAGAGGGAGAGACGAGATGAGGGAGCGAGGGGATCGGTCTCTGTGAAGGTGTGGGGAGAGAGAGGTCGGCAGATCGAAAACGAAGGAGAAGGGGATAAGACGCAGAAACCCTAAAGCTGAGTATAAGAAGCGTGGGCCAACTGCCCCTTTGGGCCTCAGAAAGACTTCGGCTAAGCACGGCCCAAGGACGGCTGGGTCGGGCCTGGCCTGCGCGCTGGGCCTGGTCCAGACCTAAACTTCCCCTTTCTTTTTTTTTAAACGAATTCACTTAATGCAAAATCTTACCCCGACGTTTCAAAATGCAGAGAAATATTCTTTTAAAAAGAGCGGGCTTTACAGAGACCATATATACGCTAAAAAAAGAAAGAGGAACCAGAAGAAACACTTGAGGGAGGACCAAAGCAATATGAACCAGCTAAGCTCAGACCAAAGCAGAAACATAGGGAAGAAAGCTTGATAATAGAGCTTGAGTAATAGATACCACTTGAGGAACTAATCAACATGATTGAGGAGAGTCTTTCCAATCTTGGAAGGAGAAGAAATTGCCCGAGTTTTGGAAATTGTCCCAGGCCCAACTATAGGCTTGATTGAAGATTCTATCAAAGATCTCTGAAGTTGAGAGAGAAATTCCATTACAAATATGATTGTTACTTTCCAACCAGATTTGCCAACAACCTAACTGAATTAGTTTTTTCCAAGCAACCTTCCCTTTTTTTGAGCTGAGAGATGACCAAAAGAAAAGAACATTTTGATATTTCCAGCAATCACCAAGTTAACACCCCACCATTGACAAATTAAAGTCCAAACAAGCCGGGTTGTGGGACAATGAAGCAGGACATGAGCAGTATCCTCAAAATCCCAATTACAATCACGATAGATTAATTCTTCCAGAGAAAAAGCCATACCTCTATTATCCAAACAATGTAATTAACCCTAATATGTCGAGACGGTTTGGGGAAGGTGGAGGGCTCCTAATTGGCTTGATCTGTCGTGTAAGAACCACCCCCGGTCGATCCCGGTCGAACCAGTGTTTTTTTGGCAAAGTTTGACTTTCGGCCGGAAAAGTCAACCGATGACTCCAGTCTCCATTTCGGCCCTTTGAGCAGCACGGGACGGACTCGGCGCCAGCCCTCTATGTGGCACGGACCGAGCTTGGTACCGGCCATCTGAGCGGCACGGTCCGGGTCCCAGACCGGCCCTCTGAGGGGCACGGTCCGGGCTTGACGCCTGGCCTCTGAGGGGCACGGTCCGGGCCAGTTTTCAGATCCGTGGGCTGACCGAATTGGGTCTAGTTCGGGCCCAATTTACCCTTTTTGCCCTAGTTTTCTCGTTAAGGGTTTGTTAGGTAATTTACTTTAGGGTATACTACAAATGCATACCCTGAAGTTGGCACGTTTAACCGATGATTACCCTGAAGTTTAAAGTTAACTGATGCATACCCTTAAGTTACGAGTTGTAACTCAAAACCCCTTATGTCAGCTAAAATGACGAAAATACCCTTAGTGATTTTTTAAATAATTTTTTTACAATATAAATGAAGTGATTTTTAAATAAAAATGAAGTCATTTAATAAGTAAATATGTATATATAACAAAAGTAATTTTTAAATAATTTTTTTAACATAATTATTGAAGTGTAGTTGAGGGTATTTTCGTCATTTTAGCTGATGGACGGGTTTTGAGTTACAACTCGTAACTTCAGGGTATGCATCAGTTAACTTTAAACTTCAGGGTAATCATCGGTTAAACGTGACAACTTCAGGGTATGCATTTGTAATTTACCCTTTACTTTAAAACCGTCTTGTTTAGTTGTTAATTATAGCTTTAATTTTTGATCCAAGGCCTTGGACCCGAGCTCGACGAAGGAGGAGACCTTTGGACCCGTGAGAGAAGACGAGGAGACAGCTAGCCAGGTCGTCAACAGCTAGGAGTATTTGATCGTTGGAGAATTCAAGGTAGGGAAGAGTAGCAAACTCCACTCCTAATTTAAATGCTAATAGTATGCTTAAGATAATAATAACCGGAAAGGTCCTAGTTTGCATATAGGATGTGATTCATTAGATTAACCGCTTTTCAATTACAATAATAACTGGACGAGTCTAGTTTGAAATAGGATGTGATTCACTAGTTAGTCGCTTTCAATACTTTGGGAAATTGCCGTGCTGGTAGATGACCATGTCGAGCCTTAGGATTGCTTGTTGAATGTACTTTTGATGATTGTTTGTCCTTAGTTTTGATGTATGCTCCGTCATTAGGATAGGATAAGAGTCATACTAAACTAGATGATTTATGACGTTTGTAATGTGAATGGTTGACCTATGTCATGCTTGATTGAGTGAATGTTTGAATGTGAATTGATTGTGCTTAATGGTATGATCGGGTGAGTGATAGACCGATGGGACGTGGTTGGTAAGTCATGCCGGTAAGCTTGGTTTGACGACGTGTGTGGTTGTATTGTATGTGATATGCATTGGGTGGATTGAGTGTGCACCCCGAGGTGGACATGCTAGGAAGATACCTAGTCCGATGTGCGGTTCCGGTATGGTATATGAGTGTGCACCCCGAGGTGAACATCCGGGAAGATACCTAGTCCGATGTGCGGTTCCGGTATGGTATATGATTGTGTACCCCGATGTGCGTTTCCGGGAAGACGTCTAGGCCGATGTGCGTTTCCGGTATGGCGTGTGGTTGTTTACCCCGAGGGAGTATTTCCGGGAAGATATCTAGGCCGATGTGCGTTTCCGGTATGATATATTACTTGTTCGACCCCGATGATCTGTGGTCCCTTGGGGACATTTCCGGGACCCCCGATGATATGTGTTCTTGGGAACATTTCCGGGAGCCCCGATGATATGTGCCTCCTCTGGACTTGATTTGCGATTTACTCTGAGATTTATTTTATCAAAGCTTATATAGTTATTTTTTTATTTAACAGAGTAATTACCGAGATCGAGGTTGGGATAGTGATTGGTACTCGATGTTGTTTATGACGTGCTGGTTGAGTAATCATTAAGTGGGTTGCCGTCTTGGCCGACCGTTGATTGATTGGTGAATTTGAAATGTTGACTTGGCCGGGTGGTAATAAAGTAATTACCGAGACCCGAGGGGTATAGTTGTAGTGTTGTGCTTATGCTTTACTGTGCTGTTTGCTTATTGAATGTCCCGCTTAAGCGGACGATTAGTGGAATTTACGAACGGGTCATGCCCAAATTTCTGTAAAACTGAAGTGTTTGTACTATCACGGGTTGACTCAGGGGCGCCACTGTAGTCGAACGTGATAGGGGGATGTCAAGTGGTTACAATGAGATTCGGGGACGCCTGAATCGGGTTGTAACGACGCGATATCGACATGAATTTCGTGATAGAAAGAGAAAGGTGTTGAGAACCTATGGAAAGGAATTAATGCAAAGACTTACGGAATTGTTTGGTGTTGTGATTTGTACCCCATGCTATGATAAGATACCCTACCGAGGTGTATGCCGGTCCAGTATTTTGTTTATGTGACTTGTTTGAAATTATGTGATTGATTCTATGAGACGCACAAGTGTGCGGACTTCTTTGATTATATGAAGTATTATATAGCTATACTAAAGTTTACCGTTGGTTCGAGTGTGACCCTTGTGAAACATGTGTGAACGTGACTGTTTTTAAGCGAACTGCCTTGTTCGAAATGTGAGAAACTGAACATATGCGTTGTCCGTGTAGAGGGCATACGACATGACACCTGCCTACGTAACGCGAGGCACGAGGAGTCGCCCGGCTAGAGGCCAGCGACAGCCACCTTCCATTGAGCAGTAGGGGCATCGAGTGCCCAGGATGCTACTTCCGCAGAGCACCAGAGAGATGGGGTTGGGCCGTCAGGGTTACCGCCCAGGGTTCCTCCGGTCGCAGAGCCGACCGAGGAGACCCCTCTAGAGGAGGTGGTTCGCACAGTTCTTGCAGCAATCAGCGCACAACAGGGGACTATAACACCAGCACCTGAGGCAGTGCCTGCTGCCACTACATCAGCTGCTGTGAGGTCGGGTCAGGCCGACGGTTACGTAGCCCAGGCGCTGAAGGACTTCATCAAGTTGGGTGCTCCTATCTTTTCCGGGGAGCCAGAGCCCGAGGCAGCCTAGAGGTGGCTGGGTCAGATCACCCGCTACTTAGACACGTCGGGGATCGTCGACGAGCACATGCGGGTATCCTTTGCCGCATTCCAGCTGAGGGATGAGGCATATTTCTGGTGGCAGCGCGAGGAGCGCATGATTGGAGATGACTTCCAGTTGTTTGGGAGACTGTTCTTGGAGCAGTACTTCCCTAGATTAGTCTGAGTTGACCGACACCAGCAGTTCCTGGAGCTGCGACAGAGAGGGATGTCTGTGTCGGAGTACGAGGCGAGGTTCACATCCTTGTCTCGTTTCGCCCCCGAGATGGTACAGACCGAGGAGCGCCGCTGCAGGCGATTTGAGAGAGGACTCATCTCGTCGAGCGTGGATCGAGTCATTGCCTTCAGGACTGAGGAGTATTCAGCACTAGTGGACCAGACACTAGCTGTAGAGAGACACTTTCGGGAGACCGCCAGGGCGCACGAGATCAGGCCGAGGCCGAGTGGCTTCTTGAGGCCGTCCGAGGGCCACGATCTTAGGAGGCAGATGACCTCGAGATCCTTTCAGCCACAGGCTCAGTCCAGTGGGATGCGACGAGGCGAATCCATAGCGTTTGTTGGACTTGCTCCGTTAGCACAGTTTTGTCCCTCGTGTAGGCAGCTAGGGTATCTGGGCCGAGACTGGCCATTGAGTGGTGGACCTACAGATCGCCCCGCAGGTCGTTCGACGAGAGTCGAGGAGAGGCCGCATCCCGTTGAGAGGACATGCTATCACTGCGGCATACTTTGACACATCTCCACCGTGTGCCCTGACCGGGTTGGAGGAGGACCACTACAACGACCACAGCAGGCTCAGCCCAGCCAGACACCTCTTTTCCGCCAGCGTCAAGCACAGACTCAGAGGGCCCGCGCCAGGCGACTGGGCACCAGCACAGAGACATCAGCCGAGGACTTCACAGCAGGTGGCACTTCCACCACCCCCGATAGGAGGACCCCAGGCACAGCAGGGCCGAGTCTACGCAGTCACTAACTCCAGAACTGAGAGACAGTATGCCGGCCATGAGACTACACAGGGTACATGTTTGCTTTATAATTCGTGTGCGTCTTTCTTGTTTGATACTGGAGCATCGCATTCTTTCATCTCTTCTACTCTTGCTGATTCTTTGGGGTTGAGGGTGGATACGTTGAGTCGACCTTTATGTATTGATACCCCGGTTACATGAAACGTGGTCCTGAGTACCGTGTGTCATAACTGTGAGATTAGAGTGGTTGATTGCCCTTTTGTTGGTGACTTGCTTGTGTTGGACATGACTTCTTTTGACGTGATCTTGGGGATGGACTGGATGACGAGGTATCGAGCGTCGATCGATTGCTATCGACGACAGGTGACAATGGTGTCAGGCGACATGATCGTTACTTGTGTCTTAGTTAGCAAGAGCGGAGTCCTCCTATCTGCGTTGACTGTGGGAGATGAGACGGAGACCATGCAGAGTAGAGAGCTGCCAAGAGTAGTATGCGAGTTCCGGAGGTTTTCCTAGAGAAGCTGTAGGATTACCGCCGGCGCGCGAGGTGGAGTTTCGGATCGACTTGATCTCGGGTACGGCGCCGATATCTATGGCCCCGTATCGTTTTGCACCAGCCGAGTTAGTCGAGCTGAAGCGACAACTCAAGGAGCTTCAGGAGAAGGGATTCATCCATCCGAGCTCTTCTCCGTGGGGAGTTCTCGCCCTCTTCGTGAAGAAGAAGGGTGGAGCATTGAGGATGTGCATTGATTACCGGAAGTTGAACTGAGTTACGGTGAAGAACCGTTATCCAATGCCGAGGATCGATGACCTGTTCAATCAACTAAGAGGAGCGAAGTGCTTCTCGAAGATTGATCTTAGATCATGATACTATCAGTTGAGAGTTCGGGAGGAGGATGTGGCGAAGACCGCATTCCGGACTCGGTACGGACACTTCGAGTTTCTAGTGATGCCGTTCGGATTGACGAACGCGCCTACAGCGTTCATGGACATGATGAACTATATTTTCCGACCGTACCTGGACCAGTTCGTCGTGGTGTTTGTGGACGACATTCTGATTTATTTGCCCAGTGAGGAGGCGCATGAGGAGCACCTAAGGATTGTTTTGACGTTGTTGCGCACTCACCAGTTGTACGGCAACCTGGAGAAGTGCGAGTTCTGGCTCGCCGAGGTGAAGTTCATCGGGCATGTTGTGTCCAGAGAGGGTATCCTAGTCGACCCGGCGAAGATCGATGCAGTTTCGAAGTGGGCGCGACCCAAGAGTGTATTTGAGATCCGCAGCTTCCAGGGATTGGCAGGGTACTATCGATGGTTCGTCCAGGACTTCTCACGTCTGGCCGCGCCGATGACCGCACTGACACGCAAGGGAGAAGAGTTTCTGTGGACTGATGAGTGTGAGCACTCCTTCACCGAGCTGAAGGCTCGTTTGACCACCGCACCCGTGCTGATAGTGCCAGAGCACGAGGTCGGTTATGATGTGTATTGTGATGCGTCCGGCGAGGGACTGGGATGTGTTTTTATGCAGTCGGGGAAGGTGGTTGCCTATGGCTCCAGACAGTTGAAGATACATGAGCGCAACTACCCTACCCACGATCTAGAGTTGGCAGCCGTGGTCTTTGCTCTGAAGAGCTGGCGACACTATTTGTATGGAGAGCGATTCCGGGTGTTTTCGGATCACAAGAGCCTCAAGTACATTTTCTCCCAACGCGACTTGAACATGCGCCAGAGGCGATGGATGGAGTTGTTGGAGGAGTACAACTTCGAGCTACTCTACCACCGGGAAAGGTGAACATCGTCGTCGATGCCCTGAGTAGGAAGTCGACTCACAGCCTGCTAGTATATATGTCCGAGAGTGGGACATGATGGAGGAGTTGAGCTCGTTCAGACTTGAATTAGAGGAGATCACGGATGGAATGACTGTGTTCGTTGGTGGCTCAGCCCACACTAGTCGCTCGTGTGCTGGAAGCACAGGCTGAGGATGCCGAGACGGTAGAGATCCGAGAGAGGATGGTCATCGGTGTTGATACCGAGGGCTGGGAGCAGAGTGCCGATCAGGGTCTACGTTACCGAGGACGACTGTTTGTGCCACGTGGTTGTAGAGACGTCGTGTTGAGAGAGTGTCATGACTCCCGTCTTGCTGTGCACCCGGGTGGCACCAAGATGTATCGGGACATCCGACGACAGTTCTGGTGGAGTGGGATGCGTAGAGCAGTCGCATAGTTCGTTTCTAGATGCCTCACCTATCAGCAGGTAAAGGTCGAGCATCAGCGTCCCGCCGGATTGCTACAGCCACTGCCGATTGCAGAGTGGAAGTGGGAGCATGTCACGATGGACTTCCTGAGTGGCTTGCCGAGGTCGCCGAGAGGACACGATGCTGTTTGGGTAGTGGTTGACCGATTGACCAAGTCGGCACACTTCTTAGCCATGAGGATGACTGACACGGTTGACACCTTGAGCCGGTTGTACGTTCGGGAGATCATCCGTCTTCACGGGGTTCCGGTGTCCATTGTGTCCGATAAGGATCCCTGTTTCCCCTCCAGATTTTGGGAGAGCCTGTAGAAGGTGTTGGGGACCGAGGTCTTACTCAGTAGGGCTTATCATCCGCAGACCGACGGTCAGTCAGAGCGCACTATACAGATTCTATAGGATGTGCTGCGAGCGTGTGTGTTGGACTTCCGAGGATCATGGGAGGATCACTTACCATTAGCCGAGTTCGCCTACAACAACAGTTATCAGTCTAGTATTGGGATGACACCCTTTGAGGCGTTGTATGGTAGACCGTGTAGATCGCCCGTGTGTTGGGCCGAGGTAGGAGACCGGAGTCTACTTGGTCCGGAGGTTTTCCAGGAGACGACCGAGAAGGTCGTGTTGATTCGGGAGCGGTTAAAGACCGCGCAGAGCCGACAGAAGAGTTACGCAGATAGACGACATCGACCTCTTGACTTTACAGTTGTTTTACAGGTTTCATTGCTGAGTAGGCTGTAGGACGTCTCAGGGCTCGAGAGCTCGGTGAGGGTCCGGGTGTTACCATGTTAGAGACGTACCTTCGCTTTTTGTCTTAAACTGTGTCGTATTTTGTTACAATTTTAGCTTTTGACTCTTCGGTTGGACTTGATTTGCGATTTACTCTGAGATTTATTTTATTAAAGCTTATATAGTTATTTTGTTATTTAACTCTATTTCAATTCACGTCTCGAGTCCGGTCAAAACCGGATTTGGGGCGTGACATGTCGGGTCGATTTGGGGAAGGTGGAAGGGTGCCGCTGCTTGGTTTTTCCAGGACTTCGGGTGGCGTTGAAATGGGCATGGGAAGGAGATTGGAAGTTAGGAAAAATCGAATCTGGTTGTTTAACGATAGTGCTAGCTATATCCAGTTCGGAGGAATTATTGTTTTCGTTGGATGGTGTTATAAAGGATTGTAGAAGGCTTTTGCAGGGCTTGCCGTTGTTTCAAGCCAGACATGTTCGACGGTAAGCCAATAGAGTAGCACATGAACTGACAAGAAACACTTTTAGCTAGGTTGATCTTGTTTGGGATCTTGATATATTGCCAAGACCGTTGAACGGCCTCATGGCGGCTGATTTTGCGTAATAATATTACCAGATTTACTCAACAAAATAAAAACTGAATTAAACCTAAACGGAAAAAAAATGTCCAAGTTGATAAGAATCGAATTTGTGTAGAATATTGATGTGATATCATTTAACCCAATTGTCTGAAAAAGTAACTATATCTAAATTGGTTCGATCTCTCTCCATATTTTAAAAGTTAAAGTTAGACCCAAATGGTAGGGAGAAATTAGGCTAGCCGGCCTCCATTTTATCTTTCTTGGAGAACAAGTTTGTATGGTTTTGGATTCTTGTCATTTGGGTAAAGAATCAAATGAAACCTATAACTTGTGAAGTTCTTTGTTTTCGTGTTAAATTCTTTGGAGTCACAATTCAGGCAATCAGATACATGCTGCCATGCCAAAACTAAGTCCATCGTAATCCAACTATGCACTGTGCTGTGCAGTAGTATTCTGAAGAAAATGATTGGCATACCTGTTATTTTCAATATATTCATTTACTATAATCATCCCTAGGATCATTATAATAGATTTCATATGGTCGGTTCATTGTTATGGTGCCGTCCCACATACGAAATATAGATGATCTCAGCCCCCACCTTTCATGATCAAACTTTGGTCTGTACCTTTAATACGATACCACAATGCTTAATTAACATGATTACGAAAGATGGAAGAATGCCAGAAAATTGAGTTATGGAACCAAAGCTTGAAGAATACCGGAGAAGTGTCTCATTTCTACTAATAACATCGGTTGAGTATGAATTAGTGAACGTCGTGCATCAAATTGATGGATTCAATCTCTATGGAGTGATGGGTCGTTTTCTTCTTGATTTGGATGTTTGGCCTTAGCTTTTTTTGCATGGCATGAGTAGGGTGAGAAACAACAATAAAGATAGGAATCTAGCAATCTTCTCCGGTGAATTATTGTTGTCATTTTGTTTTTTGATCTGTTAAGTTGAGTTGTTCAGTAGATCGGATTTTAAACATGATCATCGTTGTGCGTCCAGCGCAACAAATATATTACGTATAGATAAACAGTAGATGACGATAACATGAATATAATCTATCATCGAATGGGAGGAAGAGCATTACAAGAAAACATATACAAAGTTTGTCCGGTCGTGACCTGAGCTATATAATTGGCCGGTAAAAGCAATTAAAAACGTGCTTCGTGATGATCATGGAAGTGCCTGGAGAAAAGATATTTGATTCAAGGGTTGGTTTAAAATTTCCGACCAGTGAATCCTAACAAAGATTTCAATGTTTGTTGAAGTGTGAGTCCCTCATCTTTAGTATGTGGATAAATTGACTTCTTGATATACATCTTGATGTCTCTGCCTATAAGTTCGAACTTTTGGGTTAGATTGGATTTTAACAATGTCGATAGTGGTCTGTCCAAAAGAAGGGGTTCATGTGATCCGAATCAGAGAACTGATGGTTACTGAATTGCAGGTTTGAAGAGAGCATTGTAGCGTCCACATTGATATTATCCCAAACAGCACTACCAGGACCCCAACCTTCCGGAATTGCATTGAACCAAGCCTCAGCCATATCTCCCCAACCCGACTCGCTCTTTTGAACCTCACCACTGAACTCGGCTCCTGAGTCCTTATGCTCATCTTGTCGGCAAGGGGTGGGTTCTGGCATTGCCTCCGTGTCGTTGTCCATGGTTTTGAGCTCTTGTTGAGGCTGTGCGGAAGAGGAGCAGGATGAGGTAGGAGCTGCGGCTTCGGGCTTGGTTTTGTTGAGGAAGAGCTCGGGGAAGTTGAGCCTGGCGTTCTCTCCTCGGAGCTTGAAGGCCTCGCGGTCGTAGGCCATGGCAGCGTCCTCGGCAGTGTCGAAGGTGCCGAGCCAGAGGCGAGTCCGGTTGCGAGGGAGGCGAATCTCGGCGACCCACTTGCCCCAATGCCTCTGCCTCACGCCCCTGTACAGCTTCGTCGCGCTCAGGGGCCGGAGCAACGGCACCGTCATCCTCCCTCTCGGGCTCAAATTGAGAGCGTCGCTCCAGCACTGCTGCGGCTGCGAGGAGGCAAAGAATGGCGGCTGCTGATAGTGAGAGCCGAAAGATATCATCTGCTGCTGATTTTGGTGGGGTGTGTAGGGGTATATGGGAAGAGGGTTTGTTGGGCTCATCAGAGACCCTTCAATGGCGAAAGGAAAGATGAGATCTGAAGGAGTGACGGAGGAAGATGAATCCACAGAAACAGAGGAAGAAACAGAGGATGAGAGTGGCTCGTGGCGCTCTGGGCTACGGACCTTCTTGAGAGGCCTCGGCGAGAGGGAAGCTTCATCAAATACTGGCTTCCAGTGACGCATGTCGTAGTCAACACCTTTCCCGGGCTTGGATTTTGCAGCCATGGACTGAACCGCTCGCTCTCCGGCTCTGAATTGAACTGGAGAACAACACAACTTTGTTATATACAGAGGATCAGGTGGAGAGATTTGAGATGGGTCAGCAAGAAGATTCGAATCAAAGGAGATCAAAACGAAGACGAAAACACCAGGATCAAGATTCCGGTCAAAAAATGAGGCCGAATATTGGAATTGGGTTTGATTATATTAGAAGCTAATCGGATCCAACCAAAACCGGAATCGGATTCGTGGTGATTCAAATCTTGAGTAACCCATCTAAATTCGCTTCAAACAACGACGAAGAGCGAGCGGCTGAGGATCCAAAACAGGGGATATTGCGGTTTCTTGTGGGCAGAGGTACGCGGGGGAGGTTTATAAAGATTAGGAGAGGACTTTCTGTAGGTAAAGGAAAGCAGAGGAGGCCCCACATAAGGTAGTCTTCCATTTATTCATGTCACCTTTCTTTGTCTCTCTTAATAGTAGTTCCAGCGTAGGCCTTGCAAAGACCCGCTGTCACGACTAATCGTTGTAGTGGCCATGGTTTGGGGTGTCGTCGCAGGTGGTCGTCTCAACTTTCTGCAACGACATGATTAGTCGGCGCAGGCCCAACGGTTAGTCGGCGGGCCAACCCCACGCCGACATGTGGCAACGACATTTAAAAAAAAACTAATTTTCCTATAAATACACACAAACTATTGTCCTAAATTCACACCCTTCTCCACTACACTTTTTTCCTTCACATCCTCATCTCTCAAACTTTGTTCTTCAAACTTTTGTCTTTTATCGATGGATCGTTTTTCAATATTGGCGAAGTTAAAGAAAAGGACTCCTAAAGAAATAGAAGAAACGATAGGAAGGGTGGCTACAGCAACGACGAAACGAATTCACGATCGACTTTTGGGAAGTACACATCCACAGGCAGAAGATGAGGAGGTTGAGGGTTCCCAGTCGTTGGCGCCACCAAAGAGGAGAGTGATTCAGCGTAATCGAGACAAAGCACACGAGCGGTTGATAGCTGACTACTTCGCGCCTACTCCGATGTACAACGACCAACAATTTCGACGACGTTTTCTGATGTCGAGGGAATTGTTCCTACGGATCATGAATGCATTGAATGAACGGTATGCATACTTCCGTCAACAAAAGGATGCTATCGGGAAGCACATATTCTCTCCACACCAAAAGTGTACAGTAGCACTTCGTCAGCTCTGTTATGGAGGTCCTATCGATGTCGTTGATGAGTATTTTCAAACGGCGGAGAGCACTGCTTTGGACTGTGTCAAGAAGTTCTGCGTGAGCGTCATCAAGATTTTTGGGCGAACATATCTACGACGCCCGACCAAGGAAGATCCTTGTCGTCTACTGAAAATCAACGACACACGCAGCTTTTCGGGGGTGATAAGGAGTCTCGACTGCGTGCACTGGGATTGGAACAACTGTCTTGGGGCATGGACTGCACAATTCTCAAGAAGGGACCACAGGAACGTCCCCGCAATCATGCTAGAAGTCGTTGCATCCCAAGACCTATGGATATGACACTCTTTTTTCAGAACACCGGTATCCAACAACGACACCAACATGCTCAATAGGTCTACATTGTTTCACCAGACAGTTCGAGGCTTCGCTCCAAATGTTAAGTTCAAGGTCAACGAAAAAGAATACACAACCCCTTATTACTTGACTGATGTAATTTATCCTCCTTGGGCTACATTTGCGAAGATAATACCAGCACCACAAACAGCGAAGCAAAAGTGCTTTGCTAGAAACCAAGAGGCGTGCAGGAAGGATATCGAACGAGCATTTGGATTTCTACAGGCTCGCTTTCCATTGTTACTTGTCGAGCCGAATGTGGGATATGCACTCACTCGCAATAAACATGACTTCTTGTATTATCCTGCACAACATGATTGTTGAGGATCAATATAGGCCATACCCCACTGATCCGTTTACAGATATTGGTGCCCTAGACCCAGCAACCCATAGAGGACCACCACTAGCGGTGGACTTGGATAGTATCATGGGGAATAAAGGAAGGATCCGAGATCAGGATGTTCATCACAGTCTCCACATCGACCTCGTCGATCACATATGGGTTAAATTTGGAGATGGCGTCAACAATTAAAGTAATATAATATATTTCCTAATTGACATAAATAAAAAATAATAGTTTAATTTGAGGTGGTTTATTAAATATTGAAAGTGCAAAAAATGGTTCAAAAAAACTATTGGTTGTTTTCCATTGGAAGTATAGTGGTAGGTGGTAGTGGTTTGGAGGAGAGAGAAACTCAAAATGTGCCCAAATAATTGCTCCAAACCATTGTGCAGTGTATTACCATTGTAGGCGCTCTAAGTGTTAACGCATCTAATAGTATATGCCTCTTTTCTCTATTAACCATGTTCTTTTAAGCATTAAAATATGATCATTTTATTAAATAAACTAATTAAACAACCACAATTACGTTTACAATAGAAGCACGAAGATGTCGAGACACAATTTTGGTTAATACTAAAGCGGTGAAGACCAAAACCTAACCAAATAACTACAGGGTCCTAGTAATCCAACTAATCCTAGTAAACAAGTATGGGGAGTCTCCTTATGCACAATGTGAGACACGTAGTGTAAAGACCGGCTAAATTTTAAGAGAAGAATTTTTTTTTTATCGACTTGAAACGACGAGGTTGGAAAAACGAATTAAAAATTGAAATCGTTTGAGAAAAAAAAAAGAAAAAAAAGGAGATGGGTTGGGCTGGGCAAGCCTGAGCTGGAGTTGGGCCTCTAGAAGACACGCCCAAGCCCATGCGTGCGAGGCCCAGGGTCCTTCGGTCCTAACCCTAGACGCGACGTTCGCGTTCTCATTTTCTCTGGCACGAGTTTCGAGACGCTCCTTCTTTGAGCTCTCTTCTCTCTCGCGAGCAGCCACAGATCCGCGCCGCCGTCGTCATCTCCGACCACCGCTGCCTCTTCTTCTCCCTTCTACTCCTTATTTGTCCTCTTCTCCACCTGTAGCAAAGAAACACAACACCAGAAACCCCAGATCCCTTATCTCGGTCCTTCTTCTTCGTTGAATCGAGAAGAACCACCGTCACCCTTCTCATCCAAACCTCGTCGCACCTGATTCGATCTACCCAGTGACGGTGAGACCTTTATCCCGAGTTGTTTCACCTTTCCTGTCACCTTTAGCCGGAGAATCGAGAGATGTCACGCTCGTTTTGAGCTGAGTCTGACCGGAAGAGGAAGCCGGAGCTCTCGTGCTCCAGATCTGGCAACCCCAAGCCGGCGAGCTTCGCACGCCAAAGATCTGGACGGAGAGGCCTGGTCCTTCACGCCTCCAACCTTCCCTCACCTTGCCGTGTTCCCTGACGCCCGGAACACCGGCGAGAATCCTTTCCAACCTCTCTGACGCCGCCGCCGTCGGCCGGAACCAAAAACCCTAGCCGCCCTCTCCGTTTCTGAACCGAGCCACGAAGTTTGGGTCTTCAGCTCGGGCTTCGACTTTGGGCCTGGGCCAGTTCGAGACACGGATCCTGAGCCGAGCCTGGACTGGGTCTGGGCCGGTCCTGAATCTGGGTCGGCCCGGGTCTGGACCCGGGTTCGGACTCGGACCGGATCTGGATCCGGGTCGGGCTTGGACCGGGTCTGGGTTCGGGTTGGGCCTGGATTCGGGCCGGATCCGGGTCGGATCGGGTCACAGATTTAATTAATTAATTAATTAAACTATTTGACTTAAAATCTGGTTATTTAAAAGACGTTTTGGACCTTCCGAGGACTTTGGACATACCGGAGCTGAGTGGAGTTTTTACTTGTTAAACCAGGCTTGGGCTTCGCCCGAGAAGACCAGAGTTAAACCGAGAGATTGGACTTCGCCCAAGAAGACGGAGAGGAAGCTAGCCGGACAGCTGTTGATAGGAGTATTTGTTCGTAGGAAGACCACAAGGTAGGGAAAGTCTTAATTTCTTAATTAATGCTTAGTATGCATGATTAGGATAATAAAATCGGAAAGGTCCTAGAATTGCCTATAGGATGCGAATAACTAGAATAATCGTATTTCAATTACTAATAAATGGATGAGTATAGTATGCATGTTTAGGACAATGACAATTAGTGAAGTGTGCTTTCAATACTTGGGAAATTGATTGACTGGTAGAGAGGCTGTGAAGAGCTCTCGGATTAGTTGTGTGCTAGGTTCACATGCTTGGTTGCTAGTTATTAGGTTAACTTAAGAGTCTAATGAAACTAGATTAACGTCTATTATTGATTGACTATTTGTTAGTTCACGTGATGATTGATTGGTTGAATGCATACTTGGTTGATTGAGTGTTTATGTTGATATAATTGTTGGTTGAACGGATGATTGAGTATGACTGGTTGTGCCAAAGGGGTACAACCAGGTGATCGATGTACCGATGGTTGGTGACAGGTAAGTGTACGGTAAGTATGAAATGGTGTTGGTTGTCTGGGTTGTGATGAAAGTGTGTTCCGACGTGTGTTGCTTGATGGATGAATGAAATGCTTGTTCCTGTATTCTTATTCTTGAATGTATGCTCGTTTATTGGTTCGTCTGTTTGTTTGCTTGGTTTGGTACTACACCGGGGGGTAATCCGGTGCCGTCGTGGTGGTTGGAGTTGGACAAATACAGTGAGATATGGACTGAGTATTGGAGCCTGAGGGCATTAGTTATTGGAAATTACGAGAATTGATTATTGGCAGATCCTGCGGGATATTTATTGATTATTGGCAGATCCTGCGGGATATTTATTGATTATTGGCAGATCCTGCGGGATATTTATTGATTATTGGCATATCCTGCGGGATATTTATTGATTATTGGCATATCCTGCGGGATATTATTTGGGTTACTTCTTGAGAGATGGGTACTAAGGTTGCACCCAAGGATGTGTGTCCCAATGGAGCACTGCCTTGGCTCCCTATGACATAAGGTCCTTTGGAGGCATTTCTGGGAATCCCGATGATAAGCGCCTATTTGGGATTGTTTCCGGTGCCCCGACGCACGTGCTTCCTCTGGACCGAGGGAAAATCTGATATGATATGGATACTCTGGTGGATCGGAATGTGGGAACCGATGTGATCCCAGAATCTATCCATAGATCGGAGGCTTGAGAAAGCGAGTGGTTGGCAAGATATTGGTTATTCCCATTTTTACTATTATTGATCCGTTAAAGTATTTATTGTGAACTTCTTTTAAGTTACTGTCATCTTTGAAGAAGCGATGTTATTTCATTACTACGGATTCCACAACATTTCTTTGATTAATAGTATTTACTTGTTCCCAGTGTGATGGATTTCTATTTTATTATAATGCTTTCCATCTATTCTCTGGGAAGTTATCGCTATCCTTGAGAATGCACTATTGATATTGTTACTTATTATTTGTTTATTACATCATTTGGTCTAAGGGTTTTAAATACTTTTGTGACATCGAATTAAAACAGTTTTAATATTAAATTTGGAGACTAAAGTCATTTACGATTTTCCCTACTGAGCGTAAGCTCACCCCTATTTGTTTATTTATTGTGTGTACAGGTATACTTGAGATTTGGGGAAATTCGAGGCTCGGGAGCTTCCGGATGTCTGGAGGATTGTATTAGAGATGTGTTGGTCCACATTGTTGAACTTTATTTACCTTATGTTACTTATCAAGTTTTAACATCTTTTCTTGGATTATTGAGAAATACTTTAGTCTCGTTTTCAGTTGTAAAGGAATTTATTACAGTTTTATTACTTTTACCTCGGTTGTTTTGTCTCACGTCTCGAGTCCGGCCAAAACCGGATTTGGGGCGTGACACGTAGAATATCCAAATTTTTATTCTGGACTCAACTCGGACGAACTATGTTGTCTAAAAAACATGATGATCCCTTACAAGAGACCCTTGGGTGGAGGTGAGGGCGATGAAAGGTTTCCAAGGAGGTCATCCCCGAGAAAATAAGGAGACTAGGGGTCAAACGAAATCCGAGCCCAAAGGGATGGGGTGTGGCCCCTCGGGAACACCCCGTACATCCCAATTGACTTCATCGGGCCCAACGAGGCTACATGGAAGGCCTTGCCTCATGTCCCTCGGATCCGTTCTCCATTTCCATTATAAATGAATGACTATATATTCCTCTCTCGTGGTTCTGGTAATGGCCACCATATCGTGCTTCCAGGAAAAAAAGCTCGATTGAGGCCCAGGTGTGCACCCCCTAATCCTGGCCCACTCAGGGGAGTGATCGAGGTTTCTGGTTCCCTAAGAGGGGACCCTCTCCGAAAGATCCATTAGTATGATTCCTTGCTACTGGTGATCGTGCCTCTCCCTACCACCTAGGTGGGGATGATATACCGGGACCAACCTGATGTCGACCTGGATACGGATTCAATGGAGTAACTCCCGACCCTGAGGGAACCAGAAGACTCCCCGACAACAGTAGTGCGACAACAAAGAGCGCTTGCACCACGTAATTATGATGGTGAATCGGCGCCAGTGTCTCGGCCGGATAACAGGTCCCTACGCCCATGGCGATCTTCTCAATGCACTGTTAGAGTCATATGCCATTTCGGTGCAAGGTCCCCCATTCCCCACAAATGGTCCCGAACCGAGGGTCAATTGTGGTCCACAACCCACCCTGTCAGAAATGTGATGCCAGATTTTTGGTGTGGACCCATGGTTTGAGTGGCGTTGATGAGAGGGTTGAAATGACTATCAAGCACTCCTCGAAGTGCCACTAAAGCTACCACGTTTAGATCGAACAGGTTAATCATGACTGTAAGAACCGCCCCCGACCGATCCCGGTCGAACCGGTGGTTTTTGGCGAAATTTGACTGTCGGCCGGAAAAGTCAACCGATGACTCCGGAAGTCATTCGGGACCTTTCTGGGACCCAAAAGCTTAGCCGTCATTATGGTTGGCTTAGTTGGGTCGTTTCCTTTCATTTGTAAGGGGTAACCCTGTATCCTAACCCGATTTGAGCTTTGTTTTTCAATTCCTAACCTAGGTTTACCTTTGGTGACATTTCCCAACTGTCACCTTTCAATTTTTTGCAGAAAGTATCAAAAATCGTCAAAACTGACTTTTCCGTTAGTTTTTTGCCTACGTGTCGGCCACGTGTCGTCACGATGAAGTGACACGTGGCAAAAAACTAACGGAATCGTCAAAATAAACGGTAAACGATACTTTCTCCAAAAAATTGAAAGGTGACAGTTGGGAAATGTCACCAAAGGTAAACCTAGGTTAGGAATTGAAAAACAAAACTCAAATCGGGTTAGGATACAGGGTTTCCCCTTTGACTAATTTTACGAAAAAGTCAATTGACGGTCAAACTGGGTCTAATTAAGAGGATAAACCTTATTTCATTAATTGTGCCGGAAATTGTTAAGGACAAGGTGGTCCCCACATGGACACTTGTCCATGGTGTCTTGGAGGAGAAGAAATGGGTCTACAATGACTCATTTACCCTCATTTATGCCAAAATAAAATAAAGGGAGCAATGGGGGGCCTTTTGGTCATCTCCACCTTAGGTTTAAGACCCCTCTTGTCACAATTCAGCTCATATTTCCTTGGTGTGGCCGAATTCTACAAGGGAGAGAGAGCAAGAGAGCCTCCACTGAAGCTTGAAGAAGAAACAAGAGAAGGGGAGTTCCTTTGAATAGTTTCCTTCACCAAATCTTCTCAAAAACATCACCATCCTCTTCATCTCTCCATTTCCAAGGTAAGTAAGCTCTCACAATCCACTTTCAATCATTTTGGAGTTTTGGGTTTCCATAGAAATTGCTTGAACTAGCTAGGTTTTGAGTTATTGTTGTTAGATGTTTGTTTGGGAGAAGACGTCACGGCTCCGTGACGGAGGCCATGACGAAACACGTCACGGTACCGTGACGAAACACATCACGGTACCGTGACGTCATCCGTGACGGGGAGCCTCACGGCTCCGTGACCCGAATCGCGGCAGATCAGTTTTGGTCTTGTTGGGCCCATCTTGGGTGTTTTTCTTTTAATTAGAAACATTGTCTTGAACCGAACGTTTGAGGGTTTTAACTTGAGTGTTTACCTCTTAAAACCGACCTTGAATGTCTTTTAATTCTAGTATTAATTTATGAACCTAGACTTTACTCTCGAGCTCGGAGGAGGAGACTACTAGACGTTCGTGTGACTAAGCGTTTGGAAAGCACTTGAGGTAGGGAAGAGTAGTAATTACGGCTTTTAATTAAAAAAATTTAATAGTGTGCATATATGACGTAATAACCGGTAAAGTCTTATCTTGCATATAGGATGTGATTAACTAGAATAACCGCTTTCAGTTATGGGAATTGTCGTGCTGTAGAATCACATGTGGCCATGTCGGGCCTTAGGGTTGTGTGTTTGTTGTGTTTGATTGTGATTATTAGTCCTTAAATGTTGATGTTTAAAATCTTCTTTGATTACTTAAGAATCATAACATGCTATATGAATTGTGATGAATGTGATACGAATGTTTGTTTCTTGATACGATTGGTTGAATGAATGTGATGAATGTGAATTGAACCGTTGTCTTGTGATATAATCGGGTGAGTGATAGACCGATGTGATGGGTTTGGTAAGTGTATCAGTAAGTTATGATGATATGATAAGTTCGGTGTAACATGTGTGGTGTGGTATTGTGTATTGTTTGTTTACCCCAAGGTGTGTTTCCGGGAAGATATCTAGGCCGATGTGCGTTTCCGGTATGATATATTGTTTGCTTACCCCGAGGTGTGTTTCCGTAAAGACATCTAGGCCGAGTGCGTTTCCGGTATGATGTGTTGTTTGCTTACCCCGAGGTGTGTTTCCGGGAAGACACCTAGGCCGATGTACGTTTCTGGTATGGTGTATTGTTTGCTTCCCCCGAGGTGTGTTTCCGGGAGACCTCTAGGCCGATGTGCGTTTCCGGTATGATGTATTGCTTGTTTACCCCGATGTGAGTTTCCGGGAAGACCGATGTGCGTTTCCGGTATATTGTTTCACCCCGATGCTGTGTGTTCCGGGAAGACATCTAGACCAAGGGTGTATTCCGGTACGATGTGGTTGATCCGTGCTGTGTGATCCGGCGTATTATTGGACACTTACTGTGTGTGGTTGCTAATGATTCATTGTGTGTGTTGACTGGTTTGGTACGCTGTGGTTAGTTATGCTTGTTATGTGATTCTTGTGTGACCTGAGTGTTAACGTTAAGGGTGTTCGACAACGAACCGTTTGACTATATGGCATCTGGTATGAATTGTGCAGGGTTGGGTGTTGAGAACCGTCCGGTGTCCTTTTCTTATGTTCGTATGATGTCGGGTTTGGGTGATGTTTGTAGTCAGGGTCGTCAAAGAATGCCCTACTATTTTTATGGTTCTTTATCTTAGATATCTTAGCGATAATGTTGTGTTCTTGTTGGTTTTTGTTGTTGTGTCGTTTATTAATAAGTGTTATGATTCGAGTAATTATGACGATGGAGCGGAAGACCATTCCCGTTACTACTTTTTTTACTGAGTGTAAGCTCACCCCCTCTGTTTTACTGTTTTACAGGTTTCGATGGTGAGTCGGTTTAGAGGATGACTCAGAGCTCGGGAGCTCATTGAGAGTCCGGGGGTCTATCTTGTAGTAGAGACATACTTTCGGTTTATGAACTAAACTGCGTTTTATTTATTTGGATTTGAGCGTTTGACTTGTAACATCGGTTTTTAGTTATGAACTTTTCGGAGATTTATGTTATTCAAATTTACTTTTCTTATTGTTTTTATTTTATTTTAGCTCACGTCTCGAGTTCTATCAAAACCGGATTTGGGGCGTGACAATTTGGTGACATAGCCTGGTTTTACAAAGCTTCAGACCGTACGTCAATTAGGTGGGTAGAGTTAAGTGGTTAGGTTTCTAGTGATCGGTTACGCAAGTCGGATATGTCCTACGCCTAGATCCGAGACGACGAGAGTCTCGGGTAGTGAAGTGACTTGTTTGTGTTTTACCTTGTAGTGGGTTTTTGATGTGTGCCTTGGTTGAACTATTGTGCCGGTTGATCGAGATCGAGGTTGACTTATTGTTATATTGTGTGCCTTGGTTGAAAGGGTATGCCGATCGATTGAGATCGAGGTTTGACTTAGCGAGTGATGCTCGAGCTGTTTTATGACTTGTCTGTCTTGATTGAGTGATTGTTTATTGGGCTGCCGCCTTGGTCGGCCGTTGATCGATTGGTTAAGTATGAAATGTTGACTTGGCTGGGTGGTAAGCGTGTAATTACCGAAACCCGAGGTGGATAACTGCGGTGTTTGCTGTGTGATGTGATTGTGTCGAATGCTTGTGCAGGAGATGAATTGAATGTCCCGCATAAGCGGATGGTTAGTAGAATTTTCCAACGGGTCATGCCCAAATTTCTGCAAAACTGAAGTGTTTGTATTATCACGGGTTGACTCAGAGGCGCCACTATAGTTGAGTGTGATAGGGGGATGTCAAGTGGTTACAACGTAATTCGGGGACGTCTGAATCAGGTTGTAACGACACGATATTGACATGAATGTTATGTTAGAAAGAACAAGTGTTAAGGACCTTGAAACTAAGTGGATGTTGATACTTGTGGAGTTGCTGAGTAATGTGAACTGTGTGACCCTGTGTGGGATTGTTGAGCTGTGTGATTGATTGTGTGACGTACAATTGTACGAGTTTCCCTGTTGTGTGAAACTAGTTATGACTACGAAGAGCAGACTTGTTGTTGGTCCAAGTGTGACCCTTGTGAAACGTGTGTGAACACTACTGTTTTAAGCAAGCCGCATTATACGAAATTAAGAAATTGAGCATGTGCGTTATCCGTGCAGCGGATATACGACATGACGCCTACCTATGTCCCCCGAGGCACTAGGAGCCTGCCTGTTAGAGGCCAAAGGCAGCCACCTGCCATTGGGTCGGCAGGGGAAACTAGTGCCCAGGGTGACTCCGTTGAGGAGCACGTGAGAGATGATGCAGGACCATCCGGGCCTCCGCCCAGAGTCCCGCCGGTCGCGGAGCCGACCCAGGCGACCACTCTGGAGGAGCTGGTTCGCAATGTTCAGAGTCTAACGGTGATCATCGCCCAGAGGAAGGCTACGACCCCGACACCAGAGACTGTGCCTACGGCTCCTGCAACCGCCACAGTGAGACCTAGTCAGGTTGACAGCCATACCGCTCAAGCGCTGCGATACTTTCGCCGGTTAGGCACACCTATCTTTTCAGGGGAGCCAGACCCCGAGGCAGCCGAGAGATAGCTGGAGCGGATTACCCGCAACTTGGATACGTCGGGGATCCTGGACGGTCACTTGAGGGTATCCTTTGCAGCATTCCAGTTGGAGGGAGATGCGTACCATTGGTGGCATCGCGAGGACATTCGAGTTGGAGATGACTTTCAGGTTTTCAACAGGCTGTTCTTGGAGCAGTATTTCCCGAAGTTAGCACGAGACGACAGACACCAGCAGTTCTTGGAGCTGTGACAGAGAGGGATGATTGTATCGGAGTATGAGGCAAGGTTCACCTCATTGTCTCGTTTTGCACCGGAGATGGTGCAGACTGAGGAGCGCTGTTGTAGACGATTCGAAGGGGGACTCATCCCGTCGATCTTGGACCGAGTAATCGCCTTGAGGACTGAGGTGCACACTAAGCTAGTGGACTAGGCACTGGCAGTGGAGAGACACTTCAGAGAGACCGCCAGGGCCTGCGAGAGCAGGTCGAGGCCGAGTAGCTTTCTGAGGCCGTCTGAAGGCCGCGATCCGAGGAGGCAAAGGTCCTCCGGATCTTTCCGGCCACAACTCCAGTCTGGTGGGATGCGACAGGTCGAAGCAGTGGCGTCTGTGGGACCTTCTCCATTAGAGAGGTTGTGCCCCCTATGCAGGCAGCTGGGTCATCTGGCCCGAGATTGTCCGAGGAGTAGTGGCCCTACAGACTGCCCAGCGGGTCGTCCAACGAGGATCGAGGAGAGCTCGCGTGCCGATAGGAGGACATGCTACCATTGCGCCCGACTAGGACACATCTCTAGTGTGTGTCCCGATCGGTTTGGAGGATTGGCAGTGCAACGATCACCGCAGACGCAGCCCCGCCAGTCACCTTCGTTCCGCCCGCTCCAGACACAGGCGCAGAGAGTCCCACGACAGGCAGCGAGCACTCCAGCGCTGAGACATCAGCAGGGAGCTCCGCAGCAGATGGCTCTCGCACCACCCCCAAGTGGAGGACCTCAGGCACCGCAGGGCCGAGTGTACGCGATAGTCGTTCCCGAGCTGAGGGACATGTTTCAGATCGTGAGATCGCTCTGGGTACGTGCTTACCGTTTAAAAATTTTGGGTGTCGTTTTATTTGATACGAGAATACCACTCTTGTTCATTTCTTCGTGGTTGCTGAATGTGGCGACGGAAATTAAAACCGTTGAGCCCGCCCCGTGCCTTGGTACGCCGGTTGGGGGTGCTGTGGTGTCGACTAGTGTTAGTCGTAAGTGTGAAAGTTGAGTAAACAGACCGTCATTTTCTTAGTGACAATTTGTATTGGGTTTTCTTTCTTCGAGCGTGATGAGGGAGTTATGAGAAATGAATTGTGAGGTATCAAGCGTTCTTCGATTGTTATCAACGACGAGTGGTCGAGCGGCGGAGGGCTGTAGGAATACCAGTACGCAGTTAGACAGGTCAGGGGAGGTGACCGAGTGGCGATGAGATCAGAGCGGCGCAGTGGAAGCGTGGTGGGCCCATAACCCACAGGCGTCGCACTCTTCCGTTTTCTTCTACCCTTGTTGAGAAGTTAGGTCTAAGAGTAGAGCCTTTGAGGCGACCTTTGTGTCTTGACACCCCGGTTACGAGTGATGAGATTTGACGAGTATGTTTCGTGCGTGTGAGATTAGAGTAGTTGACCGTCCGTGTCTTGGTGATCTTCTTGTGTTGAATATAACGGCCTTCGATGTCATCCCGGGGATGGACTGGCTCTCGAGACACGAGGCATCGATTGACCATTACCGACGACTGGTGGCAGTGCGATCGGGCAACACGACCGTCACGTACGTATTGGGCAGGAGGAGCGGAGTTCTCCTGTCAGCGTTGTTCGTAGAGGAGTAGGTAGCGGCCGAGCCGACAATTGCCACGAGTAGTGTGTGTTTCCCCTAAGGTCTTTTCTGAGGGTTGATCCGATTGCCACTAGTTCGCAAGGTCGAGTTCGGGATTGACCTGAGGCCAAGGACGACGCCGACATCCATGGCCCGTACAGATTCGTGCCAGCAGAGTTGACCGAACTAAAACGTATGTTCGAAGAGCCAGAGAGAAGGGGTACCTGTCCGAGCATATCGTCGTGAAGAACGCAGCACACGTCGTGAAGAAGAAGAGTGGAGCGCTGAGGAGGCATGTAGATTGTAAGAACCACTCCCGGTCAACGCTAGTCAAATCGGCGAAAAACAAGAAAATTTAAATTTTTTGGACATACACCTAAATGGACCCAAGATTGACCCCGAGGGTCATATCGGACTTAAGTTGACCCCGATATCGACCAAAATGAGTTCTGAGGGACTCAGGGCAACTTTTTGACCAATTTGGGAAATGTTGACTTTGTGCCTGAAAAGTCAACCGAGCGACGTTTTGGTCCGTTCGAGTCCCGTTTTGGATCCAAAAAGCCTAGTCGTCGTTATAGCGGTCTTAGTTGGGCCGTTTCCTTGTAGCCCGTGAAATTTCATAATTTCTTGGAAAAAGGGCCCGTTCGGGGCCCGAGTCGACCGAATTTCGCTAATCTGACAGAAAAATATCTACAAATATATTTTTTAAAGAGGTGGGACCAACTTGCCACTTGTCACACAAGTGGTGGTGGTAGATATTTTTGAACAAAACAAAGGGAAGAGATGAGGGTGTGGTCGGCTATAAGAGAAAAAGAAAGAAAAAAAGGAGAGAGAAAGAAGAGAGAAGAAGAGAAGAGAAAAGGAAAAAGAAAAAGGAAGAAAAGTGTAGGGTTTTGTGATTTCCCTACAATCCGACCGACGCATCGTCTCAACGGTTGAATAATTGAGCTCCCATCGTCATTCCCTACGGTGAGAACCTATTCGATTCTCGTTTTGGTACGTTTGAAAGTTAGGGTTTGTGTTTAAACGAGTTAAATATGGATGAGTTGAGGTGTAGGGTTCGTTGGGGACGTTTTGGGGCAAAAATGACCGGAATCCGGAGGCTCGGGGGAGCTCCGGCCACCGTGGGTGGTGGCTGGCCAGAGCTGGGACCGGCCACCACAGTGGTGAACCGGTCCAAAACCGGCCCATCCACCCACGGCTAGTGGTGGCCGGGTGGGGCCCACGTTTCGGGTCTCGGGTTTTTCGTGTTCGGGTGGTTTTGGGCGATCCCTGAATCGATAATTCACACCCGGAACAAATTATAGAATTAAATTGTGAAAGTTGGAAATTTCGGGTTTAGAAACTTTAAACGCGAATTAAATCGCTCGGAAGTCGGAAATTGATTCCGTCGATTGCATTGGAACCCTTGAATTATTCTAAGATCGTAGAAACGAAAACGGGAATTTTCGGAGCCCTGTAAGGGCGTTTTCCAATCCCGGGCAGATTCGCCGAGCCGGGCGAATCGGGCTTTTCCAGGCCCGTTGTTGACAATGTCGAGTAATTGGGAAGTTTGGGAGTGATCGACATTACCGGGGTTGCTTTTGGGCGTCTAATTCTTTAAAATTCAGCTTTGCTTGCGAACTTAAAAAGTGTTTTAATTGTGTTATCTTTAAATCGTGCCGACGACCGCGGAAAGGGGAAGCTAGGCGAGTGATTGCGAGCACGCCGGAGCTTGGGTGTGGACTTTTGGGAAAGCGTTACGAGGTAGGGAAAAGTAGCCGGATCTCGGCCTTGACTAGGGAAAATTATCAGTAGAAATGCATGTCACACTTAGTGGTGTCGTAGGATAAGTAAGTTTATCGAACAATAGAAATGCAGGCGACACTTAGTGGTATTGTAGGATACGTGAACGTATCGAACAATAGCCATACATGTGACACTTAGTAGTGTCGTAGGATAAGTGAACGTATCGAACAATAGAATTACTGGTGGCTTTTGGTTGTGCCCGTAAGTTAAGTAACTTGTTGTGTTTATGAGGGTGGTCATGTGTGCCTTTGGGGTGTTGAACCCGTATGTTATTATTTGTGTCTGTGGCTGGCCTTGAGTGGCTTTGGGGTGTTGAACTCGTATATTACCGTTGGTGTGCCGTGGGTGGCCATGTGTGCATGTGGGGTGTTAAACCTGTATTGTTGATGACTGTCCTACCGAGGGGTATTGAGTCGTATATTATTGTCGCTATTTGTTGAAACTTGGGTGATGACTGTGGTTGCATGGAGGTTGGGGCCCGCCTGACAGAAAAGGGGTCATGTGGTCGCGCGCGTGGGGGTTGGTTAGCCTTCCGACTAACCATCGGTAAAGTTGTGCAGTCTTCTACGATGAAGGGCGGCTCCCCTTCCGACTACCTATCGGAAAAGTATTGTTGTATATATCGCTAACAGGTCGACCGCCTGGCCCGACTGAGTGTCGGGGAAAGTTGCGTGGGGTAGGCTCAAGCCCAGCCGGTTAGCAACCGGCACTGAGTAGCTGGAGTGCGATCCTTTGTGATCTTGATTGTTGTGTGCGATCGTTTGTGGTCTTGGGTGTTGCGTGGTTATTAGTTGCGTTTTGGGTTGAGGTCGTAACCGCTGTGTCGGGTCTACATTACGCGTCCGGGTTTGAGTTCGTTGGGGAAACTAACAGTTTTCGTGTGACAGTCGGGTCATTTGAGTTTGGGGATAGTAGTCTCCAGTGTTTTGTTTGTTGTTGGTGTTTCCGGCATTTCTGCTAGTACGTCGTAGTCAGTCTGGTATCCGTGGTGGTGAGCGAACGCTCACCCCTAACTGCTTTTCCTACAGGTACTGGTCACGAGGCGGACTAGGGGGTCTCTCGAAGCTTGAAGAGCTGGGAGCGGGAGTCCAGGTTTTTGGGAGTTTAGCGATGTACGCTTTGGTTTTTGTCCTCTTGTTTTGGACGCTTTTCAGTTGTAAAATATTGTTTTGATTAACTCAAAGTGGTGATTTTAAGCGGTTTATTAAAATGTTTGAAAATTATTTTATTGTTTCACCGTTCGCGTTCCGGGTTCGATCCTGCCGAATTCGGGGCGTGACATAGATCACTGGAAGATGGACCGGATCACGATGAAGAACTGATACTCAATGGCGATACAATAGAGTTTTAGAAGAAAATGGTCAACAGCGGCGACGCCGAAGGTCGTGATCATGTAGCGGATCCAGGAAGGTGTTCATGCCGCGTAGCAGTGGATACGACGTATTGCGAGAGTCGCATCATTCACGTTTCACGGTGCAGACGAGTAGCACTGAGAGGCACCGCGACATCAGACGACATTCCCGGTGGAGCAGGATGCGGAGAGCGCGTGCAGAGTTCGTATCGAGGCTTATCATTTGTCAACAAGTGAAGGTCGAACGCCAGCGTTCCGCGGGGACTAATACAACCACTACGATTGTACCGTATAAGTGAGAGTACCTCACGATGAAGTCCGGAAAAATTTAGCCGAGTGCGACTACCACAAAGCTTCTAGGCAAGTAACAAGATGGCACCGTACGAAGCATTGTATGGTAGGTCGGGTCAATTGCCTATATGGGGCACAGGTGAGGGTTAACAGTTGACTCTTGTTGGTCCTGAGTTGTTCGAGAGACGATTGAGGAGTCGCACGGATCGTGAGCGGTTGGGGACTGCATAGAGTCGACGTGGGAGCGCGAGGATGAGGTGCGCGTGAAGTACCCAAAACCGTTCAATCCTTGAGGGGACGGTGATTGTAGTGTCTTCATTTATGTGGTAATATGGATGAAACGACTTTTAGATTGGTTTGATTGGTGTATGTGAGCAAGTGTCGACGGTAAATGCGATATCACTGATTGGGTAACCTTTGTTGATCGACCATGACTGTGTATTACCTCTTGTTGAGTGTTGTCATGGTAATGTCTAACTTGTTGTGTGTTTCGAGGTGCGCATGCCTTCCGATTAGGCGCCAGTAAAATGTACTATTGTTCTTTGTTGAGGTGCACCTATCTTCCAACTAGGTGTTGGTAAAATGTGTTGTTGTTCCAAACCGTACAATGTGTATGAGATCCAAGGTCATGATGGGTGCATTTGTGTGTTACTTCCTTGTATTATTGTGTGTGGTTGGTCGTAACAGAACCGTGTTGAGTTACAGTGTGAATTTTCCGAGTAACGGTTACTAAGTGGGTAGTTGAGGAGAAGTGTTTGTGTGTTGGTTCCGGTTTAGGTGCGATTTGGAAAGTGTTCCGGCATGATATCTATACCGACGGAGAATTCCGGTATATATTATCTAGACCGATGTTGTTGTTCCAGTATGATACCTATGCCGACGGAGGATTCCGGTATAGGATATCTAGACCGACGTTGGGTGTGGCAGTACGATATCTATACCGATGGAGGATTCCGGTATAGGATATCTAGACCGATACTATGTGTTCCAGTGTGTTTTTGTAATAATAGACTGGGTGTTTTTACTCGGTAATTCTTTGAGATATGGTCTAAGCGGAAACATGGAGAAATTGTAAATTGTTGAGCATGACTGTTTTCACACGCTAAGTGTGGCGTTTGGGTAAGTAGTGTGATCAAATGAGGTACATTTAAGTGAGTTACGTCCTTTTTTTAAATTTCGAGGACGAAATTCTTTTAAGGGGTGTAGATTGTAAGAACCACCCCTGGTCGATCCCGGTCGAACCGGTGGTTTTTGGCGAAATTTGACTTTCTGTCGGAAAAGTCAACCGATGACTCCGGGAGTCATTCGGGACCTTTCCGGGACCCAAAAAGCTTAGCCGTCGTTACGGTTGGCTTAGTTGGGTCGTTTCCTTTCATTTGACTAATTTTACAAAAAAGTCAACTGTCAGTCAAACTGGGCCTAATTAAGAGGATAAACCTTATTTAATTAATTGTGCTGGAAATTGTTAAGGACAAAGTGGTCCCCACATGGACACTTGTCCATGGTGGCTTGGAGGAGAAGAAATAGGTCTACAATGGCCCATTTACCCTCATTTATGCCAAAATAGAAGAAAGGGAGCAATGAGGGGCCTTTTGGTCATCTCCAGCTTAGGTTTAAGACCCCTCTTGTCACAATTCAGCTCATATTTCCTTGGTGTGGCTGAATTCTACAAGGGAGAGAGAGCAAGAGAGCCTCCATTGAAGCTTGAAGAAGAAGCAAGAGAAAGGGAGTTCCTTTGGGTAGTTTCCTTCACCAAATCTTCTCAAAAACATCACCATCCTCTTCATCTCTCCATTTCCAAGGTAAGTAAGCTCTCACAATCCACTTTCAATCATTTTGGAGTTATGGGTTTCCATAGAAATTGCTTGAACTAGCTAGGTTTTGAGTTATTGTTGTTAGATGTTTGTTTGGGAGAAGAAGGAATTGATTTATGTATAAATCAATTGGAGTTTTGGATGGAAATCTCTTGGGTAATTGTTGTTTTGATGAAACCCACTTAGGGTAGTGAAGTTATGGGACTGATTTGGAGGTTTTGGGTCGATAAAAATGGAGTTTTTGGTGTTGTGTTTAGTGGAAAAGGTGCTGGAGGTAGAAGAAGAGCGAATCTGCTCGGACCCGTCACGGATCCGTGACGGGTACCGTGACGTCATCCGTGACGGGGAGCCTCACGGCTCCGTGACCCGAACCATGGTAGATCAGTTTTGGGCCTTTTGGGTCCATCTTGGGTGTTTTTCGTTTAATTAGAAACGTTGTCTTGAACCGAACGTTTGGGGTTTTTAACTTGAGGGTTTACCTCTTAAAACTGACCTTGAATGTCTTTTAATTCTAGTTTTAATTTATGAACCTAGACTTTACTCTCGAGCTCGGAGGAGGAGACTACTAGGCATTCGTGTGACTAAGCGTTTGGAAAGCACTTGAGGTAGGGAAGAGTAGTAATTACCGCTTTTAATTAAAGAATGTTAATAGTATGGATATAGGACGTAATAATCGGTCAAGTCTTAGCTTGCATATAGGATGTGATTAACTAGAATAATCGTTTTCAGTTATGGGAATTGTCGTGTTGTAGAATCACATGTGGCCATGTCGGGCCTAAGGGTTGTGTGTTGGTTGTGTTTGATTGTGATTATTAGTCCTTAAATGTTGATGTATAATATCTTCTTTGATTACTTAAGAATCATAACATGCCATATTAATTGTGATGAATGTGATACGAATGTTTGTTTCTTGATACGATTGGTTGAATGAATGTGATGAATGTGAATTGAACCGTTGTCTTGTGATATGATCGGGTGAGTGATAGACCGATGTGATGGGTTTGGTAAGTGTATCAGTAAGTTATGATGAAATGATAAGTTCGGTGTAACATGTGTGGTATGGTATTGTGTATTGTTTGTTTACCCCGAGGTGTGTTTCCAGGAAGATATCTAGGTCGATCTACGTTTCCGGTATGATATATTGTTTGCTTACCCCGAGGTGTGTTTCCGGGAAGACATTTAGGTTGAGTGCTTTCTGGTATGATGTGTTGTTTGCTTACCCCGAGGTGTGTTTCCGGGAAGACACCTAGGCCGATGTGCGTTTACGGTATGGTGTATTGTTTGCTTGCCCCGAGGTGTGTTTCCGGGAAGACCACTAGGCCGATGTGCGTTTCCGGTATGATGTATTGCTTGTTTACCCCGATGTGTGTTTCCGGTATATTGTTTCAACCCGATGCTGTGTGTTCCGGGAAGACATCTAGACCGAGGGTGTATTTCGGTACGATGTGGTTGAGCCGTGTTGTGTGATCCGGCGTATTATTGGACACTTACTGTGTGTGTGGTTGCTAATGATTCATTGTGTGTGTTGACTGGTTTGGTACGTTGTGGTTACTTATGCCTATTATGTGATTCTTGTGTGACCTGAGTGTTAACGTTAAGGGTGTTCGACAACGAACCGTTTGACTGTATGGCATCTGGTATGAATTGTGCAGGGTTGGGTGTTGAGAACCGTCCGGTGTCCTTTTCTTATGTTCGTATGATGTCGGGTTTGGGTGACGTTTGTAGTCAGGGTCGTCAAAGAATGCCCTACTGTTTTTATGGTTCTTTATCTTAGATATCTTAGCGATAATGTTGTGTTCATGTTGTTTTGTCGTTTATTAATAGGTGTTATGATTCGAGTAATTATGACGACGGAGCGGAAGACCATTCCCGTTACTACTTTTTCCTACTGAGCGTAAGCTCACCCCATCTGTTTTACTGTTTTACAGGTTTTGATGGTGAGTCGGTTTAGAGGACGACTCAGAGCTCGGGAGCTCATCGAGAGTCCGGGGGTCTATCTTGTAGTAGAGACGTACTTTCGGTTTATGAACTAAATTGCGTTTTATTTATTTGGATTTGAGCGTTTGACTCGTAACATCGGTTTTTAGTTATGAACTTTTCGGAGATTTATGTTATTCAAATTTACTTTTCTTATTGTTTTTATTTTATTTTAGCTCACGTCTCGAGTTCGGTCAAAACCGGATTTGGGGCGTGACAATGACACGGTGGTGAGTCATCCCCACCCTTGACTCCCGGGGGGGAGGTATCAGGATAATAAACACGAGATCCCGTGTTGGTGGTGGCGCATCTGTCAGTGTTACTAGAATATGGTTGAAGCCATGTTGCTACCATGGGAGTGATTCCACTGGGACCAAATAATTAGTCGGAGTATAACAGGGTGATGAAGAGGATGACGAGCAAAGAGGAAAGGTGTCATAAGGAGTTGTGCCCCCATGGTGGTAGGAGGAGCGGGAGAAGTCGAAATAGGATCAGGAGAGAGAAACCCTATCGATAGGGAGCAAGGTATTCTATAAGAAATCTAAATTAGGTCCTCTGATCCTCCATTGACCGTATTAATTATGAAAATATTTATTTATTTAATCAATTATTATTTATGTTGGATTAATTCAATTAGAAATACTTATGGATTGTAATTCACTTAGAAATATATTAAACCATGTCATTTTTTTGCCTTGGTGATAGTGTTTGGGATCAGGCATATGAACCAAAAGGATCCATTCATGTTATCTTCTCTCCTTGAATCTCGTAGTCCCCGGTCCATCCCGGTTTCATCCAGACCGCTTCTCACCAATATCTTTAGTGAAGAGTTTTGGTACCTCCTTCTACTCGTATATCTTCAAGGTCTTGGTTGTCGGAGTGACTGGTAATGTATATATTTTGACACTGCACAAAGTAACCATCAATTTTTTTTCATCCTATAATTTATTCTAACATATGATCCTTCAATTATTTCCACCCTTGAATGAGAATCCCCCCTCCATGTATTCCCATTGAATATTCATTCAAAACATATCTCTACGCTTGTTATTCCCCATGTACAAGTCGAGTGAATAATGAATCTAAGACGCGATAATCTCAAGTCTTCTCCTATGGTTCAACGAAATTCTCGTTGGTCCAGTTGATGTAGCTGGAATATATGACACTGTTTATAGGTTATGACTGATAAATGTGGATTCTAATAAGGAATGGTTCTTATTATCGTGTAATTTCCAATCAGGCACTTTGGCCACTTTCTCTTCAGCCTGCGATGATGTAAATACGCTCCAAAATTTTCTTCATTACTTATGAGAAGTTGGGAAAATTCACGATAATCGCTCAACATTTTTAGTTGGAGAAGTATTTGAGAGTGAGAGAAGGACTTCAGAGAGAAAAGTGAGTTTCAGGTAGGGTAAGGTTAGTTGGTAGCGGGTCGGGTCCGGGTCTTGGTTCGGGTAGGGTTTTGGTCTGGACCTAGGCCGGGTCAGTTTGACCCGGTTCAGGTTTTTGGGCCTGCCCTACTTGGGCCCATCCTGGCCTGGTCAGTTTGGGCTGGTTGTTTTGGCCTGATCTTCCCAGGCTTGACCCGCTCCGTTGGTCTTCTTTGGAGTTGTCTCGGTTCCGGAGTGCTTGGCAGTGGACGGTCTTTTAGGTCACACCGATGGTTTTCCAACAGATGACATGCCTAGTGTTTGGTAGAAATGTCGGGTCCCCTATAGGCGACTCTCGGTGTTGGCCGGTTTCGTGACGGGGGTTGGCACCAGTGCGTGCCTTGTTGGTCATATCCTTTTGTCCGCTCCCTTTTTCCTTGGCTTGTTAAGCCTCTCCTATCCGTGTATGCTCCTCTTAGTATTTGGTTTCGCTTCTCCTCGACTCGGTGGTGGGTCGAGCTCGTCGGTTAATGGCGTTGACCGCCGACGAGTTTCATGGGTATTGTTTGCCCCTCAGAAGGCATCTGCTAGGGTTTGCATGGTAATCCGGGTCTGTCTCTGCCGTTTGCGGTGTTGGCCGCCGGTTTAATAGTTGCTGTCTTTACGGTCAGCTCTATAGAGATGGGAGTCGGTTGAGCAAATCAAGGTTAGGGTTTGGATTTTGCCGGTGTGGTTTGGCAGTTGGATTTACTCCCCTCAGGGCTTCATGGAGATTGGGTCGGTTCGTTGTTTACCGCGAGGCGGTTTGGGGTGGCTGGAACGCTACATCGGAGGTGTCTACTTCTGATTTGATCGTGGGACGCGCTTCTACATCCTCCCGGCTGTGGATCGTTGTGACTTGAGACCGGGCGCTTTTGCTGGTTCGTTCTCTGGCCCGGTGGCTCTTCTCAGGTCTGGTCGTGGGACGCGTTTCTTCCTCTACCCGGAGGTCGATCGTCGTGGACCTGGTGTTTCGCTGAGGCTTTCTGTGTTGCTAGCTGTTTTCTGGACCTGATCGTAGTGGCTCTCGGGTGTCTTCGTCCAGTTTCACCGTGGGAGGCGTTTTCGAGCTCGGATTCGCCGTGTTTCTGGCATCATCACTCAGCGTCGCAGATGTTCAGGTAAGGTCTTTGGTGATTACTTTTGGAAGTCGGCTAGCTTCTCGAGCTTTATGGTTTATATCTGGGTATTAGACATTTTTGTGTGCTTCATGGTGGCTATATTCGGGTGTGAGTCTCCTTTTTTAGTCGTCCTTTTTATTTTGCTCCTTTCATTTTGGGTCTGCGTACCCCTTCACTTTCGGGTCTGCGTACCCGTTCACTCAGGGTCTGCGTACCCATTCACTTCAGGGTCGGCGTACCCATTCACTTCAGGGTCGGCGTACCCTTTAACTTCCGGGTCTGCGTACCCGTGCACTTCAGGGTCTGCGTACCCATTCAGTTCAGGGTCTGCGTACCCATTCACTTCAGGGTCTGCGTACCCATTCATCTTCAGGGTCTGCGTACACTTTCATCTTCACTCAGGGTTTGCGTACTCATTCATAGCTAACTGGGTTGTAGCAGTTGTTGTTGACTTTTTTGTTGGTGTGTCTATAGCTAGACTCCCTTACTTATATATACAAAAAAAATTGATGATAAAAAAAAAGGTTGGCTTTCATATGAATGGTAGTTAATAAAACAACCAACGTATGATGTTGATTTTTCCATATGTTCTAGTTTATAAGGAATGCGGTAGTCAAATGAGACATGTAAATAAAATGTTATCGCCCTACACTATATCTTTACCAAAAGACTGACGATTAGGGTTTGTAGATGGCGGAAACGACAACCACAGGCGGTGCTGCATGCAAAACGGCGTCTTGGAAGCGGGTTATGAAAATCAATTAGATTTATGAAAAAGAATCTTTTTGATTCAATCCACAATGATCATCGATAACATGATAATCCAAACATAAATTCCAAGAGTTAGTCGATAATTTGTGAATGCATTTTTATGTGAATCAATAACGAACAACTGGATTTCTCAAAATTGGAGAGGATTTCTATGCCGTTGATTAGGCCAAAGATTGCGATCAAATCCGCGTGAAATCTGGAGATTGGGTGGAGGTGGATCAAAATTTGGTCTCTGATTCGGCTGAGCGTGAGTCACACGGTGAAGAAGAAGGAGGGTTGGTCGCGTCTGTTCCTGGTTTGGCTTCGTTGGTAGCTAGCCCTATGTTTGGGCCGATCATATTGAGCCCTCCTAATGGTAGTTCTTGTATGGGTCAATTAAGCCCATGCCCAAAAGATGGTGAGAAGGGTGCTCTTTTCGGGGATCAGACCGGTCCATGGAAGGATGCCCTTCTCAAACCAAAACGTATGAGCTGGGCCCCTACACATCTCTCGGATTATGTTTGTGGTGTAAAGCTCTCACCCATTCAGAACATGTCCCAAGGAGTTATAGATCGTCTACAGTCTTTCGACGGGTGGTTGGAGGAAGCCCTCAAGGATAAGGCTCGTAAGGGACGGTCTAAAGCCAATTCGGTACCTCCCCCGGATGTTCCTCGGACACATAATACCAGGTCCAAGACTCGAGCCCTCAATTTCAAGGCCCCTAGCGATCCGATCCAGTCGTCGGATAACGAGTGGTATGAGGACGAGTAGGCTATCTCAATGGTTCGTCGGCCTCGGGGTAGTTTTTATTGTTTTCTTTGTAAGGGACGTCTCCCTTTTTTCTCCTAGATGGAGAGCTTTGTAATCTTCTTTATTTTTGCATTCTCCTCCTCGGGGGATGTATTAGCAATAAAAAAATTGCGCTTATAAAAAAATAACGAACACCTAATAAATCGCATCAGATAAACATAGAACACAAATTTTAGTGATTCGACAATGTTCCTATATCAACGGGACAACGACGAGCTCCTTTGTATTATCCAAAAGATAATTCAAGAATCACAAATTGTATTCCCTATTTATTAATATACAAGTGAATGATGATCCACAAAAGAAAATTCCAATATTTTGTTCCCAATGTAACTCCGCATACATACCCTTTTGATAGTTAATCAAACCTGCTATTAAGGAAAATAAGAAAACAACCCCGATCTCCTATCGTGCTCAAAATAAGATCAAGGAAATGAATCTTGATTATAGTAGCCATCACACACTTGTTTTTGACTTCGGTCATCCGCAACAACCACACAACAAGAACTTGGGTTCTTGATTTCGTGGTTTACAACCACAAAAAAGAATCAAGAACCAAGATTCGGTTCTGGATATTCATTCTTTATGTGTTTTTCTTTCACTTCCAAGTGAAGCCGCCCATATCTCTTGGAACAAGAAAATCTATTGTTCATGTTTTTTTTAACAAGAGTTAGTTGGCTTTAAAATAGGCTTTAAGTCATTCGGCCACAATAAGTGATTATGAGTTTCATGTTTTCGATCAAAATTTCCATATGTCTGGCTCGAGACCAATAAAACAACTGTAGAAGCCTAGGAGTGAAGGTCTTGCCAGCATAGTAACCAGAGACTTAACTAGCTCAAATGGACTATGTATTTTTCCGAATAACCAGTTGACGTCATCCCTTTTGTAATGATAATGAAGGCCTTTAGAAACGTAAAATTGTTGGTTCACGATCTGGTAGGATAGTGTCACACTGGTACTTGGTGGAACCGATGTCACCATATGGTTAATGAGGGGGGAGTACTTGCGGACCCCTTATCGACTCCTCAATTACTTATTGGCAAGGTGAAAGTATGTGCCACCTATCGTCGATTTATTTGTCTCTCCCTCGAACCAACATACCCAACTAGGTTAGAACCCAAAGCGATCTAAAAAAATCAACCGCCAAGTTGGAACCAAAACACAGTGCAGTTAGTTTGTGGTGGTGTGTAAGAGGAGTAACCCCTGCCGAATGTCCCACGGATGGAAAACGGCCTCGCCGTGAAGGAACAACCCTCAATAGGCATCCAGTTTGCTTTGTGTCAGTGTGGATTGGGTGCCTCAGTGACTAGTCGACACACGACTTTCATCTCCGGAACTGACCATTGCCCCTTGCAATCCTCCTTCTTTATTGAGTCGCCATTCGTCCTTGTACCTATGTTGTTACCGTCATAGCAAGGCCACCATCTTTAGAAACCCGAATTCTCTTTGCGTTGAGAGAGGGATAGGGCGAGCACCTATGATTTTGAGAAGGTATGTCCTCATCTTTTCCTTCGTCAGCCGCTCCGAGAACAACAACCTCCCTCTGCTACGGTTGGCGACACATCTGACTCCTATACCGTCTCAATAACAACGGAAACCCCATCATGTTCGTTGAGCGAGATTACTCTCCCACCCCCTCCGATGGTCGTGGATCGTATGTTCCTCGCATTTGAATCCGATATCCGTCTCTATTGTTTCTAGATGCCACTCCCTCAAGATCAAAACTCAAAACACCTCCCACTTCTTAACCCTAATCTCTTCTTGTCTGAATCCACTAATAAGTTTAGGATAGTAACATTGTCAACGGTCACATGCTAGACCTCAAACCCTAATTACCTTATTCATTCTGATTTTTTTATCAAATCGAAGAGACTTTTATTGATACTTTAAAAAAACTACATATAGAGTCTTACAACGACAATCTAGAAAATTGATGAAAAATAGAATAAGGGGTAGAAAATGTTCTATCCCATGGATTTGGAACTCTCGACTTTATAGCAACAGACCTAATATTACCAGGGAAACAAAATTTGGAGCATCTCTACTGGTAAATGATGAAGGGGTAGACATGTGTCACTTCTCCTGACTCGACCTAACATCCTTGGGCTTAGATTTAAAGAGACTGTATGTGGCCTAAGGTGTTGGGGAGAACACCAGGAGAGATGGGAATCAGTATCTCAGGATTACACCAAGCAGAGCATGGTGGAGTATGCATCCCCATGCAGACTCTGATGTAGTGAGTGGGGAGGGGGGGGGGGGGGCTCATTAACCTTGGCAAGGCTGCTCGGCCGACCTCGCCTCATCCTTCTCTTGTGCTAATTGCCTCTGGTCCAATGTTGGGTCTTCCAGATTCCTTTTCTTCGGGGCCTGTATCATAGTAAGCATCCTTTCATCCGTAAGGATAAACTTGGTGGAACCTTTTCTTGTCTGACGGGTAACCGGAGCCTCATATGCACTGAGTTGGGTGGTTGTTTTTTCCTTCTCCACCCGGGTCTTCTCCATTTTTCAAACGACGGGGAACATCCTCCCTATCATAGGCCGGTCCATGACCGAAATGGATGGATTAGGTGAGCAAGGTCCAACCATTTGAGCCCATGTGTGAGCCACTTGTTTAGGCGGAAATTCCTGCATCGGTGGCGGGGCCAGTAGGGCCAAAGGGGTGAAGCCCGGAGGGATAGTGGGTCGTGGTGCTCTGAGGATCTTCGTAATGCGTATGGTCTGCATATTCCAGCCCCTAATGGGTTTATGTTTGATCGGAGTGGGTTTCGACCAATTCCTTTGAATACCGGCCTTGATATGTGGGATTTTTGGAGCCATAAGAGAGAGATTATAACTGGGTGGTCCTATCGGCTGGAGTAGGTCACTTTGTATACATTCTCTTTCTTGGTGTCCGATGCATCCACTGTGGAAGCCAAAAACTAGCTGTCAGACGTATTGAACGCGCGCCATGATTTGTGTCTTGTGGTCATATAAAGTGACCTTGTTCTAATGCCTAACGGTATGACCGTATCCTTCCAGAAGCGAATTCGGAGTACGCCTTCACTGCCCATGCCAGAAGTGTCCATTCGGACATCCATGCAGCCCCCTAATGAATCTCCGATCCTCCATCCTGTTGTCCTTGTTAGACTATCCCATGAAAGGTCCGATATCACAACACATAATTGAATTTTGGAGAACCGGGGGGGGAGGGGTCTCAAGGTTTACTCTTCCTATGAGGTCCTCCAAAATGATTGGTATATACTTGAGGAACCAGGGTTCTGACCGTCGGATACACTCCTTCTCCGCTTGGGATGTGAAATAGAATCTTGAGATTCTCTATCCTAAGTCTCTATTCACCAAGCCCGAGTGGTTCCAGACTCTATTCATTACACATTTGACGATCATCTGGTCATGGTCCTGTAGTGTAAACAGTCTACCGACCAAGTCAAATTTGGTTTGTGCCCTGATACGAGCATTCTCAAGGTTGATAGGAAGAATGATATTCTCATCCTCTTCATCTTCCATCTGAAGACTATCAAAGCTATCATGTAACACCATATTGGTTTTCATTGAGGATTGGCCCAAGTCTGGATGGACCATGGTATTTTTGGCTGCATGCTTGTTGGGTGGGCATGTACTTTGATCCAGTCGTTCGGGACAGGTCCCTCAACCCGAGACCCTAAATCACTTGGGTACGGCCGCGGGCTGACCTTGGTTGGGTCTACAGATACTCCCTCCAAGAGGCCCATCGGAGCCGGGAGCATGGACGCGTTCGGGGACAACATCCCGCCCTGTGGGTGAGAGGGAATATGGGAGAGTATTGTCTGCGACAAGAGTCTTAGGCGAGTAGTGGTCAAGGGGATCGGGGGAGAGGGCAATGGTCGTGGAGCTCTGGCTGTGATCACCATCGGTACAACATCCGGGGTCGTTCCCGAATGGTGATTCCTTATTGGGTTCGATACAAAGAGGGGCAGTGGATTCAAATTCAGGGGTTTTGGGGCCGGCCCTTTGGCCTTCTTTTGGTACCGAAGGGGTTTAAAATGCTCGGTACCGGTGGCATGTAGCCGAGTTCGCCAATTGCGATCGATACTTGGGTAGCGAGATAGTTGAGTAGGAGAGGACATACCTGCTCGGCGTTCAACACCAGGAGAGCAGAGTGTTGTGCTGGTTCGAAGTCCATGAGGTAGACGTGACAATTGACGAGGTCGACAATTGCAGAGGCGGAGGAAACTTTGGAGGTTGTGCAAGAGGCATGCGGTGATAAAAAAGAGCAAACAGAACTTTACGGAACGAGTATTACTATTTTCCTTTTAAATTCTGATTAACTAAGTATTCTTTTTAGAATGAACGATTGGTATTGTAAATGGAAAGTGTTTACAAAGAGAAATAACAATAAAACACTGGAAAATAAATAACATAATCAGTGGCGGATTTAGCTTCTCTGGTGAGGGGGAGCACCAATTTTTTTTTGTACATGACAAATAACGTTAAAATAATATAAACTCAAATTGAAAATATTAATATTGCATGAAAAACGATAAAATACTACTTATTACAAGAGGTGACGTCGAGATTTCATATTTTGAAAAGATTGTAAAATACTTTCACTATCAATACAATCAAATTATATTTCTCAACATATACGATCATAAAATCGTTTCTCAGTAGCGACGGGTAAGATCAGTCGTTGGCACCGCTTTATCACTTTTATCAGAAAGACCAGTATCTAATCTTGCAGATATTTTCTTCTTCTCATCAGAATTGATGGACTCGGAATCACTTTTGAAACATCTCTTTATGAGCGTAGTTAATTTTACAAAGAATGAAACTCAAAACTTAAATTGATCTAGTTTCCATCTTTAGATAATACTTTAAATACGAATAAAAATTTCCTAAACTAATTAGAGTAGGAAAATTAAAAAAATAGAAGTAAAAAACAATTAAGAAATATATTAAAAGAATATAAAAAACATGATGTACCCAAACAATGAGGTGAAATCGGCTACAAACCACTCTTAACCTAAAAACTAGAGAACCAATCCTAGCCACACACAACTAAGATCCAACATTCACCATAATGCCACATCATCACCCCAATTTCACCCAAATTCACGCCACTTTCATCCTTTCTCACACAAGCAAGGACATAATTGTAAAAGCATGGTGCCATGTGGACACGTGTCTATTTTTTCTTCACCAATTCACTAATTTAATATTTTCCGATTCGTTTGAACTCCGATTAGCTTCAAACTTGCGCCAATATTTTTATTTTTACAAGGGCTTTAAATCAAGATCAATCATGAATATATTTTGAAGCACGAATATAAAAAGGTATATCGGGGTGATAAAAATAATGTTGAATGTTGATAAATCTTCACTAATAAATGTTTTATATTGAAGGTATAAAACTAGTGCTAAATGTTGATAAAACATGTACTGAGGTGATAAAAACCATGTTCAATTTTGATAATAAGTGTGATAAACTAGAGTTTAGCATTGATAAAAAAAAATGTGATGGGGTGATAAAAACATATATAATTTAATGGTAAACATAGTGTTTAGTTTTGATAAAACTAGTGTTCATAAAAACACGTGATAAGGTGATAAAAATCATGTTTGGTTTTGGAAAATGAGGTGATAAAACTAGTGTCCAGTGTTGATAAAACCAGTGTAAAGTGTTGATAAAAATTACCCAGATATAAAAAAAAATTTAAATCAACCCCGAAATAATTATTTTTTCGTGCTTCAAAAAAACATGTGATGGGGGGTGATAAAACACACGTAATTTAATGATAAACCTAGTGTTTGGTGTTGATAAAACTAGTGTTCATAAAAAGCACGTGATGATGTGATAAAATCATGATCAGTTTTGGAAATGAGCTGATAAACCCAGTGCAAAGTGTTCATAAAACCAATGTAACAGTGTTGATAAAACCAGAGCAAAGTGTTGATAAAAATTACCCACGTATAATTTTTTTTTAAAAAAAATCAGCCCCGAAATAATTTTTTTCGTGCTTCAAAATATATTCATGAGTGATCTTGATAGAAAGCCCTTGAAAAAACAAAACTAATGGCGCAAGTTTGAAGTCAATCGAAGTTCAAACGAAGTGGGAACAATTAAATTAGTGAATTGGTAAAAAAAATAATATGATAGTTTTACTAAAAAGCTTTTCTCACTTACTAAAAAGTGTTTTTTTTTTTGCAGTCAACGACTCAATTATATCTCATCTCTCCATTCTTAAAATAGATAGCTTAGATTGGTTCTCTAGTTTTTAGGTTAAAACATGGTTTGTATTTGATTTCTCCTCCCCAAACAATTAAGAAATATATTAAAAGAATAATTATTTTGATTAGTTAGGTTTATAAGTAGGAAATTATAAAAAGAAAAAAGAAGTATACTGCTGAATTTCTATCAAACAACTACTTTCATTAGGTATGTTTTTAATTAAAATAAAAAAAAGAAAGATCAGAATGGTAATAACTAAAGCTATCTTCTATTTTTTTAGGGGGGGGGGGGGGGGGTGGGTGGGTGCACACGATCGAACATAACTGATTTTTTTTTTAAATATCCATAATAAACATTAGTTTTGGGAGAAGTGAGGGGGGGCACATATGAATCCGCCCCTGAACATAATTGAAATGAGTTCCCGCGATGGAGGATACTCGGGCAGAAAATTAAAGCGCCCAAGTCATCGACTACCTCCTGAAAGCGTTTGGAAGGTGATACTGCGGTAGCGTCTGACGACAGCGATATAGCTAATCCAGACTGGCGGAAGCTAGGATAGAGCCGACCCCTTACCGTTAAAAGGTTATGGTGGACAAAGTACTCCCCCAGGTTGTCAACGTGCGTCGTCCTCCCTTGATTGATAATGGTAGGGCTCCAAAACGCGGGATTGCTGACCTCCGAGCTGGTAGAGAAGTGTCGTGCCGGCTTTTGGTAGAATTGCTGCCACCTTACATCCAGAGGGGCGGTGCAACCGGCCGACCCTCCTCTGGACCTCCTCGGACTCATTTCGCGAGGCGATGGTGCCTTGAACCCCTCGCCGCTGTATGTGTTGCGCCTAAAAAATCTTTTTGGGCCAAGACATACCCCTAAAACCATATAGGCTCAAAATCACCACAATTCCACCTAGGCCCATTGGTTTTCTGGTTATGGGTTGTACGGATCGGATCATCCAGCCACGCAGGCTTCCCTATCGGATCCTAGACCCTGCCCGACTCCTCAACCGACCGCCACCTCCCTCTGGTAACCGACATCAGAGCCGACCGCCTGGATTTCCCCCGACCTTGTCCTCCATCGCCGATTCCTCCTTTCCCTGCACAAGAGTCCCACCTCGCCGGATCTCCGGCAAGGTTCCACCGGATGTCCGACCAACCTTTCGATCGTCCCCTTTCGACGACGAGGGTCGATCGCCTACACCCCCCTCGTCAGTTCCCATGGCTTCTCCAGGAGCAAAACCTGAGGCCACTGTCCTCCCCACAACCGAGAGTATGTGGGGGATTGTCGCTCCATCGTCGGAATGACGAGAAGCACACAACCACGCCCCGCTGCAGCACCTCCGATGACCGAAAACCTTGAACGGAGAGGGCCGAACTTTGCGCATGGGGGTGAGAGCGACGGTCCCATATGAAGAACTCATATCAACCGTGCCACCGATCCCTCCATCACGATTCCATGGGCAGTGGGGAGAGAGACGCCGCCATCACCCTGTGGTCGCATAAATCCTAAGAGGTTCTGCATCGCTAAAATATATACTTATAATATTTATATTTATCTTCACCAAAGTCAAATGTTATTTTAAAGAAGACTAGTTAGGCCCGAATCCAAAGTCACATCATTAAATCTCGTGAAGTAGTTAGGTGTTTTGATGAGTTGATAGGAGATACGAAATAGAATTGAGAATGTGATGCTAAAAGAAACATGATACGATATGATATTTAAGGATGAGAGGTTTTTTCCACTTTCGGTGGAGGTTGATGAATTCTAAAACGTTTGTTTGTCAAAGAGTCGGTGGGAATAGGCACGTGTCGGTGCTCCTGCTCTCACTCATCATTTCCTTCTTTTCTTATTACACCTTTTTTAATATATTTTTCTTTTGTCCGGTGGCCGAACCGTCGGACACGTGTACTCAACTCTTTCATGGCGGGTCCTGCTCTAAATATCTACGCTCTTGAGGAAATGATTGATTATTCTCACTACCTATGATGTTTTTTTTCTTCTTTTATGTGGTTCATGATTAGGAGCAGCAGGCACAACGTATTGATTATTCTATTCATAATCAAGTCAACGCATATATAAATTTTAATGGTCAATTTTATTAAATTTAGATCAAATACAATTCATTTATGTAGTTTTTCGCAAAAATATTCATCTCCAAAAAACCACAACCTCGTCTAGGGTTTTGAGATTCTGTCGGCGTACGTCCAACCATGGCTATGGTTATAACAATTGCCATAACTTATGTCATGGTTCTTCCTCTCTTTTTTACCCACCTTCTCTTCGGCACATCCCCTCTAGATCCGCGTGAGTTCTCTCTGCTAGGGTTCCTCTCGGGCCGTCGCTAGCCACCGCGCAGTGGACTCTCCCCCCACCACCACCGATGCGTCTACCGATCCTGTTCGGTTTCCCCCTCTGCAGTCCCTATGGTTGTCGTCTAGCTCACCTCGGCGTTAACCAACCTTTGAGTCGCCTGAAGCCGTCGACGCCTCTGCAGTCGCCATCGCCGCCCCTGAAGCACCCCTGATTCCGCCGCCCCGGGGGTTTCAGTCTCTACAACCGCCGTCCCTTATGCTGTCGCCGCCATCCTTGAAGCCGATGTCGTCCCTGATGCTGCTGCCACCATCCTTGAAGCCGCTGTCGACCCTGATGTCGTCGCCGCTTCTGATGCCGCCGCCATCTCTAAAGTCTCCCCTGAAGTCTCCGCCATCAGATCTGCAGCCGCAACCGGCGCGTCCTTCTCCCCAGCCTCTGTCGCCGCAACCGCCTCAACCCCTTTCCCGATTATGGATCTGGCTAGTCGAAATGGTCTTTTTTATTTTTTTTTATTTGAGTTTTTCTTGGCAGGATCATTTCCTGTCGAACAGAGAATCGATGATTTCTCTAGGGAGGAAAGCATCGAGGACTGGCCCTGGGAGGGGTCCTCAGACGATGTTTTGCCTCCCACCATCACCATTACTGTTGAGGTCCCTCAGGATCTCCGGTACCCCGCTCCTCCTCACCGTCTTCTCTCTTTTCCCAAGAGGCATCAAAATACCGTCTGTGACGGTTCTGATATGAAAAGGCTCAGTGAACCATTGTTCATTCATACTGACCTTCCTTCCATGGTCGAGGAGCATGTTTCTCGATGCACAAAAATGTAATCGATTATAAAAGTTATAATATTGCACCTTTCGTTAAAAAAATACAATTAATTTATAAACTCATGATTTTGATTTAATAAATAACCATTATCTAATACACCTTAAAAAACTATAATATTTAAACTTCCTAAAAACGAACTCTCATATCATAAAACATTTATAAACATATTTTGTTGTTAAGTTACATTCCAAAATTAATGATGAATCTTATTAATTTAATAGCCATTTCATACATTTTGTGGGAGGCATCATATATTCATCATACTTTTTATGATTTGTTTAAAAATGATTAACTTTAAATCTATCCACCTGTGTTTTTGTAAGTACTCTTAGAGTTTGTAAATTATAGCGGTGGCAGTGTTCTCAACATTTTTGGTCTCTCTCCCCCTTCCCCTTTTGGGATAGGGGCGACAACTATATTGTCTCGGTTGTCTTTAAGGAAAGCATCGACTTTTTATATGGTCGACGATCTCTTTCCACAAGGGACGGCAAACGTGTGATGCCAAGTAAACAAGGGTGGCTCAGGATAGTTGTATGGAATAGATGGACTGTGGGAACAACTCGGAGGGATGTCCTTGAAGCTGGTGAAGATCCTCCTGGAGGAAGTCTACGGCGGGCCAGTCTTGTTCTACTACATCCTTGTCGAAAAAAATAATATCCAGGAAGGCATATAACTGGACCTCCCAAGCCAGGGCAGAATTGTCTATTTGGCCATTTAGGCAGTTGCCTAAGGCCTCAATTATTTTTTCCTTCACGGATATTGAGGTCTGGTATTTCTACGATGGACTTTTCTACAATGATCCTTTGCATGCTTCTCAAATTTAGATGACTAAACTTTTGATGTCATATCTCTGCTTTATCTCCTTTTGACAGTAGACAATTTGATGGAGGAAGACAATTTCGCCCAGCACAGGTGACCAATTTATAGAACCTCATCCTCTATAATTCTCCATTATGCACACACAAAATTTATTTCCTTTTAGGATCACATCTCTTAGATTGGGTGACCTGCTCTGATACGTATTGAAATTCTAGTTAGGTGCAGTAGCAAGATATCTTACAAGGTATAAAGACTTGTTGACTGACATCTTTCTTTAGAATAGAATGGGGACAGTTATACGAATAAACAAGCACAATAAAGACACACAAGTTTGTTACCTAGTTCGGTGCATCATCACCTACATTTGGGGGCACTCTACCAGTGGAACGTTTTCACTATCATGTAATCAGTTAAAACATACAAGTTATGATTCTCCAGATCAAATCTATGCTACTACTACAAAGTGAAAACCTACCTCAGGCCCCCCCTGAATTCGAGCTCCTCACTCGATCCCACTCTTCAAGTCCTTCAGTCTTGAATTATTTCGAGCCCTTCAGTCTCAGATTATCCTTTCGGTTTTGAAAGTGGTTGTTCGTTAATCTTCAATCACACAAACATAGCTCGATCACTCATGTAGTTACGAATAATGTTTGAGCACAAATATGTTCTTCTTTTTTCAATTCATCCATCTTCCCAACACGCTAGTCCAAAACTCTTAAGAACTTTGAAATCATAAACAATGAATAATGAACAAAATAGTCTTTGCAGACGACAATGATCGACATAATAATAAAAATTGTGATCAGCAGCTAATGGCGATCCACTAGGATTTTTATAGCTGTTACATCTATTGTAGTCGTGCCTCCCTAGGATTTCTCAAACCTTAGAGTCACGATCTAGATCAATCTCCAAGTTTCCATAAATTGCAACAATTCATAAAGCAAACAAATATTTAGAATAGAAGTATCTTCAAGCTAATCAGATGCTTGGAATAGAAGTATCTTTAAAATAAGGAAACATAAGATACTTATCTTCAAATTAAGAAACGTGCGCCCAAAATGTCACACAAGATGTCCGATGACATTTGGTCAGACATCTTGATGTCTGTCAACATGCGATAAAGCAGAGCTCTAGATATCTTCACAAGTTATATAGTTTCTACAGCTTGTAAACGTGCTTCCTACGGTTTCACAATCCTTAGAGTCATGATCAAGCTAAATATATTTGTTTCCTTGCGCTAATATGTTTCTTAAATCGAATAGATCACTATTACAAAAATATATTTAAGTTTAGAAAACAAATCTTACTTCCTAAAACGAATAGAACTCTATCGCATGAGTATCTTGTAGTTTAGGAAACAAATTTTACTTCCTAAAATGAATAGAACTCTATTGCATGAGTATATTCAAGTTTAAGAAACAAATCTTCAACACTGGATACACACAAGATGTTTGTTGACATCTGGGCAGACATCTTTTCTATCGTTGCTGAACGACATCTTGTTTGACACATAAATTCTCAACCTAGATGTAATAAAAAGATATTAACACCCTTCAAGAAGCTATTAACGCGCTACATGAAGCTATTAGCACCATGTAGGATGCCACTAGCATCGTGCAGGAAGGTATTAGCACACTATATGATGTCACTAGCATCATGTAGAAAGGTATTAACACCCTACAAGAAATTATTACCGCTCTGCAGGAGGCTACCAACATCGTGCAGAAAGGTATTAGTACCTTACATGAAGCTATTACTGTCTTGCATGAAGCTACTACCGACCTTGTAGGAAGCTATTAGCTCTTTGCAATATGCTCCTAGTACCTTTGCAAGATCCTACTAACACCCTGTAGGGAAGCTATTAGCACCTTGCATGATGCTATTAGCACATTGCAGGAATATAATACTGCTCTACAAGATACTATAACAACTCTTCTATAACAATTTTTCTACTAGCATCATAGTATTCTAACATTCTGTAACAATTTTTCTTGAACAAAAGTATTCAATTAAAAGTACAATTATTTAATAAGAATAGTATTCAAATTTATAAGAATCAAATCCCATGTTTTTCAAAATTAAAACAAATGAAACTCAATGTCGAAAACAATACTAATATTTCAATCTTCTCTATTTAGTGGACAGTTCCTACTGTCATGGTCGTTTTTTTAATTTGTAGACATGTCATGTAAGGTTTTGGTGGTTTCTTCGCAACTTGTATTGCGTCCTCGATTTTCGAAACCATTCTTATTTTCTTACGAGATCCTTTGTTGTTGGATTGTGGAGGATTTGGGACCTTTGTTTGTGTCAGCCTCTTAATCCCAGTCATTTTCTCCATTGTCTTCTGTTTTTGCAATCTTGATCAATCGTAGTCTTCATTGTTTCTATGTATAGTTGTGTTTTTCAGAGATTCAAAAAGAGTACAGATTCGCAAAGGATGGATCCAGACAGTAAAGAGGTCATCGAACCTTTTTTTATATCTTCTATCATTTTTTTTTGCATCTTGAGGTGCCACGTTGGCTGTTCTAGCTCCTAGATCTATGATTGTGTCCCTATACCATCTTAGATTGATTACACTATTCAGGATGAATTTGAACCTTGAATTTCGGAGAGCTAACAAAATGTGTGCGCACACTAATCCTTTTGACCGAATCCTTTTGCACGTACGATCGAAATCACTAGTCGTTAGTGTTCTTGTTACACTGTATTTGTTTTTACACTCATCAATGATATGATATACCTTTTTAATATTATCTTCATCCATCTTGTCGAGTGTTAGTTAGTTAGCTTTCTAGACTTTGAAGAATATTGGAAGGGTGTAGATATTCCAAGCGTGACGTCTCATCTCTAGATCAAGTTTGTACTACGTGCGACACGTGGAAGACTTCATAGCCATATTATTTGTAACCTCCCTTTCATCATTCAATATACCTTCAAATCTCCACATGAACTGCACTATTGTGATGAATTTATTGGTTAATTTTCCAAATGCACTACTTTGACTCTTAGAGAGAGATGTGATCCTCACCAGCCTAGTCATGGGGATAACATGAAAGTAAGTTGGTATCTAGTCCCCTCTCATGTCAAAAATTGATTGCAACCGCACATTTTCCTCAAAGTTTAACTTTATGATGATTCAACCCATTGTTTTTCAAATGCCGTTTTGTTGATAGTCCTAGACCATACTACATCCTTAAGTCTATCCTTGAAGTCAGTGCCGCACAAATGGTTAAGGGAAACCTGTCAAAAGACAGCATGCAATGTGTAAAGTATTAGCACTACATAGTGTAACATGTCAACACCATTTGTGCCAAGCTACCAGCTACAGATTCTAAAAGCAGATGAAGTTGTACTTACCTTTTTTGGATTTTATCCATGATGTGCCACATGCGGAACCTGTGTTTTTTCTTAGTGATTACCTCCTTGACTTCAATATTCAGTGTTGGGTCCTGGTCAATTATGAAGCATAATGGTTGCTTCCCTTTCATGGCCTTCAAGAATGTTTCAAACACCCAAACAAAGGAGACAATGTCTTCTTTTGATATTGAGGTTGCTCCAAATATGATTGAATTTTCATGACTATTTATTCCAATGAAAGGGGAGAACATCATGTCATATCTACAGGTGGAAGAGATTTTTATATACACTAGTGCACAGGAAAAATATCACAAATGTCATTATCTATTTGTATGTTAAAATGTAGAGTACTTATTGGTTTGTGTCGTATGTTGAATCAAAAGCTACAGAGTCTCCATACATCTTATAATCCTTCATCATCTTAACATTAACGTAGAAGATGGCAATTTACCTATCAGAATGGTATGTTGTATACTCGAAGAAGAATCTGGGGCATGATTTTAGTTTCTCATATAATTTGTCGAGAGTCATATAAATGTTTGTATCCCTTATGTAAGCCCTTAGATCTCTCTAGTAGTTCATAAAGTCCTTCTTAGTCGCACCTACTTATCATGGCCTCTAAGTGTTTCACCTAATACCTTATGACTCAACAGCGATCCAACTTTTTCTTTCTGACGATTAAGAAGCCACCTTTGCATAGGGTAAGTGGTAAGTCAACCTTCTGCTGGATCTCATATATTGAAAGTCATTCATGATAAAAGTTTCATGGTTATGGGCTTCAACAAACTGTTTAATGTGGTAAACACCACCTGCTTTTCATTTCAAGGTAATCTTTGCTTCATAACCGATTCTTGTCAATAGGTAGTTTTGTTTCTTTTCTTCTATGAGACTATCATCATCAGCTTCTCTAGGTTCATACTTATGACATTCCTTTAAGAATGTGCTGTATTTCAGAGTCACAACCTTATTTATGTTCTTCTTATCCGTGCCTCTCCTAATGCTAAAGCTAGTGACTCTAGCGTAACTCCCATAGAAAGTAATATCAACAACAAGTGGTTGGGGGCTCTGAAAATGTGCAGTTTGTTCTTGTACAGTGGGAGATTGTTGATCAATAATAGGATTCATTGCTGGTGTCCATATGACATTCGATATGAAAACATTATCAGAGGTTACAGGCTGTGGTGTTTGTGTTTCAGCAGATACTGAGGGGTATATCTGGTGGTGTGCACGTGTATCTTGATTGTTGATTTGTATTACGGAATACAAGTGTGGGCACACGCGGTGGTTTGTGTGCTGATTGGTGACGAATACGAGGTATCATCGGGGTAACATTGTTTCCAGGTACAATCATGTTTCTTACAATAAAATAAAGTGACAGAAACAGAATACACCACATCATAACAACTGGCCAGGTAGTAATTTGGTAAAATTCCACATTTAGGTTACTTTTTGTATAAAAAAAACCACCTTTGTGTTAGGATCTATGATAAAAGGTGAAGCGTAGTTAGGACCGACGAATGACCTTTTTGAGACAGTTAGAATTCGACGTTTTCCCATAACAAAATAAGGGGGTTCAAAGTTATGTACTAGTACGTGTATACACAATCTATCATTGGTTTATGTGCTTCAATATTCATAGTGGTTTCATTGCTTTAAATTCGTTGCTTCAAACGAACAATCTGTGTCCTACATCTACACATTGTGCAACAAATTCAGTAAAACTATTGGTTACATGCCGATTTTTCTAGAAAATGTAATCATTGTAGTCTGCACTAAAATCCAAGTTCAAGGTTCTCAAATCAACAATGGAGATTTTCAGGCAATTTTTTTAATGATCAAGATATGTTTTCTTGTTTATATCAACAATAGAAGAAACTATTTGCATCATTTGAGCTTTAGCTATGGTTTTAAAACTACATAAGCGTACAAAAAGTATGAGGGATTGTAGAACTTACATTTAATCTCGTTTTTCTAGATTCTTAAATTCCTTTGGCGTAGAGATCGGGAGAAAAGGTTTCGAGGTGTATATTTATTTCTGAATTTCAGAGTATGAGTCAGAGTGGAATATTGAATTCAAAAATCGGGAGAAGAGGTTGAAGAAGGAAGAAGAAACCAAATCGAATATCCTTTTTGTAATTGCATGAAATAGGAATATAGCACAAACAAGCAAAATATTATACCGTGAGACGATAAATTGATCGCGCGTAAATGGTGTTAGTCGAGAGAATAAGTCGAAATTTCTATTTCCCCCTTCCATTTAAATTAGTTGGCGCGCAGAATCTGGACTCGTGTCCTAATCTTATAATCTCTACTGACAGCAGTAGTGCGAGATCCTATGGCTAGCGCGCGTTCTTAGTTTCATAATAGGACTGGTTTGTATTGGATCCAGCCCCATATATATTATTTTTGATATTGGTTGCAGGTGTTAAGTAAGAGCATGTAACCACATTGTAAATTGATTTATATCAGGTATTCTTAATCGTATATAAGATGTAATTTCTGTTATTAGATATATTTACATGACGAAAGAAATAAAGAGATCAGGTCCCCAAATGAGTACTGAGGGTTTTCCACGATTTCCTAAGGATGCAACTGACGATGATACTTTTCTCCCACACCTCAATCCGACTTCGAGGTTCAGCTCCCTATCGGAGCGATGAACAAATTGGTGGGTTTCTGGGTCAGGGACTCTATCAATTTTTACATGGAAGTCGAAGGGGATGCCCATGAGCGTGGTTAGGGATATTTCCTCTAGATCTGCATCTGTATTGCGATGGATAAACAAGATCGTGTCTAAGGAAAAATAGATGCCTTTGCACCAATAACACACTCTTGGGGACATTTCTCCCCGAGCCAAGTGAACCAAGCCTCTAAATGGAAAGCTTGTGCTCGAGAGGCTACGGTTGGGCTACACTCCCTTTCTTTGGGAAAAAGACTAGAGTCGGGCCCGTTTGAGCCAGAGACGATAGAGACGAAAAAAAATATATGCTTTAACCAGGCGAGGGGTGGAGAACTACATTACTTATCCTCATGAGAGACACCGGGTCCGGTAGAAGGAGTCTAGATGTGTTCCTTCTACTGAGTCTAGGTGGAACAAGTTCCACTTATTATCTAGTAGGCAACCGTTTACCTGCTCAAAGCTTGAGAACATGAATAAATGTTCCCCCATATTCATTAGAGGGGGGACGATAGAAGCTTAGCTTTCCAACAATTTCAAAATCCATCCAAGCTTATACGGTAAGATTCTGTAAAGTGCGCTAAATCAATCATTGACCCATCAGTCATTAGATAGCTCCTTCCTAAGAGGACTTCTTCTAGGTTGAGTGGAGTATAGTCCAGGGTTGCAGTGAAACATATTTTGACATTATATCTTGTTTATGTATTGATTTTATTTTTAGTTTTGTAATATAACTATTGTCACCACAATCAATGCAGTCACTGGTCAGGGGCGAAACCAAAGTGATATAGGGTGTTCCATGGAACATCCTAAATATATGAAAAGTTAGCTTAATGGTTAAAGATCTCCCCTTATTCGCCTCAAACTTGATTTCGAACCTTCCCTAGAACACCCTCAATTTTTTGGCTATTTTTTTGCTGAAAGTCTAAAACACATCAACTCATGTTTTCATCATATTGGGCTGAAATTTTTGCTCCATCATGGGCTTGGGCTAAAACATATAGACTTATCTTTTTTTGGCTTCATCATATTAGGGTAAACAAAAAACAAATCAGATTTGGCTTATGTCTTCCACGTCTACACCCCATCTATCGAAAGCCTTGTATCTTTTGGTTTGGTCTTTTACACTGTCGGCGACACCATTTGTTAGACAATTAGAGCATTATAGTATTGTCCAATTAAAACCCCCATATTAATGTCACTCTTGTAGAGAAGAAGAAACAAGATTGGAATGAGATATGTTTTTAGTCCTAAAGACTAAGTTAAAGCCTTAGTAAAATCATGTAGCATTGCATGATTTGAAATGTGTTAGACAATTAGAGCAATGTAGTATTACAAATTAAACAAATGTAGTAGAATAGCAAACAAATAAAGGTTCAGAATTAACATTGGGAGGTTGAGTTGTGTTATGAAGTTCAAAAACACTAGTGGGGTTATGTAATAATTTATTTTTTTGTAGTTCGCTTGTACTGATAAATTAGACATTCAAATGTGCAACATGTTAAAGATTTGACGGTTTTAAAACAATGTTGATCATGAAGAAGATGTATAAAACTAATCTAATTTAAATAAGAATATCTCAGTATGCATCTGAACAACAACAACAACGTTGTATATATAAATTAGACAAAATCGCATTAGATAAAATCTTGGACAATACGTGGCGTTAAAAAATTTGAGGGGCACTATGAAATTAGAAGGAATTGAGGGGATTACTTTGAAAAAAAATAGAAAAACATAATAATTTTTCAAAAAAATTTTAGAGGGGGCACGTGCCCCCATAGAGCCCATGTGGCTCCGCTATTGGCTACCCTTGAAATATTTTTCTAGTTCCGCCCCTGTCACTGATAATAATGTATTATTCTTAAAATGATTAATTTTAGGATGATTTATCTCGATATTTATATCGACAAATATGTAGGATGTATTGAGAATTGCAAATACTTTCTCTTTTTTTTGAAACGGGAAAGAAGTAGTATTACGATAAAATCGTGCTTACAAGGAGGGACCTAACAGTCTCGGATACCAGCTTTTGTCCCAATCGGCCGTAGCCCATCGGGCGCACATGGTTCCATACATATAGTCCGCTTTGATTCGCAGATCCGAACACAAGAGTTCCTCGATCCAACGTTACAAAAAAATAATAAACCAAAGTCCTAAACTTAGTGAGCCAAACGATTATTCAATCTAAAACAGTAAAACCTACTAGAGAATTAACCTTTAGTGCATAATCCCCGAGATCTCGCTGCTGCAAAAACTTGTTAGGGGTTGAGAGTCCCGATTTTGGGTGCCTGTGAAATAGGTCCCAAACTCCCGTTCCTCCTCCCGGATCCCAGATCCATCTAGGGAGCAGGCCCATGCCGGCGAGGGGTGACCCTGGGGCGGTAGGCCGCTGTAGATGGAAGACGGCGCGTGGAGGCCGTATTCCGGAGAACGACAGGGGGGCCACGGTGGCTATTGTCTCGAAGGCGGGGCCGGTGCGGCGATGCAGGAACGGTAGCGCGAGTCGAGGGAGAAACCGTGGAACAGATTGAACGATGGGCAGCGACCTGTGGGAGTTGACCGGCTGCAAAAAAAGACAAACAAAAAAGTAACACCCATAAATGGGTAGAATGGACCCTGGTGGTTAGGATAGAATAGACTCTGGTGGTTAGGGTAGACGAGCGCTTTGAGTTAGGATCTTCAAGAGGTGTCATAGTGGAGAAGGAGGGGCACGAGGTGGGAGGGGAGGAGGTTGCGCAGAGAGCGCAGCCCCTAGAGTTTGAGAGTTTTAGCGCAAATACTTTCTCTTAGTACTAGCCTTCGTAATTATATCTTTTCTTTGTCTAGTGATATGTTGTGCGTTTATGTTTCAATATCATATGGAGTGCATGGTCAAACATGGTTGGGCGTGACAGAGCAAACTAGTAGGTATGAAATAGAGTGCTGAAGAGATGTCACAATGATATTGGTTGAATTATCATATATTTCATCAAAATTGACTTTTGTTTCCTTGGTTAAAAAACAAATAGTTGGATAAGTCAACCCCTACTGGGTTGATGAACTAAGTGAGTGGTGACTATAACAACATTATCGTTATAATCATCCTCATAGGTCCATTTAGTTTGTAGTTTTCAATATACATTATATCTCATTTTCTATCGATGGATATGTACTCGCCATCTCACGACCTTACATTGTATCCTCGTAGTGGATAGGGTCCACTCATTTGTTCTTTCAATCTTTTTTTTAAACGTGTTGTTCCCATCTTAATTATTGGAGTTACGGTCAAATGCATAAATATTATCTGTAATTAAACAATAATTATATTTAATTAAATATGACACTAATCTATAATGAGCCGTAGAGAAAAAATCATATAAAAACTCACATTTAATCTAAAAATTCAAAACAAGTCATTTCTAAAATAAATGGAGGAGTGTCAAATTCTCTATACCTAGCTACAGTAACATCTACCACTGTTCTTCTTCTTCAAGGGCATCTTCAGTGTGTTCTAGGTGTAGTGTCTTGGGTGATCGACCAGATCATCGGACCACCTGGTTTTGAGCGACTTTCTTGTCCCTTGTCTCTTCTCTCTTCTTTGCGGATGGCCTCGTCGTCAGCTACAAGTCCGCCTCCAGGTTTTGAAGGCAACGGTTTGGGCCGGCTGGGAGAAGCGGTCACACAAAACCGCTTAAAATCTATGATCTTCACAACACATAATCGCTTCGATGCTTTGCAATCTGAGCAATTCGGCCAATCTTTGGGTCCTTACAAACTCTTTATACACAATCTTCCTCCTTCCACCTCCAAAGAGTGGCTACAAAATCTATTTCAAGAGTGTGGTGAGATTATCAAAGTGGATATGCCTATCAATCCAAACCAGAGAGGAAGATGGTTCGGATTTCTTACCTTCAAAACAGCGAAGCAGAGGCAGAAAGGGATCGACATTTTCAATGGGTATGTTTTAAAGGGCTACAAGTTGTTTGTCACAAATGCGTGGGATAAAAAGCCAGAGCACAGTATGGCTAGACACAGAAGGAGTGGAAAGACAATTCTGGTGGGGGCTCAGTCACAAATGGTGAAGGGACCGGAAGGATTTCCTAAAGGGAGCGTTGTGGAGAGCCATAGGAACTGGTTGGAGAAGGGGCATCTAGCAATTTTACACAAGGACATCTCTTTGGATCATATTATGGAAGATTTCAAAGCTGAACGAGAAGGGGTTATATTAATCAAAAACCTGGGAAATAGAGTCATTCTGGTGTATTTCCCATATGAAGAGGTTGAGAAGGAAGCTCTCGAGAACAATGCGGCGTGGCTGAGTTGCTGGATGACAGTTCTAAAAGACAAAGCCACCTTTGTAAGTTGGGAGGAAAATTCACCTGGATAGCACTCTATGGTATTCCCCTCTTAGGTTGGTGCCCTGAGACCTTTGTAGCAGCCTCAGAGGATCTGGGAACAAAGGTCTGGACTCATCCACTAAATGTGGAGGGTACTTCGATTGATGGAGCATTTATACTCATTCACTCAACAGAGTACCTCAAGGTCTTCAAGGAGGATGTCATACTTCTGGAGGATATTGAATACAAGTTCATGGCATGTTCTGTAGACATCTCTATTGTTCCAACTGTCTCACCAATAATCTCTGCTTCATCTAGCTCGGAATCATTGGCAACTACTTCTGACAATTCTATGTCATCTATTCCTAGAGTGGTTAATGATGGATCAGGACATTTTGAACCTAGCTTGATCAGTGCAGGGTTGCATCAAGCGCTGAATCAGGTATCCCATTTATTAGCAGTTAATGAAGAGGTGGTTGGGTTGGTTCAGGTTGAGAAGAACAACTCGATTCTGGGACAACACTCTTTGGGTTTATTGGACTTTCCGGCTCTCAGTAAGGAAGTTTTGGTGGAAGAACACTCTCCACACCATTAAATCTCTCATATAAACAGGCACTAATTGCCCCGGATACTTTTGGAGAGCAAAACTCCGGTGAGGGTTTCACTGTTCCGATTAGGGTCAGTTCGACTCCCGTTGCAACCCAGATCATTGTTACTGCTTCTGATGAGACTAACAAAGATGTAGAGGTACAAAAGGAAGCTAGGGGTGCTGAAGAATTAATGGAGATGGGAAGGGTTTCCTCTTTTGCAGCTGGTTTGGGGCCCATTGTGCAGAATTCATTGGTTACTGCTTCGGTTTTAGGGGGGGGGGGGAACTAATGAAGTTTCAAATTTGGTTTTACAGCCTAATGAAATTTTAATTACTCCTAGGGTAAGCTTGTTAGAAGGGAGTAAAAGAAAGAAGAATTTTGGAGGCTCTGTAGCATACAACACTAGGTCTAAAAGTAAAACAATACTTCCCATTTCCAATGTTGCTTTGAACAAACCCCAACAAGGACAAACTCAAGTCTTCAATCAAGGGGGGGGGGGGGGGGGGCAGGAACTTGGGAGTATTGACAAGCTCTAGGGTTGGAAGCCTTTGTGTCTGGTGATATTCTTGTGGAGCAATTTGATAACCTTGAAACTGAAGGTAATCTTACTGTCAATCTTGATACAAACACTGATGATGAGTATTGCGATTTAGAGGAGTTGGAGGAGGGAGAGGTGGCACATGTACAGACTCTTCCCACTCAACGACTCTCCTGTCCATGAGGATCTTGTCCTGGAACATCAGAGGAGCTTCTTCTTCCCAGAAGAGAAGAGCTCTGCGTAACGTGTGCCGCAAGCAACATGTCTCTATGGTTTTGCTGCAAGAATCAAAACTTGCTATTGTACCTTCTGTTTTCTTATCAAGTTGTGGTTTTAATGGGGAGTGGGAGTTGATGTGCTCTCCTGCCATTGGAAGTGCTGGGGGTATTTTTACTCTTTGGAACAAGGATGTGTTTATGAAACACTCACATTTTGTGGATGATCATGCCATTTATTGGTCGGCCTGCTATCTACCACTGAACCTGAATTTTTCTGTGGTAAATGTGTATGCACCTTGTAATTTTAGAGAGAGGGCTAATTTATGGTTGGATATCAGCACCAAAGTAAACTCTTACTACTCAGAGTTATTAATAGTGGGAGATTTTAATGCTATTCTTGATCCCTCTGAAAAATCTGGTCCCAACTTCTCCCCTTCTAGTCTTAGGGTTTTTAGAGCATTTGTGTCTGACCTGGATCTGGTGGATCTTCAGTTATCAGGAGGCATGTACACTTGGTTTAACTCTAGGTCTGCAGCCTCAAGACTTGACATGTTTTTATTATCTCATTCACTGTTGTCTTCTCTCAACAATGTGACTCAACTTTGTCTCCCTAGGGTGATTTCTGATCACAAGCCTGTACTCTTATCCAATCCAACTGTGGATTGGAGTCCTAGGCCCTTCAAGTTTATTAATGCCTGGATCAGCCACCCCTTGTTTAAAAAAGATACAAAGGCTTTCTGGAATTCAATTTTTGTACAAGGTTCAGCAGCTTATAAACTATGGTTCAAGCTTAAGGCTCTCAGAGATTTTTACAGGGTTTGGAATGTTCAGACTTTTGGTTGGCTGGAGAAGAGTATTGAAGACCTGAATGGGGAGATTAATGCCTTGGATATTTTGTTTGAGTGTAGAGGCCTCAGTGAGGGGGAGGCTGCTTTGAGGGCTTTGCTGACTGCCAAATTAATACAGAAACTAAAGCTACAGTCCAGGTTGTGGTGTCAAAAGGCCAGGCATAAGTGGTCTAGGGAGGGGGATAGATGCTCAAGATTTTATCATTTAGTGGCCAATTTTAACAATGTCAAGAAGAAAATCACTGTTGTTGTAGAGAATGGGCAAACTTTGCAGTCTCCTGCTGATATTAGACAAGGGGCTAAATCACATTTCTCCTTGAGGTTTTTGGATGCTTCTGAGGTGACTATCAACTTATCTTCCTTACCTTTCAGCAAGATCTCTCACAGCTAGGCATTAGGACTGGAAATAGATTTTACTGAGGCTGAGATTTTGGGGGCTATGAAATCCTGCAATGGTGAGAAATCCCCTGGGCCAGATGGCTTCACTATGAATTTTTATTAGTCTTGTTGGTCTGTGGTGAAGCCTGATATAATGGAGATGGTGGATCATTTTTCTAAAGGAGGCAGATTGGGTAAAGGTCTAAATTCCTCTTTCATTGCATTAATCCCTAAAGGATCTGCTCCTCAAACTTTCAATGATTTTAGACCAATCAGTTTGGTGCATATCATTTATAAGATCCTTTCTAAAGCTTTGGCTGCAAGACTTAAACCCCTCATGCACACTCTTGTACATGATGTACAAACTGGTTTTATAGCTGATAGGCAGATTATGGATGGGGTGTTAATTGCCTCTAAGCTCATCCACTTCATCAAGAGATCTGGTCAAGAGGTTATTGTGCTCAAAATTGACTTTGAAAAGGCTTATGATCATATTCATTGGGGGGCTTTGCTTAATATACTAAAGTTGATGGGTTTTGGACCTGTTTGGTGTTCTTGGATTGCTGAATGTCTGGTGGCTTGGTCTTCAGTTCTTATCAATGGTTCTCCATCTGGAGATTTCCCCCTCAAAAGAGGCTTGAGGCAAGGCTGCTCTATCTCCCCACTTCTATTTGCTTTGGTAGCTGAAAGTCTTCATCAACTCATGGTGAAAGGGACTACTTCTCATATGTTCAGTGGAGTACAATGTAGTAGCACTGGACCTGAGATCTCTCACCTTCAGTTTGCTGATGACACCCTCTTATTCATTCAAGCTGGTCTTCAGCAAGCTATCAACTTAAAACATACCTTGAATATCCTCCAAAAGGCTACTGGTTTGAAAATCAATTTTCATAAATCCCAAGTTCTGTTATTAAATCCAGACTCTTTGCAAGTCAATGAAATCACTGAGATCTTTGGCTACACAGAAATGCATCTCCCTTTCAATTACTTGGGTTTTATGTTAGGGGCCAATCCAAGGAGGGCCAAAACCTGGGATCCCATCCTCAAGAAGTTTAAAAGCAAATTGAGTCTTTGGGAAGGCAAACATAAATCCTTGGGAGGCAGAATTACTCTCATTAAATCCTCTCTCTCTTCCTTGCCCCTGTATTACATGTCAATCTACAAGGCTCCAAAGGGGGTTATCAAGGAAATGGAAAAGTGGCAAAAGAGGTTCTTATGGTCTGGTTCTTCTGAGAAAAAAGGGTTACACAAATTAAGATGGGAGCTGGTTTGCAGACCTAAGAGTGCTAGGGGTTTGGGATTAAAAGATTGAGCATTATGAACTGGTCTCTCTTGGCTAGATAGTGGTGGAGGTTTGCTCTAGAAGATGATTCATTATGGAAAAAACTATTATGTTCTAAATATGGTTGGGACAGCTCTGAGTGGGATCTATCTAAATTTCTTCTACACAATGGCCAATGCTTTTTGAAGCACATTCAATCCTTGTTGGTGCATCCAAAATTTGCTACAGCCTTTGGTGCTTCTAGTATGAAATGGTCAGTGCAATCTGGTAATTCGGTGAAGTTTTGGGATGACTTGTGGGTTTCAGACATTCCTTTGAAGGTACTTTTCCAGAGGCTCTTTCATTTAAGTATTCAAAAACAGGCAGTGGTCTCAAGATTTTGGAGCAATGGAGACTGGGTCCTAATTTTTAGAAGAGAGTTAAGAGGTTGGGAAGAAGATCAGTTTGTGTTACTTTGTAATCTGATCAACATTATCCCTGATCTCAATTTGGAGGCTGATAAGGTCTCTTGGATTGTTGATCAGAAGGGCTTCTCAGTACAATCAATGTACAAACATCTGGATGACAACTATGAGGATGACTTGGAGTGGTCTGCATTACTGTGGGAACCAATTCTTCCTCCAAAAATAGCAGCTTTCATTTGGCTTTTGTGCCATCATGCTATTCCAACCAAATGTTTCTTACTAGCTAGAGGGTTGTATACACAAAATATTTGGTGCCCCTTTTGTGGAGAGGATCCAGAAGAATTAGACCACTTGTTCTTAGGGTGTTTCTGGAGCTGGGAAGTATGGGTTTTATGCTTGAACTGATGGAGGATCCAATCTGGTTGTAATGAAACAGTTAAAGAATGGTTCATATCCTGGAGGAGTCTTGGTCCCTCTAGCAGCAAGTCTCCTTGGAGTATGCTCTTTTCTTTGGTTATTTGGAGGATTTGGCTTTGTAGAAACAACTGGATCTTCAATGATATTGCTTTGCATCCTACTGAGGTGTTTCAACAGGTTCAGAGTGCATCCTTTCAGCTGATATGGGCAAATCAGAAAAATAAGCAATCTTTCTCCTTTCTGGAGTGGATTGAAAAACCTTGGGGTTGTTTCAAAAAGAAGTCTGTGTAATTGGATCTCTTGGGGTGTCTGGGGTTTGGGAGGGTGGTTTGGGAAGGGTCTGGGGACTGTGGTGAGTTTGGTAAGGGTTGTATTAGTTTCTTTCTTTTGATTATTGTGCCTGAGTGTGGGGATTTTTGTTGTTGCTTTCATTTGTTGAGAGTGGGTAGCTTACTTTAGGGAGAGTGACTGGTTTGGCTGGTTGTTCTTTTGAACTTGTAATTTGGCTTTGGATGGGCTGTGTTGCAGGTCAAGGTTTCCAAGGGGTATTTCTGGCTTGGCTTGCTATAGAGTACTTGGTTGCTGCATAATGGTTTCCGTGGAGCAGTTGCTTAATGGGCTGCACTTGTTTATGAGGTGTTTCTTGAACTAATTGTAAGGTTTTGATGATGGGTTGGGTAGAGGAACATTTGGGGTTTGGCTGGTTTACTTCTTGGGGGTTTTCTCTTCTGTTTTGACTGGTTTTTGTTGCCGGTTGGGGTGTCTTGTATCTCAAGCAACCTCAATACTTGTTGGTTACCTTGGGTTGCACGTATTTAAGGGAAGTTGGGTAGGTTTGCTTTGCTTGGCATTTTTCAAGTTGAGTTGGGTGGGGTAAGGTTAGAACTTTGTAATTGTATTGGTTGGTAACCTTGGAGGGCTAGTCCCTTGCCCAAGTTTTTGATTCGAAAACTTGGTTTATAAAACAAAAACATGTTGATCAAAAAAAATAAATGGAGGAGATGCAATTGAGTTGTTGACTTATTTTTTTTAACGGAAAGATTCATTAATCAATTAACAAATCTTACAGACCGGAATATACAAACTGAACAACAGAAGCGTTGCATCCACCGGTTGTTCTCGGGAATCCGAGAGACTACCAGCGAGATGAATAGCTCTCGACCAAGGCGACACATCACCTAAATAAACAGAAACAACCAGATCGGTCTTTCTTATCGACTCTCTGAAAAGATACGCCAAAAGAGAGATCCAACCGGACACGCCATCAAAGGCAACAACCACCCCTACCGGATATCCGAGATTCCGACAGATGGAACATACAACAAACAAACATAAAATAAATACACATAAAAGACAACTACGAGCATAAACTACACACATCCGACCTCTGATGTTTGGGGAGGAAAGCGGGGCGAGGGTGGAAGGTGGATGGCGTTGACGGGTACAGATCTGGTCTGCTTGGGGCGAGTGCAAGGGTCTGACAGGTAGATCACTAAATGTAGGGGCACGACTAAGCGGCTCAGGCTGCGGAACTCCGGTGGGAGATGGGATCAAATCTGACTGTCTGGCCGGGTAAACATGGTAGAGAGGCTCGATTGGTATTTTTTAAATAATTTTTAAAAATAAAAAAAATATTTTCTCCTAATGAAGAAAATGCCCTCAGTGATTTAAAAAAAAATAAAACTGAAGTGATTTTTAAATAATTCTGAAGTGATTTAATAAGTACATATATATACCTAACAAAAGTGATTTTTTAAATAACTTTTTATACAAATTATTGAAGTGTAGTTGAGGGTATTTTTGTCATTTTAGCTGACGGCTTGGGCTATTTGTTATATAACTAAACATCTGAGTAGGTATCAGCTAAAAAAAACTTTAGGGTATGTATTCGTTAAACGCTACAAGTTTGGGTATGTATTTGTAGTTTACCCTAAAATCTAAGCTTCATTGTGCTAAGGAAAAATTACATTAATCTATAAAATTCACTTGATTGGTATCTTAATCATCCAACACTATATTAACCCTTGCTTCTCCCTTGTTGGGATATTGTTGAGGCTGAGCTTTCATGCCGGTTCTTGGGTTTGTATTCAGTTTGGTTAGTTTGATCATGTTGTTCAGATCTGGTTTGTCGGGTTTTTGTAGCTAGAACCTGTTTTGTCATCCCTTTCCAAACTCTGAAAATAGGGAGATTTATAACACTGCTTTGTTGATAAAAAAAACTATCCAACTCTTATATTTTCTTTAGTATTGTTAGTTTTTCATCTAAAAATATAAAAATTATGTAATGTTGTCCTATTAATCGAATTTTAAACTCCCGTCATTGGTTTTTGAAAATATAAAAACTGTGAAATGTCAAAATTAACATTCAAATTTAAAATTCCATTGAAATAAATTCTCTTTATCAACATCAGAGTGAACTAACTCTAATGGTTTATTTGCTCTAAACTCTGACTCTGTATGGTAGTTGGTGAGCTTTACCATATTGACATCCAGCACAAACTGTATCGATTTTGACTTCAAGTTGAGGTAGGCCTCTAAGCATCGATTTTCCATAATTACCTTAAACTTGTGGTAGCCGACGTTTCCCAACCTTGCGTGCCACAAATCATTCGTCTCATACTTCTGAGTCTTGTCTACATAGAAAGACTCTGCCGAGAGCACTTGGACGGAATCCACTCCCCGTCCTTCCATCGTTGGCGTTCCCAATATCTTTGTAAGAACCGCCCCGGTCGACCACGGTCGAACCGGTGAAATTTGACAAAAGTTGACTTTCTGCCGGAAAAGTCAACCGATGACTCCGAGAGTCATTCAGGACCTTCCCGGGACCCAAAAGTCTTATCCGTCGTTACGGTTAGCTTAGTTAGGTCGTTTCCTTCCAAATATGTAATTTTACGAAAAAGTCAAACGCGGGTCAAACGAGGTCAAATTAGAGGCTAAATCGGATTAATTTAAATGTGCTGAAATTATTATGGGTAGAGGTGGACCCCACATGGACACTTGTCCATGGTGTCTTGGAGGAGAAGAAAGGGGTGAAAATGACTCATTTACCCTTATTTTGGGCTTAAACAAGGAAAGGGACATAAGGGGCAAACTAGACCTTTTCCTTCTAGGTTAAAGGCTATTTTGGAGCAACAAATCAGCTCATATTGTGAGTGTTGGGCGAAAATATCAAGAGAGGAGAGAGAGAGAGAGAAAACACAATTGAAGGAGAAGGAGAAGAAGAGAAGAAAATGGAGCTTCTTCACTTGATTTCTACCCCAAAATCCTCATTTTCTTCCATTTTCTTCATCATCTATTCATTCCTAAGGTGAGTAACCCTTACAAACCCACTTTTAATGAACTTTGGGGTTGTGGGTTTAGTAGAAATTGCATGAACTAGGTTGGGTTTCTATGGGTTTGAAATTTTTGATGTTAAATGCTGATTTATGAAGAGAAAGTGGAAGATTTGGATAGAAATCATTTGGGTTTTTGTTGTTTTGATGACACCCACTGTGGGTCTTGGAGTATTGAGGTTTTTGGGACTGATTTTGGAGGTTTTGGAGGTTAAAAATGGAGTTTTGAGGGGTTAAATTCATGGAGAAGAAGCTGGAGGAAGAAGAAGGACGAAACTGGTCAGACCCGTCACGGATCCGTGACGGGGATCGTGACGGAGTGCGTCACGGCTCCGTGACGGATACTGTGACGGCACAAGTCACGGTTCCGTGACGTCACCCGTGACGGTGAACATCATGGTTTCGTGACCCAGACCGTCACGGAGTCCGTCAAGGCTCCGTGACCCGAACCGTGGTGGATCAGAATTGGACCTTTTGGGTCCATTTTTGTCGTTTTCGAGTAACTAGGAAGGTTATCTATTATCGAGCCTATTGGGGATTAGTTTGGGATGTTTTTCTCCTTAAACCGTCCTTGAATTACTATTAATTCTCGTATCACTTGTGATCTTAGACGTTATTCCCGAGCACAGCGGAGGAGGCTGCTAGGCGACTCGGGATTGTTTGTGTGGATAGCGGTTGAGGTAGGAAAAAGTAGCGAATACCGGTTTAATTGCGGAAAGTTATTAGTATGCACATAGGATATGAACAACCGGAATAAGTATAGAATCACATGTAGGATGTGAATAACTAGCGTAGTCATATAAACATGGAACCACTTGCGACCAGGTTGTGCCGTAGGTGTGGGAATTGTTGTGTTGTAGTATCACATGTGGGTCCCTGGTTGGGCTCGTAGGATTGCGTGTTGGTTGTGTTTGTTGTGATTAGTAGCTTGTAAGGTGTGATATGTGTTATGTCCGTTGTTAAATTAAGGATCATGATATGCTATGAGAACGTGATGAATGTAGTGTAAAATCATCGTCTTGTGATATGATCGGGTGATTGATAGACCGATGTGGTGTGTTCGGTACGATTGTTCGGTATGGTATGCTGGTGTGATATGTTCGATATGATATGTTTGAGGATGTTGTTCCGGTCCGATATCGTGGCTGATGTTGTTCCGACACGATATGTTTCGAGGCGGTGTGTTCCGGTACGATATCTATATCGATGGATGGTTCCGATATAGATATCTAGACCGAGGCTTCCGGTATGATATCTATATCGTGGAGGATTCCGGTATAGGATATCCAGGCCGAGGATTGGTTCCGGTGCGATAAATGTGTTGCATGTGTGATTTCGGTACAGGGGATCTAGAGCCGAGGAGGGTGTTCCAGAGCGATGTTTATACCGAAGAGAATTCCGGTATAGGATACCTACGCCGAGGTTGAGTTTCCGGTATGGTACGTGCGATGTGATTTGTGCCCCGTGCTACGGGAAGATATATCCGACCGACGAAGGATTCCGGTCCGCTATATTATGAGTTGTACCCCGATGCGTTGTGTTTCCTGGAAGATTTCTAGGCCGATGTCGAGTTCGGTACGATGTGGATAAGTCAGGCTATGGGAGTCCGACGCATTGCTCTGGGATACCAAAGGTGTGGAAGTGGTTACTAATGATATTACTCTGTGTGTTGATCTGTTTGGTTGTTGTAATTACTTATGTTTGTTATGTGAGCTTCTGTGATTTGAAATCCAGTTATACCGGAGTTCCGTGTATTGCCGTGCGAGTTCGCACGTGTGGTCGGTTGTGAGATAAATGTGGTCGTTGTCCATTGGGAATTGTTAGGTGACGGGTGCTAAGAGCATAGTTGAGAAGAAATGTATGAGTTTGGTTCAGTGTCGAGATTGATTTACGGGTTGCACCCAAGTGGGGGTCAAGCGTTGTCTTGGGTTACTTGTTTAACTGATTCGTAGTTATTGTGCTTACTAGTATGCCCTAATTGGACGGTTACCCGTGGTGGTGAGCGGATAACTCATCCCCTTAACTACTTTTTTCTACTAAGTGAAAGCTCACCCCCTTCATTACTGTTTTACAGGTTTAGATCGCGAGTTGGTTTAGAGGATGTCTCAGAGCTGGGAAGCTTGGCGAGAGTTCTAGTGTTGGGATCCTATAGAGACGTACTTTCCCTTTTTGTATTAAACTCTTTATTACTGGGTTACCGAGCGTTGACTCGGTATTGCTGACTTTAAACAACTTATTGGAACTTCATTTCGTTTAAACTTGCTTTATTTATTATTGTTTTTAGTTCACGTCTCGAGTCCGGTCAAAACCGGATTTGGGGCGTGACAATCTTAACGTCTTCAAAGACCTTCACATCTTCCGGCCCAAACAAGACGTAGTTTCCTGATGTTGTTAGTTGTGGCACTAACAAAAAGTTCTTCTTTATACTTGGTACATGGTAGACACTGTCTAGTAAAACCAAGTCAGGTTTATTACCAGACATAATAATCGTGCTTTCTATTTGAGTGATCGGCAATTGTGAGTTGTGGGTTGTACGTACCACGCGACTCCCTTTATACTCTCTATTGTTTCTTAATTTCCTTTGGTCGCGAGTCATGTGGTTTGAGCATCCTGAATCAACGATCTAGTCGTTCTCATAGTCGATCTGATCTCCCTCCACTGCCATTAGTGCTAGCTCGTCTTCTTCTATGACACATAGTACTTCAGCATCCCATTCATCCTCTATCTCCTTTTTAGAAGTAACTACATTTCTCTCGACGTACTTTTTCTTGGACCAATAATCATTTGACATATGAACATTCTTTTCGCAATTGTATAAATGTCCTTCGAACCTATTCCCTTTGAAATTCTTGTTGTTAGTTTTTTGAGCTTTCCAAGGTTGTGCGGTTGCTTGATGACTTCTTCCTTTGTCTTTACTTTTGTATCCACCTTTTGCGGACGATTTGAAGTTGCTCCGGCTTTTACTTGCGTAGAGTGCTTCATCCTCACCTTTTAGCGTGATGCCTCCAATTTGCTTAGCCACGGCTTCTTGACTAGTTAGCAAATTTTCTAACTCTACAAGTGATGGTTGAACGGGCCATCCTTGTACGTCAATAATGAAGCTTCTATATTTCGGCCGCAACCCATGAATGATGATCCTCTTCATTCGATCTTCTCCGATGACGAACTTCGGATCTAATTCAGCAATCTCTCGACAAATCCACTTGACCTTGTGGAAGTACTGAGCGATCGTCATGTCGCGTTGTGAGATTGATAACAATTCATTCTCCAAGAGTTGTAGCCTCGCATCGTTCTTCTTGGAGAACAACATCACGAACATGTCTCATGCTTCTCTCGGCGTCTTCTCGTCACGAATATGCTCTAACATCTCTTCTTCGATAGTGGTCTTCAAGGAAAACATTCCTTTCCCTACCTTGATCCTCCATTTGCTCAAGGATCCATTAACACCCTCCTTTAACGGCGTAATTTCGCTCCCACCAACAACCTTCCAAAGGTCTTGTCCTTGTAAGTTGGACATCATGCATGTTGCCCACGTGTTGTAGTTGTTGAGTTTCTTGATTCCTCCGACGACTTGGAGATCACCAATCGTGTTGACAGTACCTCAGTAACACCAAACAAGTTAATTTCAACCCAAAACTTGCAGAGTCACAGACAATCTCAAGAAATCGTTTATGATGTGGAGGATCAGTCACGGCTGCAACCACAGAGCATATATAGAATTTCGAGAGATTAGACACTCTAACTTACAACTAGGCTCTGATACTAGATTGTTGAACACAACTCTTTGGTGAAGGAAAACACTTTCTATTAACACCACTCAAGAAGGGATTACAACACTAAGTGTTTTTTTTATAGGCGATAAAATTTTATTAAGCTATCGTTCTGTAAGGGGATAGAACGACGCAAAGAAAATATCCTCAAAAAAAGGACCTAATCATCAGACCATAACAGCTACGAAAGCTCATAAAACAAAACGAAACAACAAAAACCCACAAAACACCAATCAAATCACCCAAACCACCGCACACAAAATGACAATAAAACAAGCCAACAAAGAAGCCATCACGCCACCGATCTCCCACCTCGGTTCCTGCCAGAAAACAAGCACCACTTCGGATCCCTACACCAATCCTCACAAGTCACCACGAGACGAAGAAGCCCAGCATTCAAGCATACTCCAAAAGAATGGCCCTTAATTCTTGCCACCACCACATCCACCGTCTCCATTACCTGGTTAAAAAAAACACTATTCCGTACCAACCAGATATGCCAGAGAGATAAGTAACCAACACATACCCAACACGACCACCACTTCCTCGGACCCAAACCTTTCCACCACAACAAGACTCCACCTACACACACCGGCATCGAGCCACAAAATCCCCACCACAACAAAACCTTAGACCATATCTCCCAAGAGTATAAACAATGCAACAGAAGGTGATCACTGCACTCGAAACTGTTCTTGCAAAAAGAACACAACATACGGTTCAAGGAGATCTGAACACCTCTACTCTCCAAAAAGTCCATAGTAGGTAAAGCTTTATGAGAAGCCAGCCAAATAAACACACAGAACTTCGGAGGAATGTGTTTCACCCATAAAACAGACGCCCACTCCCGAGTGAACCCCACTCCAATTGGCCCTGATAATAGTTTAAAAGTTGATGCGACTGAGAAACCTTTAACATGTTTCTCCCAGATAAGAGAGTCCTCCCGGTCCTGCACAACAGAAACATCAAATAATAAACCAAACAACTCCATCGCCGCCTCTTCTACACAAGGGTCCAAATCATACAGAAACCCCACTTCCCACTCTCCCTCCACCCAAAAAGAATTAACTTTCCCAAACTTGGCCACAGCAGCTTCAAACACACTTGGGAACCTGATACGAAAAGAAATGGAACCAACCCAAACATCCTCCCAAAACGAGATACGATCTCCTTTCCCCAATCTCCAATGCACCCCCTGGTTTGTCAAGCTTTAACAAGTCCCAATCATGTACTTCCCAACCATACAATGCACAAATAACCTTCTTCCACAGGGAGTCAACTTCACTCGCGAACCTCCACCACCACTTTGCCAAGAGACTGACATTCATGGCCTCCAGTCTTCTAATACCAAGCCCCCCCCCCCCTCCTCCTTCGGTCTACACACTGAACCCCAAGCCACTTTGCAGAACATCTTCCCTGTATAAGGATTGGTCCAAAGAAACCGCCTCTGCCACGCTTCCAAATCTGCAATAACCTTCTTTGGTGCTTTCAAAAGAGACATAAAGAACAAGGGAAGAGCTGATAAAGTCGACTTCACCAAAACAATCCGACCTGCCATATTAAGGTTCTTCAACTTCCAAAGCCCAAGAGACTTTTTAAATTTCTGCACCACAGGATCCCATGAAGAAATCCTCCTTGGGTTGGCCCCTAACCAGAAACCAAGATACTTTATCGGCAAAAAACCTACTTGGCATCCCAATACACGGGCCACCTCCTCTTCCGAGCAAAACTGTTCATTGAGAATAACAGCAGTGGATTTAGAGAAATTAATCCTCAAACCCGATCCTCGCTGAAAGCATAGCAAAAGCTCATTCACAAAAATCAGCCCCTCCACATCCCCCTTTAAAAACAAGAGGGTGTCATCAACAAACTGAAGATGAGACAACGATAAACCCGCTGTCCCCACCTCCACCCCCCTGAAGAACCCATTCCTCTTTCCTTCCTCCAACAACTGATGAAGCCCTTCTGCGGCAACAAGGAAAAGGAACGGAGATAACGGGCAACGTTGTCGAATACCATTCCGAATCGGAAAGTCACCACTCGGGGACCCATTGATCAACACCGAAAGAAAGCCTCTAAAACAGCCTTGCATCCAACCCCTCCATCTCATCCCAAACCCCATAACTCCCAACACCGAATCAATATAGCCTCAATGTACCTTGTCATAGGCCTTCTCAAAATTCAGTTTAAGTAGAACCACCTCCTCTTTTGATCGCTTTAAGCTATGAATCAGCTCAGAAGCAATCAACACACCGTCTACTAACTGCCTCCCTACCACGAAACCGCTCTGGTTATCACTGATCAGCCCAGGCAAAACTCTCTTAAGTCGATTGGCTAACACCTTGGCAAGAATTTTATACGGGCCAGTAATCAAGCTGATAGGGCGGAAGTCATCAAAGCACTCAACCGAATTAGCCTTAGGGATTAACGTCAAAAACGAAGAGTTAATCCCTTTGCTCACCCTTCCATCCACCTGAAAAGCCTTCAAGAATCTGCAAACATCAGCACCAACCACATCCCAACATCGAAGGAAAAAACTCATAGAAAAACCATCGGGGCCGGGCGCCTTCTCTCCCCCACAACCCTTCACCGCCCGCAAAATCTCCTCATCAACAAACGCAGACTCCAACCAATCTGCCTGGATCCTAGATAACTTCCGAAAAGGTAAGTCTGGGATACCCACTACCACCTCCGGATCCACCTGAAAACGAGAAGAAAAGTGGGAAATCGCGGCTATCTTGATCTCGGCCGGGGAGCGTAAATGAGTTTGGCCCACTCGGATACTAACAATTTTGTTGCGCATAGCCCTGTAATTTGCAATCCGATGAAAAAATATAGAGCACCTATCCCCTCCTTTAAACCATCTGACTCTCGCCTTTTGGCTCCACACCTTAGCCAACCACCGACTCTTTTTTAACAACAGAGCCCGGCAGAGAGCCCTCCTTTCCCTTTCCACCCCAGATAGCACACGATCATCTAGGACTTAGTCTCATTTCTCCAATTCAGCTGTCAAAGATGCAACTTCCATCTCCAACCTCCCAAAGACCTCCTTATTCCATACCTGCAGATCCCTCCTTAAGCATCTCAGCTTGGACCATAGAATAAAACCCGGATCTCCTACAAAATCATACGATGTCCAAAGCAACCTAACAGTAGGCAAAAAAGATTTATGCTCAAGCCAAGCATTCAAGAACCTGATCGGTTTCGGCCCCCAATCTGCCACCTCCACCCCCAACAAAACAGGTTTATGATCCGAAACTCCTCTCGGTAACCCCTTTTGAAAGATACCATCAAAGACCGACAACACTTCAAGAGAGACCAAAAACCTATCAAGACGGGAAGCCTTTGAACCCGTGTCATACCAGGTAAATTTGGAGCCAATCAGCAATAAATTCATCAGACCCATGTCCTCAATAAAAGAAGAGAAAGCCAAACCATCGGCTCTCTTAAAACTACTACCCCTCCTCTCCTCCGCTGAGAGGACGGAGTTAAAATCTCCACTAACCACAAGCACATCCTTCCACGCCAAAATGACACCTCCTGTAGAACCCACTGCTGGTATCCAATCACACCCCCAATCAATACCAAAACCACAACTTCGCAGGATAGAAACATCAACCACAGATAATTTAGTTTCCTGCAACATAACTACCTCAACACAACTAGAAACAACCAATTTTTTTAATGTTATTCCGTTTAACCTCGGAATGCATATCTCTCACGTTCCACGTGAGGCACCTCATCGCTACAAATCAAGACAAAGCGGCAACGACAGGAATTAAAGCATTACCTGTCTCTGTTGCCTGAGAGTCCTCCTCCTCACTATCTCCAACCTCCTCAGTAAAAAGAACTCGTTGAGGTACTTCGATGTCTAAACAATCAAATTGTTCTAGCACCAACGGTCCGAGATCGATGGCCTTCTTACCGACCTTTTTGCAATAACTCCAATCTCCCGAACCGTTTTAAGCTTCTTGGCTATGTCAACAATGAAGCTGCCCTTGTTACTATTTCCAACAAAGGATGAATTCTCTCTCGTACGGTACACAACGGTGGGAGAAGGAACAACCTTAGGACCACCAGCTAACTTTTTTGGCCTTCCACGCCCACGTTTGGGTTGGACACAATCTGCTGCAACAGACACAGTTTCCTCAGAAGATACAGGTGCCCGTTCCGAGCTGTGTACACAATCGCCTCCGCTGCCCCCCACAACAACAGCCGGCGGCCGACCACCACTCCCAGCCTCACCGGACCTCTCGTCCACCTGCAACGACGACACACCCAAATGCGACACAGGTTTCTGCGATTGCGATATCGGGGTCTGCGAGTCGCAACCCGTAACAGAATTCTGCAGCCTATCAAAATCCTCGCTGTCGCCAAACAATTTGGAGAACGGTGTGATAACCGGCCCATGGCCCTTTGTAATTGGGCTGGACATAAATTGCATAATGTCGTCTGAACTACTAGACGACCCCTTCGCTGAACTACTCGTTGATTCAGTACTGTCGAAACGAAACGGGACTCCTTTCGAATCCACCGGATTCAACACAACCGGGAACTCAACATTCCCCACCTTCAACTGCAGTTCCCGACAACCCAGAAATACTGTCGAGCAATGTACCAAAAAAAATGCTCGACCAAACGACTGTCCACTATCGTCCTTGTCTATAATTGAAACCACTTCACCAAATTCACCAGCCAGCAGTTTAAAGTTCTCCAACGACCAGCCATGAAAAGGAACTCCTACAATTTCGAACCAGCAAAAGCGTCCCGGTTTCAACAACAAAGACGCATCAGCAAAACAATCGAACCATGTCTTCAACCATGGTAACCCCTTCTCATACATAGCTGCTGAAAACAAAGGGCCAGGACACGATATAAGAAATACTCTGTTTCCAAAACCACGAACCTCAACGTCCCTAACGCCCTCCTGCCTTATAGCCTCCTGAATATTGCTGACAGAACACTCATTGCGAGCAATTCCCAACAATCCCGACTTCAACAACGCCTTATGTTCAGGCACCTCTTGTCCAACACAAACATTGTTAACACCCAACGGCCTCCCTGCCGACTTGGAAACATTGGGTCCCGACCTACGATTACTCTCCGGCACCTTGCCCTTTAAATCATGTGCCACTAACAAACGATGACCCTTGGCTAGCGATCCATGGCATTTATCAATATTTGTTTAGCATCCAACATAGATTTGGCAAAGACGAAACCAAAAAATTTGCCCCTCAAATTAGGTCTCTTAACCACATTTGCTTTAATCACATTACCAGCACATTGACAATAATCCTTAAGCCAAGTATCATCGACCCCATATGGAAGATTGAAGACAAACAATTTAGGGTTAGAGGTCACCTTATCGTCAATTTTCAGTGGTATATCAATGCCAACGTGATCATCAAATCTCTGTGATCGATCAATGTCGACGGACTTCTGCAGACCCTGTGCCTCTACGCTCGGATCAACGGCACCCTCGGACTCCTTCCCAGAACCAACAACAACCCCTTTTGCAGCCGCAATCAGTTTCTCAGTATCGCTAACTCCCACGCCCTTAATCCCGCCCATGTTTGCACCGCGAGTCTGGCCGAAGGATCTCGCCAAAACAGTAGCAGACGGAAAAGCCACTCCTTTCCCTTCGATTACCACTTCCCTGAACGAGGGAGTGACCGCCGATCCTCCCGAGATGGTCGACGCCGGCGATCCTCCAAACTCTCCGCAGCTCCGTTCCTCTCCTCTCATTTTTTTTATTCACTAACAGACAACACTAAGTGTTACTTACACTATAAGACTATTTTAAGACATTCTCACTTCAAGACTACTACTCTTTGTGTTTCTTGAATGCCAAACATGATAAAAGTGAGGAGTATTTATAACGATGATGAAACAATATCAACCACATATTTTCTTACTTTTCTCACCTTCTAGGATTTTACACACTTTTAGACATTCCATTTCCTCGTGTACAATACAAAAATGTTTCTAGTTGATGGGACCCTAATACTAATGGGCTTTTATTAATTATTCATAGGCTAACTCCATTGGACTAGTGATGACAGAACTTTCTGATGGAATTTTCAGGCTCTGACCTCGGGGATAGTGGATAGCTTCTCTTTTATCTGCAGGCATGGACTGATTCATAGACTAGTTAGTTACTAGGAGACTGACAATATGGTAGTATGATTTGGTAAGTTAGTTACCTGATTGTTCACAAGATTTCCGGGAAGGATTCAACAGCAGCCATTGCGTATCTGTGGCCGTATAGCTCTGTGAAGAGCTTCCTTATGCATCCAAGTTGAGGTATGTCGCAGCATCTAGCAGAGGCGAAGATAAGGCCAGAAACTGATTCATTGATGTCAACGGGAACATCCCTATAACACCAAATCATCACATTACTCCAAGAAAGATTTGTTAGATTAGAACCGAGTAAAACAAATCATACTTGTTCCCGAGGATGTAACAGAGGTTGGGTGATATAACCTCCAAAACTCATCCAACAACTCATAAACAGGCAGTAGCCTCAGATCATTGTACAGCCGCTCTATCTGGAAAAGAAGACTATGAAAAGAGGCCTTTTTAATTTATTGATTTTATTCTTGTTCAACAAATGTCAACCATGGTGATGAAACATAACATAAAGCCCATAAGCGAGAAGCCCAAGCTGAATCAACGGGCAGACAAATGTGGAGAGAGGCAGAGCTACGGGTTAGGCAAGGTTATCGGAAATTGGTTGGTTTTGACAAATAGTGACACGAATCCACCCAAAGGCTCCTCCTTGAACCCAATATTGTTTTGTTTTGCAAATCAAAGCGACAAAAAAATGTCATTTTCTCCTTCATCTCCCTCCTCCTTCAATTCCACTTTTCTTCTTCCTCTCAAACTTCTTGACCCACCACTTTCTGCTTGTGGGTCCGACCCGCTTCCTACCATCATCACCAACCTGGTTTTCTCAATCCCAAGTGCCATAAACGGGTATCAATCTCTCTCTCCCTCTCTCTACCTTTATGGTGATGTAATTTTTGTCTGCTGGGTACAGTTGAGACACATGCCCTTTGCTTGTTATTGTTATTTGTTTTGTTGTAAAGAGCGCAAAAAATGAAACTTTGCATATAATCTTTTTCCCAAATGAGAATTTCTAACAGCATAAAGTAATCAAAAGGGAACCCCTTTGATTGCGCTGTTGGAATCTTTTCTTCTCCTTTCAAAATCTCTGCAATGGATGCCCAATGGGATTGTTTTTCAGCCAGTTTCAGGTAAAGGGTGTTTCTCAATTTCTGGCATTATTCCATTTTTGGATTCTCTTGGCATTGGTATGGTATGGGAGAGAGAATGGAAATGATGGGAGTTTGACATATTACATATAGGGGGAGAGCATGAATTGGGTGTAATCATAACTCACCCATTTGTTCTTCAATTAAATCCTCTTTTTTTTTTGTCTTTTGCCTTTTTTACTTTGGGGTTAAAATGGGTGAAATAACTTCACCTTTGATTTTGGGTTCCTTCTCTCCCTCATGAGATTTAGGAAGCGTGCCAGACAATGCATCCCTTCTTGCTCTCCTCATCATAGGGTGAACCCCCAAACATCTCTTTTCAAGATTATAACTAACCAATGTTGATGATTTCTAGCTGCTTAAAATGTCCATTAGATCAAGAAGGATCACCCAAAGCAGTTCAAGCAATTCTGGTTACTTATATTTGTAACTATCAACTCTTCATGCTTGAACTCATTCCTTTCTCTCTTTTTCATGCCAAAGACTGTCATTATTTTCCTTAAAGTGTACATCAAATCCATGCATGAGCACGTATTTCATCTGTTATATACCAAAGACTGTACATTTTCCTTGGAATTTTCATCAAGCAGCATTCATCTTTGTTAATTTTGACTAATCTCTTTGCGCCTGCTCTATTTTCTTCCATTATGTCATTTGGGTTTTTGGTTATTTGCTCTTGGAACCACTTGCACTGTATGATGAGTTGGGTTGTTCAGCACAACCAGAGTTATGAAGGGATGAAGAGTTTTTTCTTTGATTGTTGTTCGTGTATTTGCATTCAGTTCAGTGTATATGCCATAAATTACAATGTTGCTGTACCATTAAACCTTTTATCTTGAAACCTGGTTCCTGATTTCTTATTGTAAGAAAATTGTAAAATAAATACTTGGTCTATTGTTTTCTTCTTCTTTACCTTGTTGATTTTTCTTTCTTTTGGTAATAGAAATCAGGCATTGTCATGATTTTGTCAGCTTGCTGTGCTGTAAATATAGTGATTGTGATTCAACTATTTTGTACTAAAGACCTGCATGAACTGTAGGTTGAGGAGGATGAAATTTGTTGGAGGCAGAAGAAGAGCAATGAAGAGTTGGACTGGTCACGTTATTCCACTCACGTAATATCACAGTTCGCTCGATGTGTTAGTGAGTAGATTTTAAAGACATCCTATTCTCTTTGTTTCCCTATAGAAGTTAATAGTAAGCTATTAAACTACATTGGTTTCTTTTCCTTTGGGCATACATTTGAATAAAATCTCAGTTTCAAATCATGGTCAGAGTCTATTGAAGAAGTTCCTGAACCTCATTAGATGACTCATATTTGTACAATTTCTAATTTTCTTTCTAATACATATGAGGTAAAAAATCCTATAACCTTACTCTACTTTTTGATATTGAGATATGTTGCTATCGTTCAAAATCTTGAGTCCTGGCCTCGTACACGATGCCATCAAACTCATATAGGCTATATGGATGCTTAGGTGAATTAGTAGCCGCACTAAACATTTCCCTTGGAAATTTCTGTGTTCTGAAGGATCTTTTTTGTTTCTGATCTATAGTAGATTGGCTTTCTTGTCTAAAACTCTGGTAAAACATGGGTCTATTTCTGTGCCTCCGTCCTTTTTCTCACTTGCCAAATCTTGTACAGAGTTCATTTTAATATTTTATATAAATTTCCTGTATGGATTATAGTAAACTGATTAGGCTGCCCATCACGTTCTTACGGTAATAGCTTTGCAATATGACATGGCTATTATGACTCGATCTTTATGAAACCATTTCACTGATCTTATTATAACCTGCTGGTGGTTGTAGCTAATGCTATGGTTGGAACAAGTTCATGGGTAGGAGGATTGATTAGCCGCTTTAATAAACGCAATGAGAAAGATTTTGACTGGCCGTTGAGTCCAATTCAGGTAAATAAAACTGCCATTTATGTTATGGCTTATTAATTGTGATGCATTGAATTTGTATCGGACTCTGCTGTATAATTGTTAGTAGATACATTCTCAAGCCTTGAAATTCATTTGTACAACTCTAAATGAATAGTGACATGCAGAGAGTGATTATATTCATTCAGTATGATCAACTATTTGGAATGACATAGGCAACTTTCTGATGCTGAACCGATGACACTGCTGTGATGTTCCTTAGTTTATTTATAGTTACTATTCTTGGTCGTACTGAACTTGAGACATTCTGTCTTTGTAGGAGCAAAGACTTAAGAGGCTTCAAGAGCGAATACAAATACCTTATGATGAGTTTCGCCCTGACCATCAAGTATGTTCATGATGCTTTACCTAGTTCAAATAATGCTCTCCTCTTTTACCCTTCTTCTTTTTCCTTGCTTAACATATTCCATTTTGAGTGTTTGAGAAAGTCAATTATAATCTATGAATAATTCTTGAACTATTAGATGATTTTGTTTTGCTATGCAGTCTCCTAGTCTTAGATGGCAGCCTAAATTTCAGTTTTTTTTTTATAGAATTCATAATATTTCTTCTTACAGAATTGAGTATCAATATGTGGATTTATCTTTCCTTAATGACAGGAAGCCCTTAGAGCTTTGTGGAATGCATCATTTCCTGATATTTCCCTAAAAAGCATGATTTCCGAGCAATGGAAAGATATGGGATGGCAAGGCCAAAACCCGGCAACTGACTTTAGGTACCATTTGATCTTTACCAATCTAATCTATTGTTATGTTTTACTTTCCGGTAGGGCCCAAATGAATGGGAGAGATTTTTATCATGGTTGAGAGTTATGGGGAGTGGTAATTTGAAAGGTTAAAACCAAAAGATTGATCTGATAAATCATGCTGAAATTCTAACGAAGTAGTTTGTTTAGGGGATGCGGTTTCCTTTCTCTTGAGAACCTGCTGTTTTTTGCCCGGACGTACCCGGTATGCTTTCTCCTCTTTTGTTAGCTTCTTGACATTTTTTTTGTTTATATGGTTGGTTGAAAGATGAGCTATTACTAATTATATAAAACTGGAAAATGAAGAAAACTTATAATAGGTTATTGTTCAAGCAAGATGGTACTCGAGCAACTTGGGAATATCCATTTGCAGTTGCTGGTATTAACATAACATTCATGTTGGTCCGGATGTTGGACTTACAGTCAGGTTTGTGGATGACTTTCAATAAAATGTAGAAAAACCACATTTTCAGTAACACAAATATTGATTGAATTTGTAATGTTCCTTTTTTTGCAGCAAAACCAAGATGTTTTCCAGGAATGAATTTCATTAGATTATTAGAAGGTGAAAGCTACATATGTTAAAGTCAAGTTTGTTTTGATATAACGTTGTATAAGACATATAAAGTGGTGATTGACATTTGCAGAGGATGAACAAGCCTTTGATGTATTATACTGTATGGCGTTCAAGCTGATGGATGCTCAGTGGCTGGCTATGTGCGCTTCCTACATGGAGTTCAACGTACTCTCTCTTTCATCTCATTGCCATAACTTACACAATATATGTTGTTATCTTCCAGAGTGTCACCAACTGTGTGCCCCACTTTCCAGGAGGTCCTACAGGTGACACAGACACAACTGGAAAGAGAGTTATCTTTAGAAGATATTCACCGGATACAAGATCTTCCGGCATACAATCTCTTGTATATGTAGCGCTCCCTCTCAAAATGCACTGAGGTCGGATTGATGAAGAATGCGTTGATCCTATGTTGAACCGCAGCTTGGATGTCAAGTTAGCGTAGATACTTGTGTTTTATTATGTAGGAGTAAACCAGGGTCTTATAGATTATAATGTTACTTAAGCTAGCTCTGGGAAAAGATAGGGCATGCTATGATCCTGTATGTAATCAACATTATGATGAAGAAACAGCTGAGCCTAAGAGGTCTTGTTTGTTGGCAAACTGAGATTTGGCCTTGATACTCTGCAAGCTTTATCCATAATGACCTTTCTCTCTTGTTCCTTTTATATCCTTGTATTTTGGAGCTTATTTGTTTATGGGAAAAAAGTTTATAGGCTAAGAACAGATTTTGAATAATTTTGATGATTATGATAACTTGAGCAATGCTGAGTGGCATGAGAAAGCAAGATCACGAGAGGAATTGCAAGTGATGTTTCATAATTGTTGGTGGTTGACTGCACTAGGCCGGCCAGGTCCTTCACAAAGTCAGAGATATGGTTAGTGGTTGGGTCTTTGAGATCAACTTGTGATGTAGCTTGTCTGGATAAGAATTGTCCCCAAAAGTGGACATATCAACATGTTAGCATCAAAGCTTAATTTTGACTAATTAGGCTATAAGATTGAAGGATATGGTGACATGGGCACTCGAACATTCTTTTCAAGAGGAACATCTTTGCCAGTCAATCAAGTACACTTGCTCATTATAAGCCCTTTCAGCAGCCTCAAAGACTTGGCTTTTTATCTTCTGCAAATAAGAAACAAACACCAAATATGTTGCAAAGTTTTTCCCTCAACTTTCAGGACCTCTTTTATAGACAATGGCAACTAAAATTACACATTTTAGGGAGTGTTCATGTAATTAAAAGAGCCTCTCTTCTGCCTGCCTGTCTCTCTCTCCCTCAAGCCTCACTGCAACTTCATATCCCTCTTGACTCTATACAATAAGGTTGCAAAGTCTTAACACAACTCAACCTCCAAAGAAGTGGTTTTTTAAAATGGCCTAATCAGAAGAGCTCACAGTCATCGATAATCCTCAAAACTTAAGATCTGCAAACATTCGCAGGATGAAAAATCCGAAATGAGGGAGGTTGGTTTACGAGGAAACATGGCGTATTCCCATGAAGTGATTGAAGTCATGGTGGTGAACCCGGAGCTGCTTCAGCCACGAATCCGCCACACTCAAAAGGGAAGCGAGCTTTTCTTGGTCCCGCCCATCTTTCCCTGTTGCCCACACATCTCCTTGCATCTTGTAAGTGGCCAATCCAAATGGCGCGAGGGAGATGCCTTCCCCCTTTTCTCTCTTCCTCTTGCCACCCTCCACATCATCCTCAACATCTAAATCTGCAACAAAAACCATATCTAAGAGTAAGAAACTAAATTGACCCGGAAATCATCTAAATGTATGTCACATGCGCTGCATGTCATCTGTAATTTCATAATTGAGTCTTCAATTATCAACTTAAACCTTTAGCCAAGTGGTCTTCTAATACCTTGCTTTTCTAAATAGTCACATGTTGCATGTATGGGCAGCTTCCCTAAAGGGGAAGAAGATATGGGGGGGAACATAATGCATACCTTGGAATGAAGATGAAAGAGTATGGTAAGTGAGGAAACATGTGGACAAGTCCTTTATGGTTTCCCTCATGGGAATGTGATAGATCGGATACCTGAAATATTCGACAAACAAGAAACGATTGTTAACTAGTATTGCAATAAACAAATCAAGATTGTGCACAAGTTAGTGTGTGGACTACTTGCTGTGAAAATCCTACGTGGTTTATTGTTTCTGTATATATATATCAGTATTCTGCACAAGTTAGTGTGCGGACTTGCTCAAGAGGACATGGGAATCATGTGTTTTGTTTATTTATGTATAAATATGAGGGGAGCTATCTACAAGGACAAATGTGATGTTTTGCCCAATATTATTAGCCAACTTGCAATGTGGACAAAAGGAAAGTTAAAATGCTCCTTTTAGGTGTAGAACATATGTTTCCATAGTTTAATATCAATGTTTCAATTCTTGGCTTGGATTATGTTGTATCTATGAGCAGGCTTAAATGTAAGAGACAAAGAGAGAGAGAGAGAGACCAGGCAACAGCCATCCAACTCGCCGGAGAAAGATCTACACTCCTCAATGACATCAAGCCAGGGTATCTCTGCGCTAAACCGTTAATCTGAATAGGCAAAGAAACCAGTAAGATTTACAAGGAATGTGTACTGTTTCAAACCAAACATGTCATAACAAACTCAGAAGAAGAAAAAACCCAAAAAGGTGAATCTAATTCTATCTTAGTTCCACATGGAGAAAGAAAATGGTGAGTCACTCCCTTGAAATATTCAGATTCAGATTACATCAAAAAGGAGAAAACAGTTTCGTATAAGGAAGTCCAAAGTTTCAGTTACAACTTTAACAGATGACAATTAGACAAGGTAACGAAAACATTAACTTGAGTAAAGATAAAAATGGTTTAGTTATACCTTATCCATGAGAGGAACTCTTGCATAAGGGGTGGATCTCTCAAAGTATTGACAGTAAGGATATCCCAATCTATCATTGAGATGACAGAGGTTCTCTTGCTCGGACCCTCCATCCTCTGAAGAACAACCATCCCATCTCCACAGCTTGTCACTCTCGCTCCCGTCCGTGCTACACGAATCACTGAACGAATCCCTAGTCTCCCCATCACCTGAATCTGTCTCTTCCCTGAAAATTTCATTTTCTAATCACTCAATCCACTAAATTACTCAAATTGGAGCTACACAAACACCAACACCAACACCAACACCAACACCAACACCAACACCAACACCAACACCAACAACTCAGATCAAACACCCAAACCCAGAAAATCTAACTCACCAATATAGCTTCTCTAGGTTTCTCAATAACATCCCACATGGGACAGCAGGCTAACTTACAAAAAAACATTATAATACAAACCAAAAACAAGTGATCACAAAGAAAGTGGAGAGGTACCTGAAGGAGTTGAGGGAGGAATTGCTGGTGAAGATTTGAATAGCGGAGAGGTAAGGGACGAAGTACTGCACAAGGGTCTCGGTGTCGTTCATGGAAACAGGAACTCCGGCGCCATAGGCGCTCCATTCATCATAAGAATCCCACAGATCAGACAAGGTGAAATACTCAACCGTTTCTCTCTCCCACGGATGCCACAGCCGATTCAGGTTTCTCATCTCAAACTGCAAAAACAAAACCCCAAAATCGATCGAATTGGATCAACCCCATGAATTAATTTCAGGAGAAGATGGCAAAATCATAGGAAAAAACCGACCTTGGGAAGAAGTTGGGAATGGATTACAGGTGTAGTGCAATGGAGGAAGCTGTCGAGGTTGGATCGCATTGACCCAATATCATAAATCATGGCTTGAGAGTGAGAGAGAGACAAAGAGAGGCTCCTTTTGTTAGTATCTCTCTCCAAACCCTGGCGAAGAACAGAAACAGAGGAAGCCCAGAAAATGAAAGGAAGAAGAAAGAGGAAGGAGGTTTTTGTAAGAGAGAGGGAAGAGAAATTGTAGGGATTTGGTTTCCTTTAAAGGAAGATGGAGAGAAAGAGAAAGCTAATTTTTACGTCCGCGAAGACTTCTATTTTTTTTTGACGTACAGACAGCTAATTTTAAGGAAATTATTTGGAAATTAAAAACAGAATCCCCATTGACAATGTTGAGAAAACCCGTCACCGGCACTGGAGGGAATCTAATCTCCGGCGAGTTTCACGGTGACAACGAGACTCAACCTTGAAGAAAGCGTCTCTGCTTTGTTGCCAATTGAAGAAACACGTTTCTTCTGCGAAACACGTTTCTTCTGCGAAACACGTTTCTTCTAAGATTCAGCGTTTAGACAACATTCACGATCAATCAAAACAGGAAGTCGGTACTTGAGATTAACGGCTGATTTGATTTTCCCGGGAAAGTTCTGTTTTTTTTCTGGGTAAAGGTGATCGTTGCTGCAACGGAAAATCAAGTAATCAACTTTCCGGTAAGAGAAAAAAAAAAGCAGAGCACAAAACAGAGACACAGACAGGAATGGTGAGAAAATGATCAGAAACAGAGGTGTTCTTAGGCTTCTAGAAAAATCTATGCAAAGATGAGGATCAAAGTTGTGATATATATATCAGTAATTTATTTTATATTTTATTAATAATTAAGACATCAGATCGCAAAAATTTAATTGTTTGTGGGGACGACTCATTTCTTACGAAATGCGAAATGAATTGGAAAAAAATTTCAAGGACAATAATATTAATATTTTGTCCGGTCATCTTTGGAGTAGGATGTGATCTTTATTTTTCTAATTTTCATGAAATATATAGAAAAAATCAAAAGAATTACAACTGAATTTTCCTATTGTTATTTAAGAAAATATAATAGATTTGACGAATTCATTATCTTATTTTCTTAATCATGTATTTTTGGCAGAGGTGTATGAATTATTTATTATGCGTCTCGGTAATTTTTATTCTAATTTTTCTGCATGTGGATAGAGTAATGATAAATTAACTAGTGTAGTAAAGTGACTATAAATATAAGTGATTGATTACTGTTAATCTGTTGCTTAGCTGTTGTTAAGAAGGATTAAAGAAAGTGAAAGCTCTTGGCATTTGGCAAACCGCGTGAACGTAACAGAAAACCACCGTGAATAAATAAAGCAAATAATTAGTAAAAAGTATATAAATAAAATCCAACGTAGAATGTCAGGAAATCTAACAAGAAAAATGGTAAAGCTTATTCGCTATGGATTTGACAGGTTCCGATGTTTGTTACGCAGTAGAGCCCATCTTTACTGCAACAAACACGTGGACGTCGGATGAAGCTCCAGCTCCATCATGATGATGACACATATCATCATCCAAGTGTGGGCCTCTTCTTTGACTGTATTTCTATCTTGTTTGACTTGCATTGTTTTTTTGTCCACATTGATTATCTTTTATTTTAAAGGCAAATCGAGGAAGTGCGTTGTATTTAAGGTTGTAAACGGGGTTAGGCGTTAACTGGGTGGCGAAGAGTTTTTAGGAGCCATGCGGGGACTAGTCGGGGGCTTAGGCGGAACTTAGACGGGACTAGGTGGAGACTATTATTTTATTATTTTTTATTATTAACAAATATATATTACATAAATATGTTATTTTATTTGAAATATCACCTAACACATAATTATACAATATCTAATCTATTAAAAAGAAGACTTCGTTTCAAATTTTGATATGCATTTCACTCCAAAATTAAAAATATATCATATTAGTTCTAATAAAATATAGTCACAAAAACCCATCTAGCTCAGTGGTAAAACACAAGACTTTAAACCTTGATGTTGTGGGTTAGAATCCCATTATTAACAAAATTAAAAGTGGTGCCCGCCTAGGCCCGCCCGACTCACCTGCGTCGTGGTGTCAGACTTCATTTGAGCGCCTAGTCAAAGGCCTAGCCTGTTTTTTGCAACCTTGATTGTATTAATGCTTGAGAACCGATACAAGTGGCGAACTAAAGTCATGAGAACAGAATAATGTTCGGATCTCCTGCATGACACACAACGCTCTGAACCCGTAGAAACAATCTAGTTGACATCTTAGACAAAAATTAAAATGATCATGAAAATTGAAAGTACGAAAAGTAAATATAATAAACCAAAGTCCAAAGCAATACTGAAAACAACTAATAGAGAAAAAGCAGCATAAGTGAACTGGATCTTGCGATGTTCTGCTTGATTTCCCGAGACATCTCAGCACCGGTCGCCTCGATTCTTGGAGGATAGGTCGTCTCCCCACCTTCCCCCCTCTCCCGGTCCTCTTATTCTCCTTGGCGAGGCTTTTGTTGAGCCTTCGCCTGTTGATCTTCGCCATCCTCTTTAATGAGGTACTTCACATCCGCCTCTTGAGGGACCACTATGATCGCGTCCTCGTCATCTTTGTCCTCGGTGGAGAATCCTCCCAACTAGCTTGAGAAAACATCGAGGCTATGGACGTTCAGACTCGGCGATATATGCATGGTCGGCGGTGGGAGAGTAGTCGGGGGTGCATTCAGATCCAATAGTTTCGGCGGTGCCAAAGGGTTCTGTTCCCGACGGGTTGGGTAGTCCAGATTTTAGTAAAATACGGTGGGAGAGAACCATCCTCGATGGAATCCTCCCAGATGGTTCGAGAGGACCTCGAGACTAGGAACAGATGGTGGGAGAGGAATCGGGGGTGCATTCAGATCCAATAGTGCATGTAAGGTCGGCGGCGCCACTGGATCCTGTTCACGACGCTTTGGTGAGAATCGACTGTACGGTGATTGCCTCTGATCCTGACTTGGAGTCCATCGGGGAGAGAGTTCCGGTTGAGACTCATTTTTTGGCGATGACGGCGCCAGCGAAATAGGGAGGTCGGTATCGGGCCGCGTTGGGGAGCGGTTCAGTCGGGTTGGGCTCATCACCTTTGTGACCAGACCTTGGGTACGACCACGGGATGGCGACGATGATGAAGAGGAAGGAGCCATGAAGGGTTTGGTTTTGAAAATAGAAGAGAAATGGAGACTGCGGTTTAGAGAGGGGGAACCCTAATAGAATCTCTAAGACTTTTTCTTTTCCAAAAAATAAATGTTTGTTGGGTTTCCACATTGATTATCTTAAAAATAGTGCTCTTACTTATTATTTTTTTGCTTATTTCCTTACCTTAAAAGGTTTTGGATTTTATTTTTACTACCATATTTTTTTTGTCTCACTACCTTAGAGTTTTGTTTGTCTCAGTTTAATACCCAACATCAATTTTTCGTCTATTTTTTGACGGAAAATCGTCATGTGTCTGACACGTGATTTTAATTGTTTTGAAAATGATAATACTACCCCTCAACATTTCAAACCCAACACGCGACACCTCCTACTCCCTTTTCCCCCTCTTCAACATCTGAAATTAGGAGCAAAGAAATGGTCAAGATTTCAGAAATTTCAGAACTCTCATCATACAATTCAGAAATTCTGAAGAGGAGGTTAACATCTGAAATTTCATAATTTTAACTAATCTCCACACAATTCCCATCCTTTCATTTCATCTCATCTTTACTCTCGTCGGAATTTGAGTCGGTGAAACCGACGAACACCATATTCTCAACCTTGTGTAGGAGATGGTGTCGAAAGAGATCTGGTAGGTCGAGGTCGATTCACTACCCATTTGAAAGTAAAAATAGGGATGGGGCTAGGGATCGAGCTCAGCTAGTGGTCTCGCTGCCTTTCGACCGTCGCCTCTGGCCTCTCATTCTCTGCGTTGCCATAGTTTTGAAGGGGAGTCGGCTTGTCTTCGTCTTCCCTGAGTATTTTGAAACAGATCGATTCTCACGGTTGTGCACCATGCTCCACCGACACTACTTAGAGATTTGGATACGAAGTTGTCCATCCTTCCGTCGAGGACGTAGGAATCTGGCGGGGCTCAAGGAAGAAAACGCACTCATTTAAGATCTAGACATTTTTGTTTTTTTTAAATTATTATTATTTCAATTTTGGTAAAATGTAAAATAATTCAATTTTTTTTAAGTGCGACTTGTATTCCTTTTAAAAAGAGCTAGTACATGTTCTGGTGCCCTGACGGAACAAACACAATAACCCTGAAACTATGTGAACATCTAGGAAGTATTGGATTGAGGTGCCAGTAAGGCTAGCGAAAATATAAAATATTGTAAACCTAACAACTAAAAACCAAATAAACCATAAAAGATATTGATGGACACAACTCAAGGTAGGGCCAATAGACCGCTGGGTCACCCAAGGGTAACGCTCTTCTTCTGATATAAAACCGAACATGTGTACGTCAGTAGTGGAGGGTGGCCAAGGTATCCTCAGGGAAGCCTCCCAGTTGTCCTTGAGGCATGACGATCGACTCATGGGGCCTGGCGGGGCTGTTTTCCAGCCCTCGCCTGATCTTCACGAGGCTCTCCAGCCGAGCCCCTCTTCAATCCTGACGCCTCCGTGGATGCCCTAAGTACTTCAGCCCAAGGCAATCCATATGGTCCCCCCCGAGGTCGACTCAACCACACCCCTCGTAGGTGTTGTGTCATGGATCATGATGGGGCCCCCTCAACGAGGTGTAGGGACCTTCGGTGCATTATCCTGGATCAATGAGACGAAACCTGGAGGAACACGCTCTACCGTCGAATATTAAACAAAAGTAAAGGATTAATTATATATTGAATTAAAAAAATCAAATTTATTGAAATAAAAATATATGATTTTTAAAGTAAAAATTAATTAATAAATAAAGTATTAACAAAAAATAAACCAAAAATTAATAATAAAAATAAATAAAATGATATATTTTGAAAATGTGAAGATTAATGAAGTTTAGTTTTGAAGAACTAATGGCATGATTTTGAAATTTTTATGGTTAATGAGGAGTATTTTAGTCTTTTTATCTGTTTTGGATGGAAAATTAGACGATATGTACTAAATTGAGACAAATAAAATTTTAAGGTAGCGAGATGAAAAAAAATCTAGGGTAGTGAAAATGGAATCCGAAACCTTTAGGGTAGTGAGATAGAATTAACCCTTATCTCTTTGAAATGTTAAAACTAATAATTTGCTTGATATCAAAGCATGAGCTTTCCTCCAATTGGCCCTAGTTTTTCTCAGCATACGGGACGTCATTTCTTTTTCAGTGTTTTGATCCAGAAATCTTCATTCTCCGTTGTTTTGATTCGGCAACCATCTAATGTATCTCTATTCCTTCATTCCGACACCGTGATCCTAGCGATGATCCTTCCACTTCCGATTTTTCGTCTCTGTCCCCGCCGCCTCGGATTCTTTCGCCTTTGAAGTTGCCATCGACGTATCTACCTCATTAGCCTCTACCGATGCCTCCTCCTCGATCTTTATCCCGATTTTGGCTCATCATAATCTTTTGGTTCTATTCTTTTTCAAGGTTTAATCACATAGAAATTTGCGGGACATAAAGAAAGGGGACTCAAAATCTAAACATGATTCCACCACTTTCTGTTGAGACATATTTTCAATCGCACTTCTCACGATAAAACGATTCCTCGGCAAGGGATCAAGCAACGCTTAGGCACCATCATAAGAAGAGTTTTCTTCACTGTTTCAAAGCTTACTTCTTTTGACATTTCTATTCTATAGCACACCTCATGAGAAATAAGTCTTGATTATGGGATCAAGCATCGTTCAGGCACCATCATATGTAGATTTCCTCACTTTATTATGTCTTTACAGTCTTTTATCTTAGTTTATGTATTTTTTTTATAACCGATTTTTCTTCGACTATTGATTTAGAGTTTATGAACGGGGGACTCAAGTCGCCTATTTTTTGTATTGAATCTTTTTCTTTTCATTATTAATATAAGTTTCTTTCGCTAAAAAGAATGTGAAAACTAATAGTTGATTCTTTCCTAGATTTTAAGCCTATCCTCTCTCTCCTTGTCTAGAAATAATCTTTAGGATTTGTTCTTATAAACGGTGTGTCGCCACAATTTCCTTTTCTTATCCAGTCGAGGGTCACTTTCCCTTTGATCTCCCCTCCAACTTTTTCTCCCTAATTCACTCCTTCATCCTCATCTTCTTCCAGTTCCATCCTCGAAATTGGACCATCCTTTCTCCCATGACCTTTCTAAGCCCATTTCGACAAATATGGAGGCTATCTAGTCTTGAATGACAATTGTCTCCTTGGATAAGGACTATGACGACGACGAAGCCAACATTAAGGTCTCGGTAGAGGCAGTAATAATTATGGAAAACGCCAAGTGTTATTTTGTTTGTCTGAAAATTCGATATCAAGGTAGATATGACATCATAAACTCATGCATGTTCCTTAATGTTTTATGAATTAATGTAAAATTTACGTTATGTCTTAAAAGTAATGTTTTTTCATACATTATTTACTTTTGTTTTTTACTACAACTTCAGGCGATAATGGCAAAGCGAGTTTGTTTAAAGTCCAGTAATTGATTTTTTCCATACTCAGACTAGTTTAAAGCGAAGCTAAGCGAAGATATCAACACATAATGTCATTGACATGAAAGTTTATAACAGCACACGAGAGTGGATTTTATCGAGTATATCCAGAACGCGTCCATCTTTATCTGATGCTGAAGATATATTTCTTTTACTTGTAGATACTCATTATTAGAATTCTACTTGTATTAGGAAATGAGGTCGTGTTCTTTCCAAAATCATAAGATATGTACAAAGATCCTTATGGATTAATTTTGGGAAGTTCTGTTGAACAAGGAAACAAGAAGTTCAGCCTAATCGTTACTCTAAAGGTCAACCAAACCCTAGAAGGAGCAGACCTTCAGAGTGTGAAGCTATATAAATCGAGAAGACCTCTAGAGCGAAGGTTGATTGCAATTGCCATTACCTTTCGATCATTGTCGTCTGTTGAAGACTATTGTGTGCATTGCACTTGTGTTCATGAATTCAGAGTTCTCAAGCGTGTTGGATTAGCGTGTTGAGAATCTGAATGAAGTGAATCATAGTGAATGCTGGTGTGCTCATACTTCCTTTCGTAACTGAACAAGTAATATAGTTGTGTCCTCGTGATTGAAGAATCACGACCCTTTTGAAGACGAAAAACAACCCAAGACTGAAGGGCTTGAAGAGTGGAATCGAGCGGGGAAATCGAATTTAGGGGGGGTCCTGAGATAGGTTTGTCACGCTGTAATAATAACATAGGTTTGATTTGGATGATCTGAGAAACTTGTATGTTGATTATTACACTATAGTGAAAACCATTCCAATGGTAGAGTGCCCCCAGACATAGGTGATGATGCACCAAACTAGGTAACCAATTGTGTGTCTTTAAATGCTTCGTTGTTTTACTTTTTGTTTCCATTATGTTATAACACAAGATGTTAGTACATGAGTCTTAACATCTTAAAAAACACCTTGCTCCTTCAGCTGAGTAGAATTTCAATTGGTATTAGAGAAGGTCACTCAATCTAAGTGGTGTGATCCTATAAGGGATAAATTCTGCGTGTGCAAAAACGGAAACCTCAAGAGAGGGAGCTTCAGTAACTCGTCCGCCAACACTTTCTGGAATTAACTATGGGACTAGAAAGTCAGGATGAGTGCGTTCATGAAATCCCTATATAGCGAAACTTGGAAATATGTAGTCCATGGTTGGGAACCACCACTATTGAAGGCACAGTAAGGAAAACCAGTTATGTCTAAGCCAAAAAAGGACTGAAGTACTGCAGAGGACGAAGCTTCTATGGGAAACTCTTGTGCCTCGAATACTATATTCAATGGTGTCAGTTAGGATGTTTTCAAGCTTATCAATACCTGCTCAAGTGCTACGGAGGCTTGGGAAATATTAGAAATTTCTTATGAAGGAACAACGAATGTCAAAGATCAAATACTGCAGTATCTCACTACAAACTTTGAGGCAATGAACATGAGAGATGATGAGTCGATAACCCAGTTTCATGTCCGACTTAGAGACATTGCAAATGAATCTTTTTCACTTGGAAAATAATGTCAGATGAAGTACTCGTTAGAAAAACATCGAGAGCTGTTAACTCAAGATTTAAAATGAAAATCACTGTAATAACCACTCCCGGTCAACGCCAGTCAAACCTGCGAAAAACAGGAAAATTTAAATTTTTTTAAGACGGACACTTAATTGAACCTAAATGACCCAGAGTGTCATACCGGACTTAAGTTGACCCTTTTATTGAACAAAGTGAGTTCCGGGAAACTCGGGGCATTTTTCTGACCAATTTGGGAAATGTTGACTTTTCGCTGGAAAAGTCAACCGAGCGACGTTTTGGTCCATTCGAGGACCGTTTTGGATCCGAAAAGCTTAGCCGTCGTCGCAGCGGTCTTAGTTGAGCTGTTTCCTTGTAGCCCGCCAAGTTTCGTAATTTCTTGGGAAAAATGCCCGTTCGGGGCCCGAAACGTCCGTTTTTCGCGAAACTGATTGGAAAATATCAACTAGATATTTTCCAAAAGGTGTGGGACCACCTTGCCACTTGTCCAATTAGTGGTGGTGTTAGGTTTGGGGGGGAAATGAGTGGATGGGAGGTGTGGCCGAACATAAGGGGTTAAAGGAGAGAAAAGTGGGTTTTGTTGTTAGTTTAATTAAATTAGAAAGAGAGAAGAGAGAGTTTAGAGAGAGAAGAAGAAGAAGAAGAAGAAGAAGAAGAAGAAGAAGAAGAAGAAGAAGAAGAAGAAGAAGAAGAAGAAGAAGAAGAAGAAGAAGAAGAAGAAGAAGAAGAAGAAGAGAGAAGGAGAAAGGGTTAGGGTTTGGAGGAGAATCAAGCCCTTGGATCGTCTTAAAGCAAAGAGCAATCCCGTTCCCCTCATCCTCCTCTACGGTAATACCCAAACCGATTCTCGTTTTGATTATTTTGGAAAGCTAGGGTTTTGTTAAAACTAATGACTTAGTGTTGTGTGGAGGTTAGGGAGGTGTTGGAGACGTTTTAGAGGTATTTGGGGGTTTAATGACACGTTTTCCGGTGACCGGAGGCTCGGGAGGAGCTCCGGCCACCGTGGGTGGTGGTCGGCCGGCCATGAGGTGGCTGGCCAGAGCTGGCAGCAGCCACCACATGGTGGCCGAGCCCCCCCTCAAACCCTAGGGCTCTCGGCCAAGGAGGTTGGGTGGGGCCCACGTGCTCGGTTGCTCGGGTTTTAATGTTCGGGTGGTTTAAAACGTTCCCCGGGCCATTTATCCTAAACCAAATCGAAAATTGGATTTAAATTGGAGAAGTTGTAATTAACGGGTTTTAGAAAATTTAAACGTTAATTAATTAAATCGGAAGTCGGAATTCGATTCCGTCAAGGGCGTTGGGTTCCTTGAAATATTCTAAGACCGTAGAAACGAAAACGAGGGCTTTTGGAGCCCCGGAAGGCAATTATTGAAAACCGGGCAGATTCGTCATGTTGGGCGAATCGGGCCTTTAAGGGTCCTTTATCGACAATGTCGAGTAATTGGGAAGTTTGGGAGTGATCGACTTTATCGGGGTTACGTTTGGGCGTTAAGGTTATTGATTTTCGGGTTTTTCGTAATAGTTTAAAAGTGCTTTAAAATTGTGTTCTTTTAGATCGTGCTGCGGACCGAGGCAAAGGGAAGCTCGGTGAGTGACTGGGTTTACATCGAGGTTTAGTGGAGCGCTTTTGGAGTATTATACGAGGTAGGGAAAAGTAGCCGGATCTCGGCCCTGACTGGGGAAAGTTAACAGTAGAATTGCATGTGACACTGGGGTGTCGTGGGTTGAGTAGGTTTATTTAAATATTAGAAAAGCATGATACGGTATCGTAGTAATTATTAGAAAAGCATGATACGGAATTGTAGCGTTTATGAGAAAAGCATGTGACACTTAGTAGTGTCGTAGGAGCAGAGAACTTAGCGTTATTAGAATTACTGGAGGCATATGACCATGCCCGGAGGTTGTTTGTGAACTTATCGATATTAGGAGTACTGGAGGCATATGACCATGCCCGGAGGTTGATTGAGAAACTGTTGATATTAGGACTGTTGGAGGCTTTGGTTAAGCCGGAGGTTGATTGATCTTTTGGTGTTTGGGTTGCCTTGAGAGCCTGTTTTATTATTGTTGAGTCTTGGGTGGCCTTGAGAGCCCGTGTTATTATTCGTGTTTGGGTGGCCATGAGAGCCCGTACTTTACTGTTGGTGTTTTAGCTGGCTTACGAGTTAGAGTCTCGGTAAGTTGCAAGCGTGTTTTATTGTTGAGTTTTGGGTGGCCATGAGTGCCCGTGGGGTGGTTGAACCCGTGTCTTTACCTTTGGTGTTTTGGGCGGTCTTAAGAGTCGTGTACTAAGGTTGGTGTCTTTGGCTGGCCTGGACGAGTTGGAGTCTCGGGGGTGGTTGCAAGCTTTCTTTAGCTGGCTTACGAGTTAGAGTCTCGGTAAGTTGCAAGCGTGTTTTATGGTTGGTGTCTTGGAAGGCCATGAGTGCCTGTGGGGCTGTTGAGTCCGTGTCTTACGGTTGGTGTGTCTTGGGAGGCCGTGAGTGCCTGTGGGGCTGTTGAGTCCGAGTTTTACTGTTAGTGTCTTGGTGGCCATGAGTGCCTGTGAGTGTTGAACCTGTGTTGTTACTGGTTGTTGAACTTGCTTGTGATTGTGATTGTGATTGTGTTTGTGATTACCTGAGGTTGGGGCCCGCTTCATGAAACGGGGGTCCACGAGCACACGCGTCTGCATGTTCAAACGGGGGTAGGGGGCCCGCCCGCCAATAAAGGGGTCCTGGCCGCGCGTGTGTGGTTTGGGTTTGTGAGCATACTTTGGCTGGCTTACGGGTTAGAGTCCCGGTAAGTTGCACGCATTCTTTGGCTGGCTTACGAGTTAGAGTCTCGGTAAGTGCAAGCATTTTCCGGCTGGCTTACGAGTTAGAGTCTCGGTAAGTTGCAGGATTCTTGGGTTGGCCTGACCGGGTTAGAGTCCCGGGAAGGCGTGAGCATTCTTGGCAGCTGGTTTGCGATCCTTTTTTATCTTGTTTGGTGTGCGATCCTTCATGATCTTGTTTGGGGTGTGATCCCTTGTGATGTTGTTTGGTGTTGCGTAACTTTCTTTTGAGTCCTTGGAAGAGGTCGTCAATGGTTGTGTCGGGTCTACTTTACGTGTCACGGTGTCGAGTTGGTCAGGGAAGGCAACAGTGGGTGTTTGTTCAGTTAGAGTACTTGGGTTGGGGATGGCGTTCCCCGGTGTTGAGTTGTTGTTGGCGTTACTTGCTTTGTCTGCTAATTATACCATAGTCAGTCTCTTATCTGTGGTGGTGAGCGAACGCTCACCCCTAGCTGCTTTTCCTACAGGTACTGTTCGTGGGACGGACTAGGTGAGCTCTCGAAGCTTGTGGAGTTAGGAGCGGAGTCCGGGTTTTTTCTTTTGAGTCTAGTGACGGATACCTTGTACTTTTGTCCACTTGTTGGGACGTGTTTTAAACTGTAATTATTATTTTGTTGAACAAAGGGTACTTTTAAAGTGTTTAATGAAAACAGGTTTCAAGTATCGTATCTTTTTAAAATGTTCGCGTCCCTAGTTCGGTTTTACTGAAATTGGGGCGTGACAATCACTGCCATAGAAAAGATGCATGAATTGATCTATCTCGGGTTTGACGAGCTTATGGCATGACTCATAAAAATTTGAGTTATCACTTCAAGGCATGGACAAGAGAACAAAAGGAGTGTCATTGAAGAGATCTAACATAACCTTAAGGATCAACATGAATAAATTTCAAAAGAAGGAATGGAGGAAACGTTGGCTATGATGTCAAGAATGAAATGAAGCGATTCATTCGTATGTCAGGAAAACATGGTCGTCAACATGTTCGTTCAGATGTTTGTCATGATGTAAATGACAGCTCGCATCATAAAGGATCGAACCTATTAGAGAGGAATGCTGATCAATCAGATAAAAGGAAAGGGACTCAATGTCGTGAATGTGAAGGATTTGGACATAGTCAACGAGAATGCCCAACCTTCCTAAGGAAGTAGAAGAAAGGATTCAATACATCTTTGTCCGATGAAGATGATGAACTTCAACAGGTAGAATCACCTTTCTTTAACCACTAACTTTGCTTCTGTTGAAACAGGTGAAACTAGTGATGGAAGCATCTCTCCAAGGATATTCTCATATGATCCCATAACTATTAAGAACGATCACATATGCATTAAATATGAAGGAGATTCACAGACCATTGTGCTACAACATGATGAGATAAAGTCTTTGATTCTCTTAAGGAAGAAGTCAAGACACTCATTGGAGAAATTAACTGAATCACCAAGTCTGTCAGGATGTTGAATTCAAGCACATACATGTTGGATAAAATATTTTCTATTGGGAAAATAGTTAAGAATATGAATGGACCCAGTTATACTGATAAAGAATCAAATTCTCAATCTATGGTTGTTCCTCAGACAAAATTCATTCAATTCATAGCTGTTGGAAAACAGATAGCTGATCAGACTCTTTCAACTTCCAAGATGCATGAGGTTCAACAACATTATAGTTGACATACTAAGCGACATCTTGTACAATAAACGGTAAGACTCCCAAAGATTCAACAACATCAAATCTCTTCTAACTCTCAAGCTGAATCTGTATATGCAGAGAATCACATAAGAACTCCATGGAAGTGTCACCATTGTGGTAAGAAAGGTCACATAAGGCCACACTGTCATCAACTGTGTGGAATGTCTCGTGCAACATAATTTTATCCTGCTCAGCCTTCAGAAGAAACAATCGTTGCTGATTCCGTTGTTATAAGGAAGGTATCTTTGTTACTCTTTTTGAAAAATCTGTTAATGTTACTGCTAGTGAAAAACCTGCCTATGAGCCTAGTAAGATAAAGAGTTCTTCCATTGATGATATTTTTGCAACTATTACTTCTGGTTCATATATGCATGCAAAGAAAAAAGGAAAGTCGAAGACAAAAGCAGTAGAAAATGAAATTGTTTCTAAAACCTTCACTGAAATACTCAAGGTTATTAAGTCTAGAGCTAGGAAGAATAATGATTATGCTATTGTTATTATAGAAGAAGTTGTGAAATTAGTTAAAAAGAAAGTTGGTAGTTCTGAGGCTGTGTTTGTAGAAAAAGGATATAGACTTAATATTGAAATTGCTGAAAGGAAAGAAGGTTCCTATGATATCAAGTCAAATGTTCGTGGGGTTGTTCACAAATAAGTAACTAATGATGGTGATGAAGAGGTTACCCTAGTAGACCCGAATTCCGTCAAACAAAACCAATAAAAGAAAAAGAGGGTGAAAAGTTTTGCATGCATTCTAAAGAAAGAGTCCAAGAGATTCAAGTCAAAAGGAAATATTGGATAAGAAGATCTAGCTACTCCATTAAGTAGATTGAAGAGAGAAGCATCGAGCAAAAAAAGTTCTAGTGCCTTTGCTCCAAAGAAATCTACCAAGCCAGCCATTCATCTTACGGATGAACCCTCGTCTAAGGGGGAAGTTGATGAGGAAAATGTTTCTTCATCAAAGTCCGAGGAAAAAAAGTTTGTCTCAATAGATAGAACTCCATAAGAAGTTGCCCAAAACTGGGATTATCTCTCTCTTGGATTCATATTTCCAGAAAGGGAAGTTTTTGAAGATGTCAAGAGTTTTGAATAAGTCTGCAAGGCTCTTGAAAATGATCAATTAATACAGACTATCAGAGATATTGGTCCATACTGTTGGGCTTGTTTCAATTAAATGGAACAAGGCCCAAAGCCTATTTGGTGCAACTTAAGCCCAAATGGATGATAGGGTTTCTATATGGATTAGAAATCAGATTTGGAAGTGTGTGAGTGCCTCCATTGTTGAGAGAGAAGCAAAGAGAGAGAGAGAGAAGAAGAAGAGCAGATTTTTCTGCAGAATTCCAGTCCGACCAGCCACGTTCAAGAGTCCGATCAGAGGTTCATCCAAAGTCCGATGATGCTGATTTTTGAGTGAATGTTCTCCACATATAGGTCTTCAAAGTGGACGGTGGAATTTGTGTTTTGACGGTTCGTTTTTCAGATACACGAGCTGCAAGTTGGGCCACCAAGTTGGTGAGATTCCTCTTCTTTCTTGAGTTTTGTTGCTAGTTCCAACACTAGGTATTGTTGAGATATTGTGTATGCCTATAATTTGATTAGAGAGATATTGTACCCATTAAAGTTGATAGTGGATGATTAAGAGGCCTAGAGGGTCCCGTGGTTTTTACTTCTCGTCTTGAGAAGGTTTTCCACGCTAAATCTTGTGTGCATTGTGCTTGGTGGTTTGCTCTGTTTGTTGGTTTCCTATAAGGTGTGCACAGGTGTGAGAGAATTTATTCCGCTGTGTTGCATTTATCTGTTGTTATTTGGTATTCTCCCTATCAAAGTGGTATCAGAGCCTGGTTGGCTTATTGGGGTTTTCTGTGTTAAACGATGGAAGCTAATACAAGTAGAATGATTAATCTGAATGGTTCTAATTATCATGTTTGGAGGGGCAAGATGGAGGATCTTCTTTATGTGAAGGATTATTATCTGCCGGTATTCAGTGAAGAAATGCATGAGGGTAAAACTGATGGTGCTTGGAAATTATTTCATCGCCAAGTGTGTGGTTACATCAGGCAATGAGTTGATGATAATGTTTTGAATCATGTTAGTGGAGAGACAGATGCACGCATGTTATGGAGCAAGCTTGAGCAGTTTTATGCTCGAAAGACAGGGAATAACAAGTTGTTTCTGATTAAGCAGATGATGAGTTTGAAGTATCAGGATGGGAGTCCTATGAAAGATCATCTGAATGCTTTTCAGGGTATTATTAATCAACTTGCAGGAATGGGTATCAAGTTTGAAGATGAGGTTCAAGGTTTGTGGCTTCTGGGTACTTTGTCGGACTCTTGGGAGACGTTCAGAACGTCATTGTCTAACTCGGCTCCAGATGGTGTTATTACCATGGATATGGCTAAGGGGTGTGTTTTAAATGAAGAGACGAGAAGAAGGTCACAGGGTTCCTCTTCACACACGGAGGTCTTGGTTACTACACAAAGAGGGAGGAGTAAGAGCATAGATCTGAAAGGCAGAGACAGAAGTAAAAGTAAGAACCGGTTTGCTGATGTTGAGTGTTATCATTGTGGTCAAAAGGGGCATATGAAAAAGCATTGCCGAAAATTTAAAAGAGACACCAAATATGACAAAGGAAAGGGAAAGGAGCACAATAGGGGTGGTGATGATGATAATGCTGCTGTTATTACAGGGGAGTTCCTTGTTCTATGTGATGATGAAGAAACTGTCAATTTGGCTTCTCAAGAGACCAGTTGGATAGAAAATAGTGGTGCCAGTATACATGCTACATCGAGGAGGGATTTCTTTTCATCTTATACATCTGGTGACTATGGGAGTGTTAAGATGGGAAACAAAGACACGTCAAAGGCTATTGGCGGTGGAGATGTGAGCTTGGAGACGGAAAATGGTACACTCTTGGTTCTTAAAAATGTTAAGCATATTCCTGACATTCGCTTGAACTTGATATCTGTTGGAAGGCTCGATGATGAAGGTTTTCATCATCACTTTGGTGATGGCAAGTGGAAGCTCACCAAAGGTTCTATGGTTGTGGCTAGAGGGAGCAAGTGTGCTTCGTTATACGTTACTCGAGCTAGAGTTTGTGATGGCATTGTTAATGCAGTTGATGGTGAAGGTACAACTGAATTGTGGCACAGTCGGCTTAGTCACATAAGTGAGAAGGGATTGATGATGTTGAGCAAGAAGAATCTTCTACCGGGGATGAGTTGCACACCATTGAAGAAGTGTGAACATTGCTTGGCCGGTAAGCAAACAAGAATTTCTTTTAAATCATCACCTCCTTCTAGAAAGCCAGAAATACTTGATTTGGTATATTCTGATGTGTGTGGTCCTATGAAGAAAAGGACATTGGGCGGTGCACTTTATTTTGTGACGTTTATTGATGATCATTCAAGGAAGGTGTGGGCTTACACCTTGAAGACGAAAGATCAAGTGCTTGGAGTTTTCAAGAAGTTTCATGCCCTAGTTGAGAGACAGACTGGGAAGAAGTTGAAGTGCATCAGGACAGATAATCGAGGTGAGTATTGTGGTCCTTTTGATGAGTATTGCATGGATCAAGGTATTCGACACCAAAACACACCTCCAAAGACACCTTAGTTGAATGGGTTAGCTGAGAGGATGAACAGGACACTTGTTGAGAGGGTGAGATGTTTGCTTTCACAAGCAAGGCTACCGAGATCCTTTTGGGGTGAAGCTTTGAGTACAGTGGTACATGTTTTAAATCTCACACCTAGTGTTCCTCTTGGGTTTGATGTTCCAAATAGAGTTTGGACAGGTAAAGACGTCTCCTATGATCATTTGAGAGTTTTTGGGTGCAAGGCATTTGTGCATGTACCAAAGGATGAAAGGTCTAAGCTTGATGTGAAGACAAGACAGTGCATATTCATCGGTTATGGCTTGGATGAGTTTGGTTACAGGTTTTATGATCCTGTACAAAAGAAGCTAGTTAGAAGTCGCGATGTGGTTTTTAAGGAAGACCATAATGTTAAAGATATGGAGAAAGTTGTAGATCTTCCTCCATATAGTGATGACTTGATTGACTTTGATATAGTTCCTTCTGCAGGTTTACAAAGTTAGGCTGAAGACGAAGTTCATGATGACAATCAAGATACATGCAATGTTGACATTCCAACAGAGGTTGAGATGGATGATGAAATCCATGAGCAGTTGCCAGTACCTGTTGATCCACCAGTTGTTCCACTCAGGAGATCTTCTAGAGATCGTCATCCTTCTTCAAGGTATTCTATTGATGAGTATGTGTTACTAACTGACGGGGGATAGCCTCAAAGTTATGAAGAAGCCATTGAAGATGAGAACATAGAGGAGTGGGTTGAGGCCATGCAAGATGAGATGAAGTCATTGCATGAGAACCATACTTCTTTTGAGTTGGTTAAGTTGCCGAAAGGTAAGAGAGCTTTGAAGAACAAGTGGGTGTACATAGTAAAGCAGGAAGAGAATTCCTCACGCCCAAGATACAAAGCCAAATTGGTGGTCAAAGGGTTCAGCCAGAGGAAAGGTATTGATTTTGATGAAATATTTTCTCCGGTTGTTAAGATGTCATCTATTCGTGTTGTTCTGGGTTTAGCAGCTAGTCTTGATTTGGAGATTGAGCAGATGGATGTGAAGACTGCATTTCTCCATGGTGACTTAGACAAGGAGATTTATATGGAGCAGCCAGAGGGTTTCGCAGAAAAGGGGAAAGAGGAGTATGTGTGCAAGCTACAGAAAAGTCTTTATGGGTTGAAGCAGGCACCAAGGCAGTGGTACAAGAAGTTTGAATCAGTTATGGGGGAGCAAGGGTACCAGAAAACTAAGTGTGACCATTATGGTTTTGTGAAGCGATTCTCTGATGATGATTTTATCATATTATTGCTATATGTTGATGACATGCTGATTGTTGGGAAGAATATTTCTAGAGTTGACAGGTTGAAGCAACAGCTGTGTCAGGTTTTTGCTATGAAGGACTTAGGTCCTGTGAAGAATATTCTTGGTATCAGAATTTCTCGCGATAGAGGCGCGAAGAAGGTATATATGTCACAAGAGCAATATATTGAGAAGGTGTTGCAAAGGTTCAACATGGACAAGGCTAAAGTGGTTAGCTCTCCTCTTGCTACTCACTTTAAGCTAAGCACAAAGGAGAGCCCTTCTACAGAGAAGGAGATGGAAGACATGTAGAGAGTTCCATATGCCTCGACAGTAGGAAGCTTGATGTATGTTATGGTATGTACTAGACCCGACATTGCTCATGCAGTTGGAGTTGTTAGCCGTTTTCTGTCCAATCCAGGTAAAGTGCATTGGGATGCAGTCAAATGGATTATGAGATATCTCCGAGGTACTTCTAGTTTTAGACTTACTTTCGGAAGTGGAGAACGTATGTTAGTTGGTTACTCAGATTCAGACATGGCACGAGATGTTGATAGCAGAAAGTCCACCTCCGGTTACTTGATGATATTTACAGGTGGAGCAGTTTCATGGCAATCAAGGCTTCAAAAGTGTGTCGCACTTTCTACTACAGAAGTTGAGTATATTGCAACAACTGAAGCATGTAAAGAGTTGTTGTGGATGAAGAGATTCATACAAGAGCTTGGTTTAAAGTAGGATCGGTATGTGGTCTATTGTGATAACCAAAGTGCAATCCACTTGAGCAAGAATTCGACATTTCATGCAAAGTCGAAACATATTGATGTGAGGTATCATTGGCTTAGGGATGCTCTTGAGGAGAAGTTGTTTGAGCTTGAGAAAGTTCACACGGATGAGAATGGATCCGATATGTGCACTAAGGCACTACCGCGAGAGAAACTTGAGGTATGTTGCAAGATTTCCGGAATGGCAATGCCCTCCATTGATTGAAACGGGGGAGATTTGTTGGGCTTGTTTCAATTAAATTGAACAAGGCCCAAAGCCTATTTGATGCAACTTAAGCCCAAATGGATGATAGAGTTTCTATATGGATTAGAAATCAGATTTGGAAGTGTGTGAGTGCCTCCATTGTTGAGAGAGAAGCAAAGAGAGAGAGAAGAAGAAGAAGAGTAGATTTTTCTGCAGAATTCCAGTCCGACCAGCCACGTTCAAGAGTCCGATCGGAGGTTCATCCAAAGTCCGATGATGCTGATTTTTGAGTGAATGTTCTCCACATATAGGTATTCAAAGTGGACGGTGGAATTTGGGTTTTGACGGTTCGTTTTTCAGATACACGAGCTGCAAGTTGGGCCACCAAGTTGGTGAGATTCCTCTTCTTTCTTGAGTTTTGTTGCTAGTTCCAACACTAGGTTGTGTTGAGATATTGTGTATGCCTCTAATTTGATTAGAGAGATATTGTACCCATTAAAGTTGATAGTGGATGATTAAGAGGCCTAGAGGGTCCCGTGGTTTTTACTTCTCGTCTTGAGAAGGTTTTCCACGCTAAATCTTGTGTGCATTGTGCTTGGTGGTTTGCTCTGTTTGTTGGTTTCCTATAAGGTGTGCACAGGTGTGAGAGAATTTATTCCGCTGTGTTGCATTTATCTGTTGTTATTTGGTATTCTCCCTATCACCTACTACACTCAGCTAGTAAGAGAACTTATTGTCATTCTTGGTCCTAGCTTTGATGAACGTTAGAATCCTAATTTCCACAAGGTCATTGTAAGAGGCAAGGTCATTGATGTCAATGTCTAGGAAGGACTACAATAATGCCAAGAATATGTACGTTTGTGCTTGATGAGGTAGCCAAGGAGATATCTTGAACGTCTGAGAAGAAATGGCAAGCAAATGTACTCGCTAGGCTCATTTACATTGTAGGAAAGAAGCCTCTACCACTATCCTTCAATATGAAGCAGCTTAGGATGTCAAGGAAGATGTCCGAGAAGATGTTAAGGCAGAAGCCTCCTCTTCAGAATCTGCTTATCTCTAAAGTTATGAGTTATATGTCATCCCTGAAGATAGTCAGTGATCTCAGGATCTTCTTGTTAATTTCTCAAGGACCTCAAAAGTTCAAATATGTCGTTGATTGAGTAACAAAAGTTGATAAAAAAAATATTGTACCAACTTCTGCCTGGAAATGCTTGTCATGCTCATTCCCTACTTAGAGTCTTAGGAGTTGTTGAAAACTCTGAGAAGTTGTGATCAGCCAATGAAGTTGTGATCACTATGTAGTCCATCTTATTTAGGATTGGTTTAGTTTAGTGGAAGACAAGTTAATCTAACCTGAGTGTCTCCCAACTGAAAGGAAACTAACATGCTTTTGATGTTGCACGCTTTGAAAAATTAAGATCTATATTGGGACTTTGCTCCATTGAGCAATAAGTTGGTTGAATCGATCAGGGAAGGTATGTGAATTGAGTTTAGTTGATATTTCAAATTCTTTGATAGTTCGTGTGTACACTTTGTTTGAGTAGCTAGGTACCTCCAAATCTGCATCAAGGAGCTCGCAAAGATGTTGTACTATATGTCAAATCTGAAGCTAGTCAGTCACTTCTGGATCTACTGTTTATCTGTCTTCTCTTATCAATGTTTCAAGTTGTTATCCTAGGAGAAGAGGAATGCTTGCTGATCTCCCTATCAATCTGAAAAGTCACTATAATCTTGTCCAATTAATTGGTTATTTACCTTTGACAATTTCTTGTGGCAACGAGGGTAGAAGCTATATATCCATGTTACCGCTACGTAACCATGGTTTTTCATGCTATTTGGTGATGATGAAGTGGTATTGATGAGTGTGCATGCTAAGGAAAGTTGTCATCCCCTGCCCTGAACTGAAGGACATATGGTGTTATTCGATGCTTGCCTCAAAAATGGCCAAAGGGGGAGATTGTTGTTATATTTGTATTGGCTACATTTGAGTCAATCAAGATGTCAACTAGGATGTCAATAAACATCATCTGTGAGCAACTGATGCGAAGCTAAGCGAAGATGTCAGTTAAAAATGTCATTGACATGAAAGTGTATGACATGACACACATGTGGATTTTATCGAGTATATCCAGAACATGTCCATCTTTATCCGATGCTGAAGATATATTTTCTTTACTTATAGATACTCATTATTAGAGTTCTAATTTTATTAGGAAATGAGATTGTATTCTTTCCAAAATTAGAAGATATGTACAAAGATCCTTATGGATTAATTTTATTAGGAGTTTTGAGATAGGTTTGTCACTCTACTATAATAACATAGGTTTGATCTTGATGATCTGAGAAAATTGTATGTTGATTATTACTTTATAGTGAACATCATTCCACTAATAGAGTACCCCCAAACGTAGGTGATGATGCACCGAACTGGGTAACCAATTGTGTGTCTCTATATACTTGGTTGTTTTACTTTTTGTTTCCATTTTGTTATAACATAAGATGTCAGTGCACCAGTCTTAACATCTTTAATGACATCTTGGTCCTGGACCTAAGTAGAATTTCACTATCATTTATTTATTAGATACTTCTTTAAATTTTCAACCAAATAGTGAATGATGGCATTCATATTAAAAAACACAGTATCTATATTATTAGTGACGTTGAGGTTTTAACTAACTAGGAAATAAATGTGTAAACTCAAATTCGATTCGATTTGGCTTGCTTGTTTATTTTTCCCCTATAAATATCAGATAAAAATAAATTAATTAAAAAAAATCAATATTAAATGAGCCAACTCACGAGTTTTAAAAGTTTTGGTTCGAATTTGTCTCATGTATTAAAATATCCAATATATACTCGAATTCGAATTTGTCTCATGTATTTAATTATGAAGCTCAAACTAATTCGTTAAAGAGAACGCATTCATACGAGAAAGAAATGAATAACAATAATCATGGAATAACACTTGTTTCAATATTTTTTTAGTCTATAGATTTTTAATAGGGCTTCGTCCTCTCTTCCTTATCATTTTCTCACAATCGTGCAATCATGGTTGTCCAGTCCTCTTCCTCATCCTCTTCTTATACTACGGCAGTTGCTGGATACACCACCTCCTCCTCGCCGAAGATGTCGGCAACATACTCTACCAACCTCCTTACAAGCTCGACTTCCCCTCCTCGAAGACCTTCGTTGTCTCTTCGGCGAGCGCCTCCGTCCCCGCGATGAGCTCTTCCTATCCAGATTGGCTCAGACCTTCAACCGTCTCGGTATCTCTCCAGCCAATCATTGTATGGCTTCATATCGGGCCTTATGCCATCGCTGCACCTCCCTTAATCCACCATGCAGTGCCAGTTACCAAGTGTAGTTGCACCCCAACCTCGCCTTGTTGCTCTCCTGCTCACCGGCTAGTCATTTCCAGGCCTGGGAAACCGCTCCTGATGCTTCCCTCTTCCTCGAGGGAAATGGAAGTTATTGAAGAGTGTCTAGGAGGTGGCGTATCCCTTAAAGATGACTTGGATGAAGATGATGTGGTGATGGTTCTTATTGAAGTTGTTCCGGCAGCCGCCGACAGCCAATATCGCCACTCACTGGCTGAAAGAATTGTGGCAAATAGATGCAACCCAAAGGTCCTTTGTGGCGTTATGATACAATTCTGGAAGGCCAACGGGTTGGAGATCGAGTGCCTCTCCAAGGAAGTGTTCGCCTTCCATTTTCCAACCCAAGCAACACTAGACATCGTTCGTCATAAGGGGTCATGACAATTTAGCGGTTACCTGTTGTTCATGGTACTGCTTCAACCCTACATGCAACCGATTTACATCTCATTTCGCTTCATGGAAATAATGTTGGAGGCTTACAACGCTCCGGGGGATGAACGAAATGCCCCCATATGATACCTACTTGTTAATACCTTGGCACTGAGGTACTCACACATCGTCGATAGGATGACTCCCTCTGGTTCCGAGTTAGTCTATATGTGGATAGACCCCGTATCCGTATTACGCTCCAATTCCCTAGTCATTTGAATCCATGACTGTAGGCCTACTATATAATATACTACCTGGCTTTTGCGTCCAATGTGGAAGGCTCACTCACTGATTCCGATCCTGCCAAGCACGTATCCCAAGAGTAGGCAGAGAAGAGGTTCGATTTGATGACTCCCTCCACGTCCTGATATGGGTTGACACAAACAAGTTGCTCAGGACGGAGTGGGGAGCGCCCAAGAAGAGAAGGTACCCCCGGTGGAGGTTTTGCTGACATATCTCACATTATGATATGAGGAGACTAAACAAAAACATAGGAGGACTCTTTTTACACCTCCGAGATTTCCTGCATTGTCCGAGGAGGGGGAGTTTTGTGTGAAGACCTGTGACTTGGCTAAAGAGGATCCCGAGGGGATACCTCCAGTTTTTCAGTGGGCACATCCAGAATGGTCAGATGGGACAGGCATGATCGCAAAGACATGTGACCTGGCTGGCGAGAATTAGGAGGAAGACCGGGAGGCGCATGAGGAAGATCTAAACTATGTTAGTAAGAGCCCCACACAGTCACTAACACCTTCTCTAGGAGGCCCACAAATCAATGCTAAGATCTCCTCTCGGGTGGGGAAACAAAAAGAACCTTGTGAGCAATCAGGGGGGCATGAGTCCCAAGCGATCAAAGGTTCTAAAGGCGAACTGGCTAGGAAAAATAGGGTATTTCTCATTTGAACATGACAGTTGAAACAGGCCCTTGATTTCTCAAGGCTCTCGACCACAAGCCATCAATTGGTGGATGAAGAAGAGGACGACTCCAATCAGGCTAGGGCTTCTCAACACCCCCGCTAGGAGCCATGAGTTACCATGAGGATAGAGGGGTAAAAGGATGGTGGACTACCTCTTATGATCTGGGAGCGGTTTTGTCTGCTATGTCTTGAAGAAGCAAGAATACACCACACACGTTATCCCATTTTAGTTCGCTTCATTTTATTTCTAGTTAATTTATTTTGGGTTCTCTTACAATCAAGGGTAGGAATTAGAAATTATGCATCTTTGTCTAAGATGAAAATTAGACTACTTCAACGGGTCTAAGAACATCAGATTACCTATAAGAGGCTTGGAGTTATTCTGGTACATGGGGCGGAGCTATATTATCACCAGCCCCCCCCCCCCCCCCCCCCCCCCCCCCTTTAGTACTTATTTTTATTCTAAGTTCTTGTGTGATTTTATTTTGAATTCTACTTTATTAACTAGTTATTCTAATTTTTTCAATTATCCCCCTTAAAATAAAAATAAAAAATAATTTTTTTACTTTCTTGTAATTTTAATTTTCTAATTTAGTTACTTTATATTCTTTCTTATTTACATCATTGTTTAGGGTTTAAGCCTGAATTTTATTTTCTTCATTTTTATATGGAATCTCGACATCACATCTTACAATAATTAAATATTTATTGTTATAATGTTATTTTACAATAATCAAGTACTTATAATATTTTGTAATATTATTTTATATTATAACAACATTATGTATTAGAGTTTTAAAATTTTTATGCCCCCTCACTGAAAAAACTTTTGACTCCACCATTGGTGGTTCCCTGGGCGGTTAGCCTTATCTTTGTAAGGTTTGATTGACATGATTAATGTGATTTCCTCTCGCCTGTTTCGAAAAAAAAAACGTATTCGTCAAATATCGATGCATTCACATTCCTAACTAATAAGAATTAGAATTTTTCTATTATCTCATGTCATCTACTTATTTTAATTATGGTTAGTAATAAGGGATATATTTTCTCTCTCGCGTGTCGAGTGATCTCTCCTGAAAACCCTAGCCCCTAACCTAGCCTATGGAGCTCTCTACCACCGATGTGGTTGTTGACTAGACTATTGTCCCTGCCGATCTTGTCATGTCGCTGCTTGCCTTAGTGTAGTTCTCGGAACTTGTGCCTCCACCTCGCCCTTCTTCCGAGGTGGTTCTTTTAGAGCAATGACCTCAAAGGAGACCGAAGCCTAACTTATCTGCTCCGATCTCCCTTCCTTCACCGTCTGCTAACCCATCACAACTAGTATCCACGTCTCTCGTGGCCTCTCCTCGGGGACTTCTTCACCGTCGAGTAAGTCATGTTGGGGACAATCGCTGAAGATTGTTGATGTGCCTTCTCCTGCAAGCAACATTAGGGTTTTCGACCCTACGCCGGAAGCCCCTCTTGTTGACGGTGCCCCTCGAGTATCACAATCCACGATTGTCTCCAGCCTCACTCCACCGCCTCTGCCTACTCCATCAGCCGTCTCGCCGCTCCTAAAGGTTCTCACCGACGTTCCGTCGCCCCCACGGTATCGAGACCCCCTTCGTGGGAAAGCTCTCATGGTTGAGCTAGGGAGGACGACTCTAGAGACTCTCTAAGATGGGATTTCAATCCCTAATGCGGAGAGGGTCCCTGTTATTATGGCCCTCTTTACTCCACCACGGGGTATGCTCCATCGTCGCCGGGTCTTCAAAGCCAAGGAGAGCGGCGTTCCAACTGGGACAAAAGACCGTGTCGGAGTCCCTTGAATCTCACATGGCTAGCATCCAAGATGGCCTCTCAGCATGCTCGTTGGAGTAAGAGAAGGAGGCCGATGTCCTGGTTCCATACTCCTCAGTGACCCTCACGATCATGACTCGCTAGCAGTTTGTCATGATGGGCAAACTATGGGCCTCTAAGCCTCCCCGAAAGGAGGTTTTGCTCCAAGTTATCACTAAAGCATGGGGGAAGTCGGTTGAGGGCTTAGTGATCAAGGACATCGGTCCTGACAATTTTGGTTTCTACTTTGAGACGGAGGATGCTCGTGCATGGGTTCACGGAAACAAACCTTGGTGCTTCAATGGGCGTCCGCTCCTGCTCGGCGATTTGGAACCCATGGCGAGGGAGCCCCCTGCTCTAGATCGACTTTAGTTATGGGTTCACGCCCACGGTCTTTCGCCATTGGTCAGGACCCGATCTACTAGGGAGACGATTGGCGCTGCTTTGGGACTGAGAGTTGATGTCCCGTGTAACAAGTGGGGCCTATGCTGGGGAGGAATGGTGCGGGTCAGATTTTGGAACCTAATGGAACGATCTTTGCGATGTCATCTACTCCTACGTTTTCGAGAATTTTCTTATCTAGTTCGTGTTTCCCTTACATATACAAAACTACATGGGTTCTGCTTTAATTGCGGATTTATAGGCCATGAGATACATGAGTGTAACCGGATAGAGATTGATCCTCCACGGTACGACTCATCTATACTAGAGTACCATAGGGATCTGCTCGTCATGCCTTATGCAACAGGGGTCGTCAGGAACCTCAGCGCCCTATATCCTTAGGTACTGCACCTAAGGGCACTTTACCTCGGGAAAGGGGCCCAGTTGTATCCCTAAGTACTATAAAGGTAGAGCTGGACTTAGAGCTGGGTCTGAATTTAGAGCAGGAGTTGGGGGAGTGAAGGGGGGTCCACTGGGGAACCTCGGGAGGATCAGGAGAGGGCGGGGTAGCATCGTCGTCAGGAGGAATGAAAGGGATTCATGACTATAGGGACTGGCCCTCGGAGGGATTCCTGGTTAGAGCTCTGCCTCCCTTTAAATCTGATAAAAGCAGGTTCGGCCGCACTCTATAGAGTATGAAACGTTTAGGCAATCCCTTGAGTAGTCATAGTCAGTTTCATTATAGTTTGGTTTATAATTGCCTTATGGATTGTCATCCAATATTGTCTATATCGATTATATTGTTAAAAGAATAGCAAATAGTTATGCTCTGTTCTTAGTAGTCGGGGGATGCTTTCCTGATGTACTTATTTTAATGAAATTTGTACCTCCTAGTAAAAAAAAACTAACAAGGATTTGAATATAACTAATTTTTTTCACATTACCAAAAATTAGGAAACAAAAAAAAAAGTAATTTAATAAAACTATAAAAATTTGACAAACACGTGAAACACGAAACATTATATTTTTTAATAAACACATTTGTTTTATAAAATTACAATAGTTTGAGGAGGACACGTGCCCGCAAGTGTGAAATAACAAGTTGGTACACCTTACAAAAATAAAACTTTGTCCTATGTATTATTGAGCGCTAGTAGCTAATTTAATGTTTATTAAATTAGGTTATCTAGGGCCCAAAATAAATTATCCAACTTTTAGAACGTATCTAGAATAGAATCAAAGAATAATTCCTTTTCCATATCACAATCAGATAAAAGAAAGTAAATAAAAGTTTTTTCAATGTATGTCAAAAAATACCCCGGAAGTGAAAATTGCATACATGTGAATGCATTTTTTTTTTTGAAATTGTGAATGCAATTCTATGATCACACACACTCCCAATATTTGAAATGGCCTTGATTTGCTTGTGTTAAATTTCATGTCACCATCTCTAGTCCCCTTCAATAACCCCACTTGTCACAATCCCGAACATCATATTTTATTTTTTTGATCGAAAATAGGGATATTATAACTTTAAAATATTCGCCTTTGAGTACAGAAATGAAACTATAATGTGATTGAAAAACAAGAACTAAATATTAAATTTGCTCCTGGACATAGAGGTTGATTGGACAGAAGAACTGCGGTAGCATCCGTGGACACTGATACAACATAAGCCAACACTGATCGAGCAGATCTAGCGTGAATCTTTGTAGAGGTGGACTGATAACTCCCCCGGGATGTCAGTGTGCATCGTCCTCCCTTGACAGATACTGGTATGGCTTCTAAATGCAGGAGTGCTGACCCCGAACTGGCAGGGAAGAACCTTGTCGGCTTTTGGTGGAACCGTTGCCACCTTACATTCAGAGAGGCGGTACAGCCGACCGACCCCTCCCTGAACCCCTGAGGACTCATTCCTGGAGGCGAGAACATCACATTGTATTACTTATTTTAAGGAAATTTTGATGTTTTATATTTAAAAATAGAGAAAATTTGTTTTGTATGTTACCATGATTTTGAAATCCATAAACCTTATCGCTCCATTTGGATTTTTTAAGTTGTTCCTAATAAAATAAATAATAATAAAATAAAGGGTTAAATGTTGAAACTTACCCTTATGTATTGGTCACGAACACTATGTTACCCTCCTTTTCAAAATCACATTTGCGGTACCTTATCTATTGATCACGTGATTCCGTTAGGAAAAATAGACGGTAAAATACCGTTTTTTTCATTCCGTTAGTCATATGACCTCAAGTGTCATATAATGGATGGTAAAATGCCATTTTTTCCTTCATTATTTGACTTTTATACATTTTATAAGGAACATTACCATTGCACCCTCGTTCTTGTCCGTTATAAAATATATAGATGTCAAATACTCAAGGGAAAAAACGTCATATTACCATCCATTATATGACACTTGAGGTCATATGACTAACGGAATGGAAAAAACGATATATTACCGTCCATTTTTCCTAACGGAATCGCGTGACCAATAGATAAGGTACCGCAAATATGATTTTGAAAAGGAGGGTAACATAGTGTTCGTGACCAATACATAAAGGTAAGTTTCAACATTTAACCCAAAACTAAATAGAATGAAACATCTGTACCGTCGAATATTCAAATTTTTATATTTGAGAAAAATAAATTAGAAGTTATATTTAATTTAAAAGATAAAATAACGTGAATAATACTGCTTACAGACAAAAGTATAGAGGGGGACCACCCTCCACTGTCCAAAAATTTAGCCATATCCACTGATATTAAGCAATGCAATATGAGATGGCAGGCTTTTGACCACATTAACATATATTTTTTTTCATACAAAAAAATTGTCATTATCATCGTTTGGAGGACCATCAAATTTATTTTGGACTCATTTCATGTGTTCGGACACAGCGTCTCATGTAACGTTTTCGACATGTTTCTAATGCCTGCCTATGTGTGACTGAGGTTGCATGGATGAGTAGGAATTTTTTTTTTTGATCAGCAGGTTTTTTTTTAATTAAAATCCAACGATTACAAAATGTAATCGGAAGGCAAGGGTCGAACCTTCAAGTTACAAACAAGAGCATCGTTATAAACGACCTCAGAACAAGTCCAACAAAGGGACAACCTTACAAAGGTCTCAGAACCAGATATCAACTTCTAAGCAACAGTTTTAAACGCCAACAAGGGCAACTAAAAACAAATAAACCTATTCCCAACAAGGGGAACTAAACCAGAGAAACTAACCAACCGAGAAACGAACAAACTCACGCAGGGGTTGAAAAGGGCTCATACCCGAGAAGTAAACCAAGCCAAAACAGGTCTTAAACCTAAGAACCAACCAAAAAGCACTACAACTTAACAAGGCCTCAGGCCAGAACCAGACAACTAAAAAAACGGGTAAAGCAGCTCCGGAAACAACAGCGGACCCAGTGAAAGGCCTCCAACAGCCAGCAAACTCGCCCCTCCACAGATCACCTCACTAGCCCAAGAACCAGAAGGAACCCCGCACCCGGCCAGCACCGGGAAACGACTCCACAAAGGAGGGGCCAGGACAAATCACAACTCCACCCAAACACAACACCTAGACTCCACTATACCCTACCAAAAATCTCCTAACAAGCCAAAGGCTTAAACACCCCATGGTTTTCAACCAACCGTGAGGCCCCGTCCTCACCACCGAGGACGAGGAAACAGGAGACTAATTAGAGGGAAAAACAGAGAAGGTGAGGTAGGATAGAGAAATGAAGGAAACAAGAAAGAAACGAGATTTACCGATCTCGGACCATCTGAACCGTCCAGAGGCAACCTGGGGAGATACGAAGACAGAGACCGTCGCTGCTCCTCTGACAGAGAACTGGCAAAACACCGACCAAACACCTCGATTGCAGATCAGGAGAAGCAGCACCACCCAAAGAAGATAGAGCTCTGAACCGCAAAACCTCAGCATCGTTGGAGGAGAACAAGCTTGAACCGAGGTACCCAGCCGAAGGTGGAGACCGGAAGACCCGAACGCCCTAGAAAATGTCAGATCCCGGCCAATCCGAAGGAAAGGCTTCCCACAAAGGATCAGCCAAAAACCAGAGCCTACGAGCGAGACCGACCTCACTACCGGAGCAAGAAACACCCAAAAAGCCCAAAACGACAGCCCAGAAGTCCAGATCTGCGACTACCCCTTCGATTCAGCGCCAACAAAACCCCATCTGCGAAGATCCCCAACAGGAAATGAGGGGAAGGACGTCTCACTCCCAGATCTGGTTAAATAGGTCACCGAGGAAGTAGATCCGGCCTAAAATCTCAACCAAACGAAGAGAGAGGAGGTCGGAAAATAGGGCAAACAAGTAAAAAGGGGGGAAAGCACGGAAAGGACAGGAAGAAGAAGTCATCACCAGCAACAACCATGGCCGAAGCCATGGCTGTCGCCGATGAGAACGAAGGAGAAAGGGAGGAGTGGCTAGGGTTTTTAGGAAGAGAAAGGTGAGAGCTTTTAGAGAGAGAAGTTGGATTTGATTACCTTTTTATTGGATGAGTAGGATGATAACTTGTTCCAATCAGGATAGAGACCCTGGTATCCGAAATCTGCTTAGGACGGATCAAAACAATAACGTTTTGTTGAAGGAGAAGATTGAAGATTGTCAGGCGGGGATTAACTCAGAGGATTTTATTTTTTAGGACTAATGCATTAAGGAATTGGGTCCTTAGTTACCAGCCATCAGGTCTGCACAGCCTTTTCTTACTAATCAGTGACAAATTTGATTCACCGAATTTTAACGAATAACAGTTTAGCATCTTTGAGATTGGATATGATAGACACACAATAATTATCTTATCGGGGGAGAGACAAAAGAAGGTTTGGTTTGGATCAGATTGAGAACCCCTTGAAAGTCATTCCTTGTGGTAACTCTTCTTTTTTATCAAGCAATTTTTTTTAAATAATCCAAAGGATTCAAAGTGAATCCAGAAGACAATGATTAGTATCCTCAGTACAACTCAGAGCACAGGTTATAGAAGCACCGTCTCAGAATAAACAACTCAACAAGTAACGAACATTACAAACAATCTACAAATTAGGTGTTAGTACCATAATTTTTCTACCCTTAAGTACAACTAAAACACACCCAATAATGGGTGAAACAGAACTAGGCCTCATATGCTTGAAGAACACCAAGAAGCACAGGCCTAACCCAACAAGGGGAACTACAACAGTGGTCTAAAAACCAGATAAAAAGTAGCACAACAACTAAAATGACTCAGCGTCGACAGCCTTCACCACAGCTCAAGCCAGAAGGAATTAACCTGGTAACTAAACAGTCTAGAACTCGGACCACCCTAAAACTCACCGGAGTAAACCTCTGGCACGCCGGCGGCTAGCACTTAACACGACAAAGTTAAACCTCCGATCCCGGCTTAGTCAGATCTAAACCAAAGGCCCAAGGCCAAACCCACGACCCCGGCCAACACTAGGCAAGTCGAGTCTCCGCCACAACCGTGACCAGAGAAGATTAGATCGAGCAGAACCAAGATCAGGGGAGGGAAGACACGAGAAAAGGACTGAAACCGAGAAGAAGATCAGTGAAAACCTAACCCTCTTCGATGCGCTGATCGGGAAACAAGGATGCCCAACCCGCACCACGATGATCTTCACCCGAATCGACAAAGAAGCGTGTCCCACTTCTGGTCCGGTACAAGACTCCAAGATCTGAAACGAGCGCAGTCTTCACAGTAGTATCGAAGCCACAACAATAGCAAGGGAGGAACAGAACTGCGCTAATCCTTCCGGAAAGTCGTCCCACTAACAACTCTGAATCAACCCGACACCACAGTAACAGAGGAAAGCAGCCACCACCAAAGGATTTGAGCAAGGCCAAGCGTCAGGAAGATCCGCGAGTTTGATCGGGGCCAACGCCCACGAACAGCCAAAATCGGAACTCAAGGACGCCGGAGCCATCATATCTGAGCCAGAAAGAGAAAAAATCCCGCGGAAACCTCCACCCACCGGTCCAAACCAGGTCAGATCTGAGTCGGGAAAAGAGGGTAACCAAGGGAAAAAAACCAAGGGAAGAGAAAGAGAGGGGAAAGGGTATAAGGAAGGGTTGTCGTCGGCATCTTCCATGGCTAGAGACCAGAGAAAACAACGACGGCCGAAACAGAATCTAGGGTTTGAGAGGAAAGTTAGAGAGAGGCGAGAGAGGAAACTAAGAGAGATAGGCCATAGTTTGTATCAAAATTAGACTAGTTCAGATGCACGAGGCCTCCATAAGTCTGCTTACCTAGCCCTTCCAAGGACACCATATAGTAAACCTTGCACTCTCTTTGTCTCATCTCAGTAGACCAAGACTCATCCCGTTTTCCCAAAATCCTCAAAACCTTCCATCCAAACTCATGCATGGTACACCTATTTTGTGAGTGCTTCGGACATCACTTGGAGGACCGATCGAATCATCACTTCCTTGCTATCTTAGGACAATAATTGCTTGTTCAAACTAGAAATGTGCTTTCGAGGGGAGAATATAGGAAAAGGAATCCTCATTCCCTGGTGGGAGATAACGGGGTCGGTCAATGCAGGGCCCGGGGCGCGGGTTGTAATAACCACTCTCGGTCAACGCCAGTCAAACCTGCGAAAAACAGGAAAATTTAAAGTTTTTGGTCAGGCACTTAAGTAAACCTAAAATTGACTCCGAGGGTCATACCGGACGTAAGTTGACCCCGATATCGACCAAAGTGAGTCCCGGGGGACTCAGGACAACTCTCTGACCAATTTGGGAAATGTTGACTTTTCGTTGGAAAAGTCAACCGAGCGACGTTTTGGTCCATTCGAGGACCGTTTTGGGTCCAAAAGGCTTAGCCGTCATCGCAGCGGTCTTAGTTGAGCCGTTTCCTTATAGCCCGTCAAGTTTCATAATTTCTTGGAAAAAGTGCCCGTTCGGGGCCCGAAACGTTCGAATTTCGCTAAGTAGTTTGGGTTTCGGAAAAGTCCCGAGTGACTTCTTGAGTCATCGGTTGACTTTCCGGTAGCAAGTCAAACTTGCTTGGAAAGCCGCCGGTTCGACCGGGAACGGGTCTTACAATCTACCCCCCTTAAAGAAATTTCGTCCTCGAAATTAAAAACAAGGTACCTCAAAGTCGAACAGGTGGGGATGCTTCACGCGGACCTCATCCTCGCGCTCCCAAGTGGATCCTGCTCCCTGATGTCCCCACTGTACTAGTACCAACGGAATCGTCTTGTTCCGCAGGGCCTTCTCCTTCGTACCCAGAATCTTGACGGGCTGCTCCTCATAGGTGACATCATCTGCTACCTCGATGTCTGACCACTCAATGATGTGCGAAGGGTCTGCCATGTACTTCCGCAGTTGGGACAAATGGAAAACGTTATGCACGTTCCCAAGCTGCGGTGGCAAGGCCAAACGATAAGCTACAGCTCCAATCTTCTCTAAGACCTCAAATGGTCCAATAAAACGTGGTGCTAGCTTGCCTCCACTGCGTCTAAACCGCACTAGACCCTTCTTTGGGCTCACCCTCAGAAACACGTGCTCCCCGACCATGAACTCAAGTGGTCTGCGACGCCTGTCTGCGTAGCTCTTCTGCCGACTCTGTGCGGTCTTCAACCGCTCTCTAATCACCGCGACCTTTTCGGTCGTCTCTCTGACCATGTCTGGTCCAAGTAAGCTCCGGTCCCCAACCTCAGCCCAACATACCGGCGATCTACAAGGTCTGCCATACAAGGCCTCGAATGGTGCCATACCAATACTGGACTGGTAACTGTTGTTGTAGGCAAACTCTGCCAAAGGCAAATGATCCTCCCATGATCCCTGAAAGTCAAGCACACAAGCTCGAAGCATGTCCTCTAGAATCTGAATGGTGCGCTCTGACTGTCCATCTGTCTCGGGATGGTAAGCTGTGCTCAACAGTACCTCAGTACCCAAAGCCTTTTGTAGGCTTTTCCAGAACCTGGATGTGAAACGAGGGTCTCTATCCGATACCACTGACACTGGTAATTCGTGAAGACGAACAATCTCCTTGACATACAAACGACCCAACATGTCCACAGAATTAGTCATCCTCATACCCAGAAAGTGTGCCGACTTGGTCAGTCGATCAACCACCACCCAAACAGCATCGTGTCCCTTCGACGACCTGGGTAACCCACACACAAAATCCATAGTCACATGCTCTCACTTCCACTCGGAGATCGGTAAAGGCTGCAACAAGCCTGCGGGACGCCTGTGCTCGGCCTTCACCTGTTGGCAGGTGAGGCATCGGGAAACGAAATCCGCAACTGCCCCACGCATCCCACTCCACCAAAACTGTCGCCGCATGTCTCTATACATCTTGTCGCCACCAGGGTGCACAACCAGACGGGAGTGGTGGCACTCACGCAGTACGGTGTCTCTGTAACCACTGGGCACAAACAGCCGTCCTCTAAAGCGGATACCCTGATCGGTGCCCATCTCCCAACCCTCGAGCTTGACACCGTCCATCAATCTCTCCCGAATCCCTGCTGCCTCGGCATCCTCGGTCTGTGCCTCTAGCACTCGAGCAAAAAGCGTGGGCTGAGCCACTAAGGCACACAAGGCCATACCCTCCGTGACCTCCTCCAACTCCAGTCTGAATAAGCTCAACTGCTCCAGCATGTCCCACTCTCGGACTGCCATGCTGGCGACGCAATGACTCGACTTCCTGCTCAAAGCATCGGCGACCACGTTCGCCTTGCCCGGATGATAGAGCAACTCGAAGTCGTACTCCTCAAGTAACTCCATCCATCGCCTTTGGCGCATGTTCAGATCACGCTGCAAGAAGATATACTTGAGGCTCTTGTGGTCTGAAAACACCCTGAACTGCTCACCGTACAGATAGTGTCTCCAGCTTTTCAGCGCAAATACCATCGCTGCTAGCTCAAGGTCATGGGTCGGGTAGTTGCGCTTATGCACCTTCAACTGCCTCGAGCCGTAAGAAACCACCTTTCCACTCTGCATCAGAACACAACCTAGCCCTTCGCCTGAGGCGTCACAATACACGTCATAGCCTACTCCCCGCTCTGGCACAATTAACACTGGAGCGGTAGTCAATCGAGCATTTAGCTCGCAAAAAGAGCGCTCACACTCATTCGTCCAAAGGTACTCCGCTCCTTTGCGGGTCAAAGCTGTCATAGGTGCTGCAAGACGGGAGAAATCCTAAACGAAGCGTCGGTAATAACCTGCCAACTCGAGAAAGCTCCGAATCTCAAAAACGCTGCTGGGTCTGGCCCACTTCGACACTGCCTCAACCTTAGTTGGATCGACCACGATGCCCTCCCGAGATACCACATGCCCAGGGAACTTCACCTCTGTGAGCCAAAATTCGCACTTCTCCATATTGTCGTACAACTGGTGAGTGCGTAAGAGTGTCAAAACGGTCCGCAGATGCTCCTCGTGCGCCTCCTCACTGGGCGAGTAGATCAAGATGTCATCGACAAAGACTACAACAAACTGGTCTAGATAAGGTCTGAAGATGCCATTCATCAAGTCCATAAAGGCGGCCGGTGCGTTCGTCAAACCGAACAACATCACCAGAAACTCAAAGTGTCCATAACGAGTTCGGAACGCTGTCTTCTCTACGTCCTCGGCTCGGACCCTCAGCTGGTAGTACCCCGATCGAAGATCGATCTTCGAGAAGTACTTTGCTCCCCTCAGCTGGTTGAATAAATCATCAATCCTCGGCATCGGGTAGCGGTTCTTCACTGTCACCCGGTTCAGCTTCCTGTAATCGATGCACATCCTCAAGGCTCCACCCTTCTTCTTCACGAAAAGGGCGGGCGCTCCCCACGGAGATACGCTCGGGCGGATGAAACCCTTCTGCTGCAGTTCCTCGAGTTGTCGCTTTAGCTCGACCAACTCGGCTGGCGCAAACCGATACGGCGTCATCGATATTGGCGCCGTACCCGGGATCAGATCAATCCTGAACTCCACCTCACGCGCTGGTGGCAATTCTGATAGCTCCTCCGGGAAGACCTCCGGGAACTCACGCACTACCCTCGGTAGCTCTCTGCTTCTCTGCACGACCTTTGTCTCAGATCCCGTAGTCAAGGCGGATAAGAGAACTCCGCTCTTGCTACCCAAAACACACGTGATCACCCTATCACCTGACCTCACTGTCACCTGACGTCGATAGCAGTCGATCGTCCCTCGATACCTCGCGAGCCAGTCCATACCTAGAATCACGTCAAAGGCGTTCATGTCAAGAACGAGTAAGTCACCAAGAAAGGGGCAATCTGCCACCCTAATCGCACAGTCTCTACAAACGGTGCTCAACACCACCTCACCCGTAGCCGGGGTCTCCAAACAAAGGGGTTGACTCAAAGTCTCCACCCGCAAACCCAAAGAAGAAGCAATAGATGAAGATATGAACGAATAGGAAGCTCCCGTATCAAATAAAAATGAAGTCCACGCATTATAAAGTAAACACGTACCCTGAGTGGCCTCATGGCCGGCGTACGGCCTCTCAATCCTGGAATCAGTAACTGCATAGACTCGGACCTGCTGTGCCGGCGGTCCTCCTCTCGGTGGTGGGGGAAGTGCCATCTGCTGCCCAGCTCTCGGCTGGTGCCTCTGACCTGCTGCTCCCACCGCCTGACGCGGAGCTCTCTGCTGTGGTGCCTGACGTGGCCTGCCAGGTGGTGCAGGGCGAATCTGAGTCTGCTGGGGCCTCGGTGCAGGCGCCCTACCAGCTAGCTCAGGGCACGCCCGAATGAAATGATCAGATCGACCACACTGGTAGCATCCCCTCTGTCCCCCCTGCTGTGCCAGCTCAGGACACGCACGCATGAAGTGGTCGGCGCTGCCGCACTAATAGCACCCCCTCGGCTCACCCTACTGTCTGTCTCTGGTCCCCTGGGGACGATCATCATGGCGCTCTACAGGTCCGTTGCCCCTCGGGCAGTCTCGTGCCAGATGACCCTGTTGTCCACACCGAGGACACAGTTGTGCCACCGGGGTGGGTCCAACTAACACTATGGTCCCTGCTCGGCGCATGTCATCCTGGTGAAACTGAGACTGAAAGTGTCCTGCAACTCTCTATCTGCGTCGGTCTCGACGGTCAGACGGCTGCATAAAGCCCCTCGGCCTAGGCCTAGTCTCTCGAACCCTGATAGTCTCTCTGAAGTGTCTCTCTATGGCTAAAGCCTGATCCAAGAGTGTGGAGTACTCTGCGGTCCTGAAGGCGATAACCCTGTCGGCTATCGACGGGATGAGCTCGTTCTCAAATCTCCTGCATCGATCATCCGCAGTCTGAACCAACTCTGGCGCGAAGCGGGCCAAAGAAGTAAACCTCACTGCGTACTCAGAAACGCTCAAACCCCTCTGACGTAAATCCAGAAACTGTTGACGCCGGTCATCCCGAATGGAGCGAGGGAAGTACTGTTCCAAGAATAGTCTGCTGAACAACTGAAAATCATTGCCGACCCTGTCCTGCACTGACTGCCACCAGTAGTAGGCCTCTCCCTCAAGCTGAAAAGTGGCGAACGAAACCCTCAAGCGCCCCTCCGATACACCAGAGGTATCGAGGTTGCGGGTAACCCGCTCCAACCAGCCCGAAGCTGCCTCAGGGTCCGCTCCCCCGGAGTAGGTCGGCGTACCAAGTCTACGAAACTCTCTGAGCGACTGGGCCGTGAGGCTATCAAATTGTCCTGGCCTCTCCCCAAAATCTGCTGAAGCAACAGGCACGGGCTCTGGTGCCGGTGTTGTAGTCCCCTGCTGCGCACTCAAGGCTGCTAGTACAGCGCGAACCACCTCCTTGAGAGGGGTCGCCTGAGTCGGCTCTGCGACTGGAGATGTCCTGGGTGGCGACCCTGTTGGTCCACCCTCAAAGCGCTGATGTTCTGTGGAAGCAGCATCCTGGGAGTCAGCTGCCCCCTCCTGCTCAGCGGCAGGTGCCTGACTCGGGCCCCCAGCTGGGCGGCTCCGGGTACCTCTCGGAACATACGTACGAGCCATGTCGTCTATCCGCCTGCACGGATAACGCACATGTTCAGTACTTAGTTCAACAACGGTTCTCACACATTACAAGGACGATCACACGCGTCACACAAGTCACCCGCAATTACGCCCCCCCCCCCCCCCACACACACACACACTAGTAGATATATAAACTCATATAATATGGCACACAAGTTCGCATCTCTATGCGTCTCACAACAACAACCAGCGATTTAGCAATCCACCACCAACTCCCACAGGAGGGTTCCAACTCAAGCACACCACACAAACACCAATCAAAAGGCATACCCCTTGCTCGGGTATACTTCCGCAAAGAGGGGTTCATCACTTAACACAATTCAATTCAACAATCACCCTTAACCCTTCCTTCCCTTCCAAAGATTTCCATTTCTTAACTTTTACTCAAAGCTTTTCGTGTCGATCTCATGTTGTTATAACCCGATTCAGGCGTCCCTGAACCTCATTGTAACAACTAGACAATCGAACCATCATGCTCAACTACAGAGGCACCCCTGAGTCAACCAATGATGGTGCAAACATTTTAGTTCTACTGAAAATTCGGCATGACCCATTCGTATTTTCCCTTAACCCTCCGCTTAAGCGGGACAAGTACTAACACAAAATCACAAGGCAAAAGTACACAGAGTTCTCATGCTCGGCCAAAGACATCACACAGTCAATAAACGGAGTTCTCATGCTCCTAAAGTACACAACGCAATCAATAAACGGAGTTCTCGTGCTCCCAATTACTACGGGGTACTCGTGCCCCAAACTCGCCACACACGGGCATACGGGATTCTCGTGTCCCAATCTCACCACACAAGGGCATACGGGATTCTCGTGTCCCAATCTCACCACACAAGGGCATACGGGATTCTCGTGTCCCAATCTCACCACACAAGGGCATACGGGATGCTCGTGTCCCAATCTCACCACACAAGGGCATACGGGATTCTCGTGTCCCAAACAAGCTCTCATACAACGGGTTACGGGGTTCTCGCGCCCCACCCAAAACACTCAATACCAACACACATGGAGTACTCATGCTCCAGACAAGCAGTCAACCACAAGTCAAAACTTGAACATGACCAAACTACACTTGAAAAATCTTCGAAGTACTACACCAAAATGGCAACACCACCAACCGTTGGCTCACCCTACCATGAATGCATAGCGGGTCGGTCATTGACCGTTAATCCAATTCCGATCTCAACCATTCGGCTTCACCGATCACTAGGGAGAGGATACCAATCAAGTAATGCAAACATTGTAGCGTAAGGTTCCATTTAGGACAACCATTAAAGCGACTCACGACTCAGACTCCCTAACTCTACCCACCTAATTGACTTCGGTCCGAGGTTTGAAAATCAGTTCATAAGACACCTGTTTCAAATGAAACCAGGCTCTGATACCAAATTGTCACACCCCAAATCCGGTTCTTGCCCGGACTCGAGGCATGACTAGAAATAAATGATTTAAATGGTAACAAATCAACAATAAGTTCCTGTAAAACTCCAATAAGAAGCTCAAATCCACAAAATTTAGTTTAAAACATAAATAACCCTCCAGGGATGTAATAATAATCCTCTACAAAATCTGTTCCAAACGGAAATAGAATAAAACGAAGTCGCTATAGACACCTACACCGAGAAGCTCCCGAGCCTCTACTCCTCAATCAAGCATGTAAACACAACAGTAAACTCACAGGGGTGAGCTTGCGCTCAGTAGAGAAAACACAAAACAAGATGGACCTTAAACTCAATAAAGTCACCAGCAAAGTCAACAAGATAGATCTTAACAAACACCGATAATAGGTAAACCAGTTCAATGCCGTGGCACATGAAGTCTCCACCCTCCGATCCACATATGATGTGTCCTCTCGGATTTTCCCCCAAATCCAGAGGAGACGCATACCATTGAGGCGACCGGAAACAACCCTTCGGGGCGCTTAACATCGGGATTCTCAGAAACGTCTCCAAAGGATTTTATGTCCTCGGGAACCAAGGTATTACTCCCATAGGGAGCATACACATGGACAATTCAATAATAATCAGTTAATAATTGAATAACGCACTCAACCGAAACACGAAATAATCCAATCCCAACAACCACCCATTCATTGTCAAACATAACTCACACATCACCAATTCATCACAACACACCATGCACGAATCACATATTCACAGCACACCAATCACACAATTCACAACTTACCGATCACTTACCAGCCTCGAACCAACGGGGCATCGATCACCTGATTGCACCGCTCGGTACAACCAGTCATACTCGATGCTCCAAGCAACCATTTAAGTAAATCAAGTAATCACTCAAATACATTCAAGTCAAGTGGGAGTTTAATCAACCAAACATAAAACCTTTAAACGAGCATTCACACATGCCATTCAACTAGTTCCGTTAGACTCTTTAGCCTATCCACTAACAACCAACAACCAAGCATGTGATCCTAACACGCAACTAATCCGAGGGCTTTGCCAAGGCTCCTCTACCAGACAAACAATTCCCAAGTATTGAAAGCGTGTTACACTGGTGATTGGCATCCTATTCATTCACCACTAGACAATTCCGGTTATTAGTAATTGAAAGACAATTATTCTAGTTATTCGCATCCTATAGGCATCTCTAGGACCTTTCCAATTTTATTAGCCTAACATGCATACTAAGCATCGTAAACGAGGGGTTAAGGCTTTCCCTACCTCGAGGTCTTCCTCTCAACACTTTGATGAAGCCCGGTGGTCACCACTCCGTTCTTCACTCGGGTCCCGGCGTGGTCCTTGCTCCTCTAACTCGATCCTCAACGTCTTGGACACAAAGAAACGTTAATTAGACTCCACTTAAATAGCAAGTAAGACCCCCAAAGCCCCTCCAAAGTTCAGCTCAAAACCAAGATCAACCAAGGTGAAAAACCCTCGACGAAACCCCCCACCCTGGTCTGCCACGGACCTGGTCACGGATCCGTGTGGCCAAACATCACGGTTACCATCACGGTTACCATCACGGAGCCGTGACGAGTGCCGTCACGGACTCCCTCACGGAGCCGTGACGTCGCCCGTCACGGGATCCGTCACGGATCCGTGGCGCACCAGGGCAGTTTCGCCCTTCTTCAACCTCCAGCTCCTTTTCTCCGAAAAACCACCTTCAAATCCCAAATTTTACCCCTTCCAACTCCCAAAACAGTCCAAAACCCTCAATACTCCATTACCCATGGTAGGAATTAACACACAAACAAGTTTCCAATGATTCATCAAATCAAAACCAACTTAAAAGCTCCAACAAACTAATGATTTCTCAACAAAACCCAACCAACCTTCTCATCAACAACATCTCCCACCATTTCTACTCAAACCCAACAACATCTAGCAATTTCACCCAAAACCCATGAAAAGAGATGAAGAGAAATGAGGATTAGAGAGTTCCATTACCTCTAGAAGATGGAGATGAAGAAGATGGTAGAGATTTTGAGGAGGGGTGGCTAAAGGAAGGCTTCAAGTGGCCTCTTCTTCCTTGATTCTTCTTCAAAGCTCCATGGGAGCTCTTCTCTCTTGCTCCTACTCCAATTTTCGGCTACACCCAAAAGAATGAGTTGAATTTGCTTTTCCAATCTCATATAATACCTAGATGTGTCAAATGACCAAAAGCCCTTGAGCTAGAATCCCTTGTAGAAGCTTTTGGGAGGGTAAAAGGGTCTAAGACTACTCCCTTTTCTCTCTTTCAACCAAAAAGGGACAAGTGTCCAAATAGGTTAGGTATTTTTCCAAAATAATTCCCAGCACAATAAAATAATGCTTTTAGTCGATAAAAAGTCTCGAATTGACCAAAATTGACTTTCTCCAACATTATACTCAAACGAAAGGAATTTCTCTCCTTAAGCCAACCGTGATGATGGCTAAGTCGTTTGGGTTCCGGAAAAGTCCCGAGTGACTTCTTGAGTCATCGGTTGACTTTCCGGTAGCAAGTCAAACTTGCTTGGAAAGCCGCCGGTTCGACCGGGAGCGGGTCTTACATTATGCCTGCAAGCTTAAAAGCGTTTAAAATTGTGTTCTTTTAGATCATGCCGCTGACAGAGGAAAGGGAAAGCTAGGCGAGTGACCGAGATAACGACCGAGCTTGATTGTGCGCTTTTGGAGAAAGCATGCGAGGTAGGGAAAAGTAGCCGGATCTCGGCCCTGACTAGGGAAAGTTAACAGTAGAATTGCATGTGACACCGGGGTGTCGTGGGTTAAGTAGGTTTATCGAATATTATAAATGCATGATACGGGAACGTAGCGAATATTGGAAATGCATGTGACACTTAGTAGTGTCGTAGGAGCAGAGAGCTTAGCGTTATTAGAATTACTGGAGGCATGTGACCATGCCCAAAGGTTGATTGCGAACTTATCGAGATTAGGAGTACTGGAGGCATATGACCATGCCCGGAGGTTGTTTGTGAAACTGTTGATATTAGGACTGTTGGAGTTATTGGTTATGCCGGAGGTTGATTGTGTATTTTGCGTCTTGGGCGGCCATGAGAGCCCGTGTTTTACTGTTGTGTCTTGGGTGGCCATGAGAGCCCGTGTTTTACTGTTGTGTCTGGGTGGCCGTGAGTGCCGTGGGGTTGTTGAGCCCGTGAGTTACTGTTGGTGTGCCTTGGGTGGCCGTGAGTGCCGTGGGGTTGTTGAGACCGTGAGTTACTGTTGGTGTGTCTTGGGTGGCCGTGAGTGCCGTGGGGTTGTTGAGCCCGTGAGTTACTGTTGGTGTGTCTTGGTTGGCCGTGAGTGTCGTGGGGTTGTTGAGCCCGTGAGTTACTGTTGGAGTGTCTTGGGTGGCCGTGAGTGCCCGTGGGGTTGTTGAGCCCGTGAGTTATGGTTGGTGTGTCTTGGGAGGCCGTGAGTGCCCGTGGGGTTGTTGAGCCCGTGAGTTATGGTTGGTGTGTCTTGGGAGGCCGTGAGTGCCCGTGGGGTTGTTGAATCCGTGTTTTACTGTTGGTGTCTTGGGTGGCCATGAGTGCCTGTGGAGTGTTGAACCTGTGTTGTTGCTGCTTGTTGAACTTTGCTTGTGATTGTGATTGTGCTTGCCCGAGGTTAGTGACCCGACTGTGTGTTGGGAAGTGGTGTGGAATTTGGCTGGCTTACCTGACATGGATCGGTAAGTTGCGAGCGTTCTTTGGCTGGCCTGACCGAGTTTGAGTCTCGCGGGAGGTTGCGAGCGTTCTTTGGCTGGCTTGACCGAGTTCAAGTCTCGGGAAGTTGCGAGCGTTCTTTGGCTAGCCTGACCGAGTTCGAGTCTCGAGAGGTTGTGAGCGTTTTTAGGCGATGAGAGGGCAGCTCCCCTTCCGACTAGCTATCGGAAAAGCAGCGCTGTATATATCGCCAACAGGTCGACCGCCTGGAGCCTGACAGGGATTGGCAAAGCGCGTGGGGCAGGCTCGAGCCCAGCCGGTTAGCAACCGGCACTGAGCAGCTGACAGGAGTGTGATCCTTTGTGATCTTGTTTGGTGTGTGATCCTTTGTGATCTTGGGTGTTGCGTGGTGGTCTGTCGTGTCTTTGGAGGAGGTCGTCGATCGTTGTGTCGGGTCTACCTTACGTGTCCGAGTGTTGAGTCGGCTGAGGAAAGTATCAGTGTGTGGGTGTCGGTCGGGTTACTTGAGTTGGGGATGGTGTTCCCGGTGTTGAGTTGGTTGTTGGTGTTACCGACATTGTCTGCTAATTATGCCGTAGTCAGTCTGTTATCCGTGATGGTGAGCTAACGCTCACCCCTAGCTGCTTTTCCTACAGGTACCGGTCGCAGGTTGGACTAGGTGAGCTTCCGAAGCTTGAAGAGCTGGGAGCGGGATTCTGGGTTTATTTTGAGTCTAGCGACGGATACCACACTTTTGTCCACTTGTTGGGACGTGTTTTAAGTTGTAAATATTATTTTGTTGAACAAACAGTGATCTTAAAGTGATTTAATGTAAAATGTTTCGTAATATTTTGTCGTTTTAAAAGTTCATGTCCTGAGTTCGGTTTACTGAAATTGGGGCGTGACACGGGTTCCCCGCCCCATTTCCATCCTTAGTTGTGACATCTGTCTCGTCCTATCATATTAGGGTTGCCCAAATAAGAGGAGGCAGTAGATATTTCCTGTATTATCAGTGTGTGACAACAAGTTATCCATCCGCTGAAAAGATGTTAGAATTGAAGAAAATCGAAGATTTATGATAATTGACCACTTGTCCAGACATATGACCGAAGGCATCTAGGGTAGTTTTTAAATTAGCGTCCTCCATCTTATTTTCCTTGCAAAGTATATAGTAGTGATCAGGAAAACAAAAATGTGGGTGAACGTAAGGGACCCCGTGATTTTCTTAGAATTGTACACTTATTTCACCATAAGAGAGAGACCCTCGATGTAGAATAGAAACAAAAAAGAGGATAATGGGTATCCTTGTCAAATCACCTTCTAAGGTCGTATACTACCCGTCTCCTTGCCAGCCAAACTAACCATGTAGCGAACTGTACTAGGGCATATGGAAATTAGTTCCAGCCCGATGTGTGTTTATCCTTAAGGTGTCCAACATAGTAAACATGAAAAGCCATTTAACCCTATCATAGGATTTTCTCATATCCAATTTAACTGCCATAAATTCATCTCAAGCTTGAGTATTCTATTTTAGGAAGTAAACGAACTCATAAGAAATAACGATGTTGTCCCGAATTTCTCCCCCTACGAAAAATTCCGCTTGATTGTCATAGATTAACCCATTGAATTCAAACTTGGGTATGTACGCCAGGACCTTGGATATGATCTTGAACAAGACATTACATAGGAAATGGGGTGGAGATAATAACTTGGGTTGGGGACAAAACCTTTAGGATCAATGTAAGGATAGTATTGTTGAGGTAATTCAGTGTGCTCTTTGTGGTGAAGACCTCCCGCACAAAGACCACCACGTCATTGACCACAATTTCCCCAAAATGCTAGTATAAATAGGGTTTAAGTCCGTTTATCCCCAAATATTTATTTGGCCCCATATCAAAGATGGTTTTTCTAACATGTTCCATAGTAATCTTGTGGAGAAGGTCGGTGTTCTGGGAAATGGATTGCTAAGGATGGTGGTAGAAGCGAAGGTTTCGAACTTGTGAAACCACTGAATGAAAGATTTCCCTGAAATAATCTTCTTAGAGGCCCTCCAGACCATTACCCTACGAGATCGGCCGACCTTGTTTGCTTGCAATTTCTCGAATCTGTTTATGAACTTTTAGTACGATGCCGACGTGTCGAGGATCTTCATAAGCCTGTTACCCGTCACGAGCCAATGCTTATTTTCCCGCTGCTTCCAATACATGTACTTCTTGTCTAATGCCAGTCCGTATTATATAATGATGGGCTCCCGTTGTTGACCCTAGGTCTATCTGTTCTACCATTTAACAACGTAGTATGTCGTTGGCATCAACAAATTTTCCATGTACTTTCTTTTAACACATCACGCCCCCACATTGGAGATATGAGTTTGTATTGTTCATTGTCCCTCACAAACGTTCTGAATTATCCAGTCACATCCCGGATCCTCTGTCCATATATTCTCAAACTGTAAGTGTGATGTCCCCTTCTCTAGACTTGGACCTCTCGTGTTCATCAACAAGAGTAGATGATATGAATTTGTGATCTCCAAATTGGTGAGGGTAGCTCTAGAGAAAGGTTGGTTCAAATCCCTAAAAGCCAAAGCCTTGTCAAAACAAACATCCATCCTAATCACCATGTCCTTCTTCTGGTGCCGACGTAACTCTATGTCCCGAAACCCTATGTCCTCCAACGCATCTTAAAGTTTGTCCGTAAGGCGTCTAGGATATAGCCTACCCCTATTTCTCCGACTAGTGGACGACCCTATTAAAATCCCCAACAAAAAAGTCGGCCTCCTCCTCCGTTCCCAAATTTCTGAAGGCAGTCCAAAATTCCAGTCTCTTTGTATTGGTTCCTCATAGATCGCCGTGAACCTTAACCCCTCCCTCCCCCCCCCCCCCCCCCCAGCGATTGTACCAACCATCAATATAATATGAATTACCTCAAAATTGACTGGTTCTTACGATGGAAAAATAGGGTTGTGTCTTTTTTGCCCATCTTCGTTCCTCTTGAGAACCTCAGATTCCGTTGTAGAAGTTTCACCTCATATGTCACGCACAAGATTTCGCACATGAAGAGGAGATCCAACCATGCTGGCTGAGTAGTACCTTCAGATGAGCTTGATGTTGATCTATCTCGAACCCTATGCAATTCCACGAGAGGATTTTCATCCCGACAAACAATACTCTATGCCTAGGTTGAAGCTTACATTTACAACAATAACCCAAACGAAGAGGATATTATACCTCACTCTTCTAATATTTTTATATATAATACTACTTTCAAAAGATAGAATTTTGATATATATACATATTTTCTTTGTTTGATAGGTAAGAGTTTAAATTTTTTTTTGTTCATTACGACCACAAGAAAGACAGGGAGGATAAGGATTGGGTTGGGGGCAAAACCAAGAGTTCCATCCTATGGCTAGCGTTAATTCTTATTTTGGGCTTCTTAGTCTCCGTCTTCCTCAATGTGATGAACATCAATGTCATGACAACAATATTACAGTGTTAGAGAGAGAAATTCTATCCTCTCTCTAGAAACTTCTCATCCCTCAACTCTTCAACCCTAATCCTCAAAGTGTCATCGTCGGTAGTGGCCTCGTGGCTACAACCACTGAGGTCACTACCGGTCCTCCCCCCTTCTGTTTCCCTTTCTCTGTTGCCTCTCCCTTCATCCGATGGTTTCGTGGTGTTTAGCTTCTCCTCCTTTTCCAGCGTCTTGGGCCAGATCTGGTCGTGGGATACTCTTCCCCTCTCCTATGTTGGGGATCGTTGTAGATCGGGCTCGTCGTCGCTGAGTTGGTGTAAGTTTCTTCACCCTCGACTCCCCCGTCTTCTTTCCCATTGTTGCTTCGTGGATGGCTCCCCCCTCTATCTTCGGCGTCTTGCTCCAATTCTGACCGTGGGACACGCTTCTTCACCATCTCGGATGGTGATCGTCGTGGTGCTGGCCTGATCTCACTGCAGTGGTGTTTGGCTTTGTTCGTGGCTTCTTCGGGTGTAGATCTTGCCCTTGTGGTCAGATCTAAGACTCCTTCGCTCTGTTGTCTGGGTTTTTTGTTCTGATCTGGAACCGTTGTTCCCTCGGGTCATCTCCAGGTGTTGGCCAGAGATGTACTATTTCTGTAGGTCGAGGGAGAGATCTATTGGATCGGCTTCTTCGGATTGAGGTAAGGTGCTTGGTCCCTCCTAGCTCTCCCTCTGCCTTTCTTTCTCTATGCTTTTGCTCTTCAGTTGTTCCCGGCTACATCTGTGGCGTGAGCTTGCCGGTTTTGGGTGTTAACCCCGGTGAGTGTTAGAGCTTCCTGGTTCTGTTTAGAAGGCTTTAGCTATAGTAATTAGGGTTTGTGGTTTCCGGTGGGTAACCGTGGAATTTTTCTCCGTCGTAAGCGGTGTTGACCGCTGGCTATAATAGGGCTTCTTCCTCTCTACTGAGAGGTCGGTAGCTTTATTGAGAAGGGAGTTAGGGTCGATCCATCTTGGGCTCAGGTTCAGTCTTCTCTGGTTTTGGTTTCGAGTTTAGGAGTTGTAAATTTGTGCTTAATGGTTGTCGTACTTGGGCATTTAGACCATTTTTTCAAGTTGTTCTTCATGGTTGTCAAATTCAAGTTTTACACCTCAATCTGTTAGTTTTTTCCTTTTGGTTGTTTTATTGGTGTTGGTTGGTGGTTTCAGGTCAAAATCCCCTTGTTGGGATCTAGTTGTTATGGCTTTACCCTTAGTGTGTTGAGGTTCTTGGTTGTGGTTTGGTTGAGGTTCTATTCGTAGAAAGCTCTTTGGTTGTAGCTTCACCCCTGCTCTTCACTTCAAAGAGTAGGTTTTTTTAAATATGTTTTGCTGATAAAAAAATAGCAAAGTCATTGATTATGCGAATAAGTAAAAAAAATGTGAAGTCAGGCGAGCTACATTTTAAGTAGGATTGAAGAAATACGAAACAATATGTTTTTATTTGAAAAAATGGAATGTGTATAAGCTTTCTTTTTATCATTTTTAGATTCTGTGTTATCTTACTTTTATTCGTCCCATGAGGAGAAATCTAATAGAAACTCCTCTTATCCTAAAAACTGTGTGAACCGATCCTAGCCACACACCCTTTAGATCCAACGTTCACCATAATGTCACATCATCACCCCAATTCCACCATAACTCACGCCACTTTCATCCTCTCTCACACAAGCATGGGCATAATTGTAATAGCATGGTGTCATGTGGACAAATGTCCTTTCTTAACCAATTCACTAATTTAATATTTCCCGATTCGTTTGAACTCCGATTAGCTTCAAACTTGCGCCAATATTTTTCTTTTTTCAAGGGCTTTAAATCAAGATCAGTCATGAATATATTTTGAAGCACGAAAATAAAAAGTTATATTGGGGTGATAAAAACAATATTGAGTGTTGATAAATATTCACCAATAAATTTTTTATATCGGGGTATCAAACTAGTGCTAAATAGTGTTTAGTGTTGATAAAACTAGTCCTTGGTGTTCATAAAAAAACATGTGATGATGTGATAAAAATCATGTTCGATTTTGGAAAATGAGGTGATAAAACTAGTGTTCAGTGGTGATAAACCCAGTGTATAGTGTTGATAAACCCAGTGTATAATGTTGATAAAAATTACCCAAACTTAACTTTTTTTTTAAAATCAGCCACGAAATAAGGGTGATAACCTAGAGTTTAGTGTTGATAAAAAACTATGTGATGGGATGATAAAAACACATGTAATTTAATGATAAACACAATGTTTAGTGTTGATAAAACTAGTGCTTAGTGTTTATAAAAAACATGTGATGATGTGATAAAAATCATGTTCGATTTTGGAAAATGATGTGATAAAACTAGTGTTCAGTGTTGATAAATTCAGTGTATAGTGTTGATAAACCCAGTGTATAGTGTTGATAAAAATTACACAGACTTAACTTTTTTATTAAAAAAAATCAGCCCCGAAAATAAGGGTGATAACCTAGAGTTTAGTGTTGATAAAAAAACATGTGATGGTATGATAAAAACTCATGTAATTTAATGATAAACATAGTGTTTAGTGTTGATAAAACTAGTGCTTAGTGTTCATTGAAAAACATGTGATGATGTGATAAAAATCATGTTCGATTTTGGAAAATGAGGTGATAAAACTAGTATTCAGTGTTGATAAACTCAGTGTATAGTGTTGATAAACTCAGTGTATAATCTTGATAAAAATTACCCAGACTTAACTTTTTTTAAACAATCAGCCCCGAAATAATTTTTTTTTCCGTGCTTCAAAATATATTCATGACTGATCTTGATAGAAAGCCCTTGAAAAAAAAAATATTGGCGCAAGTTTGAAGCCAATTAGATTTCGAACGAAGCGGGAAAAATTAAATTTGTGAATTGGTAAAAAAAAATATGATAGTTTTACCAAAAAACCCCTACAACTTATTAAAAAAGTGCTGTTTTTTTCGGTCAACAAGTCAACAACCCAATTGCATCTCATCCATTCATTCTTAAATTGGATGACTTGGATTGGTTCACACGGTTTTTACGTTAAGAAGTGGTTTCTATTTGATTTTTCCTCTTCGTAGTGCGTTTATGCAAGTATTATATTTCTCAATTTTATTGCACTAAAACCCGTTCTAACAAAACTAAATTGAGATAAAACTCAATCCAAACTAATCTAATCCTGATTTTTTTTTTATTTTGCAATGCCACTATGTTCATATACGTTGCTTGTCATCGCCGATATGCTCCTCACCATCGTCAATTGATGATACTAGCATTCCTCTCAATTGATGTTAGCTATTACGGTAGTAACTGAAAATAAACTGAATATTTATGAAGAAGATTAAAAATTTCGAGAAAATCTGATATTGACGTCGATAACTGAAACTTTAGATTTGATTGCAAAAAATCAACAGTTGGACCGGGAGCACCACTACCAATATCCATAGATGGTATGAATCACTAATTAATGGTTTTTGACTTAAAAATGAAGGTCTCCATGTTCAGTGTAGACTTTGGGAAGTCAAGAATTGTGAAGAAAGAAGAAATCAAAGTTGGCATAAGTATTGAAGTCAACAAGGGTGAGTAGAAGATGTCTAAAGATGCAATAAAGGCAAAAGTGTAGTAGTGAGCGGTGGTTGGGAGGTTTTTAGGAAAGCAAATCATCAACTCTTGATCCTCAGTGTGATCTAAACTTCATGTGTACCTACTTTTGGTTGGACAGCCAATCCAATAAATTTGTCCATTTCCAATCTGTTTTGTCATTTGTTCCTTTTTATTGTTGCGCACGTGTTTGTATTTTTGATTAATGATCAAATAAAAGGCAGTTAAACAGATCATATAAAATTCATATATACTGTTATAGCAAGTGCCAATGTATCGTGCATGTAAACCATATATTATGGTAATTAGCGTGATCATCACAATTATCAATGGTGGGATGTGAATGGTGATTGGGAAATGTTGGATGTTGGAAGACAAATATTAATTATCAATTAGTGCGATTGATTTCATCGCCAACCGAAACTAATGATCAATATTATATGGAAAGTTTTAGTTCAAATTGGTGTAGCTACTCATAAATTTTGCAGTTCGATTTCATGACTATAAATTGGTCCTACATAATGTGTGCCCATTAAATAAATCACACTACCAAAATTAAACATAGAAATGCAAGATCGGATCTCTAACTCTCCTGGGTAGTTGATGTATTTCATTTACTGCATATATTTTATACAAACATAAGGTTGAGGTTGTATGTAAAAACTTACCTTGAAGTATTTATTATTATTTTTTTACTGAAACATGCAATTTTATTAATATCAGAATTTAATTATACAGATGTGCAATATGAAACATATTCTTTGACCACAAAATAAAGTTGTTTGCAGTTCTTTTAACATTATAACCGTCATAGACGGTATTGAGACGCCACATAGGCAGGAAGGAAAGGTGGGGGTTGAAAAAAAAAATTGAAAGTCCTGCTCACGGTAGTGCCTAAACGCTGTATCTCGGGGACAAAACGACCGTACTAGAACTGCATCAGTTGTATTGGGAGGATATACGTGAATCGGGATTTCCTCCCTGAAAAAAATCCCTAATTCTCTACTCACTAATCATTGAAAATGCAAAGACAATATCATAAAAAAGAAGAAAGACCCACTCGATTAGCCGTATCCATAATCAAGAGAGGGGTCGAGGAGACACGGTAGTGGAGGCCAGGGAGGAGGACGTGTCGTTGGCGGCTGCATCAGAGACAGCGACGAAATCAGAGACGACGATTGCGGCTTCAGAGGCGTCTTTAGAGACGGCGGCGGCAACTTCAAAGACGGCGGCGACGGCTTCAGAGACGGTCGCGAGACCACGAGGCTCCGAGGTGGTGAGGTCCATTGACGCCGAGGTGAGCCAGCGACAACCATCGAATTTGCAAAGGGAGGACTGAACAAGGTCAGGAGACGGTTCGCTGGTGGCGGGAGGAGGCCAACGTCGCGGTGGCTAAAAGCGGCTCGAAGGGAACGCTAGCAAGAAAACCCAAGCAGGACCCAAAAGACAGGTACATGAGAGAAGATGTAGAGAAAATAGAAGCCTAACCATGACATAGGCCATGGTAATGACCATAGCTATAGCCCTGACTTTGTCTTCATACGGCGGTTGTCGAGTATTTTATGTACTTTTTTGTATTAGATAATAGTAATAGGGTAAGTATTGATCATTATTGATTAGTAATCGGACAAAATTTGGGTCAATGTTTTAATAATTTTTAATTCATAAAGGTACGTAAAGAATATGTGATCAATTCATAAGACACGTATATTATCTATGATCAATTCATAAAAATACGTAAATAATACGTGATCAAAACTTAAGGTAATTTTTTGGCTAAAAGATGCTGCTTTTATTAAATTCAGAGGAAATCATACTTTGGAGTGCGTTAGGTAGTGGTCCTGACCACAGAAGAACATCATTAGACCGAGTCTTCCTAGTTAACCAGTGAGAGGCCCTGTTCGTAGTCCTTTTTACAAATTGAAGGAAAAATCCCCTCATTGTGAGAAAGCATTACACGAATGTCCCGGATCAATGTTCCATTGGTGATGGCGGTGGCTCCCCATGTCGGATCATGTTTAGTAGGACCTGAGCGTCAGATTGAATGATGATAGGCCATGTACCCAATGAAGCAGTGTTCCCTAGGGTCGTTGCCAGAGCGCATGCTTCAGCCATAATGGGTGTCCAGACCCCCAACAAAAGACCATCCGCGGTGAGGCACACCCTACCGTCCACACCCCGGACAATTAGACCCCAGGACGATTGGTTTGTGTCCTGAAATATAGCCCCATCGACATTCACAATGATCGTCCCTTGGGATGGACGAGTCCATTTCGCCGACCAACTGACGGGAGTTGAACGAGGTTCCGGTATGGCAGCGCACGCCTCCCGCCAGGCCACAAGGTGGGCTTTAGCCGCCGGTATGACCTTCAGAGCCGTTGGGGCTTTGTCACCCCATTTCAACTCATTTCAGGCCTTCCACATTTTCCATAGAACTGCTAATATGTCTGCAGTCTGAGTCCGAGAACTCGTTGCATCGACCCCTTCCCTCCAAGACACAAAGCCCGCTGAGAAAGCAGGAAGAGGAGCCCACCAATTAAGGCAATTGATTTGACACATTAAACTTTAACTAGTTTATTATTCGTAACCAATACTTTATGATATGTTTTTCTATTTAACCCTTAGATATTTATGTCTCTTCCAACCCATCCATTTTTTTCTAAATTAAACTCTAATGTTGTTTTTATATTGGTCGACTTCAATAGTGATAAGATTGTGTATTATGAGTTTAGAATGATTTATAATTTTTATGCAACAAAATCGATGAGGGATGATTCCAAAGATGAGTGTTGACAGCCATGCAATCGGGCTAAGGCGGTGGCAAGATTCTACGAAGTTGGGCAACAAACAAAAGAAGGCAGACAAAGTTAATTGTGTTGGATCAGTTAAAGATCAAATCGTTGACACAAATAAAAGTATCCGCAGCCATGTCTTGCTTTCTAACAGATATATCTCTATCCTTGTTTGTCGGGTCAACAAGTTTGACCAGAATCTCCAGCACCTCGGAAAGAGTCTTTCTTTCTTTGTCTCATGCCGTAATCCCCGGAAAGATGAGACAGAAACGGTAACATTATGAGCACACCATTGACGTAAAATGTAAGTTATGACTCTGTGAATGAAGAAATAAAAAAAAATACAACATACCCTTGTATGATAAGGTGCTAAAGGGATTAACCAACATTATTGTTGTGACTTACGAGGACAATTAAAAACCAGGCATGAGATCGACCATTCCTCACTAATGTTGTTGGACCATGAACCCAGAACTCGCTGGGCATTTCGGATCCCATGTCCAATAAAGAAGGCCTATTTAGTCACGTTTTGGGCCGATGATGAAACCAAAACAAATAAGACTCAAGTTCTTGAAACACATTCCCATGGGTTTAAGAACAACAACAGTACAGGGTAATTTGTTGTCGACGAAATCATCTAAATGGTTGATCAAAATGCAATTTGTCAAACGATTTATAGTCGCCGTCGAATTCATACCCGAGAATTTGTCGTTAAAGTCAATCGAATTAAGATTCAACTACAAAATTACCCAAGTTTCGTCGATTTCAGCTACAACAGCCAAATTTCTCACCACCAATGGCTGGTTTTGTCAACAGAAAAAGAGTTATTGGTCAATGACCCTTTCTTCCTCTATATAAGGGAATCTCTTTCTCTTGCACTCTCTCCATTCTCACATTAAAATGCCTGTCGATTTCATTCCCTTTCCACTATATACAATTAATTTTTTCATTCCCTATCTTCGGCTTCCCAAACCCCTTCCTACCAAATCAACCTATCCCAAACTTTCAAATACTCCCTCCCTCCAATTTAATTCTTCCAAATTTAAGGTTACCGTTCTTTCATCTCCTCTACTTAGAGAATTAGAACGTTATCGGTCTATCAACATGAAGTGTCTGATGTAGAAGGTAATAAAATTAAAATCAATATAATTGATATGATTCGATTACGGTGGTTAATTACATTGATATGTAATCTTTATTTCCTTCTCATAGTCTTGTAATCTCCTATATATAGGGGTATCAAACCTCATTATAATATCAAGAAAAACATTTTCAGTTTTATAATTTTACATGATATCAGAGCTTTGGGTTGTGGTCCTTGACAATCTCTCATGAATACGTAGCTTTGCCCACTTGTTAGCTTATAGTTCTAACAAGTGGGCAGTGCATCTGAAAGACATATTGATCCTACTTTGTATTTTGTTTGAGTTATTTTATTTCGCTTCCGCATATTAGTCATCAACCACAATCGTGTTCTACCTTCTACAATGTTTGCTCCGTCAGCCATGAGATGAGATGTTTTGCACCGTCGGCCACCAGACAAGATGCCATTTGCATTGTCAGCCACGAGACGAGTAGCCGTTTGCACCGTCGGCCCCGAGACGAGATGTCGTTCGCACTGTCGGCACCGAGACGAGATGTCGTTTGCACCATCCAAAGACATTAGACGTTATTGTTCTATAATCTCCTTTTCAAATCGGGCATTACGAAACTACATGCCCCAACTTGAGGGGGAGTGTAGAAGGTAATAAAATCAATCAATATAATTGATATGATTCGATTACGGTGGTTAATTACATTGATATGTAATTTATTTCCTTCTCATAATCTTGTAATCTCTTATATACAAGAGTATCAAACCTCATTATAATATCAAGAAAATCATTTTCAGTATTATAATTTTACAGATAATGAAGGACTGAGTGAAAAATGGTCGAGGAAGCACCGGGTTCTGGGGTCAGGGCTCGGGTACTCGAGCCCGATTCATCATTTAAGCCCGCTTTTTATCCCGTTCAAGTTTAAAAGGCAACATATTGAATTAACTTTAGGCCTTACTTGATCTGATCGTAAGTTTGAACTGTTAAAAACCCAGACTGGACTCCGCCCGAGAATTTGAACTTCGCCCGAGAAGACAGAGTTGGCCCGGTCGTCAGCAGCTAGGAGTATTATTAGAGGAAGACCTTGAGGTAGGGGAAATACTAAACTCCTCGTGCACTTAAATACTTAGTATGCCTATTAGGTTAATAAAATCGGAAAGGTCTAGTTGTACGTAGGAATCACTAGAATAATCGTCTTTCCTTTACTAATAACCGGACGTGTCTCGTATGCATGCGTAGGATGTGAATAACTAGTTTAACTCCCTTTCAATACTTGGGAAATTGCTTTACTGGTAGAAAGGCCGTGATGAACCATAGGATTGGTTGTGGTTGTCTCACATGCTTGCTTGTTTAGTTTAAGATAAATTAAGAGTCTAATGAAACTAGCTAAATCGTATGTTTGAATGATTGAATGAATGCTTGAATATTTGGATGAATGAATGAATGATTGAATGATTAAATGATCGAGTGATTGAATGATTGAATGGATGATCGAGTATGACTGATTGTGCCAAACGGTACGATCAAGTGATCGATGGACCGATGGATCGTGATTGGTAAGTGTGATGGTAAGTGTAAAGATATATATGAATCTCTTGGGTGTGTGTGGTGATGAAAGTTTGATTTGCTAATCTTTGGTTGTTTGACGTGTTGATATGTGATTCTTTTGTTCGTGTTCTTAAGATGTTTGGTTGTTTGGTATAGTACATACACCGGGGGGGGGGGGGGGGGGGGGGTAATCCGGTAGTATCATAGCCTTGGAATATTGGTTATGGACCCTGCGGGGCATTGGTTGGTTGATCCTGCGGGACTTTGGTTATTGGACCCTGCGGGGCATTGATTATACTCCCCGATGTGCGTTACCGGGAAGACGTCTAGGCCGATGTGCGTTTCCGATATGGCGTGTGATTGTTGACCCTGCGGGGCATCGGATGGTTTACCCTGCGGGGCATTGGTTGGTGGATCCTGCGGGATATGGATGGTTTACCCTGCGGGGAATGGTTACTCATTGACTCACCCGAGTGTATGCGTCCTGCAGGAGCATTACCTTGGTTCCCTATGACATATGGTCCTCAGGGATTGTTACCGGTAGCCCGATGTATGTGCCTCCTCTTGACCGAGGGAAAATCTGATATGACACGAACACTCTTGTGGATCGGAATATGGGATCCGACGTGACACAAAGAGTATTGTGGATCGGAGGGTGGTGACTTCATGTCCCACGGCATTACTTAAACGTTATATCTTCTATTGATTGTTAATAACTGCATTGTTTATTTTATTTCCTATGATTGTTACCGGCTCTTTGAAAGCGTTAAATACCCGTTTTATTCCCGTATTTCAACATCTTCTTAGTTCGTCGTATCATCGAGGCCCGAACGAAATTGTGAATTTCTATTTGTTAAACTTAAAGACCGTTATCTTTGAGAATGCGATATTGATATTATCTTGTCTATTTTACCGCATTTTTTGGATTAAAAGCATTCATTACAATATGGCCATCGGGCTAAAGAAGTTATTATTAAAATTGGAGGTTAAACTGTTTATAATTTTCCCTACTGAGCGTAAGCTCACCCCTATTTGTTTTATCTATCGTTTGTACAGGTGTGCTTGTTGAGTGGTGAATTCGAAGCTCGGGAGCTTCGGGATAGTCTGGGTGTCCTATCTTAGAGATGTTGTGGGTCTTTATATCGAACCCTATGCTTTTTACTTACTCTTTATGGAGCTTGACTCCTCATCACTTTTTGGAACACATGTTACTTGAGTATTTGATTGGAGCATATCGAGCATTTGAATCGGTTTACTTATTCTTGTGTTATTATTTAATTATCAACTCAAGTCGCATCTCGAGTCCGGCCAAAACCGGATTTGGGGCGTGACATCCTTGATTCAACGGAGGTGCCAAATCTTGATCGTGAGATTTCTTACGCAACTAGGAAGAGAAAGTCCAATGTTGTTGTGTCAACGTTAGTTACGAGGTGTGAGGTATTCCTCTACAATTTACCGTGTGCGTAATTCGTTGTCGACGTTTGGAGAAGTGGTTGTCGTTAATGTCCTCAAGAGATCGAATATAAAGGGACATCTTTTTGGTTTTGCTGAGTTCAAAGATCTGGCATCGGCTTTGCAGACTCTCAATGGGTTCAAACTAAACGGATACATATTATTCGTTGCTCTGGCTCGTTCTGACAGTGGTAGTGATCGTTCGTTGCCGGTGGAACCGCTTCGGGTTGTAGAGAAGTCTGATCAAGTTCTCTCTGATCAGGCGGAGACGCTTCCTAGTGCCCCGGTTGGATCTTGTGTGCCGGTAAATGATGCTCCGGTGGTGATCGATGGCGGTCGCGTTATACAGTGTGCGCCATTGAGAATCATAGTGTGATTCTGAATTCAAATTTTCAAGTTTTGAATTCGAATCGGCCTGATTATGAGAATCAGGATGCGAATTGCGATACAACTGTGATTTGCGTTGTTTCGGATATCGTCGATTCAGTTGTAGCAGATCATGATATCTGCGGGGTAGACGCAGTTTCCATAAGTATGTTGGATGAGAATGGGTCGGTTGAAGATGGGCCTTCGATTGTGTTGCCAGTCCCGCGATTCGGTTCAGAGCTGGAGATATTTGCGCCCAAATATGTAGATGAATCTGGTAGTGGGCTTGATTTTGGGACTGCGTCTGATTCACAAATCCGTGGTGCGTTTGAAAAACCGTGTTGAGCCTGAAACTCAAGGTGGTGGTGTTCAGTTTTTGCCTAGTCTAGGTGGCATTGGTGGTCCCTCGGCGGATAGCCCATGGAAGGAAGCTATACTCAAACCTCTGAAACGGGAGAGTCGATCCTCTAAGTATTTATTAGACTACTATAGAGGTATGTGTAAACCAAGGACTCGTGTTTTTGATCGGGAAAGACTTGTTAGTCCCGTCGACGTTTGGAAACAGGTCGAGCAGGATATACACGGTAATTCTACCCAGCATGGGTCAAAGGATCCAGTAGTTGCAGCTTCGTCTTATGGAACTGACGCGTGGACTAAAATCCGTGATGTATCTTTCAAGAAGAAAGATGCGACGATTCGTCTCTGACCTCGGGAGGTGAGGAATGACGGGATTTCTTCTCTATTTCTTGCTTTATTTTTTTTTTCATCTTAGGATTAGGCTTGGCCTTTTATCTCCTCTTACCGGAGCTCCTTTGTAATCGTTGTGCTGGTCTTTGACCTTGTAGTCCCTTTCCACCTTGGAAAGTATCTTTTTTTAATAAAAACTCGAGCTTATAAAAAAGTCATACATCAATAAATTGGACGACGTTTACTTAAAGGTCGATCGAAAACGGAAAAAGGATAAGTCGGATGAGCAAGTGATGGAGAAAACCGAGTATCATAAAAGGCAAGCCAAGAGATATCTCATGAATAAGCAACGGAGGGAGGTGATGAAAGACCACCCAAAATGGAGTGAATGAAAAAACTTGCACCGTGAAGGTCCTTAAGAACTTGCCAAACGAACAAAGATAAACAATGTCGGGTCATATTCATTGTCCATCCCATCTTTCCTCTACAACTCCATTAGGAGTAGCTCGAACATTGAGTGTCTCACACCTCCTATTTGAATGAGCTCCTCTTCCATGTCCACCTTAAGTCGTTCAATAAGTAGTCCTTTCTTCCACCCTTGACAACACTAAGTGTACTCTTTTGAGGTCTTCAAGATGGAGTTCAATACAATAAAGGTGATGCATATAGATAACTTGTTGGCGAGGGTAACATAGTTAATGGAGAAGGACACCTCTAACATAACCGAAAACCAGATAAACAACCTCAACTTGGTTATTACAAATTTATGGGCTAACTATTTTGAAGTGGCTTATATTTTACTTCATTTTAAATTCGATGGGTAATTTCAATTTCATTATTGTAATTTTGAAATCGTTCAAATAAACTAAAATTGCATGAACTTTTTTATATTAATTATATGATTTTGAATTTTTTAGTTAGGTAGTGTTGTTCACAAACGATTTCATATTTAAAATAATCTGACACTGAAGAGAAAGATAATAATTTAGATGTATGATTCAAAAATTTGATAAGATTGGAATTTGATGACGATTTGCATATATTATAGCCTGACTGTCACGCCCCAAATCCGGTTTTGACCGGACTCGAGACGTGAACTAATAATAATAATAATAAATGCAATTTTAAACAAAATGAAACTCCAGAAATAGTTTAAAGTCAGCAATTCCGGTAACAAGAGTAAAATGCTCGAAATCCAAATAAAAAGAAGTTTAGTATAACTGGAATACGTCTCTAGACAACCCAAAACTAGGACTCTCGCTAAGCTCCCAAGCTCCGAGACGTCCTCTAAACCAACTCACGATCAAAACCTGTAAAAACAGTAATGAAGGGGTGAGCTTTCGCAAAGTAGGAAAAAGTAGTAAAGGGGATGAGCATTTCGCTCACCACCACGGACACCCGTCCAAATATGGCATACTAGTGAAGCAACAACAAATAACGAAATCAAACAGGAAAACACGTAATCACACTCATAACCCAGTACAGAAGCATGAGCTGCAAGTTCTAGGGGGAACGGTAAAGAAGGTCGTCGATTGAGATCGAATAAGCCCAGTACAGAAGCATGGGCTGCAAGTTCTAGGGGGGAACAGTAAAGAAGGTCGTCGATTGAGATCAAATGCTAAACCGGTGAGTCGTACTTATGTAGCCAAGCCAAGGTCGATAAGTAGAGAACGTCAGGCCATGTCAGATCGCTGGAATCTACTCAAAGCTATGAGGCACAAAGCACATCTTTTTGAGGATTCGGTGACAGATCAACTAGAGGACTATGCCTCAAAAGAAGATGATGTAGTGGAAAACGATCCGGAATATAACCCGATAGTGGATAAGTCTCCGTGTTAGAGTCAGGACTATGAAGATTATGAGGATGCGTTTTTGGGTTCGGTTGTTCCTGACTCTCTCAACTCGAAGTCTTCTAAGGTTCAATCCCCAATCGATCTTGGGGCTTACCTTTTCCGGGAGCCTCAAGAGTGGGTAGCATCCTTATCTCGTGCAGGACACACCAAAAGGAGATAAAGTTTGGAGGAAGCAGTGAGGATTCTTTGGTTCAGTGTGTTGTCTCTTACTGCTGTCTGTTTTCGCAAGTGGTGTGTGTTTTTATCTTATTGGCTCACGTTCTTTTGTTTCGTGTTTTTGAGAAGGTTTGTTTTGATCCCCATTTTGGGTTGTATCATTTTATCCTTGTTTTCCATCTTGGAATACGGGATCTCTAATAAATTTATCGCTTATAAAAAAAACAATCACACTCATAACCAACCTCACCTAACCATAACATCGTTTGATCACACAATTTAGCCAATCACCACACTTAACGTGTGAGATCAACCCTGCTCAACAATCATCGATTGCTCGATATTCACACCCAAACCATATCTCAAAGAATCATCGAGTAAATACACACAGTAAAATAATAGCAAATACACACGCAGTGAGTCTCCTATCATACGCCGGATCACACCGCACGGCTCAACATATCGTACCGGAACACACATCATCGGTCTAGATATCGTCCCGGAACACACAGCATCGGGGTACCAAGTATATCAGAACACACAGTATCGGCCAGGATATCATACCGGAACACCTAGCCTCGGGACATATTGTACCGGAACACACAACATCGGTCTAGATATCGTCCCGGAACACCAGCCTCGGCCTAGATATCCTATACCGGAACACACAACGTCGGTATAGATATCATACCGGAGCACCTAGCCTCAGGGTACAATGTACGCCGGAACACCATCCTCGGCCTAGATATCTTACCAAGACACACATCGGTATTGATATCATACCGGAACACCTATCCTCGGAACATATCGTGCCGGAACACACATCATCGGCCTAGATATCGGACCGAAACACCTGCCTCGGCCTAGATATCCTCCCGGGACACACACATACAACGCCTCAAACATGTCACAAGGCAATAGTTCACACTAACATTCACCACATTCTTGTAGAAATATCGTGACCATTAATTTAACAACGGAACATACCACGGACCAAACATTACAACCTACTAATCACAAACAAGCGCAACCATCACACAATCCTACGGGCACGACATGGACCACAAGTGATTCTACATTTTAAACGACTACACTATAGTTATTCACATCCTATATTTGATTCAACAATTATTCTGGTTACTTATATCCTATATGCAATTCTAGTAACTTTCCGCATTTTAACCGGTATTCGCTACTTTTCCCTACCTCAATCGCGATCCAACACGAACAACCACGAGTCGCCTAGTAGCCTCCTCCGCCGCGATCGGGAACAACGTCTAAGATCACAAAGTAACACGAGATTTAATGATAATTCGAGGGTGGTTTAAAGAGAAAACACCCAACCTAACCCCCAATACAATCGGTTATAGATAACCTTCCTAATTACTCGATAACACTAAAATGGGCTTAGAAAGGTCCAATTCTGCTCCATCACGGAGTGGGTCACGGAGCCGTGACGTGCACCGTCACAATTGACGTCGCGGAACCGTGACGTGTGCCATCACGGTCTCCGTCACTGAGTCGTGGCGTGCGCCGTCACGGATCCGTGACGGGTCTGGCAGCTCCCTTCTTCTTCTTCCCCAAACTTCATCCCCACGAATTCAAACCTCCAAAACTCCATTGTTAAGCTCTAAAACCTCGAAAATCAGCCTCAATAACCCCCAAACTCCAAGACCCAAGGTTGGGTTTCATCAAATTAACCAAACCCAATCAATCTCCAACACAATCCTCCACTTTCCACCACAATCCATCAATTTAACAATGAAGAACTTCAAACCCATAATACCCAAGCTTAGTTCATGCATTTTCTACCAAACTCACAACCCAAAGTTCATCAAAAGGGGAGTTAATTGGATGCTTACCTTAGGACAAGAGTAGATGATGCGAAATATGGAAGAAATGAAGAACTTTGGTGGTGGAATCAAGCAAAAATGGCACTTTTTCTCCTCTTCTTCTTCAAAAATGGAAGTTACACCCTCTCTCTCTCTCTCTCTAGAAGTTTTCGGCCAAGGGAGGAAATTATGAGCTGTTTGCACTATTGTGGCCTTTAACCTAAAATAGAAAGGTCTATTTTGTCCATTTTGCCCCCTTTCTTCTTATGCCCCAAAAGTGAGGTCAAATGGGTCTTTTCTCACTCATTCCTCCTCCTCCAAAGACTTATGGACATGTGTCCATGTGGAGTCCAACTCCACTCACAATTATCCCAGCTCACTTTAATTAATCCGATAAAACCCTAATTCGACCCCGTTTGACCCGAAATTGACTTTTTTGCAAAGATACTTATTCGAAAGGAAATGACCCAACTAAGCTAATCGTAACGACGACTAAGCTTTGGGTCCCGAATAGGCCCCGAATGACTCCCAGAGTCATCGGTTGACTTTTCTGGCGGAAAGTCAACTCTTCCCAAATTTCACCGTTGTTGACCGGAGGCGGTTCTTACACTGACTATGGATTGTGCATGCTCAAATATTGTATTTGTCTAATGACATATGAGAAGTTACTGTTATATTATATTATTAAAATTCATGTATAAGTAATTTTTTTGATTAAAAAAAAGGAAGAAGAGATTGTTCGATCTCGCGGTGGTTCAAGAGCACACCGGCGTTGTTGGCGAGTCCAGAGCGATTCGGTTTCGACCCCTTGTTGGGTGTGACGCAATTCTGCAGCAGTCGATTCTTGTCGGGTCCGGTTCAGATTGGGTGCACCTGATAGAAGATGAGGCCGAAAGCTCTACCTTTCTCTTCCTTTTGCCTAACGTTGATCTCCATGTACGATCGTTATTGCACCATAGTTGCAGGTCCTATAGACAAAAGGAAGAAGAGGGTTGTGCCGAGGCGAAAGTCTGCTCCTGTTCTGGTAAAACAAAATCGGAATCGTCGTGGTTTGGATCCTGAGTCAAAACCGACGGAGGCGTGCTCTGATCCGGAGGCTCCAGGTGCTATTGCTTCTGCCCGCGATCCGTCTCATGTTCGTGGTTCAGAAAAGCGATCGAATAGGGTTTTGAATTCTCACATTTCTAATGAGAAGCAGACTCAATCGACCTTTGAAGAGGCACCAGAGAGCGTCAGAACAGTACCTCAGGGGAGTTCTACCGGCGCTTTTATTTGCAATCTTCCATTTGGATCCACGGAGGAATGGGTAAGAAATATTTTCAGTGCATTTGGGACTGTTACACGATGCTCTATTATGAAGCGATCGAACAAGGGAGAGAGGTTCTTTGGTTTTATCTCCTTCTCGACGATGGCTGAAGCTTCTCAGGTCGTTTCAAGCTTAAATGGATTGAAATTAAATGGTCACATTCTTCTCGTCGCTATGGCCCGTCCCGGGACTCATCACCGTGAAATCAGACCTTTCGAAGCTCGTTTCCAGCGATCAGACCCTCGTGGCGTGGTACAAATGGATGGGAGAACTGGGAACGGAGTTGCTCCGTCGTGCTCCAGCGGTGGTTCTTCTCCGTTATCTTCGACAAGTTTGATTTCAGACTCAATTGATGGCGATGAAGATGGCATAATTCATGCACATCACAGGGACGTTTCGGTTGCAGATGAGGAGGAGTCTGTGTGACCTGCTGCACAGGTCCAAGAAGATGTTGCCAAAGTGGCCCAAGTGTGTTGTCACGCCCCAAATCCGATTCTTGACCGGACTCGAGACGTGACTAGCGATTTGCAATAAAAACAAGATAAGCGAAAATAAATAGAGTTCCAGACTAATATAAACTTCAAAAGTAAGAGTCACTGCTCAGTAATAAATATAAAATCCAACACAAAAGGTGCACGTCTCTAAACCTAGCTAAAACCTCATAGCTCCCAAGCTCCGAGAGTACATCTAATACTGCTCCCGCTCAACACCTGAAACACCATAAAGACAGGAGGGGTGAGCTTACGCTCAGTAGGGAAAAAAACATAACCAGGTTACTCTTTTTTTTGTTCAATAATAAGCCTTCATAAATTCAGTTCAAATCTCAAATGCGAAGAACCTTAACCCTTGTAATGAATCAATAATAATCGTAGGAAAGAAATACGGAAATCAATGCATTTCGTAAATTATCAATGAGAAAAGAATGTTCAATTAATGCCGTGGGACATGAAGTCGCCACCCTCCGATCCACAATAATCATCGTGTCATGTCGGATTTTCCCTCGGTCCAGAGGAGACGCATAACATCACAAAGACGTGTAACGTCGGGGCTACCGGAAACACCCTTGAGGGTGCATATCGTCGGGATTCCTGGAAACGTCTCCAAAGGACCATATGTCATAGGGAACCAAGGTAATACTCCCGCAAGACGCATACGCTTGGGTGAATCAACAAGTAACCAAACCCGCAAAGTAAACCATCCAAATGCCCCGCAGGGACCAATAATACCCACACCGGACTCCTCAACGGTGTAGGTCCAACTACCAATGCCCCGCAGGGTAAACCATCCTCTGCACCGGAATCCTCCACGGTGTATATCCAATAACCAATGCCCCGCAGGGTCCATAACCATTATGTTACCCTACACCAGAATCCTCAACGATGTAGGTACCATTCCAAATCACCATTAATCATTCTCTCATCCTACACCGGACTCCTCAACGGTGTAGGTATCATACTGTATTAACAATAATCATTATATCATCCTACAACGGACTCCTCAACGGTGTAGGTATCATACTGGCTCAGCAATAACCGTTATACCACCCCACACCGAAATCTTCAACGGTGTAGGTACCGTTCCCCGTAGAATCTAGCAAATAATGCCCCGCAGGGTCCACACTCAATATCCCGCAGGATCACTCAAACAATGTCCGCAGGGTCCATAATCAAACATATGAATACACACGTTCATCAATACACATCACACGGGATTCATACCCATAATTACACTTACCATCACTTACCAGTTGCTCTCCACCGGTCAATCGATCACCTGATCGTGCCTCATAGGCACAACCAGTCATACTCGATCAACCATTCAATCAATTAAACATTCAAACAATCGACCAATGATTCAAGCGTTCAAGTTCAACATTCAAACATTCAAGCATGCGTTCGATCTAGTTTCGTTAGACTCTTAATTATCCTAATGACTAGCAACCAAGTATGTGAAGCTAACACGCGACTAATCCGAGGGCTCGTCACGGCCTTTCTACCAGTTAAACAAGTCCCAAATATTGAAAGCGAGCTATGCTAGTGATTCGCATCCTAATCATACATTTCTAGACTCGTCCGGTTAATAGTAATTGAAAGACAATTATTCTAGTTGTTCGCATCCTATATGCAATTCTAGGACCTTTCCGATTTTATTAACATAATAAGCACGCTAGTATTGAAATACTCGAGTAGTTAGACTTTCCCTACCTTGTGGTCTTCCTTCGAACAAATACTCCTATCAACAGCTGTCCAGCTAGTCTCGTCTCCTCGGACGAAGTCCAAATCGTAGACAAAGGGAACGGTGGAAGGGCGGCGGAGCACGGCGAAGAATCGCCTTAGATCCGGACGGGTCACCAGATCTGGCGAGCGCCGGCGAGTCCATCTAGACTAGACGTTCACGACGACGGCGGGGGTGGTTCCGGCTACGCTCAGGAGAAGAGGACGCGGAGGCTAGAGAGCTCGGGGACGGTGGTGGTTCGGAGGTGAGGTCGACGGCGGCGCCGAGTCTGGATCTGGACGGAGAGAAGGTCGGGTTGGGGACGGACGGCGAGCTGGGGTTCGAAGACGGCGAGGGAGGCCGAGTCTGAGAGAGAGGAAGGACGTCGGCGTCGAAACGGAGAAGGGAGGTGATGAAGGGATCGGTGAGGTGGAGGTCGGAGAGTAGCCGGCAAGGGTCGGAGACGTGGTCGGAGCTGGGAGACGTGGGCGACCGTGTGAGAGAAGCAGGAGGGAGAGAGTGAGGCTCGTGAGGGTGAGGGCTGCGCGAAGGGGAAATTAGGGTCAGAACCCTAATTTCTTCCCTTTTATAGTTCAGCAGGTTAAACTGGCCTGATGGGCTGAGCGGCCCAAGACGGGCTGGATTGGGCTTGGCCTGCGCGCTGGGCCTGGTCCAGACCTGATTTTTTTTTCTCAACTTCACTCGTTGCAAAAAAAATCTACCTTGACGTTTCGATTTTCCAATAATACTCTTTTGAAATAATTGGGGTTTTACATGTGTGGGATGTCCCTGCAGGCCACTGATGTGGGTTCAAACCAGTTTTTGGGCTCCCAGGAGGCCCAGGAGCGTGGCCTCGGGTTGCCGTTAGTGGGAGATGGACTTCGGGTTGCTCCGGCTATCGAGTTTCAAGGGAGTTCCTGGAAGGAGGCTTTGTCCAAACCCCCGAACCTAGAAGGTACAACATCAAAGAAGGGACGTGGTCGTCCAAAGAAGGGACAACCAAAGAGAATTGTCTACCCAACCGTTATTTATCGGACACGAGCCAAGACTTCGGCTGATAAAGGAGACAATTCGGGAAGCTTCACTATTAATGTTGCTAAAAAAGATAGCTCGGGTGCTTGGAGTTTTAGCAAGAAAGTTGGTAAGAAGGCAGTGGACCTTGCTTCTTTGGCCATCGAACGTGGAGTCCTACAGGATGAGAACGTCGAGACTATTGAGGACGAGGTACACCTTAAACCGACTACAGGAGAAGCTCTGATTCCTGTTTCGGTCTCAAATCGGTTCCTTTGTTTGAACTCGAGTAGGAAGTAGTTTTTACTATTCTTCTTGGGTGTTTTAGTTGCTCTTTGTAGCTGTTATGCTCTGGGGAAATGGTCTTTTTTTAGGACCGTTTTCCGCTTATCAAAAAAAAATTGATTACACCCTATGCATGTAGGCGTTTTCATCACATTAATCTTCTAATTGCTCATGTACTCTACGCTTTATTTAAACTCGACAATAAGATATAAACCTTAATGAGAATATTCATCGATTTTGTGAATATGTAATATCATTTACTCGTTAACTTATGATTATGGCGAATGCACAAGACACTCTAGGACAAAAGTCAAAATTTTCATATTAGAGCTTTGCATCGCCGCCTTTAGTGTGCATCTTTGATACTGGTAATAGGTCGAGTCTTATCCTTTGAGGACTGATTTGATCAAAATCTCTTTACCTGCCCAAACACACCCCTGCAATTCTCTCCTCCATACCCTCATGAATGCTATGAATCTTTAGAGTATCATACCATCAAGGGGAATACAAAAATGACAGGACCTCCGAGAAATAGAAACACCAAATTTAGGAATCAAGCACAAGTCATTTCAACCCAAGTAATTTAATGAAACATTAACACCAAATAGTTATATATCCATATCACAAATACCAAATCATTGCAAGAAATGTGTTAGTCTCTGAGCTAAGCCAGCCAAGTCATGACAGGGAGAATAATTTATAGCAACCCATCCACCATTGAGCCCTTGCTTTCATAGCACAGCAACTTGGGTTTCACTTCCATGCCTAATTTATAGATCTTCTGAATTTCAGCATTTGCATAATTCACCTTCTCCTCTGCATGATTCTCCTCCTCCTCCACCAAGTTCAGTTTCTGCTTCAGTTCCAACTTCTCAGCTCTACATTCCTCCACTTTTTTCTCTGCTTCGTGCCTCTCTTGCATAAGCATACTTCTTCTCTCCTTAAAGGTGCAGACATCTTTGACTAATTTCTTTGCCTCGTAGATCTTCTCCAGTCGGTTCAACAGCCAGTCCACTTGCATCTTTACTTCTTTAAGATCATAGACACCGGCAAGCTGGTTTCTTATATCCTCTGGACTCACATCTTTGAAATTTCTATTTTGCAATGTGTCAATGATGTCACAAACACTCTCTAAGAGCAATGACCGATGCTCCACTGTAGCTAAAATGCAGCTTGAAGCAATATCTCCGTGTTTCTCAATAATCCGTCTAAGAATGCCAGCTGATACTTCTCTCACTTTGTATCCACTGACTTGGACCAAGGAAGGATGAACAGATTCGATCTCAGAATCACTAGAGGCATCATCATGGAACATATTGACCATCTCTGTTAGGTTAAGACTAAGAGACCTTTCAAGAACAGGGCTAGAATCAGGATTAGCCTGACTAGCTTCATACTTCCCTCCACCAGTACTGGATGTTGCAATGGCATCCCCTTCTGTTACTTGTTCACATGCAGCCATAAGATAAGCAATGGGGGTAGGGGCTAAGGAAACAATGGGAGTGGGATTATGGGCTGAGGAAGCTTCAGTCGATGGCGCCTTGACAACCACATTCTCTTCTGGCATAGCTCTGGTTGATGCTTCAGTCTTGTCAAAATCTTTTGCTACCATTGAGGTTGAAGTAAAAGAGGCAGGTGGAGAACTAGCTGTAGCTGGAGAACGTACCTGGAAAACAACAGATATCGATAGCTAATGTGAACAAAAAGAAGGTGACTGAACCTTAACAATAAACAAGATGTATCCCTACTTGAAAAATACTGTTACAAATTGTTAAGACTAGCTAGTTGGTTCAAAAAGAAACAAATGGGTAAGGATAAAGACAAAGTTTCTTACCGACTGAAAGAGACGGTCATAATTAACAAGGTGGTCTAGTGATGAAGTAGACTCATCTGATGAATCCTCACTACTTGAACTGAGTGGTAAAGCGTATTGCACTTCTTTACACCTATTTGCTGATCTCAAGAAGGGACGAGAATTGACAGCCAATTGGGCATTTGGACTTCCATTCTTTGAGGAAACAGAACAACAAATGAGGAAGAATGTTTTTTTTGTTTAAATTTCATATGTAAAATGTATGTATGATGGTGAAAGTAGATCCCAACTGGTATGAGAAAAAAGTAGAGATATACGTTTTGAAGATGAAATATATAGTAAGCATAATGATAACAGTTCTTACCAACTCCAAGTGATTGTTATCACTAGTGCTGCCATTTAATGATGAAGATTCATGTAGTGATGATTCCTTGAACTTCGATTGTTCTATGTCTTGAACTTTTTTACTGCATGTTGATCTCAAGGAGGCACGGCGGTTACGAGCCAATTGGGTATTCTTATCAGAGATCTTTGCAATCTGCGAGAACATTGCCAATGGATTTGATGAAGATGCATGCTAATAAATACAGAAAACTAGCTGGAGAATCAAGTAGGAACTATTTACATGTCAATCCGTAAAACTTAGCTTATAATACTTGAACGAAAAAGAGCTTTGTCACACTACACTGGAACTTTTACTCGAGAAGGTAAAATTGAGAACATATCCCCAGGACCATAAAAAATCACACTAATATAACAGGACAGTAAGTATCATACTAGAGTTTGTGAGGGCTCTAGATTTAAGCTTGAACCAAGTACACAAAATACCAAAAGAAAAAGTAAAGAAAAAAACTCTACGGAAAAAGCTTCAGCAAACAAACAAAAAGATGTAGCTTAAACTTGCACATATTTTAAGTGACAGAAGTAGCCAACACACAGCTCAACTTGATCTACAAAGCAAATGTTATCAATACTAACTAACAAGCTTCCTACAACCTTGAATTCTTGTTTAACTTAGAATCTAATGACCGTTAGTAACTAGAACTGCAGCCCTTCTATTGGCTGAACAAAGGGTACCTCAGAAAACCCATAGAGCACAAAAGGGTTGGTGAGAGTGGAGAGTTTGAAGGATTTCTATCCACTATAACATACATTTTTGTACCCAAATAGAAAGATTTCTTAGTTTTTTGTCAATAACAGACAGGACGCGAGAAGGGTTATGCTACAAAGCCCTCCTCAACAAACCCATTTAAGACATCTATTGGACGAGATCCCACAAAACCCTCACCAAACGAACAAAAAGTGAATCGTATTGATTTGAGAGTGAATAAAGTTACGATTTCAACATTTCCTGTTTCATCAACTCTCTGAGCAATCTGACAAGGAAAAATCTTAACTTGATCCCACTCACACATTGCTTCTATATTTCACAGCAGAAAACATCACAACCCCAATGCCACAAAAGCATCCCACGAGTGAAAAAGGAGTGATCTTTCACTAGTGGAACTGAAAAAGGAGTGATTTTTCACACCCACTGTTGCATTGATCTTCATTACTCAGCTACTTAACAAGTAAAAGTCGTAGCCTGGACCCTTGATCTCCTTAATCTTTCCTCAGAATCAAACAATAAGGGTTTCATGGAGAAGAAGAATCACATTTTAAAAAGGTAAATGGAGGTCATCGGAAGCGGTACCTTCCGGTTGACTCCGACGGCAGAAGGGTGCCATGAGCTATCGGTGCTGTCTTCTGTTGGTCGGCGGTTTCTCGAAGGTGTTCCTCTCCCTCTTTCTCTTCCTCCTGTCATTTTTGGGTTGGAGAGATTATTTCTTCTCCATGAAGAAGGTCTATGAGGGTCTTACCTAAGCGAGGGTCTGTATAGACTATAGAGTATGATTTGTTTTTGTTTTTTTGAAAGACTGTATAGCATGATCAAGACTTAAAGACAAACTCAAATCTCATTTTACACCAACAGATCGATAGCTTAATCTAATTTATGTAAAGATAAAATTAGATGGGAGGGAAATAGTATTATATACAAAAAAGAATAGGAAAGGAAAGGGCAGGAGAAAGAAGACGAGAATAGGAGAAGATAGTGTTTCACTTTCTTTTATTTTTAATCAAAATGCAAAAAAAAAATACAGAGATATAAGAAATCTCGAACTAAAAAAAATCCAATTTCAGATTTAATTCTGATTTTTTTAGAAACTCAAAGGGAAATTTGATTTATTATGCTCATAATACACCAGGGAGAGGGATGCGACAGTGTCGGTATCAACGAAAACCATCAGAGTTGTAGAGGTGATGTCGAACAGAGTCGGGAGAACAACGACGATGTCGGCTTCAGAGACGGCGACCGGGGAGGTGGACGAGGCGGTGGCGGCGTCAACAAAAACCATCGGAGTTTCAGAATTGGTGCAGAACAGAGCTGGGAAAGAAAAACCTTAACAAAATCCTCAGGAAGAGGCGTCGGGGAGCAATTGTCAAAAATAAATGCATAGAATACGAGTAGAAGAAGGGGAGCCATAGCAGAAACTATGACGATATCCATAGCTGTCATGACCTTAGACGGCTAGGTCAGAGAAATTGTACCCTAGCAGAGAGAGAAAATATTACTCCATAAACTATATTATTATACTCTATTACTAAAAATGATAGTATTTATTTAGTTTGAACCGTATAATTTATTATATATCTCTAATTTACTTATAACTTCTTTATACCAAGTTATATCTGATTTTGTTTACTTATTGTCAGAAGATGCCTTATTTATATCTTTATTATTTAGCACTTGTACAAAAACAAATTAAAAGAAAAAATCAACTCGAGTAAGAATATGACAGATGATCGAATAAAAAGTATAGACACAACAATTTTTTTATAATAAAAATCTTAGGAGACACGGCGCCTAATGTCATTTAAAATAAAATTATATCTAAATCATAAAGCACGATTATATCTTGTAATTACAAGATTATGTAGGTGAATTTGTAATGAAATGAAATCTATCTTACGAAATAACTTTGACAGTATATTTCTTGATCTTTTTTTGGCTGGATTCATGGATCGTAACTTGATGGTCAAACAAAGCCACAGAAGAATATGATGTAGACAAAAGTGAAAATGTATAAACCATACTGAAACTTATCTTACCGTCTTCGTTCAATCAAAAAGAAAACATCTTGAATCTATTTATGTGCACATTACATAAATACTATGAAAATAAATTATACAAATTAGACCAGAAAATCAACACATCATCCGTCGTACATTAAAAACATCGAATAACTAAATTATTTTACATGTTTAATTAGAAACGTAACATCATCCGTCGTACATTAAAAACATCGAATAACTAAATTACTTTACATGTTTAATTAGAAACGTAACGAAACTCCAAGCATCTTTTATATTTATGACATGTTTGGTTGAGAAAAAAAGTATTACAAGTTAAACGAGGGATTGAGAGCCTAATGTATTTGTTATGGTTAATATCATAAAGCACTACACAAATATACACGTTTTTCAAATAACACATTAAGTTATGATTTTTTCATGTGGCACAACTATGTATCAACAAATTATCAAAGTTTAGTATAAAATATTTAGGTAAACCGACGGAATGAAATTTAATTAATATTAAACAAAACTTCTAAAATAATAAACTTTTTATATTTTGACCTTCATTTTTGACCAATTAGATCAATTCAAATTAGTTTATTGGATAGGTCTAAACCAGTGATTACAGTATGATGTTTTGATACAAATAAATGACTTAGTTATAATGTATAAATGAAAATTTTGGGCCTACCTAGTCTGGGTTTAGGGGCCTTAAGTCACCGCTTAAGTGGCTTAAAGATGAAGCCGATTCTGATCCTGACCATCTTTCGATATAATTAAACCTCCTGATTTCGAGTTCGACTCTCTTGAATTCTTTAAAAAAGGCCCACCGTTCGTCCCAACTCATGGGTCACCACAACTGACCTATCAAGAACCTGGGTCGGAACCATAGAACTTGAGTCTGGCTCAAAGAAAAGAGGCCCAGCGTCATTTACTTAGGACAAAGACGTTGTAGAACGATTGTCTACTCTCGCAAGTCGCGCCTCCGATTTTGCAATGTATATAGTTTTGGATTCAAACCATCTACCGCCAGAATATTTGAGAATCCTTCAATCATGGGATCACGAATCCCAACAGACGCATGTGGAGAATCGATATTGCGTCGAGAAAGGTCATCATCGGACTCCGGCGAGGCAACGGTGGAGATTTTAACTGGTTGTAAAGCATCACCCAATCCCTCCTTGTCCTACAACGAGCTCGTGGAGTCTCTAGGCTCCCATGCGACAATCTCACGACTGTTCTGAACTGTATCTTTGATGCTCTGTTCTGGGTAAGACGGCTTGACTTTCCAGCGCTGTGTAATGGCTACAAACAAAATGTATCCAATGATGTTATAGCCATTAAGGCTGACGACGGTCTGGTTCGCCTCTTCCTTTGATCCGTAGCGTACGAATACGAAGAATTGTCTCTAACGGTTTGGTCGGAGCAAAACAGAAATAGTTTTGATTTCATCGAATTCACCAAAGACATTACGAACCCAGTCTGCCCTGATATCGTATGACAAGTTACATATGAATACCTCATTCTCTTGCAAACGATACGACATGGCCTTTGAACAGCCTGTACCCTTACCAGCAATGAGGATACCGGAGCCTCTCTGCACGCCAGAGACTATTGGAGCTTCCCCAACCGTCGTAACCTGCATTACAACCTCCCCACCACCATTTGGAGGAGCGTGTAATGACATCGGTTCCGACCTTCTCCTATCGGTGACGTCGTGTTCGTTGCTATTGAGTACGCCGAGATTCTTCACTAGATACCTTGTTTTTAGAACCACAACGAGCATATGATTGACCCCTCCCTTCTCTTTTGATGAAACTAACTTACACTATTTACCGTAGAGTGACAGTAGCTCGGAACAGAAGAAGAAGAAGAAGAAGAAGAAGAAGAAGAAGAAGAAGAAGAAGAAGAAGAAGAAGAAGAAGAACGGAGGAGACATTTTTTTACTTCATGCATAAATAATTTATTATTTAGTGGTTCATTTTATTAAACTAGTGCATCATCAAAATACATTCCTACCTTATCATCAAAATTTCAAATTACCATAAATCAATTTTTTTTGTCAATCACCAACAATTTCATTTTCAGTATTTTTCTTCTCGCCGGCAGACCTTCTCACGGCAAAATTAGATTCATGTTCTCTTACATGTGTCCTCAAATTTCTTCACCGACTCATAACTTAAACAAATATTTCAAAATTTGAATCCAAGCAAGACCCTACAACTCTATTCGATAATATTTATTTGTCTAATCATGGTACTTGTTGCTCCACTTTGGTTGATCTCTAACGATTCTTCGTCATTCCAAGCGAACTCACGGTTATACTAATGTTTGGACATAGTCTTCGCTTGAACCATGATTTGATCGTCCGATCTTTTGCTTAAATATAGGGGTTCACACTTCATCTGATAAGCATGGAAATTTGAAACCTTCATATTAGTGAACCTCCAATGGTTCTTGTCATTCTTCGGACTTCGAATGAATTTGTCGCCGATTTTCATCAAAAGAATCTTTACGCCCATAATATTCAAAAATGTATCGGTCTTCGTGTCCCTTTCATGGATAGAGTCGATAGAATTGTCGAGGCATGCACACATGAGGCGTTCTTTTTCAATTTCACTCCATTTAATACTCGATTTTTCCCGCAAAGCTAAATGGTACCGAAGACTATGGTGATTGAGGTAGTAAGGATGGTTTAAGAACTCATACGTTCAACCAAAAGCCTTGTGAGGACGAAGGAGTTGGCGAATCCATCGAAAAATCCAATGAACGAGATGGCCAGTTTCCTTCTCCCTGGGCTTAGGGATCATGATGGGTTTTAGGAACGAAAAAACACATTCGAATCATTGGTTGAGCGAGAAAAAGAGCGTACAAATCGTTGCCCATTGTGAGAAATTAGAACACTTCAAATAATAGGGAGGATTGTAGAGACGAGGTTGTAGGAGGTGCGGTGCGAATGAAAGGGTTGGGAAAGAGTTTACTTGTCATGAAATTTTTGATAATTTTTGGATCTTTTAAAGTTTTGTTTTTTCAATAAAGTTGAACATTGCCATTGGACGGACCCCTAGCTGTTTAACTAGTCATTACCTATTCGCCTGGATGGGAGGGTGAAACCTTCTCATGTTGAAATCGTCCCGTGGAAACCAATTCGACCCAACAAATTCTAATTCTTCATCAAATAGTGGGACTTTTTAGTCCTGCATTGAAGGTGCTCTTGGGAGAAATCTCCACATTCCATCTGTTTAGTTGGTTTGTGAATAGCATTTCCCATTGGCCAAATTTGAGTGTTTCGATCACTATGAAGTATGAACTCATATGATATATGTTGACCCCTTATCAGGTTTGCTCCTCTTCGGTCATGTTTCTTGACTAAATCATAAACTTGTGTCGTCTTTTTGGTGCGTGGGCTTACTTTTACACGTGTTCTCTCAATTGGGTCTTCAAAGTTTGGTGCATATGTCATTGCTTTCTAGTTTCTCTCTCACTTCATAGGATTGCAGATCAACCTTGTTTTTGCACTAGTAAGTGGTGAAAAAGAAACAAAGGTGAGAAAAATCAAATTTCTAATCCTAGTAAGTTATGTGTCCGTTGCCTTTTTACAGAATTAACAGTGCCTCAATTTGGTTCTATGTTCACTTTCAAATGTCACGGTTTCGAATTTGGGATTTACTTGTCTTTAAATTTGTCGTTTTCCTAAAGCAAAACAAAGTAAGGTCTTATTGTGAAATTGACTTGTAGGTTGTTGATGTCGTGTGAGGTGGAAGCTGCTATTCTGGTTGAATCCCGTAAAGAGAAGCTTGGAGGTTATAATATCAACATGTCTGAAGATATGGTGATATGGGTTGCTTCGACTCAAAGAGATAATTCAGTTTTAGAGCTCGGATGAGGTATGCATTATTATGTAAACCGTAGCACTGCAAGCTGGCAATGTTTAGCTCATATGAGGTGTGTCCTAACAATGAACATTTGGAGTGGTTTATATGAATGGTAAGTGGATTTTTCTGATGTCACTTAAAATAGTGTTGAGATTCATAATACCACCAAGAACATCAATTATTGCAAAATTTTGGAAAAAGTTGCAGTTTCCATTTATTTGGTTGTGTCAATTGCAGTTTCCATTAATACTTGTTTTCTGCTGTCTTATTTAATTAGGTGTGGGAGTGGGATGTCCTGAGCAATGAAGAGGTGGTTGCCCTAGTGTCCTCCCCTTCTGCTGCAAGGATGGCGGTGGACTCGAGCAGCTCAACGATGGAGGCTGCCTGTTTTCTGGGCGGGGAAATGGGTAACGGTTCTGACAATGCAGTTTAATCTAAAAAGACAACAACACAGTTGTTGTGAAGCATCATATCAGAGCAAGTTCGGCCAGCAACGCTTCATGTGAGTGACTCAGAGTTTGTGCTGTTAATTACCTAGGTTTTTGGAAAAGGTAACAGAACTTTCTCAGTGAATGAGTATAGTTGTGTCAATGAGTGTTGGATCCAATGGCAATAAATGTGATTAAAAGCTGAGTTTAGAGGTGGGGAGGAGAATAATGTTGCAGCCAAAATTGAGTGCAGTAGAGAGGTACACACTGGCTATGGTTAAAATTATCTACGAGGTCTTGTAGGAATTATAAGTGGACAAACAAGTCGATATTCTCAAACTCTCCTCTTTAAGGAGTGCTGATGCAAACGATCTTCAATTATGATCGGATGCGGATTAACTCACCGCCGAGAGCTTACCTAATCCTTCACTTCACTGTAACTATAAGAAGAGCCATGTTCCTCCTACTTCTCTCCATAACCAAGTGCATTGCTTTCTGCTATTACAGAGCAACATTGTCCACTTTCGAGCAATGCCTACTTCTTACCTCTTCTTTGCCCTTCTTTTGGCTCTCAACGTTCTTCTTGCAGGGGAGGCAGTGGCGGGACGGAAAATTCTACAGAGCTCCACCAAGAAGCCTGATTGTTTCCTAGGACATCACTGGCCTCCACATTTCCACCACAAGTTCCACCACCATCCTCAACTCGGAAACCCCTTAGCCCCGCCCCCAGGATATGAGGTTCCCAATCCACCTCCTGAGGAGATTCCACCACCACTTAGAGCTCCTCCTAGGATTGAGGTCCCATATCCTTCCCCTCCGACGATACCACCTCCAATGACTGGGGTTCCAAACCCCACTCCCTTACTTCCAAATCTGGCTCCTCAAACAGCTCCACTATCAGCTCCTAGGATCCAGGTACCAAGTTCAGCTCCTCAGATGGTACCGGCAATGGCTCCAAGCATTGCGGTTCCAAGTTCCTCACCTGAGACGGCGCCAACACAAGCTCCTCAGATGGTTCCGGCAACGGCTCCAAGGATTGAGGTACCAAGTTCAGCACCTGAGACGGCGCCAACACAAGCTCCTCAATTGGTTCCGGCAATGGCTCCAAGCTTTGCGGTACCAAGTTCCTCACCTGAGACGGCGCCAACACAAGCTCCTCTATTGGTTCCGGCAACGGCTCCAAGGATTGAGGTACCAAGTGCAGCACCTGATACGGCACCAACACAAGCTCCTCAGATGGTACCTGCAATGGCACCAAGGATTGAGGTACCAAATGCAGCACCTGATACGGCACCAACACAAGCTCCTCAGATGGTACCTGCAATGGCACCAAGGATTGAGGTACCAAATGCAGCACCTGATACGGCACCAACACAAGCTCCTCAGATGGTTCCGGCATTGGCACCAAGGATTGAGGTGCCAAGTTCATCACCTGAGAAAGGGCCAACACAAGCTCCTCAAATGGTTCCAGCAATGGCTCCAAGGATTGAGGAACCAAGTTCAGCGCCAACACAAGCTCCTCAAATGGTTCCGGCAATGGCTCCAAGGATTGAGGTACCAAGTTCAACACCTGGGACAGCGCCAATACAAGCTCCTCAAATGGTTCCGGCAATGTCTCCAAGGATTGAGGTACCAAGTCCAGCACCTGAGACGGAAATGGCGCCAACACAAGCTCCTCAAATGGTTCCGACAATGGCTCCAACGATTGAGGTACCAAGTTCAGCACCTGGGACAGCGCCAACACAAGCTCCTCAAATGGTTCCGGCAATGTCTCCAAGGATTGAGGTACCAAGTGCAGCACCTGAGACGGGAATGGCGCCAACACAAGCTCCTCAAACTGTTCCGGCAATGTCTCCAAGGATTGAGATACCAAGTCCAGCACCTGAGACGGAAACGGTGCCAACACAAGCTCCTCAAATTGTTCCGGCAATGTCTCCAAGGATTGGGGTACCAAATCCTGCTCCTGCACCAACTACCTGAAAATGAGGCCCCATATCCTGGGGTGCTATGCCAACAGCTCGCAAGTTTTGGCCAGATATTCCCATGAGTAAGTGAGCTACACCAAGATTCAATAATCTTGTACTAGGTAATGTATTTATAATTATGTTCTTAGTAAACTTGTTTAGCATAAACAAGCACGTGCTCAAAATAAGCTAGTTCTTGCCCTCTGCAACACTATGAAGTTTACTGTGCTCGCTTGGTTCCGCACAAGTTGCTTTAGGATATGTTCACATAGGTGTTTACTTACACATATCAGCTAATATTTACATATTCACATAAAGCCTAGTATATTTTAAGACGATGCATGGTTTTGATCAATAAATCTTGCCTTCGCTCTCTCTAAGTGATCAGAGGAAGGACAGATAATCAATTACAATGAATGAATGCAATGACGTACAAACAGAATCAAATTACAAATTTGTCTGATGCAGAAATTTAATACTCTAGTTGATGAAACATAATATACATAAAAGGTCAATGGGTAATAAATGTTAAGGAATGGATTGAACTTTTGGACAACAGACACAAGTTTCTTCACTATTACATCATGAATTTCAAAATACAATTTTGAATCTGAAAAGAATGACACATACAAGTGTACCAGGGATTGGATCTCAATCTAATAGAGCCACATTCTGATGACTGATGAATAACCTGCAGAAATAGACGCTATCAGACTTAAGTAAGACGCAACGGGTATTCTAGCGAATGGAAGCAAGTACAACTATCATCACCTTTACTAGTGACTATCACAAATTCCTCTCAAATTTTCTTTCCAGGACATAAAAGAAGACTGTAAAAATAAAAACTTTACTGAACTTCCAGACATAACTCCTTCAAATTTACGCCTTTAGTATATTTTGAATCATCTCATGAGGCGACATGTCAAAGAGTAGAATAAGAGAGCTGAAGGTCAATTTCATGTTACATAGGGAAATTGGTAACATGGGTTCTGTTTGAAGGTGCACTAATCAACTGTATGTGGAATATATTGATTGTAAACCATGCCATAGAAGCATAATAATATTCATCCCTCTCAAGAACCCAGCCCATCATTGTAACTATTCAACCCATCTTTTGGTTTAATCGAGGCAATAAAAACATATGATGCATCTCATGCCTGAATATTTATCTATAAATCATTACCAGATTTCAATAATACAAAGCAATTGATGATTAATCCCATCAATACACATTCAAAATTTTCATTGAGTTAAAATCAGGGCATGGCACAATGAGTATGTAAACTGATTACCAAAGGAAAGCGATAATCAAGTCAGATACATTCCATATTTTATAGATTGCAAATTACATGGGAAAAACTCAGATTTAATAAATTAAAAATATAATCAATACAGAAACAAAAACAATGTCTATCGCAATGGGCTCAACCCCACACATCATCCAAAATCTACTTAGCCTCAAACACGCACACTCATCAAAATCAAACAAAAACATGTAATAAAAACAACCCAACTCATATAATCCATGAATAACCGGAAAAAAATGTCGGATTTGAAGAAATACCTGATTCATAAGCCAACAAGCTTGATGAGGACGAAGGAGAGAAACCCAATGAAAACTGCGAAAAACCCGTAATCTAAGCACACGAAGAACTTGGATGGGGCGCTATTCTTCCTGTTCCTGTGCTTGTGCCTGTGCTTGTGAGTGACGCGTTCCTGGGGTTGGTCCATTGATTCATGATTCACCATTGTAGCGAAAAAGGTAAAGAGAGATCTGAGGAGAGGTTCGTGGAGAAGTAGATGTTTGCAGATCTGAGGCCAATTTATTGTTATTTTTGTGTCATGCGAAGTGCACGTGATGCGTAGGAAAAATCTCAACTCCACCGGTTTAGAAACTAAAAATATAATTACTATTTTCTCGACTATTCTTTTAACTTTTTTTTTTATCAGTAAATTTTTTTTTATAAAAGACCAAGATTTCAAAAGTGAAAATCACGACCGAAGGTATTACCCCTCAAGTTACACAACAAACAGGGTTTAAAAGCCAACCAAACAATACAAACAAGGGTCTAACTTATATGAAAGGAGTTTAGTCTTAATATGGAAAACACCCGATATTTTTTTTTCTATCCCACTTGAAGGGAAAAAAGAAAATTTTATAATAACTACCAATCATTTTTGTCTTTTTGCAAAATAAAAAAATTTGAGCATAAGCGAGATTTTTATTGATATGATAATAAATTGGTCATATTGCCCGTACAAAAACAAAAAGCAATGAACATGATGAGATACAGTTTCGGTGACATATAAAACACTGATCTTATATCTAAATATCCGGTTAAAACCAAAGAGATGTTAGGGAGTGAATCCTTATTCCAATTGTGTTTAGCGTTGTGGTTCCATTAAAAATGTCCCCGTCTCGAATTGATCGATACTGCTATGTCGTAACGGTCGTTCAAGGAGTATGCCAGGGAAATGAGGATGCTGGGAATCAGCAGGTATCTAATCCATAGAGGCCGGGGTGTGACTCCTCAAGAACACCCTGTGGTGCCCTGGTTGATTCATGACGTCCCGCGAGGCCTCTCATCGTGCCTCGTTGGTTTCCTTGCATGACCAGATTTGGTGGTAGATCCTTCACCGACCCTTGAGGGATAAAGATCCTCGGGTTGGATCAATCAAGTAGGGGTCGTTGGCATCCATCTCAGTTTCTTGTCCGTCAGTAGTCCGCTACAAGGGAAATTGGAAGTATTCCTCACAACTTGGTCGCCAGATCCTAGGTTATACCTATAAGAACCGTCCTCGGTCGACACCGGTCGAACTAGTGAAATCTGGGGAAAGTTGACTTTCCGCCGGAAAATTCAGCCGATGACTCTGGGAGTCATTCGGGACCTTTCAGCGACCCAAAAAGCTTAGTCGCTGTTACGGTTAGCTTGGTTGGGTCATTTCCTTCCAAGTATGTAATTTTGCAAAAAAGTCAATTCGGGTCAAACGGGGTCAAACTAGAGGCTAAATCGATTTAATTTAAATGGTCATAATTAATTAAGGGTAAATGTGGACCCCACATGGACACTTTTCCATGGTGTCTTGGAGGAGAAGAATATGGTATAGAAAGACCCAATTGCCCTCATTTGGGCCAAGTTAGAAGGCAGGGAGCTAGAGGGCAAAGTGGTCTTTTCTAATCTAGGCTAAAGGAGCATCTAGGAGCATTTTCAGCTCATTTCCTACTAGCTTGGCCGAAATACACACAAGGGAGAGAGTGTTGGGAGCTCCATTGCTTGAAGGAGAAGAAAGTGAAGAAAAAGGAGCACTTTTGGGTGATTTTCTCCTCAAATCTTCTCCAAACTTACCTCTTTCTCATCCCCTCTTCATTCCTAAGGTGAGTACCCTTTGAAAACCCATTTTTAATTAAGTTTGGAGTTATGGGTTTAATAGAAAAAGCATGAACTAGGTTGGACTTCCATGGGTTTGAGATTTTTGTTGTTTAGATGATTGTTTTGTGAAGAAAAGTGGAAATTTTGGATAGAAATCATGTGGGTTTTGTTGTTTTGATGGAACCCAACTTGGGTATTGAAGTAGTGAGGTTTTTGGGACTGATTTGGAGGTTTTTGGAGGATAAAAATGGAGTTTTTAGGGATTGATTTCGTGGAGAAGAAGCTGGAGGAAGAAGAATGACAGAATTGTCAGACCTGTCACGGATCCGTGACGGGAACCGTGACGGAGCACGTCACGGCTCCGTGACGGAGGCCGTTACGGAACACGTCACGGTTCCGTGACGTCACCTGTGACGGTGAGCATCACGATTCCGTGACCCGAACCGTGACGGAGCCCGTTAAGGCTCCGTGACCCGGACCGTGATGGATCAGAATGGGGTCTTTTGGGTCCATATTAGTCGTTTTCGGGTAATTAGGAAGGTTATCTATAACCGAGCCTTGTAAGGGTTAATTAGGGATGTTTTCTCTTTAAACCACACTTGAATTAGTATTAATTCTCGTATTACTTTGTTATCTTAGACGTTGGTCCCGAGCTCGGCGAAGAAGGCTACTAGGCAACTCGTTGATTTCTTGCATTTGGATAGCAGTTGAGGTAGAGAAAAGTAGCGAATACCGGTTTAATTGCGGAAAGTTACTAGTATGCATATAGGTTATAAACAATCGATATAATATAGAATCGTATTCCAGAGCAATGTGTATACCGTACCCCGGGATGGTATGTGTGATGTGTTGGGTCTCGAGGTAGGGTTTGAGATGAACCAACTCGCAGCGGAAAATCAATGAAAACCAAGAGACGATTAAAACCATGAAACAACTAACAAAGAATGGATTCACAAGAGAAAAATTCAGCACTAGTTCTTACCAAAACAAGAACACCGGGTAACGAATGATTGGCTTGAGTCTCCAAGACGCCTACGTATCCACATGGAAATCAAAGCCACGTAGTTCTTCTCTTTGAGGACTCAAGAACACAAACATGGAGGTGGAAACTAGCCAAACCCGAAATGGCCATGGAAGAGGGAGAGAAAATGTGTTTCCTATTCTTGTCTTGTGTTTGTTATGTTGAAAAAAGATGACTTAAACATAACAAAACCCATACTTGTCCAACTAAAGGCATGGGACAAGTATGGTGTCAAGTAAGGTGTAAATAGGACAAAGTATGGCAAGACAAGATTGGGTTAGGTGGTGAATCACCAACACCTTAATCCTTGTCTTGCTTACTTAGTACTAATTAATCAAGACTTGATTAATTAGTTCCATGGGTCTTGGTTGCATGGGCCTTTCATGGGCCTCTTGGAACATGGCCCGTGGCCATTTCCAACGAGGTCCCGTGATTCGCTCATCGCCTCCATGCCTTCCATACCGGAAATGTCCAACATTATCCGACGCGATCAATCCCAAGACTCCAAGCCTTGTCTCGATCCGTAAAGTCCTATTCACTTACGGGCACATGACCCAAAACCCAGTTTTGGTCATGTCCCGAGACAACTCCCTTTTGGCCATTCTCCATAAATGTGTCAATGAGTTTCATCCTCCGGTGTGACCCTTAGGTTTATGCATGTCAATAGATCAACGTAAAATCCCATTTTACTTGATCCTATTTAAGTGGCAACTAACGAGACTTTAGTATTGCCTGACACTACATAACGAATTGACCTTGTCGATTCTAACCTTTCCGTCGTCCCTGTCATTATCCTTTTATCTCTGATATCCTGATTGAGATAAGGCATAGAGCCGTCATCCTTATTATTCTCAATCACCGTTCCTTGATATGTGAGATGACTGAAGATATGATACCCAGTATCATGTGCATGGCCATGCTATTCTTCCAGTCACTCTCGATCAAGTGGCCGAGAACCGATATCTTTCCCATACCTTAGTATGAGGGATAAATCCCTTAGCCGTCTTTCGTGTCACTCATGTAGCCCGTCCCCAAGCCAATTCTGGCCGTTATGGAAGCCCTGTTACGGACAACGTTAGGCTCAGGTCAAACTCAGTTGTTGACTACATAACGATCACAAAGACTCCTTGGTCTAAGGATACATGACAAGCTACAACACTGAATATGTTCATGACTTAATCTATGGCACATATTCAGGGCGGGTCGTCCAATATCATGTCCCACATGATATCTATGATCAGACTCCGGAATCCCATTCCAATGACTAACAGAACGTAAGCCATAAAGAGCCATTTTTCATACTAGTCGCTTCTAGTGAAGCTTTGTTGACTAGGGACCCATCGAGTGTGATCTATCTCGATCTATGGTTCTATTCGCATGGTGGGCATAGATCAGAGCACACATCGATATATTACTCCAACACATAAGTAATATAAAGCCGCTTTAATTTTATTGCTAATGATGATATATACATTTGGACATTTAGGATTGAACTACGGGCACTAAGACTAACATGATGTGATTTGTACCCCGTGCTACGTGAAGATATACCCGATCGACGGAGGACTCTGGTCCGCTATATTATGAGTTGTACCCCGATGCTGTTTTCCAGGAAGATGTCTAGGCCGATGTCGAGTTCGGACGACGTGATAAGTTGGTCTTTAGAGGCCGGCGCATTGTTCTGGAATACCACAGGTGGCGGTGGTTGCCAATGACATCACTCTGTGTGTTGATTTGAATTGATTTTCTGAGGTGACTTATGCCTGCTATGTGATTCTCTATGATTTGCATACATTTGTGTCTGAGGGGTCGTTCAGTATCGAATTTGATTTCCAGGTTGTTCACGAGTGGGGTCAAGTGTGGCTGTGAGTCACTTGCTTAACTGGCTTTTATCACTGCTATTAGTATGCCCTAATTGGACGGTTACCCGTGGTGGTGATCGGACATCTCATCACCTCTACTATTTTTTCTTACTGAGCGAAAGCTCACCCCTCTTTTCTATTGTTATATAGATTTTGATCGCGATTTGAGTTAGAGGACGTCTCGGAGCGTGGGAGCTTAGCGAGAGTCCTAGTTGGATGTCTAGAGACGTACTTTCCTTTTGTATTACACTTATTATTATTACTTGGTTGTTGAGTTTTGACTCTTGTTGAGCGAATAGTGGTTTGATTATCATTTCAGAGATCTATTTCGTTTAAATTCACTTTTATTATTATTATTTCTAGTTCACGTCTCGAGTCTGGTCAAAAACGGATTTGGGGCGTGACAATTTGGTATCAGAGCCTGGTTTTTTCAAAACTTCAGATCGTACGTCAACTAGGTGGGTAGAGTTAACTCGTTATGTTTCGGTATGTCGGTGACGCAAATCGGAAATGTCCTACGCGTAGAATCGAGATGAAGAGAGTCTCGGTTTGGTGAAATGTCATGTATAGGTGTCGTGTACTTGTGGTGAACCACTGTGGTTGGTGTCAATGATGTATTTGCTGATTGTTGTGTGCTATGATTGTGTTGAGTGCTTTATGCAGGATGTGAGTTGAATTTCCCACGTAAGCGGATGGTTAGTAAAATTTTCAAACGGGTCATGCCCAAATTTCTGCAAAACTGAAGTGTTTGTACTATCACGATCCAACTCTGGGGCGCCATTGTAGTCGAACGTGATGGGGGGATGTCAAGTGGTTACAACGTAATTCGGGGACGCCTGAACCGGGTTGTAACGACATGGTGTCGACATGAATGTTATGTTAGAAAGAGAGAAGTGTTAAGAACCTTGAAACTAAGTTGATGTTTGTACATTGTGGAGTTGTTGTGTGAAATGTGGATTGTGTGACTTTTTTTTTGAAACTACTACACTGTGTGGTTGACTTGTGGGACGCACAAGTGTGCGGGTTTCCATGTGTAAGAACCGCCCCCGGTCTATCCCGGTCGAACCGGTGATTTCTAGACAAGTTTGACTTTCGGCTGGAAAAGTCAACCTATGACTCAGGAAGTCATTCGGGAACTTTCTGTTGGGTCTCGAGGTAGGGTTGGAGATGAACCAACTCGCAGCGGAAAATCAATGAAAACCAAGAGACGATTAAAACCATGAAACAACTAACAAAGAATGGATTCACAAGAGAAAAATTCAGCACTAGTTCTTACCAAAACAAGAACACCGGTTAACGAATGATTGGCTTGAGTCTCCAAGACGCCTACGTATCCACATGGGAATCAAAGCCACGTAGTTCTTCTCTTTGAGGACTCAAGAACACAAAAATGGAGGTGGGAACTTGCCAAACCCGAAATTGCAAGGGAAGGGGGAGAGAAGTTGTGTTTCCTATTCTTGTCTAGTGTTTGTTATGTTGAAAAAAGATGACTTAAACAAAACAAAACCCATACTTGTCCAAATAAAGGCATGGGACAAGTATGGTGTCAAGTAAGGTGTAAATAGGACAAAGTATGGCAAGACAAGATTGGGTTAGGTGGTGAATCACCAACACCTTAATCCTTGTCTTGCTTACTTAGTACTAATTAATCAAGACTTGATTAATTAGTTCCATGGGCCTTGGTTGCATGGGCCTTTCATGGGCCTCTTGGAACATGGCCCATGGCCATTTCCAACGAGGTCCCGTGATTCGCTCATCGCCTCCATGCCTTCCATACCGGAAATGTCCAACATTATCCGACGCGATCAATCCCAAGACTCCAAGCCTTGTCTCGATCCGTAAAGTCCTATTCACTTACGGACACATGACCCAAAACCCAGTTTTGGTCATGTCCCGAGACAACTCCCTTTTGGCCATTCTCCATAAATGTGTCAATGAGTTTCATCCTCTGGTGTGACCCTTAGGTTTATGCATGTCAATAGATCAACGTAAAATCCCATTTTACTTGATCCTATTTAAGTGGCAACTAACGAGACTTTAGTATTGCCTGACACTACATAACGAATCGACCCTGTCGATTCTAACCTTTCCGTCGTCCCTATCATTATCCTTTTATCTCCGATATCCTGATTGAGATAAGGCATAGAGCCGTCATCCTTATTATTCTCAATCATCGTTCCTTGATATGTGAGATGACTGAAGATATGATACCCAGTATCATGTGCATGGCCATGCTATTCTTTCAGTCACTCTCGATCAAGCGGCCGAGAACCGATATCTTTCCCATACCTCAGTATGAGGGATAAATCCCTTAGCCGCCTTTCGTGTCACTTTTGTAGCCCGTCCCTAAGCCAATCCTGGCCGTTATGGAAGCCCTGTTACGGACAACGTTAGGCTCAGGTCAAACTCAGTTGTTGACTACATAACGATCACAAAGACTCCTTGGTCTAAGGATACATGACAAGCTACAACACTGAATATGTTCATGACTTAATCTATGGCACATATTCAGGGCGGGTCGTCCAATATCATGTCCCACATGATATCTATGATCAGACTCCGGAATCTCATTCCAATGACTAACAGAACGTAAGCCATAAAGAGCCATCTTTCATACTAGTCGCTTCTAGTGAAGCTTTGTTGACTAGGGACCCATCGAGTGTGATCTATCTCGATCTATGGTTCTATTCGCATGGTGGGCATAGATCAGAGCACACATCGATATATTACTCCAACACATAAGTAATATAAAGCCGCTTTAATTTTATTGCTAACGATGATATATGCATTTGGACATTTAGGATTGAACTACGGGCACTAAGACTAACACTTTCCGGGACCCAAAAATCTTAGCCGTCATCACGGTTAGCTTAGTTGGGTCGTTTCCTTCAGTTTGACTATAATATTTGTTAGGTCAACTTTCGGTCAAACTTGAACTTTTTTCGACTTTTTCCGACTTAAATTTGGACAGCTGAATTTAATTTAAGAGAATGTAGCTCCTGTAATGCCACATGGTATTAGAGCCTTGGAGGAGAAGTTGGAGTTAAAATGACCCTTACACATTCCCACCTTACCTTTAAAGGGATAAGACCTTAAGGGCCTTTTGGTAATTGAACATATTAGGTCATTTAAAGCAAGGGAGCACACAATTCAGCTCATATTGGTTTGCTACAACAGAAATTCACCTTAGGAAGAGAATGGAGGAGAATTCATTTCTTGAGGAAGAAGAAAGAGAGGAAAGCAAGCATCTTGGACCTTATTCTCTACCATTTCTTCTCCATTTTCCTTCCATCTTCTTCATCTCATCTTCTTAGAGGTATGGATGCTCTTAACTTTCCATTTCATCCTCTTTCCAATTTGGGTTTTGTGGGTATTTGGCTTGAAGTTGAAGAACTAGCTTTTGGGTGTTGTTGGAGAAGTTTTAGTGAAGCTAAGTTGTTTGGATTGTGTTTTGAGTGAAGTTTTGATGAACCCATTGAGGGTGTGGTGATTGGAGGCTTTTTTTGAACATTTTGGAGTTAGAAGGAGCTGGAAATGGGGTTTTTGATCTGATTTTGGTGGAATCCGAGTTGGGGAAGAAAGTGGAAGGAGCTGGACTAGTTCGATGCGGGACGGGACCCGGACCGGACCATGTGCCGGCACGGCAGGCCGCACGGAACGGACCAGGTACCGGCACGGTACGCAGGGCGGAACGGGCGCGAGTCCGGCACGGCACCCCACACGGTCCGTGTCTGACTCCGGGCCAGTGCATCACGCGGTCCGTGCTGGTTACCGGGCCGGTCTGTGATACGGTCCGTGCTAGGTTCCGGCACGGCCTGTGATACGTTCTGGACCGCATTCCAGATCAGTTTTCCAAATCCAAAACCCTTCCTTTTGAGTCCATTTCGAGTCCTAGATCATTCCTTTGGCTCTGTTTCTCTTCTTTGGGGACTGTTCTGTATTTTAAGTTGAGGAGCACTCTGTTGGGTTACTAATTTTTTGGTATTGTTGTGGTCCAAGACCGTGAGACCGAGCTCGAAAGGGGGAAAGACCTTGGAACCGAGCTAGAGTGACGAAGACCACTTCGGAACCCGTGTGAAGAACGGAGGAGAGGCTAATTGAACTTTAAAGCAGTGTTATTAGAGGAAGACCACAAGGTAGGGAAAGTCTTAACTTCTCATTTAAATAACGCTTAGTATGCCTATTAGGTTAATAAAAATTGGAAAGGTCCTAGAATTGCATATAAGATGCGAATAACTAGAATAAATGTCTTTCAATTATTAATAACCGGATGTGTCTAGTAAGCATGCTTAGGACGGAAATCACTAATGTAGCTCGCTTTCAATACTTGGGAATTGATTTACTGGTAGAGAGGTCGTGATGAGCCCTCGGATTAGTTGTGTTAGCTTCACATGCTTTGTTTGCTAGTCATTAAGATGATCAAGAGTCTAATGAAACTAGATTGAATGCATGCTTGAATGCTTGAATGATCGACGGCATGTTAGAATGATTGAATGGTTGGATGAATGATTGAGTGTAATTGGTTGTGCTAAAGGATATGATCGGGTGAGTGATAGACCGATGGAGTGCGGATGGTAAGTATGATGGTAAGTGTAATTGTGGGTATGAATCTCGTGTGGTGTGTATTGATGAACGTGTGTATTCCTAAGTTTGGTTATTGAGCTTGCGGGCAATGGTTATGGACCCTGCGGGGCATTGGTTATTGAGCTTGCGGGAAATGGTTATGGACCCTGCGGGGCATTGGTTATTGAGCATGCGGGCAATGGTTATGGACCCTGCGGGGCATTGGTTATTGAGCCTGCGGGCAATGGTTATGGAGCCTGCGGGGCATTGGTTATTGAGCCTGCGGGCAATGGTTATGGACCCTACAGGGCATTGATTATTGGACCTTGCGGGGCATTGGTTACTGGACCCTGCTGGGCAATTGGATGGTTTACCTTGCGGGGATTGATTACTTTTTGTTTCACCTGAGTGTATGCATCCTGCGGGAGCAATACCTCGGTTCCCTATGACATATGGTCCTTTGGATACGTTTCAGAGAATCCCGACGATAAGCGCCCTCAGGGGTTGTTACCGGTGTTCTCGACGTTATACGTCTTTGTGATGTTATACGTCTCCTCTGGACCGAGGGAAAATCTGACATGACACGACGAGTATTGTGGATCGGAGGGTGGTGACTTCATGTGCCACGACATTAATTGGACGCATGGTTTCTAATGTCTCTTTAAAGAAATGCATTGATTCCCTTATTTTCCTATGATTATTGTTGACTCTTTGAAAGTGTTAAACACTCGGTTTGCCTCCGTATTTCATCATCTTTTAGTTTCTCGTCTTATTAAGATTTGAATAAACTTGTGAACTTCGTTTTAGTAAACTGAAAGGTTGCCCTTGTTATGCATTTTCCCTACTGAGCGTAAGCTCACCCCTATCTGTTTATGACTGTTTTTACAGGTTTGCGTGATGAGTAGTGGACTCGAGGCTCGGGAGCTTCTATGGTCCGGGTGTCTGTTCTCTAGAGACGTTGATAGTATTTTTTTGGTTTACGAACCTTTTGTTGAAGGATTTATTATAAGTTGTTACTTGAGACATTTTGATTGAATTAAAGTTGGAGGATTTCATTGGTTTTATGGTATTATATTGTTATAATTGCTTCTTCCTTAAGTCACGTCTCGAGTCCGGTCATAACCGGATTTGGGGCGTGACATCATGGTTGTGTGAAACTAGTATGACTATACTACGACTAGGCATGTTATTAGTTCAGGTACGACTTATATGAAATGTGTGTGAACGCTAGTGATTTAAGCGCGCCGCTTTATGCGAATTTAAGAACTGAACATGTGCGTTTATCCGTGCAGCGGATATATACGACATGACGCCTACCTATGTACCCCGAGGCACTAGGAGCCGGCCAGCTGGAGGCCGAGGGCAGCCACCTGCCATTGAGTCGGCAGGGGAAACAATTGCCCAAGGTGCCTCCACTAAGGAGCATGTGAGCGGCGATGATGGACCATCAGGACTTCCGCCCAGAGTTCCGTCGGTCACAGAGCCGACCCAGGCGACAATCTTGGAGGAGTTGGTCCGCACAGTTCAAGGCTTAGCGGCGGTCATCGCCCAGAGAGAGGCTGCGGCCCCAGCACCAGAGACTGTGCCTGCTGCCACTGCAGCTACTGCTGTGAGGCCTAGTCAGGCCGGGAGCTACACAGCTCAGATGCTGAGAGACTTTTTGAGGCTGGGTACGCCGACCTTTTCTGGGGAGCCAAACCCCGATGCGGCCGAGAGATGGCTCGAGCAGATCACGCGCAACCTGGATACCTCAGAGATCGTGGATGAGCACACGAGGGTGTCCTTTGCAGCTTTCCAGCTGAAGAATGACGCCTATCACTGGTGGCAGCGCGAGCAGGGACGGATTGGTGATAATTTTCAGCTGTTCGGAGGGCGGTTCCCGGAGCAGTACTTTCTGCAGTCAGCACAGGAGAACAGGCACCAGTAGTTCCTGGAACTGTGTCAGGAGGGGATGACGGTATCTGAGTACGAGGCCTGATTCACCTCCTTGTCCCGCTTTGCCCTGGAGATGGTACCGTTGTAGACGGTTTGAGGGAGGGCTTCGCCCCGCGATTGTGGATCGGGTCACAGCCCTACGGACCCAAGTGTACTCGGAGCTAGTAGATATGGCACTGGCAGTGGAGAGACACTTTCGGGAGACAACCAGGGTCCGGGAGAGCAGGCCGAGACCGAGCGGCTTCTTGAGGCCGTTTGAGGTCCCTGATCCGAGGAGGCAGAGGACCTCAGGATCCTTCTGGCCATAGACATAGTCTGGTGGAGTGAGACACGTCGGATCAGTGGCATCCGTTGGACCTGCCCCCTTAGAGCAGTTGTGTCATTCGTGCGGAAAGTCGGGCCATCTAGCTCGAGACTGTCACAGGAGCAGTGGGCCCGCACCTCGCCTAGTAAGTAGTCAGGCGAGACCTGAGGGGAGGTCGAGTGTCGGATAGCCTGCATGCTACCAGTGCGAACGGAAAGGGCACTTCTCTGCTAGGTGCCCCGATCAGTTCGGAGGGATGTAGGCCCCATGAACGCAACAATCGCAGTCCGGTCAGTCGCCTCATTTCCGTCAGCGTCAGGCTCAGGCGCCAAGAGCTCCACGGAAGGCAACGAGCGTGGCAGCGCCGAGACAGCATTAGAGAGCTCCTCAGCAGGTGGCACTTCCACCACCCCTGAGGGGAGGACCTCAGGCACCGCATGGCAGAGTGTATGCGATCGCAGATTCCCGAGCTGAGGGACGTCACTCCGGTCATGAGACCACCCAAGGTACGTGCTTGCTATACAATTCTTGGGCGTCTTTCTTATTTGATATTGGGGCATCACATTCATTCATCGCTTCTACCTTCGCTGGTATGTTAGGACTAAGAGTAGAGTCCTTGAGTCGACCCTTGTGTCTTGACACCCCAGTTACGGGTGATGTGGTCTTGAGTAGTGTATGTCGTGCGTGTGAGATTAGAGTAGCTGACTGCCCTTTTCTTGGTGATTTGCTGGTGTTGAACATGACGGCGTTTGATGTGATCCTGAGGATGGATTGGCTTGCGAGGTACCGAGCGTCGATCGACTACTATCGATGGCAGGTGACGGTGGTATCGGGCGACACGATCGTCACTTGTGTACTGCGCAGTAGGATCAGAGTTATCCTGTCAGCATTGACCGTGGGAGAGGAGGTGGCGGCCGTGCAAAGCAGAGAGCTGCCACGAGTAGTGTGTGAGTTCCCGGAGGTCTTTCCGGAGGAGTTGTCAGGATTACCGCCAGTGCGCGAGGTTGAGTTCATGATTGACCTGATACCGGGGACGGCACCGATATCGATGGCTCCGTACCGGTTTGCACCAGCCGAGTTGGTCGAGTTGAAGCGACAACTTGAGGAGCTTCTGGAGAAGAGTTTATCCGTTCGAGCACTTCGCCGTGGGGAGCAACAACACTCTTCGTGAAGAAGAAGGGTGGAGGGCTGAGGATGTGTATCGACTACAGGAAGTTGAACCGGGTCACGGTGAAGAACCGATACCCGATGCCGAGGATCAATGACTTGTTTGATCAGTTGAGAGGGGCGAAGTGTTTCTCGAAGATCGATCTGCGATCCGGATACTCTAGGTTGAGAGTCCGAGAGGAGGATGTGGCGAAGACCGCATTTCGGACTTGGTATGGACACTACGAGTTTCTGGTGATGCCGTTTGGACTGACGGACGGACCTGCAACGTTCATGGATCTAATGAACGGTATCTTCCTGCCATACTTAGACCTGTTCGTGGTGGTATTCTCTCCGAGTGAGGAGGCACACGCGGAGCATCTGAGGACGGTTCTGACCTTGCTACGCACCCATCAGTTGTACGGCAACTTGGAGAAGTGCGAGTTTTGGCTCGCCGAGGTGAAATTCCTCGGATATGTCGTATCTCGAGAAGGTATACTGGTCGATCCGGAGAAGATCGACGCAGTTTCGAAGTGGGAACGACCCAAGAGTGTCTTTGAGATCCACAGCTTCTTGGGTTTGACAGGTTATTATCGGCGGTTCGTCCAGGATTTCTCACGCCTGACTGCGCCGATGACTGCCCTGACACGCAAGGGAGTCGAGTTTGTGTGGACTAAGGATTGTGAGCGCTCCTTCACCGAGCTGAAGGCTCGTCTAACTATAGCACCCGTGTTGATAGTGCTGGAGCGCGGGATTGGGTACGATGTCTACTGTGATGCGTCCAGTGAGGGACTAGGTTGTGTGCTGATGCAGTTGGGGAAGGTAGTTGCCTATGGCTCCAGGCAGTTGAAGACGCATCGTTTTCGCGCTGAAGAGCTGGCGACATTACTTGTACGGCGAGAGATTTCAGGTGTTCTCGGATCACAAGTCTCAAGTACATCTTCTCCCAGCGAGACCTGAACATGCGCCAGAGGCGGTGGATGGAGTTACTTGAGGAGTACGACTTCGAGCTACTCTACCATCCGGGTAAGGCGAACGTGGCCGCCGATGCCCTAAGTAGGAAGTCGATCCACTGCCTTGCTAGTATATCAGTCCGAGAGTGGGATATGATGGGGGAGTTGAGCACGTTTAGGCTTGAGCTAGATGAGATCGCTGATGGCGTGGCCATGTGCTCGCTGGTGGCTCAGCCCACACTAGTTGCTCGAGTGTTAGAAGCGCAGGCTGAGGATGCCGAGGCGGTAGAGATCCGGGAGAAGATTGCTAGTGGTGTTGATGCAGAAGGCTTAGAGCAGGGTGCTGATCAGGGTTTAAGATACCGAGGAGGGTTGTTTGTGCCGCGCAGCTGCAAAGACGACGTGTTGAGAGAGTCTCATCATTCACGTCTTGTTGTGCACCCGGGTGGCACGGAGATGTATCGGGATGTCAGGCGACAATTTTGGTGGAGCGGGATGCGGAGAGCGGTTGCAGAGTTCGTATCGAGGTGCCTTACTTGTCAGTAAGTGAAGGCCGAGCATCAGCGTCCCGCTGGTTTATGACAGCCATTGTCGATCGTGCAGTGGAAGTGGGAGCACGTCACGATGGACTTCGTGTGCGGTTTACCGAGATCGCCGAGAGGGCATGACGTAGTATGGGTAGTGGTTGATCGGTTTACCAAGTCAGTGCACTTCCTATCCATGAGTCGTCTGTATATCCGTGGGATTATCCGTCTTCACGGGGTTCTAGTGTCGGTTGTGTCCGACAGAGATCCTCGATTCACTTACAGGTTTTGGGGGAGTTTCAGAGAGCAGTAGGGACCGAGGTCTTGCTCACTACAACGTACCACCCACAGACGGACGGCCAGACAGAGCGCACGATTCAGATCTTAGAGGATATGCTACGAGCATGTGTGTTAGATTTCGAGGGTCATGGGAGGACCACTTATCGTTAGCCGAGTTCTCCTACAACAACAGCTTCCAGGCCAGTATCGGGATGACATCGTTTGAAGCATTGTATGGTAGGCCGTGTCGATCGCCCGTGTGTTGGGCAGAGGTGGGAGATAGGAGTTTACTTGGTCCGGATCTTGTCCGAGAGACGATCGAGAAGGTCGCGTTGATTCATGAACGGTTGAGGATCGTGCAGAGCCGATAGAAGAGTTATGCTGATAGGCGGCGCCGACCTCGCGAGTTTGCAGTTGATGATCATGTATTTCTGAAGGTGAGCCCGAAGAAGGGGCTGGTGCGGTTCAACCGCGGCGGAGGCAAGTTGGCCCCGCGATACATTGGGCCTTTTGAGATTCTGGACAGAGTGGGAGCCGTAGCCTACCGTCTTGCATTACCACCACAACTTGGGAATGTTCATAACGTCTTCCACGTTTCCAAACTGCGGAAGTACACTGCGGACCCCTCCCACGTCATCGAGGTGGATGAGGATGTTTCTTATGAGGAGAAGCCGGTCAGGATTTTGGACACGCGAGAGCAGGTCTTGCGTGGCAAGACTATCCGACTAGTACGGGCGCAGTGGCGGCACCACGGAGCAGAGTCGACCTGGGAGCGCGAGGACGAGGTTCGTGCGAAGTAACCCAGCTTGTTCGACCCTTGAGGAACGTTCGTTTTAAATTTCGCGGACGAAATTTCTTTAAGGGAGGTAGATTGTAAGAACCGTCCCCGGTCGACACCGGTCGAACCGGTGAAATATGGTGAAAGTTGACTTTCCTCCGGAAAAGTTAACCGATGACCCCGAGAGTCATTTGGGACCTTTTCGGGACCCAACAAGCTTAGCCGTCGTTACGGTTAGCTTATTTGGGTCGTTTCCTTCCAAGTATGTAATTTTGCGAAAAAGTCAATTCGGGTCAAACGGGGTCAAACTATAGGCTAAATCGATTTAATTTAAATGGTCAGAATTAATTAAGGGTAAAGACCCCACTTGGACACTTGTCCATGTTGTCTTGCAGGAGAAGAAAAAGGGTCTAGAAAGACTCAATTGCCCTCATTTGGGCCAAATTAGAAGGAAGGATAGGGCAAAATGGTCTTTTCTAATCTAGGTTAAAGGGGCATCTAGGAGCATTTTCAGCTCATTTCCTACTAGCTTGGCCGAAATACACACAAGGGAGAGAGTTTTGGGAGCTCCATTGCTTGAAGGAGAAGAAAGTGAAAAAAAGGAGCACTTTTGGGTGATTTTCTTCTCTAATCTTCTCCAAACTTACCTCTTTCTCATCCCCTCTTCATTCCTAAAGTGAGTACCCTTTGAAAACCCATTTTTAATGAAGTTTGGAGTTATGGGTTTGATAGAAAAAGCATGAACTAGGTTGGGTTTCCATGGGTTTGAGATTTTAGTTGTTTAGATGATTGTTTTGTGAAGAAAAGTGGAAATTTTGGATAGAAATCATGTGGGTTTTGTTGTTTTGATGGAACCTAACTTGGGTATTGAAGTAGTGAGGTTTTTGGGACTGATTTGGAGGGTTTTAGAGGATAAAAATGGAGTTTTGAGGGGTTTCTTGGAGAAGAAGCTGGAGGAAGAAGAAGGACGGAACTATCAGACCCGTCACGGATCCGTGATGGGAACCGTGATGGAGCACGTCACTGCTCCGTGACGGAGGCCGTGACGGCACACGTCACGGTTCCATGACGTCACCCGTGATGGTGAGCATCACGGTTCCGTGACCCGACCCGTGACGGAGCCCGTCAAGGCTCCGTGACCCGAACTGTCACACCCCAAATCCGGTTTTGACCGGACTCGAGACGTGAACTAAAACAACAATTAAATAATAACGATAAAAAATAAAATTAAATGAAATAAACCTCCAAATAATTCATAATAGTTCCAAAAATAAACAACTCCGATGAACATGAGTCAAACGTTCAAATCCAACAAATAAAAACGTAGTTTAGTACAAAAATGGAAAATACGTCTCGACTAAATAACTAAACCCTGGACTCTCGAGGAGCTCCTGAGCTCTAAGACGTCCTCTACACCGACTCATCACCGAAACCTGTAAAACAGAGGGGGTGAGCTTTCAATCAGTAGGAAAAAGTAGTAAAGGGAAAAGGACTCCCGCTCCGTTACCAGAAATACTCGATTAGTAACTCTTACTAAAACTGATAAGGTAAATAGAAACTAACAGAAACGCAAAGATATCGATAAGGCATCCAACTAAAGAAACACATGAACAACGGTACCTTTAAACCACTAAGACCACTACAAACGTTACTCAGATCCAATGCCACACGACTCAAGACAAGCAACCATGACAAACCGATCACCCACACGACTCAACAAATACACCATACCGGAATATACCCTCGGCCTAGATGTCTTCCCGGACACACAGCATCGGGGTGAAGCCAATACATCATACCGGAATACCCATCGGCCTAGATGTCTTCCCGGACACACTGCATCGGGGTGAAACACTACATCATACCGGAATGTCTATCGGTCTAGATGTCTTCCCGGACACACAACATCGGGGTGAAACACTACATCATACCGGAATGTCCATCGGTCTAGATGTCTTCCCGGACACACAACATCGGGGTGAAACAACATACATCATACCGGAATATCCCTCGGTCTAGATGTCTTCCCGGAACACACATCGGGGCAAATCTCAATGCACACATACCAGACCGGCACACACTTCGGTCGGGTATCTTCCCGTCACTCGGGGTACAAGTCACAACACACAATGCCACACAACCACACTACATCGAATTTATCGTACCAACTTACCAAGAACAGCGTATCGGTCTATCATTCACCCGATCATATCACAAGACAACAATCATGTCACATTCATCTCATTCATTCAACCAATCATATCACGAAACAAACATTCATATTGCATTCCTTATAATTCACATGGCATACTATGATTCTTAATTTAACCAAGAGTGTATTATGCATCAACATTTAAGGACGGACAACCATAAGCAAACGCAACCAACACGCAATTCTAAGGCTCGACATGGCCATTCTATAGCACGGCAATTCCCATAATTGAAATCGGTTATTCTAGTGAATCACATCCTATATGCAAACTAAGACTCTTCCGGTTATTATCATCCTATATGCATACTATTAGCATTCCTTAATTAAAAGCGGAAATTTATAACTCTTCCCTACCTCAAGTGCCTTCTAAAGTTTAATCAAAAGAACGGCTAGTAGTCTGCTCCTCCGAGCTCGAGAAATAAAGTCTAGGAACATCAAATTAATGCTATAATTAAAACACGATCAAAGTCTAATTTAAAGAAGAAAACCTAAATTAACCCTAACGAATAAACTTGGGCCAAAAGGAAAAATTGGTCCCGAACGAGGCCCACTTCGGGCGGCCCACAAGCCCAGCACCCGGCCCGGACCGCACCCTTCAGAGGCCCAGAACCAGGCCTGGACCGTGTCGCTCAGAGGCCCGGCACCAGGCCCGGACCGTGCCGCTCAGAGGGCCGGTACCGAGCCCGGACCGTGCCGCTCATAGAGCCGGTACCACACACGGACCGTGCCGCTCAGAGGGCCGGCACTGAGCCCGTTCCGTGCCGCTCAGAGGGCCGGAACCATGCCCTTTCCGTGCCGAAACTGGCAGACTCAACTCCTTCTTCTCCAACTTCGTTTCCAAGAAAATATACTTCAAAAACTCCATTTCTAACATCATCAAACTCCAAAATCAGTCAACAAAACCCTCAAATTTCAATGCCCATAATGGGTTTCCCTCAAACATCAACAATCACTTCATTTCTAACCAAAAAGTTCACTAAACTTCAACAAATCAACTATCTAACAACACAAAAACCAAAACCCATCTAGTTCATGCAATTTCCATAAAAGCCCACAACTCCAACTTGCTTTAAAGTAGGATTTTAGAGAGTACTTACATTGGAAATGGAAAGGGGATGAAGATGAGCTAATTTGAAGATGATTTGGTGAAGAAAAGCCCTCAAAGTTGCCTCCTTTCTCCAATATCTTCTTCTCCAAGCAATGGTGTTCTTCCTCTTCTCTCTTCCTTGCAATTTTCGGCCACCAAGGGGATAAATGAGCTGAATTGGTTGCTTCAAGTGCACTTAAACCTATTTGTGAGAAAAGTATATTTTGCCCCCTTCTTCTATTTCCTTTCTTTAGGCAAAAGTGAGGGGAAATGGGTCATTAGAGGCCCATTTCTTCTCATCCAAGCCACTATGGACACATGTCCATGTGGGGACCACCTTGTCCTTAATTACTTCCAGCACATTTAATTTATCTAGGTTTAGTCGATAATTACCCTTAGTTTGACCAAAAGTTGACTTTTCCGCAAAGACAGTAAATTGAAAGGAAACGACCCAACTAAGCTATCCGTAACGACGACTAAGCTATTTGGGTCCCGGAAAGGTCCAATATGACTCCCAGAGTCATCGGTTGACTTTTCCGGCCGAAAGTCAACTTTAGCCAAAAATCGCCGGTTCGACTGGGATCGACCGGGGGCGGTTCTTACACGAACCGTGATGGATCAGAATAGGGCATTTTGGGTTCATTTTAGTCGTTTTCGGGTAATTAGGAAGGTTATCTATAACCGAGCCTAGTAAGGGTTAATTTGGGATGTTTTCTCTTTAAACCACACTTGAATTAGTATTAAATCTCGTATTACTTTGTGATCTTAGACGTTGGTCCCGAGCTCGGCGGAGGAGGCTACTAGGCGACTCGTTGATTTCTTGCATTTGGATAGCGGTTGAGGTAGGGAAAAGTAGATAATACCGGTTTAATTGCGGAAAGTTACTAGTAGGCATATAGGTTATGAACAATCGATATAATATAGAATCATATGTAGGATGTGAATAACTAGCGTAATCATATAAAGATGGAACCACTTGCGGCCATGTCGTGCCGTAGGTGTGGGAATTGTTGTGTTGTAGTATCACATGTGGGTCCCTGGTTGGGCTCGTAGGATTGCGTGTTGGTGGTGATTGTTGTGACTAGTGGCTTGTAATGTTTGATATGTGCTATGTCCGTTGTTAAATCAAGGATCAAGATATGCTATGAGAACTTGGTGAATGTTGGTGTGAACTATTGTTTGTGATATGTGTGAGACCTTGTGATATGATTGGGTGAATGATAGACCGATGCGGTGTGTTCGGTAAGATTGTTCGGTATGGTATGCCGGTGTGATATGTTTCAGTATGATATGTTTAAGGATGTTGTTCCGGTCCGATATCGTGGTCGATGCTGTTCCGGCATGATATGTTCCGAGGTGGTGTGTTCCGGTTCGATATCTATCTCGATGGATGATTCCGATATAAATATCTAGACCGTAGGCTAAAATATGGGATTACTCCAAGAGGGGGTGCTAGTGAGGGTGCCTGCACCAGGGAAGGCAGGGGCGATAGTGACAATCCGGGCTGAGCAACTAATGGACTGCCTTAGGATGCCTTGGAAACTTATAAGAGAACATCTAATGGTAAGCCATCGAGGTGGACTGGGTTCTCTTTCGTATACCTAGATGATCCAGCCATGTGCGTCTTGGTAGGCTGAGAATGCCTCCTCAACCCGGACGAATGATGGGGCGAGGAGACGGTCGATATAAGCCAGGCTCATTCGGAGGGGTTCCATGCTCAATGGCCTCCCTAGTTGGCGACGGTGGTCATAGTTGGCAGCTTAAGGCTTCTGACAATCGGTAGTCCTGTGGGACACGATCAGGATAGTGGCGAGGCTTTGCTCAAATCGATATGAGCTGAGCTGGATGAGAATGGGGTTCGGAGGCTTCTTTTTCCTCCAAAATCGCTCCGACATTCTAACCTCTAGTGTGGGTACCGGAGGCATGGTGGGTGGCGATGGTACATGGTAGTGTTTGGTTTCAGGTCGAGTAGCCGCGGTCACCTGAGAGTTTGTCAGAGGGAAACTATCTTGGGTGAAGAGATCGTCACAAGGGAAATCGGGGTGGTGGGGGCATCGGTGGAGTCGGGGATGATGTGGTTGAGGCTGACTGGAGGTTGCCAACGATGGTGGTGGCTCGTAGAGACAAGACAAAGGAAATGAAGAGAGAACCCTAGAGGAACATAAGTTTTTTATTTATATTATTATCATTTTGTCTTTTGCAATTACTTACTTTTATAAGTGTGAATTTTGAAATCTATTTTAATATAATATTGAATATTTTATATCATTAAAAATGTGAGAGAAAAGTAAAAAACGACGATGTTGTAACCTAGTCCTCCATGTCGTCGTCGTTCTCATGCACGGAGATCGGCACCCACCACCCCTCTCCTCTCATTCCTTGGTCTTTGTATTTTTTCCTTGAACGATCATGACATTGGATTATACACTTACTCACAACACCTCAAGCTTCTACTCCAAACTCATCACCTCTATATCCTTTACATCTCAGAAATCCTTCTCATGAATCATAGACTAACCATCCTATGGTGCAAGTTGGGATTTCATAGAGACATGGATATCCCGGTGGTGGGTCTTGAAGGGGGTTTGGCATGATTTGGACACAAGAGATTATAGTAAAGGTTCGTACATCTTCCCCAAACCATATCGACATCTTGGTTAAATGTCCGGGGCACGAAAAAGTTTGGATTACAAGTATCTATGGGGAGCCAAAACGAGATCAGCGTTATAAGATTTTGGATCTTTTTTTTGACGTTTGGTAAAAAAAGATAGTCTCTAATGGGCGCTCATGTGGACTTTAATAGCACTCTTGACCAAAGGGAGGCAAAAGGGGAACTCATACCCCTACTCGTTGATTGAGGCCTTCCGTGACTCCATTGATGAGCTGAGTGTGACTGAATCCCCGATGTAGGGGCATCAGTTCACATGGCATTGGGGGACGAATGTAGGGAGGCGAATAGAGTCATGTCTAGACTGTGCCTTGGAGTCTCGGTATTTTAGTGATTCCACTCTCGATTTGGAGTTATGCAACCTTGGTACCACCACGTCAAACCAGATGTTGATCATATCTACTTTGGGTCAAACTGAAAACTCCCTATATGTCGGAAGTTTCATTTTGAAACTCAGTAGATACATGACCTAGCATGAGGGCGCCTTATCCAAGATGAATGAGATAACGACCTTGCAACCCTTATTACCTTATCCATTCGTACTTTGAGAAATTATTTGCATCACTAGGGGTTGAATGTAGCCAACATTAACCATACAGTTGGTGTCGACGTCCAATTGCCACTCTCAATGGGCGAATGGGCAAGACGGGCATGTGTCACAAGAAAGCCATTCAGATCTAATATGAAACGGTTCTCTGGAAGTAGTAATCATTTTTGAGATAGTGAGCCAAACACCATTAGCTCGTTAAACTGGAGTACCACACCAAATTCTTTCATGTTGTTGTCTCCTTTCGTCACCGAATCAACATGATCTGCTCCCTCACCAACGACAATTGCATTTAGTTATGTGGGAAATACGAATGAAGGAGTTCAGTGTGGACCACTTTTGAGACCTCTTTTCTACAAGAGCATCGGACATGGGACGACTCTGTCACGATTGAGTCATGACTAAATAGAAAGGAGGACGCGACACCGTTTTGCATGGGAGAGGGATGCGTCAGACGAAACCGTTTCAATAAGTGTAGAGTATGGTTTTGGGCTGAAATGACATCATTCCATTCTTCTGTGCTTCTTCCTCTTGTAGGTCATGCATAAGAAGGCAAGGGGAACTCCATTATCAGCATGAACGAACACACTAGTACTTCCTTAGCTTAGCATATTTAGAGTAGCAGTAGATTGTAGTTGTTATTCCATATTATAGTTGTAGTGATAGAAAATGGCCATTAAGGCTGTCTTGCTGTGTATTTGGGATTTACAAGAATCAATCAAGCATTTGGGTTTGTTATTCTTCCAATTCGAGACCCAATCGTTACAGACTCCCTTTGCATGTTGCACCTAGGGTATCAAATTCCCAAAATTATGGGTTAATAGCATCATTTATGTTCGAGAAGATATGATTGTAGTTTTCCAAATGAGGCCAAACAAAGTCTCCGGCTCGATGGCCTCAACCCTCGGTTTTTTTAACATTATTGGATGGTAGTACAGGGAGCGGTCATCCGTTTATTTTCTAACAGACGGTAGATGGGTGTAGTTTTAACCCATCCCTGAACAAGAATACCCTACTGTTGATCTCTATGAAACAGGATCAGAAGTTTTCCACGAACCTCAGACTCATGGCCTTGTGCAATGTCATTTTTCGGATCATATCCAAAGTGTTAGAAAACTAGCTGAAGTCTCTACTATCATCCTTCATCGCTCGTTCCTCGAGATTCTTTATCCCTGGTCGGTCCATCCAAGACAATCTATTAATTTCTTTTGAAACTATTCACTTTTTACATAGGAAAACACAAGGCCAACAAGGCTATGTGGCTCTCAAGATAGATATGAGCAAGACCTATGAACGGGTTAAATGGCCATGTATCCTAACCATTATGCAAAGGTTCAGTTTCACGAAGATTTGGCTACCTCTAGTCTCGGCGTGAATGGATTCAGTCTCCTACACAACAGGGGATCGGGAGACGCACTCTTTTAAAGCCGTCCAGAGGCATCTAGTAGGAGGATCCATTATCCCCTATTTTTTTTATGTATGGAGGGCTTGTTCGGTCTTATATTAGAGGGACAGACTGCACGGAGGATACATCGATGCAACATTGCACTGATTGCACCCACTATATCCCACACGTTTTTTGCAGCCTGTTGCTATATCTTGTGTCGAGCGGGTGTGGGGGAAGCACCACACATCCGAGAGATTCTGTAGGTGTTTGTGTTGGGTCTCGAGGTAGGGTTGGAGATGAACCAACTCGCAGCGGAAAATCAATGAAAACCAAGAGACGATTAAAACCATGAAACAACTAACAAAGAATGGATTCACAAGAGAAAAATTCAACACTAGTTCTTACCAAAACAAGAACACCGGGTAACGAATGATTGGCTTGAGTCTTCAAGACGCCTACGTAACCACATGGGAATCAAAGCCACGTAGTTCTTCTCTTTGAGGACTCAAGAACACAAAAGTGGAGGTGGAAACTAGCCAAACCCGAAATTGCCATGGAGAGGAGGGAGAAGTTGTGTTTCCTATTCTTGTCTTGTCTTTGTTATTGTTATACAATGTAATCCCTTGCCATATTAGGCATTGCCATTGACAATATATATAATACATGAAGAGTTACAATGGTTCATAATCTAACTTAACATAACTGCAAATAACTTATTATAACTATAATCATAACTGATAATAATAACTGCTAATACTCCCCCGCAGTCGAAGCGGGATAAAGACGAACGCTTTGACTGGAGCGACTGAGTTGTGGAAATGGCTTCTTGAGCCGAGTTCTTGCCTTGTAGGCAGAGGATCTGATTTTCGGATTGGACACCGGGACTCGTAGTCCATTCTTCAGTGGTGTCGTGTCGTCGACATGTAGAATGAGCGATCAATCGATCTTTTGGAACATTGCTGAACGACGAACACATTTGAGGAGATTCTGAAAGCAATTGTATTGCTTGTTGCAAGGTGGTAGCATGGGGTTGTATCCATCAAGAAGTGATGAATATGAGGGTGAAAGAAAAAAATGGAAAAAGATAAGATGGGTGGTGATTCATTGTCGTAGCATGAATTTGATAAACAAAAATATAAAGAGAAAAACAAAATGAAGGAACCACAGGTACTCAGGCTCTTGGGCTCTAATACCATGTCAGATAGTGAATTGTAATCCCTTGCCATATTAGATATTGTCATTGACAATATATAATACATGAAGAGTTACAATGGTTCATAATCTAACTTAACATAACTACAAATAACTTATTATAACTATAATCATAACTGATAATAATAACTGCTAATAGTTATGTTGAAAAAAGATGACTTAAACATAACAAAACCCATACTTGTCCAACTAAAGGCATGAGACAAGTATGGTGTCAAGTAAGGTGTAAATAGGACAAAGTATGGCAAGACAAGATTGGGTTAGGTGGTGAATCACCAACACCTTAATCCTTGTCTTTCTTACTTAGTACTAATTAATCAAGACTTGATTAATTAGTTCCATGGGCCTTGGTTGCATGGGCCTTTCATGGGCCTCTTGGAACATGGCCCATGACCATTTCCAACGAGGTCCCGTGATTCGCTCATTGCCTCCAAGCCTTTCATACCAGAAATGTCCAACATTATCCAACGCGATCAATCCCAAGACTCCAAGCCTTGTCTCGATCCGTGAAGTCCTATTCACTTACGGGCACATGACCCAAAACCTAGTTTTGGTCATGTCCCGAGACAACTCCCTTTTGGCCATTCTCCATAAATGTGTCAATGAGTTTCACCCTCTGGTGTGACCCTTAGGTTTATGCATGTCAATAGATCAACGTAAAATCCCATTTTACTTGATCCTATTTAAGTGGAAACTAACGAGACTTTAGTATTGCCTGACACTACATAACGAAAGGACCTTGTCGATTCTAACCTTTCCGTCGTCTCTGTCATTATCCTTTTATCTCTGATATCCTGATTGAGATAAGGCATAGAGCTGTCATCCTTATTATTCTCAATCACTGTTCCTTGATATGTGAGATGACTGAATATATGATACCCAGTATCATGTGCATGACCATGCTGTTCTTTCAGTCACTCTCGATCAAGCGGCCGAGAACCGATATATTTCCCATACCTCAGTATGAGGGATAAATCCCTTAGCCGTCTTTCGTGTCACTCATGTAGCCCGTCCCCAAGCCAATCCTGGCCGTTATGGAAGCCCTGTTACGGACAACATTAAGCTCAGGTCAAACTCAGTTGTTGACTACATATCAATCACAAAGACTCCTTGGTCTAAGGATATATGACAAGCTACGACACTGAATATGTTCACGACTTAATCTATGGCACATATTCAGGGTGGGCCGTCTAATATCATGTCTCACATGATATCTATGATCAGACTCCGGAATCCCATTCCAATGACTAACAGAACGTAAGGCATAAATAGCCATCTTTCATACTAGTCGCTTCTTGTGAAGCTTTGTTGACTAGGGACCCATCGAGTGTGATCTATCTCGATCTATGGTTCTATTCGCATTGTGGGCATATATCAGAGCACACATAGATATATTACTCCAACACATAAGTAATATAAAGCCGCTTTAATTTTATTGCTAACGATGATATATACATTTGGACATTTAGGATTGAACTACGAGCACTAAGACTAACAGTTTGAGGGCATCTCTGGTCAGTTACTTAACACTCAGGATTAATCAATCTTCTTTAGTACCAACACATCCTTTTTTGTGATAAGATCGAAATTTTTATTTAAAGGCGACCAAGTCCAAGAAGGACCAGGACACAAGTTCCAACGCGATTACAAAATAGTTATTAAAAGAACTAGGGGGCAGAGCCCGAAAAAAAGGGCTATAAGTTCAAACCAAAAGAAATACTATAAGTTTAAATCGAACGATAAAAAAACAAACGAGATCAGCCCTTATTAGTGACTCACTCTTCACCTTTTGAAGGTAAAGTCGGATCATAAAATGCATTTTCCTTAAGATCCAAGGTTTGAGCGGTTTGAACCTAGTTCCACACACACATCGTCAACGGCAGTAGCAATTCGGTCTTGCCCCGTGCACTTAATATTGTAAAAATACCGAAGATCCAACAAATGAATCGTTAAAAGATGTTTCGGAGGTCGACCCTTATATTTTATCTTGAGAAAAGATACCTTCCAAAAACTATCCAGTAATTGACTAGGTTCACAGCTCGAAACACCCTCCTCTGAAAGATCTTTCTCCGCAGCAGAAACTGTAAGAGGTCCTGACCCACCTCCCAAAATGACATCTGCTCCACCCTTGGTCCGACGAGATTGTTTTGATACGGGTGGGAACGACAAGCTGATTGGATGGGGTAGAACGAAGGGGCGGTCGTTGAGGACGACCAAAAGAAGATGAGCGGTATGTAAGGCGACAAAGGTCGAATTTGTGAGCGAGAGCTTCAGGCGATGATGGGGGATGGGCGTTCCGATGTTGGGTTGGAGGGAAAATCCGTCCGATGTGTGGGGGAGAAATTGGCAGAAAGAGGGGGATGGGAGGAACTGAGCTTGTGATCCATTGTTCCGGTGCTGAGGTTCGGGGGTAGGGGTAGAAAGAATTGGAATCTGTGGCGGCGAGGATGTGGTGCCAGACCAGTCAGATCTGATTCGCACGGGCTTTGCATGTCTTGTTCCTTGAGGGCGGCGGGTATGAATCGACTGAGAGAGGGAGACCGACGACGGAGAAGATAGCATGGTAATTTTTGGGACATCGAAAGGAAGCGGTGAGCTCGGGTTGGGATGACGAGGAAGATGCCAGGAGGGTCGGGTTGGGTAGGCCAATCGATGCTCAAAAAACAGAGCATAACCAAAGAAGATGGGGAAAAGCTATTGGAGAAAAAAGAAAAAGCATTTGGAAGGGAGAGAGAAGAACGAAGGGAGAGGAAAGGTGGAAGTCGGAGAAGACGGACGACGCCAAGAATTATGAATACGCCATAGAGAAAACAGAAAACACGCAAAGGAGGAAAGGGTTCAAGACAACTACTTGAAAAACTTATTTCTTCTTTTTTCTTGGTATCCTCGTCATAAAAAAGAGAGGGTAAAACCAGGAACTAACTATCGTCGAGTTGTACCGCTCAAGAACTACGGTTGACTTTTTTCCCGATCAGAAACGCACGGTTGACTTAGGTATTTACTAAAAAGTAACTATTTCCGTTATGAACTAACATTTTCCGTTAGAGATGACGGAAAACGTTAGTAAAACCTGCAAAAAACTAACAAGTCTACAGTTAGTTTTTGAGTTCAATAGTCATATTGCAGTTAGTTCTTAGAGTTTTTCCTAACTTTCATCGTCATCTCTAACGGAAAATGTTAGTTTGTGTAATTACCTTAAGTCAATAGTGCATTTCTGATCGACAAAAAAGTCAACCGTAATTCTTGAGATGTGCAAATCGGAGATAGTTAGTACCTAGAGTTTTTCCTTAAAAAAATTACTTCTTGAAGTATAAGTCCCCAGAAAGTAATATATACAAATATGAAACAGTATCGTCAAAAACAGATCTTCGAACAAAAATAGTGAAAAATAGCAGGTCCCACCGAGACTTGAACTCGGGTTACTAGATTCAGAGTCTAATGTCCTAACCGCTAGACCATGGGACCATTTGTTAAGCATGGCTCATAAGCTAATATATATTTTTCATCTACATTAAGTTCAAAAATGCACCAGAGAACCACCTGAGTCACCGAGTGATTTAGGTCTCGATTAAATTTTGTTAATAGTTGACCAAATGAGTCTCCCTCGCACTCACTTCACTACCCTCACGGCCTCAGCACGAACCCACCTTACCAACCGGAACGGAGCTCGTTTCGTCGGCGTATCCAACGGACTGAACGTCCTCGTCTCCTGGTTCCAGTTTCAGGTTCCAAGAGGTCCTCGTGCTTGTCCTCGGTACACTTCCAGGTAAGAATTATGTCACTGTCGTTTCAGTTGTGAAGAATTTGTATGAATTTCAGATTTCAATTAGGACTTAGGGTTTCCAGACTCCAGTTTGAATGTCTGATAACTTGTTGTGAATCTGTGATGGTTAGTTGAATTCCCAGATTCCTAGAATTTCTAAGAAGGGTTAGTTACTGTTTCTTGATGATTTCTTAGGGTCAGTTGTGAATCTGTTTTTTGACATTTACTGTTAGAATTTTTAAAAGAATTTGTGAATCTCTTTATTGATGTTTACTTTTGGAATTTCCAGTTCCACTTTGTTTATTGTGTCAATCTGCCATTGCCAGCATTTTCATATTGTTATTTGTAGGGAATTGAAACTATGTGAATGTTGTCTATTATGGACAGATAATTCAAAACATGAAAAAGCATCATGTTTATTGGAAAGAGTAAAAACATTCACTTTTCTACTTTGCCCTGCTGGCTAAGCTTTCTTAATCTTGTAGTTGAGTACTTCCTAAAATTGAATGGAACTGGCTCTTCGTGCTTTTGCTGCATAAATAGGAGATCAAAGGGAACATGTTTCATGTCTTAATTATGTTTTCATATTACTTAGATTTTTTGTATATGCAATTCCTTTTATTTGTTTTTTTATCTTATAAGGATGTTTAGGAGATCAAAATTTGATTATATATGTAATATATGCTTATTAAAGAAAATTAAAAATAGAAAAATACAAATCCGATTAATCCCTAACCAGTCCCCGAGGCCCTCGCTGCCCGACTAGCACCTAGCGTTTTTCTGCAACCTTGGTTAAGGGTGGTTATTTGGAACATTTTGAACTTCACAGTAGTTTGTTGCAATTTCTCCTTTTATAAATAAATGTGGTTTCATCGTTTTTGTCTTTCAGATACACTGCCCATCTTCACTACCAGTTCCAGAACCAGAATTGCTTGTTTACATAGCACGGATCACGGTGGCTTTGCTGCATATCTATAGTAACTCTTGGCTGGCTACGACCACGATCCAAAGATGGAGTTGCATTGAATTTGTAAGAAGATGGAAGGATAAATATGAGAAGACTTGGAGCTCTGTTCAGACCTCTCCGCCCCTGCATCAATGGTGCGTCTTCTTCACATCCCCAAAACTCCGCCCTCACACAGTTTTCGAGCTTCTTCTACGCCAACTCTCGTCCTCCTCCCGAATGGATTGACCCCTTCATTGACATATCCGACGTCGCCTCCATCCTTCGGAACCTGCAGCCGTCTCCTTGGGTCAGCCAGATTTTTCTTCTGCTTGATGGGTCCTCGAAAATGGAAGCCAATTTGAACAGTTTCTGTCGCAAAATGATGATCAGGTTGTCGCCAAGCTTCGTATCTTTTGTTTTGCAATCTGCTGAGCTCCGCCGGAAGCCTGATGTTTCGCTGCGATTCTTTTCTTGGGCCGGTAAGCAAAAGAAATATGCTCATAAGCTTGAGTGTTATGTGAATTTGATTTATCTTTTATCTTCTACTGGTGAATTGGATAGATTGAAATTTGTTTTTAATGAGTTGAAGCAAATGGGGTTTCTCATGACTGTTTCTGGGGCCAATTCTTTGATTAGGAGCTTTGGGAGTCTTGGGATGGTTGAGGAGGTGTTGTGGGTGTGGCGCAGAATGAAAGAGAATGGGATTGAGCCAAGTGTGTATACATATAATTTTTTGGTTAATGGGTTGGTGAATTCGATGTTTATGGAGTCAGCCGAGAGAGTTTTCGAGGTAATGCAAGATGGGAAAGTTAGACCAGATGTCGTCACTTACAATACGATGATCAAGGGGTATTGTAAGGCGGGGAAGACCCAAAAAGCAATGGAGAAATTTAGAGATATGGAGACGAGGAAGTTGGAACCAGATAAGATCACTTATATGACCTTGATGCAGGGGTGTTATTCAGAAGGGGTTTTTGATTCTTGTTTGGCTCTGTATCTTGAAATGGAGGAGAAGGGGTTAGAAATCCCGCCTCATGCTTATAGTTTGGTGATAGGAGGGCTATGCAAGGAAGGGAAATGTGCAGAAGGATATGCTGTTTGTGAGAATATGATTCGGAAGGGTTGTAAGATAAATGTGGCAATATATACTGCTTTGATTGATTCATATGCGAAAAATGGGAGGATGGAAGAGGCAATGAAGATCTTTGGGAGGATGAAGAATGAAGGACTGGAAGCAGACACGGTAACATGCGGGGTGATTGTTAATGGGTTATGCAAGAGTGGAAGATTGGAGGAGGCAGTGGAATATTTTAAGCTATGCAGAGACAAAGGAGTGGTCGTTAATGCTGTGTTTTATTCGAGTCTAATTGATGGCCTAGGAAAGGCTGGGAGAATTGATGAAGCTAGTAAGCTTTTTGAGGAGATGGTTGAGAAGGGCTGCACTCGGGATTCTTATTGCTATAATGCACTTATCGATGCATTGACCAAGTGTGGGAAGGTGGATGAAGCACTAGCACTTTTTAATAGAATGGAAGATGAAGATTGTGATCAAACTGTTTATACATACACAATAGTCACTAATGGACTGTTGAAGGAACATAGAATTGGTGAGGCATTGGAGCTATGGGATGTAATGATTGATAAGGGCATAACACCTACTGCAGCTTCCTTCAGGGCTCTGTTTATTGGGCTCTGTCTTTCTGGCGAGGTTGCGAGGGCATGTAACATATTGGATGAGTTAGCACCAATGGGACTGGTCGTTGAGACAGCGTTTAAGGATATGATCAATGTATTATGCAAAGCTGGACGGATTAGAGAGGCCTGCAAGTTGGCAGATGGAATTGTTGACAGGGGTAGGGAAATACCTGTGAGAGTTCGAACTGTTCTTATCAATGCCTTGAGAAAAGCAGGGAGTGCAGAATTAGCCATGAAGTTGATGCATAGTAGGATAGGAGTTGGGTATAATAAAATAGGAGGTGTGAAAAGAAGAGTGAAATTTCAGTATCTGGTTGAAAGTTGAGATATCAGCAACTTACCCTTACCCTTTTCACTGTGGACATTATCATTTGTTGGTAGAAGATTCATTTCCAAAGCCTTTTTCCAGGTATGTGATGTTCTTCAAAAACATGATCAGTAATGTGACTAAGGTCTGATTCTATTTATCTCGGATTACTTACATTGAAATTAAAAGGAAAGCAAATGTGATATAATAATCCTTAGAAATCGGATGACATCTTTGAATACAATGTGTGTTTAACTTCTGGTAAGGAGGTAGAACTAGAAGCTACCTCCAACAGATGTATAAAACTTGAAGATGACAGAATGGCATTTTGAAAATGTGTTTCTTTCAAGTTACATTGTTCACTTGCTACCTCAGTTGTCTGCATTTAAAGATGCTATATGTTGTTTGAGCTGTTTTCCGATGAGCAATAAATACTAAGATGATCCAGCTCAAGATTAGCTAAAAGTTAACCTTCACCTCACCCTAATCTCAACCCAAACTAACATGCTCCTAAGCAAGTGACCGAAATGTAATGTTGAAGCTAACGTGACTAGTTAAAAGCTCGCCTGTATAGAGTGGGTAGGAAACTCATGAGAAGCATTTGATAGCAATTTTCATCAGTGGTCTGTTTTAAGTTTTCTTATTATGAGTTAAATGGATGGACACAATTATTTGTGTTGTTAGAATAATTTTTTAGCTGACTGTAAAACTATGTATTTTATAAGATACGTTTTGGATAACATTAGGTATGCTTTATACTGTGCAGTGAATGGCAACAAATAGTGAAGAACGGTAGACGTAGGAGTGGGTAGTATTCAGTCTTAATCGGAACTAGGGTATTAGTATTACATTGCGATTTGCACTGTGCCTCTTATAATGTATCAAGTATGTTACGGGTATTGTTGGATAAATGTTGTCAATTAAATTCCATGCAAGCTTGGAACAAGTATAACAAAATCATCTCGATGGATAAAAAAATCAAACTCAAAATACTCTCTCGTTCCTTGAGATTCTAGTCCTCGCCCTAACTGCTATGAAACTTTTCCCTGTCATCATCGTTGTTGCGTCGCCTACAGATTCGCCTGATGTTGTCGGTATTGTAGTCCTTGTGCTCCTCTGTCCCATCTGGTCGCAACCCTCGCAGACCACATCTGGTGTGGGGGATATATATCGATGAGATTGACTGCCCATACCACAATCTTCGTTTTTCTCTCCCTCACCGTCCCTTCTGCGGTCTCACCGACTTTCAGTCCGATCGCTATGGGACCCCGAGCTTCCTCCCCGTCGATGTCGGTTGGGCTCTCTAGTCTGCGAGGACTGCCTCCTTCTCTTCCGCTCGAAGACCTACGTCGGGATGAATCGGTGTGGGGGCCGGGCCTGTGGTGCCTTCCGCCCCACGCCAAGGATTGGCCCCTCTTCGACGGAACCTTAGATCATCTCCGTGGGCTCACCACGACCTTGCTCTGGTGACTAGGTTGGATGGTGCACGGTCTGGCGGTGCGCCTTCGAGGTTTGTACCCCCTCGTTTCATGGGGGCGGGGATGGTCCGGGACGTGACGGTGAGCTCGTCATTCTCCTCGGTCACGACAATAAGAATCCGATTCCATCGCCGGGTCCGCGATCGCTACGGGTTGCGGAGGAGCACAGTGGAAGCTTCTTCCATGATTGTTCATCGTGGCTGGGCACGGAGGCAGAGTAGGATTTGGATACCCTACGACAGGGTCGCCCCCGGTCCTGCTCATGGGGTTGGTGGCCCTCCGTCTCTGAACTTGAGGATGGAGGCACCAGATCACATGGAGACCACTATACGGAGGAAAGTCCGGACATCGCCCTCCACACGGTATCCTCAGATTCACCTCCCGGCGTATCAGAGAGGTCTGCTGCGGTACAATCCAGCGAGAGGGCCTCGCCCCCGCGTCAGATGATCGGAGGTTCAGGCGCATCTCCAAGCCTGGATGACGCCGCAGTCCTCTAGGGATTACGGCGGAGATGGCGCTGCATTAGATTGGGAGTTGGAGTCAGTTGCCCCAAGCTTGATAACAATGGACCCGATACCTAAGGCTCGGTTATCTCGAGGTTGGGGGACAGGCGTAACAATGGACCCGATACCTAACCCGGGTCCCCGAGTTCCCACCTAAGACGCAAGTCAGTTGCCCGTGATAGGCCCCCCTCGGTGGTCTTACCCACAAGTCCCGCCTTTTGTACACGGGAAGATCCGACGGGGGGTGGGTGGTGATCAGCTCTCTGCTGATTCGATTGCTGCCTGTCGCTTGAGCGTAGTGGGTTTGGAGGTGCAGGACGCGCCCACCAAGGAGCGCGAATTATTGAAGTTCCGGCGCCCATGGTTCGTGGGAGCGCAGTTGCTGGAGCACTGAAGAGGGAGGCGCCTGCATCTATCTGGGGCGACAAGTCACAAGCGGGGAAGATGCCCCACTGGGAGGAATGATACATCACATGAGCATCGGGGACTGGCCTTGGGAGGGGTCCCTGGACGATGCTTTGCCTCCCACCATCAACATTACTGTTGAGGTCCCTCAGGATCTCCGTTACCCCGTTCCCCCTCCCCGTCTTTTGCCTTTGTCCATGGGGCGTTAAAATACCGTCCGCGACGGTTCTGGTACTAAAAGGTTCAGTGAACCATTTTTCATTTATACTGGCCTTTCGTGGTCGAGGAGCATGTTCTTTGAAATGCTTCGATGTAATCTTTTTTAACAAGTTATTGTATTACACATTCCGTAGAAAAAAGAAAGATCAAATAAGTAAGTTCACGGTTAAATAAGTAAACATCCAAGATAAATAAAAGTACATTAAATAACAAACAATGAAACAAATTAGATCAAATAAGTAAGTTCACGGTTAATCTTGTTAAGATTAATTCCAATTCACCCAATAACATGTGTCAATGAACAGATGCCAGACAACTTCCTACACTACCAAATCCATATGAGAAATACATTTTGATGGCATACTCCCAAAATTTGGGGTGAGTATCGGCCGGTACCCGCCCCAAATCCCAAACCCATTATCCAAACCGTTTTTCCCGGTTACATAAAATCCGTACTCATCCCCATCACCGGTCGCTAAAAGAAAGGCCGATAACCGCCCGACCTCACTACCGACCGGAGACGGTTATAACCAACCAACCCAGGCCCAATGGGCTTCTTACTGGGCCTACTGAAATAAACAGTCCAACATTCAACTTAATTCCTACATTTCAAACTTAATTTCACACAATTTAACTTACTTCCACAAACCTGCCTAGTATAAAACTGATTTCAGTTTAGAGACTTCAAACATTCAAACAAAACACAACAATTCCTACAACTAATACCTCATAATCATATAAAACATCGTCTTACGCAATACGGTCTAAGAAACCGTTTTTGTTGTACAACACAAAAAGTTGAACAAAAAAAATCAGTTATAACTAAATCGAAATCGACCTATTACAACGAAAAATCATATTCAAGGTTGTCAAAAGTCTTCAAAAGTCTTGAAATCTCTTGCAAGCAAGATACCTGCTGCTACAGTACCGGCCGGTTCGGGTAGGACCGGTTTTCTGGTGTGAAAACCGGTCAAACCCGTTGACCAGGCCGGTTCACCTATTTCCAACCCATACCCGCCCGTGGTTAGGTCGGTTTCGGGTTTTCCGGTGACGGGAACGACCGTGGATGGTCGGTTTACGATGATGGGCGGATTTTTGCTCAGCCCTACCCATAATAATAATAATTTTCATATAAGTAATCAACTGCATATATATAACACATCCACTCGCTAATACTTTATGGATTTTAAGAACCAAATAATGAATTCATGTAGTTTTCCATATCGGGACACCAAAAGCCAAGGTCACAATCTTTGCAGGAAAAGATGGATCACAATGGTTAATCAAAAAGGTTTGAAGATAAATGTATTGATAAAAGATGGATCACAATGGTTAATCAAATAGGTTTGAAGATAAATGTATTAATAAAATAACAGTTAAACATGTCAACTTCAAGATAGACATTTGTAGTTTACCCTAAAATAAAATAACGGAAAAACCTAATTTGAGAGTTTAAGGAGCGGCCTTTTCGTATTTAGAATGACTTTGTTTTGTATTATGGTTTTGTTACAGATTAGTGGGAAACTTATTGGTATTGTCGTTTTTCACCATTTTGTAAGGCTTCAATGTGTCGTCGCCTCCAACCTCCTCTCCGAACCCCTTTCCATTCGCTGTCTACACCAGTGCAGCAACCTCTTTTCCCCCTCTTTGTAGCCCCCACCAACACGCACAACTCTCCGATGCAATGATTTTCCTAGCCCTCGTCTGTCCGGTGCAACATAGTCCATTTTTGCCAATCGGATGTAGCCCTAGATCCGTCCTCACAACCTTTCTACCATGCCAGATTTGTCCTCACAACTCTTTATCGCCACAACCTGCTCCAGTGTACCTACCATAGTCACGGTTATAAGGATCATGGAATCCACACAAACCACTGTCGGCCACGACAACTTGGTTTTCTCTATGGCCACTAGCGTGCCACCACCACTTAATCCGCCACCATTAGGGGCCCCATCCAGATCGTCCCGATCTAGCCCCTCGGCCCGATCATCGCCTCTGTCTACGTCGGAGCCTCCATCCTTGTCTCCGGTTCAACAAGCAACGGTGACATTTTCCCTGCCTCTACCACCATCTTTACTTCCGTAGACGCTGGTATCCCCGTCCCGATCCTCGACCCATTTGATGCCGGTGTCCTTGTTTCGCCCGTTGCCCTTGATGAAAGTCATCTTCTCTAGGGATTTAGGCCCCTTTGGGGCGAACGCGAGGACCATATGGCATCACAGGGTGTAGTAGATGAGTCACACCCTGGCCCCAACGGAGCAGACATCATCTGTTCCTCAGCCTCCTCCGCTCCCTAACATACTCCTTGGACGACTGTTACGACATAACATGTTTGTTCAAGACGAGACGGAGAATTTCTACTAGATATCTCGCACATCTCATCGTCTGAATAAGGACCCACCCCTAGATTTCTCCATGGTATTATCAGGCATCTCTCTATAGGATTATTGTTCCAGCCGTCACTGGAATTATATCTCATCCTTTCTTTTATCTTCCATATTGTACGATCCACTTGATCATTTCTTTCGTTATCAATAAAAATCATATTGTATGCTAAAAAATATAGGTTTGAAGATACAAATAACATGAAATTTATATACACGATTGTTTTTATTTTACTTGGATGGAACAATGTACAAACCATCTTAAAATCCCTTTTTGTTTGGTGATAATGATGTTCGTAACTTTATGCAAGTCCTTAACCAATAATTTCAAGAACATAGGCGATAACAATTTTCGCTTTATTTTTTCTTTGGCAGACCATGAGGGATTCTTTCCTTTGTTAAAGCATTGTTGGGGAACCCCACTTTATTCTGTGGTCGAATTGCAAACGCCTTCGACATGATCTTCGTAGTTTGAAGTTGGAACACCTCAGTTTTTGTTCATTTAGACACAACTATTGTCGACCTTGAGTTCAAAGCAGCAACCTTTGATGTGTTGGCCGACTCACGTACTCTAATTGAGGATCTTCATAACAGGACCACTTGTGACAATCAACTTCACACTAAAATTGGTCAACGTGACTTCTTGTGGAGGCTAAAGTCTCGTGTCAAGTGAGCCTTGGAGGGAGATCGTAGCACGGCTTATTTTCACATAGTAGCGAAAGGTAGAGTGACCAGGAATCGCATCACCTATGTTGTAATGGACGGGGTCGAGCACTCGGATCTTGATGTTGTCAAACCATTTGCTGTTGGGTCTCGATGGAGAGTATGTCTCGATGGAGAGTATGAATATACAATCGCAACGGAAGCAAATAACTCGAGACCATGCATAAATAAATAACACGATTAGATTCACAAAACAAAATCGAAATCACCATTTCTTAACACATCAAGAACACCGGGTAAGGAATGATCGAACTTGAGTCTCCAAGACGCTTGCGTATCCTCCTAAGAATCAAAGCCACATAAATCTAAGCTTAGAGGACTCAAGAACACAAAATATGGAGGAGACAAGAGGGTTGGCCGAAACTTAGAGAGAAGAGGGAGGTGTTCTTGCTCTTCCTTTTGTGTGTTATCTCCCTTGTATTGAAAGGATGACTCTTATATCATTTAATCCCATCAACATATAATAGAATAATAGTAGATAGAGCAAGGATCGTGTAAAGAATGGAAAAACATGAAGAACAAATATGAAAATTATAAAAATATTTAATTTGAAAAATATCAGCTTCTAGATTTAAAAAAGATAAATATTAATAATTAAGGAGAAAATTAATTAATTAAAATTAAATAAAATGAATTTCTGAAAAACTAATAAAATTTAAATAAAGTAGAATTACTAAAAATAAATGATTTTGCTGGAATATTTTGAAGGCCAATGCAAGTAAATTATAACATTTCACTATTTTTATGTTTATAAGAACTTATGACAAATTTTATAATTTTGATTGTTTTTTTTATCAAACGTGGCGAAGTATTATAGGGCTTAAAACTTTACCACACAATCCATACATCCAATTTATAGTCCGGAACCCCCGCTATGGAGCAAGTGTAACGACGCTCTAAACCTGTAGAACTGATATGTTTTATATCATACACATTGTGGGCAGTAAAACATGATACAAAACCCAAAAAACAAAACACAATTTTCCACCAGTTCGAGATTGGTTGGGGCATATCCTAAACCTACTAGTATGCCCCACGAAAGGCTGTGGGGATGTCTTCTTGAGTGCCCGTTGGCTGTTTGTGTCCTCTAGAACAAGTAAAGGTGTTCCGCCCGATGGGGAGAGGCTGAGACAGATCGGCTTGAGATGATGTGGAACAATACTTCATCCTATTGATGCACATCCCGTCCAACCTATCATGGTTCTTGACAGGACTACTTAACAACCCTCACCTAGGTGGGGTGCCCCTCACCATACTCCCGAGGTACCAGAAGTAGGGATCATCCGAACATCTCCAAAGTCAAGAGTGGGAAGCCATTAAAAGACCACGATCCTCAGTGGAGGATATCCCCCATATTTCCCAAGAAGAAAAGGAAAATTTTACCACTTCTTGGGTTAAAGGATGGACCTCCAGACTACCAAACAATCCACTACGTAAGGGCTACAATGAATGGTTGTCTCTGTTTATCACTTTTTTTCACTTATGTCAGATGCTTTGGATAGAGAGTGTATTAAAGAGAGTGAAACTGAATGGTAGTTTAGGTAACTCTAAAAGGATATCTACTTCGGCTGAGGTGCTTGTGTTGAAAACGTACAGGCTTCTCAAACTCTTTGCCAAACTCTTTGACGGTTGCTTCCTCCAGAAGCCTTACCTTTGTACGACAAATAAAAAAAATAAAGTAGTATAAAAAATGGTGGAAATAAGTTATAGAAAATTAAAATCAATGGATTCATGGTAAAATCGTTATATGATGTAGTCTATATTTTTTACAATCAGAGTTCAGGGCTTCTAAAGAGATCAAATGGTATATTTATTGGTGATGCGGGGAATTGCAAAGTTTTATGCGATATAAAGGTCTACAATCCTGATAGTCTAGTCCGTACCTCCAACCAAAGCCCCCCATATACATATGTGGATCATCCTCAAGTTCAATGTGGCAAATGGGCTCATGTATGCAATACACAAAAGATGCATGTACGGTAGTTCAAGTATATTGGGTAAAAGTGCAAACCTGCAGTTGCGGAAGTAGGAATAATGGCACTAGAGATCATATTGTTTCCTTAAAGTAGAGATCTAGAATTTGGTTCACGATTCCCGTCAATATCTACTGGAAGGGCGATAATGAAGGAGATAATAAAGACAAAAAGGCTTTCAAAATCTATTGGAAGGTCCGGAATTAGACGAATGGAATTCTACATGGAACGACCTTTACGTAGGCGTGTGAAGGTAAGATAACCACATGTCGAGTATGGATGGGTGGTTGCTCTATTTTCGCTATAGAATGATTCAATTTCGTTGAAAAAAAAGTTGGCTCCGCCACTAAGCACCAGGTGTCCTATACAGCAGGAACCCCTCAATCCGAAGCGACGACAAACGATTATTCTTCATCATCTGCTGGTAGACATCCCCCATCTACCCTTGGATGCCTCATCCGTCGTTGTAGAGGAAGGAAGTGGGCGAGGAGCAAGGAGGGGTGATGCTGATTAGGGGATGGACACACTTACCAATAGAACTGGCTCCAACATGGGTGGTTTAGGCTTGAGGGAGAGGAGGAGGGAGACAACGATGCTCTAGTGATGACGATTGCGATTTCAAAGAAAAACTCTAGACTTATGTCTTTTGGAGACAAAAGACAAATGCCCAAAACAAATTTATATTTTGGATGAGAAATTTATGCAATCGTAGAGCGATACTTACTCAAATTTATAATTATGCAGTTTCTTTGGGTTCTGCGAGGGTTTTTCTTGCTAGGGTTCCTTTCAAACCGTCTCTAGCCACCGCGACGTTGGTTCCCTCCGCCACCATCGACGTGTCTCCCGATCCTGGTTTTCGTCTGGCTCACCTCGGCATCGATCAACCTCACCGCCTTGGAGTCCCGCGGCCTCCTTGTATCGGGTCATCGATCCTGATCAATCCCCGTTGTCGCTGGAACCGCCACTGGCGTGTCCTCCTCCCAGGCCTCCACCACCGCACCCTGTGAAGCCGCCGTCACCATCGTTGAATCCGTCTTCGTCGTCCCAGACACCGCCTCTCCCTTGGCATCCACTTCCGCCCCCTCCTCAACCCCTCTATCGATTGTGGATCTGGCTAATCGGATGAGTTTTTTTTGTCTTCTCTTGAAATCAATGATCGCGGGTTCGATTTAATACAACAAATTGAGAACGAAGGCTACATCTTGAGCAACGATTATTGGTTTCGTTATAATTTAGTTTTAGTTTCAGTTCGCCTTGAAATCAATGATCGCATGTTCGGTTTAATACATCGAATGAAGTGTGAAGGCCACACCTTGAATAACAATCATTGGTTTCGTCCTAGTTTAATTTTATTTTCAGTACGTCTTTATGACACTTCAAACACCCGTTATACCAGATTACTTGTCTTAGAATTTTTTGTATAGAGACTTGGCTTTTTACAGTATAATGACTTTTTTATATACACTCTTTTGTAAGTAATGAATTTTGCACCGTTCATCCCAATTTTTTTAGTTTATAATTATGCAAATTCTGCCCAAGTTAAGAACCTAAGGATAGTTTAGTGATATTTTACTTTTATGGTAGGGCGTTCATTTCTTTCTCATGCACCTTTTCCTCTAACATAATTTAGGTAAAGACGGGGTAAATGTGTGATTTGAGTTTGGTTGTTAGTCTTGATCACACTATACAGACCCTCACTTCGCTACGACCCCTCATAGACCCTCTTCACGGAGAAGGAAGACACAATCTCTGCAACCCGAAAATGACCCGGGGAAGAGGAAGACGAACATCTTCGAGAAACCGCCGACCAAACGAAGACGGCAACGATAGCTCACGTCACCCTTCTGCCGTCAAAGTTAACCGGAAGGTACCGCTTTCGATGACCTGCATTTACCTCTTTGAACTGTTATTCTTCTTCTCTATGAAGCCTTTGTTGTTTGATTCTGAGGAAAGATTAAGGAGACAACTTTTACTTGTTAAGTAGCTGAGTAATGAAGACCAACACCAATGGAGCAGTGAGTGTGAAAATCACTCCTTTTTCACTCGTGGGATGTTTCTGTGGCATTGGGAATGTGTCATTTTCTATTATGAAATAGAGAAGCAATTGGTGAATGGGATCAAGTTAGGATTTTTCCTTGTCGGACTGCTTAGAGAGTTGATGAAACAGGGAATGTTAAAGATCCCAACTTTATTCACTCTCAAATCTCAATATGATTCATTTCTTGTTGGTTTGGTGAGGGTTTTGTGGGATTGATGTCTTAAATGAGTTTATTGAGGAGGGTTTTGTAGCATAATCCTTCTGGCATCCTGTTTGTTGTTGACAAAAACTAAGAATTTTTTGTGCTTGGGTACACAAATGTATGTTTTAGTGGATAAAAATCCTTCAACTTTTCCACTCTCACCCACCCTTTTGTGCTCTATTGATTTTCTGAGGTACCCTTTGTTACATCATTTTGTTTGTCTGTTTGATGAAGCTCTTCAGTAGAGTTTTTTTTTCTTTCTCTTTTGATCTTTTCTCTACTTGGTTCAAGATTAAATCTGGAGCCCTCACGAACTCTAAAATCATGCTTACTGTCCTGTTATATTAGTGTGATTTTTGATGGTCCTGGGATATGTTCTCGTTTTTACCTTCTTGAGTAAAAGTTCCAGTGTAGTGTGACAAAGTTCTATATTCGTTCAAGTATTATAAGCTGAGTTTTACTGATTGACATGTAAATAGATCCCTCTTGATTCTCCAGCTAGTTTTCTGTATTTATTAGCACGCATCTTCATCTGATCCATTGGCAATGTTCTCGCAGATGGCAAAGATCTCTGTTAAAAATGCCCACTTGGTTCGTAACCGTCGTGCCTCCTTGAGATCAGCATGTAGTAAAAAAGTTCAAGACACAGAACAATCGAATTTCAAGGAATTGAGCGCTAGTGTCAACAATCACTTGGAGTTGGTAAGAACTGTTATCATTATGATTACTATGTATTTCATCTTCAATGCGTATATCTCTACTTGTTTCTCATACTAGTTGAAATCTACTTACACCATTGTGCATACATTTTTTTCATTTCAAATTTAATGAGAAACGTTCTTCCTCATTTGTTGTTCTGTTTCCTGAAAGAATGGAAGTCCAAATGCGCAATTGGCTGTCAATTCTCGTCCCTTCTTGATGTCGCCAAATAGGTGTAAAGAAATGCAATATACTATAACACTCAGTTCAAGTAGTGAGGAATCATCAGATGAGTCTACTTCATCGCTAGACTATCTTGTTAATTATGACCGTCTCTTTCAGTCGGTAAGCAACATTGTCTCTATCCTTATCCGTTTATTTGTTTTTGAACCAAATAGTCTTAACATGGTTATCGCAACTATATTTTTCAAGTAAGGACACATCTTTCCTTGTTTATTGTTAAGGTTTATTCGCCTTCTTTTTGTTCACATTAGCTATCCATATCTGTTGTTTTCCAGGTACGTTCTCCAGCTACAGCTAGTTCTCAACCTGCCTCTTTTACTTCAACCTCAATGGTAGCAAGAGATTCTGACAAGATTGAAGCATCAACAAGAGCTATACCAGAAGAGAATGTGGTTGTCAAGGCGCCACCGACTGAAGCTTCCTCAGCCCATGATCCCCTTGTTTGCTCAGCCTGTACCCCCATTGTTTCCTTAGCACCTACCCCCATTGCTTATCTTATGGCTCCATGTGAACAAGTTACAGAAGGGGATGCCATTGCAACATCCAATACTGGTGGAGGAAAGTATGAATCTAGTCTGACTAATCCTGATTATACCCCTGTTCTTGATAGGTCCTTTAGCCTTAATCTAACAGAGATGGTCAACATGTTCCATGATGATGCCTCTAGTGATTCTGACGTTGAGTCTGTTTCTCCTTCCTTGGTCCAAGTCAGTGGATACAAAGTGAAAGAAGAATCAGCAGGTATTCTTAGACGGATTATTGAGAAGCATGGAGATATTGCTTCAAGCTGCATTTTAGCTACAGTGGAGCATCGGTCATTGCTCTTAGAGAGTGTTTGTGACATCATTGACATATTGCTAAGTAGAAATTTCAAAGATGTAAGTCCAGAGGATATAAGAAACCAGCTTGCCGGTGTCTATGATCTTAAAGAAGTAAAGATGCAAGTGGACTGGCTGTTGAACCGACTGGAGAAGATCTACGAGGCAAAGAAATTAGTCAAAGATGTCTGTACCTATAAGGAGAGAAGAAGTATGCTAATGCAAGAGAGGGACGAAGCAAAGAAAAAAAATGGAAGAATATAGAACTGAGAAGTTGGAACTGAAGCAGAAACTGGACTTGGTGGAGGAGAAGGAGAATCATGCAGAGGAGAAGGTGAGTCATGCGAATGCTGAGATTCACAAGATCTATAAATTTGCTATGGAGGTCAAACCCAAATTGCTGTGCTATGAAAGGAGGGGCTCAATGGTGGATGACTTGTTATGATTAACACATTTGGTACAATGATTTGGTACCTGTGATATGAATGTATATGGGGAAATCATGGTTCCTAACCTGTTTTTACCTTTGATTTTCCGATCCTAACATGGGTTTATTTTTTTATTGCAGTTCCCAACTATCACCTTTCAACTTTTTTTGCAGAAAGTATCGTTTACCCTTTATTTTGATGATTCCGTTAATTTTTTTGCCACGTGTCACTTCGCCCGTGACGACACGTGGTCAAAAAACTAACAGAATCGTCAGTTTTGACGATTTCAGATACTTTTTGCAAAAAATGGAAAGGTGATAGTTGGGAAATGCAAAAAAAGGTAAACCCAGATTTGGATCGGGAAAACAAAGATGAAAGGGGTTAGGAACCATGGTTACCCATATAACTATTTGGTGTTTTATGTTTCAGTATTGAAATGAGTTGTGCTTGATTTCTAGATTAGGTCTTTCTATTTCTCAGAGGTCCTGTTGACAAGGTAATTTTTGTATGATGGTCCAAAAATTCATAGCATTCATCAGGGTATGGACGGAGACTGCAATAGATATGAAAAGCTTGCACGAGTGTGTTTAGGCAAGTAAAGAGATTCTGATCAAATCAACCATCCAAGACATTCCGACGTGTAGGTTAATAGATAGGAAGGGTGAAGCGGTGGCAGGGGTCCAATATGGTAGAAAAGTTGGCGAAATGTTATGGTTCAAAGTGTTGTGAGTTAGTTGCTCATTTTATTTACTCGAAAGCCTCTTTCTCGTTCTCCTTAGAGCATCCATAGTGGTGGATGTTGAGCTGGCGTGGAGCAGCTTTTTTCAGCGCTGGCGGGGAAAGTAGCAGTTGAGCTCAACGCCAACGATTAACACCGGCGTGGAGAGCTGGTCCACCTCGTTGACTGCACCGGGCGTTGGACAATCACACGCTGACGACACGTGGCAAGGCACTGACAGTTGCAGATTTCAAATTCCCCCTTTATAAATAGCACCCCTTATTTTTTTTTGTTAAACACATCAATTTTCTCTCAATCTACCACACTATTCTTCCTCTACATTTCATATTTTTTTTGTTTCGAAATGGAATTGGATCCAACGATTGGGGGGATATGGTCACCGAGTTGGGCAGCGACATGTTCGACCCGGCAACTCAACAATTTTTCCCTTCGAGCGGTGTATCCGGAGCGACAACCGAACGAGCTCCAATGGTTACCGAGGCCATCGCCGGCGAACAAGCAAAAGCAAAGCCGAGGCGAATGCTGTGGACCGTCGATGAAGATGAGCGTGTAGTTCGTGCTTGGATGCACCATTCCTACGATTCAATTCACGGGAATGCGAAGCATAACATGAAGTATTGGGGGGCCATCGCCGAAGAAGTTGCTTCTATGCGTGGACCGGATGATCCCAAGAGGAGCCTGAAGCAGTGTAAAGACCACTGCGGCAAAAGTGAATCCTAAAGTGACGAAGTTTCAGGGGTACTACACACGGTGTATGAATGACCACAGGAGCGGTCGTTCCGATGATGAAGTCACGACATAGGCCGAGGAAATGTACTTGAAGAGAGAAGGCACTCCATTCACTTGGAAACATTGGTGGAGGCACATCAGCAACGAGCACAAGTGGACGTCCAAATTTTTTGTCATCAACACACCCGAGGAGGAATACGAAGGCACACGACGAGTAATTTCGACCCATCTACCGACTCGGGAAAGCGCACTCGTGAAGATACGCCTAGGGAGGACAGTGAGCGCACCACGAGTGCTATGTCCGACTGCCCACCGGGTACAAGCGGCCTATGGGTCAGAAGGAGACATAAGCTGCAAAGCTCAAAGGTAAAGGTCCTGTAACAACCAATAAGGAGTTTGTCAAGAGTGTTCAGGCGGCCCATTTAACGACGGAAAGAGAAAACCAAGCGAAGCTGAAGGTCATGACCTTCGATCGATGGGTGCAAGAGGAAGCGAAGGACAAGTCGGCCATGACCCCCACCGAGCTTGAGTCGCACTTTGCGAACCTTGCGATGTTGCGCGATTTGATGAAGTAGTGCCGCCTCCCGAATTATCTGCGTGTTCCTAATGTTTTTTTTTCATTCGTTGTTTTTATTTCATTTGTTGTTTTTTTCATTTGTAGTTTTTTTTCATTTGTAGTTTTTTTTTCATTTGTTTTTTTAATTAATGAATTGTAGCCTTTTCTATGCCTTGGTTTACGTGAAATTATTGCCATGACCATGCAAAAAGTCCAAATTACCCTTTGGAGGCTGGCGGTTTTGGGGCTATAAAAGCCACATCTTCCTTCCATTATTTTCACACATCTTCAATCCACTACCTCTCTTCCTCCACGAGCTTCTTTCCTTCAAACCCCTTGCTATTCTTCTTTCCTTTTTCTGAGGGCAAATGGCCGGCACAACAGCAGCCTACCCCTGGCGCCATGAGGAAGAGATGGTTTGGGTGCTACATTGGCTACACGATGCCCGTCCGGGCCCCAATAATAGGTATTGGCCGGAAGTGTTCGCCAACTATGTCGGAAATGCACCGATCGACGCCCCGCCGTGCACACAGAAGCAGTGTAGAGACCATTGGCAGAGGATATACCTGAAGATGCACCGTTTCAATTTATGTTACCGCGAAGCAATGCATGCTCGCCTTCGGGGACAAATCGAAGATTTTCTTCGAACTACAGCAGCGGACCTGTATATTTCCCAACATGGCCACCACTTCACGAAGTTCTCGCTTTGGAGAATGGACCATCGAGCCAACCAAATTGCCAAGGAAAAGGACATGGTCAAGGAAGATCCGACCAATCAAACTATTCCAATATCGAGTGCTACAAGTGTTAAAAGTATGGTCATTACGCGAAGGATTGCAACTCCAACGATAATTGTGGTAAAGAGAGGAATTTTGCGAAAGATTTTCGATCCTAAAAAATGGTGGAAAAACAACATAACTAGTCTTGGAAGAAGAAGCGAATTAAGGTTTCCTCTTGATGTTATGAAGTGAAGTCAACATCAACAATGGCGCTCAGTGGCTCGAGTTTGGGAAAACTCACGGAAAGACAAGCAAAGGCGTCTAGTGGCTCGAAACCAATATTTTAAGTTTGGGGAAACTCACGAAGAAAGGTTACTCTATACTGTTAAAACATCGAGTACTACACTTGAAGGACAAGAAAAGGCGTCTAGTGGCTCGAGTCAAGATGGAAATAAATCGAATGTACAAACTGAACTAGAGAAGCGTGCGAGAAAGATGTTTACGAGTCAATGTAGAAGACGAGGCACCGCTTTGGCACCTTCTATTTAGTCACCTACATTATGGTGGTCTAAAAGAGTTAGCAAAGAAAAGCATAGAACATGGATTGGAAAATATGGACTGTGAGGGTAAATTTTGTGAAGAATGTGTGCTTGGCAACAAGCGAGAACCTTATTTCAAAAGAAGGCAGAATATCGAGTTAAACATATTCTCAAGTTGATTCATACTGACATATGTGGACCAATCAACTCTGATTCCTTCAGTGGTAAAAGGGTACTTCATTATCTTTATTGATAATTTCTCACAAAAAAACTTGGGTTTATTTTCTGAAAGAAAAATCCGAGGGACTCGAGGTGTTCAAGAAGTTCAAAGTGATGGTGGAGAAGACAACTAATAGACATAAAAAAGTCATATGATCCTATAGACGTGGTGAATATACCTCAACGACTTTCATGGAGTATTGTGAGTAGCAAGGCATAGGGAGATTTCTAACCGCACCATACTGTCCTTAGAATCTGACCACTCTGAACATGGTTTGATCAAAACTCAAGAGCAAGAAAATGCCAAAAGAAATTTGGGTGGAAGATGTTCAATGTGCCATATATATGCAAAATCGGTGTCCACATGCAAAGATGATCTAACACCGCGAGAGGCATGAAGCGTACAAAAGCCTACAACTTCTCATCTCAAAGTGTTCGGTAGCATGGCTTACGCACACGTACCAGATCAACAAAGAACGAAGCTTGAAGAAAAAAGCAAAGGTACATTTTTATTTGCTATGGTGAGAAGACAAAATGGTACAAGCTACTCGATCCGATAAGCAAGAAAGTGACCGTGAGTCGTGATGTGAGAGTAAATGAAGAACACGAGTGGGAATGGAACAACTCGACAAAGGACATGTTTGAAGTTGGAGAATCATCGGTCATTTCACCAAGAAGCATACCAAAAAACTTAAATACCACTAGTGATGAAGATAGACCATGTCGACCTAAAATGCGAAGTTTGCAAGATTTGTATGATTCGACAAATGAGGTACACCTTGTATGTCTTTTCGAAGATGCGTAAAATATCAACTTGGAGGAGGTAGGCAAGATAAGAAGTGAAAAACTTCCATAGATGAGGAAATTAAGGCGATTAACCACAACAACACATGAGATCTAGCGGAATTTCTAGAAGGATGTCAACCTATTGGTGTGAAGTAGGTGTTCAACAAAAGTATTAATACTCAAAGAGAGATAGAATGGTACAAAGCGCAACTTGTTGCGAAGGGATGCAAGCAAAAGGAATGATTCGACTATGATGAGGTATTTGCTCCTATTACAAGAATGGATACAATTCGATTATTCATTTCACAAGATGCTCAATTCAAATGACCGATATTTTAAATGGATGTCAAGCCAACATTCTTCAATGGTGTGCTTGAAAAAGATGTCTACATGAAAGTCTATTGTAAATACTTCTATTGTAAAACGTGAATGCAAATTATATTAACTACGTGCACGGCACAATTTAATCTACAAAACACAACAATTTCTTACACATCACGTGCCTCCCCAAAACCCCTAGGCATTGATCACGGCATCCAACCCACCTTTGGTCAAATCCACAAGCAACCACAGTCTTCCTCTCTATTGCTGTCGTGGTGTCATCCCATTTTCGGTCTTCCTTGAAGCAGTCACATAGCTTTCGTTGCTATCGGTGTAGTAAGGGACGAGAGCTCAACTGATGTGCAATAGTAGGGACGTCGGAGTAGGGTTCAATCTAGATGTTTTTAAGGCCTAATCGTGAATGGTCGGGGGTCCCTTCTCATCATATTCCTTTCTTGGTCTTGTTCCTCCGTGGAACTTTGGGAGGTAATTGAGATGTCTCTGGATGTGAGGATTCCAAACTAAGGGCTTCAGGTGCTGTCACGCCCTAAATCCGGTTTTGACCGGACTCGAGACGCGAACTAACACGGATAATAAATAAAGTAAAATTTAACGAAATAAACCTTCAATAAATAATCCAAAACCGGTAATTCTGGTACCAAGAGTCAAATGCTCAAATCCAAATATAAAAAGTTGGCACGGAAAAGTAAATACGTCTCTAGACAACCCACAAGCTAGGACTCTCGCTAAGCTCCCAGGCTCTGAGACATCCTCTAACCCAACTGACGATCGAAACCTGTAAAACAGTAATAGAGGGGGTGATCTTTCGCTCAGTAGGAAAAAGTAGTAAATGGGATGAGCTATCCACTCACCACCACGGGTAACCGTCCAAATATGGCATACTAGTAAAGCACAATAACTAACAAGCCGAACGGTAATCACAACCACAATCATAATCAACCTCACTTAACCATACCTCGTGTGATTGAATCACTTACCCAATCGCCACACTTGGCGTATGAGATCAACCCTGCTCAACAATTAACACTTACACAATGTTCACACCCAAACCATATCTCAAAGAGTCACCAAGTACAACACACAGTAAATCATTACCAGTACACACCGGAACACACATCATCGGTCTACATATCCTATACCGGAATCCTCCTTCGGTATATGTATCATACCAGAACACACAATATTGGTATACGTATATCAGAACACATAGCCTCGGTCAGGATATCCTATACCGGAATCCTCCTTAGGTAACCTACCAGAACACCCAGCCTCGGTCTAGATATCCTATATCGGAATCCTCCTTCGATATAGGTATCATACCGGAACACACAGTATCGATCATGATATACGTATATCAGAAGACACAGTATTGGTCGGGATATCATACCGTAGCACCTAGCCTCAGAACATATCTACCCGACACACATCATTGGCCTAGATATCGTCCCGCCACACCACCCTAAGTCTAGATATCCTATACTGGAATCCTCTTTCGGTATATATATCATACCGGAAGCCTCGGTCTAGATATCCTATATAGAATCCTCCTTCGATATAGGTATCATACCGGAACACACAGTATCAGTCAGGATATACTGGTCGGCGTGTTAGGGGGCAGTGGGATTGGGTTTTACTGGACATGTTAATTTTTTTCATACCTACCTGGAATTTCTGAAACTAGAGCTTCAAACTCGTCTGGTAAGGGGATTCAAGGGCTTAGTTGGATGATTTTGTTTCGAGTCATCTCCTGCCAACTTATGGGTTTGTGCATATGTTGTGACACCTTGATCCATGGAAGGTGGCAATCGATAGGAGATGGCTGGGTCCCAATACCTCCCACCAAGTGAACAACATTTTATTGGGGATGGGATTAGTTCTCTTCGTGTTTTATCACAAGTGTACATATATTAGAAGCCATTTACAAATTCGTTGGTTGTCGGGAAAGAGCTATAGACGAACATGTTGGTCGTGTTGAACTTTCCAGATGAGGTTAAGGTTTGAAGTATGAGGGAGATCTTTGGTGCTGTGGGGGAGGTAACTGGTTTCGATTTGCTTGTTGTTACGAATCAGGCATGTGACTTTTTTGGTTTTGTTACCTTGAAGGATCTAACGAAGGTGGAGGAAGAAATTCGACTCACAAACAGGTCAAGTTGGGGTGGGCCTACATTGTTTGTTTCTCGGGCGTGGAGGAGGATCGGGAACCCCCATCGGCCAGCAATGAGGGAAAGGGTTCCCCGAGGTCGATCAAATGTTATGGTTTATCCTACCCCTGACTCAATGATTTTCAAACGTGTGTAGGAGATTGACATGGTAACTCTAGTCGATAACGGTGTAATTGGAAAGTTATGTTTTCCAATTACAAGCACTAGTGGACGCAGACAGGAAATTTAAGGTTCATATTCGTTCTTTGGACAATCATCTTTACCTTATCAATTCCAATGAGGAATATATTGACGAGGGCAATAGGGTTGAGTTTTGGACATGGCATGGGATGTGGTTCAATGTGATTTCAGGAAAATCGAAGCTCTGCTTACATGGTGGGAGGTTTTGTTGGTTCAAATTACAAGGGATCCCTATCCAAGAATGGTATAAGGAGGCGATGATTTCTATTATGGACAGGTTTGCAACTGTGGTGAGAATTAAAGATCTCTCGTCGAACCTGGGAGCATCGTTTGTGTTGCTTCACAGTCACTATTTACCAGTTGCATGCAAGCTTTTCGTCAGGATAAGGGAGGCTTTGTTTCAGGTCTATATGACTACGGTATACTCGAATTTGGTTCCCTAAGATTTCTTATCACCGGAGGAAGAACGATGTTCTCCATGTGTCAAGAGGTCAATCAATTCATCTCCGGTGAAGTGCAGTCCGTTACAGGGTTTGGCTAGTCATGTTCATTGCATATCCCTTGAAGTATCTTCAGGGATAAATACTGATACGACTTTGTTGGAATCATCATGGTATCATCCCCGTCAAGCCGGTAGAGATACTCTTGTTTCGAATCAGGCTCAGTATGTTATAGACAAATATGTTAGGGTCGGTTGCGTAGATGGCCAGGTTGTAGGTCCGATTGGTTTAGCTCAATATGACTCGGGGCCTATTGAGGCTTCTACTTCGCAAGAGCTTATTTTGGGTTCGGACTCGGATCAACTGAACTTTACGGATCTGGGGATGGTTCTAGATTCCGTCAATTCAAAGGATATCACTTTGAGTGCTTCGTAGATTAAAGCTTCCAAGGGTCTTTTTAGAGGTCATAAGAGGAGAGGACCCCAAAACCTCACTTTTTTCTCTACAAATTTGACCTCAACCACAATTGAGGTTTATTGAGCCTAATAAGACTTCTTGGGGTGTGTTAAGAAGTTTGGTAGTAAGCTTGATTTGGGTAGCGAGAAAGAGCCAGCTTTTGAGGATGCTGACGGTGAGGAGGAGAATTACCCGTCCTTGGCCTATTCTTCCTATGGTTGAAGCTTCGAGGAATTGTGTTTTTTCTGCAAGGTGGTTGTTTCATGTGGGCTTCCTTTTTGTTTTGGTTAAGGAGGTAGTTGGTTATAGTTAGTTGGAGTTTTTGTCGCTCTTCTTTCCTTCTTGCGGTTTTGTTCCAATTTTTTGGAAGTTGTTTTTCTGGGGTTTTTTAGTTTTTGGGCCATCAAGCTTCTTGTTTAGTTTTTTTTATAAACTCAAAAAAATTATGAAAGAGATACACACTTTCCAAAAAGGAAAGGGTCTAAAGGCCAAAGACCAAAGCAACGATTACAAAGGAGCTCCAATAAACGGAAAAGCTAAAAGGCCGAGCATTTTCCTTAAAAAGAGAAAAACACAACCTCAACAATCCGCACCAACTCGGGTCAAAGGCGCACCGTCGATAAATACTGAAAGATCGCGATAAGCTAAGTAGCCAAATTACGATCAGCAAGCAACTTCTTATTGGAAGCCAATGCATGAACCTTGGTCCACGCATTGAGTCTAGGAGCCACAATACCACTTGTTCGATTCGAAGATTGGGCCTTTGACCTGGTGAAATGATGGTAATTGAGAGTGAGCGAGGGAACCATTGTTAGTCTTAGTGCCCGTAGTTCAATCCTAAATGTCCAAATGTACATATCATCGTTAGCAATAAAATTAAAGCGGCTTTATATTACTTATGTGTTGGAGTAATATATCGACGTGTGCTCTGATCTATGCCCACCATGCGAATAGAACCATAGATCGAGATAGATCACACTCGATGGGTCCTTAGTCAACAAAGCTTCACTAGAAGCGACTAGTATGAAAGATGGCTCTTTATGGCTTACGTTCTGTTAGTCATTGGAATGGGATTCCGGAGTCTGATCATAGATATCATGTGGGACATGATATTGGACGACCCGCCCTGAATATGTGCCATAGATTAAGTCATGAACATATTCAGTGTTGTAGCTTGTCATGTATCCTTAGACCAAGGAGTCTTTGTGATCGCTATGTAGTCAACAACTGAGTTTGACCTGAGCCTAACGTTGTTCGTAACAGGGCTTCCATAAAGGCCAGGATTGGCTTGGGGACGGGCTACATGAGTGACACGAAAGACGGCTAAGGGATTTATCCCTCATACTAAGGTATGGGAAAGATATCGGTTCTCGGCCGCTTGATCGAGAGTGACTGGAAGAATAGCATGGCCATGCACATGATACTGGGTATCATATCTTCAGTCATCTCACATATCAAGGAACGGTGATTGAGAATAAAAAGGATGACGGCTCTATGCCTTATCTCAATCAGGATATCGGAGATAAAAGGATAATGATAGGGACGACGGAAAGGTTAGAATCGACAGGGTCGATTCGTTATGTAGTGTCAGGCAATACTAAAGTCTCGTTAGTTTCCACTTAAATAGGATCAAGTAAAATGGGATTTTACGTTGATCTATTGACATGCATAAACCTAAGGGTCACACCGGAGGATGAAACTCATTGACACATTTATGGAGAATGGCCAAAAGGGAGTTGTCTCGGGACATGACCAAAACTGGGTTTTGGGTCATGTGTCCGTAAGTGAATAGGACTTTACGGATCGAGACAAGGCTTGGAGTCTTGGGATTGATCGCGTCGGATAATGTTGGACATTTCCGGTATGGAAGGCATGGAGGCGATGAGCGAATCACGGGACCTCGTTGGAAATGGCCACGGGCCATGTTCCAAGAGGCCCATGAAAGGCCCATGCAACCAAGGCCCATGGAACTAATTAATCAAGTCTTGATTAATTAGTACTAAGTAAGCAAGACAAGGATTAAGGTGTTGGTGATTCACCACCTAACCCAATCTTGTCTTGCCATACTTTGTCCTATTTACACCTTACTTGACACCATACTTGTCCCATGTCTTTAGTTGGACAAGTATGGGTTTTGTTATGTTTAAGTCATATTTTTTCAACATAACAAAGACAAGACAAGAATAGGAAACACATTTTCTCTCCCTCTTCCATGGCCATTTCGGGTTTGGCTAGTTTCCTCCTCCATTTTTGTGTTCTTGAGTCCTCAAAGAGAAGAACTACGTGGTTTTGATTCCCATGTGGATACATAGGCGTCTTGGAGACTCAAGCCAATCATTCGTTAACCGGTGTTCTTGTTTTGGTAAGAAATAGTGCTGAATTTTTCTCTTGTGAATCCATTCTTTGTTAGTTGTTTCATGGTTTAATCGTCTCTTGGTTTTCATTGATTTTCCGCTGCGAGTTGGTTCATCTCCAACCCTACCTCGAGACCCAACAACCATATGCTTCTTCTTCGGATGAAGACCCTTATGAAACGAAGGTTTCAGGAGAACGTCCTTCCAAGGACTTACTTGTTGTTGAACCATAGCTGAACCACAACCCCGTCCTCAACCATTTCAATCGAAGTCTTGTTAGGTTCTTGGTTTGCTTGACCCTGAAGCAACCCTAAAATCTAGAGATCCATGAAGCCCAACAAATACCGTAGACTGATTTGATGGAGGCCCTGCAACAAGTGGAAGATCCTGAAGCCCAACCCTCCGCTCGAACGACTAAACAACTCTATCCTCAGTCAAATTCTCAACACTATCCTTGGTCAAAATCGTCGGATTTACAAGATCTCCTGCTGGTAACGTTGTGATCTCCTTGTGATTTAGAGAATCCCGAGGATCCAGAGGTAACAATGGAACACTCTGTACATCCTCCGAACTTGCTGACTCAACTCCTGATGCCTCCGGAGGGATTTCGACGAGTATTCTGGCCATCCAATTGTCAAGCTTAGTCGAGAAGCTTGTGGACGAGTCTACAACCAGAAGCTCTCAAATACTCTATTCTGAAACTCCTTTTCTTTGAGGTCGGATAAGCATCCAACGAGCTTGTATCCCTACCTTCTCCGACCTAAATACAAGGGGAAACCCCTTGAGAAACCAATTTCTCAAGAACCAGGTCATCGGAATGATCTATAATGATGCTCTATTTCATGATTCTGATGCTTAGTTTCACGGATCCGGTGTTTGGGACGGTTGAAATAGGAGCAACGCGATTCTAGGATATCTCCTTTGCAACCCGAGCCCTTCCTACCACTGGTGAACAATTGAATGCACCTCTACGACCTTTTCCAAGATGAGCTAAAGCATCAAAAATGAGATGACCATTGAAAGTGAAACCATTAAGTGTTTCAATTGCCTGTAATGCCATCCCCGAATAAGAAAACTCTGCAAAATCGTAAAGATGACCTTTACGGTTTGGTCTCTTAACAACGGTGACAAACTTCACCTCTCCAAAAGACTCCAAGGCATTCCGAACCCAATCTGATGAAGTGCCCCAAGGTAGATTGTGAAGGAAAATCTCACTCTTAGTATCATCTATCAACGCGGATTCATCGAATGTCTCTAAGTGTGAGTAAAGATCTATATTTCTCTGTTTCTCAGCCAAACATTACCAGAGGATATAACCACAAGCCTTCCCTTCTTCTCCACCACAAGTGACTTAGATTTGATCGGAGCAACTACCCTAAGAGCCCCTGATGATGAACTCTTACAAGAATCCTTAACATCGACAGCCTTACCAGAAAATTGAACGAAAACGGACTTGGAAGGACTCACCTTGGCCGATCGTATGCGCCCCTCCTTGTGTCCCTCCTTAACATGATCATCTGAAATACAAGAGTCCTTAGTGACAACAACAGAGCAATACACGGAAATCAAAGTAGAGCAAAAAAGAGGGAAACAAGAGCATTCTCGCATTTGGATTAGCTTCATGTTTAGGTTGGTTACGGTTTCTTCTTTCATTCTTGAAGTTTTGTTCCAGGTTTTTGTAAGTTGTCTTTCTGGGGATTTTTAGTTTTTTTTGGCCATCCAATTTATGTTTAGGTTTATTATAGTTTCTTCGTTCTTTAGAGGTAGCTTGGACGATCCCCGATTTTTCAGGTTGTATCTCTTTTATTGTATTTCTTCTTGTAACACTAGACTTAATAAAACCATCATTTACAAAAAAAAACTACGTGCACAACTCTTTAAATGAACTTCTACCACTTTTTTCTTTAAAATGTACAAATGACTGTTTTGGCCTCCTCACACTTACACTCTTGTCTAGTAGAATGCAAAAATTGGAGAAAATCATATTGATGACTGAGTGAGAAAGTCATGCATCAAACTTCAACATGCGAGCATGTAAGCAATGAAAAGTAAAGGGAAGTAGATATCATCCATGTGCAAATGTTATTCAAGTATGACTCTAAATTTGCATAAGTGGCCTCTCTAAAAGCTTGACGATCATTGGGTAGGTGGGATGTGACATTCCCAAGTATGTATGATACGAGCTTTCTTCTCAACTCTTGCATTATAAGTAACCTACAATAAATAAATAAATAAATAAATAAATAACTAAAGCGGTAGAAACCCTATACACTAAAAAAAACTAACAAGTAAACCAAAATACAAAAATAAGATAAAGGAGAGAGAAATCCTCTAGGTTTCCTCCCATGAAACGCTTTCTTTAAAGTCCTTCAACTGGACGGTTGGTGGCTGCACCAGCCATTGACGAGCAAACATTTACCTATTCCAACTATTTGCAAACTCATTGCACCAATTAGAGTGTAGTTGGCTCAAACTCGAGAAAAAGCCAAAGAGTTAGAAACGGCTACACAAGTAAATGCAAAGACTCAATCAAATATACATAAAATAAAAATATATACAATATGTGCAATATCTCAAAACTACAACATGCACGATAATCGTGAAAAGCAACCAAAGACCCAACTGGGCAGCCTGATCCCCGACCACGACGTCATTTTGTTGAGCAATCGTTGTCATGATCAAACTAGACTCAATATACATGCAAAATATTATGGCTATCAACAAGTAAGTATAGTGTACGGTGAAGTATCGATCTCTCACATGGAGTTGATGTTTAGTCAAGTCTAAGCAAAATCTAGACTATGAATCTCACCACCTAATCTAGCTATATACATACTGAGAGTAATGAGCTGTCAAAATGGTTGTTGTGTGGCATTAGTGAGGAATGAGGTAATGGAGGAGTCTCGAAAATTGGAGCAAGAGAGCCAAAGCGGTTGAAAGGTAGCATACTAAATAGGTAGAAATTAGAGGACTATTGATGAAAGGTGTGAAACTAATATATAAAAGAGTTATAAATGTTTGTGATTGAAGGCTCAGTGTTTGTAAAATAACTTTCATGGTTTTCTCTTCTATATTATGAATGGTTAGTCTAGGCCAATATAAGAGAAACTCAAATGCTGAGACGCTCACCTAACCTATACGGTAAAATAACTCAACCTACAGAGGTGAATCAAGACTTGTTCAACCTATCCGCAATGTCCCTCCCGAGTTCATGATACCTCCCTAGGCTGCATTAAGTGCAACCAAAAATGTCAAGGAATTATTAGAACCAATCCACATCATTGAAACCTCTTCCTCATCTCTCAACCTTATCTAATCAAGGGAATGTGTCGGAGATAACCAAACATTAACAATAGAACCAATCCACATAACCTAACCAAAGGACCAGACTATATGAAACATTGTGATTAATTTAGATATAATTCATTCAACCATATTCTCTTAAGTATTAGAGCCATTTTATCTAATGACCGGGAGTTCCCTTCACTACCCTTCATGGATCCATTAAAGTAGGTAAGATTTACATCAAGTTCTTTGATTTCATACTATGACCTAGTTTTCACAAGCACGTAAAAAAATGCTTCATAACCTCAAAATCCACAAACCAATTCGACATGAACCCAATAGGTACTACATCTTCATTCCCTTTGTCCAATCATCTTAATGTCTTGTCACGCCCCAAATCCGGTTTTGACCGGACTCGAGATGTGAACTTAAAACAATAATTAATAAAGAAGTTTAATAAAGAAAAAGGGGTCTCAAATAGCAATTTAAAGTCCCGAAAATCCACGCGAGTCAACAACTCGGTAAAACATGTAATACAAGAGTTCAAAACAGCAATAAAAATTGTACGTCTCTAGACACTAGCTAAAACCCTCGCCAGCTCCCCAACTCCGAGAATCCTACTAGTACTGGTCCCGCTCAACACCTGAAATGCAACAAGGTAAGGGGGTGAGCTTTCGCTCAGTAGGAAAAGTAGTTAAGGTTAGGAACCCCAGTTCACCACCACGAGCAACCGTCTAATTAGGGCATACTAGCAAGGCACCACTGTAAACAACGCCCACAGGCAGTCCCCAGTCATCGATCACTTCCACACAAAATCATAATCATACTTAGAAACACGCACAAAGCCAACCAGCAAGTATAGAACACACAGCGAGACACACACACACACACACACACACACACACATATATATATATCAACATCACCGAATGCACACAACCACTTATATCGTACTTGACCACACAACATCAGTCCCGATATCTTCCCCTCACTGAGACGCGGGGTAACATCCTCGATCGGGAATCAATCAGTCCGATGTCTTCCGAGCACACAGACCCTGGCCTTACCCAACATACGTATTGGACCGGCACACACCTCGGTCGAACGTCGCCCCGGACCACGAGTCATCGGGGTACTAGTCACGCCATCTTGCCTTGATAACCTACACCGGAACTATTCCTCGGTGTGGGCATCACATCGATCGCGACTCCTCTTGGAACACAGCAAGAGAATAACACGCGTCTATCACTCACCCGATCATATCACAACCAAAGATTCACATTACAACAAACACGGCACACTTGCCCACACACAGTCACAACATGCTACACCGAGTATAATCTTATTAGGACTCTCAAGCAGCGGCTACAACAAGCATCATGCACATCAAACAACACATAGTCCTAAGGCTCGACATGGCCATTCTACCAGCACGACAATTTCCCAAGTATTGAAAACAATTAAACTAGTGAATCATATCCTACATGTGTTCTAAGACTCGTTCGGTTATTTAGTAATTGAAAGCGGTTATTCTAGTGAATCACATCCTATATGCCAACTAGGACCTTTCCAGTTATTATTATTACCTAACATGCATACTAGTAACTTTCCGTAATTAAATCGGTATTCGCTACTTTCCCTACCTCAAGAAGAATAAACAGCTACGTCTCCTAGCTGCTGACGTCCGGCCCTACCTCCAGTCTTCTCGGGCGTAGTCAAAGTCTGATTTTAACAAGTAAAGGTGATAATCAGTCCCGGTACAGTCCGAATCAGTCCTCTAATTTATCAATTAAGTCCTTTAAATTCTCCAATTTAAATCATTTATAGTAATTAAATAATTAATTAATCAGTCCGACCCGAATCCGACCCGAATCCGAAAGCCGGACCCGAATCCGACCCGGTCCAGAACCCAGACCTGGCCCCGGCCCCAGACCCAGCCCCGACCCAAGTCCGGACCCGACCGGTCAGACCTAGGCATGGCCCGAGGCCTTGACCTGGCCCTAGGCCCAGTCTGTATCTGGCCTGGCCCAAGGCCCAGCCTGAATCCGGTCTGGCCCGCATTCTGGTTCGAGTCTAGCACGTCTCGAGGGTTACTCCAGCGAGGGTTCTGGCCTCGACAAGGCGGCGGACGACGGCTGGGAAGCTCGGACGGGTGAGTAACGGTGGCTGGGAAGGGCGGCAAGACTCCAGCGTGGCCAGGACGGTGAGGTGGTGGCTGACGCGCGGTCCAACGCCCCTCCGTCTCAGATCTGGCGAGAGCTCGAGCTCTCGCCGGCGTTCGAGCAGCGATGGCGTCCGGCCGTCGTCGTCCCAACGGAGCTCGTCCACTCGAGCTCGTCACGGTGCTGTATTAGGTGGGTTTGTCGGGGATATGAACGGACGAGAGAGCACGAACCCGTGCAGTGCTTTCCGTTGCCGACGCGATTCGAGCTCGGGAAGTCGAACCAGAGAGAGGTTCTCGGCGGTGGCGTCTCGATTCCGTGCGCGGTGTGGCTCGATTTGTTCGCGGAGGAGAAGATGGCGAAGGCGGCGTCGTTGAGAGAAGAAGAGAGCGAGAGAGAGGAGAGAGGAAGTTAGCTGCTGAGGGTTTTGTCTCGGAGGCGCGCTCGAAGGAAGAAGAAGATGAATAGTTTGGGTTGAGGGGATGGGCCTGGGCTGAGCGCGCGGTGAGGCTTCGGCTCGGTCCGGCTGACTGAGCCCAAGTTTGGCCCGGCCTAAGTCCTTCTCTACCTTTTTTTTCTTTTTGTTTTGTTTTTCTTTTTCTTTTTTATTTGGCCCAAAATTCAACCCGTTTTCCAACCAACGACGTTCCAATCGAACAATTTTAAATACTAATTCTTTTAACTGGGATGGTCTTTACAGTCTACCCCACTTAAAAGAATTTCGTCCTCGAAATTTAAAATGGACGTACCTCAAGGGTCGAACAGGCTGGGGTACTTCGCACGGACTTCGTCCTCGCGCTCCCAGGTCGACTCTGCTCCGTGGTGCTTCCACTGCACACGTACCAATGGGATAGTCCTGCCCCGCAAGGCCTTCTCTCGTCGATCAAGAATCCTGACTGGCTGCTCTTCGTACGAAACATCCTCCGCCACCTCGATGTCCGCCCACTCAATCACATGCGAGGGATCCGCGGTGAACTTCCGCAGCTGGGACACAATGAAGAGGTTATGAACGTTTCCGAGATGCGGTGGTAACGCCAGGCGATAGGCAACCACTCCAACTCTACTCAAGATCTCGAAAGGTCCGATAAACCGTGGGGACAACTTGCCTCCGCCACGGTTAAACCGTACTAGTCCCCTCTTTGGGCTCACCTTTAGGAACACATGGTCACCAACCGAAAACTCAAGAGGCCGGCGTCGTTGATCAGCATAACTCTTCTAACGACTCTGCGCGGTCCTCAACCAATCCCGAATCAGCGCGACCTTCTCGGTCGTCTCCTGGACAATCTCCGGTCCAAGTAGACTCTGGTCTCCTACCTCTGCCCAACACACGGGCAATCTGCACGGCATACCACCAACGCCTCAAACGGTGCCATCCCAATACTGGACTTGAAGCTGTTGTTGTAGGAAAACTCCGCTAATGGTAGGTGGTCCTCCCATGACCCTCGAAAGTCCAACACACAGGCTCGCAACATATCCCCCAGTATCTGGATAGTGCGCTCTGACTGACCGTCGGTCTGTGGGTGATATGCTGTACTAAGCAAGACCTTGGTCACCAACTCTCTCTACAAGCTCTCCCAAAATCTGTAGGTGAAACGCGGATCTCTGTCGGACACAATCGACACCGGAACTCCCTGAAGACGGATGATCTCCCGAACATATAACCGGATCAAGTTATCAACTGTATCCATCATCCTCATGTCCAAGAAGTGTGCCGACTTGGTCAGTCGGTCGACCACCACCCAAACAACGTCATGCCCTCTCGGCGACCTCGGCATGCCACTCACGAAGTCCATCGTGACGTGCTCCCACTTCCACTCTGCAATCGGTAGTGGCTTTAGCAAGCCAGCGGGACGCTGATGCTCGGCCTTCACTTGCTGACAAGTGAGACACATCGAAACAAACTCTGCCACTGCTCTACGCATCCCACACCACCAGAATTATCGTCTGATATCCCGGTACATCTTGGTGCCACCCGGGTGCACAACAAAATGGGAGCGAAGACATTCTCTCAACACGACGTCCCTACAAACCCGCGGCACAAATAGCCGTCCTCGGTAACGTAGACCCTGATCGGCACTCTGCTCCCAGCCCTCGGTGTCAACACCGCTGATCATCCTCTCCCGGATCACTGCCGTCTTGGCATCCTCGACATGTGCCTCCAGCACACGGGTGATAAGTGTGGGCTGCGCCACCAACGAACACATGGCCACGCCATCGGTGATCTCATCAAGCTCGAGCCGAAACATGCTCAGCTCCTCCATCATGTCCCGCTCTCGGACAGATATGCTAGAAAGGCTGTGAGTCGACTTCCTACTCAGGGCATCGGCGACGACGTTCGCCTTGCCCGGGTGGTAAAGTAGCTCGAAGTCGTACTCCTCCAACAGCTCCATCCATCGCCTTTGGCACATGTTCAATTCGCGCTGAGAGAAAATGTACTTGAGGCTCTTGTGATCCGAGAACACCCGGAATCGCTCACCATACAAATAATGCCTCCAGCTCTTCAGAGCAAAGACCACTGCTGCCAACTCTAGATCATGGGTCGGGTAGTTGCGCTCATGTATCTTCAACTGCCTCGAGCCATATGCAACTACCTTCCCGGACTGCATCAACACACATCCCAGTCCCTCGCCGGACGGATCACAGTACACATCATACCCGACCCCGCGCTCCGGCACTATCAATACGAGCGCGGTGGTCAAACAAGCCTTCAGCTCGGAAAAGGAGTGCTCACACTCGTCAGTCCACACAAACTCAGCTCCCTTGCGGGTCAAGGCAGTCATCGGCGCGACCAGACATGAGAAGTCCTAGATGAACCGTCGATAGTACCCTGCCAACCCTAGGAAGTTGCGGATCTCGAAGGCACTCTTGGGCCGTGCCCACTTCGACACTGCTTCGATCTTCGCCGGATCGACTAGAATACCCTCTCGGGACACAACGTGTCCAAGGAACTTCACCTCGGCGAGCCAGAACTCGCACTTCTCCAGGTTGTCGTACAGCAGATGAGTACGCAACAAAGTCAACACCGTCCTCAAATGCTCCTCATGCGCCTCCTCACTAGGTGAATAAATCAGTATGTCATCCACAAACACCACGACGAACTGACCTAGGTAGGGTCGGAATATCCCGTTCATCAGATCCATGAACGCGGCAGGTGCATTCGTCAACCCGAACGACATCACCAAGAACTCATAGTGTCCATATCGAGTCCTAAACACGGTCTTCTCCACATCCTCATCCCGAACCCTCAACTGGTAGTACCCTGATCGAAGGTCAATCTTCGAGAAGCACTTCGCTCCTCTCAACTGATCAAATAGGTCATCGATCCTCGGCATCGGATAACGGTTCTTCATCGTAACCCGGTTCAACTTCCGGTAGTCAATGCACATCCTCAACGCTTCACCCTTCTTCTTCACAAAGAGGGCGTGTGTTCCCCACGACGAAGCACTCGGTCGTTTAAAACCCTTCTCCCAAAGCTCCTCGAGTTGTCGCTTCAGCTCGACCAACTCGGCTAGTGCAAACCGATACGGGGCACAGAGATCGGCGCCGTACCCGGGATCAAGTCGATCCTAAACTTCACCTCGCGCGCTGGCGGTAACCCTGACAGCTCCTCTGGAAAGACCTTCGGGAACTCGCATACCACTCTCGGCAGCTCTATACTTTGCACGATCTCCGTCTCATCCCCACGGTCAACGCAGACAAGAGTACTCCGCTCCTACAGCCCAAGACACAAGTAACTACCACGTCACTCGATACTACGGTCACCTGTCGACGATAACAGTCGATCAACGCCCGATACCTTGTCATCCAGTCCATCCCCAGAATCACGTCAAAAGCCGTCATGTCCAGTACAAGAAAATCACTATAGAAGGGGAAATCGTCCACTCAGATCTCACAAGCCTGAAAAACAGTACTCAAAACTACCTCTCCCGTAACAGGGGTGTCAAGACATAACAGTCTACTCAGAAACTCCACCCTCAACCCCAACATACGAGCAAAAGAAGAAGAGATGAAAGAATGAGATGCTTCAGTATCAAATAGAAAAAATGCCCAAGAATTATAAAGAAAACACGTATCCTGTGAAGCCTCATGGCCGACGTGACGTCCCTCAGCCCTAGAGTCGGTGACAGCATACACCCGCCCCTACTGTCCTTGGGGTCCGCCTCTCGGAGGTGGTGGAAGTGCCACCTGTTGCGCAACTCTCTGCCTCGGCGCTGGCGCGCTAGCTGCCTACCTCGGAGCTCTATGCGTCTGAGCCTAACGCTGCTGGAACTGTGGCGACTGCCCAGTCTGCGACTGCTGTGGCCACCGAAAACTGATCCGGGCACCTGGAAGCGAAGTGTCCTGGCCGGCCACACCGATGACATAGTGGTGGCCCGGTACTCGACCTCTCCTCAGGTCTACCCATCGGACAATCCACTGGTCCGCCGCTCATCGGACAGTCCCGCGCCATGTGGCTTGGCTGCCCACAACGATAGCAAGTGCGCCCTGACGTGGAAGGCCCAACAGAAGCCACTGCTCCGACCTGCCGCGATCCTCTTAACGGTGGATGGGATTAGAATGATCCCGAGGTCCTCTACCTTCTCGGATCTCGAGACTCAACTGGCCTCAGGAAACTGGTCGGCCTCGGCCTGACCTCTCGAACTCTAGCTGACTCGCGGAATCGTCACTCCACAGCCAATGCCTGCTCCACCAGGTCAGAAAATATCTGGGTCCTCAACACAACAACCCGGGCCGCAATCGCAGGGCGGAGTCCTCCCTCAAAACGTCGGCACCTAAGAGCCTCCGTCTGTACCATCTCCTGAGCAAAACGAGACAAGGAGGCAAACCTCGCCTCATACTCGGATACTGACAGACCCTCCTGTCGCAGCTCTAGGAACTGCTGACGCCTATCATCCAGTACTTCCTGTGGGAAATACTGCTCAAGAAATCGTTGTCCAAACAGCGTAAAGCCGTCTCCCACTCGCGCCTCCTCGCGCCGCCACCAGTGGTAGGCCTCTCCCTCCAGATGGAAGGCTGAGAAAGAAACTCGGAGCCTACCACTCAATATCCCAGGCGTGTCCAGGTTGCGGGTGATCCGCTTCAGCCATCTCTCGGCTGCCTCGAGGTCTGGCTCCCCGGTAAACACAGGTATACCCAACCTGCTGAAGTCTCGCAGCGCCTGTGCGGTGTAGCTGTCGACCTGCGCATGTCCCTCGGTAGTCGCTGCAGTGGCAGCAGGTTCAGCCTCCGGTGTCGGAGCTGCAGCCTCTCTACGGGCAAAGGCTGCTGCCAAACCCTGAACAGTGCGGGTCAACTCCTCCAGAGCTGCCGCTTGGGCTGTCTCAGCCCTCTCATGCCCCTCAGCGGGTGCACCCTGGGCACTAGTCGCCCCTACCGACTCAGCAGTCGATGACTGTCCCCGGCCCCTAGCTGACCGTCTCCTCGTACCTCGCGGAACATAAGTCTGTGCCATGTCGCAAATCCTCTACACGGATAACGCACAAGTTTAGATTCTTAAATCAAAATAACGACGCGCTTAGAATAACTAACGCCACACCCAGTCCACAACGTGAATACTTATAGTAATAATATACTCAGTAGTATAGTCACACAATAGCACACAACAGAGAAGTCCGCACACTAGTGCGTCACGCAAATCATATATACAAACAATGTGGTTACACACAGTTTCACACATAAGTCACGCAGACCATCGTTTACACCACACCGCAATTCCACAATGTACAACATATACTTAGTTTCAATATCTTAACACGTCCTTTTTCTAACATAACATTCATGTTGAAACCGCGTCGTTACAACCCGGTTCAGGCGTCCCCGAATTACATTGTAACCACTTGGTATCCCCCCATTCACGTCCAGTTACAGTGGCCCCTATAGCCGAATCGTGATGGTACATACACTTCAGTTCTGCAGAAAATCGGGCATAACCTGTTCGTAAATTAAGCTAACCATCCGCTTATGCGGGACAACCAATTACAACCTGCACACAGCACTCCATCACAAATTTCAGCACACAGCAATTTAACTCAACTATACACCTCGGGTCTTGGTAATTTCACTTTTACCGCCCGGCCAAGTCCATACTTGGAAGACAGTTAAATCAAACTACCAAATTGTGACGCCCCAAATCCAGTTTTGACCGGACTCGAGACGCGAACTTAAAACAATAATTAATAAAGCAGTTTAATAAAGAAAAAGGGGTCTCAAATAGCAATTTAAAGTTCCGAAAATCCACGCGAGTCAACAGCTCGGTAAAACATGTAATACAAGAGTTCAAAACAGCAATAAAAACTGTACGTCTCTAGACACTAGCCAAAACCCTCGCCTACTCCCCAGCTCCGAGAATCTTGTTGGTACTGGTCCCGCTCAACACCTGAAATGCAACAAGGTAAGGGGGTGAGCTTTCGCTTAGTAGGAAAAGTAGTTAAGGTTAGGAACCACAGTTCACCACCACGAGTAATCGTCCAATTAAGGCATACTAGCAAGACACCACTATAAACAACGCCCACGGGCAGTCCCCAGTCACCGATCAGTTTCACACAAAATCATAATCATATTTAGAAACACGCACAAAGCCAACCAGCAAGTATAGAACACACAGCGAGACACACACATATATCGTACAACAGTTTGCAACATCACCGAATGCACACAGCCACTTATATCGTACTTGACCACACAACATCAGTCCCGATATCTTCCCCCCACTGAGACGCGGAGTAACATCCTCGACCGGGAATCCCTCAGTCCGATGTCTTCCGAGCACACAGACCCGTGCCTTACTCAACATACGTATTGGACCGGCACACACCTCGGTCGAACGTCGCCCCGGACCACGAGTCATCGGGGTACTGGTCACGCCATCTTGGCCTCGATAACCTACACCAGAACTACTCCTCGGTGTGGGCATCACACCGATCGCGCCTCCTCTTGGAACACAGCAAGAGAATAACACGCAGAACAAAGCCATAGTTGACCTCGGTATACCAACGGGGCCAACTCTCCAAACACACAAATCGGTCTATCACTCACCCGATCATATCACAACCAAGGATTCACATTACATCAAACACGACACACTTGCCCACACACAATCACAACATGCTACACCGAGTATAATGTTATTAGGACTCTCAAGCAGCGGCTACAGCAAGCACCATGCACATCAAACAACACACAATCCTAAAGCTCGACATGGCTACTCTACTAGCACGACAATTTCCCAAGTATTGAAAGTGATTAAACTAGTGAATCACATCCTACATGCGTTCTAAGACTCGTCCGATTATTTAGTAATTGAAAGCGGTTATTCTAGTGAATCACATCCTATATGCCAACTAGGACCTTTCCGGTTATTATTATTACCTAACATGCTTACTAGTAACTTTCCGTAATTAAACCGGTATTCGCTACTTTCCCTACCTCAAGAAGAATAAACAGCTACGTCTCCTAGCTGCTGACGTCCGGGCCTACCTCCGGTCTTCTCGGGCGGAGTCAAAGTCTGATTTTAACAAGTAAAGGTGATAATCAGTCCCGGTACAATCCGAGTCCTCTAATTTATCAATTTAGTCCTTCAAATTCTCCAATTTAAATCATTTAAATTAATTAAATAAATAATTAATCTGTCCGACCCAAATCCAAAAATCGGACCCGAATCCAACCCGGTGCAGAACCCAGACCCGGACCTGACCTAGGATCGACCCGAACCCGGCCCCAGACCCGACCCAGATCCGGCCTCGACGACCCGGCCTCGACCCAAGTCCAGACCCGACCAGTCAGACCTGGGCTTGGCCCGAGGCCTTGACCTGGACCAAGGCCCAGTTTGGATCTGGCCTGGCCCAAGGTCCAGCCTGGATCCGTCTGGCCCGCATCCTGGTTCGAGTCTAGCACGTCTCGAGGGTTACTCCGGCGAGGGTTCCGGCCTCGACAAGGGGGCGGACGACGGCTGGGAAGCTCGGACGGGTGAGTAACGGTGGCTGGGAAGGGCGCCAGGACTCCAGCGTGGCCAGGACGGTGAGGTGGTGGCTGACGCGCGGTCCAACGCCCCTCCGTCTCAGATCTGGCGAGAGCTCGAGCTCTCGCCGGCGTGCGAGCAGCGATGGCGTCCGGCCGTCGTTGTCCCAGCGGAGTTCGTCCACTCAAGCTCGTCACGGTGGTGTATCACGTGGGTTTGTCGGGGATATGAACGGACGAGAGAGCACGAACCCGTGCGGTGTTCTCCGTCGCCGGCGCGATTCGAGCTCAGGAAGTCAAACCAGATAGAGGTTCTTGGCGGCGGCGTCTCGATTCCGTGCGAGATGTGGCTCGATTTGTACGCGGAAGAGAAGATGGCGAGGGCGGCGTCATTGAGAGAAGAAGAGAGCGAGAGAGAGGAGAGAGGGAGAGAGCTGCTGAGGGTTGTGTCTCGGGAGGCGCGCTCGAACGAAGAAGAAGATGAACAATTAGGGTTAAGGGGATGGGCCTGGGCTGAGCGTGCAGTGAGGGCTTGGGCTCGGTCCGGCTGACTGGGCCCAAGTCTGGCCCGGCCCAAGTCCTTCTCTACCCTTTTTTTCCTTTTTGTTTTGTTTTTCTTTTTGTTTTGCATTTGGCCCAAAATTCAACCCGTTTTTCAACCAACGATGTTCCAATCGAACAATTTTAAATACTAATTCTTTTAACCGGGGCGGTCTTTACATGCCTTCTTGCTTTACTTTCTCAATCTCCAAATGAGGGCTGAAACATAATTCTCAGTCTTGTTTCTCTGTTTCCTTTTGAGCGTAGACACATTTGGGGGGTGGGGATGGAACTCTTTCAACAATCTATATGATCTATTCTTCTTGTGAAACAAAATCGTGTTCCATTGCTGACGGTGTTGGGAATGAGCTGTATGAACCGGAAGCATCCAACCTCGTCCGCTTCTCACCTTGAATGTCTTCCTCCCCGATCCATTTTGTATCGTTTCGAATGGTTTCCCATCAATGCCTCCCGGTGAAGTTTTTTGTTTTTTTGTTCGCCACGTACATCCTCATGACTTTCTCGTAGAGCTAGTAGTCGAACTGATCACTAGTGTACACACTTTGATACTACAAAAAAAAATAACCATTAAATATTTTCACCTTAATGTTTATTTTGAACCAATGTTTCTTTAATTTTTTTGACTACTTGCAACTGAACCTTGGATCCGAGTTGTACTCCAACTCAATAGTCGCCCAAAACTCGTGTACATGCTTTTTGTTCCCTCTATACAAGCCGAGCGACTGACAAAACCAACAAAGATTAACCTCATATTTTATTTTATGGTCCATCGACCCAAAGGTCCTTTAACTAGCCTTAATGACGCTGCGCATGACCTAAGACCGATAGAGGTGGAGGTGGACTAAGACAATGTTTTTTCAGTTTAAACTAAAACTAAATATTATATATATTTTTATGTTATGATATTTGAAAAAAACACATATTTCAATTATAAATAAAATGTCATATCCAATCACACATATTTTACCTTTTTTTAGCATTTGGAACTTTATTAGTTATGGAATCAAACATTACATAATATGGAAATGATGAAAAAGAAAAGGACGAGACTTAGTGTAAAGACCGCCCCGGTTAAAAGAGTTATTATTTAAAATTGTTCGATTCGAACGTCGTTGGTTGGAAAATGGGTTGAATTTTTGGGCCAAATGCAAAAGAAAAAGAAATAAAAAAAAGGGAGGAGAGGAAGCAGACTCGGGCTAACCCTAGCACTGTTCCTCTTCCCACCGCTCTCTCTCTCTCTCTCTCTCTCTCTCTCTCTCTCTCTCTCTCTCTCTCTCTCTCTCTCTCTCTCTCTCTCTCTCTCTCTCTCGTCCGCCTCGCTGTGTTCTTCCCTTCCGTGTACAAATAGAGCCACACCGGCCACGAAATCAAGATGCCACCGCCGAGAACTCCTTCCCCTGGTTCTTCTCTCCTGGGTTCGAACCACGTCGCGCCGGCGACGGAGGAAACGACACGGTTCGTGCCTCCCCTCGTCCTGTTCACCTTCCCCCGACAAACCCACCTAATAAACCATCGTGACGAGCTCGATTGGACGAGCTCCGCTAGGACGACGACGACCGGACGCCATCGCTGCTCGCACGCTGATGAGAGCTTGAGCTCTCACCAGATCTGAGCCGGAGATGGTTGGGTCGCACGCCAGCCACCACCACCACCACCAAGGTTCTGGTAACGCCGGAGTCCTGACGCCTTTCCCAGCCTTCACCGCTCCTCCTCCAAGCTCACATGCCGCTGTCCGCCGCCTCGTCAAGGCCGGAGCCCTCGCCGGAGTGACCCTTGAGCCGTGCTTGACTCGAGCCAGGACTGGACTCGGGCCAGGTTGTGCCTCGACCAGTTGGGCCTCGTGCCAGACCAGGTCTTGGGCCAGGCCGGGCCAAGTCTCGGCCCAGGCTGGATATGGGTCTGGTCAGGATCGGGTTTGGGGCCGGGTCTGGGGCCGGGTTCGGGTCAGTCCTGGGTCAGGTCCGGATCTGGGTTCTGGACCGGGTCGGATCCGGGTCAGATTTTCGGATTCGGGTCAGATCCGGGTCGGACATTTTAATTAATTATTTAATTAATTTAAATGGTTTAAATTGGAGAATTTAAAGGACTAAATTGATAAATAGAGGACTGTTACGAACTAAACCGGAACTGATGACCTCCCTTACTTGTTAAAATCAGGCCTTGACCTCGATCGTTGAGAAGACCGAAGGTAGGCCCGGACGTCAGTAGCTAGGAGATCCAGATAGAGTTTGAGAGGTAGGGAAATACCTCGGAACATTACTTTATTACAGACGTACTAGAACGCGTATAGGGAAACCTTAGTAACCGGATAAATAACTAGTAAGTATGTAGGATGTGAATAACTAGCGTAGACTTATAAACTGTGAACCTTTTACGAGCCTTGTCGTGTTGTAGTTGTGGGAATTGCCGTGCTGGTAGAATCGGGCCATGTCGTGCCTGTAGGATTGTTTGTTGTTTGTGTTTGATTGTGTTCTCTGTGTTTTTTAAACGGTTAATAAATAACGAACATGAAAACGAGTAGAGGTGAACTTAGCGATGCATATTAGTGACTTGATTGGTTTGATTCTGCTTTTATGACATGTTGAATTGTGGGCGTTGGAGAATGGATATCGGCTAAGCCGGTGGGGTTACCACGTTGAGTGTGGGTCGGTAAGTGATGGTAAGTGCGTGATAGTTGTGTGAGTATAATTGTGATTGTGATTGTGATTGTGATCGTGATTGTGGGTGCTTTGGTTACCCAGAGAAAGGTGGTTTCCCTACCTTCCGACCTTAAGTCGGTAAAACGCTGTGTCCCGCGAAGAGGTGGTTTCCCTACCTTCCGACTAGCACTCGGTAAAACATTGTGTTGTTCCGCGATGAGGTTGTGCCGCGAAGAGGCGATAACCCTGCCTTCCTTGTATCGTTAAAACGTTGTGTCCGCGATGAGGTTGTTCCACGAAGAGGCGATTTCCCTACCTTCCATGTATCGTTAAAACGCTGTGTTCCGCGATGAGTTCGACCGCCTATCCCGACTATGTGTTGGGGAAGTTGCGTGTGGCTTCGCCGGGCCGAGTGGGTTGCTCCCGAAACCGTGCAAGTGTGTGAATTGCTTGTGTTGAGAATGCCTTGTATTTTGAATGAGTGGTTGTTGTGCTTGTGACTGTGATTGTTTCCCTTGGTGTAGCAGTCAGTGTTGAGTCAACATTGGAGATTGTTAGTCGGGTGAGTGTCAAGGTAAAATGGGTATTGCCTTTAAAATGGTTTAAGTGTCGCATCGATTTATCAACCCTTTTGATTAAACTTTTAATTTTGGAAAGACTTTCTTTGTAAGTTTGTATTTAGGTGAATTTCGTGGCTTTTCCCTACTGAGCGTCAAGCACACCCCTTACCTTGTTTTCTACATGTGTTAACTTTGACTTGGATTAGAGGACATCGCGGAGCATGGGGCTAGCGATAGTCCGGGAGTTGTTTTGTTTTGATGTTAGAGATGTACTTTCTATTTTCAGACTTGTATTTGACTCGATTTGGTTTATTACTGTTGGTTATTGGAACAACTTTTGAACTTTTACATCTTTTAAATCATTATTATGTTATTTCTTAGATCACGCCCCGAGTTCGGCCAAGTACCGGATTTGGGGCGTGGCAATTTGGTATCAGAGTATGGTTTCATTTTGAAATCTTTTTTTTTTCAAAACCTCGGACCGTACGTTAATTAGGTGGGTAGAGTTGGGTCGTTAAGTTACCGTGTGTCGGTCACTCAAGTCAGAGATGTCCTACGCGTAGAAGCGAGATGGAAGGAGTCGCGGGTTAGTGGTTTGTCCGGTCTAAGTACCGTGTGCTTTTGGTAAACCTGTGTAGTTGGTGTTATTGTTTGAGTTAAACTGTTTTCCTAGTGTGGACTTGGCCGGGCGGTAAGAGTGGAGTTACCAAGGCCCGAGGTGTAAAGTTGAGATAAATTGCTGTGGGCTGAAAGTGTAATTGAGTGCTGTGTACAGGTGGTAATTGGTTGTCCCGCATAAGCGGATGGTTAGCTTAATTTACGAATGGGTCATGCCCGATTTTCTGCAGAAACTGAAGTGTATGTACCATCACGATTTGGCTATAGGGGCCACTGTAGCCGGACCTGAATGGGGGGGGGGGGTTGTCAAGTGGTTACAACGTAATTCGGGGACGCCTGAACCAGGTTGTAACGACGCGATGTCAGCATGAATGTTAGGTTAGAAAGAGGACGTGTTAGGAACCTGAAACTGAGTCTATGTTGTACTTTGTGGAATTGATTTGTGGTGTAAACTGTAGGCTGTGACACTTAAGTGTGAAATTGTTGTTGAATGTGAAATTGTGTGTAACCGCTACTTGTTTATATGATCTATGTGACGCACTAGTATGCGAATTTCCCTGATGTGTGTTATTGTGTGACTACTATATTATGTATAATATTAGTAGGAGTAGTATTGTGAGGACGGTGTGTGGCGTTAGTTATTCTAAGCATGTTGCACTTTTCGAGTTAAGGACCTGAGCGTGTGCGTTATCCGTGCAGAGGATTTACGACATGATGCAGAGTTACGTTCCACGAGGTACCAGGAGACGGCCCGCTAGAGGCCAAGGGCGATCCTCGACCGTTGGGTCGGCAGGGGCGACTAGTGCCCAAGGTGCGTCCGCTGAGGGGCACGAGAGGGCTGAGACAGCCCAGACGGCAGCTCTGGAGGAGCTGACCCGCACTGTTCAGGGATTGGTAGCAGCCTTTTCCCGGAGAGAGGCCACATATCCAACACCGGAGACTGTGCCTCCTGCTACTGCAACGACCCCTGAGGGACCGAGTCAGGTCGATAGCTACACTGCGCAGGCGCTGTGAGACGTCCGCAAGCTGGGCACGCCTGTGTTTTTCGGGGAGCCAGACCCCGAGGCAGCTGAGAGGTGGCTGGAACGGATCACCCGCAACCTGGACACGTCTGGGGTATTGAGTGTAGACTCCGAGTTTCTTTCACAGCCTTCCATCTGGAGAGAGAGGCCTACCACTGGTGGCGGTGCGAGCAGGCGCGAGTGGCAGATGACTTTGCGCTGTTCAGACAACGTTTTCTTGAGCAGTATTTTCCACTGTCGGTACTAGACGATTGGCGTCAACAGTTTCTGGAGCTGCGACATGAGGGACTGTCAGTATCCGAGTACGAGGAGAGGTTCACCTCCTTGGCTCGTTTTGCTCAGAAGATGGTTCAGACTGAGGCTCTCTGTTGCCGACGTTTCGAGGAAGGGCTTCGTCCTGCGATCGCGGACAGGGTCGCTGTTTTGAGGACCCAGGTTTACTCTGACCTGGTAGATAAGCCTTAGCTGTGGAGCGGTGCTTTCGTGAGTCAGCCAGAGTGCGAGAGGTCAGGCAGAGACCGACCAGTTCCCTGAGGCCATCTGAGTCTCGTGATCCGAGGAGGCAGAGGACCTCAAGATCGTTCCAGTCCCAGCCACCGTTGAGAGGATCGCGACATGTCGGGTCAGGGGATTCTGTTGGACCTTCCATGAGAGGGCGCACGTTTTACCGTTGTGGACAGTCGGGTCATATGGCTCGAGACTGTCCGGGGATCAGCGGACCAGTAGACCGTCCAACGGACAGACCTGAGAAGGGGTCGAGTGTCGTGCAACCGCCTTGTCACCGATGTGGTCGGCCATGACACTTCGCTTCCAGATGCCCAGATCGGTTTTTGGTGGTGTCAACTCTGCGACCACAACAGTCGCCAACGTCCCAGCAGCGTCAGGCTCAGACGCAGAGAACTCCGAGGCAGGCAGCGAGCGCGCCAGCGCCGAGGCAGAGAGCCGTGCAGCAGGTGGCACTTCCACCACCCCCGAGAGGAGGACCTCAGGCACCGCATGGAAGATGGTATGCGGTTGCCGACTCCCGAGCAGAGAGACAGGAGTCCGAGCATGAGATCGCTCATGGTACGTGCTTACCATTTAAATTTTGAGTGTTGTTTTATTTGATGTTGGGGTACCCCACTCGTTTATTTCTTCTTGGTTGCTGAAGTGTTATGACGGAAATTAGAACTGTTGAGCTCACCCTGTGCCTTGGCACGCTAGTTGAGGGTGAGGTGGTGTCGACTAATGTCAGTCGTGAGTGAGAAAGTAGATTAGCAGACCGTTATCTGTCTTAATGACCTTCCTGTATTTGACCGTCTTTCTTCAAGCGTGTTGAGAAAGTTAAGAGAACCGAATTATGAGCTATCAAACGTTCTTCTATTGTTCATCAACGATTAGTGCCCGAGCGACGGAGGACCGTAGAAATACCAGTACGTGGCCAGAACGGCCAGGAGAGATGGCCGAGTGACGGTGAGATCAGAGTGGCGCAGTGGAAGCGTGGTGGGCCCATAACCCACATGCATCGCATTCTTCTGTTTTCTTTACACTTCAGGAGACGTGAGGGCCTAAGAGTAGAACCTTGTTGCGTTCCTTGTGTCTTGACACCCCGGCTAAGTACGTTGTGGTTTGACGAGTGTGAGTCGTACGTGTGAGAGTAGAGTAATTGACCACCCCTTTTCTTAGTAACCTTTTGTGTTGAACTTGACGACTTTCGATGTCATCCTGGGGATGGACTGACTCTCAAGACGCGGGGCGTCGATTGATTGTAACCGGTGACCGATAGCAGTACGACCTGGCAATACAACGGCCACATAAGTACGGACAGTAGATGCGAAGTTTGGATCGATGCACGCCAGCTGTCAACAAGTAAAGGCCGAACGCCAGCGTTCCGCGAGGACTAGTACGACCCCTACGAGAGCACAGTAGAAGTGAGAGCACCGTTTGATGGAGTCCGAAAATAGTTAGCCGAGTGCGACTACCACAACGTTTTCAGGCCAGTAACATTATCACACCGTACGAAGCATTGTATGGTAGGTCAGGTCAGTTGCCCAAGCGGGGCACATTTGAGGGTTAACAGTCGACCCTTGTTGATCTTGAGTTGTCCGAGAAACGATTGAGGGTTGTGTGGATCATGAATGGTTGAGGACCACGAAGAGTCGACGCGGAAGCGCGCGGATGAGGTACGCGCGAGGTATTCAAGAACGTTCGGTCCCTAGGGAAATGGTAAGTGTAGTGCCTTCAATTATGTGGTACTTGGGATGGAACGACTTATAAATTGGTTCGATTGGTAGTATGTGAGCGATGGTCGACGGTAAACGCGGTATCATTGGTTGGGTCACCTTCGATGGTCGATCATGACTGTGTGTTACCTCTTGTGGAGTGTCGCCATAGTAAGGTCTGACAAGTTGGAGTCTTGAGGTGCGCACGCCTTCTGAAAAGATGTTGATAAGATGTACTGTCGCTCCGGACCGTGCAGTAAGTGTGAGATCCAACGTCATGATGGTTATGATTGTGTGCTAGTTCCTTGTCTTATCGTATTTGGTTGGTCATGACGTAACCGTGTCTGGGATCCGGCATGGATTGTCCGAGTAACGGTCGTGATCCCACGTATGCGCGGTCCCCTGTGTATTGTTCCGGTATGATACCTATACCGACGTGCAATTCCTGTATAGGATATCTCGACCAAGGTTGCGTGTGTAGGTGCAATGTCTCTACCGACGGAGGATTCCGGTATCGAATATCGGGCTTAGTGTTTTCGTGTGGATGGATGATAATGGACTGGGAGTTTTTAATCGCACATTCCTTGAGACAGGTTTAAGTGGAGTACGTTCGTTTTAAATTTCGAGGACGATATTCTTTTAAGGGGAGTAGACTGTAAAGACCACCCAGGTTAAAAGAGTTAATATTTAAAATTGTTCGATTGGAACGTCATTGGTTGGAAAACGGGTTGAATTTTTGGGCCAAATGCAAAAGAAAAAGAAATCAAAAAAAAAGAAAAAGAAAAAGAGGAGAGGAAGCAGACTTGGGCCGGGCCAGGCTTAGGCCCAGTCAGTAGGACCGAGCCAAAGCCCGCACCGCGCGCACGGGCCCAAGCCCGCACCGCGCGCACAAGCCGGCCCAAGCCCAACTCGGGCTAACCCTAACACTGTTCCTCTTCCTTCTTCGCTTCGAGCACGCCTCCCGAGGACCTCCATCTCTCTCGCTCTCTTCCTCTCTCTCTCTCGCACCAGACGCTCCGCCTCGCCGTGTTCTTCCCTTCCGAGTACAAATCGAGCCACGCCGGCCACAGAATCGAGACGCCACCGCCAAGAACTCCTTCCCCTGGTTCTTCTTTCCCAGGTTCGAACCACGCCGCGCCGGCGACGGAGGAAACGACACGGTTCGTGCCTCCCCTCGTCCCGTTCACCTTCCCCGGCAAACCCACCTAAAAAACCACCGTGACGAGCTCGATTGGACGAGCTCCGCTGGGACGAATATAGCCGGACGCCATCGCTGCTCACACGCCAATGAGAGCTTGAGCTCTCACCAGATCTGAGCCGGAGATGGTTGGGTCGCACGCCAGCCACCACCACCACCAAGGTTCTGGTAACGCCGGAGTCTTGGCGCCTCTCCCAACCATCACCGCTCCTCCTCCAAGCTCACCTGCTTCCGTTCGCCGCCTCGTCAAGGCCGGAGCCCTCGCCGGATGACCCTCGAGGCGTGCTTGACTCGAGCCAAGAATGGACTCGGGCCAGGTTGGGCCTCGACTAGTTGGGCCTCGTGCCAAACCAGGTCTTGGGCCAGGCCGGGCCAGGTCTCAGCCCAGGCTGGATCTGGTCTGGTCAGGATCGGGTCTGGGGCCGGGTTCGGGTTGGTCTTGGGTCAGGTCCGGATCTGGGTTCTGGATCGGGTCGGATTCGGGTCCGGTTTTCGGATTCGGGTGGGATCCGGGTCGGAAAGTTTAATTAATTATTTAATTAATTTAAATGGTTGAAATTGGAGAATTTAAAGGACTAAATTGATAAATAGAGGTCTGTTACGAACTGAACCGGAACTGATGACCGCCCTTACTTGGTAAAATCAGGCCTTGACCTCGATCGTGGAGAAGACCAAAGGTAGGCCTGGACATCAGTAGCTAGGAGATCCAGATGGAGTTTGAGAGGTAGGGAAATACCTCGGAACATTACTTTATTACGGACGTACTAGAACACGTATTGGGAAACCTTAATAACCGGATAAATAACTAGTATGCATGTAGGATGTGAATAACTAGCGTAGACTTATAAACTGTGAACCTTTTACGAGCCTTGTCGTGCTGTAGTTGTGGGAATTGTCGTGCTGGTAGAATCGGGTCATGTCGTGCATGTAGGATTGTTTGTTGTTTGTGTTTGATTGTGTGCTCTGTGTTGTTTAAACGGTTAATAAATAACAAACATGAAAAGGAGTATAGGTGAACTTAGCGATGCATATTAGTGACTTGATTGGTTTGATTCTGCTTTTATGAAATGTTGAATTGTGGGCGTTGGGGAATGGATACCGACTAAGCCGGTGGGGTTACCACGTTGAGTGTGGGTCGGTAAGTGATGGTAAGTGTGTGATAGTTGTGTGAGTATGATTGTGATTGTGATTGTGATTGTGATTGTGATTGTGGGTGCTTTGGTTACCTGAGAAAGGTGGTTTCCCTACCTTCCGACCTTGAGTCGGTAAAACGCTGTGTCCCGCGAAGAGGTGGTTTCCCTACCTTCCGACTAGCACTCGGTAAAACGTTGCGTTGTTCCGCGATGAGGTTGTGCCGCGAAGAGGTGATTTCCCTGCCTCCGTGTATCGGTAAAACCCTGTGTCCGCGATGAGGTTGTTCCACGAAGAGGCGATTTCCCTGCCTTCCGTGTATCGGTAAAACGCTGTGTTCCGCGATGAGGTCGACCGCATATCCCAACTATGTGTTGGGGAAGTTGCGTGTGGCTTCGCCGGGCCGAGCGGGTTGCTCCCGAAACCGTGCAAGTGTGTGAATTGCTTGTGTTGAGAATGCCTTGTATTTTGAATGAGTGGTTGATGTGCTTGTGACTATGATTTTTTCCCTTGGTGTAGCAGTCAGTGTTGAGTCAACGTTGGAGATTGTTAGTCAGGTGAGTGCCAGGGTAAAATGGGTATTGCCTTTAAAATGGTTTAAGTGTCGCATCGATTTATCAACCCTTTTGATTAAACTTTTAATTTTGGAAAGGCTTTCTTTGTAAGTTTGTATTTAGGTGAATTTCGTGGATTTTCCCTACTGAGCGTCAAGCTCACCCCTTACCTTGTTTTCTACAGGTGTTAGCTTTGACTTGGATTAGAGGACATAGCGGAGCATGGGGCTAGCGAGAGTCCGGGAGTTGTTTTGTTTTGATGTTAGAGACGTACTTTCTATTTTAAGACTTGTATTTGACTCGATTTGGTTTATTACTATTGATTATTGCAACAACTTTTGAACTTTTACATCTTTTAAATCATTATTCTGATATTTCTTAGTTCACGTCCCGAGTTCGGCCAAGTACCGGATTTGGGGCGTGACACTTAGTTTTACCCCGTAGGTATCGAACGGTAACCTTATAAGGAAATACCCAACTATATTAGGGGAAAAAAGTTGAGGTGGTCTCCAAACTGATGGTTGTGCAAGAGTGGTGGATGTTCATTTCCTGTTTCATCCTTAAACTGCCTAAGGTAAGAGATCCCGGCATTTGAGGGGATAACGGACAATCAGGGAAACCATCAGGAAATGAGGGAACCATGTTGTCGAATTTGCACCAACCTTGGCAAGGCGAGGTATGCGTCCTCACTCACTCCCTGTTGCTCGTCCTTTGAGGTGAAGCTGAGTAGCAGACCTCGCCTGGTTGTTGGGGCCATCAAGGGCTCATGCTCGTGGTCCACGACAGCTCAGGACCGTTGTCGATTTTCAACCTTCTGTTGTTGACACACCGGGGGGACACCATCATCTTCCAACGTTATCCACACCTATAAAGCCAGCCATTGCTCCCAATCGTCATGATTCAGGTCGGGGGAAGCCTTGCGCAGAGAGCCCTTGTGAGCGAAATCAGATCTATCTTGTTTCCAGATCCTTTCTTGTCCTCCTTATAAAACTGGTGATCCATGGAGTTAGGAAGGAGGCGTGGGGCCACGGTGAGGCTACCACAAGTGGTGGTGGGGTAGTAGATCGTCTATTACCTTTGCTCCCGACCATTCTGAGAGGGACTTTTGGGCCGAGGTGCGAGAAGAGATAGAGGGGGTGGTGATGGTGTTGGAGGCAGCACGTTGGCGGTGTAGGGAGCTTCGGCTTTAGGGACAGTGGTATTGGAGACGACAACGGAGACGGAGACAATACATGAGGTGCCATTCTGCGGAGAGGTTTTTCAAACTAACTCATCAACACATATATTTTAACTAATTTCCTTGGTAAAATAAAATACGACTATTCTTGGGACTATCTCATTAAGAGAGAATAAATGTGATATTGACAACTACACTGTTTTTTCTGTTCTTCTTTCTACTTCTATTTAGTACATTTCTTTTCCCTTTCTTTTTCATCGTAATGTAAGTTAACATAAATTAGGTAAAGACGGGGTAAATGTGTGATTTGAGTTTGTCAGTTAGTCTTGATCACACTATACAGACCCTCGCTACGGTACGACCCCTCATAGACCCTCTTCATGGAGAAGGAAGAAGCAATCTCTGCAACCAGAAAATGACCCGGGGAAGGGGAAGGGGAAGAGGAAGACGAACATCTTCGAGAAACCGCCGACCGACCGAAGACGACAACGATAGCTCACGGCACCCTTCTGCCGTCAGAGTCAACCGGAAGGTACCGCTTCCGATGACCTGCATTTACCTCTTTAAAATGTTATGAAGCCTTTGTTGTTTGATTCTGAGGAAAGATTGAGGAGATCAAGGGTTCAGGCTACAACTTTTACTTGTTAAGTAGCCGAGTGAGTGATGAAGACCAACACCAATGGAACAGTTAGTGTGGAAATCACTCACTATTTTGAGAGAATTGAATAATGAGTATATTAGATGTCTTAAATGGGGTTATTGAGGAGGGTTTTGTAGCATAATCCTTTTTCCTTCCTGTCTGTTGTTCACACAAACTAAGATTCTTTTCTATTTGGGCACAAAAATGTTAAGAGTTTTTGGTCTTTTCTCTACTTGGTTCAAGATTAAGTCTAGAGAGCCCTCACAAAACTCTAAAATCATACTTACTGTCCTGTTATATTAGTGTGATTTTTGATGGTCCTGGGATATGTTCTCGTTTTTAAATTCTTGGGTAAAAGTTCCAGAGTAGTGTGACAAAGTTCTATATTCGTTCAAGTATTATAAGCTGAGTTTTACTGATTGACATGTAAATAGTTCCCACTTGATTCTCCAGCTAGTTTTCTGTATTTATTAACATGCATCTTCATCTGATCCATTGCCAATGTTCTTGCAGATTGCAAAGATCTCTGTTAAAAATACCCAATTGGTTCGTAACCGGCGTGCCTCCTTGAGATCAACGTGCAGTAAAAAAGTTCAAGACACAGAACAATCGAAGTTCAAGGAATCGGCATTACATGAATCTTCTTCTTTAAATCGCATCGCTGATGTCAACAATCAATTGGAGTTGGTAAAAACTGTTATAATTATCCTTACTATATATTTCATCTTCAAAACGTATATCTCTACTTGTTTCTCATGCCAGTTGAAATCTACATATAATTTTTTCGTGTGAAATTTAAAGAGAAACATTCTTCCTCATTTGTTGTTCTGTTTTATGAAAGAATGGAAGTCCAAATGCCCAAATGGCTGTCAGTTCTCGTCCCTTCTTGAGATCAGCAAATAGGTTTACAGAAATGCAATACACTTTACCAATCAGTTCAAGTAGTGAGGAATCAACAGATGAGTCTACTTCATCACTAGACCACCTTGTTAATTATGACCGTCTCTTTCAGTCGGTAAGAAACATTGTCTCTATCCTTATCCATTTATTTCTTTTTTAACCCAACAGTCTTAGCATTGTTATCGTAACTGTATTTTTCAAGTTAGGACACATCTTTCCTTGTTTATTGTTAAGGTGCATTCGCCTTCTTTTTGTTCACATTAGCTATCGTTATCTGTTGTTTTCCAGGTACGTTCTCCAGCTACAGCGAGTTCTCCACCTGCCTCTTTTACTTCAATCTCAATGGTAGAAAGAGATTCTGACAAGATTGAAGCATCAACCAGAGCTATGCCAGAAGAGACTGTGGTTGACAAGGCACCTCTAATTGAAGCTTCCTCGGCCCATGCTCCCATTTTTTCCTTAGCACCTACCCCCATTGCTTATCTTATGGCTCCATGTGAACAAGTTACAGAAGGGGATGCCATTGCAACATCCAATACTTGTGGAGGAAAGTATGAAGCTAGTCAGACTAATCCTGATTATAGCCCTGTTCTTGACAGGTCTCTTAGCCTTAACCTAACAGAGATGGTCAATATGTTCCATGATGATGCCTCTAGTGATTCTGATGTCGAATCTGCTGCTCCTGCCTTGGTCCAAGTCAGTGGATACAAAGTCAAAGAAGCGTCAGCAGGTATTCTTAGACGGATTATTGAGAAGCATGGAGATATTGCTTCAAGCTGCATTTTAGCAACAGTGGAGCATCGGTCATTGCTCTTAGAGAGTGTTTGTGATATCATTGACATATTGCAAAATAGAAATTTCAAAGATGTGAGTCCAGAGGATATAAGAAACCAACTTGCAGGTGTCTATGATCTTAAAGAAGTAAAGATGCAAGTGGATTGGCTGTTGAACAGACTGGAGAAGATCTATGAGGCAAAGAAATTAGTCAAAGATGTCTGTACCTTTAAGGAGAGAAGAAGTATGCTTATGCAAGAGAGAGACGAAGCAAAGAAAAAAGTGGAAGAATGTAGAGCTGAGAAGTTGGAGCTGAAGCAGAAACTGGACTTGGTGGTGGAGGAGGAGAATCACGCAGAGGAGAAGGTGAGTCATGCAAATGCTGAGATTCACAAGATCTATAAACTAGGGATGGAAGTGAAACCCAAATTGCTGTGCTATGAAATGAGGGGCTCAATGGTGGATGGCTTGTTATGATTATTCACACTGCCATGACTTGGCTGACTTAGCTCAAAGATGAACACATTTCGTACAATGATTTGGTACTTGTTATGTGAATATATAACCATTTGGTGTTTTATGTTTCAGTATTGAAATTACTTGTGCTTGATTCCTAGATTAGTTGTCTTTTATGTCTTGGAAGTCCTGTTGACAAGGTCATTTTGTATGCCCCTTGATCGTAAGATGGTCTAAAAGTTTATGGCATTCATGAGGTTATAGACAGAGACTTCGTATGATTAGCATGAGGCCGCCCTTGCGCGGGTGTGTTTAGGTAGGTAAACTGATTTTGATCAAATCAGTCCTACAACCCATTTTTTTTAGCATACAGGAATTCTATTAGATGCAAATGAAAAGTACACAGACACATCAAAAACTGGAACATCGATAAAAAGATGCAAATAGTAGTAAACAAAATAAAAAAGTAAGACTTGAGTCCTGACCCGTAGGTACCAGACGCAAACCCTATAACAAGAAGTCCGAACCCGTGGGTACCGAACGATAGCCTTATAACAATAATCCCGGTTATTTCAAAAAGAAAAGTTGGCGGGTGGGTCCACATGTGTGTGTTATGGGCCATGTGGGCCGGTTCAAGGGCCTCGTTTATACAAGGAAGTCGCGCACAGGAAGCAAGAGGGAAGAGGAATCGCGCGCGTCCCTGCAGGCAGAGTCGGCTGCTTAGCCGATTATTCTATTTCCTGTTTTAATTGCTTTCTTAATTTCAGTTGTATTAGGATTTGGGAACTTTGGGTAGTTTGGAATAATTGTTGAATTAGGAATTTGGGTTGTTTAGGAAAGCTCTATGGTTATATATACCAGGGGGATTCATGAATAATGCATTGAGAATTAAATTGACTATCTTTAGTTCTCTACCAAGGTCTTTGAGTTCTCTTTACAACGAGCTCATAATCCTACACAATTGGGAGGAAGAAGAGCAAGGATTCGTTCCAACGAACCCTTGATTTGAAGTCCTACCAAGGTCCCATAACGAGATCCATTCGTGAGGCACGTAAAAAATTGGTATCAGAGCCACACGTTATGGACCAAGATCAATCGTTTCAGCAGCAATTTACGCCATTCCGAATATAAAGCTGATAAGCTAAAAATTGAAGCTGATCGACTGAAAAGTGAAGTTGATCGACGAGAAGTGTAGAACTTGGCTGTCCAGATACGAGCCCTATCCCTTCCACAGCAGGAGCAGCCGCCGGAGGGAAGCTCGGCCGCTGGCCACCGACAGCGCACACCTCCGCCGGTCCCAGCACCGTCCGCCGCCGGCTCTGGTGGGGACGGAGCTATCGTCCCTCGCATTACTCACCTCGAGTTTCCTCGTTTCCATGGCCGGTCCGACTCGACAGCATGGCTGAACAGGTGTGAAGCGTTTTTTCTCCACCAACACACTCCGGCAGACGAAAAAGTTTTATTGGCATATTTACATTTGGAGGATGCAGCACAATAATGGTATACGAAAACTGAAAGGGATGTTCCAAACTTGAATTGGACTTCCTTCAAACTTTATTGCAATTCCCGCTTTGGATCTATTCTGGCGAGTAATCGATTGGGGGAGCTCGCCAAGTTACGACAGGAGGGTTCGGTAGACGAGTATGTCATTCAATTCAAATGCCTGGCAGCGCAGATCCCATATTTGACTGTTAGCCAAGAAATCTCCTTGTTCCTAAGTGGCTTGCAGCTGAAATTGGCCATTGACGTCGACATCCAACAACCACAAGATTTGACGACGGCTATTGGACTGACCAAGCTCTATGAGAGGAGGAATCAGGAAGACATTCCGTTGCCACGGAGGCAGCGCCCGCCAAATCCGTCACCGAGGCAGTTTGCTAAGAGAATCACAAAAGAGGAAAAACAGGACCGGATTGCCAAGGGCCTCTGCTTCAATTGCGAGGAGCCATATGCCTTTGGGCACAAGTGCAACAATCTTTTCTGGCTAGAGCTGATTGATGACGAGGAAGACCCGTCGGATCCATAGGAGGTCCTGTCACACCCCAAATCCGGTATTGATCGGACTCGAGTCGTGACTTAAGGACAATAATAAATATAACAATGAAAGTGTCTCAATCAATCATAAATATCCAAGTTTAGTGTCGATCATAAAATCTCAAGTAAACAAGTTCCACAATAATTCCTTTAAAAACATAAGGTTCAACAAAACTATGACCATAAACGTCTCTAATGATAAAAGCACCCGGGCCCACCAAAGCTCCCAAGCCTCGAGTCCACTACTTATCAAGCAAGCATGTACGAAACAGTAAGCAAACAATAGGGATGAGCTTACGCTCAGTAGGGAAAATAAATAACAAGACAACCTTTAAGCTTAACAATTAGAAAGTCACAATTTCGGTCGAGTTTCGATAATACGAAGAACCAAGGCGATGTTGAAATAAAGGAACAAAACGGGTAGTTAACGCTTTAAGATAGAGCATTTAAATGCCACAGTGGGACATAAGGTCACCACACTCCGATCCACAATACTCTTTGTGTCATGTCGGATTTTCCCTCGGTCCAGAGGAGACACATACATCGGAGTACCGGGAATGTCCCTCAAAGAACACATAACGTCGGGATTTCCGGAAGCGTCCCCAAAGGACCAAAGATCATCGAGACAAAACAGGATAAACTTCCGAGAATGTTCCCGCAGGACACATACACCGGGGTGAAGCAATAAGTAACCATAATCTTCCCCGCAGGGCGAACAATCTCTCGACTATGATACTACCCCACACCGGTATTCCCTTCGGCGCAGGTACCATGCCTAACCACGAATAACCATCCCCGCATGGTAAACAATCCACCGGCTATGATACTACCCCACACAGGTATTCCCTTCGGTGTAGGTACCATACCGCATCACAAGTCATCGGCTTAGGTACTACCCCACACCGGTATTCCCCTCGGTGTAGGTACCTTACAGGCACTACCCCACACCGCAGCGTGGGTGCCATACCGGTATACAACTCAACTCAAAGACCCACAAGAGAATATCATAATAAATAATCATGGAACAACCAAAGCTTAGCAATCATAATTCTGACAATGCACACCACAAGAATCAGTGTAACTTTACACTTACCGATATACTTACCAATTGCACTCCATCGGTCTATCATTCACCCGATCATGTACCATTTAGCACAATCAATTACACTCAACATTCATACCATCATTCATCCAAGCATTCGATCAAATAATCATTCAAGCATTCATAGTTCAACATTCAAATCATCTAGTTGAATTAGACTCTTATTTTATCTAAAAACTAGGCAACCAAGGCATGTGAGGCAAACACAAACAATCCTACAGCTCATCACGGCCATCTACCAGCACGACAATTCCCAAGTATTGAAAGCGAGTTAAACTAGTCATTCACATCCTATTCATGCATACTAGACACGGCCGGTTATTAGTAATTGAAAGACGATTATTCTAGTTATTCGTATCCTATATGCATCTCTAGGACCTTTCCGATTTTATTAACCTAACAGGCATACTAAGGTATTAAATTGCACTAGGAGTTTAGTACTTTCCCTACCTCAAGGTCTTCCTCTAACAACACTTTTTCGCTGCTGACGTCCAGTCTAGTGTCCTCTCCGTCTTCTCACGGGTCCAAGTCTGTTTCCTCCTTCGAGCTCGGTCTCACGGTCTTGGATCACAAAAATACTAAAATTAGCAACTAAACGGAGCGGTCTTCAACTTAAATTACAGAACAGTTCTCTACAAATCAGAAATAGAGCCAAAGGAACGAACTTGGAATCGAATTAGACTCAAAAAGGAAGGGTTACAATTCTGGAACTCAGGCGCGGAATGTGGCCCGTCCCGTATCACCGTCCGGCCCGGAATTCGATCCGGAATGTGTCACGAATCGTACCGGAACCAGACACGGACCGCGTCACAGACCGGCCCGGTATCAGACACAGACCGCGCAACGCACCGGCCCGGAACCAGACACGGACCGTGTGAGGTACCGTGTCGGAGTCAGGACCGTTCTGCGTCGCGTACCGTGCCGGTACCTGGCCCGTTCCGTGCCGCCTGCCGTGCCGGCACTAGGCCCGTTCCGGATCCCATTCCGTGCCGAACCAGCCCAGAACTTTCCCCTTTCTTCCCCAACTCGAATTCCACGAAAATCAGACCAAAACCTCTATTTCCAGCTTCTCCCAACTCCAAAATAACCATCAAAACCTTCAAACCTCAACACCCTCAATGGGTTTCATCAAAACTTCAACCAACACAATCAAAACAACCTAAACTTCACTAATTCTTCTCCAATCAACAACCAAAGAAGCTAGTTCTTCAAGTTCAAGCCAAAACCCACAAAACCCAAACTAGAAAGTGGATGAAATGGGAAGTTAAGAGCATCCATACCTTGAGGATGAGGAGATGATGAAGAAAAAAGAGGTTTGAAGATGATTTAGTGAAGGAGAAGCTTGAAGATGGCTCCTTTCTCCCACTTTCTTCTTCCTCAAGTAAGGTTGCCTCTTTCTCTCTCTCCCTCTAGTGGTACTCGGCTGAAACAAGTGAGAAATGGCTGAAATGTCTCAACTAATTGCCTTAAATGACCTAGGAAGCAAAAAGACCAAAAGCTCTTCAAGGTTTTATCCACTTAAGGGCAAAAAGGGAGGGTAAAAGGTCATTTAAGCCCACTTTCCTTTCCTCCAATTATTTTATGACAAGTGTCATGGTGGGAGCCACTTATTTATTAATAAAATTCCAGCAGTCCAAATTTAATCGGAAAAAGTCGATAAAAAGCTCGGGTTTGACCAAAAGTTGACCGTTACAATATTACAGTCAAATTAAAGGAAATGACCCAACTAAGCTAACCGTGATGACGGATAAGCTTTTAGGGCCCTGGAAAGGTCCCGAATGACTTCCAAAGTCATTGGTTGACTTTTCCGGCCTAAAGTCAAACTTGGCTAGAATTCACCGGTTCGACCGAGATTGACCAGGGGCGGTTCTTACAGGTCCCCCCCGTCTATCTCACTGCACGCCATGACAGGGACAGTCGCACCGCAAACTATGCGAGTCCGGGGAGCCCTACAAGGTGCGGATTTATTGGTCTTAATTTACTCGGGCTCAACTCACAGTTTCGTGGATGAGGGGTTCGCTCGCAGGGTGGGGTTACCGGTCCAGTCGAGGTCTGGGTTACGTGTCTTGGTCGCCAATGGAGAAAGCGTTTTTAGTCCGGGCGTCTATCGTCTGGCCCCACTCAAGGTTGATTCAGAGACATTTCCGTTCGATTTGTTTATTTTTCCTTTGTGTGGATTTACTGCAGTGTTGGGAGTGAATTGGCTACGCACCCTGGGGGATGTCCTGTGGTATTTTGATCAAATGACTATGTGCTTCTCTCTTTCCCAAGGACAAGGGACTCGTATTAGCCGCCCTGTCATGAAGCCGTTCACAGGAGCATCTTTGCACATCCCTACTGGTGGAATTCTCGGATGTCTTTGCCGAACCGAAGGGTCTGCCGCCTTCCCGATCAGCGGATCACCGTATCCATCTATTTCCGGCTACGGCACCAGTGGTGGTTTGGCCCTACAGGTACCCACATCGTCAGAAAGATGAAATAGGGCACAATGTCGGGACATGCTGGCGCAGGGGATCATTCGCCCCAGCAAATCTTCTTTTTCCTCTCCAGTATTATTGGTTCCGAAGGCAGACAAGACTTGGCGCATGTGCGTGGATTATAGGGCCTTGAATGAGCAGACGGTCAAGGACAAGTTTCCCATTACAGTGATTGATGAATTCTTGGATGAGCTGCATAGGGCGTGTTGTTTCTCCAAATTGGATCTCCGTTCTGAGTATCATCAGGTCAAAATGCACCCGGAGGACATTCAACAGACGACATTTCGCACCCTCCATGGTCACTTCGAGTTTCTGGTAATGCTATTTGGCCTGACTAATGCACCGCCCACGTTTCAGGCCTTAATGCATGACATTTTTCACCATATCTGAGACGTTTTGTGCTGGTATTTTTTAACGATATTTTGATATATAGTGCATCTTATGCCGAGCACCTCCACCACTTACGGGTAATTCTATCCTTACTACGTTATAATTCCCTTTATCTGAAGTGTAGCTAGTGTTTGTTTGCTCAGACACAGGTGGCATACTTGGGGTTCATTATTTCGGGACAGGGGGTGCAAGCTGACCCTGAGAAAATCTCGGCCATGACCGACTATCCCCGTCCCGGGACACCTCGGGCACTGCGTGGCTTCTTGGGGCTCACCGGTTACTACCGGAAATTTGTCAAAGACTACGGGATTCTAACAGCTCCGATGACTTGTTTGTTAAAGAAAAACTCTTTCGGTTGAGACCCGGAGGCGCAGGCCTCCTTCGAGGCTTTGAAAGTTGCAATGACAACAACACATGTGCTAGCTCTTCTGGATTTTGAACAAGAATTCATCGTGGACTGTGATGCGTGTGATTCTGGCATTGGCTCAGTACTCCACCAATCTAACCGACCTATTGCTTTTTTAACAGGACATTTGCAGCTAAGTACACGAAGTTGGCGGCATACAAAAGGGAGTTGATTGGGTTGGCTCAGGCTATTCTCCATTGGCGCCCCTACTTATGGGGTCGACAGTTTCTAATTCGGACGTACCATTACAGCCTCAAGTACTTGCTCGATCAAAGGGTGGCGACATCTCCACAGCAGCGCTGGCTATCCAAATTAATGAGCTTCGATTTTCGGGTTGAATATCGTTCAGGTCGCGAGAATGTGGTGGCGGACGCCCTTTCTAGGCGTGACGAAGAGGTCGGCCTCTTCTTGGCTCTCTCCTCCCCATTACCGCACTTGTGGGATGAGCTAGTCACCTCGAACAAGTCCTCACCGGTCATCCAAGAGAAGGTTGCTATGATTCGGTCTGTAGCTCTCTCGAATTTGTGGGAGGAACGTGACGGGGTCGTGCTATTTGAACAGAGGGCTTGGTTACCAGGGGACTCGGCCTTGATCCCCTCTATTTTGGTTGTCGTCCACAACACAGCTCACGAAGGGTACCAGAAGACGCTTGTCCGAGTTGCGGCTGATTTCTATTGGCGAGGTATGAAAGGCCAAGTACACGCATTCGTGCGTGCCTGTGATGTTTGCCAGCGTAACAAATTGGACTCCTTAGGTTCGGCGAGCATCTTCCAACCATTACCCGTTCCTTCTCAGGTTTGGGCTGATATTAGTATGGATTTTATTGACGCTTTGCCCTGTTCTGGCGGGAAATCGGTTCTTTTTGTGGTGGTGGACAGGTTGTCTAAATATAGCCACTTCACAGCTATTTCGCACCCGTACACTGCAACTTCGGTGGCCCGAATTTTCTTTGATACGGTGGTCAGGTTGCACGGTATTCCCGAGACCATTGTGAGGGACAGGGATAAGGCATTTACGAGTGCTTTTTGGCGGGAATTATTCCTCTTGAGCGGGTCCTCACTACACATGAGTTCGGCGTATCATCCTCAGAGCGATGGACAGACATAGGCGGTGAACAAAACTTTGCAAATGTACCTCCGCTGCTTTGTGGCCGAGAATCCGAAGCACTGGACTCGCTGGGTGGCGTTGGCGGAATACTGCTATAACACCAATTATCATTCCACTATCCGCTCCACGCCATTTGAGGTGGTTTATGGCCAGAAGCCACCTCGGCTGCTGGATTATACACCGGGTGCAACCAAGGTAGAGGCAATGGATCGGGAGCTGCAGGAGAGGGATGAGAAATTACAGGCCCTTCGGCTCCATCTCTTACGGGCTCAACATGCTATGAAGGATCGCTACGATAAGGGCCATCGGGATGTCTCATTCGAGGTGGGAGCATGGGTTCTCCTGAAGTTGCAGCCTTACCGGTAGAAGACGGTGGCACCTCGCAGCGGAAGGAAGCTGAGCCTGCGGTTTTATGGCCCATTTCGTGTGACTAAACGTATTGGCTTCGTAGCATACAAGCTGGCACTTCCGGCCGAGTCGCGCATTCAACTAGTTTTTCATGTGTCGTGTTTACGATTGTTTTTCGGGGATGCTATGACAGTACCGCTTCTTCTACCATCGGAAGCTGTTATTGCCCCGCCAGTCCTACTTGCTGTGTTGGATGTCTGTGCGAAGGAGGGGCAGCCCGAAGTTTTGATCCATTGGTCAACCAAATCACCTACAGAGGCCTCGTGGGAGCTTGCGGACAAGATGATGGAGTCCTTTCCTTCCTTTGCACTTGCGGTCAAGCGCTATTTGGAGGGGGAGTGATGTTATGGGCCATGTGGGCCGGTTCAAGGGCCTCGTTTATATAAGGAAGTCGCACACAGGAAGCAAGAGGGAAGAGGAATCGCACGCGTCCCTGCACGCAGAGTTGGCTGCTTAGCCGATTATTCTATTTCCTGTTTTAATTGCTTTCTTAATTTCAGTTGTATTAGGATTTGGGAACTTTGGGTAGTTTGGAATAATTGTTGAATTAGGAATTTGGGTTGTTTAGGAAAGCTCTCTAGTTATATATACCAGGGGGATTCATGAATAAAGCATTGAGAATTAAATCGACTATCTTTAGTTCTCTACCAAGTTTTTTGAGTTCCCTTTTCAACGAGCTCATAATCCTACACAATTGGGAGGAAGAAGAGCAAGGTCCCATAACGAGATCCATTCGTGAGGCACATAACAGTGTGGCACTTCAGGGGCAGCTCACAGTATCATTTCTTGACTGGACAGGAAAATGCATACCCAGATTGATATGGATCGGTTGAAGAGGGCAGGCATCCAAAGAGAACTCCAGAAAATGAGGGACTCAGGGTGTCGGTAAGTGTCCAACCTTTGTAGGACGGAGTTGTTGGGTCTCGAGGTAGGGTTGGAGATGAACCAACTCGCAGCGGAAAATCAATGAAAACCAAGAGACGATTAAACCATGAAACAACTAACAAAGAATGGATTCACAAGAGAAAAATTCAGCACTATTTCTTACCAAAACAAGAACACCGGTTAACGAATGATTGGATTGAGTCTCCAAGACACCTACGTATCCACATGGGAATCAAAGCCACGTAGTTCTTCTCTTTGAGGACTCAAGAACACAAAAATGGAGGTGGGAATTTGCCAAACCCGAAATTGCAAGGGAAGGGGGAGAGAAGTTGTGTTTCCTATTCTTGTCTTGTGTTTGTTATGTTGAAAAAAGATGACTTAAACATAACAAAACCCATACTTGTCCAACTAAAGGCATGGGACAAGTATGGTGTCAAGTAAGGTGTAAATAGGACAAGTATGGCAAGACAAGATTGGGTTAGGTGGTGAATCACCAACACCTTAATCCTTGTCTTGCTTACTTAGTACTAATTAATCAAGACTTGATTAATTAGTTCCATGGGCCTTGGTTGCATGGGCCTTTCATGGGCCTCTTGGAACATGGCCCGTGGCCATTTCTAACGAGGTCCCGTGATTCGCTCATCGCCTCCAAGCCTTCCATACCAGAAATGTCCAACATTATCCGACGCGATCAATCCCAAGACTCCAACCCTTGTCTCGATCCGTAAAGTCCTATTCACGTACGAGCACATGACCCAAAACCCAGTTTTGGTCATGTCCCGAGACAACTCCCTTTCGGCCATTCTCCATAAATGTGTCAATGAGTTTCATCCTCCGGTGTGACCCTTAGGTTTATGCATGTCAATAGATCAACGTAAAATCCCATTTTACTTGATCCTATTTAAGTGGCAACTAACGAGACTTTAGTATTGCCTGACACTGCATAACGAATCGACCCTGTCGATTCTAACCTTTCCGTCATCCCTGTCATTATCCTTTTATCTCCGATATCCTGATTGAGATAAGGCATAGAGCCGTCATCCTTATTATTCTCAATCACCGTTCCTTGATATGTGAGATGACTAAAGATATGATACCCAGTATCATGTGCATGGCCATGCTATTCTTTCAGTCACTCTCGATCAAGCGGCCGAGAACCGATATCTTTCCCATACCTCAGTATGAGGGATAAATCCCTTAGCCGCCTTTCGTGTCACTCATGTAGCCCGTCCCCAAGCCAATCCTGGCCGTTATGGAAGCCCTGTTACGGACAACGTTAGGCTCAGGTCAAACTCAGTTGTTGACTACATAGCGATCACAAAGACTCCTTGGTCTAAGGATACATGACAAGCTACGACACTGAATATGTTCATGACTTAATCTATGGCACATATTCAGGGCGGGTCGTCCAATATCATGTCCCACATGATATCTATGATCAGACTCCGGAATCCCATTCCAATGACTAACAGAACGTAAGCCATAAAGAGCCATCTTTCATACTAGTCGCTTCTAGTGAAGCTTTGTTGACTAGGGACCCATCCAGTGTGATCTATCTCGATCTATGGTTCTATTCGCATGGTGGGCATAGATCAGAGCACACATCGATATATTACTCCAACACATAAGTAATATAGAGCCGCTTTAATTTTATTGCTAACGATGATATATACATTTGGACATTTAGGATTGAACTATGGGCACTAAGACTAACAGGAGTATCCCCCCACCCCCACCCCACACACACACACTCCATTGCACAGGGGGTCATTCATTTTCCCTAGTGAGACTGCCTCTCCTTCCTTCAGGAGTTCACCCCAATTGTTCAATGTTGTGGTAGGAGTACTTGTCATTCTACCTCATCTATGAGAAGCCTTATTGGTGGCCCAATTTGGCCAATCCCGCGCGAAACTCCATAGCTCCCATCCCGGTGAAAACCTGCTTGATTGGGGATTTAGAGACAACTCTTGGTTGGGCAATGTCCCTAGGGACACGGCCACTACCGGCGCACATTCGTTGGTCGTCGCGTCAGCCCTGACGTCGCACCAAAATGACAATTACTTTTCTCATATCATCTAATTGAGGCACTTAACTGATGATCTTCTTTCTCGTTAGCCTAATGTACACTTGGACGGTGATTACATATTTTGTCAGCCAAATACGTTTCTGGTGAGGTGATTTCCTTCACCCTTTTTTATTTTTAGAATTTTAGATTTATTATTTTTAAAAAAAATCATTCTTTTTTACTTATCGAACTTTGATTTTTTTTATAAGCGCTAGAATTTTGTTGAAAAAACCAGTTCCAAGGAGGAAAAGGCTAAGGCTAAACGATTACAAAAACACTCAAAAAACGGAGTAAAAAGGGAGATTGTCCCTTACAAAGAGAAAGAAACTGCAAAGTAATCAAAAAGCGACGAGGCTTCCTCCTCAAACAGCAGACCGGGTCCTTTTGTCAATCTGTAATTGATCTATCACCTCGTATAGAGTTAGACATCCAAAAAATACTAAAGGCCTGATTTTGAATTTTGCCTAACACCTGCCTATTTTCCATAACCTGGTTAAAAACCACCCCATTCCGCAATAGCCATAGCTGCCAAAACACCATATCACCAATCCGGACCCAATGTCTCCACCACAAGACAGTCCGAGCCCTTTCCAAGCCAAAACGACATCAGCAACAAGCTTGGGACAGACCCACACCACATTCCACCAAGTATGATAAAAAAATCAGTATTATCTAAATATTGATAATTAGGGTTGTAAACGAGTCGGATATTAATGAGTTGATACATTAAACATTTGAGTTACTTATCATCGTTTTGAGCATAAGATTAGACTCTTTGATATATAAAAATAGTCGAGTTCAAACCAAATCATTCAAGGCTCGCGAGTCGTCTTGTTTAACAATAGATTTAAAATAATCCTTTATTTAATAAAGTCATAGTGTTTTTTTTTTCACTACACATTTACAGGGAAAAAACTAAACGAAGTGAGTCGAGTGGAGTAGAGTTGAGTATTTATTTTCAATCCGGTTAAAATTCTCGACGTCATTATAAAAGTAGAGAAGATTATTATGTTATATGAATATCGTTAGGACTCGGTTTAGAAATCAAATAAGAGAACAATATATGAATGATAGTATAAAAGATTACATCGAAAGTATTTTCTATTATATTGACAATGAAAATGTTTTACAACCTTTTTGAAATATAAAATCTTGACATTAAGATTTATAAATAAATAAACTCGAGCACCGCATGGCATGTCTTTTAAAAAATACGATTTCGGAGTCCTAGAGTGTGTTCCTTAAAGGGCGATTGATTACAAATAACTTGATAATAGCTGGTGAGGTTTTACATGCTCACAGAATAAAGCGTAAGGGGAAGGAAGGACAAATGACAATGAAGGTCGATATGAGGAAGACATACGATATAGTGAATCGGACTTACATGGAAAATGTTTTGAGTATGGGTTTCTCTGACATATGGGTTGGACTGGTCATGAATTGCGTGAGGACATCGACACTTTAGGTGACTGCGGAGGGTCGACGTCTAGGTCTGATTGCACCGGGGAGAGGGATTAGACATGGTGATCCCTTGTCCCCGTATCCGTTCATTGTGTGTGCTGAAGGGTTGTCTCGGCTAATTGGGGATTATGAGCTAAGGGGATTGATCCATAGCACCAAGGTGGTTCGGGATACTCCATTCATATGTCATTTATTTATTTATTTATTTTGCAGATGATAGTTTTTTTTGACGAGCTACAGACAAGGAAGCTAAAAGCTGGAGGGAGTTGTTGGCTTATGAACAGGCTTCGGGTCGAAAAGAAAATGTACACAAATCCTCTCGTACTTTTTTTAAAAAGCTCGAATTTTTTTATTAATAATAAACCAATTCCAAGGTGGAAAAGGCCAATGATAACATAGGAATTCATACGTGAGCTAGGGGTCTAGGACCCGAAAAACCAAACGAAACAGAAACAGGAAACTACAACAAAGATCAATACCAAACATGTATCTCACTGAGACCAACGAACAAGACCTCAAGGTGAACAGGTGGATCCTCTGGTCTTAGAAAGACTAAGTAATCCGTGCCCCTCCACTCCTAGAGTAGATCGACCCTTAGCGTTCCCCCGGATGAGCACTCGCTGGACCTCAGTGAGAAACAGGCGAAACCTGAGAGGTATAATCTCTCCTGCAGATCATGCCAACCATAAAACACCACAAAAAAATCAGACCCGACTCCGCCTCCGCCTTGGCCGGATGCACCAACTAGGTCTCCTACATCAGTCCTCAAAAGAAAAGACGGCCCTCAAGGCCCGAGACTGCCAACAGATAACAAAGAAATGATTCATAATCTTCCCAAACAGCACATCACCAGACTCCATCACCTGATTAAACACAACTCCATTCATGAACAACCACAAATGCCAAACAGTAACATAACATACACGGACACAAACCTTCCACAAATGATGCGAGCCAACACTCCTCCACATGAAAATCAAATCTCCCACGGTCCTTGGCATAACCCACATCAAGCCCCACCACTCAAACACCTTACCCAAAATCCACCAGGATAGATAACAATGCAGGAAAATATGGTTTGTATTCTCCATGAAAGACTTACACATAGGACAAAACATCTGATTAATCGTTAAAAACATACCCCTTACCTCCAAAAACACAGTTGTAAGTAAAGCGTTCTGAGCAGCTAACCATACCAACACTTTATGCTTGGGTGGTATACCAGCCACCCACAAAACAAAGACCCACGGCTCAACCTCCACCGAGTCATCCTCCATAAGGATAGAATAAGCTTCAGAGACTGTAAAACCCGAAGAGGACTTCCTCCAAAGAAGAACATCATCCAAATCGGGGGCCAAAACATAATCCTGTATGCAGGTATAAAGAGCACTCACCTCTTCCCTTTCTCTATTACCACGACTGTTCCTGAAAGAGACCAACCAGCCTTGCTCGTTCCAAAAATCAGCCACAACCTCGTCCTTGTTAACTGGTCTACAGAAAGCCAGTAGAAACCAGACCCTCAAAGGTGCCTCGCCTATCCACACATCATCCCAGAAGGAGATGGAATCTCCACGTCCCAAGTTCCAAGAGAGTCCCTGGTTACCGAACATACTGCAAAACAAGGGATCACTAGCAAGCTCCAAACTATGACTGAAAAGATAACAATTACCATTATTATCTAAACGCGATAGATCCCAATCATCAAAAGACCACCCCATCCTTAGTCAAATAAGCACCTTCCATGAAGACCGCTTAGAAGTGGAGAAACGCCACCACCATTTGGCCAATAACGCTACATTCATCACCCCCAATCTACGGAGGCCGAGACCCCCCAACTGTTTCGGCCTACATACCTTACTCCACTTAACCTTATTCCGAACCCGGCCATCTCCTCCATTTCTCCACAGAAAATGCCTCTGGGTAGCCTCAAGAAACTTAATGATTCCCTTCGGAGCCTTAAACAGTGACATGAAGAATAAAGGCAAACCAGATAAAGTAGACTGAATCAAACTAAGGCTACCAGCCACAGATAAATACTTAGCTCGCCACAACTCCAAAGTTGAAAGATACGTACATACAACCGGCTCCCAGGTAGACAGTCTCTTAGGGGAGGCCCCTAAAGGAAAGCCCAAATACTTCATTGGTATTGAGCCCGACTCACACCCCAACACCTCACTTACAAACTCAGCCGAGAGAGAATTAGCATTAAGAACAATGGCTTTTGATTTAGAAAAATTGACCTTAAGTCCGGACACTAACTGAAAACCTTCCAAATCAAACTTCAACATACCCAAATCAGCCAAGGACCCACGAACAAACATAATAGTATCGTTAGCGAACTGCAAGTGCGAAATGGAAAAGCCGAAATTTCCAATACCAACACCTCTAAGATACCCAGCCTCCTTACCCAACTCCAAATACTGATGCAAACCTTCTAGTGCAATTAAGAATAAAAACAGGGACATAGGCCATCCTTGACGAAGTCCGTTTACCATTTCAAAGTCTCGGGTAGGAACTCCGTTAACCAAAACAGAGAGGTGAGCCCTTAGGCAAGAGGCGATCCATCTCCTCCACCTTCCACCAAAGTTCATCTGAATAAAAACCTCCTCCAGATACCTCTATTGCACCAAGTAGTATGCTTTCCCAAAAACAAGTTTCAAGATCACAGTTCACAATCTCGACTTCTTCACATACTGGATGACCTCTGAAGTGATAAGAACCCCATCTACCAGTTGGCGGCCAGCCACAAAGCCACTCTGATTGTAACTGATCAAGTCACCGATAACTCTCTTTAACATGTTGGCTAAAACCTTGGCAAGAATCTTGTAAGAACTCGAGATTAGACTGATAGGCCGATAATCACTAAATACCTAAGCTTGGGAGTGCTTAGGAATCAAGGTTTAAAAAGTGGAATTCAACCCTTTTCCCAGCAAACCTGAAGAATAAAATTCCACAAAAAATCGCAACACATCAACCTTAATTATCTCCCAAGCTACCTTTAAAAACTTTAAGGTAAAACCATCCGGCCCAGGTGCTTTCTCACTCCCACAGGCATCAACAACACTCTCAATTTCTGTGCAAGAAAAAGGCCTTTCCATATCCACCCTCTGATCGTATGAAAGTACATGAAAGGGCAAGGAGGTTAGAGTCCCACGGCCAGGCAAAGGATTACAAAAACGTTGTTCAAAATGAGAAGCTGCACCTTCCAAGATTTCAGACGGAAACGAAGTGAAACTTGTCCCAATACTAATCTTTGATAACCGATTTCTTTGAGCTCTGAAATTTGCAATCTTGTGAAAGAAACGGGTACACCTATCACCACAGCGAAACCAAGGCCTCCTAGCCTTTTGTCTCCATATCTTGTCCAAAAATTTTTGCTCAAGAATCATAATAGCCCTAAGCCTGGACCGGTGGCTCACTTCAGAACCGGACAGGGGACGTTCTTCCTGAGTCTTATCTAAGACTTCGATTTCAGCAACTAAATTCTTCACCCTCTTCTCTGAATTTCCAAAAACTTCCTTGTTCCACGCTTGCAAGTCCAAACGAAGTGAACTCAACTTGAAAAATAAACTGAAGCTGGATGAAGCATGATCAGAATATGAGGTCCAAAAAGAACGAACAACAAATAAAAAATTAGGGTGATCTACCTATGCATTTAAGAACTTTATCGGGCAACCTCCCCATACAACCTCATCTACCTTCAACAACATCGGCCTATGATCAGACAAGGATCTAGTTAATGAAACCTGAGTCAAAGGCCTAAAAAGAGACATCTAATCCGCAGATGCAAGGAATCTGTCATTACGAGATAGTTTATCTGCAGAATGGTACCAAGTAAACTGAGACCCGGATAAAGGCAGACCAATGAGGTACATTCCGGACACAAAATCCTAAAAAGCTCGAATATCATCCTGCAAGGAAACACAATTACGGCGCTCATCCGCCGAAAGCACAGAGTTAAAATCTCATGCACAAAAAAAATATCAGCCACTAACCACCTCTTTGATCTTAACTCATCCCATAAAGATATCCTGGCTCGAGCATTATTCGGAGCATAAACATTAATGATCGATAGTCTCACATCAGCAAACACACAATAACCGGTCCAAATGGAGGCATTCTGCACCGGTATAACCGATTCCATTCTGAAACTGGAATCCTACCATAGACTAAGTACACCATCAGCAGAACCAATAGGTGGAATATAATAAAAACTCCAACCACCGTGGAGACCCTGACTACGTATAAAAGCATAATCCACGAGTTGTACCTTAACTTCTTGCAACAGAATAAACAGAGGCCTATATTTTAACACCAAACCTCTCAGACAACGACGCTTCTGAGAGGAATTAAGTCCTCTCACATTTCATGAGAGGACCCTCATAATTCAGATAGACCCTGAAACACCCTCAACAGAAACAAAGGGCTCAACTGATAAATTCGTAACAGGAGAAATAGAATCACCAGAACCAGAAATTAAAGGATCAGATGCATCATTTGAAACAACTAATTTTCCACTTTTCTTTAACTTCTGAAATTGCAATTCTCGAATAACATTCCAAGCATCCTTTTTAGTAGTAGTATTAAGAACATGAAAATAGGAATTACTCTCTCACTTTTAGTCCAAACACAACAGAAGGAACAAAAGCCGAGATAGAGAGGATTTTGGGCATGACTTGCATAGCAAACATGGGTACTTACCTAGAATTACTTGCAGTATTAGGGAGGAGCAGGTATATATCTCTACGCTATGTGAAGGGCAGAATTATTAATAGACTCGATGAATTATTACTGAGTAAAGCGGGCAAGGAAATTTTGATAAAGGCCGTCTCACAAGCTCTGCCGACCTACACAATGAGTGTTCACCTTTTCCCTTTGACTTAGATTAAAGAGATTGAAATAGCCTTGAATAGGTATTGGTGGACACATGATAACAGGACTAGGAAAGGTATAAGGTGGCGCAACTAGAACTCGATGTGTGCACATAAGTACCAAGGAGGTTTGAGCTTTAAACATTTGCCTGTTTTTAACTTAGCTTTATTGGGTAAACTGAGGTGGAGGATCATGACCATCTAGAGAGCTTGGTTACTAAATTATTTGAGGCTCGATACTTCCATCTATCGGATTTAATTAATGCAACAAAGGCGTCCAATGCTAACCCGATATGGACTAGTTTGATGGCTGCTTAGGAGATTGTTCAGAATGGTATAACGAGGAGAATTGGGTCGGGTAGTGAAACAACCATTGTTCAGAACGGTATAACGACGACATTCACTTTGTTCAGGTGGGGTATGTTCGTCGAGAAGCTAATAAGTTAGCACATGTGTTAACTAAAAATGCTCATATTCGGGTCGACAATGTATGGAACCTAAATTGTTTGCCAGACCCCATTCCAAGGGTTCTGGCTATTGATTGAGTAATGAAAATATGATACTTTTCTAAAAAAAGATTTATAAGTGTTAGTCTTAGTGCCCATAGTTCAATCCTAAATGTCCAAATGTATATATCATCGTTAGCAATAAAATCAAAACGGCTTTATATTACTTATGTATTGGAGTAATATATCGATGTGTGCTCTGATCTATGCCCACCATGCGAATAGAATCATAGATTTAGATAGATCATACTCGATGGGTCCCTAGTCAAAAAAGCTTCATTAGAAGCGACTAGTATGAAAGATGGCTCTTTATGGCTTACGTTCTATTAGTCATTGGAATGGGATTCCGGAGTCTGATCATAGATATCATGTGGGACATGATATTGGACGACCCGCCCTGAATATGTGCCATAGATTAAGTCATGAACATATTCAGTGTCGTAGCTTGTCATGTATCCTTAGACCAAGGAGTCTTTGTGATCGTTATGTAGTCAACAACTGAGTTTGACCTGAGCCTAACGTTGTCCGTAACAGGGCTTCCATAACGGCCAGGATTGGCTTGGGGACGAGCTACATGAGTGACACGAAAGACGGCTAAGGGATTTATCCCTCATACTGAGGTATGAGAAACATATCGGTTCTCGGCCGCTTGATCGAGAGTGACTGAAAGAATAGCATGGCCATGCACATGATACTGGTTATCATATCTTTAGTCATCTCACATATCAAGGAACATTGATTGAGAATCATATGGATGACGGCTCTATGCCTTATCTCAATCAGGATATCGGAGATAAAAGGATAATGACAGGGATGACGGAAAGGTTAGAATCGACAGGGTCGATTCGTTATGCAGTGTCAGGCAATACTAAAGTCTCGTTAGTTGCCACTTAAATAGGATCAAGTAAAATGGGATTTTATGTTGATCTATTGACATGCATAAACCTAAGGGTCACACCGGAGGATGAAACTCATTGACACATTTATGGAGAATGGCCAAAAGGGAGTTGTCTCGGGACATGACCAAAACTGGGTTTTGGGTCATGTGCCCGTAAGTGAATAGGACTTTACGGATCGAGACAAGGCTTGGAGTCTTGGGATTGATTGCGTCGGATAATGTTGGACATTTCCGGTATGGAAGGCTTGGAGGCGATGAGCGAATCACGGGACCTCGTTGGAAATGGCCACGGGCCATGTTCCAAGAGGCCCATGAAATGCCCATGCAACCAAGGCCCATAGAACTAATTAATCAAGTCTTGATTAATTAGTACTAAGCAAGCAAGACAAGGATTAAGGTGTTGGTGATTCACCACCTAACCCAATCTTGTCTTGCCATACTTTGTCCTATTTACACCTTACTTGACACCATACTTGTCCCATGCCTTTAGTTGGACAAGTATGGGTTTTGTTATGTTTAAGTCATCTTTTTTCAACATAACAAACACAAGACAAGAATAGGAAACACAACTTCTCTCTCCCTTCCCTTGCAATTTCGGGTTTGGCAAGCTCCCACCTCCATTTTTGTGTTCTTGAGTCCTCAAAGAGAAGAACTACGTGGCTTTGATTCCCATGTGGATACGTAGGCGTCTTGGAGACTCAAGCCAATCATTCGTTACCCGGTGTTCTTGTTTTGGTAAGAACTAGTGCTGAATTTTTCTCTTGTGAATCCATTCTTTGTTAGTTGTTTCATGGTTTTAATCGTCTCTTGGTTTTCCTTGATTTTCCGCTGCGAGTTGGTTCATCTCCAACCCTACCTCGAGACCCAACAGTGGTATCAGAGCCATGCTACCTTCGGGATTCACAAGACGGTGTTCAAAGTTTCGGTTTTGCTTGAAAGTTTCGTTTTTGGCGTGTTGTTTTGCTAAATTGTTTGATAACATGTTTTAAATACTTTTTTAAGGATTTAATGCATGTAAAATGAATTTTTGAAAATTATTTCAAATCTGGAAATTTTGAAAAAAAATTGATTTTTCGGGTCTCGGGAGCGGGACTCTCGGGGAGCCGAAACCGAGACCGAACGGGGCTCCGTTGGACGGAGCTAGGCCAAGCATGACCATTGGATGGTTGATATGCCAAGGCTAAACCGTTTTTTTTAGTTATGAAGAGTTTGGAACCGTCATGACGAACTCGAAGATCAAATGTTCAAAAGTTTCATTTTTGAATGGTTTCGATAAACCGAGCATCAAAAATTTTCGAGTTAGAGGCAGTCTCACTAGGGAAAATGAATGACCCCCTGTGCAATGGAGTGTGTGTGTGTGGGGTGGGGGTGGGGGGATACTCCTGTTAGTCTTAGTGCCCATAGTTCAATCCTAAATGTCCAAATGTATATATCATCGTTAGCAATAAAATTAAAGCGGCTCTATATTACTTATGTGTTGGAGTAATATATCGATGTGTGCTCTGATCTATGCCCACCATGCGAATAGAACCATAGATCGAGATAGATCACACTGGATGGGTCCCTAGTCAACAAAGCTTCACTAGAAGCGACTAGTATGAAAGATGGCTCTTTATGGCTTACGTTCTGTTAGTCATTGGAATGGGATTCCGGAGTCTGATCATAGATATCATGTGGGACATGATATTGGACGACCCGCCCTGAATATGTGCCATATATTAATTCAGTGTCGTAGCTTGTCATGTATCCTTAGACCAAGGAGTCTTTGTGATCGCTATGTAGTCAACAACTGAGTTTGACCTGAGCCTAACGTTGTCCGTAACAGGGCTTCCATAACGGCCAGGATTGGCTTGGGGACGGGCTACATGAGTGACACGAAAGGCGGCTAAGGGATTTATCCCTCATACTGAGGTATGGGAAAGATATCGGTTCTCGGCCGCTTGATCGAGAGTGACTGAAAAAATAGCATGGCCATGCACATGATACTGGGTATCATATCTTTAGTCATCTCACATATCAAGGAACGGTGATTGAGAATAATAAGGATGACGGCTCTATGCCTTATCTCAATCAGGATATCGGAGATAAAAGGATAATGACAGGGATGACGGAAAGGTTAGAATCGACAGGGTCGATTCGTTATGCAGTGTCAGGCAATACTAAAGTCTCGTTAGTTGCCACTTAAATAGGATCAAGTAAAATGGGATTTTACGTTGATCTATTGACATGCATAAACCTAAGGGTCACACCGGAGGATGAAACTCATTGACACATTTATGGAGAATGGCCAAAAGGGAGTTGTCTCGGGACATGACCAAAACTGGGTTTTGGGTCATGTGCTCGTACGTGAATAGGACTTTACGGATCGAGACAAGGGTTGGAGTCTTGGGATTGATCGCGTCGGATAATGTTGGACATTTCCGGTATGGAAGGCTTGGAGGCGATGAGCGAATCACGGGACCTCGTTGGAAATGGCCATGGGCCATGTTCCAAGAGGCCCATGAAAGGCCCATGGAACTAATTAATCAAGTCTTGATTAATTAGTACTAAGTAAGCAAGACAAGGATTAAGGTGTTGGTGATTCACCACCTAACCCAATCTTGTCTTGCCATACTTTGTCCTATTTACACCTTACTTGACACCATACTTGTCCCATGCCTTTAGTTGGACAAGTATGGGTTTTGTTATGTTTAAGTCATCTTTTTTCAACATAACAAACACAAGACAAGAATAGGAAACACAACTTCTCTCTCCCTTCCCTTGCAATTTCGGGTTTGGCAAGCTCCCACCTCCATTTTTGTGTTCTTGAGTCCTCAAAGAGAAGAACTACGTGGCTTTGATTCCCATGTGGATACGTAGGCGTCTTGGAGACTCAAGCCAATCATTCGTTAACCGGTGTTCTTGTTTTGGTAAGAAATAGTGCTGAATTTTTCTCTTGTGAATCCATTCTTTGTTAGTTGTTTCATGGTTTAATCGTCTCTTGGTTTTCATTGATTTTCCGCTGCGAGTTGGTTCATCTCCAACCCTACCTCGAGACCCAACAGTGGTATCAGAGCCGTGCTACCTCCGGGATTCACAAGACGGTGTTCAAAGTTTCGGTTTTGCTTGAAAGTTTCGTTTTTGGCATGTTGTTTTGCTAAATTGATTGATAACATGTTTTAAATTATTGTTTATGGATTTAATGCATGTAAAATGAATTTTTGAAAATTATTTCAAATCTGGAAATTTTGAAAAAAGTTTGATTTTTCGGGTCTTGGGAGCGGGACTCTCGGGGAGCCGAAACCGAGACCGAACGGGGCTCCGTTGGACGGAGCTAGGCCAAGCATGACCATTGGATGGTTGATATGCCAAGGCTAAACCGTTTTGTTAGTTATGACGAGTTTGGAACCGTCATGACGAACTCGAAGATCAAATGTTCAAAAGTTTCATTTTTGAACGGTTTCGATAAACCGAGCATCAAAAATTTTCGAAACTTGGCTATTAATTAAATCCGGAAAATCACATGATGTTTGATAACATGCTTGTTTGATAACACGATGTGTGATGTGATGTTGGCATGGTGTACATAATAGCCCCGAGCTCGATTTAATTATTTATCGCTTTTCACGGCCTGCGAGCCGTTAGAGTTAACGTGTAATTATTCTTTCAAGGTGTGGTCGTCGAACCACTTGTTTATAATATTTATTTATTCCCGACCTGCGAGTCGTGTATTAAATTGTAATATTTTACTCAAGATGAAGAAAGGGCGAAAAGGTCATTTGGTGGCTTTTCGGGTGTTGGCATCGGCTTGGAGTCGGTGGAGCTCAAGGAGTTAGTTTAGGGGGCTATTATGTGCATATTTATCGCTTTATGCTTGGTTTAGTTTATGCATGATTAATTCTGTGTTTTAGAATTGCATGCTTAACTTTATTTACCGAGCATATCACCTCACATGCAAAGATAAAATTGGAATTTTAATCCTTGTGTGTGAGCCCTTAGAATCGTCATTACATTGGATGTAGTTGACGGGTTCGAAGGAAGAATTACATTGGATGTAATTTGAGGCATCATTGCATTTGGAATGTAGTTGATGTGCTCATCGCATCTAGGATGTGTCAAAGTTTTAAACACAACCGGACAAGTAAAAACGGGTCATGTCCGATACCTCCCAATTATCAACACCTTACTACCTCCCCGTCCTATGGGTGTCGTGCGCATTAGCGGAGCATCCATGGGAAAGCGGGGTAGTAGGTTTGGACGACATATGTGGGTGTCGTGCGCATTAGCGGAGCACCTACATAGTGACGGGCCATAGTTGAAAATTGGTGGACCCGACTACGATTCTCAGCCTGAGGTTGAGCTTGGGTAACAGATAGGGTAAGCCGTGTACATAAGTGCATACCCTAGCCAAGAGTCACATTGGATGTGATTGGATGGAGTCCTACCTACATAGCTCGATTAAGTGGTGAGCATTAGTTCAGCTTAATCGAGTGAATCAAGGATCTTGGTTTCAGATTCTAAAGGTTTAGAATTGATTGTTGGTGTTTAAGCTTGATCTTCATAAAATTTATTCAGTTTACTGATTGAATTTTATCTGTTGTAGATCAAATGGAAAATTCAGCGAACATTAATAGTTTGTCATTAAAAACCATTCTTGACAGGGTCAAGCTAAATGGGACAAACTATTTGGACTGGTACAGAATTTTGAGGATAGTCCTCAAGTCTGAACGCAAAGAATATGTCCTTGACAAGGCTGTCTCTAAGACCATATCAGAGTTACATGAAGTGTCATTAACTGCTGAGAAGAATATCTCAGGGATCTGGGATCCAAGGATATTCTGATGGTCAACAAGGGAATTGGAAGTGGCAAGGGTTGGGCCCATGCGCACTTGGTAGGAAAGATGAGACACCTGAGAATGTCTGCTTCTACTGCCAACAGCCTGGTCATTGGAACCGGGATTACAGGAAGTTCACGGCTGATCTGAATAAGGGCAGTGGGACTGCGCCTTCATCAAATAGCCTGGATGATCTGAAGAAGGGCAGTAGGACTGCACCTTCATCAGGAAACCTGGATGATCTAAGGAAGGGCGGTGGGACCGTGCCTTCATTCGGTATTAACTCTATAGAGCTACATCTCTCTACTTCCAAAGATTCATGGGTATTAGATATCATGACTGAATCTCACACATGCACTAATATATGGTGGCTGAAAGTAGGAGAGATTTGGAAAGCACGAAATGGACCTCAGAGTTGTGGCAACTGCTGTAGGATCCATGAGTCTTGCTTTGCCAAGAGGCCTTGTCTTAATATTGTATAATGTATATTGCATACCTACTTTTAGTAGGAATATTATATATGTATCCGTGTTTGACAAGGAAGGATATAATGTTAATATTGGAAATGGAGTTTTCAATGATATGTTTTATACCAGTACTGACATGGTTGGAGGATTGTACATATTAGATATGGGTAACAATGCCTCAAGTTCTATATATTCCGTTAATACCAAGAGGTCTAAATCCAACGATTTAAACCTAACTCTGTTATGGTACTGTCATTTGGGTCGCATAAACAAGAAGCGCCTATCAGCACTTCAGAAGTGCGGGCTTTCAGGTTCATTCGAATTCCATTCGATCGATAGGTGCAAGGTTTGTTTGATGGGCAAAATGACTAAAGTGCCCTTTATGGATCGCGATGAAAGGGCGGGTGGATTATTGGGGCTGATACACTCGAATGTGTGTAGACCAATAAGTTCACTTGCCAGGAGGGGTTTTAGCTACTTTATCACATTTACTGATGATTACAGTAAATATGGTTATGTCTATTCGGTGAGACATAAGTCTGAAGCTTTTGATAAATTCAAAGAGTTTAAGACTATAGTAGAAAACCAGCTCGACAAAGGTATTAAGGCACTTCGATTGGATCGAGGTGGAAAATACTTGACCACAGAGTTATTAGATCATCTAAAAGAGAATGGGATCCTTTTGGAATGGACTCCTCCTAGGTCACTGTAGTTGAAAGGTGTAGCCAAACGGAGAAATCGGACATTGTTAGACAATGGTCTGTTCCATGATTAGTTGGACTGATCTCCCAATCTGTTTTAGGGGTTTTGCTCTAGAGACGACCGCATTCATAGTGAATCGGGCTTCGACGAATGGTGTGGAAGGGACACCATTTTAAAAATGGTACGGGATGATGCCCGCTTTGTCCTTCCTAAAGATTTGTGGTTGCGATGCTTATGTGAAACATTTGGTTTCGACTAAACTCGAACCATGATCTGAGATATGCACCTTCGTGTGGTGTCCCAATGCAACAAGGGGATACTATTTCTACAATCCCAGTGAGAACATGGTGTTCGTCGCTTGGGGTGGGGTCTTTATGGAAATGAAGTTTTGTTTCCAAAGACGTCATTGGAAGGACTGTGCATCTCGAATAAATTCAGGATGGTACAGATATATCTAAACCAATTGACCACCCAGTAGAAAGGAGCCAGAGATTGTCGTAGAGTGAGAACCAATTCCTGTTACAATTCCGGAAGGTCCAAGGCGATTTGAAAGGGTCAATCTTCCACCTCCAAGATATGGTATCCGGAGGTGACAATGAAGTCATGGTGGATCACGATGATCCAACCACCTTTCAAGAAGTCGTGGATGGGCCCGACTCCGAGTTATGGCTGGGAGCCATGAGGGAGGAAATGCAATCCATGTCGGACAACCGAGTCTGGGAACCGGTTGATCCCATCAATGGTGTGAGGACCATCGGATGCAAATGGATCTTCAAGGTGAAGATGGACATGGACAACAACCCTCTGACCTACAAAGCTCAACTGGTGGCGAAAGGTTATAGGCAGATCCAATGGATTGACTATTAGGAAACCTTCTCCCTAGTGGCTATGGTCAAAATCGATCCAAATTCTTCTTGACATAACTGCGTATCATAATTACGAGATATGGCAAGTGGATGTCAAAACCGCTTTCCTAAATAGAAATTTGACTGAGTACGTTTGTATGTCTCGGCCCAAAGGTTTTGACGATCCGAAGAATACGGGAAAGATTTATAAGTCGTTGAAATCCATTTATGGATTGAAACGAACTTCTCGGAGTTGGATCCTTCGTTTTGATGAAGTTGTAATTGGATTTGTCTTAATCAAGAACGAGGATGAATCTTGCGTTTATAAGAAGGCTAGTGGGAGCAAGATTACCTTTCTGGTTCTCATTGAAAACGACATCACAACCTTGCACGAGACTAAAGCTTGGTTGAGGAAGTGTTTTTCAATAAAGGACTTAGGCGATGCTTCTTATATCTTTAGGATTAAGATATGTAGAGATCGCACCAAGAGGGTCTTGGATTTAAGTCAGGGAACCTATGTGAACAAGGCATTGAGTAGGCTCTTAATGCTCGATTCAAAGAAAGGACTCTTACCCACTAGTCATGGCATTCATCTCAGCAAGACTCAGTGTCCTAAGACACCTGGTGAGCTGAAAAGGATGATGAGAATCCTATGCGCCTGGGGGCAGGATCGATCATATATGCCATGACATGTATGAGACCGGCTGTCTCGTAAGCCTTATGTTGTACCAGTAGACATCAGTCTAACCCGGGAAAGTTGATGTTGAACTAGTCGTCGAAGGATGAGTAGACGTTAGTTTTCCAAGACAAATCCAGATGACTTTAGAAGTCAGTCAGGATATGTGTTTATGCTGAATGGCAGAGCTTTAGCTTGGAGAGCGTAAAGCAAGATACCATTGCCGAATCTACAACAGAGGCCAAGTACATGGATGCTGCAGAGGCAGCTAAGGAGGCTATGTGGATTTGGAAATTCATGGCAGGGTTGGATGTAATTAAAAAATCATCCAGCCCGGTGAATCCATTTTGTGACAACACAAGGGCCATTGCGCAAGCTAAAAGCCCAGATCGCATAACAAATCCAAACATGTACTACGTCGTATCCATCTAATCAGAGAAATACTGAATTGAGGTGAAGTGAAGATAACCTATATTGCAACAGATGATAACATAGCCAACCCTTTGACTAAGGCAGTGTCGCTGCCTGAACATGTTAGACATGTAAAGTCGATGGGGACATATTGGAGTTTAGATTGGAACTAGGGCAAGTGGGAGATTGTTAGTCTTAGTACCCATAGTTCAATCCTAAATGTCCAAATGTATATATCATCGTTAGCAATAAAATCAAAACGGCTTTATATTACTTATGTGTTGGAGTAATATATCGATGTGTGCTCTGATCTATGCCCACCATGCGAATAGAACCATATATTTAGATAGATCATACTCGATGGGTCCTTAGTCAACAAAGCTTCATTAGAAGCGACTAGTATGAAAGATGGCTCTTTATGGCTTACGTTCTATTAGTCATTGGAATGGGATTCCGGAGTCTGATCATAGATATCATGTGGGACATGATATTGGACGACCCGCCCTGAATATGTGCCATAGATTAAGTCATGAACATATTCAGTGTCGTAGCTTGTCATGTATCCTTAGACCAAGGAGTCTTTGTGATCGTTATGTAGTCAACAACTGAGTTTGACCTGAGCCTAACGTTGTCCGTAACAGGGCTTCCATAACGGCCAGGATTGGCTTGGGGACGAGCTACATGAGTGACATGAAAGACGGCTAAGGGATTTATCCCTCATACTGAGGTATGAGAAAGATATCGGTTCTCGGCCGCTTGATCGAGAGTGAGTGAAAGAATAGCATGGCCATGCACATGATACTGGGTATCATATCTTTAGTCATCTCACATATCAAGGAACATTGATTGAGAATCATAAGGATGACGGCTCTATGCCTTATCTCAATCAGGATATCGGAGATAAAAGGATAATGACAGGGATGACGGAAAGGTTAGAATCGACAGGGTCGATTCGTTATGCAGTGTCAGGCAATACTAAAGTCTCGTTAGTTGCCACTTAAATAGGATCAAGTAAAATGGGATTTTACGTTGATCTATTGACATGCATAAACCTAAGGGTCACACCGGAGGATGAAACTCATTGACACATTTATGGAGAATGGCCAAAAGGGAGTTGTCTCGGGACATGACCAAAACTGGGTTTTGGGTCATGTGCTCGTACGTGAATAGGACTTTACGGATCGAGACAAGGGTTGGAGTCTTGGGATTGATCGCGTCGGATAATGTTGGACATTTCCGGTATGGAAGGCTTGGAGGCGATGAGCGAATCACGGGACCTCGTTGGAAATGGCCACTGGCCATGTTCCAAGAGGCCCATGAAAGGCCCATGCAACCAAGGCCCATGGAACTAATTAATCAAGTCTTGATTAATTAGTACTAAGTAAGCAAGACAAGGATTAAGGTGTTGGTGATTCACCACCTAACCCAATCTTGTCTTGCCATACTTTGTCCTATTTACACCTTACTTGACACCATACTTGTCACATGCCTTTAGTTGGACAAGTATGGGTTTTGTTATGTTTAAGTCATCTTTTTTCAACATAACAAACACTAGACAAGAATAGGAAACACATTTTCTCTCCCTCTTCCATGGCCATTTCGGGTTTGGCTAGTTTCCTCCTCCATTTTTGTGTTCTTGAGTCCTCAAAGAGAAGAACTACGTGGCTTTGATTCCCATGTGGATACGTAGGCGTCTTGGAGACTCAAGCCAATCATTCGTTACCCGGTGTTCTTGTTTTGGTAAGAACTAGTGCTGAAATTTTCTCTTGTGAATCCATTCTTTGTTAGTTGTTTCATGGTTTTAATCGTCTCTTGGTTTTCATTGATTTTCCGCTGCGAGTTGGTTCATCTCCAACCTTACCTCGAGACCCAACAATAAGTAGTCATTTAACATCTTTTTATATAATATTAATATTTGCAATACATTATGCCATATATTACTAACAAAATATTTATATCATTGTAAAATCTAACTCCGCTAATAGCATAAACCATCTCAAACCTAGTTCAAGCTAGATCCATGTTATTTTCTTTGGATCATTAATGTTGTAATTGATTTCCTTCCTTTTCTCATTAATATGATTAGGTTAAATACAACTCTAATAAGTGATTCAAATACATGATATATGTAATCCTATTTACAAAATACAAATGATAATAATTATTTAACAATAATATATTATCTAGAACGCCCCCGCAGTCTAATCGGGAGGAGGCAGAACATTGAGACTAGTCCTGAAATCAGAGAAAAGGACTTGGGGAAGCCCCTTCGTGAAAATTTCAGCAATCTAGGACCAGGAAGGAACATGAAGGAATCGAACATGGCCTTTAGCAACTTTCTCCCGAACAAAGTGAATGTCTAGTTCAATATGCTTCTTTCGTTGATGTTGAACCGGGTTTTCCGATAGGTAAATAGCACTAACATTATCGCAAAAAACCAATGTGGCTCGAAAAAGTGGACAATAGAGTTCCAATATAAGATTGCACAACCAACAAGATTCGGAAACAACATTAGCAACACCTCTGTACTCAGCTTCAATACTCGAACGAGAGATTGTGGGTTGCCGCTTCGATGACCAAGAAACAAGATTATCACCCAAGAAGATGCAATAACCCGGCGTAGAACGACAGGTGTCAATACACCCGCCTAGTTAGCATCAATGTATGAGACCAAATCCGAGGCTCGAGAGGAGTACAAGTGAAGTCCTAAGTGAAGTGTGCCCTGAAGATAGTGAATGATGCACTTTAAGGCTCCCATATGAGTATCTCGAGGGTCATGCATATGAAGGCACGCTTGTTGAACAACATAGGAGATGTCAGGCCGAGTGAAGGAGAGATACTGTAAGGCACCTACAAGATTACGATAGAGTGTAGGGTTAGCAAAATCACCACTCACTTTTGATTTCGTGTCCACCGGTGTGGTAGAGGGTGAACACGAACGCATGACCGCACGTTGAATAATGACCTCACTATACTTTCGTTGAGACAGAAACATGCTACCTGATTTCCGAGTAGCGGAAACACCCAAGAAGAAAGACAATGGCCCAAGGTCCTTCATAGAAAACTCAGAGCCCAACAAATCCATAATAAAGAGACGGAGAGCGTGAATCGAGGTTTTCAATATAATATCGTCCACGTAGAAGAGAAAAAAAAACAATATCAGTGCCACGACGATAAATGAACAAGGAATGATGACACATGTTGTGAGTGAAGCCAATAGAAGAGACGAAATTAATGAACCGCTGATACCAGGCTCTGGGATCTTGCTTCAAGCCATACAACGAATGCTCCAACAAGAAAACATGATCTTGGTGAGAAGGACTTCTAAAACCCAAAGTTTGATGCATGTAGACTGTCTCACTTAGATGGCCGTGGAGAAATGCGTTCTTGACATCTATCTGGTGAATGGGCCACGAACGCGAGACTAAGGACCGTGCGAATGGTCGTTGGCTTGACGACTGGACTAAAAGTCTCACCACAATAAACTCCAACTTGTTGAGATCGACCATCACCTACAAGACGAGCCTTATACCGTTCAAAAAAACCATAAGAACGCCTTTTATGACGAAAAATCCACATAGACCGAATCACATTAGTATTGGCAGGACGAGGAACTAAAACATCATACTCGTCTTGCATTGATAATTTACAGTTGGGATCATAAAGGGAAAATTTGGGATTTTTTGGGATAAGAGACGGTGTAAGCGAGGAAATAAAGTTACACAATGTATTAGGTTTAAGGATACATGCTCGAATCCGCATAGTAATGCAATGAAGGTTGGGCGGTGGATGGTGAACAACCTGACTCGACTGTGTAGGAGGAGTGATCGCGCTGGGAGCAGGAAAATTTAGGAGTCCGGGAGAGATGGGAATGGTCGGTGAGTTGGGTGAGGCAGGCTCTCGGATGGTAGGAGAATTGTGGGAGCCAGTGGGATTCAATATTGGGGTTGATCAAGTACAAGATGTGATGGCCCGAGCTGAAGAGGTTGGGACTGGTCTGTTAGGTTCTGGTTGTTGCAAAAAAAAGTAAGGCGAAGTAGAGGGGACACGCTATCATCCAAAAAAGAGTAATCAGCAGGTGAGGGTCGAGAACTAGATGAGTAAGGAAATGTCGTTTCATCAAAGATAACATGTTTACAAATGATAATTTTGTTACATTGAATATCAAAACATTTGTCTTCAAAAAAAAAGAATATCAAAACATTTATACCCTTATTGTTGCAAAGGAAATCCCATAAAGACACAAGGTGAAGATCGAGATTGTAACTTGTTAATCCGAGTAGACGGAATAAGAGGATAACAAAGACAACCAAAGGTGCAAATATGAGAATAACAAGGAGGGCGAAGAAAAAGAAATTGAGTTGGAGAAGAAAAATTCAGCACCTTAGAATGAAGATTGTTAGATAAATAAGCAGACATAAGCAGAGCATGATGCCAAAAAGAAGCATGAAGAGATGCATGAATAAGTAATGCACGAACCAGATTGTTAACAGTTCGTATCTTACGTTCAGCACGACCGTTTTGAGATGAGGTATGAGGCTATGCGAATCGACAAACCATCCTTGTAGAAGCACAAAAATGGCGAAATGGAGCATTATCAAATTCTTTTCCCTTATCGCATTGAAAACTCTTGATAGAACATCCAAATTGGGTATGAACATACGCATTGAACATATTAAATATAGAAGAAAAAAACTTGTGACTTAGCACCCAAAAGAAATGTCCACAAATAATTAGTGTAATCATCAAGTAGTAATAAATAATAGCGATGACCAGTTGAGCTTAAAAAAGGAGATGTACACAAATCAACATGAATAATATCAAATGTAGAATAAGTAGAATTCAACGAAGTAACAAAAGGAAACCAAGTTTGTTTCCAAAAACACAAGACTGACTGACAGAAAACTTATTGTTTGCAGCGCATGAAATCAAATTCTGACTGCGAAGGGAGGCGAAAATCGGTTCCCAAGGATGACCTACCCGGGAATGCCAAATCGGTGGAGACAAAACAGCGAGAGCCGAAGGTGAACCAGAAGAGACAGACAAGGTGACTAGGTCAAGATCATTGGAACTGTTACATCTCAAAACCTGAATGTCCGACTGAAAATCCTTCACAGAAAAATCAAGAGGGTCAAATTAAACTGTAGCATTATTATCAGTGAAAAAACGACGGACGGATACAAGATTCTTAGTAATCTTAGGGGCATGTAAAACATCGTTCAATCGTAAAGAAGGGGAGTGGAAAATAAAGTAGTATGACCAGAACAAACAAAATTACATGAAGAGTAGTTCTTAAATTAAAATAAGTGTCCAGACTACCTGAGTTGGCAGTCATATGAGAAGAAGCCCCTAGTTCCATATACCAATTTGGATCTAGTTGTTGTAGAGTCATCGTATGCATGGCATGATCAATGTTAGTGGGGATAGAGGAGACCGAGTGAGTTTGAGGATGCGGACCCAAAAAATCGTGTGGATTCCCGGATGACTTCGCTGGCATGCGAGGTGAAGAACCATTCCATAGCTGAGTAGGATAAGGGAATGGAGGCATGGGCCACATACCGCCAGCCTAGGCCTCGTGTTGGGGCTGCCAATTGGTCCAAGACGGAGCTGAGGCACCATTCAAACGGGGATAAAATTTGGACTGGCCAGCATGAGGTCTAGAATGATGTCCTCCTCGATAATTGTTACAGCCTCCTCGTCGATGTCGGTTCTTGGAGCCACGGGACGCTTGATCAGGAGAGGGGGTATTAGGACTGTTGTGAGCTCCAGACTCGGTATTAGAGGTGGCCACTAATGTTGAATTAGCGGACAAAGAACTTGATGCTGCCAATTTTCGCTTCATCGTTTCCTCCATAATCAACCGAGATCGAGCATCATAAAACGATGGAAAAGGATTACATTAAAGACTAAGTGTAGCAGTGTTATCATATGCATTAGATAAACTTGCAACAAGTTGAAGCACATGACGATTATTAGAAACAAGAACCCCAACATTCGATAGCTAATCAGATAAATTCTTAAGTTCTTGACGATAAGCAGATACATTCAAACAATCATCCAAACGGGTATTAGAGAATTGTTGCTTGAGATAAACAGCACGAGAGTGTTTGTTATCCTGAAAAATATTACTGAAAGCTAACCATGCACGAGCAGCAGTTATATCTGGCTCAATAATAGTTTGTAGCAAATCAAATGAAATAGTACCGTATATCCACTATAGTACCACAACGTCTAACCGATACCATAAAGCAGGATTAGTCAAAAAATAGAGGATGAAGCAACTTGAGCCACGGAGACAGGGTGTGACCGATAAGCAAAAGAAACTTCAGCCGTTTTAGGTGATTTTGCAATAACACCGCCAGCTTTAGCAGATGTATCAGCACCTGCGGCTCCATCTGTTTTTTCAACAACTACATTAGCAACAGTGCTTCAGATGTGGTTGATCCAATCGGTGCTAGAGCAGGAGATACTGGTATCTCAGAAAAGTGAGGAATAGAAATTGCAACAGCTTCGGGTGTCGATTATGCAAGAATATGATGCAGGACATCATACACACGAAAATGTGTCATAAAGATTTTATACCACGTCGTGTATGGACCCTTCTCCATCTTCAAAGTCACTAGAACCGCATTAGGGATTTTGGAGACGACTAGCGCCGGATGGAGCTTAGAGTTGTCCATGGTGCTGTGTTGAATCGCATAAACGAAGGACTCGGAATCACAACAGCTTACAAACACACAAAACGCAGAATGGAAACGTGAACTGGAAACGCGAGATCGAGACGCGAACTAGAAAAACAGGCTAGAGAAGAGGAAATAGAATAGAAAACGAAGTGTTTAGGCGGAAGAGATGATTGTTTAATTTAGATTAAACCTCTGATACCATGTTGGAATTAGTTTCCTTCCTTTTCTTATTGATATGATTAAGTTTTTTTTTGAACGGTAAGCATCTTAGGATCTTGCATGAAAAAAACTTTAACGCAAAGTGCAGTAGTACAAGGGGCACATAAAGTCATGAGATCTGAATATGTCCGAATCTCCCGTAGGACACCCGGCGCTCTGAGTGTAGATACATCCTAGTTCACATTCTAGACAAAAAGAGGTGTCCCTACGATCAAACCGATCGAAATAGAAATCAAAGTCCAGCAGAAATAAAACCATAATCCAAAAAATAAAGTACTGATAAAATGATAGTTCATATAAGCAATAATAAAGCGGAATCTCCACCGGAGCAATCTTCTGCTCCAATCCAACTCTCGGAACTGGATCGTGAGGGGTAGGCCACCACCTGTCTACCCCTCGGAGTCCGGGTCGACTCATGATGCTTGGCGGGACTACTTTGCATCCCTCGACATGTCTGGTGCCTCCTCGACTTCCTCCTCATCTCGGAGTTGGAACCTCAGTGGTTGCGCCTATGTGGTCCCCAACGTTTGTTTTAGCTTATATGGTGCTTGACGACCTTGATTCTGATAGGCCTTGCCCCGGGGCTTGGTCTTCAGCAGCTTCTTCCTCTTTGGTCACAGGGCTCCGCCCATATCTCGTGGCTCCTTCTGCTTTCACCCGCGAGAAAAAGTCTCCATCTGTTCAGGCCATGTGGGAGGTAGTGGCATTGTGGGAGTCCAAGTAGGAGTCCAAATGGGAATGTTGGTGACCCCCACCCCTTGCCCAGGTTAGCCATATCACGGGTCTTCAAAATCATTCTTGGCCCGTCTGGCAATCCTGAGGATCCCTTTGAAAGTTATGGAGATGTCCCCATGGGACTCTCTGTAAGAACCGCCCCCGGTCGATCCCGGTCGAACCAGTGATTTTTGGCAAAAGTTGATTTTTTGCCGAAAAAGTCAACCGATGACTCCGGGAGTCATTCAGGACCTTTCTGGGACCCAAAAATATTAGACGTCGTTACGATTAGTTTAGTTGGGTCGTTTCCTTTCAAATGAATGTAATTATGAAAAAGTCAACCCGGGGTCAATTTCGGTCAAACTTCGCCCCTCTCTCTATCCCTTCGCCGGCTGCGTCCCCGACCGTCTCCTCTCCTCTCACGGTCGCCGCTGCCGTTATCGTCTCCCCCTTCTCCCTCGGTCTCCTGACCTCTATTCCCACGCCCGACCTCCGCGCCTTCGCCGTGCCCAGATCTGCCGTCGCGTTCACAAAGCAGCAACCCCTCCGTCGTCTCCCTCTCCCACGGTGAGAATCCGGTCCGTAGCGCTTCGGCCGGCAACGGCGCCGCCGGTGGTCGGCCGGAGTTCCTAACCGAACCTCTTGTTCACCCCCTTTCTTTTATTGTTCTTCCTGAGCCCGTCTTGGATCTGGAACGTTCGGTGGTATATCTGAACTTTTGTATTGAGACAGTTTTCTTAAGAAATAAAGGAAAGGAACAGAAATTGAAACTAAAACGAAAATCAGTTTTTGAAAATAAAATTGATTTAAATCAAAAAAAAAAAAGGAAAAACGAAATCAGATATGAGTTAAGAGTGTCTTTAATTGGATTTGGATCGTTATCTTTTTTTTTGGAACTGGACGTTTAAGTCAGACTTAGAACGAGTTTTAAAAGTGGAAACGCTGAATCGGGGTGCCTCGAGAATTGTGTCACAAAACCCGTGCCTTGGGAAACGTGCACCGGTTTCGGTACTCGAGTGCTCGAAACCGATTCGTCGTAATCCTGCTTTTAGCCCGCTCGAGTCTAAAAGATAGCTTTTGAATTTAAATCGAAATCGTCGTAACCTTTTAAATCAATTTGTGAAACCGGTTTTGATTGTAGCTTTCTGTGTAAAGTAGAGCCCGGCTTCGATCGAAGAGAAGACCGGAGGTAGCGAGCCAGGACGTCAGCAGCTAGGAGACGTAGCGGTTGTTCTTCGGTTGAGGTAGGGAAGTAGCGGATACCGGTTTAATTGCGGAAAGTTACTAGTATGCATGCTAGGATTAATAAAACTGGAAAGACATTTATATGAGATAATAACCGGACGAGTCATAGTAACATGTAGGATGAGAACAACTAGAGTAGTCGATTGAACTGCGAACTTTTACGTTTCTGTCTTGGGAATTGCTGTGCTGGTAGACTGGCCTTGCCGAGCCGTAGGTTGTGTGTTGTTTTGGAATTGCCTGATTGTTGGTTGAGATGCTTGTCGTGTGAGTCGGTGTCGTTAGGTTTAATAGACAAGATTAGTATATCCGTTGAGCATGTTGTTGTTATGTATGGGCGAGTGTGCCGTGGTTGTGTTGATCCGAACCCTTGGTTGTGTGATGGTCGGGTGAGTGATAGACCGACGTGACTGGTTGTGGTAAGATTGTTGGGCTCGGTAAGCCGTGTTTAATTATGACAATTGTAATATTTATCTTGTTGTGTGTTCCGAGAAAAGACGTAACTAGAGTGATACTTGCACCGTGGGATAGTTCTTGGGTAGTGTGTCGCGAGGCCAAGGATGGCGTGTTTGTTACCCGAGTCTATGTGACGGGAAGATTATACCCGAGTCTTCGTGACGGGAAGATTATAGTCCTGAGTCTACGTGACAGGAAGATGTTCGACTGAGGGATTGTCGGTCTGGGATGTTACCCCGAGTCTACGTGACGGGTAGGTGTCGGGACCGAGGCTTCGTGTGACGGTACGACATAATTGGCTGGGTGCATTCGGTGGTTTTGGGAACTGCCGTTCGGGTTATGGGTTTGTTCTGCTGAGTGTTCTGGTACGATATGAAGGTGTTGGGCTGTGGACAACCGACCGAGTAGGTGACTGCGATACGGGACGTGTTTGTGCTTTTACAGTTTACTTTATGTTTGATGACGTGTCACTTGGTGTGCTGGTTGCTGTTTATGCTGTCTGGTTGTTTATGGTTGTGAGCGTGGGTTGGTCTTGAGTCGAGGATTGTGGTTACGAGTTCCGTTGGAAATTAGTTGTGTGTTGTACTATTATGCCCTAATTGGACGGTTACCCGTGGTGGTGAGCGCTGCTTATAACCTTAACTACTTTTCCTATTGAGCGAAAGCTCACCCCTTACCTTGTTGTTTTTCAGGTTCTAAGCGGGAAGTGTACTAGCCGGATGCTCGACGCTTGGGAGCTACGAGGGTCCTAGGCCAGATAGTCTAGAGACGTACCGTTTTATTTGAACTGTTTTACCGTTGTTTTTTACCGAGCTGTGACTCGTGTGGTGTTTAAAGTTTTTAAAATTATGAGATTAAGACTTATTGGCTTTATTTTCGTTTAAAAGTACTACTGTTTTAGTTCACATCACAAGTCCGGTCAAAACCGGATTTGGGGCGTAACACTTTTGGGCCTTTTTGGATGGATTTCGAGTAATTGGGACGGTTATCTATAACCGAGTCCTTTTGGGGTTAATTGGGAATGTTTTCCTCTTTAAACCAATTGTGAATTACTCTTGATTCTAGTATTTAATTGTGATCCTAGACTTTGGACCTGAGCTTGGCGGAGGAGGAGACTTTTGGACCTCGTGAAGTGACTAAGCGTTCGGAAAGCGATCGAGGTAGGGAAAGTAGCTAATACCGGTTTAAGTGCAGAAAGTTACTAGTATGCATATAGGTTGCGAATATTTGATTTAATTGTTAGAATTTCATGTTAGGATGTGAGGAACGAGTGAAATGAGGGATAGCTTACGAGCCATGTCGAGCCGTAAGTTTGGGAATTGTCGTGCTGTAGAAATGCATGCGGGCCATGTCGAGCCCTTAGGTTGTGTGTTGATTGTGATGCCATGATCTATGATTGTGATGCTTGATGTGTGGTTTATCTGTTGTTAGATTGTGAATCATGATATGGTATACTCGGTGTAGTATGTTGCTATGTTTGGGCAAGTGTGCCATGATTGATATGACGTGAACCAATGTTTGTGATATGGTCGGGTGATTGATAGACCGATGTGATGTGTTGTGGTAAGTTGGCTCGGTTTGTATATCGTGGTTGAACTATGGCATTGTGATGTGTGAGACTTTCTTGATGCTTGTTCTAAGAGGAGTTGTATTCCGGTATGGTACCTACACCGAGGGGCTACGCCGGTGTAGGGTAGTACCAAGGCCGAAGGTGTGGTCCCACGTATGCGCGATCCCCCGGAGTGTGGTTACGGTACGATACCTACATCGAGGGGGTATGCCGCTGTAGAGTATCTAGGCCGACGGTTTGTGATTTGGTATGATGTGTCGTGATTGTGCCCCAACGAATTTCCAGGAAGACATCTAGGCCGATGTTGTGTGGTCCGGTATGATGTATAGTGTTTGTGCCCCAATGTGGTTCCGGGAAGATATCTACGCCGATGCTGTGTGGTCCGGTACGATATGGTTGAGTCGGGTTGTGGACAGCCGGATTGCTTGTCTTCCTTAAATGGTTGCTTGGAGCATCGAGTATGAATGGTTGTACCGAGCGGTACAATCAGGTGATCGATGCCCCGATGGGTCGAGACTGGTAAGAGAAAGGTAAGTTATGATTATGTGATTCGTGTGCTGTGTGTTGTGGTGAAACGGTGATGTGTGAACTACGTGTGACAGTGAATTGGTGGTTGTTGGGATTGGATTGCTTCGTGTTTCGGTTTGAGTGTGTTACTCAACTATTATCTGATTATTATTGAATTGCCCAAGTGTATGCTTCCTATGAGAGTAATACCTTGGTTCCCGAGGACATAAAATCCTTTGGAGACGTTTCTGAGAATCCCGATGATAAGCGCCCTGAAGGGTTGTTTCCGGTCGCCTCAATGATATGCGTCTCCTCTGGATTTGAGGGAAAATCCGAGAGGAGACATCATAAGTGGATCGGAGGGTGGTGACTTCATGTGCCATGGCATTGAGTGGATTACTTATTGCCCGTGATTGTTAAGAATTATCTTGTTGACTTTGCTGATAAAATCATTGAGTTTAACGTCCACCTTGTTATGTATTTTCCCTATTGAGCGCAAGCTCACCCCTATGAGTTTATTGTTGTGATTACAGGCTTGTTTGAGGAGTAGAGGCTCGGGAGCTTCTTGGTGTGGGTGTCTTGTAGAGACTTCGTTTTTATGTCATTTCAGTTTAGATCAAACTATGTTGAAGGATTATTATTACACCCCGGGAGGGTTATTTATGTTTTAAATTGAGTTATGTGGATTTGAGTTTTATATTGGAGATTAAAAGGAAGTTATTGTTGAGTTATTGCCTTTTTATTCGTTTGATCCTAGTCATGCCTCGAGTCCGGGCAAGAACCGGATTTGGGGCGTGACAATTTGGTATCAGAGCCTGGTTTCATTTGAAAAAGGTGTCTTGTGAACTGGTTTTCAAACCTCGGACCGAAGTCAAATAGGTGGGTAGAGTTAGGGAGTCTGAGTCGTGATGCTCAGTGATGCGATTTGGAAACTTTAACGCAGAGAGTGGGAACGACCTGAGTCGTGAGTCGCTGTAATGGTTGTTCTAAATGGAATCTTTACACTTCAATGTTTGCAATACTTGATTGGTATCCCCTCCCTGGTGATCGGTGAAGCCGAACGGTTGAGATCGGAATTGAATTAACGGGCAATGATCGACCCGCTATGCATTCGTTGTAGGGTAAGCCAACGGTTGGTGGTGTTGCCATTTTGGTGGATCATTTCGAAAATTTTCAGGTTGTAGTTGGCCTTGTTCAAGTGTTGACTTGTTTGATTGACCACTTTATGGAGCATGAGTACTCCATGTGTATTTGTATTGAGTGTTTTTAGTGGGGTCGTCGAACCCGTGTCTTTACCTTTGTTTTGAGTGGCCGTGAGTGCTGTGGGGTTGTTGAGCCCGTGAGTTACTATTGTTGAGTCTTGGGTGGCCATGAGAGCCCGTGTTATTATTTGTGTTTGAGTGGCCATGAGAGCCCGTGTACTAAGGTTGGTGTCTTTGGCTGGCTTACGAGTTAGAGTCTCGGTAAGTTGCGAGCGTGTATTATTGTTGAGATTTGGGGCACGAGAACCCCGTATGCCCGTGTGTGGTGAGATTGGGGCACGAGAACCCCGTATGCCTGTGTGTGGTGAGATTGGGGCACGAGAACCCCGTGTGCCCGTGTGTGGCGAGTTTGGGGCACGAGCATCCCGTAGTATTTGGGAGCACGAGAACTCCGTTTATTGATTGCGTTGTGTACCTTAGGAGCACGAGAACTCCGTTTATTGACTGTGTGGTGTCTTTGGCCGAGCATGAGAACTATGCGTACTTTTGTCTTGTGAACTTGTGTTGGTGAGTGTCCCGCTTAAGCGGAGGGTTAAAGGGAATTACGAATGGGTCATGCCGAATTTTCGGTAGGACTGTAATAATTGTACTATCACGGGTTGACTCAGGGGTGCCACTGTAGTCGAGCGTGATGGTTTGATGTCAAGTTGTTACAATGAGGTTCGGGGACGCCTGAATCGGGTTGTAACAACATGAGATCGACATGAAAAGGTTTGGGTAAAAGTTAAGAAGTGGGAATCCATGGAAGGGAAGAAAAGGTTAAGGGTGATTATTGACTTGAGTTGTGTTATGTACTAAACCCCTCTTTGTGAAAGGATACCCGAGCAAGGGGTATGCCTGTTGCTTTGTGCCTTGTGTGGTGTGCTTGAGATTGAATCCTCCAGTGGGAGTGGATTTCTTTGACTTGGTTGAACCCTCCTGTGGGAGTTGGTGGCCGATTGCTTAAATCGCTGGTTGTTGACTGCGAGACGCATAGAGATGCGAACTTGTGTGCTATTATATATGAGTATATATATCTACTAAGCTTAAGAGTTGTAAACTTGGGTGACTTGTGAGATGCGCGTGAACGTCCTTGTACTTGATCGAACCTTTATTTTCTGTGTGACACGCACGAGGTGCAAGTCTCTTGCCTACATAAGTGTTACTTATGATTTTACGACTTACTTTTGATCCAAGTGGGATCCGGTGGAGACGCACGAGAACATCATGTTTTGGTGAATCGAACCGATTAGGTTAAACCGAGATTTGAACCTATAGTTGCTAAAAGCAGTGAGCTGGCGAGATGCCATGTGTTTATATCCTGGAGAGTACCAAGAGCCATCCAGTTGTGGGGCAGAGCCGGATACCAGCTATCGTTCTGGCAGGGACAGTGAGCGCCCAGGGAGCTACTTCCGCAGAGCACCAGAGTTTTGGGGATAGACCGGTAGGGTCATCACCTAGAGTTCCTCCGGTCACAGAGCCGACTCAAGCGGCCCGATTGATGAGGTGGTTCGCGCAGTGTTAGATGCGCTCACCATGAGAATGCAACACCGGCACACGAGTCTGTGCCTACTGCCGACGCAGTCACTACCGAGATGCCAGTCCAGGTGGATAGTTACACGGCCCAGGCACTCTCAGGGGTCGTCATAAATTGAGTACACCAATTTATTCCGGGAGTTCAGACCCCGGGGCAGTTGTATTATGGTTGGAGTGGATTACCCACAACCTTAATACGTTTAGAGTATTCGGATACTCGTTGGAGAATATGTTCCACGACCCCCTAGCCAAGGGAGAAGCACGATACTGGAAGCAACGTGTGCAAACCAGATCTGGAAATGACTTCCAACCGTTCAGCGGACTGTCCTAGGGACAGTGTTTCCTTTGATCTATTCGAGGTGACCGAGGCCAGTAGTTTTGATCTGCGATAGAAAGGGGTGACCGTCTATGGGTATTAGGCGAGGTTCATGTCCCCATATCGCTTCGCACCCGGGATGGTGCCGACCGAGAGGAGCCGTCGTAGGCATTTGAGAAGGGACTCAGTTCTCTTGGCACAGATTGAGTCATTGCTTCAGAACCGTGGACGATTCAACACTAGTGGAGCAAACACTAGCGTTAGAGAGACTTGTTGGGAAACCGCCAAGGCGCGGAAGACCAGGCCGAGGCCGAGAGGCTTCTTGAGGCCGTCAGAGAGTCGCAATCCGAGGAGGCAGGGGACCCCAGGTTTCCTTCATTCACAGAACCAGTCCTGGGAGACACGACGGGTTGGAGAAGTAATGTCCGTTGGACCTGCCCCGGTAGCACCGTTTGCCCTCGAGCAAACAGTTGGAACGTCTAGGCCGAGAAGGCAGTTGAGTGACGGATCTACGAACCGTCCCACAGGTCGATCTACGAGAGTCGACAAGAGAATATGCTGTCATAGCGGTGAACTCTTTCATCCCATCGAGAGGAGGACCTCCGATGTGGCGGGGCCGAGCATACCTACTTATCGAGCCCCGAGTGAGGACTTGATACCGAGCTTGAGATCGAGTAGAGTACTTGTTACCATCTGCATTTTTGATTTCGTGTCAGCTGACACTTGAGCATTACACTGGGTGTATTAGTTCATGGTGACGTATTGATCGAGCGAGTTTAACACCGTTAAGCCCACCGGTACTTTCAACACATCGACTAAAGGTATAGTAGTACCGACTAACGTCAGTGGAAATTGGAAAGTGGAGTAACAAACTTAGTCAGATTGAAGGTCCTTTTCTTCTCCGATATTGCGGATCAAATTTTAAGAACCGAGTGCTGAAACAGCAAGCGTTCATCGAGCGCCATCAACGACGAGTGCCGAACAGTGAAAGGCCGCAGCCTTGACCAGTAAACGGTCCGATCAGTCACCGGAGATGACCGAGCAACGATAAGATCAGAGTAGCGCAGCGGAAGCGTGGTGGGCCCATACCCACAGTAGTCGTAATCTACACTTTCTTCTAACCCCGCTACAGGACTTAAGTTAAAAGATTCGAACCACTGAGGCGATGTTGTTCAAAATCTTTGTTAGCAAACGAAGGTTGCACGAGTGTGTGCCGTACGTGAAAAACTAAATCAGGGTGTGTTTCTTACGTTCTCTCCAGAAGGATTAAGACGCATACCGCCAGGTCACCCGGAACAAACGGTTAACGCCGAGAGTTGATCGGACAACTTCCCAGCGGGGAAGAATGCGGAGAACGCAAGACGAGTACCGAGGCAGATCTCCACCAACAGGAGGAAAGCGAACGCTAATGTACCGCAAGGACTAAGCATAACCTTAAGTTACATCCTAGAAGTGAGAGCACCTCACGTTGAAATCCACCTACAGATAGCTGAGGACGAATCCCACAAGCTTTCAGGCCAGTAACAAGATGGCACCGAACGAGGAATTGTATGATAGGTCGGATTTTGTGCCACGTGTGAGCACGTGAAGGATTAAGAGCTAACCGTTTTGGGTTTTAAATTTGTCAAGTAGCGAATGACGGAACCGCGCGAGTTTCTAAACTATTCAAGATCTTCAAGATCTCAGTATGTGTTGTTTACCCCTTAAAGGGCGACTTGGGTGGACTTGACTATAAGTTGGTTGATTGATAGCTCGTGAACGGCATAAAGGATACCGTCGGTTGGGATGACCTTTGGCAATCGATTTGGGATGGTGTTTCGCAGTCGAGTGTAATTATCATACGTTCAATTGTGGTGTCTTGAAGGACGCCTACTTTCGACCAAGTACCAGTAAGGGGTTCTATTGGTCCGTGTTGCTGTACGTTGTTCGTCCAACTAAATGTTGGTAGAGTTCATGGTGGTACTGAACCATGCGTCGGTTTTGAGAACCATTGTCTCGTGTTATGATGATTCAGGTGAGATGACTTGTGAAGTGGTTGATCAGATGTTGAGAACTAATATGGATGTCAAGAGAAATATCGCGAGTTGGATAACCTTTTCGACTGATCACAATGAGATGTGGTTGGCTTACCGCGAGTTGAGTTTGTGGTACGTGGTGTGTAACTGACCTGTACCAGGTTGAGGACCGTGTTCAGGTTTAACCGTTGTGACCGATGTGTGTGTTGTTGACTGTGTGCGAGACACGTTTGTGCTTTATCGTTTACCCTGGGTGTGTGTTGACCTTTAAATTGATGTGGTTGCAGTTGGAGTGGGTTCGTTCGACCATGCTTTGTGAGTGTGGTGGGGTCCTGAGTTGAGGAGTGTGGTTACGAGTTCCGTGGGGATTAGTTGTGTGACGCAACCGTATGCCAGACCTAGTATGACGATAGATGTTGAGTAAGTTATGTTTGAGGCATGCCGCTTTTCGACCATATGACGGTACGCGGTACCCGTTGCTTGGCGGATGTATACCTACCTTTTTCAGGAGATGTGATGAAACGAACGATTGTTCCAAACCCCGCAGTGGTTATGAGGACCTTTGACTGGATGATCACGTTTGTGTGTTGCTTGCTCGTCTTGAGTGTGTTAGGCCGTGACAAGACCTGTTTGACGTTCTAGTGTGAACTATTTGGGAAACGGTTACTAAGAGAAATTGAGGAGTTACACCTTCGGATGGCTACGTCCTTGTCCGATTTTCGGAGTTTTCCGATAAGGCACCCATACCGAAGGAAGATCCCGGTATGGCAGGTCAAAACCGAAGTCGTTCTATCCGGTGTGATACCGGTACAGTCGAGGATCATGATAAGGAGTATCTACATCGAAGTTGTTGATGACGGTCCGCCGTCTACACTAAAAAAAAAATTGGAGTCTGTTAGAGGTTGCCAAGATCGTTTCTGGCATTCCTCAGTATCGGAGGTGGGTACGATTTACCCTTTGAGTTACGCGTTATTAGTCCATCGGATGTGGTAAACCGGATGGTTGTTCCGGACCGTGCAAGGACCATGAGATCCTTTGTCTTGGGGTAGAGGTTTTTACGTTTTACTTGATCGGGTAACCGTTTGTGGTTGGTCTTAGCATGGCGAATATTGGATTTCTGGTTAAGTTGTCCCTGTAAAAGTTACTAAGAAGGAAACTGAGTGGTTATGTCTACGTGAAAATTCCTACTTCAGTTCGCCTTGCGAGGTGTTTCGGCACGATATCTATGACCGACGGGAGATTCCGGTATAGAATATCCGGACCATTATAGAGTTTTTCAGTGCGACGTCTATACCGAGGTAGGATCCCGGTATAGGATGTTTGATACCGTCATCCGGTTTTCCTTAACGATTCGAGTGTTATTTGACATGTTGAATACATCAGCAGTCTTGAGCTATGGTTACTCGTTGAAACATCGGATTGTTGAGAAGGACTGCTTTTCACCGCCAAGTATGGCTTTCGACTAACTAGCGTGACCCAGTAAAGCGCGAGTAAGCAGAAGTCGCGTAAATGCAGAAACGGTTAAAGACCGAGTAGAGCCGATAGGAGAGTTACGCAGATGACCAACAACGACCTGTTGAGTTCCATTACGCGATCAGATCTTTCTGAAAGTGAACCCAAAAAGGAGCCTTAGCGGATCGACAACGACAGAGGCAAGTTGGCCCCGCAAGTTATTATTCAATGGAGGTCTTCTGACAGAGCCAGAACCGTTGTCTGGCAACTCCCACGTGTTCCGAACTACGGAAGTACACCGCGGCTCCCTCGCAGGTGAGTTATAATCGAACGTTCCCTAAAGATTTGGACAGAGGAACACGTTCATGTTAATTTTCGAGGACGAAATTTCTTTAAGGGGGGTAGATTGTAAAACCCACTTCGTGTAAAAGTGTAGTAAAGTGCAAGCTGAAACATGAGGGTAGAAGTCTGCAACAAGCTGTATTTCGAAAGAGAAAAAAATCAAAAAAAAAGAGAGAAGCATCAGTTTTGGGCCGAGCTCGAGTTTGGGCCAGCTCTGGCCCATTCGCATCAAGTGCGCAGCCCAGCCTGCAAGCCCAACCCAGACTCGCGCAGCTCCACTATAAAAGGGGCCGAAACCCTAAAACGGGTATTGTTCACCTCAGCCTTCACCTCTTCGTCTCCCTCTCGCCAGAAACCTCTCGACCCTTTGCCGGCGCACGTCCCGAAACTCGCCGGAAACACCTACGTCTTCCTCCCTCGCATAGCCACACCTCACCTCTCCTCTCCATCCTCTCAGAGCACGGTCACGCTCCCAACAGCGACAAGACGTCGCCGGAGTTCCTCGCGTCGGTTCGGCTGCTCCGAGCTGAAACCGAACGCCCTGAGTTCGTGAACGAGCGGATCGAACTCCCTCTCTCTTTCTCCTTCCCCTTTGGCTTCACCGTGACGGAAATCGTCCCTTTTCAGGCTCGATTCGAACGGTTTAGGTCGGAAACCCTCGTCGGCGACCTCGAGTCGTCAGATCTGAGCGAGAGGCAAGCGTGGGTTCTCGCCTGAGCCACCGCCACCACGACCTCGGGTTCGTCGTGGACCTGCCGCCTTCCTCCGCCTCTTTCCCTCGTCGTCGCACCTCACCTGCCACCGTGGAAGACCGCCGGAGCAACCCTTGCTCATCGGCGTCATGCCCAGCTCAGGCCGACCTCACCAGGCCAGATTGGGCAGGGCAAACCGGGCCTGGGGCCACAAGAGGACTGGGCTGAGACGGTCTTGGGCCTGGGGGAAAGATCGGGCCAGGCACACCAGAAGACGGGCCTTGACCCACTGTGGACTCGGGCCTTGGGCCCAGTTGGACTTCAGGACCGGGTCTAGACCGGGTTCGGGTTCGGATCCGGGTCAATCGGACTATTAAGGAAACCGTTTTCAAATCAGATTTAATTAACCGGTTTAATGAACTCAAGGTGAGATTTTGAACGGGAAATTCTTGGTTAAATCAGAGGACCCTTGGACTTTTATCTTTATTGATTGGACTTTTCTTTGTCAAATCTAGACGGGACTTCGCCCGAGAGCAAGGGCTTGGACCCGAGCTAGAAGAGCAAAGATCACGCCGGGACCCGTGTGAAGAACGGAGTGGCGACCACCGGGCTTATCACCAGAGTGTTGAGAGGAAGACCTCGAGGTAGGGAAAGCCTTAACTCCTCGTTTATGATGCTTAGTGTGCATGTTAGGCTAATAAAATTGGGAAGGTCCTAGAAATGCCTATAGGATGCGAATAACTAGCATAATTGTCTTTCAATTACTAATAACCGGAAGTGTCTAGTGGTGAATGATTATGATGTCAATCACTAGTGTAATTCGCTTTCAATAATTGTTTTACTGGTAGAGCGGCCTTGGCACAGCCCTCGGATTAGTTGTGTGTTAGGATCACATGTTTGGTTGTTTGGTTGTCTGGTTGCTTAGTGGATAGGCTAACGAGTCTAATGGAACTAGTTGAATTGCCTATGTGAATGCTCGATTGAAGGTTTTTATGATTGGTTGATTAAACTCGTACTTGACCGTTGATTGTATTTGAATGATTGCTTGTCTTCCTTAAATGGTTGATTGGAGCATCGAGTATGACTGGTTGTACCGAGCGGTACAATCAGGTGATCGATGCCCCGATGGGTCGAGACTAGTAAAAGAACGGTAAGTTGTGATTATGTGATTCGTGTGCTGTGTGTTGTGGTGAAACGGTGATGTGTGAATTACGTGTGACAGTGAATTGGTGGTTGTTGGGATTGGATTGCTTCGTGTTTCGGTTTGAGTGTGTTACTCAACTATTATCTGATTATTATTGAATTGCCCAAGTGTATGCTTCCTATGGGAGTAATACCTTGGTTCCCGAGGACATAAAATCCTTTGGAGACATTTCTGAGAATCCCGATGATAAGCGCCCCGAAGGGTTGTTTCCGGTCGCCTCAATGATATGCGTCTCCTCTAGATTTGAGGGAAAATCCGAGAGGACAGATCATATGTGGATCGGAGGGTGGTGACTTCATGTGCCACGGCATTGAGTGGATTACTTATTGCCCGTGATTGTTAAGAATTATCTTGTTGACTTTGCTGATAAAATTATTGAGTTTAACGTCCACCTTGTTATGTATTTTCCCTACTGAGCGCAAGCTCACCCCTATGAGTTTATTGTTGTGATTACAGGCTTGTTTGAGGAGTAGAGGCTCGGGAGCTTCTTGGTGTGGGTGTCTTGTAGAGACTTCGTTTTTATGTCATTTCAGTTTAGATCAAACTATGTTGAAGGATTATTATTACACCCCGGGAGGGTTATTTATGTTTTAAATTGAGTTATGTGGATTTGAGTTTTATATTGGAGATTAAAAGGAAGTTATTGTTGAGTTATTGCCTTTTTATTCGTTTGATCCTAGTCATGCCCCGAGTCCGGGCAAGAACCGGATTTGGGGCGTGACAAAAACTGGTACAGAAACACGGTTGAAACAGCACTGAATCGGGGGCGAAGTGATGAATATGCACAGAACTAGCGTGGAAAAAGGTTGAGAGAGTAGCAGAACTCAGTAGATATGGAGACTGCCGAAAAAGAAAAAGGAAGAAAAGGCTAATCCTAATGTAAGCGTGCATGTTGTTGATATGATTAAGTTAAATACAACTTTTTTTTTGAAACGGGAAAGAAGTAGTATTACGATTTCATCGTCCTTACAATGGGGGGCCTAACAGTCCCGGACACCAGCATTTGTCCCGATCGGCCGTGGCCCATCGGGCGCACATGGTTCCATACAAAAAGTCTGCTTTTTTTCGCAGATCCAAACTCAAGAATTCCTCGATCCACTGTTTCAAAAAATTATTGACTAACAAAATAGAACCTATCTAACCAAAATCTTATTCGCCCTAAACCAAATAACCTGAAAGGATAGATAGTCTTGGTACCGGATTCCCCGAGACTTCCCGGCTTTAGTGTTAGTCTTAGTGCCCGTAGTTCAATCCTAAATGTCCAAATGTACATATCATCGTTAGCAATAAAATTAAAGCGGCTTTATATTACTTATGTGTTGGAGTAATATATCGACGTGTGCTCTGATCTATGCCCACCATGCGAATAGAACCATAGATCGAGATAGATCACACTCGATGGGTCCCTAGTCAACAAAGCTTCACTAGAAGCGACTAGTATGAAAGATGGCTCTTTATGGCTTACGTTCTGTTTGTCATTGGAATGAGATTCCGGAGTCTGATCATAGATATCATGTGGGACATGATATTGGACGACCCGCCCTGAATATGTGCCATAGATTAAGTCATGAACATATTCAGTGTCGTAGCTTGTCATGTATCCTTAGACCAAGGAGTCTTTGTGATCGTTATGTAGTCAACAACTGAGTTTGACCTGAGCCTAACGTTGTCCGTAACAGGGCTTCCATAACGGCCAGGATTGGCTTGGGGACGGGCTACATGAGTGACATGAAAGACGGCTAAGGGATTTATCCCTCATACTGAGGTATGAGAAAGATATCGGTTCTCGGCCGCTTGATCGAGAGTGAGTGAAAGAATAGCATGGCCATGCACATGATACTGGGTATCATATCTTTAGTCATCTCACATATCAAGGAACATTGATTGAGAATCATAAGGATGACGGCTCTATGCCTTATCTCAATCAGGATATCGGAGATAAAAGGATAATGACAGGGATGACGGAAAGGTTAGAATCGACAGGGTCGATTCGTTATGCAGTGTCAGGCAATACTAAAGTCTCGTTAGTTGCCACTTAAATAGGATCAAGTAAAATGGGATTTTACGTTGATCTATTGACATGCATAAACCTAAGGGTCACACCGGAGGATGAAACTCATTGACACATATATGGAGAATGGCCAAAAGGGAGTTGTCTCGGGATATGACCAAAACTGGGTTTTGGGTCATGTGCCCGTAAGTGAATAGGACTTTACGGATCGAGACAAGGCTTGGAGTCTTGGGATTGATCGCGTCGGATAATGTTGGACATTTCCGGTATGGAAGGCTTGGAGGCGATGAGCGAATCACGAGACCTCGTTGGAAATGGCCATGGGCCATGTTCCAAGAGGCCCATGAAAGGCCCATGCAACCAAGGCCCATGGAACTAATTAATCAAGTCTTGATTAATTAGTACTAAGTAAGCAAGACAAGGATTAAGGTGTTGGTGATTCACCACCTAACCCAATCTTGTCTTGCCATACTTTGTCCTATTTACACCTTACTTGACACCATACTTGTCCCATGCCTTTAGTTGGACAAGTATGGGTTTTGTTATGTTTAAGTCATTTTTTTCAACATAACAAACACAAGACAAGAATAGGAAACACATTTTCTCTCCCTCTTCCATGGCCATTTCGGGTTTGGCTAGTTTCCACCTCCATGTTTGTGTTCTTGAGTCCTCAAAGAGAAGAACTACGTGGCTTTGATTCCCATGTGGATACGTAGGCGTCTTGGAGACTCAAGCCAATCATTCGTTAACCGGTGTTCTTGTTTTGGTAAGAACTAGTGCTGAATTTTTCTCTTGTGAATCCATTCTTTGTTAGTTGTTTCATGGTTTTAATCGTCTCTTGGTTTTCATTGATTTTCCGCTGCGAGTTGGTTCATCTCCAACCCTACCTCGAGACCCAACATTTAGACGTCCCGGGTCTGTGGGTATAGGTCCCTGACGGTCCTTCCCACCCCCGCCCTGGAGGATCAAATGTAGATCCTCGGGCTGACTGCACGTTCCTGTACTTGCTCGACGGCAATTGGCCTTGTCTTGGACTCCGGCTTATGACCCGTCTTGATTACTCTGGGTCTTGGCCAACGGCCGTAGTGAATCGCAGGATCCCCCGGCGGGCTAGGGTGCAGTTCATCAAGTCTCCCTACCTCGGATCGGGTTTTTTCCACTTTTCCCCAATCTTCAGATGTGGATTAGGGCTTGTGGCTTCCCTGTCATGACGTTTGGCTAGTGTTGGAGTTGGGACCAGAACTCGGACAGTAGTACTCCGAGTGCCTTGGCTTGTATGTCCCCTCTTGTTCACGAACTTCTGAGGGTGTACTTGCCCCGTGATTTGAGGGTTCATCCTGGGGTTTATCCCGATTCCCGACTCGCCATATCCTAGTTGATAGGCCGAGGACCAGGAGAAGGAATGCACTGGATCCCATTGGTATGTCGGGAATCCAGTGTGTTCCTGAATAGGGTTAAATACAACTCTAATGAGTGATTCAGATACAAGATATGGGTAATCCTATTTACAAAATACAAATGAAAAAAATTATCTAACAATCAAGACAGAATACGAGATTTGTTCGAAGGACGATCAATCAAGTACATTTCTCAACAATGAAAGGTGCTCTCTTAGACCAAATGGTATCTAAAACATGATGAAATTAAAACGACCAGATCAACTTTTGCATGTGCTTCACTTTTCCAAAGAACTTCCTTCTCTTTTCTCTTTCCAAGCAAAATCTTATAACCAACCTGAAATAGAGAACTTGTTGATCGATCATTCTTGCTGAAAGTCTACCTTAGACGCGTCTTCGAATCCTCAACTATATCTCTTACCAACATAGGGAAAGACTTGGCACCCACTCTACCTTCAATTGGTCCATTCATGAGCTATATGCCTATATCATAAAAGGAGCGTTCTGATGAAATTGGCCGATCAATAGACAGACACATCGTAAAGTGATGAGCATCCATTGAAAAGCACTACCAACAAAAATAAGAATGAATATTAGATTTTATCAAATTTAAAACCAACGACTACGAGAAGATAACTTGCTCATATACAATCAATGATGTTTACACGTCTCATTATGCTTAGAATATGTCTTAAATCTATATGCACTCTTACCATCGTTAGTTGGTGAGCTCGGGGTGTAACATCATGGTTCTTTGACCATTAACGTCGTGCGAACTACACCCCCGCACCCTGCACCGCGATTCGTGCGGATATGGTTCGTGGTTCGCACCATACACGCTTTGACGTGTATGCTTCATGAACCATGCACCACACTGTTGGAAAAGTGGCTGTCAAAAGACTTTTGGTTTTTGCTTTGGGTACCACATCGGAAACAAAGGGGGAGTTAGTTGAGTTAATAAACTCACCCCCCCCCCCCCCCCCATCCTTGCTCAACAAGTTCTTGGGCTCCCTACGCAGGCTAGGCCGGAATGAGCCTCGCGCCCGTCGCTGCCGTCGTTCGTCCGGGTCGGGACGGGCCGGGTTCGGGTGGAGCCCCTAATGACTTAAACGTTTTTTGCACTTATTTCGTTGGCGTTTTTACCTTTTTACCCCTGCACCTTTCGAACCTATAAATAGATCGTTCTGTACTCGTTTTTCAACTACGATTTTCAACCAAACCCGAGCCAAACTATACTCGGTTTTACTCTCTTCCTCTTTCGTTTTACTACACCCTTGTTTTGGTGCTGTTCTGCTGCTTCCACATCCAGTAGAGCGAGTGGGCGCGCTGTTGGGTAGAGTTGTGTAACCTTGGGGAGAAAACGTTGTTGATCGCCACCTCGGTCACTCGAAAATATTGCTTTCAAGTCAGTGGTTAAGTCACGCCACAGCTGATAGCTTACCAACGAACCACTGATACTTTGTGCAACCAGCTGCTGATAGTTTGTGCTGTGAAGTGCTGATAGTTTGTGCTGCGAAGTGCTGATACTTTACCACTCATCTGCTAATCGGCTTCTGCACGTCCAACCGGTTGGTTCTTTCCAGTTTTCAATTGTTTGCATTGTTTAGTTATGTTCCCTTCATTCATCAGTTCTGCATACATATTCCAACACACACCAGCGCGAGTTGCGATGCGGTGCACGACTCACTTTCGTGTGTCGCGGTGTGTGGTCCGTGCGAGTCGCGCCCGATCAATGTTTGCGTGACACATGTCCCCAATGTTTTTTTCAATTAAATTTAATATAAAATAATACAATTATTTTAAATCCGATTTTGTGTAAACGGTGTCTATAATTTATAAATTTATAGTCATTAGGTTCGTATTGTTCTAAATAATTTATTTACTGTCGTTGATCATAAAAAAACATTGATTTACACTTCGAATCAAGACTGTACCAAAATTGATTTACGCTTCGAATCGTGAATGTATTCTTTGGTTTTTATTAAAAAAAATTGAATAACTATAAGCTGAAGTTTAATTTTCATTTTAGCTAATTAATTAATTCATTCATTCATTTTATCAAATTTTTTCTAAATTTAATTTAATATTTACTGTTTTAAATATGAATTAAATAAATTCAGCAAAAACATAATTAAATATCCACTCAGCATCCACTCAGCACCTATATGAACCCCTGACCCACATACGATCCGCACAATGTGGTGTTTTTTTAAAATCAGAAGTTCGAATCACAATTCATTATAGTAAGTCAGCACATGATTGCGAACCCCTGACCCCGAATTCCTGATCCTAAGATGTACATGCTTTTAGACCCAGCGTGATCCCCGATGGGTTACGTGTATGTCTTATTTTTCTAAGGAACGATATTCCTAGTTTCCAATTGTATGTATGTAACACAATTGACGACATTGCAAAATGAAGTAAAGCAATAACTTGCCGATGAAGAAGATTCTACCGTTGATATCTTTTGGTTTTGTGAAATATGCACTTTGAAAACGCAGAAATATTCGAAAATGGATGTTTGAGAAAACAAATGGAAGAGAGCAAGAACCTTAGAAAAGCAGAATTGCTAAATATAGTTCACTTTCAAGTCCATAAAGCCTGAGTTAAATGTGTTTGTTTCAATTGCTTTCTGTACATGGAACGAAAATGAAACCTCTCAAAAGATTGAAAATCATGACCTATCAGATCAATGTGGAAGCAAGGTATCTGGATTTTCTTTATAGTGGTTGTGAGGAGATCGACAGTTAAAACGTGCCAATGTTTTGTGGTTGTAAATCACCAAAACTCGTACGTTCTATTAACTTTGTCTTAACATGAATTCAAATAAATAAAACATGTGTGCCTACAATTGAATACAGTTGAAGTGTCACCTGTCTAGAAAACATAAATTTAATGATCACTCGATGAACATCTTAATCTATAGTTTGTAAATACTGAATGAGTCTTTAAGTCGGTTTCTTTTTACAAACTTTGTATGACCACCCTTTTCTCTTTTGTAAGAGAGAGACTCTCTCGCTTCTCTCTATTCTCCGAACCTAATCGCTCGTGTCATCCTCTTTGTCATGTCATTTTCGATATTGGACATGGCTCCGGCCATGGACATCATAGGGGTACCTTCTCTGTCCCCTTTCTTTCCCTCCCTTCCTTCGTTTCCTTCTTCCCTCCTCCTCTCATTTTCCCCCTTTTTTGACTCTAGCCGCTCATCCTTTGACACAGACGACTTCGCGTCTCCAGATCTGTTAATGGGAGGTGTTTCTCCACCGATCCAGGTGGGGATCGTCGTATTTCTGGAACCTTGCCTCATATCTGCTCCTAGGCGAAGAGCTCTTGGCTTCGTGTGTTCTCCAACTCCATATCCACTTTATTCTCCTCTGTTCTTGGTTGTTCGGGTTTCGGGTTTCAGGTCTCGTCGGAGCGCGTGGATTACGGCGAGGGGTTGGTGTCACGCCCCAAATCCGGTTTTGACCGGACTCGAGACGTGAACTAAAAACGATGAATAAGTAATAATCACTAAAATAAACTTTTAAATAAATAACTTCGAAAACTGGATAATCCGCAATAATCAAAGAGTCAGAATCTCAAAATGAAATAACAGCATCATGTTTTTAAACAAACGGAAGAAGTACGTCTCTACTAAGTTACTCCCAGACTCTCAGTGAGCTCCCGAGCTCTGAGGTGTACTACAACCTACTCAGCAAAGAAACCTGTAAAACAACAGTAAACACGAAGGGGGTGAGCTTTCGCTCAGTAGGAAAAAGTAATAAGATTAAGAGGCCCCTTTTTACAGTAAAACCTATTAATACAATTAACCAACCGAAATTAAATAAGAAAACGAGAGCCATAATAATTTAGAAAAGGCAACACTCTAGAGTATCAATGCAGAGATAACAAGTGTAACGAGGAACTAATTAAATTAAAGGAGCACACCAATACCCGAATGATAAATATCAAATCCATGACCCTGATCCATACACTGATCTGTACATCATATCATATTGCCCCTCGGTCCAGAGGAGACACATGCCGTCAGGACTTCCCGAAGCATTCCCTCAGAATGCGTATCGTCGGAGATCCCGGAAATGTCTCCAAAGGACCATAGATCATCGGGACGAAACCAGTAACAAGTAACATATCGTACCGGAAACGCACATCGGCCTAGATATCTTCCCGGACTACCCCCTCGGGACGAACAGTCGCACGCCATACCGGAAACGCACATCGGCCTAAACGTCTTCCCGGTAACGCACATCGGGGTCTATAATCATATACCATACCGGAACCGCACATCGGACTAGGTATCTTCCCGGCATGTCCACCTCGGGGTCCACACTCACATCATACCGGCAACGCACCTCGGTCTAGATGTCTTCCCGGCATGTCCACCTCGGGGTAAATAACCAACACCACACAATGGCATAGCAAACACAATATAACGACACGTAATGTCGAGCAAGTTTACCACAACACGTCACATGGAATTCATGTCAATAATCACGCTTACCAGTATGACTTACCAACCACGTTCATCGGTCTATCACTCACCCGATCATACCACCGGGCACAATCACATCACATTCAGGCATTCATTTAATTAATCGATCATTCAAACATTCAATCAATCATTCAAGCATTCATTCAATCATTCAAGCATTCAATCAATCATTCATGTCACAAGCATCACAAATTGGTTTAGTTAGACTCTTATCTTAGCCTAAAGGTTAAGCAAGCGAGGCATGTGAGGCAATCACAAACAATCCTAAGGCTCATCACGGCCATTCTACCAGCACGACAATTTCCAAAGATATTGAAAGCGGCTAACTAGTGAATCACATCCTACATGTTACTAAGACTCGTTCGGTTATTATTATAATTGAAAAACGATTATTCTAGTGAATCATATCCTATATGCAATCTAGGACCTTTCCGGTTATTATTATCCTATAGGCATACTACATCGTTATTTAAATTATCATATGAGTTTAGTACTTTTCCCTACCTCAAGACGAATTGACATCTACGTCTCCTAGCTGCTGACGTCCTGGCTCGCTACTTCCGGTCTTCTCTTCGATCGAAGCCGGACTCTAAATCAACACGGGAAGCTATAATTAAAATCGGTTCCAAAGTTAAATTAAAAGTCACGAACAGTCCATTTTAAATTTAACAGTTGTCCTTTAAACTCGAGCGGGATAAAACCGGGTTTATTCGACGAATCGGGTTCCAGCACTCGAGCTCCGAGCACAAAACCCGGTGCACGATTCCCGAGGCACGAATTTCGATTCTGCGTTTCCGCTTTTTAATCCCGTCCTAAGTCTAATTAACAATCCGGTTTAGACGTTCGGTTTTCCAAAACCATCCAACAGTCCCAAAGTCCTTTGTTTTCGATTATCGATCCGGTAATTCGATCCAAACGGTTCAGCTTCGTTCCACAGTCCCAAAATTAAACCTTTTAAATTAAATCTATCTTTTCTTTCAATTTCTTTTATTTTATTGGTCCAAAATCGATCTGAACCAAAACTGTTTTTTTTATTTTAGAAAACCTTTTAATCTCTTTTCCATTTATTTCTCTAATTAAAACTTTTGCTTCAAAATAAAATCCAGATCCAAACGCACGGGAAAGACAGAAAAAGGGAAGGAGAGGGTTTCGGTCAGATTTCGACCGATAACGGCGAAGATGTCGGCGACCAAAACCTCGTGGTTTTGTGATTCTCACCGTGGGGGGACAAAGGGAGGCGGCGGAAGGGTTGAGCACGGCTTGACGCGGTCGGAGGTGGGTTGCAGTGGTCGGAACGAGCGCGGAAAAAGAAGAGGAGATGTGGAGAGCGAGAACGGTCCGACGAACCTGAGCTGGACGGAGAGGGAGGCTCGGGCGGCAGAGGGATCTGAGAGAGAGGTGGAGAGAAGAAGATAGAGAGAGGAGGGTCGGCGAGGCTAAGGGGAGAAGATGGTGGTGGCAATCTCTGAACGGGAAGAAGAAGGCGAGGGAGCGAGGTCCGAGAGAGGGGCAGCCAAGAGGTTCGACGAAGAAGAAGAAGAGATCGGGAAGAGGGGCTGCGCGAGTGGGGGAGAGGAATGGTTGAAACCCTAAAAAAAGGGTTTAAGTAGTCGGCTTTGGGCCGGGTCTGCGGATCGGGCCTGGTCCGCCCGGTCCAGCCCAAACTTTTTTTTTTGAAATTCTTTTTAATTCGCACTCGTTCCAAATTTTTGATCAGTTTTCCAACCAAGACGCTTCACGTTGATAAAAAATAATATTTTAAATCTTTTAATTGAGCCGGTCTTTACAGTCTACCCCCCTTAAAAGAATTTCGTCCTCGAAATTTACAACAGAAGTAATCCAAGGGTCGAAAGAGGTGGGGTACTTCGCGCGAACCTCGTCTTCGCGTTCCCAAGTTGCGGTGACAATGTAAGGCGATATGCAACGACTCTAACTCTGCTCAGACCTCGGAAGGTCCGAAAAGTCGCAAGGTCAGCTTGCCTCCGTCGCGGTTGAACCGCAAAAGGCCCTTTTTCGGCTTGCTACCAGAAATACGTGATCACCGACTGTAACTCAAAGGTCCAAGTCGTCTATCTGCATAACTCTTCTGTCGGCTCTGCGCGGTCTTTAACCGTTCCCAAAACAACGTAACCTTTGCTTAAACGTACACATTAGTTTCAAGACTTATGATGTACTCTTTATAAGGGTTAGTTTGTTCATGTTGGAGGTGCCGATCAGACATTCTCAGATTATAACGAGGGTTCTCTTTTGGTTTCGTTTTCTTTTTGAGAACTTGAACTCTAAATAATAATAAAAATTGTTGATCGAAAAATAATTAAATAATTAGTTGAAATTGTAAATGTGATTCCTAAGAGCATCCACACCAAGCAAAGGGTGCACGCGAGGGGGGGGGTCGGGAGCAGCAGTAGGAAGGAACCGGGGTTTGGAGTTCGGTCGGTGTGGGGCGGGGGGCGTGCAGGGCGCGGTGGAGGAGAGGGAGTGGGAGGGTTCGGGGGGCAGGGGTGCGAGGGAAAATTCAGTCATGCGCTTCGCTGCCCCTCTGCCCCTCTCTCGTCCACTCCGAAGCTGCCACATGTCCAAGGAAAAAAATTACCGTTGCTCTCCAGCAACGGTCGGCAACGGCTAGTTGTATTTTTTTATATAAAATAAATAAAAAATACATTTAAAAAAACTTTTTCAACCACTATAAATACCCCTCGCCTAACGCCGCAACGACGAAGCCGAACTTCGTGCTTGGGAGCGAGGACTCCGGCGTAGAACCGAGCGCATGGTACAGAGAGAAATGCCACAATGGGAGGCATGGAGGCGACGGCTCGAATCAGGAGAAGGTTCCCGGACAGAGATCAACAAAAGGCGTGAGCAAGGCCACGACAACCTGATGAGGGATTATTTTGTCGAGAATCCGATCTATGGCCCCGAATTGTTTAGGCGACGTTTCCGTATGTCCAGACCATTATTTTTACGTGTTATGGAAGCGGTTAAGTCTCACGACAGGTACTTCGTTCAGGGTCGTGACGCTGCACGGCGGTTGGGGTTATCAACGCACCAGAAATACACCACCGCGATACAAATGCTAGCCTACGGGTGCTCTGCCGATTCATTGGACGACACACTACGTATGGGGGAAAGTACTATACTCAAATGTGTTAGACGTTTCTGTAAAGCCGTTATTGCGGTTTTCTACGAGGAATACATGCGGAGGCCGAATGTGGCGGACATGGCGCGATTACTTGAGTCGGGCAATAGCCGAGGCTTCCCCGATATGATTGGCAGTCTTGACTGCATGCATTGGGAGTGGAAGAATTGCCCAGTCGCATTGCAAGGATCGCATTAACATGGAAATCACGTGAACCCAACAATTATGCTGGAAGCGGTTGCGTCTCGTGATACGTGGATCTGGCATGCGTTTTTCGGTATGGGTGGTACGAACAACGACATTAACATCCTCAACGTCGGCCACTTATTCGACGAGTCTTTCTGTGGTCATGACATCACCGTGGATTACGAGGTCAACGGGCATCGCTACAACAAGCCGTATTATTTAGTTGACGGAATTTATCCGCAATGGGGTCGGTTCGTCAAGTCGATTCGTCATCCCTTTTCCCGCAAATAGAAGTTGTTTGCCAAATAACAAGAAAGTGTCCGTAAAGGTATTGAACGGGCCTTTGGAGTCCTCCAAGCACGGTGGCACATCATGTCAAGGCCCGCTCGGATCTGGGATAAAGCGACTTTGGCTGATATGATGCATTGTTGTATCATTCTACATAATATGATCGTGGAGGACGAACGCAATCGATATGAAGTAGGGGATAACAGTTTGTTTTTTGAGCCCCCTCCGGAATTACCTCAGGGTTTGGCACCCCCTCAAGCATGGAATCGATCAATGCTCTTGACGTACCACCAGGAACTCCAAGCGCGAGTTAGTGTCATCAATGATGCGACTCATCGGCAACTTCAAGAATACCTTATGGAGCACTTATGGAATCGGTCGGGCGGAACTTACAACTCAAGTGATTCAGATGACTGATATGTATTTTTTTTAGGTTTTTATGTCTTTTTTTAATTTATGTATTTTTTTAATTTCGTATTATTATTAATGAAATTTTCTTTCTATTTATGAATTTTATTTCTATTTTATTTAGTAGTTGTTGATTTAAAAATAACGTTAACAGATTCAGGCAAAAGCTTATTTAATTACACAGTCAGTATTTCTAAAAATCAAGTCCCTCATACAAGCCCCTCTGATGTGCAATACAAAAAATTTAAGGGGGCAGGAGGCTGAACCCTTCCCAATCAGCAAATGATTCAACCACAGGGTTCGTGATCCCCCAATTATGTGGATGCTCTAATGTGCCAGGGTATTTTGCATCAAGTGGAGGTTCATGCTACCATTTTCATCTACTCAACCACATTGTTGGACCACCGTACCTTCTCATCGACATCGACATTATTCTTGTTTTCCCTGTGTTATAAAACCATTCTATATTTTCTTCCGATGATGGATATACGTTTACGTTTATATTATCTTTTTATGTAAAGTAAGTCAGATTTTATGTGATCCAACTTTCACATGATGTTAACAAGACATAGTTATTTACGAAAGAACTATAAAACATAATTGGTTGTTTATTTGGAAGATCATATTCAACTGTATCAGTACATATAAAAGCCATTAGTTTTTTGAACTCTGTATGTTTTTTTATCAATAAAACAAATTTAAATTGAAACTTTTTTGAGAAAAAAAAATACAATGATTTAGCTACATGTCATCCAAAAAACAACCAATAAAAAAAAGATCGAATATTTCTCAGCCTTAATCGAAACCAAAAATCTCACACAGATCAAACTAAACAATCGATTCTAAAAGGATCCAACCAAAAGCAACTGATCGTACACGGATCAAACCAAAAAAAAAAACTGACCCTACACGGATCTAAACAATACAACAACCGATCCGAGAATTGGGGCAGGCACACAAGAAGAATTGTTGACCTAATCAAAGTTGAACCAAACTCCCTGAATCATTAGTAACACTCACTACTAAAGAGGAGAGTACTAAAAATATCGGTGGCCAGGACCGCGATCGGCAGACACAGAATCATTGATAAATCACCAAGACACGCCAATCCCAACAATTAAAACGAAAGGCTTCAGACCATGGAACAACCTTAAACACTCGCTGACGGCAAAGACCAATACCTATAACCGGCAAGCTCGAACACCAAACAACGGGTTGAGAAGAAGCGAAGTCAATCGAATAAATTGAAAGGAGAGGGAGGGAGAGGAATGCCAAACAAAGATCAGAAGACAGCTAACCACACATAGTGCCCAAGAAGTCCTCGGGAGGCTGAAACACTAGAAGTAACTAGAGTAGCTCAGCAACGATCCACACCCGATAGGATGTAGAAGCGCATCCCATGATTTGAGCTGCAACTAGAGACCTCAAATTACCTGAGAGAAGCTCCTCCGTCGAAACCTCTCCAACGAAACCGCGAGAGACAGAGCAGACGCTAAAGCTCGCACTCAGCCCTCTGATACGTAATTCTGGTAAATACCGAAAAGAGGCCCAAAAAGGGGGAGGACCGGTATGTCTACCGAGTATGAGCTCAGAACTCCAAGCCGACAGCAGTAAGTAAACACTTCTGAGAAACCAAAGCTGGAAAGTGAGCTGAGCAATCCGAAACCGAGACTGGTAACCCCTCGCCGACCGAAAACAAAGACCCAAAGGAGAAGGCCTGTAATGATACCGAGTTATATCCAAACCGGTCCCTGACAAAGGAGACACCAAAGCCAGCAAGCAGAGCAACAAACAACTCCGACGGAAAACCCCCCAAACACCACATGACAGTCAGGCATCCGTAATAGCGAAAGTTCCAGAACCACAACAAAGCAAATACCCGGAAGGTTAAGAAACGTTTTCCACAGTAGAACTGGAACTGATCGCCAAAGAGAAAACATGTAGCACGGGCTTTGTCTGGAGATCGGAGCATTTATCCTAGCCACCGACAAAGGATATGATGCGCTGAGGGACAATAACCGAGAAATCAATGGAGAGAAAATCCAAGGCCGAGAGACGGATATCACGGGATACCGGAAAAACAAACAGTGGCTAGGGGGTCATTGGAAACCGTTCTCAACGAGACAAGTTCCCGGGGTCGGATGGCCTCAATCCAAAATATTTCCATCATTATTTGACGACGGTTCATGTAATAACCACTCCGGGTCAACGCCAGTCAAACCTGCGAAAAACAGGAAAATTTAAATTTTTTAAGACAGACACTTAATTGAACCTAAATTGAACCCGAGGGTCATCCCGGAATTAAGGTAACCCCGATATCGACCAAAGTTGTAAGACTCGCTCCCGGTCGAACCGGCGGCTTTCCAAGCAAGTTTGACTTGCTACTGGAAAGTCAACCGATGACTCAAGAAGTCACTCGGGACTTTTCCGGAACCCAAACGACTTAGCCATCATAACGGTTGGCTTAAGGGGAGAAATTCCTTTCGTTTGAGTATAATGTTGGAGAAAGTCAATTTTGGTCAATTCGAGACTTTTATCGACTAAAAGCATTATTTTATTGTGCTGGAAATTATTTTGGAAAAATACCTAACCTATTTGGACACTTGTCCCTTTTTGGTTGAAAGAGAGAAAAGGGAGTAGTCTTAGACCCTTTTACCCTCCCAAAAGCTTCTACAAGGGATTCTAGCTCAAGGGCTTTTGGTCATTTGACACATCTAGGTATTATATGAGTTTGGAAAAGCAAAATCAACTCATTTCTTTTGGTGTAGCCGAAATTTGGAGGAGGAGCAAGGGAGAAGAGCTCCCATGGAGCTTTGAAGGAAAATCAAGGAAGAAGAGGCCACTTGAAGTCTTCCTCTAGCCATCCCTCCTCAAAATCACTACCATCTTCTTCATCTCAACATTCTAGAGGTAATGGAACTCTCTAATCCTCATTTCTCTTCATCTCTTTTCATGGGTTTTGGGTGAAATTGCTAGATGTTGTTGGGTTTGAGTAGAAATGATGGGAGATGTTGTTGATGAGAAGCTTTGTTGGGTTTTTGTTGAGAAATCATTAGTTTGTTGGAGCTTTTGAGTTGGGTTTGATTTGATTAATCATTGGAAACTTATTTGTGTGTTGATTCCTACCATGGGTAGAGGAGTATTGCAGGAGTTGGACTGTTTTGGGAGTTGGAAGGGGTAAAATTTGGGGTTTGAAGGTGTTTTTTCGGAGAAAAGGAGCTGGAGGTTGAAGAAGGGCGAAACTGCCCTGGTGCGCCACGGATCCGTGACGGATCCCGTGACGGGCGACGTCACGGCTCCGTGAGGGAGTCCGTGACGGCACTCGTCACGGCTCCGTGATGGTAACCGTGATAGTTGGCCTCACGGATCCGTGACCAGGTCCGTGGCAGACCAGGGTGGGGGTTTCTTTGAGGGTTTTTCGCCTTGGTTGATCTTGGTTTTAAGATGAACCTTGGAGGGGCTTTGGGGTTTTGCTTGCTGTTTAAGTGGAGTCTAATTAACGTTTCTTTGTGTCCAAGACTTTGGGGATCGAGCTAGAGGAGCAAAGACCACGCCGGGACCCGAGTGAAGAACGGAGTGGTGACCACCGGGCGTCATCAAAGTGTTGAGAGGAAGACCTTGAGGTAGGGAAAGCCTTAACCCCTCGTTTATGATGCTTAGTATGCATGTTAGGCTAATAAAATTGGAAAGGTGCTAGATATGCCTATAGGATGCGAATAACTAGAATAGTTTCCTTTCAATTACTAATAACCGGAATTGTCTAGTGGTGAATGAATAGGATGCCAATCACCATCGTAACTCGCTTTCAATACTTGGGAATTTCTTGTCTGGTAGAGGAGCCTTGGCAAAGCCCTCGGATTAGTTGTGTGTTAGGATCACATGCTTGATTGTTGGTTGTTAGTGGATAGGCTAAAGAGTCTAACGGAACTAGTTGAATTGCATGTGTGAATGCTCGTTTGAAGGTTTATGATTGGTGGATTAAACTCTCACTTGACTATTGAATGTATTTGAATGATGACTTGATTTACTTAAATGGTTGCTTGGAGCATCGAGTATGACTGGTTGTACCGAGCGGTGCAATCAGGTGATCGATGCCCCGTTGGTTCGAGACTGGTAAGTGAACGGTAAGTTGGGATTGTGTGATTGGTGTGCCATGATTATGTGATTCGTGTACAGTGTGTTGTGGTGAATTGGTGATGTGTGAGCTATGTGTGGCAATGAATTGGTGGTTGTTGGGATTGGATTATTTCGTGTTTCGGTTGAGTGCGTTATTCAATTATTAACTGATTATTATTGAATTGTCCAAGTGTATGCTTCCTATGGGAGTAATATTCTTGGGTCTCGAGGACATAAAATCCTTTGGAGACGTTTCTGAGAATCCCGATGTTAAGCGCCCCGAAGGGTTGTTTCCGGTCGCCTCAATGTTATGCGTCTCCTCTGGATTTGAGGGACAATCCGAGAGGACACATCATATGTGGATCGGAGGGTGGAGACTTCATGTGCCACGGCATTGGCTGGTTTACCTTTTTCCCGTATTTGTTATGAGCTATCTTGTTGACCTTGCTGTTGAATTGTGGATCTTGTTGACTTTGCTGTTGATTTATGGAGTTTAAGGTTCACCTTGTTTTGTGTTTTCCCTACTGAGCGTAAGCTCACCCCTGTGAGTTCATTGTTGTGTTTACAGGCTTGATTGAGGAGTAGAGGCTCGGGAGCTTCTCGGTGTGGGTGTCTGTAGAGACTTCGCTTTTATTTCTTTTGTTTAGAACAGATTTTTGTGGAGGATTATTATTACACCCCTGGAGGGTTATCTATGTTTTAAACAGATTTTGTGGATTTGAGTTTCTTATTGGAGTTTTCAGGAACTTATTGTTGAATTGTTACCTCTTAAATCATTTATTACTAGTCATGTCTCGAGTCCGGGCAAGAACCGGATTTGGGGCGTGACAATTTGGTATCAGAGCCTGGTTTCATTTGAAACAGGTGTCTTATGAACTGATTTTCAAACCTCGGACCGAAGTCAATTAGGTGGGTAGAGTTAGGGAGTCTGAGTCGTGAGTCGCTTTAATGGTTGTCCTAAATGGAACCTTACGCTACAATGTTTGCATTACTTGATTGGTATCCTCTCCCTAGTGATCGGTGAAGCCGAATGGTTGAGATCGGAATTGGATTAACGGTCAATGACCGAACCGCTATGTATTCATGGTAGGGTGAGCCAACGGTTGGTGGTGTTGCCATTTTGGTGTAGTACTTCGAAAATTTTCAAGTGTAGTTTGGACCTGTTCAAGTTCTGACTTGTGGTTGACTGCTGGTCTGGAGCATGAGTACTCCATGTGTGTTGGTATTGTGTGTTTTGGGTGGGGCGCGAGAACCCGTAACCCTTTGTATGAGAACTTGTTTGGGACACGAGAATCTCGTATGCCCTTGTGTGGTGAGATTGGGACACGAGAATCCCGTATGCCCTTGTGTGGTGAGATTGGGACACGAGAATCCCGTATGCCCGTGTGTGGCGAGTTTGGGGCACGAGTACCCCGTAGTATTTGGGAGCACGAGAACTCCGTTTATTGATTGCGTTGTGTACTTTAGGAGCATGAGAACTCCGTTTATTGACTGTGTAATGTCTTTGGCTGAGCATGAGAACTCGGTGTACTTTTGCCTTATGAATGTGTGTTGGTACTTGTCCCGCTTAAGCGGAGGGTTAAGGGAAAATACGAATGGGTCATGCCGAATTTTCAGTAGAACTAAAAGGTTTGCACCATCATTGGTTGAGTCAGGGGCGTCACTGTAGTTAAGCATGATGGTTCGATTGTCTAGTTGTTACAATGAGGTTCGGGGACGCCTGAATCGGGTTGTAACAACATGAGATCGACACGAAAAGCTTTGGGTAAAAGTTAAGAAATGGAAATCTTGGGAAGGGAAGGAAGGGTTGAGGGTGATTGTTGAATTGAATTGCGTTAAGTGATAAACCCCTCTTGTGGAAGGATACCCGAGAAAGGGGTATGCCTTTTGATTTGTGCTTTGTATGATGTGCTTGAGTTGGAACCCTCTTGTGGGAGTTGGTGGTTGATTGCTAAATCGCTGGTTGTTGTTGTGAGACGCATAGAGATGCGAACTTGTGTGCTTTATTATATGAGTATATATATATCTACTAGTGTGGGGGGCGTAACTGTGGGTGACTTGTGTGACGCGTGTGATCGTCCTTGTAACGTGTGAGAACCGTTGTTGAACTAAGTACTGAACATGTGCGTTATCCGTGCAGGCGGATAGACGACATGGCTCGTACGTATGTTCCGAGAGGTACCCGGAGCCGCCCAGCTGGGGGCCCGAGTCGGGCACCTGCCGCTGACCAGGAGGGGGCAGCTGACTCCCAGGATGCTGCTTCCACAGAGCATCAGCGCTTTGAAGGTGGACCAACAGGGTCGCCACCCAGGGCATCTCCAGTCGCAGAGCCAACTCAGGCGACCCCTCTCAAGGAGGTGGTTCGCGCTGTACTAGCAGCCTTGAGTGCGTAGCAGGGGACTATAGCACCGGCACCAGAGCTCGTGCCTGTTGCTTCAGCATATTTTGGGGAGAGGCCAGGACAGTGTGATAGCCTCACGGCCCATTCGCTCAGAGAGTTTCGTAGACTTGGTACGCCGACCTACTCTGGGGGAGCGGACCCTGAGGCAGCTTCGGGCTGGTTGGAGCGGGTTACCCGCAACCTCGATACCTCTGGTGTATCGGAGGGGCGCTTGAGGGTTTCGTTCGCCACTTTTCAGCTTGAGGGAGAGGCCTACTACTGGTGGCAGTCAGTGAAGGACAGGGTCGGCAGTGATTTTCAGTTGTTCAGCAGACTGTTCTTGGAACAGTACTTCCCTCGCTCCATTCGGGATGACCGGCGTCAGCAGTTTCTGGATTTACGTCAGAGGGGTTTGAGCGTTTCTGAGTACGCAGTGAGGTTTACTTCTCTGGCCCGCTTCGCGCCGGAGTTGGTTCAGACTGCAGATGACCGATGCAGGAGATTTGAGAACGGGCTCATCCCGTCGATAGCCGACAGGGTTATCGCCTTCAGGACCGCAAAGTACTCCACACTCTTGGATCAGGCTTTAGCCATGGAGAGGCACTTCAGAGAGACTATCAGGGTGCGAGAGACTAGGCCTAGGACGAGTGGCTTTGTGCAGCCGTCTGACCGTCGAGACCGACGCAGACAGAGAGTTGCAGGACACTTTCAGCCTCAGTTTCAGCAGGATGGCATGCGCCGAGCAGGGACCGTAGCGTCAGTTGGACCCGCCCCGGTGGCACAGCTGTGTCCTCGGTGTGGACAGCAGGGTCATCTGGCACGAGACTGCCCGAGGGGCAACGGACCTGTAGAGCGCCATGATGATCGTCCCTAGGGGACCAGAGACAGACAGCAGAATGAGCCGAGGGGGTGCTATCAGTGCGGCACCGCCGACCACTTCATGCGTGCGTGTCTTGAGCTGGCACAGCAGGTGGGTCAGAGGGGATGCTACCAGTGTGGTCGATCTGATCATTTCATTCGGGCGTGCCCTGAGCCAGCTGGTAGGGCGCCTGCACCGAGGCCCCAGTAGACTCAGACTCACCATGCACCACCTAGCAGACCACGTCAGGCACCGCAGCAGAGGGCTCCGCGTCAGGCGGCGGGAGCAGCAGGTCAGAGGCACCAGCCTAGAGCTGGCCAGCAGGTGGCACTTCCCCCACCACCGAGAGGAGGACCATCGACACAGCAGGGCCGAGTCTTCGCAGTTACTGATTCCAGGATTGAGAGGTCGTACGCCGGCCATGAGGCCACTCAGGGTACGTGTTTACTTTATAATGCGTGGAATTCTTTTTTATTTGATACAAGAGCTTCCCATTCGTTCATATCTTCGTCTATTGCTTCTTCTTTGGGTTTGCGGGTGGAGACTTTGACTCAACCCCTTTGTTTGGAGACCCCGGCTACGGGAGAGGTGGTGTTGAGCACCGTTTGTAGAGACTGTGCGATTAGGGTGGCAGACTGCCCCTTTCTTGGTGACTTACTCGTTCTTGACATGAACGCCTTTGATGTGATTCTGGGTATGGACTGGCTCGCGAGGTACCGAGCGACGATCGACTGATATCGACGTCAGGTGACAGTGAGGTCAGGTGATAGGGTGATCACGTGTGTTTTGGGTATCAAGAGCGGAGTTCTCTTATCCGCCTTGACTACGGGATCTGAGATAGAGGTCGTGCAGAACAGCAGAGAGCTACCGAGGGTAGTGCGTGAGTTCCTGGAGGTCTTCCCGGGGGAGCTATCAGGCTTGCCACCAGCGCGTGAGGTGGAGTTCAGGATTGATCTGATCTCGGGTACGGCGCCGATATCAATGACGCCGTATCGGTTTACGCCAGCCGAGTTGGTCGAGCTAAAGCGACAACTCGAGGAACTGCAGTAGAAGGGTTTCATCCGCCCGAGCGTATCTTCGTGGGGAGCGCCCGCCCTTTTTGTGAAGAAGAAGGGTGGAGCCTTGAGGATGTGCATCGATTACAGGAAGCTGAAACGGGTGACAGTGAAGAACCGCTACCCGATGCCGAGGATTGATGATTTATTCGACCAGCTGAGGGGAGCAAAGTACTTCTCGAAGATCGATCTTCGATCGGGGTACTAACAGCTGAGGGTCCGAGCCGAGGACGTAGAGAAGACAGCGTTCCGAACTCGTTATGGACACTTTGAGTTTCTGGTGATGCCGTTCGGTTTGACGAACGCACCAGCCGCCTTTATGGACTTGATGAATGGCATCTTCAGACCTTATCTAGACCAGTTTGTTGTAGTCTTTGTCGATGACATCTTGATCTACTCGCCTAGTGAGGAGGCGCACGCGGAGCATCTGCGGACCGTTTTGACACTCTTACGCACTCACCAGTTGTACGGCAATCTGGAGAAGTGCGAATTTTGGCTCATAGAGGTGAAGTTCCTCAGGCACGTGGTATCTCGGGAGGGCATCTTGGTCGATCCAGCTAAGGTTGAGGCAGTGTCGAAGTGGGCCAGGCCCAGCAGTGTAATTGAGATTCGGAGCTTTCTAGGGTTAGCAGGTTATTACCGGCGCTTCGTTCAGGATTTCTCCCGCCTTGCAGCACCTATGACAGCTTTGACCCGCAAGGGAGCGGAGTACCTTTAGACGGATGAGTGTGAGCACTCTTTTTGCGAGCTAAAGGCTCGATTGACTACCGCTCCAGTGTTGATTGTTCCAGAGCGGGGAGTAGGCTATGACGTGTACTGTGACGCCTCAGGCGAAGGGCTAGGTTGTGTTCTAATGCAGAGTGGAAGGGTGGTTGCTTACGGCTCGAGGCAGTTGAAGGTGCATGAGCGCAACTACCCGGCTCATGATCTTGAGCTAGCAGCGGTGGTGTTTGCGCTGAAGAGCTGGAGACACTATCTGTACGGTGAGCAGTTCAGGGTGTTTTCAGACCACAAGAGCCTCAAGTATATCTTCTCGCAGTGTGATCTGAACATGCGCCAAAGGCGATGGATGGAGTTACTTGAGGAGTACGACTTCGAGTTGCTCTATCATCCGGGCAAGGCGAACGTGGTCGCCGATGCGTTGAGCAGGAAGTCGAGTCACTGCGTTGCCAGCATGGCAGTCCGAGAGTGGGACATGCTGGAGCAGTTGAGCTTATTCAGACTGGAGTTGGAGGAGGTCACAGAGGGTATGGCCTTGTGTGCATTGGTGGCTCAGCCCACGCTTTTTGCTCGAGTGCTAGAGGCACAGACCGAGGACGCTGAGACAGCAGGGATTCGGGAGAGATTGATTGACGGGGTCAAGCTCGAGGGTTGGGAGATGGGCACCGATCAGGGTATCCGCTTTAGAGGACGGCTGTTTGTGCCCAGCGAGTACAGAGACACTGTATTGAGAGAGTGCCACCACTCCCGTCTGGTTGTGCACCCTGGTGGCAACAAGATGTATAGAGACATGCGGCGACAGTTTTGGTGGAGTGGGATGCGTGGGGCAGTTGCAGATTTCGTTTCCCGATGCCTCACCTGCCAACAGGTGAAGGCCGAGCACAGGCGTCCCGCAGGCTTGTTGCAGCCTTTACCGATCTCCGAGTGGAAGTGGGAGCATGTGACTATGGATTTTGTGTGTGGGTTACCCAGGTCGTCGAAGGGACACGATGTTGTTTGGGTGGTGGTTGATCGACTGACCAAGTCGGCACACTTTCTGGGTATGAGGATGACTGATTCTGTGGTCATGTTGGGTCGTTTGTATGTCAAGGAGATTGTTCGTCTTCACGGAGTACCAGTGTCATTGGTATCGGATAGAGACCCTCGTTTCACATCCAGGTTCTGGAAGAGCCTACAGAAGGCTTTGGGTACTGAGGTACTGTTGAGCACAGCTTACCATCCCGAGACAGATGGACAGTCAGAGAGCACCATTCAGATTCTAGAGGACATGCTTCGAGCTTGTGTGCTTGACTTTCAGGGATCATGGGAGGATCATTTGCCTTTGGCAGAGTTTGCCTACAACAACAGTTACCAGTCCAGCATTGGTATGGCGCCATTTGAGGCTTTGTGTGACAGACCTTGTAGATCACCGGTATGTTGGGCTGAGGTTGGGGACCGGAGCTTACTTGGACTAGACATGGTCAGGGAGACGACCGAAAAGGTCGCTTTGATTAGAGAGCGGTTGAAAACCGCGCAGAGTCGGTAGAAGAGCTACGCAGACAGGCGTCGCAGACCACTTGAGTTCATGGTCGGGGAGCACGTGTTTCTGAGGGTGAGCCCAAAGAAGGGTCTAGTGCGGTTTAGACGCAGTGGAGGCAAGCTAGCACCACGTTTTATTGGACCATTTGAGGTCTTAGAGAAGATTGGAGCTGTAGCTTACCGTTTGGCCTTGCCACCGCAACTTGGGAATGTGCATAACGTTTTCCATGTGTCTCAGCTGCGGAAGTACATGGCAGACCCTTCGCACATCATTGAGTGGTCAGACATCGAGGTAGCAGATGATGTCACCTATGAGGAGCAGCCCGTCAAGATTCTGGGTACGAAGGAGAAGGCCCTGCGGAACAAGACGATTCCGTTGGTACTAGTACAATGGGGACATCAGGGAGCAGGATCCACTTGGGAGAGCGAGGATTAGATCCGCTTAAGGGGAGAAATTCCTTTCGTTTGAGTATAATGTTGGAGAAAGTCAATTTTGGTCAATTCGAGACTTTTATCGACTAAAAGCATTATTTTATTGTGCTGGAAATTATTTTGGAAAAATACCTAACCTATTTGGACACTTGTCCCTTTTTGGTTGAAAGAGAGAAAAAGGAGTAGTCTTAGACCCTTTTACCCTCCCAAAAGCTTCTACAAGGGATTCTAGCTCAAGGGCTTTTGGTCATTTGACACATCTAGGTATTATATGAGTTTGGAAAAGCAAAATCAACTCATTTCTTTTGGTGTAGCCGAAATTTGGAGGAGGAGCAAGGGAGAAGAGCTCCCATGGAGCTTTGAAGGAAAATCAAGGAAGAAGAGGCCACTTGAAGTCTTCCTCTAGCCATCCCTCCTCAAAATCACTACCATCTTCTTCATCTCAACATTCTAGAGGTAATGGAACTCTCTAATCCTCATTTCTCTTCATCTCTTTTCATGGGTTTTGGGTGAAATTGCTAGATGTTGTTGGGTTTGAGCAGAAATGATGGGAGATGTTGTTGATGAGAAGCTTTGTTGGGTTTTTGTTGAGAAATCATTAGTTTGTTGGAGCTTTTGAGTTGGGTTTGATTTGATTAATCATTGGAAACTTGTTTGTGTGTTGATTCCTACCATAGGTAGAGGAGTATTGCAGGAGTTGGACTGTTTTGGGAGTTGGAAGAGGTAAAATTTGGGGTTTGAAGGTGGTTTTTCGGAGAAAAGGAGCTGGAGGTTGAAGAAGGGCGAACTGCCCTGGTGCGCCACAGATCCGTGACGGATCCCGTGACGGGCGACGTCACGGCTCCGTGAGGGAGTCCGTGACGGCACTCGTCACGGCTCCGTGATGGTAACCGTGATAGTTGGCCTCACGGATCCGTGACCAGGTCCGTGGCAGACCAGGGTAGGGGTTTCTTTGAGGGTTTTTCGCCTTGGTTGATCTTGGTTTTGAGCTGAACCTTGGAGGGGCTTTGGGGTTCTGCTTGCTGTTTAAGTGGAGTCTAATTAACGTTTCTTTGTGTCCAAGACTTTGGGGATCGAGCTAGAGGAGCAAAGACCACGCCGGGACCCGAGTGAAGAACGGAGTGGTGACCACCGGGCGTCATCAAAGTGTTGAGAGGAAGACCTTGAGGTAGGTAAAGCCTTAACCCCTCGTTTACGATGCTTAGTATGCATGTTAGGCAAATAAAATTGGAAAGGACCTAGATATGCCTATAGGATGCGAATAACTAGAATAGTTGCCTTTCAATTACTAATAACCGGAATTGTCTAGTGGTGAATGAATAGGATGCCAATCACTAGTGTAACTCGCTTTCAATACTTGGGAATTGCTTGTCTGGTAGAGGAGCCTTGGAAAAGCCCTCGGATTAGTTGCGTGTTAGGATCACATGCTTGGTTGTTGGTTGTTAGTGGATAGGCTAAAGAGTCTAACGGAACTAGTTGAATTGCATGTGTGAATGCTCGTTTGAAGGTTTATGATTGGTGGATTAAACTCCCACTTGACTATTGAATGTATTTGAATGATGACTTGATTTACTTAAATGGTTGCTTGGAGCATCGAGTATGACTGGTTGTACCGAGCGGTGCAATCAGGTGATCGATGCCCCGTTGGTTCGAGACTGGTAAGTGAACGGTAAGTTGGGATTGTGTGATTGGTGTGCCATGATTATGTGATTCGTGTACAGTGTGTTGTGGTGACTTGGTGATGTGTGAGCTATGTGTGGCAATGAATTGGTGGTTGTTGGGATTGGATTATTTCGTGTTTCGGTTGAGTGCGTTATTCAATTATTAACTGATTATTATTGAATTGTCCAAGTGTATGCTTCCTATGGGAGTAATATTCTTGGGTCTCGAGGACATAAAATCCTTTGGAGACGTTTCTGAGAATCCCGATGTTAAGCGCCCCGAAGGGTTGTTTCCGGTCGCCTCAATGTTATGCGTCTCCTCTGGATTTGAGGGACAATCCGAGAGGACACATCATATGTGGATCGGAGGGTGGAGACTTCATGTGCCACGGCATTGGCTGGTTTACCTTTTTCCCGTATTTGTTATGAGCTATCTTGTTGACCTTGCTGTTGAATTGTGGATCTTGTTGACTTTGCTGTTGATTTATGGAGTTTAAGGTTCACCTTGTTTTGTGTTTTCCCTACTGAGTGTAAGCTCACCCCTGTGAGTTCATTGTTGTGTTTACAGGCTTGATTAAGGAGTAGAGGCTCGGGAGCTTCTCGGTGTGGGTGTCTGTAGAGACTTCGCTTTTATTTCTTTTGTTTAGAACAGATTTTTGTGGAGGATTATTATTACACCCCTGGAGGGTTATCTATGTTTTAAACAGATTTTGTGGATTTGAGTTTCTTATTGGAGTTTTCAAGAACTTATTGTTGAATTGTTACCTCTTAAATCATTTATTACTAGTCATGCCTCGAGTCCGGGCAAGAACCGGATTTGGGGCGTGACAAAATTGAGTTCCAGGGGACTCAGGGCAACTTTCAGATCAATTTGGGAAATGTTGACTTTTCGCTGGAAAAGTCAACCGAGCGACGTTTTGGTCAATTCGAGGACCGTTTTGGATTCAAAAAGCTTAGTCGTCGCCGCAGCAGTCTTAGTTGAGCCGTTTCCTTGTAGCCCGCCAAGTTTCGTAATTTCTTGGAAAAAGTGCCCGTTCGGGGCCCGAAACGTCCGAATTTTGCGAATCTGATTGGAAAATATCTAATAGATATTTTTCCAAAAAGGTGTGGGACCCACCTTGCCACATGTTAAACAAGTGGTGGTGTTAGGTTTTGGGGGCGAAATGAAGAGAGATAAGTGGGGGGGGGGGGGGGGGGGGGGGGTCGGCCAACATTAAATCAAAAGAGAAAAAAAATAGAAAAGAAGAGAGAAGTTATAAAGAGAAGGAGAAGAAGAAGAGAGCTAGGGTTTGGGTGTTCACTATTCACGAGCTTCCACCCTTGGATCGTCTCAAAGCTAGGAGATTCACACTTACATCGTCCTCCTCTTCGGTAAGCACCGAACCGATTCCCGTTTTGTTAAGATTGGAAGTTAGGGTTTGGTATGAATCTAGTGGTTCTTGGTGGTGTTGAGGTGTGGGGCTTGTTGGAGACGTTTTGGAGCGGGTTTTGGGCGTTTTCCGGTGACCGGAGGCTCGGGGGAGCTCCGGCCACCGTGTATGATGGCTGGCCGGAGCTGGACGAGCCTTGTAAGGGCTTGCCGGAGCTGGCCGGACCCTGTGGGGTGCTGGCCGGAGCTGGCCGGGCCTCGTAGGGGCTGGCCGGAGCTGGCCGGGCCTCGTAGGGGCTGGCCGGATCTCGGGGTGGCTGGCCGGAGCTAGGACCAGCCACCACCTTGGTGAGCCGAGCCCTAAATGGCTCTAGTCACCCTCGGCCAAGGTTGGCCGGGTGGGTCCTACATGCTCGGGTGCTCGGGTTTTGTGTTCGGGTGGTTTAGAACGTTCCCCGGATCACTAATCCACAACCGAGTCGAAATTTGGATTTAAATTGTGAAAGTTATAATTGACGGGTTTAGAAAATTTAAACGCTAATTAAATGACTCGGAAGTCGGAATTCGATTCCGTCGAGTGCCTAGGAACCCTTGAATCATAATAAAAAGACCGTAGAAACGAAAACGGGAATTTTCGGAGCCCCGGAAGGGCGTTTCCAAAATCTGGGCAGATTCGCCATGTCGGGCGAATCGGGCTTTTCCGGGTCCATTATCGACAATGTCGAGTAATCGGGAAGTTTGGGAGTGATCGACATTGTCGGGGTTACTTGTGGGCGTCAAGTTTATTAAATTCCAGTTTGTGTCTGCGAGCTTACAAGTATTTAAAATTGTGTTCTTATTAGATCGTGTTGCAGACCGAGGGAAGGGAAAGCTAGGCGAGTGACTGAGATCACGTCGGGGCTTGTTGGTTAGCTTTTTGAGAAACATACGAGGTAGGGAAAAGTAGCCGGATCTCGGCCCTGACTAGGGAAAGTTAACAGTAGAATTGCATGTGACACCGGGGTGTCGTGGGTTAAGTGGGTTTATCGAATATTAGAAAGGCATGATACGGGAACATATCGAACCTTAGTAATTCATGTGACACTTAGTAGTGTCGTAGGAGCAGTGAACTTATCGATATTAGCATTACTGGAGGCATATGACCATGCCCGGAGGTTGATTGTTTAGTTTATGTCTTGGGTGGCCATGAGAGCCCGTATTACTGTTGTGTCTTGGGTGGCCATGAGAGCCCGTACTTTACTGTTGTGTCTTGGGTGGCCATGAGAGCCCGTGCTTTACTGTTGTGTCTTGGGTGGCCATGAGTGTTCGTGGGGTTGTTGAGCCCGTGTTTTACTGTTGGTGTGTCTTGGTAAGCCGTGAATGCCCGTGGGGTTGTTGAGCCCGTGAGTTATTGTCGGTGTGTCTTGGGTGGCCGTGAGTGCCCGTGGGGTCGTTGAACCCGTGTTTTACCGTTGGTGTCTTGGGTGGCCATGAGTGCTTGTGGAGTGTTGAACCGGTCTTGTTGCTGTTTGTTGAATCTTGCTTGTGATTGTGATTGTGTTTGCCCGAGGTTAGTGACCCGACTTTGTGTCGGGAAGTTGCGTAGAGGTTGGATGGCTTACCTGACAGGGATCGGTAAAGTCGAGCATTCTTTGGCTAACCTGACCTGACAGGGATCGGTAGGTTGAGCGTTCTTAGACGATGAAAGGGCAGCTCCCCTTCCGACTAGCTATCGGAAAAGTAGTCAGTATATCACCAACAGGTCGACCGCCTAGAGCCTGACAGGGATCGGTAAAGTGCGTGGGGCAGGCTCGAGGCCAGCCGGTTAGCAACCGGCACTGAGCATCTGACTGGGGTGCGATCCTTTGTGATCTTAGGTGTTGCCTGGTTGTCCTTGTGTCCTTGGAAGAGGTCGTGATCGTTGCGTCGGGTCTACATTACGAGTCTGAGTGTTGAGTCTGTTGAGGAAAGTAACGGGTTGTGTGTCAGTTGAGTTACTTGAGTTCGGGGATGGTATTCCCGGTGTTGGTTTTGGTTTTGGTGTTACCGGCATTGTCTGTTAAGTATGTCGTAGTCAGTCTGTTATCCGTGGTGGTGAGGGAACGCTCACCCCTAGCTGTTTTTCCTACAGGTACTGATCACAGGACGGACTAGGTGAGCTCTCGAAGCTTGAGGAGCTAGGAGCGGAGTCCGGGTTTTATCGTTTGAGTCTAATGACGGATACCGTGTACTTTGTCCATTTGTTGGGACGTTTTTGAGTTGTAAATATTATTTTGATTAACTAAATGGTAATTTCAAAGTGTTTATTCAAAACAGGTTTCAAATGTTTTATTGTTTTAAATGTTCGCGTCCCTCGTTCGGTTTTACTGAAATTGGGGTGTGACAGTTCTAGAGTCGATCACTAGGTTTATTCAACAAAATGTGGCTAGGGGTCATTGGATACCGTTCTCAACGAAACAACACTAGTCTTGATTCCCTAGAAACCGGATCCCTATATGGTGAGAAACATGCATCCAATTTCCCTTCGCAACGTTATCTTTCGCATATTGTCCCAAGTCCTCACCAACGGGCTCAAGATCTTCTTTTGTCGGCTATCATGACCCAAGGTGCCTTAGTCCCAGGTCGATCCATTCATGATAATATATTTATATTGTTCGAAATTATCCATTATCTATGTTGAAAACCCAGGGTGTATGACAAGTACTATGACAGGACGGAATGGCACTTCATCTTATCGGTAATGCAGAAACTTAACTTCTCAATGGAATGACTGATAGTCATTGTAGTCTACATGGGTTCGGTATTGTACAAAGTGATCTCGAGGGAAGGGGGCGCTTTCCATTATCCTAACATGTGACATACGATAAGTGGATCCGCTCTCATCGTTTTTGTATGGAAGGCCTATCTCGGTTGATATCTAAAATGAAAGGGGAATGTCGCATTCATAGTTTTTCATTTGCACGAGGGCCTCATGTCATCACCCACATGTTATTTGCGGATGATTTCCACATTTTTTGTCGGGCAGGCATGATGGAAGTGATACGAGTTGGTGATCTACTGCATACTTTTGAACAACTATCGTGATAGCAAAAGTCGTTCTTGTTCTTTAGTCGCAACATGTCACCGGCCGATAGGCAGGCCTATTGTGGGATGCTCAAAATCCCCAAGACCTCAACAACCTATATATACGTGGGGGTCTCGAACTTGATGGGAAAAAACAGAAGGTAGAGTTTGGCTCACTAGGGTGACCAAGTCATCTGTAAGAACCACCCCCGGTCAACCTCGGTCGAACCGGTGGAAACTGGGAAGAGTTGACTTTTCGCAGAAAAAGTCAACCAAAGACCCAAAAGCTTAGCCGTTTTTACGGCTAGCTTAGTTGGGTCATTCGGGGCCTTTCCAGGACCCAAAAGCTTAGCCGTTTTTACGGCTAGCTTAGTTGGGTCATTTCCTTTCAAATAAGTATTTTTGCGAAATAGTCAAATTCGGGTCAAACGGGGTCAAATTAGCGCTTTATCGGTTTAATTAAATTAAAGTTGGGATAATTGTGAGTGGAGGTGGATCCCACATGGACACATGTCCATAAGTCTTGGAGGAGAAGAAATGGGTGAGAAAGGACCCATTTGACCCCAACTTTTGAGTAAAGAAGGAGAAGGGGCAAAATGAACATTTCTAATTTAGGTTAAAGGCCACAAGTGAAGCAATTTCAGCTCATTTTATCTCCTTGGCCGAAAATCAATAGAGAGAGAGAAAGAGAGAGAGGGAGCTCCATTTTTTTTGAAGAAGAAGAAGAAGAAGAAGAAGAAGAAGAAGAAGAAGAAGAAGAAGAAGAAGAAGAAGAAGAAGAAGAAGAAGAAGAAGAAGAAGAAGAAGAAGAAGAAGAAGAAGAAGAAGAAGAAGAAGAAGAAGAAGAAGAAGAAGAAGAAGAACGGGTTGGGTAGTCCAGATTTTAGTAAAATACGGTGCCAAAGGGTTCTGTTCCCGACGGGTTGGGTAGTCCAGATTTTAGTAAAATACGGTGGGAGAGAACCATCCTCGATGGAATCCTCCCAGATGGTTCGAGAGGACCTCGAGACTAGGAACAGATGGTGGGAGAGGAATCGGGGGTGCATTCAGATCCAATAGTGCATGTAAGGTCGGCGGCGCCACTGGATCCTGTTCACGACGCTTTGGTGAGAATCGACTGTACGGTGATTGCCTCTGATCCTGACTTGGAGTCCATCGGGGAGAGAGTTCCGGTTGAGACTCATTTTTTGGCGATGACGGCGCCGCGAAATAGGGAGGTCGGTATCGGGCCGCGTTGGGGAGCGGTTCAGTCGGGTTGGGCTCATCACCTTTGTGACCAGACCTTGGGTACGACCACGGGATGGCGACGATGATGAAGAGGAAGGAGCCATGAAAGGTTTGGTTTTGAAAATAGAAGAGAAATGGAGACTGCGGTTTAGAGAGGGGGAACCCTAATAGAATCTCTAAGACTTTTTCTTTTCCAAAAAATAAATGTTTGTTGGGTTTCCACATTGATTATCTTAAAAATAGTGCTCTTACTTATTATTTTTTTTGCTTATTTCCTTACCTTAAAAGGTTTTGGATTTTATTTTTACTACCATATTTTTTTTTGTCTCACTACCTTAGAGTTTTGTTTGTTTCAGTTTAATACCCAACATCAATTTTTCGTCTATTTTTTGACGAAAAATCGTCATGTGTCTGACACGTGATTTTAATTGTTTTGAAAATGATAATACTACCCCTCAACATTTCAAACCCAACACGCGACACCTCCTACTCCCTTTTCCCCCTCTTCAACATCTGAAATTAGGAGCAAAGAAATGGTCAAGATTTCAGAAATTTCAGAACTCTCATCATACAATTCAGAAATTCTTGAGAGGAGGTTAACATATGAAATTTCATAATTTTAACTAATATCCACACAATTCCCATCCTTTCATTTCATCTCATCTTTACTCTCGTCGGAATTTGAGTCGGTGAAACCGACGAACACCATATTCTCAACCTTGTGTAGGAGATGGTGTCGAAAGAGATCTGGTAGGTCGAGGCCGATTCACTACCCATTTGAAAGTAAAAATAGGGATGAGGCTAGGGATCGAGCTCAGCTAGTGGTCTCACTGCCTTTCGACCGCCGCCTCTGGCCTCTCATTCTCTGCGTTGCCATAGTTTTGAAGGGGAGTCGGCTTGTCTTCGTCTTCCCTGAGTATTTTGAAACAGATCGATTCTCACGGTTGTGCACCATGCTCCACCGACACTACTTAGAGATTTGGATACGAAGTTGTCCATCCTTCCGTCGAGGACGTAGGAATCTGGCGGGGCTCAAGGAAGAAAACGCACTCATTTAAGATCTAGACATTTTTGTTTTTTTTTAAATTATTATTATTTCAATTTTGGTAAAATGTAAAATAATTCAATTTTTTTTAAGTGCGACTTGTATTCCTTTTAAAAAGAGCTAGTACATGTTCTGGTGCCCTGACGGGACAAACACAATAACCCTGAAACTATGTGAACATCTAGGAAGTATTGGATTGAGGTGCCAGTAAGGCTAGCGAAAATATAAAATATTGTAAACCTAACAACTAAAAACCAAATAAACCATAAAAGATATTGATGGACACAACTCAAGGTAGGGCCAATAGACCGCTGGGTCACCCAAGGGTAACGCTCTTCTTTTGATATAAAACCGAACATGTGTACGTCAGTAGTGGAGGGTGGCCAAGGTATCCTCAGGGAAGCCTCCCAGTTGTCCTTGAGGCATGACGATCGACTCATGGGGCCTGGCGGGGCTGTTTTCCAGCCCTCACCTGATCTTCACGAGGCTCTCCAGCCGAGCCCCTCTTCAATCCTGACGCCTCCGTGGATGCCCTAAGTACTTCAGCCCAAGGCAATCCATATGGTCCCCCCGAGGTCGACTCAACCACACCCCTCGTAGGTGTCGTGTCATGGATCATGATGGGGCCCCCTCAACGAGGTGTAGGGACCTTCGGTGCATTATCCTGGATCAATGAGACGAAACCTGGAGGAACACGCTCTACCGTCGAATATTAAACAAAAGTAAAGGATTAATTATATACTGAATTAAAAAAATAAAATTTATTAAATTTATATTGAATTAAAAAAATCAAATTTATTGAAATAAAAATATATGATTTTTAAAGTAAAAATTAATAAATAAATAAAGTATTAACAAAAAATAAACCAAAAATTAATAATAAAAATAAATAAAATGATATATTTTGAAAATTTGAAGATTAATGAAGTTTAGTTTTGAAGAACTAATGGCATGATTTTGAAATTTTTATGGTTAATGAGGAGTATTTTAGTCTTTTTATCTGTTTTGGATGGAAAATTAGACGATATGTACTAAATTGAGACAAATAAAATTTTAAGGTAGCAAGATGAAAAAAAATGTAGGGTAGTGAAAATGGAATCCGAAACCTTTAGGGTAGTGAGATGGAATTAACCCTTATCTCTTTGAAATGTTAAAACTAATAATTTGCTTGATATCAAAGCATGAGCTTTCCTCCAATTGGCCCTAGTTTTTCTCAGCATACGGGACGTCATTTCTTTTTCAGTGTTTTGATCCAGAAATCTTCATTCTCCGTTGTTTTGATTCGGCAACCATCTAATGTATCTCTATTCCTTCATTCCGACACCGTGATCCTAGCGATGATCCTTCCTCTTCGGATTTTTCGTCTCTGTCCCCGCCGCCTCGGATTCTTTCGCCTTTGAAGTTGCCATCAACGTATCTACCTCCTTAGCCTCTACCGATGCCTCCTCCTCGATCTTTATCCCGATTTTGGCTCATCATAATCTTTTGGTTCTATTCTTTTTCAAGGTTTAATCACATAGAAATTTGCGGGACATAAAGAAAGGGGACTCAAAATCTAAACATGATTCCACCACTTTCTGTTGAGACATATTTTCAATCGCACTTCTCACGATAAAACGATTCCTCGGCAAGGGATCAAGCAACGCTTAGGCACCATCATAAGAAGAGTTTTCTTCACTGTTTCAAAGCTTACTTCTTTTGACATTTCTATTCGATAACACACCTCATGAGAAATAAGTCTTGACTATGGGATCAAGCATCGTTCAGGCACCATCATATGTAGATTTCCTCAGTTTATTATGTCTTTACAGTCTTTTATCTTAGTTTATGTATTTTTTTTATAACCGATTTTTCTTCGACTATTGATTTAGAGTTTATGAACGGGGGACTCAAGTCGCCTATTTTTTGTATTGAATCTTTTTCTTTTCATTATTAATATAAGTTTCTTTCGCTAAAAAGAATGTGAAAACTAATAGTTGATTCTTTCCTAGATTTTAAGCCTATCCTCTCTCTCCTTGTCTAGAAATAATCTTTAGGATTTGTTCTTATAAACGGTGTGTCGCCACAATTTCCTTTTCTTATCCAGTCGAGGGTCACTTTCCCTTTGATCTCCCCTCCAACTTTTTCTCCCTAATTCACTCCTTCATCCTCATCTTCTTCCAGTTCCATCCTCGAAATTGGACCATCCTTTCTCCCATGACCTTTCTAAGCCCATTTCGACAAATATGGAGGCTATCTAGTCTTGAATGACAATTGTCTCCTTGGATAAGGACTATGACGACGACGAAGCCAACATTAAGGTCTCGGTAGAGGCAGTAATAATTATGGAAAACGCCAAGTGTTATTTTGTTTGTCTGAAAATTCGATATCAAGGTAGATATGACATCATAAACTCATGCATGTTCCTTAATGTTTTATGAATTAATGTAAAATTTACGTTATGTCTTAAAAGTAATGTTTTTTTATACATTATTTACTTTTGTTTTTTACTACAACTTCAGGCGATAATGGCAAAGCGAGTTTGTTTAAAGTCCAGTAATTGATTTTTTCCATACTCAGACTAGTTTAAAGCGAAGCTAAGCGAAGATATCAACACATAATTTCATTGACATGAAAGTTTATAACAGCACACGAGAGTGGATTTTATCGAGTATATCCAGAACGCGTCCATCTTTATCTGATGCTGAAGATATATTTCTTTTACTTGTAGATACTCATTATTAGAATTCTACTTGTATTAGGAAATGAGGTCGTGTTCTTTCCAAAATCATAAGATATGTACAAAGATCCTTATGGATTAATTTTGGGAAGTTCTGTTGAACAAGGAAACAAGAAGTTCAGCCTAATCGTTACTCTAAAGGTCAACCAAACCCTAGAAGGAGCAGACCTTCAGAGTGTGAAGCTATATAAATCGAGAAGACCTCTAGAGAGAAGGTTGATTGCAATTGCCATTACCTTTCGATCATTGTCGTCTGTTGAAGACTATTGTGTGCATTGCACTTGTGTTCATGAATTCAGAGTTCTCAAGCGTGTTGGATTAGCGTGTTGAGAATCTGAATGAAGTGAATCATAGTGAATGCTGGTGTGCTCATACTTCGTTTCGTAACTGAACAAGTAATATAGTTGTGTCCTCGTGATTGAAGAATCACAACCCTTTTGAAGACGAAAAACAACCCAAGACTGAAGGGCTTGAAGAGTGGAATCGAGCGGGGAAATCGAATTTAGGGGGGGTCCTGAGATAGGTTTGTCACGCTGTAATAATAACATAGGTTTGATTTGGATGATCTGAGAAACTTGTATGTTGATTATTACACTATAGTGAAAACCATTCCAATGGTAGAGTGCCCCCAGACATAGGTGATGATGCACCAAACTAGGTAACCAATTGTGTGTCTTTAAATGCTTCGTTGTTTTACTTTTTGTTTCCATTATGTTATAACACAAGATGTTAGTACATGAGTCTTAACATCTTAAAAAACACCTTGCTCCTTCAGCTGAGTAGAATTTCAATTGGTATTAGAGAAGGTCACTCAATCTAAGTGGTGTGATCCTATAAGGGATAAATTCTGCGTGTGCAAAAATGGAAACCTCAAGAGAGGGAGCTTCAGTAACTCGTCCGCCAATACTTTCTGGAATTAACTATGGGACTAGAAAGTCAGGATGAGTGCGTTCATGAAATCCCTATATAGCGAAACTTGGAAATATGTAGTCCATGGTTGGGAACCACCACTATTGAAGGCACAGTAAGGAAAACCAATTATGTCTAAGCCAAAAAAGGACTGAAGTACTGCAGAGGACGAAGCTTCTATGGGAAACTCTTGTGCCTCGAATACTATATTCAATGGTGTCAGTTAGGATGTTTTCAAGCTTATCAATACCTGTTCAAGTGCTACGGAGGCTTGGGAAATATTAGAAATTTCTTATGAAGGAACAACGAATGTCAAAGATCAAATACTACAGTATCTCACTACAAACTTTGAGGCAATGAACATGAGAGATGATGAGTCGATAACCCAGTTTCATGTCCGACTTAGAGACATTGCAAATGAATCTTTTTCACTTGGAAAATAATGTCAGATGAAGTACTCGTTAGAAAAACATCGAGAGCTGTTAACTCAAGATTTAAAATGAAAATCACTGTAATAACCACTCCCGGTCAACGCTAGTCAAACCTGCGAAAAACAGGAAAATTTAAATTTTTTTAAGACGGACACTTAATTGAACCTAAATGACCCAGAGTGTCATACCGGACTTAAGTTGACCCTGTTATTGACCAAAGTGAGTTCCGGGAAACTTAGGGCATTTTTCTGACCAATTTGGGAAATGTTGACTTTTCGCTGGAAAAGTCAACCGAGCGACGTTTTGGTCCATTCAAGGACCGTTTTGGATCCGAAAAGCTTAGCCGTCGTCGCAGCGGTCTTAGTTGAGCCGTTTCCTTGTAGCCCGCCAAGTTTCGTAATTTCTTGGAAAAAATGCCCGTTCGGGGCCCGAAACGTCCGTTTTTCACGAAACTGATTGGAAAATATCAACTAGATATTTTCCAAAAGGTGTGGGACCACCTTGCCACTTGTCCAATTAGTGGTGGTGTTAGTTTTGGGGGGGAAATGAGTGGATGGGAGGTGTGGCCGAACATAAGGGGTTAAAGGAGAGAAAAGTGGGTTTTGTTGTTAGTTTAATTAAATTAGAAAGAGAGAAGAAGAAGAAGAAGAAGAAGAAGAAGAAGAAGAAGAAGAAGAAGAAGAAGAAGAAGAAGAAGAAGAAGAAGAAGAAGAAGAAGAAGAAGAAGAAGAAAAGAGAGGTCTTTTGCTTGATTCCACCACCAAAAGTCTTCAATTCCTCCATATTTCTCATCTCCTATTCATTTCCTAAGCTAAGTCATCATTTAAATCCCCATTTGATGAACTTTGGGTTGTGGGTTTGGTAGAAAAAGCATTAACTAACCTTGGGTATTATGGTTTTGAAGTTCTTCATTGTTAAGTTGATGGATTATGATGAAAAGTGGAGGATTGTAGTGGAAATGAATTGGGTTTTGTTAATCTGATGAAACCCAACTTTGGGTCTTGGAGTTTTGAGGTTTTTGGGGCTGAATTTCGAGGTTTTGGAGGTTAACAGTGGAGTTTTGGAGGTTTGGGTTCATGGGGACGAAGTTCAGGGAAGAAGAAGAAGGAGGCTGCCCAGACCCGTCACGGATCCGTGACGGGAACTCCGTGACGGGAACCGTGACGGAACACGTCACGGCTCCATAACGGAGACCGTGACGGCGCACGTCACGGTTCCGGAACGTCAACTGTGACGGTGCACGTCACGGTTCCGGGACCCAAACCGTGACGGAGCCCGTCAAGGCTCAGTGACCCACTCCGTGATGGATCAGAAATGGACTTTCCAAGTCCATTTTGGTTGTTTTCGGGTAATTAAGAAGGTTGTCTATAACCGAACGTATTGAGGGTTAGGTTGGGTGTTATCTCTTTAAACCACCATTGAATTATTATTAATTCTCATGTACTTTGTGATCTTGGACGTTGTTTCCGATCTTGGCGGAATGGGCTATTAGGCGGTGCACGATTGTTCGAGATTGGATTGCGGTTGAGGTAGGGAAAAGTAGCGAATAGCGGTTTAATTACGGAAAGTTATTAGAATGCATATAGGACATTAATAACCGGTAAAGTCTTAGAATTGCATATAGGATGTGAATAACTAGTGTACACGTATTTAAATTATGGAATCATTTGTCGTGCCTGTAGGTTTGGGAATTGTTGTGCTGTAGAATTGCATGTGGGCCAGGTCGCGCCCGTAGGTTGTGTGATGATTGCACTCGTTTGTGATTAGTAGCGTCGGAACGATTGATTTGTGGTACGTCCCTCAGTAAATTAATGGTCGTGATATGTTATGAGAATGTGGTGAATGTTAGTGTGAACTATTGTCGTGTGACATGTTTGAGACCCTGTATGTGTGTGCCCCGGTGGGATGTCTAGGCCGAGGATTGTGTTCCGGTCTGATATCTAGGCCGATGTTGTGTGTTCCGGCTAGATGTGTTCCGAGGCTAGGTGTTCTGGTATGATATCTATACCGACGGAGGATTCCGGTATAGGATATCTAGGCCGAGGCTGGTGTTCCGGCGTACGCGGTACCCCGAGGCTAGGTGTTCCGGTATGATATCTATACCGACGGAGGATTCCGGTATAGGATATCTAGGCCGAGGATAGTGTTCCGGGACGATATCTAGACCGATGATGTGTGTTTCGGTACAATGTGTCCCGAGGCTAGGTGTTCCGGTATGATATCCTGACTGATACTGTGTGTTCTGATATACATATCTAGACCGATGTTATGTGTTCAGGTATGATATGTTGAGCTGTACGGTGTGATCCATCGTATTATGGGAGACTTATTGTATGTGTATTGGTAACGATTTACTGTGTGTATTTACTCGGTGACTCTTGAGATATGGTTTGGGTGTGGACATTGAGAAATTGTTAATTGTTGAGCATGGTTGATTTTACACGCTAAGTGTGACGATTGGGTAAGTGGTGCGATCAAACGAGGTTATGGTTAAGTGAGTTTGGTTATGATTGTGGTTGTGATTACTGTTTGATTCGTTAGTTATTGTGCTTTACTAGTATGCCATATTTGGACAGGTATCCGTGGGGTGAGCGACATGCTCATCCCCTTTACTACTTTTTCCTACTGAGCGAAAGCTCACCCCCTTCATTATTGTTTTTACAGGTTTTGATCGTGAGTTGGTTTAGAGGACGTCTCGGAGCTTGGGAGCTTAGTGAGAGTCCTAGTTTTGGGGTTGTCTAGAGACGTATTCTCGTTATACTAAACTTCTTTTATTTGGATTTTGAGCATTTGACTCTTGTTACCAAAATTACTGGATTTAAAATATTATTGGAGGTTTATTCGTTTAAATTTTCATTTATTATTATTATCTTCGTTTCACGTCTCGAGTCCGGTCAAAACCGGATTTAGGGCGTGAGATCATCACTTGAATCATGTCTTGGGAAAGTCAATTTCTCTCTCCCACATGTAGGGAGGTATGATATGGTCTGTCCTTACTTTCCTCCCCCACATATGTGATTATGCTTTTGTCTTCCTAAAAGCCTAATTGATAAAACCCATGTGGTTCTATCCAAATTCTTGTAAGAACCGCCCCCGGTCGATCCCGGTCGAACCGGTGATTTTTGGCGAAAGTTGACTTTCAGGTGGAAAAGTCAACCGATGACTCTGGGAGCCATTCGGGACCTTTCCGGGACCCAAAAAGCTTAGTCGTCATTACGGTTAGCTTAGTTGGGTCGTTTCCTTTCAAATGACTAATTTTACGAAAAAGTCAATTTCGGGTCAACGGGGCCAAATTCAGAACTTTATCCAACTTAAATTAAATGGCTGAGATATTTTGGATAGAGGTGGACCCACATGGACATGTGTCCATGATAGCTTGGAGGAGAAGAAATGGAGCTAGAGGGCATTTTGGACAATTCTACCTTAGGTTTAAGACCTCTCTTGGGACACATTTCAGCCCATTTCGTCCTTGGTGGCCGAAAATCACAAGAGGAAGAGGAGAGTGGAGCTCAAAAGCTTGGAGAAGAAGCTAGTGGAAAAGGGGGAGCTTTTTGGTGATTTCCTTCTCAAATCATATCCAAAATTACTTCATCTTCAATCCCTCATCATTCCTAAGGTAAGTAATCTCTAAAAACCTACTTTCAATTAAGTTGGGGTTATGGGTTTAAATAGAAATTGGATGAACTAGATGGGTTTTGAGTTATTTGTTGTTAGATGATTGTTTAGTGAAGAGAAGTGAAAGTTTTAGCTTGAAATCTTTTGGGTTTTGATGTTTTGATGAAACCCATCATAGGTATTGAAGTTTGGGGGTTTTGGTGACAGATTTTGGAGGTTATGAGCTTAGTAATGGAGTTTTTGAAGTAGATTTTCGTGGAAACGAAGTTGAAGGAAGAAGAAGTTGGTGTCTGCCCAGACTGGAACGGAAAGGGCCTCTGGTCGGCCCACTGAGCGGCACGGAGAGGGTCCCTGACCGACCCTCTGAGAGGCACGGTCAGGGCTTGGTATCGGCCCTCTAAAAGCACGGTACGGGTCCGCGACCGGCCCTCTGAGGGCACGGTCCGGGCCTCTGACCGGCCCTCTGAGGGGCACGGTCCGGGCCTCTAAGGAGCACGGTCTGACCCTCTGAGGGGCACGGTCCGGGCCTGGTGCCGGGTCTGTGGACTGCCCGAATGGGCCTTGTCCGACCCAATTTACCCTATGGCCCAAGTCTTGATTGTTAGGGGTAATTTAGGCATTTCTCATTAAAACCGTCCTTGAATGATTGTTAATTCTAGTACTACTTTGTGATCCTACACGTTATTCTCGAGCTCGGAGGAGGAGACTACTAGGCGCTCACGTTGACTAAGCGTTTGGATAGCACTTGAGGTAGGGAAGAGTAGTAATTACCGTTTTTAATTAAGGAATGTTAATATTATGCATATAGGACGTTAATAACCGGTAAAGTCTTAGCTTGTATATAGGATGTGATTAACTATAATAACCGCTTTCAATTATGGGAATTGTCGTGTTGTAGAATCACATGTGGCCATGTCGTGCCTTAGGACTGTGTATACTGGTTATGTTTGGTTGTGGCTAGTAGTCCTTTAATGTTGACGTAGAGTATATTCCTTGGTTAACTTAAGAATCATATTATGCTATTAGGATGTGATGAATGCGATGATTGTGATATGAATGGTTGTTTCGTGATGTGATCGAGTGAATGAATGTGATGATTGTGATATGATGGGGTGAATGATATACCGATGTCGTGTGCTTGGTAAGTTGTGTCGGTAAGCTTTGATGGTATGATAAGTTCGGTGTAACATGTGTGGTATGGTATTGTGTGGTGTGACTTATACCCCGTGCTACGGGAAGATACCCGACCGAGGTGTGTGCCGGTCCGTTATGTTTTTTATGAGATTTACCCCAATGCTGCGTTTCCGGGAGGACATCTAGACTAATGGTGTATTACGGTATGATGTATTGTTTGCTTTACCCCGATGTTGCATTTCCGGGAAGACATCTAGACCGACGGTATATTCCGGTATGATGTTTTGTTTCACCCTGATGCTGTGTGTCCGGGAAGACATCTAGACCGATGGGTATTCCGGTATGATATGTTGTTTCACCCCGATGTTGTGTGTCCGGGAAGACATCTAGACCGATGGGCATTCCAGTATGATGTATTGTTTCACCCCGATGATGTGTGTCCGGGAAGACATCTAGACCGAGGGTGTATTCTGGTATGATGTGTTTGTTTCACCCAGATGCTGTGTGTCTGGGAAGATATGTAGACCGATGCCGTGTTCCGGTACGATATGTTGAGGCGCGTGTGGTGGTCGAAGTATCATGGTTTACTTATCTTCTGTTTGTGTGATGTCGCGTTTGAGTGACGTTCGTAGTGGTTGTAGCAGTATAATTTTCTGTTGTTTGTACGTTTCTTTAACTTGGTTCTATTGTCGATAGTGTTGTATTCTTGTTGATTTCTGTTTGTGTTGTCAGTTATTAGTAAGTGTTATTGATCGAGTATTTATGGTGATGGAGCGGAAGTCCATTCCCTTTACTACTTTTTCCTACTGAGCGAAAGCTCACCCCTTTTGTTTTACTGTTGTACAGGTTTCGATCGTGGGTCGGTTTAGAGGACGTCTCAGAGCTCGGTAGCTCTTCGACAGTCCGGGGATTTATCTTATAGTAGAGACGTACTTTTCATTTATGTACTAAACAGTGTCCTTCTTTATCTATATTTTGAGCGTTGACTCGTGGTATCGAGATTGTTGATTTGGAACTAAATTCGGAGTTATATTTCGTTTAATTTTCCTTTTATTATTATCGTTTTTATTTTATTTTAGTTCACGTCTCTAGTCCGGCCAAAACCGGATTTCGGGCGTGACAATTTGGTATCAGAGCGTGGTTTTTCAAAACTTTGGATCACACGTCAGTTAGGTGGGTAGTGGGTCACTAAGTTTCCGTAGGGTTTCGGTTACACAAGTCGGAAATGTCCTACGCGTAGATCCGAGACGACGAGAGTCTCGGGTAGTGAACTACTTGTTTGTGTTTTGCCTGGTCCTTTGTTGTGATGTGTGCTTCGGTTGAGTTGTTGTGCCGATCGATTGAGATCAAGGTTGACTTATTGTTGTGTTGTGTGCTTCGGTTGAGCTGTTGTGCCGATCGATTGAGATCGAGGTTGACTTAGCGAGTGATGCTCGAGCTGTTTTATGACTTGTCTGTCTTGATTGAGTGATCGTTTTAGTAAGTTTGCTACCTATCCGGTCGTTGATTGATCTAGTTAAGTTTGAAGTGTTGACATGTTCGAGTGGTGCTCATGTAATTACCACGACCCGAGGTGGATAATTGTGATGACTGCGGTATGCTGTGATTGTGTTAAGTGTTTGTGCAGGATGTGAATTGAATGTCCCGCTTAAGCGGATGGTTAGTAGAGTTTTCAAACGGGTCATGCCCAAATTTCTGCAAAACTGAAGTTATGTTAGAAAGAGAAAGTGTTAAGAACCCTGAAATCGAGTTGACGTTGAGACTTCTGTGGAATTACTATGACGTGAATTGTGGAATGTGTGACTCCTGTGTGGAATTGTTGAACTGTGCGATTGGCTTGTGTGATGCACAAGTGTGCAGGTTTCCCTGTTGTGTGAAACTAGTTATGACTATGCTAAAAGCAGACTTGTTGTTGGAACAAAGTATGACCTTTATGAAACGTGTGTGAACACTAGTGTTTTAAGCACGTCGCCTTATATGAAATTAAGAAACTGAACATGTGCGTTATCCGTGTAGCGGATATACGACATGACACCTACCTATGTCCCCGGAGGGACTAGGAGCCGGCCTGCTTGAGGCCGAGGGCAGCCACTTGTCATTGAGTCAGCAGGGGCAACGAGCGCCCAAGGTGCTTCCACTGAGGACCACAGGAGAGATGATGTCGAACCATCAGGGCTTCCGCCCAGAGTCCCGCCCGTCATAGAGCCGACCCATGCAACCACTATGGAGGAGTTGGTTCGCACAGTTCAGAGTCTAGCGACGATCATCGCCCAGAGGGAGGTTGCGGCCCCGGCACCAGAGACTGTGCCTGCTGTGAGGCCGAGTCAGGCCGATAGCTACACAGCCCAGGCGCTGAGAGACTTTCTCAGGCTGGGTACTCTTGTCTTTTCCGGGGAGCCAGATCCCGATGCAGCCGAGAGATGGTTGGAGCATATCACCCGCAACTTGGATACATCGGGGATCGTGGATGGCCACATGAGAGTATCATTTGCAGCGTTCCAACTGAAGGATGATGCGTACCATTGGTGGCAGCGCGAGCAGATCAGGGTTGGAGACGACTTTCAGTTGTTCGGAAGGCTGTTCCTGAAGCATTATTTCCCGAGATCCGCCCGTGATGACAGACACCGGCAGTTCCTAGAGCTGCGTCAGATGGGGATGACTGTGTCGGAGTATGAGGTGAGGTTCACCTCCCTGTTTTGCTTCGCACCGGAGATGGTGTCGACTGAGGCACTCCGATGTAGACAATTCGAGGGGGGGCTCCTTCCGTCGATCGTGGACCGAGTCACAGCCTTGAGGACTGAAGTTTACACTGAGCTAGTGGATCAGGCACTGGCAGTGGAGCAACACTTCCGAGAGACCGACAGGGCTCGGGAGAGCAGGCCGAGACCGAGTGGCTTCCTGAGGCCGTCTGAGGGCCGCGATCCGAGGAGGTAGAGGACCTCGGGTTCCTTCCGGCCACAGACCCATTCTGGCGGGATACGACAGGTCGGAGCGGTGTCGCCCGTTGGACCTGCCCCGCTAGAGCGGTTGTGTCCCCTGTGCAATCAGCTGGGTCATCTGGCCCGAGATTGTCCGAGGAGTATTGGACCTGCAAATCGCCAACGGATCGTCCGACGAGGTTCGAGGAGTGGCCGCGCGCCGATGAGAGGACATGCTTCTAGTGCGGCCGACTAGGACACATCTCTACTGTGTGTCCCGATCGGGTTGGAGGAGTGTCAGCGTCGCGACCTCAGCAGGCGCAGCCCAGACAGTCACCTTCATTCCGCCCACGTCAGGCTCAGGCGCCAAGGGTCCCACGACAGGAAGTGAGTGCACCAGCACCGAGGCATCAGTATAGAGCTTCATAACAGATGACCCTTCCACCACCCCCGAGGGGAGGACCTCAAGCACCTCAGGGCAGGGTGTACGCGGTCACTGACTCTCGAGCTGAGGGACGGCACTCCGGTCATGAGACCACTCAGGGTATGTGCTTGCTTTACAATTCCTTGGCGACTTTCTTGTTCGATACTGGGGCATCACATTCTTTCATCTCTTCTACTTTCGCTGATGTGTTGGGGTTAAGGGTAGAGCCTTTGAGTCGACCTTTATGTCTTGACACCCAGTTGCGGGGGATGTGGTCCTGAGTAGCATTTGTCGTGCTTGTGAGATTAGAGTAGTTGATTGCCCTTTTCTTGGTGATTTGCTTGTGTTGGAGATGACGGCATTTGACGTGATCTTGGGGATGGACTGGCGTGCGAGGTACCGGGCGTCGATCGACTATTATCGGCGGCAGGTGACGGTAGTATCGGGCGACACGATCGTCACTTGTGTATTGGGCAGTAGGAGCGGAGTTCTCCTGTCAGCATTGACCATGGGAGATGAGGTGACGACCGTTCAGAGCAGAGAGCTGCCGCGAGTAGTGTGCGAGTTCCCGGAGGTATTTCCGGAGGAGTTTTCAGGATTACCGTCGGCGTTCGAGGTTGAGTTTAGGATCGACTTGATACCGGGGATGGCGCCGATATCTACGGCTCCGTACCGGTTTGCACCAGCAGAGTTGGTCGAGCTGAAGCGACAACTCGAGGAGTTTTAGGAGAAGAGATTTATCCATCCGAGTGCTTCACCGTGGGGAGCGCCCGCCCTCTTTGTGAAGAAGAAGGGTGGAGCGCTGAGGATGTGCATCGACTACCGGAAGTTGAACCGGGTCACGGTGAAGAACCGTTACCCGATGCCGAGGATCGATGACCTGTTCGATCAGTTGAGAGGGGCGGAGTGCTTCTCGAAGATTGATCTGCGATCCGGGTATTATCAATTGAGAGTTCGGGAGGAGGATGTGGCGAAGACCGCTTTTCGTACACGGTATGGACACTACGAGTTCCTGGTGATGCCGTTCGGACTGACGAACGCGCCTGCAGCGTTCATGGACCTGATGAACGGCATCTTCCGACCATACTTAGACCAGTTTGTGGTGGTATTAGTAGATGATATTCTGATTTATTCGCCAAGTGAGGAGGCGCACGTGGAGCATCTGAGGACAGTGTTGACTTTGTTGCGCACTCACCAGTTGAACGACAACTTGGAGAAGTGCGAGTTATGGCTCGCCGAGGTGAAGTTCCTCGGGCATGTTGTGTCCCGAGAGGGTATACTAGTCGATCCGGCGAAGATCGATGCGGTTTCGAAGTGGGCACGGCCCACAAGTGTCTTTGAGATCCGCAGCTTCCTAGGCTTGGCAGGATACTATCGACGGTTTGTCCAGGATTTCTCACGCATGGTCGCGCAGATGACTGCCCTGACACGCAATGGAGCCGAGTTTGTGTGAACGGAGGGTTGTGAGCACTCCGTTACCGAGCTGAAGGCTCGTCTGACTACCGCTCCCGTGTTGATAGTGCCGGAGCGCGGGATCGAATATGATGTGTATTGTGATGCGTCCGGTGAGGGATTGGGGTGTGTGTTGAGGCAGTCAGGGAAGGTAGTTGCTTATGGCTCTAGGCAGTTGAAGATACATGAGCGCAACTACCCGACCCCTGACTTAGAGTTGGCAGCGGTCGTCTTCGCGTTGAAGAGCTGGCGACATTACCTATATGGTGAGAGGTTTCAGGTGTTCTCTGATCACAAGAGCCTCAAGTACATCTTCTCTCAGCGAGACCTGAACATGCGCCAGAGGCGGTGGATGGAGTTACTTGAGGAGTACGACTTCGAGCTAAGCTACCATCCGGGCATGGCGAACGTTGTCGCCGATGCCCTGAGTAAGAAGTCGATCCACTACCTGACGGGTATATCAGTCCAGGAGTGGGACATGATGGAGGAGTTGAGCACGTTTAGGCTTGAGCTAGACGAGATCACCGATGGCGTGGCCATGTGTTCGCTGGTGGCGCAGCCCACACTAGTTACTCGAGTGCTGGAGGAGCAGGCCGAGGATGCCGAGACGGCAGAGATCCGGAAGAGGCCGGTGGTCGACCAACTGACCAAGTCGGTGCATTTCTTAGCTATGAGGATGACCGATACGGTTGACACTCTGATCCTCCTGTACGTTCGAGAGATTATCCGACTTCACGGGGTTCAAGTGTCGGTTGTGTCCGACAGAGATCCTCGATTCACCTCTAGGTTTAGGGAGAGTTTGCAGAGAGCATTGGGACCGAGGTCCTACTTAGTACATCGTACCACCCGCAGACAGATGGTCAGTCAGAGCGCACGATTCAGATTTTAGAGGATATGATGCGGGCGTGCGTGTTAGACTTCCAAGGATCATGGGAGGACCACTTACCATTATCCGAGTTCTCCTACAACAATAGCTTCCAGGCCAGTATCGGGATGGCACCGTTCGAAGCGTTTTATGGTAGGCCGTGTCGATCGCCCGTGTGTTGGGAAGAAGTGGGAGACAGGAGTTTACTTGGTCCGGATCTTGTCCGAGAGACGACCGAGAAGGTCGCGTTGATTCGTGAGCGGCTGAAGACCGCGCAGAGCCGACAGAAGAGTTATGTTGATAGACGGCGCCGACCTCTCGAGTTCGTAGTTGGTGATCATGTGTTCTTGAAGGTGACCCGAAGAGGGGGCTGGTGCGGTTCAACCGCGGCGGAGGCAAGTTAGCCCCGCGGTACATCGGACCGTTTGAGATTCTGGATAGAGTGGGGGCCGTTGCCTACTGCCTAGCATTACCACCGCACCTTGGGAACGTTCACAACGTCTTTCACGTTTCCCAACTGCAGAAGTACATCATGGACCCCTCCCACGTCATTGAGTGGACGGACATCGAGGTAGCTGAGGTTGTTTCGTATAAGGAGAAGCCAGTCAGGATTTTGGATACGCGGGAGCAGGTCTTTCGTGGAAAAACTATTCCACTAGTACGGAGCAGAGTCGACCTGGGAGCGCGAGGATGAGGTTCGCGCGAAGTACCCCAACCTGATCGACCCTTGAGGTACGTTCGTTTTAAATTTAGCGGACGAAATTTCTTTAAGGGGGTAGATTGTAAGAACCGCCCCCGGTCGATCCCGGTCGAACCGGTGATTTTTTGGCTAAAGTTGACTTTCAGCCGGAAATGTCAACCGATGACTCCGGGAGCCATTCAGGACCTTTCCGGGACCCAAAAAGCTTAGTCGTCGTTACGGTTAGCTTATTTGGGTCATTTCCTTTCAAATGACTAATTTTATGAAAAAGTCGATTCCGGGTCAACGGGGCCAAATTCGGAACTTTATCCAATTTAAATTAAATGGCTGAGATATTTTGGATAGAGGTGGACCCACATGGACATGTGTCCATGATAGCTTGGAGGAGAAGAAATGGGTCTATAATGACCCATTTGCCCTCATGTGTGCCAAAATAGAAGAAATTGAGCTAGAGGGCATTTTAGACAATTCTACCTTAAGTTTAAGACCTCTCTTGGGACACATTTCAGCCCATTTCCTCCTTGGTAGCCTAAAATCATAAGAGGAAGAGGAGAGTGGAGCTCAAAAGCTTGGAGAAGAAGCAAGTGGAAAAAGGGGAGCTTTTTGGTGATTTCCTTCTCAAATCATCTCCAAAATTACTTCATCTTCATCCCCTCAACATTCCTAAGGTAAGTAATCTCTAAAAACCTACTTTCAGTTAAGTTGGGGTTATGGGTTTCAATAGAAATTGCATCAAGTAGATGGGTTTTGAGTTATTTGTTGTTAGATGATTGTTTAGTGAAGAGAAGTGGAAGTTTTAGCTAGAAATCTTTTGGGTTTTGATGTTTTGATGAAACTCATCATGGGTATTGAAGTTTGGGGGTTTTGGTGACTGATTTTGGAGGTTATGAGGTTAGCAATGGATTTTTTGAAGTAGATTTTCGTGGAAACGAAGTTGAGGGAAGAAGAAGTTGGTGTCTGCCCAGACTGGCACGGAAAGGGCCTCTGGCCGGCCCTCTGAGCGGCACGGAGAGGGTCCCTGACCGACCCTCTGAGAGGCACGGTCAGGGCTTGGTACCGGCCCTCTGAGGGGCACGGTCCGGGTCCCTAACCGACCCTCTGAGGGGCACGGTCTGGGCCTCTGACCGGCCCTCTGAGGAGCACGATCTAGGCCTGGTATCGGGCCTGTGGACTGGCCGAACGGGCCTTGTCCGGCCCAATTTACCCTATGGACCAAGTTTTGATTGTTAGGGGTAATTTGGGTATTTCTCATTAAAACCGTCCTTGAATGATTGTTAATTCTAGTACTACTATGTGATCGTAGACGTTATTCTCGAGCTTGGAGGAGGAGACTACTAGGTGCTCGCGTTGACTAAGCGTTTGGATAGCAATCGAGGTAGGGAAGAGTAGTAATTACCGTTTTTAATTAAGGAATGTTAATAGTATGCATATAGGACGTTAATAACCTGTAAAGTCTTATCTTGCATATAGGATGTGATTAACTAGAATAACCGCTTTCAATTATGGGAATTGTCGTGTTGTAGAATCACATGTGGTCATGTCGTGCCTTAGGACTGTGTATGCTAGTTGTGTTTGGTTGTGGCTAGTAGTCCTTTAATGTTGACGTAGAGTATATTCCTTGGTTAACTTAAGAATCATATTATGCTATTAGGATGTGATGAATGCGATGAATGTGATATGAATGGTTGTTTTGTGATGTGATCGGGTGAATGAATGTGATGATTGTGATATGATCGGGTGAATGATAGACCGATGTGGTGTGCTTGGTAAATTGTGTCGGTAAGCTTTGATGGTATGATAAGTTCGGTGTAACATGTGTGGTATGGTATTGTGTGGTGTGACTTATACCCCGTGCTACGGAAAGATACCAGACCGAGGTGTGTGCCGGTCCGATATGTTTGTTATGAGATTTACCCCGATGCTGTGTTTCCGGGAAGACATCTAGACCGATGGTGTATTCCGGTATGATGTATTGTTTGCTTTACCCCCGATGTTGAGTTTCCGGGAAGACATCTAGACCGATGGTATATTCTGGTATAATGTGTTGTTTCACCCCGATGTTGTGTGTCCGGGAAGATATCTATGTGTTGTTTCACCCTGATGTTGTGTGTTCGGGAAGACATCTAGACCGATGGGTATTCCAGTATGATGTATTGTTTCACCCCGATGTTGTGTGTCCGGGAAGACATCTAGACCGAGGGTGTATTCCGGTATGATGTGTTTGTTTCACCCCGATGTTGCGTGTCCAGGAAGATATCTAGACCGATGTCGTGTTCCGGTACGATATGTTGAGCTGCGTGTGGTGATCGGAGTATCATGGTTTACTTATCTTATGTTCGTGTGATGTCGCGTTTGAGTGACGTTCGTAGTGGTTGTAGCAGTATAATGTTTTGTTGTTTGTACGTTTCTTTAGCTTGGTTCTATTGTCGATAATGTTGTGTTCCTGTTGGTTTCTGTTTGTGTTGTCAGTTATTAGTAAGTGTTATTGATCGAGTATTTATGGTGACGGAGCGGAAGTCCATTCCCTTTAAAACTTTTCCCTACTGAGCGAAAGCTCACCCCCTCTGTTTTACTGTTTTACAGGTTTCGATCGTGAGTTGGTTTAGAGGACGTCTCTGAGCTCGGTAGCTCATCGAGAGTCCGGGGATTTATCTTTTAGTATAGACGTACTTTTATTTTATGTACTAACTAGTGTCCTTCTTTATCTATATTTTCAGTGTTGACTCGTGGTATCGAGATTGTTGAGTTGGAACTAAATTCGGAGTTATATTTCGTTTAATTTTCCTTTTATTATTATCATTTTTATTTTATTTTAGTTCACGTCTCGAGTCCGTTCAAAACCGGATTTGGGGCGTGACAATTCTATTGTGGGACCTAATCTGAAAATGCCCGTCTGATTATTTGACAGGAGTGCGAGAAGCTGTGTAGAACATAACCACTGACAGGATGGGTTTTTGTAGTCTCCCAGATACCGACTTCTTACTTCTTGACAAGAAATTCTGGTCTCTTATTACTCAACCAAATTTGTTGCTTGCTCGGATACCAAGGCCAGATACTATCCTAAAGGGGACTTCCTTTTGGCGAAAATTGGCCTCAACCCGAGCTTTATTTGGGCTAGTTTATTCGTCACTCAAAACCTCATGTGATCGGGTCTCTGACGCTCTATTGGACCAGGTTCTTCACACTTTGTGGATGTTTGAGGACGACTCATTGGCTTATTAGGAACGCTCGTTCTATGAAAAGCAATATATGGCTCTATGACCCTATGTTGTATGCACTTCAGAGTATCGTTCATTCAGACAACTAATAAAAGAATCACTTACACTAAAAAAAATCATGTAACATGCCAGATGTTTTGCATCCATACTGGTACCACTTGATCTTCGTAAGTGTTTCAATATTTTTTATCATAAGTGAATAAATGCATTAAAATGGTTGAAGATTTCGAAAATGAAATCTCGAACCAACAAAATAACAAGGTCCAAATTAAGGCGATAAGTAATCAAGAAGAACACCAAAACTGAATATAAGCGGAGAAAAGAAAACATAAATAAAGTCAAGTACCACTACTCGGAATAGAATCCAAGTTGTAATAGGGTGGCTTAAGAAGAAATCCAACTTTCGAAATGTTTTTTATCGCTCCCTTGATAGCTTTTTTCTTTGAGCATAATAATCACGGAAATATTATTAATAGATGATAATCTTTTGACAAGAAACACGAGATAATCCAGTTAGTGTCACGCCCCAAATCCGGTTTTGACCGGACTCGAGACGTGAACTAGGAATAAAAATTAAGTAATAAATAAAAAGAAATTTAATAGTGCAATCTCCGCAGAAAAACTTAATTCAAAACCAAAGTTAAGAGTCAACCGCTCGTTCCAACAAAATAACAGAAAATACAGTTTCGTACAAGGACAGTACGTCTCTAAAACATAAAATCTCCCGAAACCTCAAGGAACTCCCGAACCCTGAGACCACCTCTAGGTCTATTCATCAAGGAAACATGTACAAACAGCAAACATGAAGGGGGTGAGCTTACGCTCAGTAGGAAAAAGTAGTAAAGTAAAAGAACTCCCGCTTTTACAACAAAAGTTCCGATTAGTACGATAATCCAAACAACACCATAATCAGAGATCAACAAGAATTGCAATGCTTAAAGAAACAGTAACTCAAAGGAGATTAACGGGTAAACGGTTTTGTAAGACCCGCTCCCGGTCGAACCGGCGGCTTTCCAAGCAAGTTTGACCTGCTACCGGAAAGTCAACCGATGACTCAAGAAGTCACTCGGGACTTTTCCGGAACCCAAACGACTTAGCCATCATCACGGTTGGCTTAAGGGGAGAAATTCCTTTCGTTTGAGTATAATGTTGGAGAAAGTCAATTTTGGTCAAATCGAGACTTTTTATCGACTAAAAGCATTATTTTATTGTGCTGAAAATTATTTTGGAAAAGTAAATAACCTATTTGGACACTTGTCCCTTTTTGGTTGAAAGGAAGAAAAGGGAGTAGTCTTAGACCCTTTTACCTTCCCAAAAGCTTCTACAAGGGATTCTAGCTCAAGGGCTTTTAGTCATTTGACACATCTAGGTATTATATGAGTTTGGAAAAGCAAAACCAACCCATTTTACTTGGTGTAGCCGAAAATTGGAGTAGGAGCAAGAGAGAGGAGCTTCCATGGAGCTTTGAAGAAGAATCAAGGAAGAAGAGGCCACTTGAAGCCTTCCTTTAGCCAACCCTTCTCCAAATCCTCACCATCTTCTTCATCTCAATCTTCTAGAGGTAATGGAACTCTCTAATCCTCATTTCCCTTCATCTCTTTTCATGGGTTTGGGTGAAATTGCTAGATGTTGTTGGGTTTGAGTAGAAATGGTGGGAGATGTTGTTGAGGAGAAGCTTTGTTGGGCTTTTGGTGAGAAATCCTTAGTTTGTTGGAGCTTTTGAGTTGGGTTTGATTTGATGAATCATTAGAAACTTGTTTGTGTGTTGATTCCTACCATGGGTAGAGGAGTATTGAAGGATTTGGACTGTTTTGGGAGTTGGAAGGGGTAAAATTTGGGGTTTGAAGGTGGTTTTTCGGAGAAAAGGAGCTGGAGGTTGAAGAAGGGCGAAACTGCCCTGGTGCGCCACGGATCCGTGAAGGATCCCGTGACGGGCGACGTCACGGCTCCGTGAGGGAGTCCGTGACGGCACTCGTCACGGCTCCGTGACGGTAACCGTGATGGTTGGCGTCACGGATCCGTGACCAGGTCCGTGGCAGACCAGGGTGGGGGTTTCTTTGAGGGTTTTTCACCTTGGTTGATCTTGGTTTTGAGCTGAACTTTGGAGGGGCTTTGGGGGTCTTACTTGCTGTTTAAGTGGAGTTTAATTTAACGTTTCTTTGTGTCCAAGACGTTGGGGAGCGAGCTAGAGGAGCAAAGATCACGCCGGGACCCGAGTGAAGAACGGAGTGGTGACCACCGGGCTTTCATCAAAGTGTTGAGAGGAAGACCTCGAGGTAGGGAAAGCCTTAACTCCTCGTTTATGATGCTTAGTGTGCATGTTAGGCTAATAAACTTGGAAAGGTCCTAGAATTGACTATAGGATGCGAATAACTAGCATAATTGTCTTTCAATTACTAATAACCGGAAGTGTCTAGTGGTGAATGAATAGGATGCCAATCACTAGTGTAACTCGCTTTCAATACTTGGGAATTGTTTGACTGGTAGAGTGGCCTTGGCAAAGCCCTCGGATTAGTTGCGTGTTAGGATCACATGCTTGGTTGTTTGGTTGCTTAGTGGATAGGCTAAAGAGTCTAATGGAACTAGTTGAATTGCGTATTTGAATGCTCGATTGAAGGTGTTTATGATTGGTTGATTAAACTCCCGCTTGCCTGTTGAATGTAGTTGAATGATTACTTGATTTACTTAAATGGTTGCTTGGAGCATCGAGTATGACTGGTTGTACCGAGCGGTGCAATCAGGTGATCGATGCCCCGTTTGTTCGAGACTGGTAAGTGAACGGTAAATTGTGATTGTGTGATTGGTGTGCTGTGAGTATGTGATTCGTGTACTCTGTGTTGTGGTGAATTGGTGATGTGTGAGTTATGTGTGACAATGAATTGGTGGTTGTTGGGATTGGATTATTTCGTGTTTCGGTTTGAGTGCGTTATTCAATTATTGTTTGATTATTATTGAATTTCCCAAGTGTATGCTTCCTATGGGAGTAATACCTTGGTTCCCGAGGACATAAAATCCTTTGGAGACGTTTCTGAGAATACCGATGATAAGCGCCCCGAAGGGTTGTTTCCGGTCGCCTCAATGCTATGCGTCTCCTCTGGATTTGAGGGAAAATCCGAGAGGACACATCATATGTGGATCGGAGGATGGAGACTCCATGTGCCACGGCATTGACTGGTTTACATATTACTCGTGTTTGTCAAGAGCTATATTGTTGAATTTTGTTGTTGACCTTACTGAGTTTAAGGCCCACTTGTTATGTGTTTTCCCTACTGAGCGCCAGCTCACCCCTATGAGTTTATTGTTGTGTTTACAGGCTTGATTGAGGAGTAGAGGCTCGGGAGCTTCTCGGTGTGGGTGTCTATAGAGACTTCGCTTTTATTTTATTTCTGTTTGGAACAGATTTTGTGGAGGATTATTATTACACCCCTTGAGGGTTATTTATGTTTTAAACTGATTTTTGTGGATTTGAGTTTCATATTGGAGTTTTTCAGGAACTTATGGTTGAGTTATTGTCTTTTAATCACTTATTACTAGTCACGCCTTGAGGCCGGGCAAGAATCGGATTTGGGGCGTGACAGGTTTATTCACCAATTGAACAAACTAAAGAGACACACGGGTAATGAAATATAGATAATTTAAACAACTTGATTTCGATCCACACACAACCAACACATCGTACCGGAATGCCCCTCGGTCACGATGGGACACATATCACCGGGGCTCCCAAAAATATTCCCATAAGGAACACATATCGTCGGGGATCCCGGAAATGTCTCCAAAGGAATACAGATCATCGAGGTGAAACAAGACATCCTCTCGGAAATGTCCCCGAAGGGACACATATCATCTGGGTGAAACAAGTCTCTCCGGAACACGTAGCATCGGAGTGAAACAACAAAATACCATGTCGGAATGTCCCTCATACTAGGTCTTCCCGGAACACACATCGGGGTAAACACTATACCGGAATGCTCATCGGTCTTCCCAGAATTCACATCGGGGTAAACACTATACCGGAATGTTCATCGGTCTTCCCGGAATTCACATCGGGGTACAAATACGACACCTTGTGCCCAAAACACAACCCATCGGTCTAGGAACTACCCTACACCGGCATTCCCCTCGGTGTAGGTACCATACCAGAAAACAACTCCTCTTGGAACACACATCAAGAGAATAACATGCATCAAACTATCATAGTTCAACCACGGCTTACCAAGCCCAACAATCTTATCACAACATGCCACATATAACTCATATTATCAACCAAGCTTACCGACATAACTTACCAAACATGTCCCATCGGTCTATCACTCACCCGATCATACCACAAGTCACAATCACATAAGCACAATCAAACATTCACTCAATCAATCATAACACGGATCAACTATTCACATTACAATCATCACAATTCATCTAGTTTAGTTTGACTCTTGTATTATCCAAGGAATGAAACATGCATCGGCATTTGAGATAATTAACCACAATCACAATCAATCCTAAGGCTCGTCATGGTCATTCTACCAGCACGGTAATTTCCCAAGAATTGAAAGCGATTATTCTAGTGAATCACATCCTATATGCATACTAAGACTCGTCCGTTTATTATTGTAATTGAAAAGCAGTTATTCTGTAAGAACCGCCCCCAGTCGATCCCGGTCGAACCGGTGAATCCTAGAAAAGTTTGACTTTCGGCCGGAAAAGTCAACCGATGACTCAGGAAGTCATCCGGGACCTTTCCGAGGCCCAAAAAGCTTAGCCGCCATCACGGTTAGCTTAGTTGGTCAATTTCCTTCAGTTTGACTGTAATATTGGTTAGGTCAAATTTCGGTCAAACTTGGACTTTATATCGGTTAATTTCCGATAAAATCTTGGAAAGCTGGAAATTATTCAAGTGGAAGTGACCCCACATGACACTTGTCATATTTGGCTTGGAGGATGAAAAAGGAGCTTCAAATGACTCTTATACCCTCCCAACTTACCTTTAAAAGGATAGGACCTTAAGGGCTTTTCGGTAATTGGACAAAATAGGTCATTTAAAGCAACATGAGCACACAAATCAGCTCACTCACTATTTTTTCAGCCGAAAATCACAAGGAGAGAGAGAGGGGAGAGCTCATTTCTTGAGGAAGAAGAAAGTGAAGAAAGCTTGGATTTTGGAGCTTGTTTCTAGTCCTTTTGCCTCTATTTTCCTTCCATCTTCTTCATCTCACAATCCTAGAGGTATGGATGCTCTTATCTCTCCATTTCATCTACTCTCAAATTTGGGTTTTGTGGGTTTTTGACTTGAAGTTGAAGAACTAGCTTTGTTGTTGTTACTTAGAGAAGAAGTACTGAAGTAGGATGTTTGGATTGTGTTTTGGTTGAAGTTTGAGGAACCCATTGAGGGTGTTGATGTTGGGTAACTTTGGATGAACATTTTGGAGTTAAGAGGACTTGGAAATGGGGTTTTAATGGTGATTTTCGTGAAACTCGAGTTGGGGAAGAAAGGGGAAAGAACTGGTCAGGTTTGGCACGGAACGTGACCCGGACCGAGCCAGGTGCCGGCACGGCAGGCCGCACGGAACGGGCCAGGTACCGGCACGGCACGCGGCACGGAACGGACGGGAATCCGACACGGTACCTCACACGGTCTGTGTCGCACTCCTGGCCGGTCTGTGACGCGGTCCGTGCTGGCTACCGGGCCGGACTATGATACGGTCCGTGCCAGGTTCCGGCACGGCTAGCCACACGGTCCATATGGCGTTCCGGGTCAGACCTCAGAATCCAAAACCCTTCCTTTTATCCCTTTTCGATTCTTAAATCATTTCTTTAAACCTTATTTCCATTATTTGAGTGTTGTTCTGTACTTTGGGGATAAGAACATCATTGAGTTATTAACTTTGGTCTTATGGTGGTCTAAGACCGTGGTATCGAGCAAGGAAGGAAGGAAGAACTTGGACTAGAGCTTGAAGAATGAAGAATCACGCCGGAACCCGTGTGAAGGACGGAGTGGTGACCACCGAGTTTGACAACAGAGTTTTAGAGGATTACCAAGAGGTAGGGAAATTCTTAACTTCTTATTTAAACGCTTAGTGTGCATGTTAGGTTAATAAAATCGGAAAGGTCCTAGAATTGCCTATAGGACGCGAATAACTAGAATAATCGTTTTTCAATTATTAACAACCGGAAGTGTCTAGAATGCATGTTTAGGATGAAGATGACTAGTGTAACTCGCTTTCAATACTTGGGAATTGATTTACTGGTAGAGAGGCTGTGAAGAGCTCTTGGATTAGTTGTGTGCTAGGTTCACATGCTTGGTTGCTCGTTATTAGGATAAACTAAGAGTCTAATGAAACTAGTTAGCTTGTATGATTGAAGGATTAATTGATCTTTCACATGATTGTTGATTGGTTGAATGCTTACTTGATTGGTAGGGTGATTGTGTTGATATAATTGTTGATTGAACGGATGATCGAGTATGACTGGTTGTGCCAAAGGGGTACAATCAGGTGATCGATGTACCGTTGGTTCGTGACAGGTAAGTATACGGTAAGTGTGAGGTGTTATTGGATGTATTTGCTGTGATGAAAGTGTGATTTGAGGAGTGTTCATGTTTGGTTGAATTATATTGCTTTTTCCTTATTCTTATTCTTGAATGCTTGTTTGTTTGGTTCGGTACTACACCGGGGGGTAATCCGGTGCCGTTGTGGTGGTTGGAGTTGGACAGATACAGTGAGATATCGATAGATTATAGGAGCCTGAGTGCTCGGCAGATCCTGCGGGATATTGATTGATTATTGGAGCCTGAGAGCTCGGCAGATCCTGCGGGATATTGATAGATTATAGGAACCTGAGGACTCGGCAGATCCTGCAGGATATTGATCGGATTACTTCATGAGAGATGGTTTCTGAGGTTTCACCTAAGGGTGTGCGTCCTACGGGAGCACTACCTTGGTTCCCTATGATTATGGTCCTTGGACACATTTTCGAGAATTCCGACTACGAGCATCCCTATGGGATGGTTTTCGGTGCTCCGATGTATGTGCCTCCTCTGGACCGAGGGAAAATCTGATGTGATATGAATACTCTAGTAGATCGGAATATGGGAACCGAGGTGATACTAGAATCTATTCATGGATCGGAGGCTTGAGAAAGCAAGTGGTTGGCGTGATATCAATTACTCCCATTTAATCGTTATAATACTTGTAATAATTCTTTTATGGAACTTTTCAAGTTAAGGTTATCTTTAAGAGGACGGCGCTTATCTTATTCTATCTTGTTTTTATTTATTATTTCATCGCACTTATCTTATCCTTTCTCGTTACATATTACTTTGTTGTTAATCGTATTTTGTTGTTATTTGAGTTACCTGTTTATCCGGTACAGTATTGACCTAAGGGTTGAGTTGTTAAGGTTTTTCCTACTGAGCGTAAGCTCACCCCCCCTTTGGTTTTCTTCCTATTTTACAGGCGTAGCTGATGTCTAGTGAGTTCGAGGCACAGGAGCTTTTGGACATTTTGGGGTTTATCTTAGAGTTATGTTGGTCATGTGTTTTAAACATTATTTATTTGACTCTTTATGTTGAGTTGTGACTCATTGGAAGTTTTGGAACTATTTATAGTTGTTGATTTGAGAGAGTTTATCTTGAGTTCTTAAGGATTTCGTTAATTAATTATCGCTTTTCTACTTTTAATTCTGGTCACGTCTCGAGTCCGGTCAATACCGGATTTGGGGCGTGACATATTCTATTGAATCACATCCTATATGCAAACAAGGACATTTCCGGTTATTATTATCCTATAGGCATACTATTAGCATTCTTTAAATTAAAAGAGGAGTTACTACTCTTCCCTACCTTGAATTCTCCAACGCTTAAATACTCCTAGCAGTTGACGACCTGGCTAGCTTCCTCCTCGTCCTCTCACGCAGTCCTAACAGCCACCTCCTCCGTCAAGTCCCGATCCAAGGTCTTGGATCACAAATTAATGCTAATTAATAATTAAACAAAGACGGTTTTAAAGTAAATTACCTAAATTACTCTTAACGATGAAAACTTGGGCTAAAAGGTAAATTGGGCCCAAACTAGGCCCAACTCGAACAGCCCACGGATCTGGAAACCGACCCGGGCCGTGCCCCTCAGAGGCCCTGAACCAGACCCGGATCGTGCCCCACAGAGGCCCGGAACCAGACCCGCACCGTACCCTTCAGAGGCCCAGACTGTGCCGCTAAGAGGGCTGTTCTGGGACCCGTTCTATGCCGCTCAGTTGGCCGGAATGGAGCCCGGACCGTGCCGCTTAGGGGGGCGGCGCCGAGTCCGTTCCGTGCCGCTCAGAGGGCCGGAATCTGACCCTTTCCGTGCAAAAACCGAGCAGTTCCAGTCTTCTTCTTCCCCACCTTCAATTCTACGAAAAACCACTTCAAAACCTCCATTTTCAACAACATCAAGCTCCAAAAACAGTCATTCAAACTCCCAAATCTCAACACCCTCAATGGGTTTCATTAAAGCTTCAATAAACCAACCTAAACTTCACTATTCTTCACCAAAAACCACCATCTAACAACACTAACACAAAACTCAACAAGTTCTAGCAATTTTCTTAGAAACCCACAACTCAAAAGTGAATAAAAGAAGGATTTAAGAGTTTACTTACCTTAGGGATTGAATGGAGATGAAGATGGTGTGATTTGGAGAAGATTTGAGAAGAAATCCACCCCAAAAGCTTGTCTTTTTCCCTTTGCTTCTTCTCCAAGTTTGTGAGCTCTTCTCTCTTCTTCCTCTAGCAATTTTCGGCCAACACAACAATGAGCTGAAAATGCTCCACCAAATGCCTCTTTAACCTAATAGTGGATTGGCCAAAATACCCTTAAGTCTCATTACTTCCCTTTTGCAAAGGTGAGGGTAAATGGGTCTTTAGAGATCCATTCCTTCTCCTCCAAGCCATTAGGGACAAGTGTCCTAGTAGGGACCACTTGCCTGTTGGGTCTCGAGGTAAGGTTGGAGATGAACCAACTCGCAGCGGAAAATCAATGAAAACCAAGAGACGATTAAAACCATGAAACAACTAACAAAGAATGGATTCACAAGAGAAAATTTCAGCACTAGTTCTTACCAAAACAAGAACACCGGGTAACGAATGATTGGCTTGAGTCTCCAAGACGCCTACGTATCCAAATGGGAATCAAAGCCACGTAGTTCTTCTCTTTGAGGACTCAAGAACACAAAAATGGAGGAGGAAACTAGCCAAACCCGAAATGGCCATGGAAGAGGGAGAGAAAATGTGTTTCCTATTCTTGTCTAGTGTTTGTTATGTTGAAAAAAGATGACTTAAACATAACAAAACCCATACTTGTCCAACTAAAGGCATGTGACAAGTATGGTGTCAAGTAAGGTGTAAATAGGACAAAGTATGGCAAGACAAGATTGGGTTAGGTGGTGAATCACCAACACCTTAATCCTTGTCTTGCTTACTTAGTACTAATTAATCAAGACTTGATTAATTAGTTCCATGGGCCTTGGTTGCATGGGCCTTTCATGGGCCTCTTGGAACATGGCCAGTGGCCATTTCCAACGAGGTCCCGTGATTCGCTCATCGCCTCCATGCCTTCCATACCGGAAATGTCCAACATTATCCGACGCGATCAATCCCAAGACTCCAAGCCTTGTCTCGATCCGTAAAGTCCTATTCACTTACGGGCACATGACCCAAAACCCAGTTTTGGTCATGTCCCGAGACAACTCCCTTTTGGCCATTCTCCATAAATGTGTCAATGAGTTTCATCCTCCGGTGTGACCCTTAGGTTTATGCATGTCAATAGATCAACGTAAAATCCCATTTTACTTGATCCTATTTAAGTGGCAACTAACGATACTTTAGTATTGCCTGACACTACATAACGAATCGACCCTGTCAATTCTAACCTTTCCGTCGTCCCTGTCATTATCCTTTTATCTCCGATATCCTGATTGAGATAAGGCATAGAGCCGTCATCCTTATTATTCTCAATCACCGTTCCTTGATATGTGAGATGACTGAAGATATGATACCCAGTATCATGTGCATGGCCATGCTATTCTTCCAGTCACTCTCGATCAAGCGGCCGAGAACCGATATCTTTCCCATACCTTAGTATGAGGGATAAATCCCTTAGCCGTCTTTCGTGTCACTCATGTAGCCCGTCCCCAAGCCAATCCTGGCCGTTATGGAAGCCCTGTTACGGACAACGTTAGGCTCAGGTCAAACTCAGTTGTTCACTACATAGCGATCACAAAGACTCCTTGGTCTAAGGATACATGACAAGCTACAACACTGAATATGTTCATGACTTAATCTATGGCACATATTCAGGGCGGGTCGTCCAATATCATGTCCCACATGATATCTATGATCAGACTCCGGAATCCCATTCCAATGACTAACAGAACGTAAGCCATAAAGAGCCATCTTTCATACTAGTCGCTTCTAGTGAAGCTTTGTTGACTAGGGACCCATCGAGTGTGATCTATCTCGATCTATGGTTCTATTCGCATGGTGGGCATAGATCAGAGCACACGTCGATATATTACTCCAACACATAAGTAATATAAAGCCGCTTTAATTTTATTGCTAACGATGATATATACATTTGGACATTTAGGATTGAACTACGGGCACTAAGACTAACAATCTCCCACTTGCCCTAGTTCCAATCTAAACTCCAATATGTCCCCATCGACTTTACATGTCTAACATGTTCAGGCAGTGACACTGCCTTAGTCAACGGGTTGGCTATGTTATCATCTGTTGCAATATCGGTTATCTTCACTTCACCTCAGTTCAGTATTTATCTGATGAGGTGGATACGCCGCAGTACATGTTTGGATTTGTTTATGCGATCTAGGCTTTTAGCTTGCGCAATGGCCCTTGTGTTGTCGCAAAATGGATTCACCGGACTGGATGGGTTTTTAATTACACCCAGCCCTGCCATGAATTTCCAAATCCACATAGCCTCCTTAGCTGCCTCTGCAGCATCCATGTACTTGGCCTCTGTCGTAGATTCGGCAATGGTATCTTGCTTTACGCTTTCCCAGCTAAAGCTCTGCCATTCAGCGTAAACACATATCCTGATTGACTTCTAAAGTCATCTGGATTTGTCTTGGAAAACTAGCGTCTACTCATCCTTCGACGACTAGTTCAGCATCATCTTTCCCCCGGGTTAGAATGATGTCTACTGGTACAACATAAGGCTTACGAGACGTCTGGTCTCATACAAGTCATGGCATATATGATCGATCCTTCCCCTAGGCGCATAGGATTCTCATCATCCTTTTCAGCTCATCAGGTGTCTTAGGACACTGAGTCTTGCTGAGATGAATGCCATGACTAGTGGGTAAGAGTCCTTTCTTTGAATCGAGCATTAAGAACCTACTCAATGCCTTGTTCACATAGGTTCCCTGACTTAAATCCAAGACCCTCTTGGTGCGATCTCTACATATCTTAATCCTTAAGATATGAGAAGCATCGCCTAAGTCCTTTATTGAAAAACACTTCCTCAACCAAGCTTTAGTCTCGTGCAAGGTTGGGATGTCGTTTTCAATGAGAACCAAAAAGGTAATATTGCTCCCACTAGCCTTCTTATAAACGCAAGATTCATCCTCGTTCTTGATTAAGCCAAATCCAATTACAGCTTCATCAAAATGAAGGATCCAACTCCGAGAAGTTCGTTTCAATCCATAAATGGATTTCAACAACTTATAAATCTTTCCTTTATTCTTCGTATCGTCAAAACCTTTGGGCCGAGACATACAAACGTACTCAGTCAAATTTCCATTTAGGAAAGCGGTTTTGACATCCACTTGCCATATCTCGTAATTATGATACGCAGTTATGTCAAGAAGAATTTGGATCGATTTTGACCATAGCCACTAAGGAGAAGGTTTCCTCATAGTCAATCCATTGGATCTGCCTATAACCTTTCGCCACCAGTTGAGCTTTGTAGGTCAGAGGGTTGCCGTCCATGTCCATCTTCACCTTGAAGATCCATTTGCATCCTATGGTCCTCACACCATTGATGGGATCAACCGGTTCCCAGACTCGGTTGTCCGACATGGATTGCATTTCCTCCCTCATGGCTCTCAGCCATAACTCGGAGTTGGGCCCATCCACGACTTCCTGAAAGGTGGCTGGATCATCGTGATCCACCATGACTTCATTGTCACCTCCGGATACCATATCTTGGAGGTGGAAGATTGATCCTTTCAAATCGCCTTGGACCTTCCGGAATTGTAACAGGAATTGGTTCTTACTCTACGACAATCTCTGGCTCCTTTCTACTGGGTTGCCAATTGGTTTAGACAGATCTGTACCATCCTGAATTTCTTCGAGATGCACAGTCCTCCCAATGACGTCTTTGGAAACAAAACTTCTTTTCCATAAAGACCCCACCCCAAGCGACGAACACCATGTTCTCACTGGGATTGTAGAAATAGTATCCCCTTGTTGCTTTGGGATACCACACGAAGGTGCATATCTCAGATCTTGTTTCGAGCTTAGTCGAAACCAAATGTTTCACATAAGCCTCGCAACCACAAATCTTTAGGAAGGACAAAGCGGGCATCATCCCGTACCATTTTTAAAATGGTGTCCCTTCCACACCATTCGTCGAAGCCCGATTCACTATGAATGCGGTCGTCTCTAGAGCAAAACCCCTAAAAGAGATTGGGAGATCAGTCCAACTAATCATGGAACAGACCATTGTCTAACAATGTCCGATTTCTCCGTTTGGCTACACCTTTCAACTACAGTGACCTAGGAGGAGTCCATTCCAAAAGGATCCCATTCTCTTTTAGATGATCTAATAACTCTGTGGTCAAGTATTTTCCACCTCGATCCAATGGAAGTGCCTTAATACCTTTGTCGAGCTGGTTTTCTACTATAGTCTTAAACTCTTTGAATTTATCAAAAGCTTCAGACTTATGTCTCACCGAATAGACATAACCATATTTACTGTAATCATCAGTAAATGTGATAAAGTAGCTAAAACCCCTCCTGGCAAGTGAACTTATTGGTCTACACACATTCGAGTGTATCAGCCCCAATAATTCACCCGCCCTTTCATCGCGATCGATAAAGGGCACTTTAGTCATTTTGCCCATCAAACAAACCTTACACCTATCGATCGAATGGAATTCGAATGAACCTGAAAGCCCGCACTTCTGAAGTGCTGATAGGCGCTTCTTGTTTATGCGACCCAAATGACAGTACCATAACAGAGTTAGGTTTAAATCGTTGGATTTAGACCTCTTGGTATTAACGGGATATATAGAACTTGAGGCATTGTTACCCATATCTAATATGTACAATCCTCCAACCATGTCAGTACTGGTATAAAACATATCATTGCATAGAACATTGAAAACTCCATTTCCAATATTAACATTATATCCTTCCTTGTCAAACACGGATACAGATATAATATTCCTACTAAAAGCAGGTATGCAATATACATTATACAATACTAAGACAAGGCCTCTTGGAAAAGCAAGACTCATGGATCCTACAGCAGTTGCCACAACTCTGAGGTCCATTTCGTGCTTTCCAAATCTCTCCTACTTTCAGCCACCATATATTAGTGCATGTGTGAGATTCAGTCATGGTATCTAATACCCATGAATCTTTGGAAGTAGAGAGATGTAGCTCTATAGAGTTAACACCGAATGAAGGCACGATCCCACCTCCCTTCCTTAGATCATCCATGTTTCCTGATGAAGGCGCAGTCCTACTGCCCTTCTTCAGATCATCCAGGCTATTTGATGAAGGCGCATTCCCACTGCCCTTCTTCAGATCAGCCGTGAACTTCCTGTAATCCCGGTTCCAATGACCAGGCTGTTGGCAGTAGAAGCAGACATTCTCAGGTGTCTCATCTTTCCTGCCAAGTGCGCATGGGCCCAGCCCTTGCCACTTCCAATTCCCTTGTTGACCATCAGAATATCCTTGGATCCCAGATCCCTGAGATATTCTTCTCAGCAGCTGATGACACTTCATGTAACTCTGATATGGTCTTAGAGACAGCCTTGTCAAGGACATATTCTTTGCGTTCAGACTTGAGGACTATCCTCAAAATTCTGTACCAGTCCAAATAGTTTGTCCCATTTAGCTTGACCCTGTCAAGAATGGTTTTTAATGACAAACTATTAATGTTCGCTGAATTTGCCATTTGATCTACAACAGATAAAATTCAATCAGTAAACTGAATAAATTTTATGAAGATCAAGCTTAAACACCAACAATCAATTCTAAACCTTTAGAATCTGAAACCAAGATCCTTGATTCACTCGATTAAGCTGAACTAATGCTCACCACTTAATCGAGCTATGTAGGTAGGACTCCATCCAATCACATCCAATGTGACTCTTGGCTAGGGTATGTACTTATGTACACGACTTACCCTATCTGTTACCCTAGCTCAACCTCAGGCCGAGAATCGTAGTCGGGTCCACCAATTTTCAACTATGGCTTGTCACTATGTAGGTGCTCCGCTAATGCGCACGACACCCACATATGTCGTCCAAACCTACTACCCCGCTTCCCCATGGATGCTCCGCTAATGCGCACGACAACCATAGGACGGGGAGGTAGTAAGGTGTTGATGATTGGGAGGTATCGGACATGACCCGCTTTTACTTGTCCAGTTGTGTTCAAAACTTTGGCACATCCTAGATGCGATGAGCACATCAACTACATTCCAAATGCAATGATGCCTCAAATTACATCCAATGTAATTCTTCCTTTGAACCCGTCAACTACATCCAATGCAATGACGGTTCTAAGGGTTCACACACAAGAATTAAAATTCCAATTTTATCTTTGCATGTGAGGTGATATGCTCGGTAAATAAAGTTAAGCATGCAATTCTAAAACACATAGAATTAATCATGCATAAACTAAACCAAGCATAAAGCGATAAATGTGCACATAATAGCCCCCTAAACTAACTCCCACTAGCTTCTTGAGCTCCACCGACTCCAAGCCGATGCCAACACCCGAAAAGCCACCAAATGACCTTTTCGCCCTTTCTTCGTCTTGAGTAAAATATTACAATTTAATACACGACTCGCAGGTCGGGAATAAATAAATATTACAAACAAGTGGTTCGACGACCACACCTTGAAAGAATAATTACACGTTAACTCTAACGGCTCGCAGGCCGTGAAAAGCGATAAATAATTAAATTGAGTTCGGGGCTATTATGTACACCATGCCAACATCACATCACACATCGTGTTATCAAACAAGAATGTTATCAAACATCATGTGATTTTCCGGTTTTAATTAATAGCCAAGTTTCGAAATTTTTTGATGCTCGGTTTATCGAAACCGTTGAAAAATGAAACTTTTGAACATTTGATCTTCGAGTTCATCATGACGGTTCCAAACTCGTCATAACTAACAAAATGGTTTAGCCTTGGTATATCAACCATCCAATGGTCATGCTTGGCCTAGCTCCGTCCAACGGAGCCCCGTTCGGTCCCGGTTTCGGCTCCCCGAGAGTCCCGCTCCCGAGACCCGAAAAATCAAATTTTTTTCAAAATTTCCAGATTTGAAATAATTTTCAAAAATTCATTTTACATGCATTAAATCCATAAACAATAATTTAAAACATGTTATCAAACAATTTAGCAAAACAACATGCCAAAAACGAAACTTTCAAGCAAAACCGAAACTTTGAACACCGTCTTGTGAATCCCGAAGGTAGCACGGCTCTGATACCACTGTTGGGTCTCGAGGTAAGGTTGGAGATGAACCAACTCGCAGCGGAAAATCAATGAAAACCAAGAGACGATTAAAACCATGAAACAACTAACAAAGAATGGATTCACAAGAGAAAATTTCAGCACTAGTTCTTACCAAAACAAGAACACCGGGTAACGAATGATTGGCTTGAGTCTCCAAGACGCCTACGTATCCACATGGGAATCAAAGCCACGTAGTTCTTCTCTTTGAGGACTCAAGAACACAAAAATGGAGGAGGAAACTAGCCAAACCCGAAATGGCCATGGAAGAGGGAGAGAAAATGTGTTTCCTATTCTTGTCTAGTGTTTGTTATGTTGAAAAAAGATGACTTAAACATAACAAAACCCATACTTGTCCAACTAAAGGCATGTGACAAGTATGGTGTCAAGTAAGGTGTAAATAGGACAAAGTATGGCAAGACAAGATTGGGTTAGGTGGTGAATCACCAACACCTTAATCCTTGTCTTGCTTACTTAGTACTAATTAATCAAGACTTGATTAATTAGTTCCATGGGCCTTGGTTGCATGGGCCTTTCATGGGCCTCTTGGAACATGGCCAGTGGCCATTTCCAACGAGGTCCCGTGATTCGCTCATCGCCTCCATGCCTTCCATACCGGAAATGTCCAACATTATCCGACGCGATCAATCCCAAGACTCCAAGCCTTGTCTCGATCCGTAAAGTCCTATTCACTTACGGGCACATGACCCAAAACCCAGTTTTGGTCATGTCCCGAGACAACTCCCTTTTGGCCATTCTCCATAAATGTGTCAATGAGTTTCATCCTCCGGTGTGACCCTTAGGTTTATGCATGTCAATAGATCAACGTAAAATCCCATTTTACTTGATCCTATTTAAGTGGCAACTAACGAGACTTTAGTATTGCCTGACACTACATAACGAATCGACCCTGTCAATTCTAACCTTTCCGTCGTCCCTGTCATTATCCTTTTATCTCCGATATCCTGATTGAGATAAGGCATAGAGCCGTCATCCTTATTATTCTCAATCACCGTTCCTTGATATGTGAGATGACTGAAGATATGATACCCAGTATCATGTGCATGGCCATGCTATTCTTCCAGTCACTCTCGATCAAGCGGCCGAGAACCGATATCTTTCCCATACCTTAGTATGAGGGATAAATCCCTTAGCCGTCTTTCGTGTCACTCATGTAGCCCGTCCCCAAGCCAATCCTGGCCGTTATGGAAGCCCTGTTACGGACAACGTTAGGCTCAGGTCAAACTCAGTTGTTCACTACATAGCGATCACAAAGACTCCTTGGTCTAAGGATACATGACAAGCTACAACACTGAATATGTTCATGACTTAATCTATGGCACATATTCAGGGCGGGTCGTCCAATATCATGTCCCACATGATATCTATGATCAGACTCCGGAATCCCATTCCAATGACTAACAGAACGTAAGCCATAAAGAGCCATCTTTCATACTAGTCGCTTCTAGTGAAGCTTTGTTGACTAGGGACCCATCGAGTGTGATCTATCTCGATCTATGGTTCTATTCGCATGGTGGGCATAGATCAGAGCACACGTCGATATATTACTCCAACACATAAGTAATATAAAGCCGCTTTAATTTTATTGCTAACGATGATATATACATTTGGACATTTAGGATTGAACTACGGGCACTAAGACTAACATTGCCTTTAATAAAAAAATCAGCACTTCAATTAATTAGGATTTAGTCGATAAAACTTCCCTGTTTGACCAAATGTTGACTTTTCCAAAATTACAGTAAAATGAAAGGAAATGGCCCAACTAAGCTAACCGTGATAACGGCTAAGCTTTTTGGGCCCCGGAAAGGTCCAGAACGACCCCCGGAGATAACGGTTCACCCGGGATCGACCGGGGGCGGTTCTTACAATCCACCCCCTTTAAAAGAATTTCATCCTCGAAATTTAAAACAGAAGTACCTCAAAGGTCGAACAGGCGGGGGTACTTCGCGTGGACCTCATCCTCGCGCTCCCAAGTCGACCCAGCTCCTTGGTGCTTCCACTGCACTCGCACCAGAGGAATAGTCTTGCCACGCAAGACCTTCTCCCGCGTATCCAAAATCCTGACTGGCTGCTCCTCATACGAAACATCATCAGCTACCTCAATGTCCGTCCACTCGATAACGTGGGAGGGGTCCACAGTGTGCTTCCGCAGTTGGGAAACGTGAAAGACGTTATGAATGTTCCCAAGCTGCGGTGGAAATGCAAGGCGGTAAGAAACGGCTCCAACTCTGCCCAAGATCTCAACAGGTCCGATAAACCGCGGGGCCAACTTGCCTCCGCCGTGGTTGAACCGCAAATGTCCCTTCTTCGGGCTCACCTTCAGAAACACATGATCTCAAACTGTGAACTCAAGAGGTTGGCGTCGCCTATCCGCATAACTCTTCTGTCGACTCTGTGCGGTCTTCAATCGATCCCGAATCAAAGCGACCTTCTCGGTCGTCTCCTGGACAAGCTCCGGACCAAGTAGAATCCGGTCTCTTACCTCTGCCCAACACACGGGCGACCTGCATGGCCTACCATACAACGCCTCAAATGGTGCCATCTCAATACTGGACTGATAATTGTTGTTGTAGGCGAACTCGTCTAATGGTAAGTGATCCTCTCATGATCCCCGGAAGTCCAACACACATGCTCGCAGCATATCCTCTAAGATCTGTATAGTGCGCTATGACTGACCGTCGGTCTGCGGGTGATAAGTCGTGCTGAGCAAGACCTCGGTACCCAACGCGCTCTGCAAGCTCTCCCAAAATCTGGAGGTGAAACAGGGATCCCTGTCGGACACGACGGACACCGGAACCCCGTGAAGACGGATGATCTCTTGAACGTACAACTGACTCAGGGTGTCAACCGTGTCAGTCATCCTCATGGCTAAAAAAATGCGCCGACTTGGTCAGTCGGTCGACCACTACCCAAACAGCGTCGTGCCCTCTCGACGACCTTAGTAAACCACTCACAAAGTCCATCGTGACGTTGTCACACCCCAAATATGATTTTGACCGGACTCGAGACATGAACGAAGAACAATAATTAAACAATAAGTAAAAGAAATTTAATAATGCAAGTTCCACGAAATTTAGTTAAAATCCAAGGTCAAGAGTCAACGGCTCTGAAAACAAAATAACAGAAAACATAGTTGATACAAATGCAGTACGTCTCTAGAACAAAAATTCCCCAAAACCTCAAGGAGCTCCCGAGCCTTGAGACCACCTCTAGATCTACTCATCAATGAAACTTGTACAAACAGTAAACACGAAGGGGGTGAGCTTACGCTCAGTAGGAAAAAGTAGTAAAGTGAAAGAAATCCCGCTTGCAAAAAAAATCACAGTTTGTACAATTATCCAAAGGTTCCGATTAGTACGATTAACCACAAAGACGCCATAATCAAGGATCAACAAGAATTGCAATGCTTAATAAAACAGTAAATCAAGGAGATCAAGGAGAGGCAGTTTATTCTTTAATAAAAACAACTAAAGAAGGCATGTATAACGTCACATAGATAACTTAAGCCACAATACTCAGATCCACAATTGGTCAATGTATCATATCGGATTTCCCCTCGGCCCAGAGGAGACACATATCGTCGAGGCTACCGGAAACATCCCTAAGGGGACACATATCATCAGAGTTCTAGGAAATGTCTCCAAAGGACCATAGATCATCGGGGTGAAGTAAGATGTCCTCCCGGAAACGCTCCCGCAGGAACGCATACCCTCGGGGTGAATCAACCAGTAAACAATCCCCTCAGGGTAAACAACCTCACGTCATATCGGAATTCCCTTCGGCCTGGACGTCTTCCCGGGATTCACATCGGGGTAACACAATACCGGAATTCGCATCGTTCTTCCCGGGATTCGCATCGGGGTTACCACAATCCATCGGCCTAGGTACTACCCTACACCGGCATTCCCCTAGGTGTAGGTACCATACTGGAACACAACCCCTCTTAGAACACACATCAAGGAAATAACACGCAGCATAAAGTCGTACTACAACCACAGCTTAGCAACCTAACAATCTTATCACAACACGCCACAAAGAACTCACATTAACAATCACGCTTACAAGCATAACTTAACAACCACGTTCCATCGGTCTATCACTCACCCGATCATACCATTAGGCACAAAATCAATTCACAATCAACAATCACTAAATCAATCATAACACCGATCAACCATTCACGTATAATCATCATAGTTCATCTAGTTTAGTATGACTCTTATACTAACCTAAAGACGGAGCATGCATCGATACTAAGGACGAACAATCATCAATTAGTACATTCAATAAGCAATCCTAAGGCTCGACATGGCCATTCTACCAGCATGGCAATTTCCCAAAGTATTGAAAGCGGTTAACTAGTGAATCACATCCTATATGCATACTAAGACTCGTCCGGTTATTATTATAATTGAAAAGCAGTTATTCTAGTGAATCACATACTATATAAAAACTAGGACCTTTCTGGTTATTATTATCCTATAGGCATACTATTAGCATTCTTTAAATAAAAGGAGGAATTTAGTAATTTCCCCTACCTTGAATTCTCCAACGCTTAGTACTCCTAGCTGCTGACATCTGGGCTAGCTTCCTCCTCGTCTTCTCACGCGGTTCCCAAGGCCTCCCCCTTCGTCGAGCTCGAGTCCAAGGTCTTGGATCACAGTTAACACAAAAAATTAAAGGCTAAACAAGGAGGTTTAAGAGGCAAGCATCTAACTTAAAACCCCCCAAGCCAACGGTTCAAAAGACAAAATCGAATTAGATGAAAACACCAAAAAAGGACCCAAAACAGGTCTGCCACGGATCGGGTCACGGATCCGTTACCTGCGCCGTCACGGTTCTACTCACGGAGCTGTGACTGACGCCGTCACGGTCTCCCTCACGGATCCGTGACGTCTCCCGTCACGGTGCCCGTCATGGATCTGTGACAGGTCTGACGGGTTCTGTCCTTCTTCTTCCTCCAGCTCCCTTTTCACGAAATTTCAGTCCAAAAACTCCATTTTTATCAATCCCAAACCTCCAAAACAGTTCTAAAACCTTCAATAACTCAATACCCAACATGGGTCTTCAACAAACTCTATAAATCCAAATCAAAACCATCATCTACTTCCTTTTTGTCTTCAAAAATCATCATCCAAAGTCATCTTCCCAAAACTCAACCATTTTCATGTTCTTCCTTCTAAACCCACAAATCAAAACTCAAGGAAAACAAAATTAGATGAAGGATTTACCTTAGGAGTGGAATGGGGATGAAGAAGATGATGTTTTGGAGAGTTTTGGGGAAGCAAACAACCTCAAGACTCCATTTTTGCACCTTTCTTCACCTTCAAGCTTCAAAGTTCCTTCTTCTCTTCCTCTCTCTCTCTAATTTCGGCCAGCACAAATAAAGAGGAGAAAAGTGACCCCTAATGCTTTAAAGACCTAGCTTGTTGAAGTTCCAAAAATGCCCTTAGGTCCAAACCTTCCAATTTGGATTTTGTGAGCGTAAATGGGTCCTTTGAGACCCATTTCTTCTCCTCCAAGCCACTAAGGACATGTGTCCTAGTGGGGACCACTTAGTTCTAAGGAAAATCCAGAATTTCCAATTTACTTTGTTTTAGTCGATAAAAAGTCCCGAATTGACCAAACGTTGACTTTTCCAATATTACAGTCAAACGAAAGGAATTGGCCCAACTAAGCTGATCGTGATGACGGCTAAGCTTTTTGGGCCCCGGGAAGGTCCCGAATGACTCTCGGAGTCATCGGTTGACTTTTTCGACCGAAAGTCAAACTTTGCCAAAAAATCACCGGTTCGACCGGGATCGACCGGGGGCGGTTCTTACAGACGTGCTCCCACTTCCACTCTGCAATCGCCAGTGGTTGTAGCAAACCGGCAGGACGCTGATGCTCGGCCTTCACTTGCTGACAAGTAAGGCATCTAGAAACGAACTATGCGACTGCTCTACGCATCCCGCTCCACCAGAACTGCCGCCTGATGTCCCGATACATCTTGGTGCCACCCGGGTGCACAACAAGACGGGAATGATGAGACTCTCTCAACACTTCATCTCTACAACCTTGTGGCACAAACAGCCCTCCTCAGTATCGTAGACCCAGATCAGTACCCTACTCCCAGCCCTCAGCGTCAACACTATTAGTAATCCTCTCTCGGATCTCTACCGTCTCGGCATCCTCAGCCTGTGCCTCCAGCACACGAGCAACTAATGTGGGCTGAGCCACCAACGAACACATAGCCACGCCGTCTATGATCTCATCTAGCTCAAGCGTGAACGAGCTCAACTCCCCCATCATGTCCCACTCTCGGACAGATATACTAGCGATGCAGTGAGTCGACTTCCTACTCAGAGCATCGGCGACGACATTCGCCTTGCCCGGATGGTAGAGTAGCTCTAAGTCGTACTCTTCAAGTAGCTCCATCCACCGACGCTGGCGCATGTTCAAGTCGCGCTGGGAGAAAATGTACTTGAGGCTCTTGTGATCCGAGAATACCCGGAATCGCTCTCCATACAAGTAGTGTCGCCAGCTCTTCAGAGTGAAGACGACTGCTGCCAACTCCAAGTCGTGGGTAGGGTAGTTGAGCTCATGCATCTTCAAGTGTCTGGAGCCATAGGCAACCACCTTCCCAAACTGCATCAAAACACATCACAGCCCCTCACCGGACGCATCACAATCAACACGGGATCGGTAGTCAAGCAAGCCTTCAGCTCGGTAAAGGAGTTCTCACACTCATCAGTCCACAGAAACTCGGCCCCCTTACGAGTCAAGGCTGTCATCGGCGCGACCAGACGTGAGAAGTCCTGGACGAACCGTCGATAGTATCCCGCCAATCCCAGGAAGCTACAGGTCTCAAATACACTCTTGGGCCGTGCCCACTTCGAAACCGCGTCGATCTTCGTCGGGTCGACTAGGATACCCTATCAGGACACAACATGACCGAGGAACTTCACCTCGGCGAGCCAGAACTCGCACTTCTCCAGGTTGCCGTATAACTGGTGAGTGCGCAACAATGTCAGAATAGTCCTCATGTGCTCCTCATGCGCCTCCTCACTAGGCGAATAAATCAAAATGTCGTCCACAAACACCATGACGAACTGGTCCAGGTACGGTCGGAAAATACCGTTCATCAGGTCCATGAACCCTGCAGGTACATTCGTCAAACCGAACGACATCACTAGGAACTCGAAGTGTCAGTACCGAGTCTGGAATGCGGTCTTCGCCACATCCTCCTCCCGAACTCTCAACTGATAATACCCTGATCGTAGATCAATCTTCGAGAAGCACTTTGCCCCTCTCAGCTAATCGAACTAGGGCTGTCCAAAATGAACCTGGAACCCGGCCCACCCCGGTCCCATTGGGTTGCCCCCAATGGGTTACGGGGGCGGTAGTGGATTGGAATTAGAAGCCTCGGTGACAACTGGGTCGGGGCATGGATTGAGAAAAAGAAACCCACCGGGGCCCGACCCCAACTAGTATGGTATGATGTTTAAATATGTGATGAAATTTCAATAGGGTAGGAAATTTTTTCGTCGTTAAGAAGTGACAAAATTCAGAGTTTTTAAGCACTCTTTGATCACTTCTTAATGGTTAATTCGCCAATGAGAAAATATTGAAAAATTGTGTGTTAGTCGGGTGAATGATGTAAATTTGAAGCTCTTAATTGTAGGTTTGAAATCTATTCCGGTTGGGCCGGTGCAAACTGGTGGCCCACCCCATTATTTGAACGGGTGGGTTCTATATGGCTTAATGAGCCTGGGGCCGGGGGTGGGATCTTATTTGAGTAATCCGGTTATTCCGGGTTGGGTTAAAAACACGTCAACAGGTCGGGCCCCGGCCCATGGACAGCCCTAGATCGAACAGGTCATCGATCCTCAACATCGGGTAGCGGTTCTTCACCGTAACCCGGTTCAACTTCCGTTAATCGATGCACATCCTCTATGCTCCACCCTTCTTCTTCACGAAGAGGGCAGGTGCTCCCCACGGTGAAGCGCTCGAACGGATGAATCCCTTCTCCTGAAGCTCCTCGATTTGTCGCTTCAGCTCGACTAACTCGGCTGGTGTAAATCGATAAGGGGCCATAGATATCGGCGCCGTCCCGGGATCAAGTCGATCCTAAACTCCACCTCGCGCGCTGGTGGCAAACCTGACAGCTCCTCCAGAAAGACCTCCGGAAACTCATATACCACTCTCGGCAGCTCTCTACTCTGCACGGTCTCCGTCTCATCTCCCACGATCAAAGCGGACATGAGTACTCCGCTCCTACTGCCCAAGACACAAGTGACGATCGTATCGCCCGACACCACTGTCACCTGTCGTCGATGGCAATCGATCGACGCTCGATATCTCCCGAGCCAGTCCATCCCCAAGATCACGTCAAAAGTCGTCATGTCAAAAACAAGTAAATCACCAACAAAAGGGCAATCAACCACTCTAATCGCACAGTCACGACACACGGTACTTAAGATCACATCTCCCGTAATCGGGGTATCAAGACATAAGGGTCGACTAAACGTCTATACCCATAATCCCAAAGAATCAGCACAAGCAGAAGAGAAAAAAGAATGTGAAGCCCTAGTATCAAATAAGAAAGACGCCCAAGAATTATAAAGCAAGCACGTACCATGAGTGGTCTCATGACCGGCATGCTGTCTCTCAGCTCTAGAGTCAGTGACTGCGTAGACTCGGCCCTGCTGTGCCTAGGTTCCTCCTCTCGGGGGCGGTGGAAGTGGCACCTACTGTGAATTCCTCGGCTGATGTCTCTGTGCTGGTGCCCCCGCCGGCTGACGCAAGGCCCTCGGAGTCTGTGCCTGATGCGGTCGGCCAGGGGGTGCCTGGCGAGGCTGCGCCTACTGAGGTCTCGGTGCTGGCGCTCCTTCAACCCGATCGGGACACGCGAAAGAGAGGTGTCCCTATCGGCCGCACTGGTAGCACGTCCTCTCATCAGCACGCGGTCTCTCCCCGAACCTCGGCGGACGATCAGTCTAACGATCTGCAGGTCCGCTACTCCTCGGGCAGTCTCGAGCTAGGTGGCCCAGCTGCCTGCACCAGGGGCACAACTACGCTACCGGGGCAGGTCCAACGGACGCTACTGCTCCGACTTGGCGCATCCCACCAGACTGGGGCGGTGGCTGAAAATATCCTGAGGTCCTCTGCCTCCTTGGATCACGACCCTCGGACGGCCTCAGGAAGCCACTCGGCCTCGGCCTGATCTCCCGTGCTCTGGCGGTCTCCCGAAAGTGCCTCTCCACAACTAATGCCTGGTCCACTAGTGCAGAATACTCCTTAGTCCTGAAAGCAATGACTCGATCCACGATCGACGGGATGATTCCTCTCTCAAATCGCCTGAAGCGGCTCTCCTCAGTCTGTACCATCTCTGGTGTGAAACGAGACAAGGATGTGAACCTCGCCTCATACTCCGAGACATACATCCCTCTCTGTCGCAGCTCCAGGAACTGCTGATGTCGGTCATTTCGGACTGATATAGGGAAGTACTGCTACAGGAACAGCCTGCCAAACATCTGGAAGTCATCTCCAACTCTGGTCTGCAGATGCTGCCACCAGTGGTACGCCTCTCCCTCTAGCTGAAATGTAGCAAAAGATACCCTCAGGTGACCATCAGATACCCCTGACGTATCTAGATTGAGGGTAATCCGCTCCAACCAACCCGCGACTGCCTCGGGGTCTGACTTCCCGGAAAAGACTGGTGTGCCCAGCCTGCGGAAATATCTGAGAGCCTGAGCCGTATAGTTGTCAATCTGACTTGGCCTCTCAAAAGTGGCTGCAGCAGCAGCAGCAGGCACAGTCTCTGGTTTCGGTGCTGCAGTCTCTCTCTGGGCGCTGGTCGCCGCGAGAACTGTGCGAACTACCTCCTCCAGAGGGGTCTCCTGGGTCGGCTCTGCGACCGGAGGAACTCTGGGCGGTAACTCTGACGGCCTAGCCTCGTCTCTCTCATGCTCCCCAGATGTAGCACCCTGGACACTCGCTGCCCCTGACTGCTCAATGGCGGGTGGCTGCCTCTGGCCCCCAGCTGGGCGACCTCTAGTGCCTCTTGAAATGTATGTGCGGGCCATGTCGTATATCCACTGCACGGATAACGTACATGTTCAGTTTCTCAATTTCGAATAAAACAGCTTGCTTAAAACAGTAACCTTCACACTCGTTTCACAAGGGTCGTACTCGGATCAACAGTATACTTAGTCTTAGTATATTCATATATACTTCCATATAATTAGAGAAGTCCGCACACTTGCGCGTCTCACAGAATCAGTCACACAATTCAAACATCTCTCATAGGAGGCACATTTTCAACAAGTCACACAAACAACATACCGGACAAGCACACACCTCGGTCGGGTATATTCCCATAGCATGGGGTACAAGTCACACCACACGACAACTCCACAGAGTCTCCGTACTAATTCATTTCCACAGGCTCTCAACACCTTTCTCATTCTATCACAACATTCATGTCGATCTCGCGTCGTTACAACCTGATTCAGGCGTCCCCGAATCTCGTTGTAACCACTTGACATCCCCCTATCACGTTCGACTACAGTGGCGCCCCTGAGTCAACCCGTGATAGTACAAACACTTCAGTTTTGCAGAAAATTGGGCATGACCCGTTCGTAAATTCCACTAACCATCCGCTTAAGCGGGACATTCAATAACCAAACCCCACAAGCATTCAGTACATATAGCATAGAGCACAACATTGCAACTATACTCCTCAGGTCTCGGTAATTACTCTCTTACCACCCGATCAAGTCAACATTTCGATTTAACCAACCAATTAACGGCCGACCAAAGCGGCAAATCAATTAACAATCACTTAACAACACGTCAAACAACACCGAGTACCAATCACTATCCCAACCTCGATCTCAACCGATCGGCATAACAGTTCAATCAAAGCATATAGCAAACACATAGTAAGGCAAGATTCAAGCAAGCACTTCAACACCCGAGACTCTTGTCGTCTCGAATCTACGCGTAGGACATTTCCGACTTGTGTAACCGACTACTACGACTATAACCACCTAACTCTACTCACCTAATTGACGTACGGTTTGAGGTTTTGAAAAACAATTTCAAAATGAAACCAGGCTCTGATACCAAATTGTCACGCCCCAAATCCGGTTTTGACGGACTCGAGACGTGAACTAGGAATAAAATTTAAGTAATAAATAAAAATAAATTTAATAGTGCAATCTCCGCAGAAAAACTTAATTCAAAACCAAAGTTAAGAGTCAACCGCTCGTTCCAACAAAATAATAGAAAATACAATTTCGTACAAGGACAGTACGTCTCTAAAACATAAAATCTCCTGAAATCTCAAGGAGCTCCCGAACCCTGAGACCACCTCTAGGTCTATTCATCAAGGAAACCTGTACAAGCAGCAAACATGAAAGGGGTGAGCTTACGCGCAGTAGGAAAAAGTAGTAAAGTAAAAGAACTCCCGGTTTTACAACAAAAGTTCCGATTAGTACGATTATCTAAAGGACACCATAATCAGAGATCAACAAGAATTGCAATGCTTAAAGAAGCGGTAACTCAAAAGAGATTAACGGGTAAACGGTTTATTCTCCAATTGAACCAACTAAAAAGACACACGGGTACTAAAATATAGATAATTTAAACAGCTTGATTTCGATCCACACACAACCAGCACATCGTACCGGAATGCCCCTTGGTCACGATAGGACACATATCACCGGGGCTCCCAGAAATATTCCCATAAGGAACACATATCGTCGGGGCTCTCGGAAATGTCTCCAAAGGAACACAAATCATCGGGGTGAAACAAGACATCCTCTCGGAAATGTCCCCGAAGGGACACATATCATCTGGGTGAAACAAGTCTCTCCGGAACACGTAGCATCGGAGTGAAACAACAAAATACCATGATGGAATGTCCCTCGGAATAGGTCTTCCCGGAACACACATCGGGGCAAACAAATAATACAAATGCCGGAATGCTCATCGGTCTTCCCGGAACACACATCGGGGTAAACACTATACCGGAATGCTCATCGGTCTTCCCAGAATTCCCATCGGCGTAAACACTATACCGGAATGCTCATCGGCCTTCCCGGAATTCACATCGGGGTACAAATACGACACCTTGTTCCCAAAACACAACCCGTCGGTCTAGGTACTACCCTACACCGGCATTTCCCTCGGTGTAGGTACCATACTAGAACACAACTCCTCTTGGAACACACATCAAGAGAATAACATGCATCAAACTGTCATAGTTCAACCACGGCTTACCAAGCCCAACAATATTATCACAACATGCCACATAGAACTCATATTATCAACCAAGCTTACCGACATAACTTACCAAACATGTCTCATCGGTCTATCACTCACCCGATCATACCACAAGTCACAATCACATAATCACAATCAAACATTCACTCAATCAATCATAACACGGATCAACTATTCACATTACAATCATCACAATTCATCTAGTTTAGTTTGACTCTTCTATTATCCAAGGAATGAAACATGCATCGGCATTTGAGATAATTGAACACAATCACAATCAATCCTAAGGCTCGTCATGGCCATTCTACCAGCACGGCAATTTCCCAAGAATTGAAAGCGATTATTCTAGTGAATCACATCCTATATGCATACTAAGACTCGTCCGTTTATTATTGTAATTGAAAAGTAATTATTCTAGTGAATCACATCCTATATGCAAACTAGGACCTTTCCGGTTATTATTATCCTATAGGCATACTATTAGCATTCTTTAAATTAAAAGAGAAGTTACTACTCTTCCCTACCTTGAATTCTCCAACGCTTAAATACTACTAGCAGCTGACGACCTAGCTAGCTTCCTCCTCGTCCTCTCACGCGGTCCTAACGGCCTCCTCCTCCGTCAAGTCCCGATCCAAGGTTTGGGAGCACAAATTAATGCTAATTAATAATTAAACAAAGACGGTTTTAAAGTAAATTACCTAAATTACTCTTAACGATAAAAACTTGGGCCAAAAGGTAAATTGGGCCCAAACTAGGCCCAACTCGGACAGCCCACGGATCTGGAAACCGACCCGGGTCGTGCCCCTCAGAGGCCCGGAACCAGACCCGGACCGTGCCCCTCAAAGGCCCGGAACCAGACCTGGACCGTACCCTTCAGAGGCCCGGAGCCAGGCCCGGACCGTGCCGCTCAGAGGGCCGGCACCGAGTCTGTTTCGTGCCGCTCGGAGGGCCGGAATCTGACCCTTAACATGAGAAAACCGAGCAGTTCGAGTCTTCTTCTTCCCCAGCTTCAATTCTACGAAAAACCACTTCAAAACCTCCATTTTCAACAACATCAAGCTCCAAAAACAGTCATCCAAACTCCCAAATCTCAACACCCTCAATGGGTTTCATCAAAGCTTCAATAAACCAAACAAAACCAACCTAAATTTCACTATTCTTCACCAAAAACCACCATCTAACAACACTAACACAAAACTCAACAAGTTCTAGCAATTTTCTAAGAAACCCACAACTCAAAAGTTAATGGAAGAAGGATTTAAGAGTTTACTTACCTTAGGGATTGAATGGAGATGAAGATGGTGTGATTTGGAGAAGATTTGAGAAGAAATACACCCCAAAAGCTTGCCTTTTTTCCCTTTGTTTCTTCTCCAAGTTTGTGAGCTCTTCTCTCTTCTTCCTCTAGCAATTTTCGGCCAGAACAACAATGAGCTGAAAATGCTCTTCCAAATGCCTCTTTAACCTAATAGTGGATTGGCCAAAATACCCTTAAGTCTCCTTTCTTCCCTTTTGCAAAGGTGAGGGTAAATGGGTCTTTAGAGATCCATTCCTTCTCCTCCAAGCCACTAGGGACAAGTGTCCTAGTGGGGACCACTTGCCTTTAATAAAAAAAAACCCAGCACTTTAATTAATTAGGATTTAGTCGATAAAACGTCCCCATTTGACCAAATGTTGACTTTTCCAAAATTATAGTCAAATGAAAGGAAATGGCCCAACTAAGCTAATTGTGATGACGGCTAAGCTTTTTGGGCCCCGGAAAGGTCCCGAATGACTCTCGGAGTCATCGGTTGACTTTTTCGGTCGAAAGTCAAACTTTGTCAAAAACAACGGTTCGACCGGGGGCGGTTCTTAAAGTTAGCACCTTAATGGATTTATCCCTATTCTCTTATTGAAACACTAATATCTCTTCTCTGGGCTGGACTTTGATGGGCATGTGGTACCTGAGATGCTCGTCGACCACGCTAAGAAGACCTCATATTAAGAGCGTCATGTACCCGAGGAGGTATCTTAAAGAAGGAGGATGCTCGGGACCGAGTAATCTCAGGTCCCTCCAGGCCAGGATACAGCTCCTCTCTAGTACCCGAAAGTCCTGGGATTCATTGGACTAGCAGACCTCGTCTAGTTGATGCCTTCTTGTTCGTTGTACATCAGGACAACGGGCGAGGGGTTGTGAAATTGGTGCCACTTAGAACGGAGGCGATAGTGGCAGGTGGTTGTGGTGGCGGAGGCAGATGCGGCAGTACAGCCGGAGGAGGGGATCGTCTCCAACTGGGTCGGATTTAATGATTGCGATGGAGACAGTGAGAATGGGTGGGGTGGTGGTGAAAGCAAGGAAGATGGATATGGAGAGAGATGGCCGACCGAGTCGTCGAAGAGAGGACACCGCTCTTCGCGATGACGTGTATTATCGATTGAGGGGGAAGCGAGAGCTCCATGTTAACTTGTGATTCTTCTCATTCTAACTTCTCCCTTGATAGTTAATACCCGTAAATTTAGTAAAATCCATCACTGACTCAGTGATCCGTTCCGCTCGGTGAGAATCAACCAGAGAAGAAGAATAACCCGCAAAAGTCCAAGGCCAAAAACCGGCCTAGTACGGATTGTTAAAAACTCAAACTCAATTCTTGTCCTATAAATATCATTGTAAACCTGATGACCATTGAACCTTCCATCGGGACCAAACTAAAAGTGGTGGGCAAGCTCTTACTTTGTTAGGTTGTTGCTTATGTTCATATGTATGTGAGTATATTTGATGGCCTTTTTGATTGACACTGAAGTGATTACTCAGAACAGCTACGGATATAGCTCCTGCTCCTCTGCTTTCTTCTCCGTGCGTGCTAAACAAGAGGACAAATTATTAAAGCTTTGAGGCCTTGTGCACGTCATTTTTGTGTGTCTCATCCTTGGCAGCTATTACATGGAAGCTGCTGCGGCTATGGCTAATAAGAGCAATGGAGGAGATGGTGATGCCATTATCAGCTGGTTTGAGGATGTGTCAGAGAAAGCTGGGTGGGTTCAGACTGAGACCCTGCTGAGGATTCTTCAACTCAATCATGGTTGTGAGTATTTGAAGAAATGGCTTGGAGACACCAATGTCCAAGACCTGGAACCCTCTGCTTTGGAATCTCTATACACCTCCTTGGTTCCTCTTGCCTCCCATTCAGATTTAGAGCCTTATATTCTTAGAATCGCAGATGGGGACACAGCTCCTTTGCTCACTCAACAACCAATCAACACCCTCTCCTTAAGGTACCTACCTAATATTTTCTCTCCTTAAAAAAAGCTTGCCTTTTTAAGGTTGTGTTGTTGGTGATGATCACTTTGCAGCTCTGGAACAACAGAGGGTCGGCAGAAGTATGTACCCTTCACCCACCATAGCTCCCAAACCACTCTAGAGATTTTCAGGTTGGCTGCAGCATACAGATCAAGGTATGAACCTTAAACAATCCGACTATTTTGCTTGTCTGTAGCTTCAAACTGTTCACCATATGTGTCTGAGGTTTGTTTGTTATGATGGGTTTTAAGGTTTTGTCCAATAAAAGAGGGAGGGAAGATCCTTGAGCTCATATACAGCAGCAAACAGTCCAAAACAAAAGGGGGGCTAACTGTAGGAACAGCCACAACCCATTACTATGCAAGCAAAGAGTTCAAGATCAAACAAGAGAAGACCAAGTTGTTCACTTGCAGCCCTCAACAAGTCATCACCAGTGGGGACTACAAGCAGTCCACATACTGCCATCTCCTCCTCGGTCTCTTCTTCTGCGACGAAATCGAATTCATAACCTCCACTTTTGCATACAGCATAGTTCAGGCCTTGAGGGCCTTTGAGGAGTACTGGAGAGACCTATGCAAGGACATCAGGGAGGGCACTCTTTCCCCACAAATCACCATCCCAAACATGAGGGAGGCAGTGTTGGAGATCATCTCCCCAAACCCGTCTTTGGCGTCGAAAATCGAGTCTACTTGTAAGGATTTGGAGGGCTCATATTGGTTCAACCTGGTACCAAGGTTGTGGCCAAATGCCAAGTATGTGTACTCCATAATGACAGGGTCAATGCAGCCGTATTCGCAGAAGCTGAGGCACTATGCTCCTGGACTGCCTCTAGTGAGTGCTGATTACGGGTCGACTGAGAGCTGGATTGGTGTCAATGCTGATCCTTGTTTGCCTCCTGAGGATGTCACATTTGCTGTGGTGCCAACTTTTTCTTACTTTGAGTTCATTCCTTTGCACAGGCAGAGCCAGGATTGCTCTGAAGCAACAACTGATGATTTCATTGAAGGCCTGCCTCTGCCTCTCTCTCAAGTCAAGGTTGGGCAGCGATATGAGATTGTCCTCACCACTTTTACTGGTAATTTTGTTCTTCCCTTTGAACCACAAACCTTATCAACTCAATAACAATATCAAACAAGTTATGAAATGAAACTCAAACTCAAACAACATGGCCTTCTTTTCCAGAACCCCATCATGTGGTGGAAACTGGTTTGTCAATCTTTCTTCGTATATTTTAGATATGTGTAAGATCCATCTATAGTTATCCCCTGTCTTGAGGTTGTGCTTTATCAACAGTGTTCAGTCTTTGAGTTTTTATGATCTATAGTTAGATTTTTTTATCTTGTACTCTTTTTCATCTTCTGAAAAGGTTTCATTTATATATTTGTTTTGCCTTAAAAAAAACAGTTGGGGTTGAACTGATAGTGGAGCCCAATTGTGTATTTTTATCCACCCAATTGTGTCTTTGGATCAATCATCAAAAAAGTTGTCGTCCAAATTGGATATGACTTGACTATACACACTCGGTGTCAATATTGGCAGACATTAGATGAACCCTATCCCATTCCACACATTTTTGGAAAGTTAGCTACTACCAATTGATGTGGTCATATGCATTCGTATATTCTCGTTTGATAGCATCTTCAATGTTATAGATCCAAATGACCTCATAATTCAGTTAGAAACATACTAGTCATCTTGAGACCTCTACCCATCAACATTAACCTATTATGTGAGTCGAGTTTTAACATGATATCAGAGTTTCCGGGATTTCTAACTTGGCTTTAATTTTTCCCATTATATGTTTGTCAGGGCTGTATCGGTACAGGCTAGGAGATGTGGTGGAAGTGGCTGGTTTCCACAAAGGGACACCGAAACTGAAGTTCATATGCAGAAGGAAGCTGATACTGACAATAAACATAGACAAGAACACGGAGCAAGATCTTCAACTAGTGGTGGAGAAGGGGTCGAAGCTGCTGGGCAACAAGGCCAGGGCCGAGGTGGTTGACTTTACAAGCCATGCTGACACCACAAAGCAGCCAGGCCATTATGTCATTTTCTGGGAAATTAAGGGTGATGTGGAGGAGAGCCTCCTTGCTGAGTGTTGCAGAGAAATGGATGCGTCTTTTCTGGATCACGGGTACGTGGTTTCGAGGAGGACCAACTCCATTGGACCTCTGGAGCTCTGCATCGTGGAGAGAGGGACTTTTAAGAAGATTTTGGATCACAGCATCGGTAAGGGAGCTGCATTGGGCCAGTTCAAGACTCCTAGGTGCACTAGCAACCAACTTCTTCTTAGTATTCTCAATGCATGTACTGTTAAGAGGGTCTATAGCTCTGCGTATGATCGTTTGGGACTTGCAGGATCATGATCTTCATCATATGCAAGGCTTGTAGCTTCTAAACCTATCACAAGGTCTCAAATAGTTTATAAAATGTGCTAGGTTCTAATGTTCCTCTCATGAACATTGGGATAAATACACCCATCTGTATGACCTCGGTCAATATATTTTATTGTGACCCGATTACCAACTTCATTATCACCTCGTATGTCTTTGCCTTTCTCATGACTTCGTATTTTTCATGTCAATAGAAAAGGTTAACTTCAAAAAACCGCATAAAACTATACGCGTTTATCACATATATACTCACTTCTATTTTTATTTCATACGACCCCCCAAACTATCCATATTCTATCACCGTTTGATTTTCTGTTAGTTTTTTCAGAAATGACGAAAATACCCATACCCTTATAAACCATAATACCAACCATGACTTTCACATAATTACGAAAATGCCATTACACATAAAATAAGAAATTCAAGAAATCAAAATTAATTTTTATTTATTTTCATAAAATAAGAAGAAAAAAAAGTAAAAATATTTATTTTTTATTTACTTTTAGAAAATAATAAAAAATAATTATTTTTTATTTATTTTCAGAAGATAAGAAAAAATAAATTTCCACCTAAAAAATACTTTTTTATTTATTTTCATAAAACAAAAAATAATTTTATCTTATTTTCTGAAAATAAATAAAAATAATTATTTTTTTCATTTTCTTATTTTCTGAAAATAAATAAATAATAATAATATTTTTCTGGAAAAAATAATTTGTGGAAAATAGAAAGAAAAAAAAATTAAGGTGAAAAATTATTTTGTCTTATTTCGTTATGTTTTGAAAATAAATAAATAAATAAATATTTTTTCTTATTTCTGAAAATAAATAAAAATTAATTATTTTTTCTTATTTTCTGAAAATAAATAAAAATTAATTTCTATTTCTTATTTTTTGATGTGATGGCATTTTCGTAATTATGTGAAAGTCATGGTGGATATTAGGGTTTCTAAGTGTAGGGATATTTTCGTCATTTCTGAAGAAAAAAACTAACAGAAAAACTGACAGAAAATCAAACGGTGATAAAATATGGATAGTTTGGGGGGTCGTATGAAATAAAAATAAAAGTGGGTATGTAGGTGATAAACGCGTATAGTTTTATACGGCTTTTTGAATTTATCCCCAAAAGAAATGAGCATTGGCTGATATATTTTCAACGATTTGAACACTTTTATGGTAGAGTATTGATTTTCAATAATTTATAATCCTATCAACAAGATCACTACATTTCAAATATGTGTTAGTCTTTGTATTATCATGTTGTTTGATAGAGATGATGATGTGTAACATGTTTGATATGTAGTTTTAAATGGTTGTAACTTATAAATCAATATTGTCTGTTTTCAAATTATTAATTTCTTTATTGTATTTTCATAAAAAAAAATATTAATACGATAAGTTGATACAACATCAGTTATTTAATTGATTAAATACACATATTTTAGACTATGGGTGTGCCAAAATTACAGAAACCCGAAAGATAGGTGAATCTGAAAAGATTTGATCTAGATGAAAATGGGCAAAATTTGGATCGGTCCCCGCATGATCCGGATTCGAATAAAAGAATCAAACCCACTGGATATTAGGTAATAACTAGATCGGATGAACCATACCATGTGTGTAAACTCATCCTTGACATGCCCTACTACTTTCTATACGAGGCTTGGCTCATGTCCAGTCCGTCCAAGCCAGTTTGTGCCTAGTCTTCCTTTCTTCAGCTAGAGCTAACAACGTTGAATCGCACCTAAGAACATGTACAGTAGGTCAAGCCGTATGTGAAAATCAGATGATCAAATCGTATGTTGACTGTGTAAAATTATGGTTTGTAACGCTTAAAATAAGTTGTGATATACAGTGGTACAAACCGGATAAGAAACCGTATTGTGAGTGGATGCTGACTGTATGCTGAATTAATATTTTGCTGATTTAATTAAATGTTTTATAGAACATTAAACTTTATATAAAATTGAAATTAATTTGAAAACAATTAATTAATAATAAAACAAATTACTTATAAATAATATTAACACACGTAAAAAATGAACTTCAACTTTTATTCATCCCCTTTTAATAAAAACCCAAAAAAATGCAAGTTGAAGAATACAATCCATGTTCGCCTTATGGTCATCCTCGAATACATTGCAATTCTTGTTCAAGGTCTTCCAGTCGTGCCCACAAACGGGACATCATCATACGTGTCGGGTCATCTGAGTTGTCGTAGTTGGAGATGTCCTTATCCTGCAAGGCCTCGTATTAGACGAAGAGTTGTTGACATTGTTGATTTAAGTCATGATATTGGTGACCCCTTTCTAGATTTATTCGTGCCGCCTCGGCTTTTGCTCGTTCAATGTCCGCCAAGGCAGTCATTTGGTCGGTGAGGGTCTGTCCCTTCCTCTTCAAAGACTTCTTGCTCAATGGTCTTTCAGGAGGGGGTCTTCGAGAAGAACCTCCCTCGGTCGTATGAGAAGGAGGTCTTTCTTGAGAACCTCCCTCCGTCGGTTCGGAATGTGGACATTCTTGTAGGGAGTCACCATCTAGAGGCGTGTAAACTTCACCGACACTAGTGGGTGGGGTTGAGTTGTAACTCCCAGCCTCATTCAACCGTTGTCGGCGTACCTTAGCGATGGTACCTTCCTCGGCGGTGAACTTGTCCTCGTTCTTAAGCAACTCAACCCAATGATCGAGCTCGAAATTTTTCGGGTCACTCCTCACCCTTTGCTTCTCTGATATATTGTGTCACATCTCCTTTGCCGCCCTCATGTGGTCATCGTGGTTCCATCCGCTATAGTACAGGGACTTCGAGAGCTTCAGAAAATCGAGGAACCTCTTCGCGCGCGCCTGAAGGGTGTTCCAATGGTTCTTCACCGCTCTCCACTCGAAATGCGGGTGAACTCCTCCCTTGTTGTATTGGTTCGTCACTTTAAACCAGATGTGTTACCTAGTTGGGAGTTGTCTCTAATCGGGTCTTTTGATGTCTGAAGCCATTTCATATGAGGTGTTTCTCAGCCTCGATGGGCCATCTTCTCCTCTCTTTTATTCCACGAACCGATCGTAGTTAGGTAGGACCTACAAAGGATGAGTGGGATGACATACGGTTGTTGCTGTTGCCGGGCACGTGTTGTAGCCATGGTGGGTAATCGGCGTACTCATAGTAGTTGGGTGGTTGGTTGTGTTGTGGTGGACCCGGATAGCTTTGCAGTGGACCCGGGTAGCTTTGCGGTAGACACGGGAATGGCTTGTACAGACGTGGGAACGGGTAGTTTTGCCCTGGATGGAATTGACCCGGACCGGGGTTGAATGGAATTGGACATGTGTTAAAGTGACCTGGACATGTGTTCAGACATAGCATTTATATCGGGTACATATATAAATTGAAAAACTAAATTACACGACTAAATTAGTTACATTATCGAGTTTGAAAGTACCTGAGCTGGAACCCGATAGCATATAGTGGGAGAAAGCAGAGTTCTCGGACGGTTGCGTCAACAGGTCGCGGAAGCTGCCTAGGTCATCGGGTGACAATCCGAAATCGTCCGCCTTTCGTTGTTTGTCATCCGATGAATGCGAACGTTGAGTTTCCAAGCCGGACATTTTTTGATAATGGGAGAGTGAAATAGAGTGGGAGAGTGAAATTGTAGAAGTGTTGTTGTGAAATTTGAATGAGGTTTGGGGTATTTATAGGGTTTGAATTTAAGGCTTTTAGGAATAAAAAAAATTACCGTTGAATTATGACTGTTGCCAATGGTCGAAAAAAAAATTCAGAAGGCACGTGTCACACACTGATAGGTGGAGCCGATGACCCGGATTGAACGGCCTGCAACCCATGTTTCCGGGCTGCGAGTCGCGGGCCGCGGACCGAACCGCACTTTTACGGTTCAAAACCGCAAAAAGACACGCGCTACAGCGGCACGTCCCGCGAACCGCAAAAATACAGTTATGTTCGCGGGTCGATAATCGGTACGTGTCACTGTAGATGCTCTAAGACCAACCTTTCATTCTCGATTTGCCTTTATCTTTATTCTTAAATTCTTCCGTTATCACAAAAAAATCCTAAACCTCATTCTTCTTGTTGGTACTTCTCTCTTCTATTTTCGGCCCGAAGAGCTCTCTTTTTCTTAGTCTCTGTCACTTAACTACTCTTGTTTTTCCTTGCCGCATCTGTTGTATGTGGATTTGACCCTTCTCTTTGGCACCATGGTCGACCACGACCGTGTTATAACCAGCTTGGAGTCTTCTTCTCTTCTCCTCTCACTCTTGATTTTTCTTTCCCTCTCCTACTAGTCGATTTTTTATTTGATTCGATATTTTTGACTTGTCGGTTTTTTGCTCGATCTGACCCAATTCTTTGTAGAGTAATGTATAGACGGACAATCCGAATACAAGAAACTTATAATCATCATGTCTATATAAGAGGGACCACAGTTGGCCCATGAATATGTCTTATGAGAGAAAGAGGAGAGGATAAACTGTGGGCCTGAACTACTGAGCCCAAACATTATTCGGTTTATTAAAAAGGAAGAAAAATAATACACGAACTCGAAGCATAGAGTAATTAATTAAGAAGATCCCTTTCACGTGAGAGAGCCCAACGAGCTCAGTTCGCACGGGCACGGGCCTTCTGTGATTCCCACCTGACCCTGACCCGCTTTTCTGACCCAACATCACATCACAGGGCCCCACATCGCCCCTCAGCCTTCAACGGTTCAGATTCTTTCACCATCTTTTTATTTTTAACTTCGGACGGTTTGGATTATGGAAGATCTGGGCCGCTGCATACAGATTTCCTGATGAAGCGTAGGCCAGGTTACGGGATACCACGTGGCGAATCCTGATGAGTTGTTGCTTTGATGGGACGAGTCTGGTGGTCCCTGCGCGGGGTCCACTAGAGGATGATCTGACGCAGGAAGCATGTGAGCCGTGCATTTCTTTCCTTGGGGACCGCAAGTTTAGAAGCTTTTTATTTATGGTTTTTATTGTTTTTTAGACAAATGTTGTTTTTATGAAAATAAGCATTGATAAAAACCACACGAACACCGAATTTAATTATCAGGACATGATTTTTGGTTCTTCCCTTTCTACTTCCCCAATTTTAAAATAGAGCGACTCTTCTCAAGTAACTTTTTTTTACAAATAGTTTTTTTAGCGAAAGGTGCATAATTTTGTTAATCAAATCGTATAAAGACAATAGAGTGCATCAGAGACTCTCTGTCCACGAAGAATAGGGTAAGAACATTTAAAAATGTTCGCTATTCTTTTCAATGTAGAACTGTCCTCGACGGTTTTAAATTGATGCCCTATGGGTGAATAAGAGAATATGAATTGGGGGAACGGGGTATCGGAGATCCGGAGGGACCTCGACGGTAATGGTGATGGTGGGAGGCAAAGCATCATCTGGGGACTCCTCCCAAGGCCTGTCCCCGATGCTCCGACGATGCCTCATTTCTCCCGGTGGTAGAGGTAGGCATCGGCCGGAGCCCGGTAATATTTTCATTATCCGTAACCCAAACCGAGAGGACCGGTTATTTGAAATCCATACCCGTCACTGCACTGGGTTCCAACGGGAAACCTAAAAATCAACCGTCATGGAGCCGGCCGGGTACGATTTTTAACCGACCCATTAGGCTTTCTTTGGGGCCTTCAATTAAAGCCCCAAACATGAAGAAAAAAACATCAATTTTTGTTAAGCAACTAGAACAATAAAAGCAATTTACAACAAAAACACAATAAGTTATTACTAATAATTTTCTATTAAGATATTACATCACGAAAAACATTTAAAAAAAAAACTTAAATTATTTTTAAAAACAAAAACCTTCAAGTTAAATACATGCCACAAACAATAAATAAATAATTAAAATGTATGTTTATTCAAGTATAAGATTTAAATTCAAGTTCATTATAATCAAATAAATTTTGAATTTTAAAATCAAATAAATTTATTAATATTGGTGTCAATATTTAATTTATTTTAACTTAAACAACAAACTTACTACATGATTGTTTATAGGCAAATTTATGATTAAAAGTAAATAAAATATCCTACATTTTATCTATGTTACATAGTTATTCTAATACTACTGTCAACATTTAATTTAAACCTCTTGTAATACTACAACCATCAAATTAGTAAAACTGTAAAACTAAACATAAACATTTTTATATACACACCTAAAGTCGGTCGGTCGGTTTTTTATCGGTTTGGAAGATAAAAAACCGTACTCACCCAAAATGTTGTCGGGTTGGTACATTTTTAACCGTAACCGTCGCCGGTGACACCGGTTCGGGTGATTCCGGTGATGGGGACGGCCGGTGACGATCGGTTTTCGGTTACGGCCGGATATTTTCCCAGCCCTACCCGATGGGACTTCTTCCCCGCGATTGATGAGTCGTCTCACTCAGCGCCAGCTGCCACCTTCCTCAGCTTCCCAGCCGTTATTTCCTCACGAATTGGGACTACAACAACTCGCTTGGCTGGTTGAGCGCATCCCCTACCTCAAACCCCACCATGCTGGGGGCTAGAGGGTCAGTAGTCCCGTCAGCAAGCTGACCAAACCCCGACCCTCTGATCTTCCTATGTACAAAAGAACATGGGAGGGGGGCCTTGTTCGGGCAATGGGCTAGTATCCCAACCGGGTATTTGGGGACCTAAATTAGATATCAGGTCCAGTGTTGTGCCGACACCCCCTGATGAGATAATCTAGCAGTAGGTATCGGTTCCAATGTCATCGATCGGGGTGCAGTATCCACCAGTTCTCCACCCTGATTCATGCCTGCTCCATCTTGGGCCTCTGGTAGACGTCGGCGTGTACGGAGCTGAGGTCACCCCACCGGGACAACCCGCAGTAGGCCCTTCCGGTATGCCGGGAGACCTGACCTAGCCGTCCTTATGCCTGTATCCACTGTGGGCATCACAGCAGTCTCCCTCGTAGCCTGGTACTGCCAATTCATTTAACAGACCCGCCGAGTCATTTAGTAGCTCCTGATATAGTCCCGCCGGAGGGAAGACACACCCGTTTCCGTCTCCACATCTCGGGCCGGGTGATCCATTGCGACGAGGTCTCCACCATGCGCCCACGCACCCCGTATCCGGCACGAGTCCATCCCCAATACCGGGCCTTCAACGTCAGAACCTCGATAGACGCCGAGTACTCAATCATGTCCCTCACCACTCCCACCGACGAACGATAAGGCAGGGGCCTCAATGGGGTCGGCATGGGCTGATCCCAAGACCGTCCAACAGAGAGCCCAGACGCCAGAGCAAGGTTGTGGATGGCCCTGTCCGAAGGATCCCAGTCCAAGCGAGGATGGAACTCATGGCCTGAGGTATAGGTCGGGGTCCTAGATCAAACGTCAGGCCTCCTAGGCACCAGAGCCAGGTCGTGGTGATGACGGGCGTGGTGTTGCTGGTGATGAACTCTTAGATGCAATTTAGGGTTCGGTCCACGGGAAGAAGACCTGTAGCTTGGAGAAAAAGACACCGAACGCCGCCGCTCTAAACGCCGGCTCTCCTAGCGCTGGCGACAGATAGCCGCAACAGGGGATTAAGGTGTAAACCTTGCGGACCAAAGGACCCCGTCGGTCCCAGAGGATCCGCTAAAGCCACTAGTAGAGGAGGCAAGCCCGGGGCGTATGGGATGGGAGAATATGATGGTGGTGGGATTTGTATACCACCCGGAGTAGGAAGGTCAGGTAGCACCGACATAGAGGGAGGAGGGTTCATGGTGATCGGACTAGGAACCGACGAAGTCACCAAGGGAACAGGAGGAGGGAGAGACACCGATGGTTGTGGAATAGTCATCCACTTCCATCTGTATTTGAACCCCACACCAGGTGTGGTCTGCGAGGAGGTCAATGGGATGGGACAGTCGGACACGGGGACGGAAAAACCGACAACCCCTGGCGGCGCAGCAGCGGCGTCGACAGAAACAAGCTCCATAGCGACAAGGACAGGCTAGGGCTAGGATAGGCTTTCAAAACGAGAGAAACAAAAAATTAACTTTGTTTAATTTTATGTTTTATTCCTCTTACGAATCGTTTGAATTATAATAAGTTGAGAGTGTAATTTGTTAAAATTTGACATTTACTAAAAGATGACATTAAATATATTTATGTATTATAAATGATATTTTGATTAATACATGTGAACAAATGTGACTTAATAATTTTTTAATAAACAAAAACAAAAGTCAATAAGACCACGAAAAAGATAATATAGCGACATCTAGGGTTTTGGATGCGAATAGTAGTGGCTAAGAAGACAACCACAAGCTCTAGAGGGCGAGGGAAAGTCGTCTAGAAATTGGAGCCAGGTCAACTCCCTCACTTGAAACACAGAGACAACTAGGGTTTTGCTAAACATGATAATGACGATGGATTTTTTATGCATAAAGAATATGTCACGCCCAAAATCCGGTTTTGACCGGACTCGAGATGCGAACTTGAACAACAAATAATTTAAGAAATAATAATCTGTAATTCAGAAGCCGAGTAAAGTAGTGTTTAGTCTAAAATACACTGTACGTCGCTAGACCCACTAAATAAGACCTTCGCCAGCTCCCAAGCTCAGTTGTGTCCTGCTAGCACAAATCCCGCTCAACACCTAAAACACAACAAGGTAAGGGGTGAGCTTTCGCCCAGTAGAGAAAGTAGTTAAGGTAATTAACAAGCGGCTCACCACCACGAGTAACCGTCCAATTAGGGCATACTAGTACAGCATAACTAACTGTCAATCCGGGGTTCATAGCCAAACTTACAACACACTCAAACGACCACTTACGCACAACGAAACAAAAACCAAACAGCACACGTATCACACACAAAAACAACTAACACACGTCCCGTACCATAGTACCCGAACTCCATCATAACATACCGGAAAGTCATCGTCTCATGTCAGATAGCCCCTCGGTCTAGAGGAGACACATGCGTCGGGGCGACCAGAAACGTTCCCTAGGAACACATCTCATCGGAGGGCCCGGAAATGTTCCCAAAGGACCACAGATCATCGGGGTAGAACACGGTCCGTAGGCCAACACGACCCGTAGGCCCAACACGACCTGCAGGCCCAATCACGACCTGTAGGCCCAATCACGACCCGTAGGCCCGATATGGCCCGTAAGCCCAACACAAAAATTAGTACAACCATTTCCAACGTCTCTGGCTATCACAGCACGTTCCATTTATGTCGTACCAGATCACGAAGCCTCGCTCCTGACACTTCCAGTCACTTAGAATCGGGGTAACATCCCAGACCGGAAATCCCTCAGTCGGACGTCTTCTTGTCACGTAGAATCAGGGCCTTACGCATACTGGACCGGCACATACCTCGGTCGTACACCTTCCCGTCACGGAGAATCGGGGCATCAATCACGCCATCCTTGGCCTTGATACACTACACCGGAACTATCCCTCGGTGTAAGTACCACTCCGGTAACACACATCAAGAGTATAACGCGCATCACACAAAAAAAAGTTCGACCCCGGTATACCAACCAAGCCAACCTCACCATGACACACAAACCGGTCTATCACTCACCCGGTCATATCACAATCAAGGATTCACATTACATCATACACGACATACTTGCCCAGACACAGTCTCAACATGCAACACCAAATTCATCTTATTATGACTCTCAATCAGCGATTTAACACACATCATGCATCTCAATCAGCACACAGTCCTAAGGCTCGACATGACCATTCTACCAGCACGACAATTTCCCAGAATATTGAAAGCGGCTAACACTAGTGAATCACATCCTACATGCTACTAAGACTCGTCCGGTTATTTTTATAATATAAACGTTCGTTCCAATTTTATTATTACCTAGCATGCATACTAGTAACTTTCCGTAATTAAACCGGTATTCGCTACTTTCCCTACCTCAAGAAGAACCAACAGCTGCGTCTCCTAGCTACTGACATCCGGGCCTACCTCCGGTCTTCTCCACGATTGAGGTCCAAGCCTGGGTTTAACAAAAGAATGGTAAACAGTCCCGGTCCAGTCCGTAACAGTCCTCTCATTTTACCAATTAAGTCCGAAGAGTCCTTTCTCTTTAAATCTCCAATTTAAATTAATTTACTAATTATTTAATATAATTTTTAATTAATTAAGTCTTTAAAACTGGTGTGACTCGGATCCGACCCAAATCCGTGAACTAGACCCGGTCCGATCCCGAACCCGAATCCAGACCCGGTCCGAGCCCGAACCCGAGTCCAGAACCGGTCCGAGCTCGAACCCAAGTCCAGACCCGACCTGGCCTGGCCCGAGACCTGGCCTAGGCCCAAAGACCTAACTGACTGAGTCCGGCCTGGTCTGAGCTCGACCCTGGATCCAAGGTTCGAGCACGAGAGCGAGAGGGGCGGCGAGGGTTTGTCTTTCGCCGGCGGCGACGGCGGCGGGATCTCGGAGGGAGGCGATGGTGTTAGGGAGTCGATTCCCACCGTAGATCTGGGTCGAGCTCGCCGGCCGGGGAGCATGAGCCATCGCGAGGAGTTCTGGGCGAAGAGATGGCTCTCGCGTGCGGTTTTCAGGTGGGGAAAGTCGTCGGGAAAGGCGGACGAGGCCGGTACGCCGTTGATCTGGGCTGAGACATACGGCGAGGCGAGGGTTTCGTCGTTGCTTCTGGTTCTTCCGCGAAAGACGACTGCGACGAGGTATCTCAAGTGGGTGAGGGAAGGTGGAGTAGAAGAGAGGGAAACCGGAGCTCCGGAGTCGTTCCCTTACCTGTGTGGTTCGGATTGAGACCGGGAACACGTCACCGGTGGTGAAAAGTCGCGAAGGAGAGAAGGGCGAGCAAAGGGGATCTGGTTCGAGATGGAGAGAAGGAGGAAGGAGACGTGTTGTCTTGGGACGCGTGAAGCCAAAGAAGACAACGAAGAGTAGGGTTAGCTCGATTGGGCTTGGGCTTGGGTTTGGCTTGTTCCGTCTGGGCCTGGCCTAGCTGACCCACTCCGCTCCTATTTCTCTTTTTTTTCTTTTCTTTTTCGATTGCAATCATTCCAAATTTCACACCGTTTTCCAACCAAGACATTCCAATCGAACAAAATTGAAATTTCAATTCTTTAAATCGAGGTGGTCTTTACAGAATATGGGTTGCACTTTGTTAGGGTTTCATGCCCTCATAACATCGGGTTGTTTGGCACGCTTCCCCCGAGGGTATTGCGTAGGGACAACGGTCCTTGTCTCCGGCAGCAACAAATATGTTGATAGGATAGACATGGACCCCATCTCGAGGTCTTTGTATCTGAATCTCTTTGAGGGCACGAACAGTAGCACTGGCAACGGTCCACGCGAGCGTCTCCTACAAGGAACCACGACAGAGAGAATATATATGTGTTGTTTGTGCGCGGTTTTGATGAACATGCGTGGTTTAGACGATAACGACAAAGGGGAAAAATGACACGTTCAAGGATGGTGTGACCTCCGTTCTAGTGTCTCGCTCATGGAAATAGGTTTTCCTCTCATCTCATTTGGTGTGATGCATATGGGTATAAACAAATCAGTGGGTTCTTTCAGGTACGTGATTATCCCAAAAAGCTACTGAGACAGGGCACGATTTCAGCAACGACTTCCGAAAGAGGAGTTCAACGAGTGTAGCGGTATCTTTGAGAAAGAATGCAACTCATATGGTGCAGGGTAGGGGTGTCCATGGGCCAGGTCCCCGCCCCGTGGCTAATTTTTTGAACCGACCAGTAGTGACCGGGTTCATAAAATTTAACCCGCTCCCGGCCCCAGGCCCAAAAAGACACCTTTGAACCCACCCGTCCGGATTATGGGTCGGTTCACCGGGTTGGACCAACCCATCCTAATTTGTTAACAATTGATCTTATTAACCGTAAGTAGTAGCACGTATACTTTCAAATATTTTTTTATTCTCCAAAAACCCTTAAAAAGTCATCAAAGAGTGCTTAGAAGCTCTTAATTTGGTCACTTCTTAATTATGAAAAAACTCTCTACCGTATTAAAATTTTATCAAAGGTTCAAGGATTAAAAACGTCAAACAGGAAGTTCAAGTTGACTCAAAACAGACTATGATTACAAAAGATGAGTTCAACTCAAAACAAAACTATGACATGTTCTATTACAAAATTGGTAATCATCTTCAAAATCTCAAACAATCAATCTTCATCTTTATACGTAAAAGTAATTAAAATTGTAAGAGTGTAGCTTTAGGCATTGAACTTGTACCATATCCGGGTGGTCCGGGTTATGTAGGAAAGCATGTGACGAATCCGCAACCCGGACCGCTCACTCCGGGTTTGGTATTTCTGAACCCATGCCCGTCCCCGTAACCCATGGGGACAAACCCATTGGGGTCGGGTTGACCTGGTGGATTGGGTTCCGGGCCAATTTTGGACACCCCTAATGCATACGAGGGATGGTCAACACCCTCTCCTATCCTTGTGACGAGCACTATGGTGATGGGGCGGGGGTGTTCAGTGGATACTCCTTTACTAGGTCAGGTCCCATCACATTTCTTTTTTTAGAGGTCCTCACGAACGTCCGAGAAGAGACTTCGGAATGTGGCTTCTTGAGAGGTTATACAATATAAATGAGCGTAAAAAGGTTGGTAATGCAAGGTTAGCCAAAATTTAATTCTCTTTTTTCCTACGCATGTCTCGGTGATCACTATAGCAGCCTTATGCTGGAAAAATCACATTAGAATGCATTAGCATTTCTTCTCATGTCACTATCTTTATTTCAAGAGATAATTTCACCCTAGTACTGGAAATCTTTCATATTTCATTTAGAGTACCCTAAATATTTTTTGTGCCACCTTAGTACTCTGAATTTTCATTAATTCATTTAGAGTACCCTAAATATTTTTTGTGTAACCTCAGTACCCTAAACTTTTATTAATTCTATTTTAGTACCCACCGTTAACTTTACCCTAAATTTGGTTGTTAGTGAAGAGTATTATGGTCACTTTATCTGTTTTGGATAGAAAATCAGATGGAAAGTTAACATTGGGTACTAAAATGGAATTAATGAAAGTTTACATGTTTGACTGTAACTACCGCACCTCTTATGCTCAGTCACGAAAGTAGTGTTTGATTGTAACTCATACAAGAATCAAACACAAAACATGCTTTATTTTTTGGACAATCAATGAGTTTCTCAAATGATCATGCTGAAAAAGATGTAGACTGTTGCTTCTTTCTTCTTCGATCACCGTAAATTCAATTATAATATCAAAAATCAAGTCTACGTTTTTTTTTAATTTTGAATCTCCATGTTATATTTTATGATTTTATCAATTTCTTATCGTGATTGAGTTAAATTACATGATAAAAAATCAAGTCTATGTTTTGAATTTTTTACGTCTGGATCATAACACATATGTTGCCTTCAAGGCGATTTTTCCAAAGTAGTCCTGACACTTACCAAAATGCGCGGTGTTTTCTTTAGGAGTATCCCTTTGTTTCGGTCATGTGCTTTAAGGTCTCATATGTTTCAAATGTCTAATGAGGTACCCTATATTTTGTTCAAAAAAAAATTCTTCGGAAAATGTTAAAAAAAACTAATAGAATGATGTATGACTATTTTACCCTTTTCTATTTCAAATTAAACCCTCAACGATACGGATGACGGAGTGATGTCGTGAAGGACACTAGGGGATTGTCGCTGTCGATGAAGAGCGGCAAGGGAGGACCACCCATCTTCCTTAGGTGTTGTTTCTAGCACACGATCAATCACGACCTCGCAATCATGAGAGGGTTTTATTGTCGCTCTAGGTGTCGACTATACATTGAACCTAATGTTCTGACCTGCAATTACACTTGTGACCAGAGTCTAGAGGACTACGGAGGACCCTAGAACGAGGTAGCGAGATCTTGAGGACGTGGAGGTCGGATTCGGGAACAATACCAACTAATTGGTTTTAAAAGACAAAAATATGGGTTTTCTAGAGTTTCAAACATAATTTAGCGACATCGGCGTTACAACCCTAGGCAACGACGATACGATGACCTTGGGATTCGGATTGTGGATGCCTCTTGGGAGTCCTCTTGCGTGGACACTCCTGGTGAGTCCTCCTGATTTATGTGTCCTCCGTGTTGAGGAAGGAAGAGATCACCGTTAGCAAAATTGGGGAACATGATGGCATGATGGGATCGCGAGATCAGGCCTTCTCGACCCCATATTTGCACCGATGGTGATCATGATAGAGGATCCCTTTACGCCTAGAGCGATGAAGGAACATGGAATCATGGGGCAAACATTCGGTAAGGCAGGGCCCGATTGTGCTCTTTCAAGACTAGGCCTTGTCCCATCGGGGGTGTGGAATGCATCCTAGAGACAAGATGAGGCGACGACGTTCTGGAAAAGATCGGCGGGGCAAGCTCGCTCTTGGGGTGCGATGGCGGTGCCCACGTTGAGGGGGGTTTCTCCACCCGCGGAACAGACGGCGGTGGCAGCGACTCCACTTCCCTCGACGTGCAATGGCATATCCTCTATCGTGTAAGGTTGGGGCAAGGGAAGGGCTCGACGGACGGAGGATTGTCTAAGATATATTTGCGGTCCATTAGGGTTTCTCGCCCTCGTAACGGTGATAGGGAATGATGAGGTACAAGTTCTCAATGAGATCAAAGGGGTAGCGTGGCGTGGTTCTGGTCTATGGCTTATCTAGGTACTGATTCAGATTGTTCTATTGGTTTCGAGTGAGCGATAGATACCGAAAGGGGTGCTACACGCCCTCGCCTTTCACAGTAAGTGACAAAACGACCAGTGAGGGGTCCACGGGTTCCACCGCCTTACTGGTCGTAGGGTGGCAGAGGTACCACTAAGTACCGTCAGGTTTCTCCCCTACCATCTTGGGAGACAACATGTCTACGTTTTAAGGACCCTCATTTATCATCCGAGGGATGAGGACGTCAGCTGGACGCCTAGAGGAGTACTCAGTCCAATAGTGCACCACACTTTATCAAGAAATGGGCACGTTCCGCCCTATCTCCTCGGTCATCAACAGTTGTACCAATGTTTTGACTGTTATCGCATCATCACCATAACAACACCTTTTGAACAGTTTGACAAGTGAGTTCCAACTCTATGAATTGATAAATCATTTTTACCTTCTTGTTAATTACACAATGTTATGATTTTTTGCTTTTTTTGTTACATGTGTTTTTTTAGATACAATTTTTTCATTGATGGTCCTTTAATAGTTGATTCCTTTGAAAATTTATATTTAAATATATTTCAGGTTAAAGTTCAAATAAAAAATCTATAATGTATTCGGTGTGCGGACAATTATAATTGAAATATAAAATAAAGGACGCGAGCGTCTCTATTCAAACCCTCGGTTTATACCCATCTCCTCTCATCGCCGTTAAAGACAGCCGCCCAGCCATGACCTCCGATCAGCACCTCCAACGCTTCGTGATCAAGCCCTCGACAACCACTGTTCCTTCACTGTCATATCCTCGGATACTCCCATCATGGTGATTGAAGCCCAGCCGCCCCTCGTCGCCGCCACAGCTAGAGAGACCATCCATGCATCTCGATCAACACCGTCAACGCTCCATGATAGAATCTCCGATTACCATTGTCCTTACAGTGGGTGGTCCTCTCCCGAAACGGACCCACGCCGTAACACCGACCACCCTTGGAGCCATAGACCCCGACCATAGCGGTAGGGCCTGCAACTCCACTATTGTCATCGTCCCGGAATTGATATGCTTGATTCCCATCCCGGTGCTTGAAGCCCAACCCGGCCACACCGATGTAGATCCGAAGGAGAGGCAGGAACCTCCTCGCCGTCGACCACAACCTCTGCATAATGATTATGGGGCCTCGGAACTGCCCGTGATAGATCCACTGAGGGACGAGAAGGAGGTCCAGGACCCGCAGACGGAGGCGTCACAGCCTCCTTCGGAGGAATGAGAAGACCCGACGGGGGTGGGAAGGTCTTTCCAAGACCTATACCCACAGACCCGAGACTGCCAGTGCTAGGATGTCTCGGGAAAGCCACATTCAGAGCACTATTGTCAGTATTGTTTTATGTTGCTTATTACCTGTCTTTAGTTTGGTTATGTCTTTGGTTTTGGTGGTTTAGTTATATCTTTTCTTGTAATTTTGAAATGTCGGTAAGGGGAACTCCTGAGTTAACGTCTGCGACCACACACAGACTATTTTTACGGATCCATGAGCGCCAAGTGGACTACGATCGACCGAGACAAATATCTGGAATCATGGACTGTTACGCCGTACCCTATATGATTTACGTTTCACAGTAATACAATACCCCAACTACTCGTTCCAAAAAAAAAACTATTGTTATGGTGTCATGAGATAATATATTTCAACTAATCATTATTAGAAGTGATTAATGAACATGTTTTACTTTAAAATGGTTAATTTAATGAGGAAAACTTTTAGTTGAACTTGAGGGTGGGTAGTTAGTTTCAATTTCCTCTACTCAAATCTATTTTCTTCCAACAATAAAAAGTATATAAGTATAAAATAACCCATTAATTTCTTTTTTGAGAAATTAAACAAGTCATAATATATTACACAAAAGTTGTAGTTGCAAACTTGTATTTTATAAGAACTCAACTCTTTCCATAATACACACTACACAGGCTCTGTTTTCAACCTTTGAAAACTCAGAAACCAAGGCTCTTCTCTCTCCCTCTGTGTAGCGAGCATCGGTTCTGAAAAGAAAAGCCTTTGGAAAATACAGTCTCCCTCCGGCTGCCGTAAGAAAATACCAGAATACCACTGAGCTCTATGAAAATTTGCAGAAGCTTCAAGCTTTGGTTCTTTGGTGTATAGAGTAAAAAGGGTTTTTGGTTAAGGGTCAGATTAGTTCATTGGCAAAGAAATGGGAGGGCATGAAGACAGGTGGGGAACAGTATCGGCGACGCCGCCCATTGTAGCTCCGGTGCTGAACATGGAGAGAGACGAGCATTGGAGGCACTTCGACAACTCTGTCAATGCGGTGTCGTTCGGCTTCGTGGCCACTGCCATTCTCATCTCCATGTTCCTCATCATGGCCATTTTCGAGCGCTTCCTCCGCCCCAGGTCCAACTCCCCCGCCGCCCGCCGCCGCGACCTCGAGTCCCAGATCGTCTTCAACGGCAAGCTCGACTACCCTTCTCCCAAGGTACGACCTTTTCCACTTTTCTCTTTCAAAAAGAACATATTTTTTTGCCTTTTCTCTGGTTTTCGTTGCTATGATTTCTGGGTTTGGTGCAAAATCTGCAAACCGGTTCAAGCGAAACGGTAATTGAAAACGGGAACGGAGCTTCCATTTTTACTCGGTTCAGCTTTCTCTTTCTCTGATCGCTTTTTCTGCTACGGGCAGAAAATGGCAATGAGTAATATTATAGAGCCTGCAATCATGATGGTGACTCCTGCTACTTTCTTTATCTCTATAATTATAGCTAATTTTGACTGGTCATATTTTTGCAAAAATACATATACACATAAATCCCCCAATATACGTATTTATGTATATGAAGGTTAGATTTTTGTGGCTGATCTTTGCAATGCATAATATGTTAGCTTTGATTAAGAGATGGTGGCTTGATTTAGGGACAGTTCATGATTAGTTAAATGTTGATAGAATAGTAATTGTTCATCATCCCCATGGAATGTGACTGTGCTTGCTTGGAGTTTCTATAGTGGGGCACATTATGTATTTTGCATAATTATTAATCTTGTTGTGATGTGCGTTGTGGTTTAATAAAATATTTACTTCGGGGCTTTGACGCAACCTTGTTTCATTATGAATTCATAATCTTGGAATAATAACACTAACAATCCCTTAATAAAGTGATTATGTATCCGATATCATGCCTTGACTTTGTTAAAAATTCTAATGGCGCTTTGCTTTTCCTTATATTCACCGAATTTATCTGTCACTACCTGACTCGATTGTTGTGGAATTTAGTTTTGTTTGTTTGTCCGTCTTCCCTTTTGTTCTTTCAAGATACCGTGATTGGGTGCTTCCAGCTTACTGTAGTATTAGGTTGGACTTTCGAATAGTGGTTTTGTAGGTATTTGCTCATAGAACTAATAAGGGAAACATATATGTAATGGTTGGTCCAAGTCTATATGTCATTAGCATGTGTTTCTTTTTGTCTTCTTCTATGAAGATGAGCCCTACTCTATTTGGTGATATGCAGCTTAAATTCTTCTATGCTGGTGCTCATTGCCATCAGTACAGACAATGGTTACTACGGAACAAGTTATGTTGATCATGTTGTCTCGGGAGTGTCTAATGAAACATCAGTAGTCATGTCAGCCAGTTGAGATTGTAGGAAATTGCCAAATGGGTACATCTGTTCATAGTTTGACCTAAATTAAATCCCATGTTAGGGTTTGGAAACATGATTAGGGACAGTGGTCCAGATATTAAGCTATGATTGCTTGTTCCTTAAGAAGCAAGTGGTTCCTTTATCCAACTGTTCTTCCCTGGATAGGCCACCAGCTCAGCCCATCTTGGATGATAGAATTTTGATAGATGGTTCAGGCTCGGTATTGATGAAGTAGGTATTTGGTTCTTAGTGATGAGGGTTAACTCTTAATTCTACCCACTAATCATATTTATCCCATTCTCATATCCTGAAAAAGCTACGGTGATCAACACGTGTTACATCCCTTGCGGCAGCTGTCTAGACCTAGTTACAAGTCACATAATTTGTCTTCATTGTGTCTTAGCTTTGTAGTGATCTCACAACTTTTCTGATTCAAAGTTGCATTGAAAGAAGTATTATTTTTCCGTGGGTGCATAATCTTATACTTGACGTAATATTCGATACTCCTTTTGAAATCACCAATGAGCTATAATGAGTCATTTGGGCATGTTTATATAATGCTTTGGTTCGGTACTAAACTAATGAAAAAGAGGAGTCATTGCCCGTTTCACAATACACCATATTGGAGTTCACTTGTTTGTTTTTCTATTGTTGAGATTCTGTTGTTGATTTTTGTTTTATTATTCTTGCAGATGACAGTATATGCTAGAGGGGTATCAGTGTTGATGCCTGGGGAGGAAGTTCCAACCTTCATTGCACACCCTGCTCCTGCGCCATGTCCACCAGAGCGCGTCTCATGGCCCCTCCATCAACATAGCCAGAGCCCCGATTCAAGCTCGGTTCGAAGCTAAAACCTAACACAGTTACACAGTCCACAATACCTTGAAACACATGGATGGAGCTGAACAAGTCCAAACAAATTAGATATCTGCATTTTCTGTATTGTGTATATTGGCATTTGATTGTTGCAGTAAGTTGGCTTTGTCTCTAAACTCTCCTTCATATGAATTGAGCCTCTGCATCTTTTTTTTTCTCTTTCATCTGTGCTTTGAGATTCACACTCATGAATTGAAACGAATTCTTCACTGCCATTGCTTATTTTTATGGAAAAGATCCAAGTTCACAACTATAATTCTATAAACAAGTCCGGAAGACCAAGTAGACAGTACATTCTCTGAGAGTGATGAACCCAACTCAGATGCTGGTCTTTAGTAGACCAATTCCCACAAAGCAAGATTAAAACATAAACATTTCTCTATTTTCCTACAATCTCGGGTCAACCACCACCATGTACTTGGACAATGCCCATCACATTTCAACTTCATCCTTGGCCTTATTTGGACATCTGAGGCAATCACTTTCTCAAGAAGAGTTCACTATTTTCCCGGCATCCAAACAGTAGGTAGGTAGGAAATAGCCTAATAACTGTGACGATGAGTCAAGTTGCAAGTATCATAAATTCCTCCCAGACCCTTTGGCTTGAAGTTGACACACAGACCAGACCAGCAAGGAAAAGAGAAAACAAGTCTCTTTTTATCATCCCCATCCCAAAAAAACAAAAGAGAAGATGCTCAATTTCAAGGTCCATCTTCATTTTGCTCATCCCCACACACATATACACACAACACAACACATGTTATGTTACCAATCTCAATACATAAACAACAATAAAAATGCTCCAACTTTGTCCTCACAAACTTTAAAGCAATTTGCTAAACTTCTTTTCATGAAAGGAGGACAGAGAATGCAATTATCTGTGTATGCTTGTTTGTATCCAAGTATGTGTATATACATTTATTAAGCATCATGCATTATTAACCACTCCAACTAAATTTACAATAAATAGCTTTGTTGTACATTAGTAATGTAACCAGACCATTTTTGCTGTTTTTGGCAGCCAAACAAAACCAGTTTAAGAGCATGTATAATGCAAGGGCTTGTGTTAGGGGCTCAAGTTAGAGGCTCGTATACTGATTGTGTAAAATAATAATTTCCCGCACTTAAAACATGTATAGTGGATAGGCTCGTATAAGGAAACTGTATGTTGACTGTGCAAAATAGTGGTTTTCAACTCCTGAAGTTAACTGTGTTCTACAGTGTTGAGAACTAGGTAGATGACTAGATTGTGAGTGGATACTGACTAGACGATGAATTGATATTTTGCTGATTTTATTAAATTCTTTACTGAAACAAACATTGTTATATAAATTTGATAAAAATAATTAATAATAACACAAATTAAAATAAATTGAAACTTATAATTTTATTTATCCCCGAATAATACCATCAAGTACACAAGTGTTGCATATAAAAAGATTTCTTTACTCGTCGTCGGAATGGTAGTGCGCTCCAAATCGACCTCATATGTGCTCAATAAGATTATCTTGTAGTTTCTGGTGGGTCTGATCACTTGTGACACTGCGTCGAGCAGCCAAGCGTTGTTGGTATTGCAAAAGCCCTCATTGGTGTCATCGTTTTGATGGTGTCCAACCTGGCATTTCTGGAGGGGAATCGTACAACAACTCGTCATCTCCTGTTTCGTACCGGTCACGTTCATCCTCTACAATCATGTTGTGTAGAATGATACAAGTGTGCATGATATCAGCCAAAGTATACTTGCTCCAAACATGAGCGGGACGGGAAACGATCTGCCATCGGGCTTGTAAGACCTCGAAAGCCCGTTCAATATCTTTCCAACAACCTTCTTGAACTTTTGCAAACAACTTCTATTTGCGAGTATATGGATGACGAATAGAATTCACGAACCAACTCCATGATGAGTATATGTCGTCAACCAAATATTAAGGTCAGTCGTAACGATGGTCGTTGATCTCATACTCCACAGAAAACTCATGGCCATGAAAAGCGTCGTGGAATAAGTGATGTTGTTGAGGACATTGATGTCGTTGTTCGAGCCAGCCATCCCGAAAAAGGAATGCCAAATCCATAAATCACGGGCCGCTACAGCTTCCAGCATAAAGGTGGAATCCCCGTGGTAATCTCCCAAGCCATGGGCTCCCTCCGATGCGGTTGGGCAATTCTTCCACTCCTAATGCATGCATTCAAGACTCCCAAACATGTCAGGGAACCCTCGGTTATACCCTGATTCGAGTAATCAGGTCAAGTCATCCGGCGTGGGTGTACGCTCGTACTCAGTCTCGAATACCTCAACAACGGCCTTGCGAAAGTGGCGTACACATTCGAGTATGGTACTTACCCCAATTTGTAGGGATTCGTCCAACGAATCGGCCGAGCACCCATACGCAAGCATCTGTATTGTGGAGGTGCATTTTTGGTGCGTTAATAACCCCAATTGTCACGCCCCAAATCCGGTTTTGGCCGGACTCCAGACGTGACTTGAGTTGAGAACAAAATAATAACATAAGACGCAACCTTTCAACAATAGTAAGCCTCAAAGTTTAATTCCAATCAATTAACTCGATAAAATGGTTTTCGAAACTGTAATAAGAGTCAAGCTCTGAATAAGCAAATAAAATAAGAGGTTCAATACAATGACCAAGACGTCTCTAAACAAGCCCAGACTCTCCGAAAGCTCCCAAGCTTCGAGCCCACTACTCATCAATCACGCCTGTATAAACAACAGATAAAACAAATAGGGGTGAGCTTACGCTCAGTAGGGAAAATCATAAACAGGTTAACCTCATTTTAATAATAAAAGGGTTTTAGCACGGTCACACAATATGCAGTTAATACCATTAACCAATTACATACTATGAAAAGACCAAAGAGGAAATAATATTCAATTATTAAGAATAACGGTATTATGAGAAATCAAAAGGAAATTACAGCAAGTATTTGATAACCATTAAAATGAGAACAAGTGAATATCACGCTAACAACTTCAATCCTCATACTCCGGAACATTGGGTTCTTGTGTCATGTCGGATCCCATACTCCGATCCACAATAGTCCTTGTGTTATGTCGGATTGTCCCTCGGTCCAAAGGACCATAGATCATCGGGAACCGAGGTAATGCTCCCGCAGGACGCACACACTCGGGTGAATCTCAAGTAACCATTCTATCATCCTACACCGGACTCCTCAACGGTGTAGGTACCATACCATATCAACAATAATCACTATCCCGCAGGATCATCCTATCAATGCCCCGCAGGGTCCATAACCAATATCCCGCCGAATCACTAACCAATGCCCCGCAGGGTCCATAACTCATATCCCGCAGAATCACTAACCAATGCCCCGCATGGTCCATAACCCATATACCGCAGAATCACTAACCAATGCCCCGCAGGGTAAACCATTCCCCACACCGAAATCCCCAACGGTGTGGGTACCATACCAAAACACCATTAATCATTCCCGTGAACCATCCCCACAATCAATATCCCGCAGGATCACTCAAACCAATCATATAAATACACGCATTCATCAATACACCACACGGATTCATGCCCATAATTATACTTACCGTCACTTACCACTTGCTCTCCACCGGTCAATTGATCACCTGATCGTGCCTCCTCGGCACAACCAGTCATACTCGATCAACCATTCAATCATTTAAGCATTCAATCAATCAACCAATGATTCAAGCATTCGAGTTCAACATTCAGACATTCAAGCATGCATTCGATCTAGTTTCATTAGACTCTTGATCATCCTAATGACTAGCAAACAAAGCATGTGAAGCTAACACACAACTAATCCGAGGGCTCATCACTACCGCTCTACCAGTAAATCAATTCCCAAGTATTGAAAGCGAGCTACGCTAGTGATTCTCATCCTAAGCATGCTTGCTAGACGCGTCCGGTTATTAGTAATCGAAAGACACTTATTCTAGTGATTCACATCTTATATGCAATTCTAGGACATTTCCGATTTTATTAACCTAATAGGCATACTAGTATTGAAATACTCGAGGAGTTAGACTTTCCCTACCTTGTGGTCTTCCTCTAATAATACTCTGCTGTAAAGTCGATTAGCCTATCCTCCGTTCTTCACACGGGTTCCGGAGTGGTCTTCGTCTTCTTGGGCGAAGTCCACGAAGTCCAAAGTCTCGGGTAAAGTCCAAGCCTGGGTTTAGCAGTTAAAACTTACAGTCAGTGCAGGTACGGTCTAAGGTAAATTCAATACGTTGCCTTTTAAACTCGAACGGGTCCAAACCGGGATTAAACGACGTGTCGGGTTCGAGCACCCGAGCCTCGAACTCAGAACTCGTACCCCGGATTTTAAACTCCTTTTTATTTAAATCAGATTTTATTTTACTTTCCTTCTGAAAATTATTTTCTTTAACAACTCTGCTCCAAATTCGTTTCCACACGCCCAAAATTTCAGTTCTTTAGGTTAAATCAAATCTTAACCTCTTTTTTTTAAAAATAAATCTGATTTCGTTTTTAAAAACATTTCTTTTCCCTTTAACCCTCTTTTTAATTTCTGAAATGAACTTGATTCGGTTTCAAAATCTTCCCTTTTTGTTTCTTTCGATTTTTGTCTCACACAGAACCAAAACCAGAGCTCGGGAACGAACAAAAAAAATAACAAAAGAAGCAAGGGGAGAGGTTTGGTTTCAGAAAAAGACCGACACTCGGCGGTGACCAAAACCGACCGAGGTTTCACGGTGCAAGGCTCACCGTAGGGAAGGGCGGCGAGTCGTCTCGGCCCTGGCCGTGCACGGCGGGGTCCCGGCGACTCTGGTGAATGGACCGTGACGGAGAAGAAGCAGACGAAGACGGTGAGAGAGAGAGAGGAGGAGCTCGGGACTACAGCGGCGGCGGTCGTAGCCGGTGAACTCTCCAGATCTGAGAAGACGAGTAGGGAAAGAAGGGAAGTCGGTGAGGGCTCGTGTCGGATGGCGAGGATGAGAGGGAGATGGGGGTCGGAGATGGCCGGCGACGGCGTCTGTGAGGGGTTTCGGTGAGAGGGTCGAGATGAAGAGAGGGGAAGGAGGGATCGGGACTGAGAGAAGGAGGCGAGGGATTGTAGCCGAGAAGGAGAAGTCTGAGCCTTGAAACCCTAAAAAAAATGGGTTTAAATACCCGGGCTTGGGCCGGGTCAACAACCTGGGCCGGGTCAGAAAAATGGGCTGGGTCTGTCTGGTCCAGCCCATATCAATTTTTTTTTTCCGCAAACGATTATCATTTTCAACTCGTTTTTTCCAACCTCGACGTTTCAAGACAAATAAAATTAATATTTTACTTCTTTTAATTTAGCCGGTCTTTACACCAATCGTCCCATAGCGTCCCGCTTCTGAATGAAGTAATCGTCATGCTCCGCTACCTTGTCCATCACTTATTGAAAAAGTGGTCGGCATAGAGCACGCCCGCATATATAGCGTTGTTGAGTACGGAATCTCCGCCTAAACATATCGGGCCCATACGTGGGCTGATCGGTAAAATAATCTTGCATCAGTGAGTCGTGGGCTTCGAGACGACCTTTGTGAATCTGTCATCGGGAAGGTTCCCAACGTTTGATCCTCTGCCTTAGTGTGTTGATCCTGGGCATTGCTCTTTATGTCTCCCTCAACCCTTCGTTGGAATCGTTCTTCCACCAAACGCATTTGGGCTGCCAACTCATCATACGATAGATCCTCCTCGTCGGTCATTTTGTATCGGAATTTAGGAGAGAATTTTTTATTTTGTAAGAGAAAGTTGAGAGAATATTGTTAGTGATATTGGAGAATGAGGGGATGTATTTATAGATAAAATTTGTGAGTATTTTGTATTAAAAAAATTACCGTTACCAACTGTTGTCAACAGTCAGATTTTTTTTCTTCGGATTGGCCACGTGTAGCTTGGTCATTGGATGGCACGCGAACGGTGACCCGCATCAGTGGGTAGCGGGTCGCGGTTCACAGAAAATGCCTTCCACAATACGCGACATGTGAACCGTGAACTGCTAAATCGCGGGTTGTGGTTGCGGTTCGTTTCTCAGCTCGGACCACTACACTTGCTCTTAAATTTAACCGTGTTCCACAGTGGTGATAACCATATAGGGGCTTGGGTTGGAGATAAGGTTATGAGTGGATGTTGACTGGATGCTGAATTCATATTTTGCTGAATTTATTAAATTCTTTATTGAAACGGTAAATATTATATAAATTTGAAATAAATTTGACAAAAATAATTAAGAATAACATAAATTAAAATAAATTGAAACTTATGATTTTATTCATTCCCGAATAGTACCATCAAGTACACAAGTGTTACATATAAAAAGATTTTTTACTCGTCGTCGGAATAGAATATGTTCCAAACCGACCCCATATGTGCTCAATAAGGTCATCTTGTTGTTATCGGCGGATCTGATCCTTTGTGACATTGAGTCGAGCAGCCAAGCGTTGTTGGTATTGCAAGGACCCTCCTTGTTGCCATCGTTCTGGTGGTGTCCAACCTGGAATTTCTATAGGAGGTCGTACAACAACTTGTCATCTCCTGCTTCGTACCGGTCACGCTCATCCTCTACAATCATGTTGTGTAGAATGATACAAGTGTGCATGATATCAATCAAGTATACTTGCTCCAAACACGAGCGGGATGGGAAATGATGTGTGACCATGCTTGGAGGACTCCAAAAGCCCGTTCAATATCTTTGCGACAACCTTCTTGAACTTTAGCAAACAATTTCTATTTACAAGTATAGGGACGGCGAATAGGCTTCACGAACCGACTCTATGATGGGTAAATACCGTCCACCAAATAATAAGGTCGATCGTAACGATGGTCGTTGATCTCGTACTCCATGACAAGCTCACAACCATGAAAAGCGTGTGGAATAAGTGACTGTTGTTGAGGACACAGATGCCTTTGTTCGAGCCAAACATCCCGAAAAAGGAATGTAAAATCCATAAATCATAGGACGTTACAGTTTCCAGCATAACAGTGGATTCCCCTTGGTGATTTCCCCGGCCATGGGCTCCTTGCCATACGGTTGGGCAATTCTTCCACTCCTAATGCATGCAGTCAAGACTCCCAACCATGCCAGGGAACCCTCAATTGTACCCCGATTCGAGTAATCGTGTCAAGTCCTCTAGAGTTGGTGTACGCTCGTACTCAGCCCCGAATACTTCAACAATGGCCTTGCAAAAGTGGCGTACACATTTGAGTATGGTACTTACCCCAATTCGTAGGGATTCGTCCAATGAATCGGCCGAGCACCCATACGCAAGCATCCGTATCACAGCGGTGCATTTTTGGTGTGTTGATAACCCTAAGCGTCCTACAGCGTCCCGCTTCTGAACGAAGTAATCGTCATGCTCCGCTACCTTGTCCATCACACTTTGAAAAAGTGGTCGGCATATACGGAATCGACACCTAAATATATCGGACCCATACGTGGACTGATCGGTAAAATAATCCTTCATTAGGCGGTTGTGGGATTCGAGACGACCTTTGTGAATTTGTCGTCGGGAAGGTTCCCCACGTTCGATCCTCTGCCTCAATGTGTTGATCCTTGACATTGCTCTCTCTATGCCTCTCTCAACCCTTTACCGGAGTCGTTCTTCCACTAAACGTATTTGAGTTGCCAACTTCTCATACGATGGACACTCATCGTTAAACATTTTGTATCGAAATTTAGTAGAGAAATTTGAGAAAATATTGTTTGTGGTATTAGAGAATGAGGGAGTGTATTTATAGATGTAATTTGTGAGTATTTTGTATTTAAAAAAAAGTTATTGTTACCGACCGTTAGCAACGATTTATTTTTTTTCTCGGCCTAGTCACGTGTCGCCGCCTCATTGGCTGGCGCGCGACCGACGATCAGCGAACCAACGACCCGCAACTACGGTGCGTGAGTCGCATGCCGCTACCATGACCCGCGATTTAACGATTCATGGCCGCAGAAAACGCGTTCCACATCGCGCCTCCCCGCGACCACGAACCGCTAATTAACGAGTCGCCGATCACGGTTCGGAGATCGGTTTGGCGCGTTGTACATGATCTGGGTTCACGATGTTGTTCTTCACAAGCATGAAAAGAGTTGTTCAGGTTAATTTGATTTTCATAAACAAGAGAAAATAGTTTCTCATATTTCACAAACAAGCAAACCGAAATTTACAGAAAGATGAAGCATTCCAGAGAAACATGAGGATTTTCAAGAGACTCGTTCCCTTGCTGCTGCTCAACGGTGTCGTTTTGAGGCTTTTCCATCTTGCTCAGGCTCTGCACGGTACCCGAGTTCTGCGACCTGCTACCGGCTCTTCCAGTCTGCTTCATGGGGCTCCTACCCGCACCGCCCCTACCCGCTCCACCAGTCCCTCGGGTAACCGGTGACCTCGAGCGCCGGCCAGAACCTTCGCCGGGGTCACGCCGGGGTCCACTGTACCCTGCATTCTGCTGCCTGGTACGAGACTGCGCTGCCCCGCGAGCTGACCTAGTCGCCGCCTGACCCCTCTTCTCCGGCGATGGATCGCCTCTTCTAGCAGGTGACTTCGGGACTCGCTCTCTTCCTCCGGCGAGCTCCCCGGAGTAGGCGCGTTTCCTTGGGACCTTGGCCGGACACCGGCTGACCCTCTGACCCGCATCGCCACTGGGCTTGCTCATGACTTCGTCATCCCTCCTCTCCGTGAAGGTCGTCGCAGTAGAGAAGCTTTCGCTGACGCTGCACATCTCGGAGACCTGCGAGAGAGACACCTCCGAAAGACTGCACATTTCCGAAACCTGATCCCGAGACACTTCCTCAACCACCTCCTCTACCTTGCCGAATCGCTCCTTCGCCTCTACTTTCTCTTCAGAAACGAGCGGCGCTTTCTGGGTCTGGTCGCGGCCGTCGTCTCCGGCGGTGGCGGCTTCCTGGTGGAGCTTCGGAAGAGGGGTTTCGGAGAGAACCTCCTTGACGTACTCTTGCTCGAGGGAAGGAGGCGGGGCTCGGTCGTCGACGGTGGCCCTCGCCGATTCTAGCTTCGGCTGCTTGCGGTGGAGATCCTGGCGGCGGGTGGTGCCGCCGTTTTGGGGATGCGTGTGCCGTTTTGCACCGGTGGGGGTGCTGAACCAGCAACCCATTCGGCTACAGTGTAAAAAGTCAAGATATTTTATTTTCAAGTAAAGGAGTGGTGGTGGTGGTCTAGAGGAGACAAAAGAGAGTGGAGTACATGTAGTGGAGGGTTTTGAAAATTTTGACTGGAAAAAGCGGAAATGTGGGGATGTTTTGGAGTATAGCGACGGGGCTGTGGTGGTGGCCGGCGGCGGAAGGGTGTGTGAGAGAGGGATGAACTTTTGCTGCAGCTGGTTTTGTGTTTTGGGCCTATACAGAGGAGTGGTTTGTGAGAACAAAAGGAGAGAGCTTTGAGTGGCCAACAGGGATGTTTTGATAGTGAGGCATGGGATTGGGGGGAGCTTTTAAGTAGAGAATGTAGGCCGTGTTTGGTTCCCGAGAATTTGAAAGGAAATAAATCGACTCTTTTCCCTCAAAAGAGTTTCAAGTCTCAAACCAATATCAATGTTGGCAAAGTATAGAAGAAGAATGCATGATAAAGAAATGAAATTTCCATCCCTTGACAAACAAATTAAGATATGTGACAATAATACACATAGGTGGTATGGTATGAGTTATGGAGAAAATCCAATGAATGCTTAAGAGCCAAAGGCACAAAACCAAACAAAAGACAAAAGAAGGGGACAGATTGGATGTATGATGAGAGTGACAAATTGTGCAAAGCTTGTGGGGATGGACCTCAAGTGGAGCCTATTTCATTTTCCTCACCAAATGGCATCAATCTCAAGTCTCAACTATTGAGGATTGAGTTTACACCCAAAATCATGGCAAAGTTACGAGCATGGAAACCCCACCGTAATTATTTAACAACTATGCACAACAATTGAAACTAGAAACCCGGGAACGGGACCGTTCCACTTCCAACGGATGGAATCCGAGGACAATTGTAATTGGGACCACCTAGTTCTTTCAGGAGATCTGGTATTGCAAGATAGATCCACAAGACAGAAACACTTGTTTATAGATAGTGTAACCAAAAAATCAAATGATCACCGTCAGTGTTCTTAATCAATCCATTCACAATTAGGATTAAGAGGGCATCGATGCAGACCGATCTGCTTCTATCATGGATTTGATATACAGTTCACCTGCCTTGTATGATGACCTGACCATAGGACCAGACGCCACATAGCGAAATCCCTGTCCAACCCAAGAGGATTACATACTTATCAGCATTTCCAGAATTGAGAAAAAAGAATGTAAATATTAAATTGTGCATGTATTCTGACACATTCTATACAATACGATGGTAGTTATCAATATTTCTGGTATGCTGATGGGTCAAGATACAGTGAAAACTTTTTGAGATGAAATGAGAACCGAAGGTAATGAAATGATGGCAAGTTTTCGAAAGGACTGCAACGAGAACAATACTGGAGGAGGAAACCCACTTGGACCTAACCCGCACATTGGAACTCCAAAGGTTACCAAATTAATTGGATCATTCCCTTGTTAATGGACCCTGTTTAAACCATTAACATAAAACCCTATGCCTATCATGTCTAAATTTCACATACCTGAAACCCATATCAATTAAACATGTTACCACACAATCACATATTAGAGTTTATGTTTCATTTCCTGGCCTTACTTATTCATCAGTCATCAATATGAATCAATCACAATTATTACTATATATTGATCATAATCGTTATCATGGAATGCAAGCATATTAGATAGTATGTTCCACGCCTACCTTAGAACGCAAAGCATTCAAAATTGAAAGAGAAGCAGACCAACAAGTCACACACAATTAGAAAAATCAAAATTAAAAAGTTGCAACTTACCATTTCCATGCCAAGAGTTTGATACCTCTCAAAAGCTTCAGGGGTAATATATTCAGATACTGGCATATGACGCCTTGAGGGTCTCATATATTGACCAAATGTCATCACATCAACACCAGCTGCCCTCACCTTTTCCATAGTGCTCACTACTTGATCAGGTGTTTCCCCGCAACCTAACATTATTGAGGTCTTGGTAAGTGTACCAGCTGGCGCATAGTCCTTGGCCATCATAAGAACACCTAAAGATTGCTTAAAATTAGCACGGTGATCTCGCACGCCTTTCTGAAGTTCTTCCACTGTCTCAATATTGTGAGCAAATACGTCTAGTCCGGATTTTGCAACTTTCTCTACGCAGCTAGAGTCTCCTCGGAAATCAGGAACTGCACGATCAAACAACACAATCATTGTTACAAAAATGTGTCAGTATATAGCGATTAAGATATACAAGAGCATAGATGCAACCCATGGCCACTAGCCAGGTACAAATGTATGGAAATTTTGTAAATATGTTTGGAACTTTGGCCTCTGGAGTTCTTTTAATCCAATATAGTAGCTACAAATGTTACTCCACAGCTTACAAAACGTGCAATGAACATTGGCTAATTACACAGAAATGATAAAGCGACTTTAAGGAGGAACACCCTGATAGAAGGCAGATGGAAATAAGCACCTTCATGCTCTCAAACCAACAAATGGGTTTCAAATGGATCACTAAACTAAACCGATGAATATATATATTTGTGAAGGTCAAAATGGGTAAGAACTCAAGATTTACCCCATTCATCCAGTTCTTGCATTCAAGGGGCAAATAGTTCCCAAGCATACGGCTAATGTGGTAACATTATTAATGGACTGTCTGGCTAGCATTATCTGCGCTGTGTAATAGCTTATTCAGGTCAACAGTCATTAATAGTATGCCCTTCTTAAAGCCTACTTAAATATGCATGTAGAACTTTATATTTGGAAAATCATACACGATTGAATATACCCAGATACAGTAGAGATAAAGTTGCTCATACCTAAGGCTTCTATTAGCATATTGGGCTTCAAAATCTTTAACTTCTGCACAGTCTCAGCAAAATGGCCACTCCCTTGATCAGATAAATCGTCTCTGTCAACACTTGTAATCACAACATAATCTAAACCCCACGATGCAATTGCCTCAGCCACATTAGATGGTTCATTTGGATCCGGTGGAGGAGGCGTACGTGATGTCTTCACATTGCAGAATCTGAATATCAAATAATGTCCATTAACAACAGAATCCAACCGAATCGGATACATCAGCTCTGAGCTCATCAATGCTAACTTCATAACTCAATTGTAAAAATGATGAAAACAATCTTGGCCCACAAGTGGGAAAGTAAATGTATATTATCTTTATGGATTAAAACCCAAAATATTCTAATTTAATTTTATCATTAAGCTACTATACTATGATGGCAACTCTGCTTATCAACTTTATCGTGCACACAGCATACAGTTCACAGAACTGATGACAAGTTGGAACCATATTAAGAGTGACTATACCAAATTGAATTATACTGAAATGATATGAAAAACATGTGTATGAATAAACTGTGAAAGGCCAATATGATTAAACTGTTTCTAGCCTAAATCTGAAGCTAAATTTTACATTTCTTCTTCCAATTACAATGTACAAGCACCACAAAACGCACAAGTCTAGTTTATCCAATCACACAAAAATGCTTGAAAACAGAATTATACAACTCAAATCAACCTCAATACAAATAGACAGTGAGTAAACAATCCAAATGAAGAATCAACCAACCTGCAACCTCTGGTGCAAGTATCACCCAGAATCATGATGGTGGCCGTGGCGGTCCCATTTTCTCCCCCAGACCAGCATTCTCCGAGATTGGGGCACTTGGCCTCCTCGCAGACAGTGTGGAGCTTCAATTCCCGGAGCTTCTTCTTAATCTGGACATACTTGTCTCCCCCGGGGACTCCCTCCTTCATCCATTTGGGCTTGGGGAGCGGCTTCTTCTTCGTGCCGACCTCGACGGAGTAGGAATTGCTGGATCGGAGCTCGGCGAATTCGGAGAGATTGGGAGATTCAGCGGCGAGGCGGGCTCGGAGGCCGGCTAGGGTTTGGGGGAATTGGGGATCGGCAGTGGCGGTGGTGACGGTAGAGCAGAAGGGCCTAGCGGCGGCTGTGGATTGGAGGGCGCGAGAGAGAACTCGGAAGCGGGATTGCATAGTGGCTTCCCTCTTCGCGCCGTGGTTAACAGATATGGCAATGTGGTGAAGAAGAATATATAAACCAGTGAATGTGATCCAAGGATATGGTGGCGGGTTTTGTTCGTTGGTCTGGTTGGTTGCTGATTCTGATTGGAGAAATGGTTGTGTGTTCCACGTACTACGCAGTTATGTCTCATCATCCGTTGATACAGAATTCCATCAGCTTGGTGATACAGGTGGACTTTGTTGCTTGGACATAATCACGATCACCTTCAGTCCACGAAAGCCCATACAGCTTATTAAATTTCTGTGGATTTGTGGGCTTCAATGTTCTTCCACCCAAATAGATTTCCATCAATCAATTTTGGTCTCCCATCATTCCTAATATTTTGGACACATTTTGTGAGTCGTTAGGGAACTTTCTTTTCTAGTCCAGTTTTATCTTCGTTTTCATTTTTCTTAATCACGATTTATACTTATTTTCGACACAATTTCTGATTGCAAACCGTCACATTTTACACGGACTAATGAATTTTGTTAAACATTATAATTTATGTTAAACTTCGAACATGTGACACAGGGCAGGTCCTACCCTTAAGCAATTTAAGCAACTGTTTAAGGTCCCAAAACTGTTTAGGCCCTAAAATTTCAATTATTCAGACAAGTCATCTATCTTATATAAAAACTTCATATTCATATGTAAGTGTTGGCTTGAGCCAAACTAATAAACATAAACTGATTTAATTGGTTCAAAATAGGGTCCATAATATAAAAAGTTATATATTTGTTAAGTTTCGTCCCTTTTTCACTTGATATATCTAAAGATTTATATTTATTTTTAATTAAATTCATTATTGTAAACATATATTGTTTTTTTAAAGGTGAAAACATGTACCGTAATACAAACAATTATAAAATGATTTTAGATATGGTTTATATTTAATTTTTCCAGAGAGAATGGTAGGAAAATCTTATTGTAGCTTAATGTGACGCCCTGGCTTCACTCACACGGACGCTCGACACTTGGACAGGGAAACTGCGCCGAACCTGTCCCAAGTCAGTCTTTTCTGCTACCCTCTGCGACGGCACGAGAGGTCTCGTCTCGGAGCGCAACTGTGACGCCCCGCGAGTTCTCCCTGAGAAGTGTGACTCGGCTCTCGTCTCGCCCCTCTCGGCTCGCTCGATACTCGGAATAATCGGTTCTAAATCGGCCTTTTGAGATCGGTGCGTTGCAGAAGCTTTCATTATAACACCAAGGGAATTTGTCAATATAAGACCCAAACCCAAGCCAACAATATAACGAGAACAAGGTATGGATATGTTAGTCTTAGTGCCCGTAGTTCAATCATAAATGTCCAAATGTATATATCATCATTAGCAATAAGATTAAAGCGGCTTTCTATTACTTATGTGTTGGAGTAATATATCGATGTGATTTCTGATCTATGCCCACCATGCGAATAGAACCATAGATCGAGATGGATCACACTCGATGGGTCCCTAGTCAATAAAGCTTCACTAGAAGCGACTAGTATGAAAGATGGCTCTTCATGGCTTACGTTCTGTTAGTCATTGGAATGGGATTCCGGAGTCTGATCATAGATATCATGTGGGACATGATATTGGACGACCCGCCCTGAATATGTGCCATAGATTGAGTCATTAACATATTCAGTGTCGTAGCTTGTCATGTATCCTTAGACCAAGGAGTCTTTGTGATCACTATGCAGTCAACAACTAAGTTTGACCTGAGCCTAACGTTGTCCGTAACAGGGCTTCCATAACGGCCAGGATTGGCTTGGGGACGGGTTGCATGAGTGACACGAAAGACGGCTAAGGGATTTATCCCTCATACTGAGGTATGGGAAAGATATCGGTTCTCGGCCGCTTGATCGAGAGTGACTGAAAGAATAGCATGGCCATGCACATGATACTAGGTATCATATATTCAGTCATCTCACATATCAAGGAACAGTGATTGAGAATAATAAGGATGACGGCTCTATGCCTTATCTCAATCAGGATATCGGAGATAAAAGGATAATGACAGGGAGGACGGAAAGGTTAGAATCGATTGGTTCGATTCGCTAAGTAGTGTCAGGCAATACTAAAGTCTCGTTAGTTGCCACTTATATAGGATCAAGTAAAATGGGATTTTACGTTGATCTATCGACATGCATAGACCTAAGGGTCACACCGAAGGATGAAACTCATTGACACATTTATGGAGAATGGCCAAAAGAGAGTTGTCTCGGGACATGACCAAAACTGGGTTTTGGGTCATGTGCCCGTAAGTGAATAGGACATTACGGATCAAGACAAGGCTTGGAGTCTTGGGATTGATCGCGTCGGATAATGTTGGACATTTCCGGTATGGAAGGCTTGGAGGCGATGAGCACGTCACGGGACCTCGTTGGGAATGGCCATGGGCCATGTTCCAAGAGGCCCATGAAAGGCCCATGCAACCAAGGCCCATGGAACTAATTAATCAAGTCTTGATTAATTAGTACTAAGTAAGCAAGACAAGGATTAAGGTGTTGGTGATTCACCACCTAACCCATCTTGTCTTGCCATACTTAGCACCATGCTTGTCTTACTTCACACCATGCTTCACACCTTACTTGTCCTTGATGGTTGTTGATGGTTTAAGTCATCTTTTTCCTACAACAAATCACAAGACAAGAATAGAAACACAACTTCTCTCCCTCTCACACTACAATTTCGAGTTTGGCACTTTTCCCCCCTCTTGTTGTGTTCTTGAGTCATCTAAAGAAGAACTACGTGGCTTTGATTCCATTTGGATACGTAGGCGTCTTGGAGACTCAAGCCGATCATCGTTTCTTTGGTGTTCTCTTCCTTTTCTTGAACTAGTTGGTAAGGAAACATCCATATTGTTTATTCTCTTGTGTATCTAATATTTGGTAGTGTTCTATGACATGGTCTCGAGTTATTTCCGCTGCAAGTATGTGTTCATACCCTCCATCGAGACCCAACAGTGGTATCAGAGCCGTGCTACCTTCGGGATTCACAAGAGAACTTTCGGTTTTGCTTGCTAGTTTCGGTTTTGCATGTTAATTTGCTAAATTGTTTGATAACATGTTTTAAATTCTTGTTTATGGGTTTAATGCATGAAAAATGAATTTTTGAAAAGTTTATCAAATCTGGAATTTTTGAAAAAAATTTGATTTTTCGGGTCTCGGGAGCGGGACTCTCGGGGAGCCGAAACCGGGACCGAACGGGGCTCCGTTGGACGGAGCTAGGCCAAGCATGACCATTGGATGGTCAATATGCCGAGCTAAACCGTTTTGTTAGTCATGACGAGTTTGGAACCGTCTTGATGAACTCAAAAATCAAATGTTCAAAAGTTTCAATTTTGAACGGTTTCGATAAACCGAGTATCAAAAATTTTCGAAACTTGGCAATTAATTAAAACCGGAAAATCACATGATGTTTGATAACATGCTTGTTTGATAACACGATGTGTGATGTGATGTTGGCATGGTGTACATAATAGCCCCGAGTTTGATTTAATTATTTATCGCTTTTCACGGCCTGCGAGCCGTTAGAGTTAGCGTGTAATTATTTTTTCGAGGTGTGGTCGTCGTACCACTTGTTTGTAATATTTATTAATTCCCGACCTGCGAGTCGTGTATTAAATGGTAATTTTTTACTCAAGACGAAGAAAGGGCGAAAAGGTCATTTGGTGGCTTCTCGGGTTTTGACATCGGCTTGGAGTCGGTGGAGCTCAAGAAGCTAGTGGGAGTTAGTTTAGTGGGCTATTATGTACATATTTAACGCTTTATGCTTGGTTTAGTTTTTGCATGATCTTTTCTATGTGTTTTAGAATTGCATGCTTAACTTAATTTACCGAGCATATCACCTCACATGCAAAGATAAAATTGGTTTTAATCATTGTCTGTGAGCCCTTAGAATCGTCATTACATTGGATGTAGTTGACGGGTTCGAAGGAAGAATTACATTGGATGTAATTGGAGGCATCATTACATTTGGAATGTAGTTGATGTGCTCATCGCATCTAGGATGTGCCAAAAGTTTAAAACACAACCGGACAAGTAAAAACGGGTCATGTCCGATACCTCCCAATTATCAACACCTTACTACCTCCCCGTCCTATGGGTGTCGTGCGCATTAGCGGAGCATCCATGGGAAAGCGGGGTAGTAGGTTTGGACGACATGTGTAGGTGTCGTGCGCATTAGCGGAGCACCCACATAGTGACGGGCCATAGTTGAAAATTGGTGGACCCGACTACGATTCTCAGCCTGAGGTTGAGCTAGGGTATCAGATAGGGTAAGCCGTGTACATGAGTACATACCCTAGCCAAGAGTCACATTGGATGTGATTGGATGGAGTCCTACCTACATAGCTCGATTAAGTAGTGAGCATTAGTTCAGCTTAATCGGGTGAATCAAGGATCTTGGTTTTAGGTTCTAAAGGTTTAGAATCAATTGGTTGGTGTTTGAACTTGATCTTCATAAAATTTATTCAGTTTACTGATTATATTTTGTTTGTCGTGTAGATCAAATGGCAAGTACTTCAGCGAACAATAGTAGTTTGTCACTAAAAACCATTCTTGATAGGATCAAGCTAAGTGGGACAAACTACTTGGACTGGGACAGAAACTTGAGGATAGTCCTCAAATTCGAGCGCAAAGAATATGTCCTAGACCAGGCTATCCCTGAGGAGCCAGCTAATAATGCCATTAGGGCCGTTAAGGATGCATACCAAAAGCACCTTAGCGATTCTATAGATGTGGCATGTATTATGCTGGGCTGCATGGAGTCTGATCTCCAAGACCAGTTCATGGAGTACTCTGATGACCCCTATACTATGATGGGGATCATAAAGGGTATGTTCAAGGAAAGGGCACGTATCGTGAGATACAATGTCCTTAATGAACTTCTCTCCTGCAAAATGTCAGCAGGAGTCTCCGTGGGTCCTCATGTCCTAAAGATGAAGGGGCATCTCGAACATCTTAATCGATTGGGTCTTAAGATAGAGAACGAGATGGCAGCGGATGTGGTTCTGCGTTCCCTTCCTCGTTCATATGCTACGTTCGTCATGAACTATCATATGCACGATATGGACAAGACCATTTCAGAGTTGCATGGAATGTTGGTAACTGTTGAAAAGAACGTCAAGGATCAGGGATCCAAGGATGTTCTGATGGTCAGACAGGGAAACAGTTTCAAGAATAAGGGAACTGTTAGTGGTAAGGGCAAGGCCCCTATGCACTTGGCAGGAAAGATGAGGCATCCGAAGCGTCCTAACCCTCCTAGGACCGGGGAGTCCTCAAGGAAGGGGAAGGATGTCGAGAATGTCTGCTTCTACTGTCAACAGCCTGGTCACTGGAAGAAAGATTGCAGGAAGTTTCTGGATGATCTGAAGAAGGGCGGTGGGACTGTGCCTTCATCAGGTATTTTCTTTATAGAGCTAAATCTCACTACTTCCAAAGATTCATGGGTATTGGATACCGGGGCTGAATCTCACATTTGTACTAATGTGCAGTGGCTGGAAGGTAGGAGAAGCTTGAAGAAGGACGAGGTGGACCTCAGAGTGGGCAACAAGACTAGAGTTGTGGCGACTGCTGTAGGATCCATAAGTCTTCTTTTGCCAAGTGGGCTAGTTTTTGTTTTGAACAATGTATATTGTGTACCTACTTTCAGTAGGAATATTGTATCTATTTCTTTGTTGGACAAGGAAGGATACAATTTTGATGTTGGAAATGAGATTTTCAATATTTTATGCAATGATATATTTTATGCTAGCGCCAAAATGGTTGGAGGATTGTACATATTGGATATGGATAACAATGCCTCAAGCTCTATATATAATGTAAATACCAAGAGGTCTAAGTCCAATGATTTAGACCAAACTCTTTTATGGCATTTTCGTTTAGGCCACATAAACGAGAAACGCATATCAACACTTCACAAGTGTGGACTTCTTAGTCCATTCGAATTTCATTCGATTGATAGATGCGAATCTTGTTTGATGGGAAAACTGACTAAAGCGCCCTTCATCGGTCGCGGTGAAAGGGCGGGTGACTTATTGGGGCTAATACACTCGGATGTGTGTGGACCAATGAGCACACTTGCCAGGAGGGGTTTTAGCTACTTTATCACATTTACTGACGACTTCAGTAGATATGGTTATGTCTATTTGATGAGACATAAGTCTGAAGCTTTTGATAAATTCAAAGAGTTTAAGACTGAAGTAGAAAACCAGCTCGGGAAAAGTATTAAAGCACTTCGATCAGATCGAGGTGGAGAATACTTGACCACAGAGTTTTTAGATCATCTAGCAGAAAGTGGGATCCTTTCGGAATGGACTCCTCCCGGAACACCACAATTGAATGGTGTGTCCGAACGGAGAAATCGTACTTTATTGGATATGGTCCGGTCCATGATTAGTGGGACTGATCTCCCAATCTCTTTCTGGGGTTATGCTCTGGAGACGGCCGCATTCATTTTGAATCGGGCTCCGAAGAAGGCTGTGGAAGGGACACCATTTGAGAAATGGCGCGGGAGAAAGCCCGTTTTGTCCTTCCTGAAGATTTGGGGTTGCGAGGCTTATGTGAAACGTTTAGTTCCGACTAAGCTCGAACCAAGATCTGATAAATGCACCTTCGTTGGGTATCCCAAAGAAACAATGGGGTACTACTTCTACAAACCCAGCGAGAACACGGTGTTCGTCGCTCGGGGTGGGGTCTTTATGGAAAGGGAGTTTATTTCCAAAGACGTCAGTGGGAGGGTTGTACATCTAGAAGAAATTCAGGGTGGTACAGATCCAACTGATCCACTGGACAACCCTGTAGAAGAGCCTGAGATGGTCGTAGAGCAAGGACCAGTTCCTGCAACAATTCCAGAAGGTCCAAGGCGATCTGAAAGGGTTAGTCGTCCACCTCCGAGATATGGTTACTTTGTGTCTGGAGGTGACGGTGAGCTTGTGGTGGATCACGATGATCCAGCTACATTTCAGGAAGCTGTGGACGGACCCGACTCTGAGTTATGGCTGGGAGCCATGAGGGAGGAAATGCAATCCATGTCGGACAACCAAGTCTGGGAACTGGTTGATCCCATCGGTGGTGTAAGAACCATCGGATGCAAATGGATCTTCAAGGTGAAGATGGACATGGAAGGCAACCCTCAGACCTACAAAGCCCGACTGGTGGCGAAAGGTTATAGGCAGATCCAAGGGATTGACTATGAGGAAACCTTTTCCCCAGTGGCTATGGTCAAATCTATCCGAATTCTTCTTGCCATAGCTGCATATCACGATTACGAGATATGGCAAATGGATGTCAAAACCGCTTTCCTAAACGGAAATTTGTCGGAGGACGTTTATATGTCTCAACCCGAAGGTTTTGTCGATCCGAAGAATAAGGGAAAGATTTGTAAGTTGTTGAAATCCATTTATGGATTGAAACAAGCTTCTCGGAGTTGGAACCTTCGTTTTGATGAAGCTGTAATTGGATTTGGCTTTATCAAGAATGAAGATGAACCTTGCGTTTACAAGAAGGCAAATGGGGGTATGATTACCTTTCTGGTGTTGTATGTCGATGACATACTACTCATTGGAAACGACATCCCAACCTTGCACGAGACTAAAGCTTGGTTAGGGAAGTGTTTCTCAATGAAGGACTTAGGCGATGCTGCTTATATCTTAGGGATTAAGATATATAGAGATCGCACCAAGAGGGTCTTGGGTTTAAGTCAAAGCACCTATGTGAACAAGGTATTGAGTAGGTTCTCAATGCTTGATTCCAAGAAAGGACTCTTACCCGCACGTCATGGCGTTCATCTCAGCAAGACTCAGTGTCCTAAGACACCTGATGAGCTGAAAAGAATGATGCGAATCCCATACGCTTCGGCGGTAGGATCGATCATGTATTCCATGATATGCACGAGACCGGATGTCTCATATGCCTTGAGTTGTACCAGCAGACATCAGTCTAACCCTGGTGAGGAACACTGGATAGCGGTCAAAGCGATTCTCAAATATTTGAGAAGAACTAAGGACGCGTTTCTAGTGTACGGGGGAAAAGATGATTCTGAACTAGTTGTTAATGGATATGTAGACGCTAGTTTCCAGACAGATCCAGATGACTTTAGAAGTCAGTCAGGATATGTGTTCACGCTGAATGGCGGAGCTTTCAGCTGGAAGAGCGTGAAGCAAGACACCGTCGCTGACTCCACGACAGAGGCCGAGTACATAGCGGCTGCAGAGGCGGCCAAGGAGGCTGTGTGGATTAGGAAGTTCACGGCAGGGTTGGGTGTAATCAAAAACCCATCCAGCCCGGTGAACCTATTTTGCGACAACACAGGGGCTATTGCGCAAGCTAAAGAGCCCAGATCGCATAACAAATCCAAACATGTACTGCGGCGATATCACCTCATCAGAGAGATACTGAACCGAGGCGATGTGAAGATCACCTATATTGCAACTGATGATAACATAGCCGACCCGTTGACTAAGGCACTATCGTTGCCTAAACATGAGAGGCATGTAAGGTCAATGGGAATAGATTGGAGTTTAGATTGGAACTAGGGCAAGTGGGAGATTGTTAGTCTTAGTGCCCGTAGTTCAATCATAAATGTCCAAATGTATATATCATCATTAGCAATAAGATTAAAGCGGCTTTCTATTACTTATGTGTTGGAGTAATATATCGATGTGATTTCTGATCTATGCCCACCATGCGAATAGAACCATAGATCGAGATGGATCACACTCGATGGGTCCCTAGTCAATAAAGCTTCACTAGAAGCGACTAGTATGAAAGATGGCTCTTCATGGCTTACGTTCTGTTAGTCATTGGAATGGGATTCCGGAGTCTGATCATAGATATCATGTGGGACATGATATTGGACGACCCGCCCTGAATATGTGCCATAGATTGAGTCATTAACATATTCAGTGTCGTAGCTTGTCATGTATCCTTAGACCAAGGAGTCTTTGTGATCACTATGCAGTCAACAACTAAGTTTGACCTGAGCCTAACGTTGTCCGTAACAGGGCTTCCATAACGGCCAGGATTGGCTTGGGGACGGGTTGCATGAGTGACACGAAAGACGGCTAAGGGATTTATCCCTCATACTGAGGTATGGGAAAGATATCGGTTCTCGGCCGCTTGATCGAGAGTGACTGAAAGAATAGCATGGCCATGCACATGATACTAGGTATCATATATTCAGTCATCTCACATATCAAGGAACAGTGATTGAGAATAATAAGGATGACGGCTCTATGCCTTATCTCAATCAGGATATCGGAGATAAAAGGATAATGACAGGGAGGACGGAAAGGTTAGAATCGATTGGTTCGATTCGCTATGTAGTGTCAGGCAATACTAAAGTCTCGTTAGTTGCCACTTATATAGGATCAAGTAAAATGGGATTTTACGTTGATCTATCGACATGCATAGACCTAAGGGTCACACCGAAGGATGAAACTCATTGACACATTTATGGAGAATGGCCAAAAGAGAGTTGTCTCGGGACATGACCAAAACTGGGTTTTGGGTCATGTGCCCGTAAGTGAATAGGACATTACGGATCAAGACAAGGCTTGGAGTCTTGGGATTGATCGCGTCGGATAATGTTGGACATTTCCGGTATGGAAGGCTTGGAGGCGATGAGCACGTCACGGGACCTCGTTGGGAATGGCCATGGGCCATGTTCCAAGAGGCCCATGAAAGGCCCATGCAACCAAGGCCCATGGAACTAATTAATCAAGTCTTGATTAATTAGTACTAAGTAAGCAAGACAAGGATTAAGGTGTTGGTGATTCACCACCTAACCCATCTTGTCTTGCCATACTTAGCACCATGCTTGTCTTACTTCACACCATGCTTCACACCTTACTTGTCCTTGATGGTTGTTGATGGTTTAAGTCATCTTTTTCCTACAACAAATCACAAGACAAGAATAGAAACACAACTTCTCTCCCTCTCACACTACAATTTCGAGTTTGGCACTTTTCCCCCCTCTTGTTGTGTTCTTGAGTCATCTAAAGAAGAACTACGTGGCTTTGATTCCATTTGGATACGTAGGCGTCTTGGAGACTCAAGCCGATCATCGTTTCTTTGGTGTTCTCTTCCTTTTCTTGAACTAGTTGGTAAGGAAACATCCATATTGTTTATTCTCTTGTGTATCTAATATTTGGTAGTGTTCTATGACATGGTCTCGAGTTATTTCCGCTGCAAGTATGTGTTCATACCCTCCATCGAGACCCAACAGGATATGCTTCAAGAGCTTTTTGGCATTGATAAGGAAAAGGGGTACAAAGAACTACGGTTACAACTATACAAATGAGCTAGGTTTATACAAGGGAGTGAATGAATCCTAACTAACATCAACTACCCCTATTTATACTATTTCAACTATCGACACTTAATGGGTAAGGAAATACAACAATTAATGCTATAATGGCACTTGGCCGAGACTTCTCACAACTTGTCCATGTCTTCATGATCTCCATGCAATTAATGAGCTTGTAACCAATATCATCCAAAATACATCTTCTTGGCTAAGGAAGTAGTGGTCGTGAGTTTTGGAGCATGTCTCCATGTGGTTTCCAATGGTGGCGTGTGCTCCATGGTTGCTTGTGCTAAGAGCAAGGACAACGGGTCGCGCCCGCTCCCCGCCCTGCGCGCGCCGGGAACGCAGAACGCTGGTCGGTCCGCTGCATACGCGAAAATTTGCGTTCCCGCTCCCCATTTTCGCGCTCCCGCTCCCCGATCTCCCGCCCCCGCTCCCTGATGCCTGGCCGAGCGCGCTGGACGCGCCCTCGCGCCCTGGCCTGTGCTGGCAGCGCCTGGTGGCGCCACGTGTCCCGACCGTTGGCAACGGTCACTCCAACGGCTATTTTTTTTTTAATATTCAAAAATCAGATAAAATTATCCCTATAAACACCCAACCCCATTTCTCATTTTTGTCACACCATTCTCTATTTTCACTCTTTCATTCTCACTTCCTACTCATTATTTCCGAAAATGTCCGACGACGAGGTTATGTCCGACGCTGAGGAGATGACGTACGAGGAGCTGGCTCCCCGGATGCCGACGCATGCGGAGATGGCAGCCCAACTACCGACATATGAGGAGATGGCAGCCCAAATGCAGCCAGCTGTGCGACGTTTCCGGCGGATGATGGAGAGGCAGATGCAGGCAGTAATGCCAAGGGTCCAGAGGGCCATGTGTGGGGAACCAATGCGCCGAGAGATTAACAGAAATCGTGCGGAAGCCCACATCCAATTGATGGCGAACTATTTTGACGAACAACCCCTATATGGCCCTGAAATGTTCAGGCGTCGGTTCCGTATGTGCAAACCACTTTTCCAACGGATTATGAACGTGTTGAAGGCTCACGACCCTTACTTCATTGGATGGAGGCCCGACACTGCCTCACGGCCAGGCTTATCAACGGAGCAGAAGTGCACCGCCGCTATACGGATGCTTGCGTATGGGTCCTCGGCCGATTCATTGGACGAAACTCTGCGCATTGGGGTAAGCACCATACTTGAATGTTTACGTAAGTTTTGCAAGGCCGTCATTGAGGTATTCGGAGCCGAGTATCAGCGTACACCCACACCGGCTGACATGGACCGCTTACTCTGAGAAGGGTACAACCGAGGGTTTCCCGGAATGGCAGGGAGTCTTGACTGTATGCATTGGAAGTGGAAGAACTGCCCAACCGAACACCAGGGAGCCCATGGACGGGGAGGTCACCACGGGGAAAAGACGATTATGCTTGAAGCTGTAGCGTCCCGTGATTTATGGATTTGGCATGCATTTTTCGGGATGGCTGGATCGAACAACGACGTCAACGTCCTCAACCACAACCACTTATTCCAAGACGCTTACTACGGCCAAGAACTTGCTGTTGAGTACTACATCAACGGCCATCGGTACGACCGACCTTATTACTTGGTGGACGGCATTTACCCATCATGGGCACGGTTCGTGAAGACTATTCGGCATCCCTACGAGCCCAAAGAGAAGTTGTTTGCTAGATGCCAAGAAGGTGCTCAGAAAAATATTGAAAGGGCTTTTGGAGTACTTCAAGCAAGGTGGCACATCATCTCCCGTCCCGCTCGTACTTGGAGCAAACACACTTTGGCTGATATCATGCACACTTGCATAATTCTACACAAATGATTGTAGAGGATGAGCGCGACCGATACGAGTATGGGGAGGAGGAGTTGTTGTGGGCGCAACCTCCAGAAATGCCGAATTGGACACCACTGAAACGATGGCACCACGGAGGGCCATTGGAATACCAGGGACTTGTGGATGCTCAACAAAGTGTCCTAGATCCTGAGATCCACCATCAACTACAACAAGATCTTATGGAGCACTTATGGGATCGATTTGGAGCTGGTTTCTATGACGACGAGTAGTCGTTTGTGCTCTTGGAGCTGTTTTTTTTTTGGGTTGTATTAAAAGGGGTTGAATAAAATTAGAACTTCATTTATATTCGTGTTGAATTTATTAATTATTGATTGTCATTAATTATTTATTTCCAAAATTGTTTAAATTATGACTAAATTAAACGGTTTCTGATAACGAATTAAATAAAACAGGAAAATATCAAATAATAACCCAGTCAGCACTGTTCTGCACTCCCAGGACCTCAAGGTCCTTTCTGTTGCAAAACACCCACTTTTCTGCACTCCCACTCCCTGACTTTTGTCCAGTCAGCACAAGGTCTGCACTCCCACTCCCTGACCAAGGTCCTTTCTGTTGTACATGCTCTAAGTCAAGCCAATGCTTGTGTTTCCATGAACGGGGCACAAGCTAGCTCCTTGCCACATAGATCAATATCAAATGGTTCCCAAGACATAAGCATGCACGGATCATGCATGAGACATCACCAAATGCATGGTCTTGGCGACCACGGATACGGGTCGTGTCGTAACGGACACGACGGGTAAAACGAGCACGCCTCGTCGTGCTTCAATAAACCGAGAAGCTCTACGTCTCGAGCTCATACAAAAACCGCACGATAAACCGTGCACGGGCCGAGGAACCATATCGTCGTATCGGGCGAACACCAAAACCAAGCACGTCGTAACGTGCCTCGGAAAAAAGACGCGCACTCGGGTGCGCCAAAACTTGATGAACCTGTCGGGGCGTGACATTCTCCCCCACCCATGCTCTCGTCGCCCTCGGCGAGGTCTTCTCGGACCAAAGCGTATGGATTGCCTTGACGTTTCTTCCAACAATGGAACATCTTGTATCGAATCCAACCTCTTGGCCGGGCTCGCCTTCTCGTAGCATGGAAAGCGAGCATAACGTTCAGCTCATAGTAACTCTCTGGCTCGCAACCCGTTGACGAGGGGTCGCGAGGATCAATCCCGAACCACGTCTGGCGGCACGCCTCACGGTGCCAAACTTGTGCGCGGACAACACCGCACACAAATACATCGCGCTCTACTTGCGCGGGACAGTAAACCCTGACGCCATCCCAAGATCCGTCTATCCTCGTCTCAACCTGCGAGGAATAATGGATGTGCCTATCGGTACTCCACGTCCTGCCTTCCACTGGAAAAGGAAAGCAAGGACCACGACCGGACTCTAACACGGTCCGCCAAGCTGGTGTACTACAAACACCACGAACATGCCTTCGTGCCTGCCCAAAACGGTCGCTACTGGCACGGTCTCGGATACTCCCTCTTGTAGTCCTCAGGCTCGGAGTGCAAGGCTTCGAGAAGAATCTGCATCGGTGGACGATCCAATCGCCCAGGATGATCCAATCATCCAGCAACCTCAACGGTCGCACGTCCTTCACGCCCGAAGAAACGAACAGCACCAACGGCTGAATTGCTCGGTCCTCGACTCTCGAACGAACCGGAAAAGAGTCCTCCACTCCTGGAGACTCGGGCGACACTCCCGGTCGCACACAAGCGTCCTCCGCTTCCTCGAAGGCACGCGCAGCTCCCACAGCTGCAACAAAGAGCTCTTTCCCTGGAAGGCTCGGGCAACAACGCCGGTCACCCCGCAAAGAAACTCCACACTTGGAGGAAACATGCAACATGGTTAGCAAACATGAGCATGATAACCGTTGTTCCCGGAACAACGTGATCCACTTGAAGACGTCTATCCTTTGCTCTCGACTCTTCCCCCCCAGACGCGCAGGCAACACTCCTGCAACAAGGACCTCCGCTACTAGAAGATCCGGAAAATCCCAGAGTTGCACATCAGCACACTCCTCGTGCTGGCATAGACTGGACGCTCCAACCAGCGCCAACAACGGTTGGATAACACCGGCCTCGAGCAATCCTGTAAAACCCCACTTATTACTAAAGAGTAATATATCGCAAACTTGAAACGTTGGAGTAGATTTTTGCAACGAGTGGAATTTGAGAAGAAAAATCAAAAAAAAAGGAAAGGCTTAAGGTTGGGCTGGGTCAGACCAGACCCACGTTTTGGGCTGGTGCTGACCAGGCCTTGATTCACGAACTCAGGCCCAGTACCAGTGCGGCCCAACCCTAGAGACCAAAACCACGCAGCGCCGTCCTGTTCACGATTCAGCGCATAACTCCCGAGGGTCATCGCCTCCCTCGAGCTCCATCTCTCTCTCTCTCACGCCACCGAACCAGATCCGTCGCGCCTTCTTCTTCTCCGGCATCAACCCATCGCCTCCACCTGCTACTCCCCTCTTCGCCATCTCCCTTACTCACCCGTGACAAAAACAACCCAAGACACGCTTTCCCCTCTCTCCTCCGTCGTCTTCTTCTCCGATTCAGCGACACCTCGCTGCCGTTCAGGCCCGTCGTCCCTAAATCGAGCGCCACCAGCGACGGTGAGCTCGACTCCTCACCAGATCTACCTCCCCGTCACTTCCCGCCGGCAACCCTCGAGATTTCGAGCTGGGTTTAGGGTTTGACGTGACTGGAGGACGTCGCCGGAACTCCTGAGCATCAGATCTGAGGTTCTAGCTCCGGCGAACGTCTGCGGTGGTCAGATCTGGGCGTAAGGGTTCGTCCAGTGCCCTAACGATGTTCCCTTCCCTAGCCTTGCCTTCCCTCGCCTCCTGACGCTGTCCCTCCGCCTCTCTTCTCCGTGTGCGAGCTCGCCGGACACCAGCGACGGTGGTCGGAGCTCCGAACTCCTACGGCTCAGACGAGTCAAGAGTGGCTGGGCCTTGGGCCGTTCATCACCCATTTGGGCCGGACGGATCTCAGGCCTTGGGCCCAGTGGGCTCGGGACAGATCAGGAGTGGGTCAGGCCTAGAGCCTTGGACTCGGGTCTGGACCGAATTCGGGTCTGGATCCGGGTCAACCCGATTTTCAACTAAAAATGTTTTAAAATCAGATTTAATTAACGGATTTATTCAATTCAAGGTGAGAATTTTAAGAGATAATTTTGGATAAATCAGTGGACCTTCGGACTTTTACTGGTTTTGATTCAGACGTTTTATTTGTCAAATCTAGACGGGACTTCGCCCGAGATCAAGGGCTTGGACCCGAGCTAGAAGAACGAAGATCACGCCGGAACCCGTGTGAAGAACGGAGTGGTGACCACTCGAGCTTTTCATCAGAGTTTTATTAGAGGAAGACCACAAGGTAGGGAAAGTCCTAACTACTCGAGTAATTTCAATACTAGAACGCATGTTAGGTTAATAAAATCGGAAAGGTCCTAGAATTGCCTATAGGATGCGAATAACTAGAATAATCGTATTTCATTTACTAATAATCGGATGAGTCTAGTATGCATATTTAGGATAACGATAACTAGTGAAGCTTGCTTTCAATACTTGGGAGGTCTACGTCGTGTTCTCAGTGACGCAAGTGAAAATATTTGATGCGTAAAGTGGGAACGACACAAATCTTGATTGTCTCAATGGTTGTTTAAATTCGAATCTCTTTATTATGATTGTTACATCGCTTGATTTGGGATCCTTACCCTATTGACTGTAAGGTACAGTGATCGGTGAAGCCGAATGGTTGAGATCGGTATTGGGTTAACGAGCGGTTATCGAGCCGTTGTAAATTGGTTGTTGAGTAAATCATTTGTTCAGAAAGATTGTTGATTTGAGTTTTGTGGTTTGGTGGCAATGGCGTGAGTTGCTAAGCTAAGAGTGTACTACGACGGTGGTGATTTTATGAGTGATTTTGATGAGGTGTACCCACCTTCCAACTAGAAGTCGGTAAAGCGTGTAACGATTCTGAGATTTTGGGGCACGAGAACCCGTGGTATTTTGGGGCACGAGAACCCGTGGTATTTTGGGGAGCACGAAAACTCCGTGCACTGAGAACTTCGAGGAACATGGGAATTTCAGTTATTGATTGTGTTGTGTACCCTGTGTATTGATTGTGTTGTGTACCTTGTGTATTGATGGTGTTGTGTACTTTGCGGAGCGTGAGAACTCTAAGTATTGAATGCCTTGCGAAAGTTTAATTGATAATTATCGACTTGCTTAAATGCCCACCGTCCTTTAAGAATTAAAATTGAAACTGATAGTGAGTTTGAAATGAACTTTGAGTTTGAAGCTGAGGCTTAAGTTAAGTTTTGAAATTGAGTTTGAACTGGAAAGTAAGTCGAGATAGAGATTGAGATTGAAATTAAAATCGGGTTTAGATCGGATGAACGAGTGATGCTCGGGTTGGTTATGACACGTTGGTTAAATAATTATTGGAGGAATTGCCGTCTGGGTCGGCCATTAATTGATAAGTAAAACCTGAAGGGTTAAATTTAACCGGGTGATGTAAGATATTTGCTAAGACCCGCGTGGGTTACTTATGGTGTTCAAGATGTTGTGTAATTGAGGTGTTTTGTGTGTACCTTATGGGTAGGACTCTGTGTACAGGTTATTATGTAAATGTCCTGCTTAAGCGGATGGTTAGAGGAAAATACAAACGGGTCATGCCGAATTTTCGGTAGAAACTAAAGTGTTTGCACTATCACGGGCTGACTCAAAGGCGCCACTATAGTCGAGCGTGATAAAGGGATGTCAAGTGGTTACAACGAGATTCGGGGACGCCTGAATCGGGTTGTAACGACGTGAGATCGACATGAATGTTTTAAGGAATAAGTAAGGGATGAAGATTATGGAAAAGAGTTAAGGACATAAATGTGAAATTTATCGTGTTGCGATTTTAGACCCTAGTGTTGGGAAGAGACCCAATCGAGGGGTATGCTTGATGCTTTGCGAACTGTGTGAATTGATTGAGATTGTTCCTCCTATGGGAGTTGATTGATTTGATTGAACACCGTTGATTGTTGTTGTGAGACACACTAAGTTGCGGCCTTTTCTGCCTATATATAAAGTATTTTATATATATATCTACTGAGCCAAGTGCGGTTGGTCTTATTTTGATCTTTGAGGGACGCGCGTGAACGTCCTTGTGTTTTGATCGAACCGGTTGTTCTAAACGAGACTACGTACTACCGATCCAAGTAGGATCCCTTTTAGACGCATGAGAACGTCCCTTTTTGATAATTCGAACCACTGGATTTAAATTGAGTTATGAGTACTTACGTTTTAAATGCAACGAGTACACGAGATGTCCCGTGTTTACAGTCCGAGAGGGACCAGGAGTCGCCCTGCTGTGGGACAGAGCCAGACACCAGCCGTTGGTCTGGCAGGGATAGCGAGCACCAGGGTGCAGCTTCCACATGACACCAGAGTTTTGGGGTTGACCGGTAGGGTCACCATCGAGCGTTCCTGTAATAACCACTTCTGGTCAACGTCAGTCAAACCTGCGAAAAACAGGAAGATTTAAAAAAATTGAGACAGACACTCAATTTAACCTAATTTGACCCCGAGGGTCATACCGGACTTAAGTTGACCCCGTTATCGACCAAAATGAGTTCCCGGGGACTCAGGGCAACTTTCTGATCAATTTGGGAAAAGTTGACTTTTCGCTGGAAAAGTCATCGAGCGACGTTTTGGTCCATTCGAGGACCATTTGGATCCAAAAAGCTTAGCCTTCATCGCAGCGGTCTTAGTTGAGCCGTTTCCTTGTAGCCCGCCAATTTTCGTAATTTCTTGGGAAAAGTGCCCGTTCGGGGCCCGAAACGTCCGATTTTCGCGAATCTGGCTGGAAAATATCTACTAGATATTTTTCCAAAAAGGTGTGGGACCCACCTTGCCACTTGTCAACCAAGTGGTGGTGTTAGGTTTTGGGGGGAAAATGAGAGGTAAGGGTACAAGGGGTGGGGGGGGGGGGGGGGAAGAAAAAGAAATAGAAAAGAAGAGAGTTTGGAGAAGAAGAAGAAGAAGAAGAAGAAGAGAGAAGAAAGGAAGTTGGGCTAGGGTTTGATATCCAACCCTTGGATCGTCTCAAGGCAAGGAGCAACATCGTTCCCCTCGTCTTCCTCTCAAGTAAGCACTAAACCGATCGTCATTTTGGTTAGTTTTCTTGAAAGCTAGGGTTTGGATAAACTATGAGTTAGGGTTGTAATGAGGTTGGGGGTTCGTTGGAGACGTCTTTGAGCGGTTTCGGAACGTTTTCCGGTGACCGGGAGCTCGGGGGAGCTCCGGCCACCGTGTGGGGTGGCCGACCAGCCGTGTGAGGTGGCTGGCCGTGGCCTTTGGAGGCTGGCCAGATCTGGCCGGTGCTGGCCGGACCTGGCCGGTGTTGGCCGGAGTTGCCCGGGGCTGGCCGGACCTCGGGGTGGCTGGCCGAAGCTAGGGCTAGCCACCACCAAGGTGGGCCGAGCCTTAAAAGACCCTAGGGCCCATGTCCAAGTGGGTCGGGTGGGGCCCACGTGCTCGGGTGCTCGGGTTTTAACGTTCGGGTGGTTTAAAACGTTCCCCGGACCAATTATCCTTAATCGAATCGAAATTTGGAATTAAATTGGAAAAGTTGTAATTAACGGGTTTGAGAAACTTTAAACGTTAATTAATTGACGCGGAAGTCGGAATTCGATTCTGTCAAGTGCATTGGGTTCCTTGAACTATTCTAAGACCGTAGAAACGAAAACGGGGGCTTTTGGAGCCCCGGAAGGCAATTAACAAAACCCGGGCAGATTCGCCATGTCGGGCGAATCGGGCCTTTACGGGTCATGTATCGACAATTTTGAGTAGTTGGGAAGTTTGGGAGTGATCGACATTGTCGGGGTTACGTTTTGGCGTTAAGTTTATTAATTTCCGGTTTATTCCTACTAGTTAAAAGTGCTTTGGAATTTGTGTTCTTTTAGATCGTGCCGCGGACCGAGGCAAAGGGAAGCTCGGCGAGTGACTGGGATCATCTCGGGATTTTAGTGGAGCGCTTTTGGAGTTGTTTACGAGGTAGGGAAAAGTAGCCGGATCTCGGCCCTGACTAGGGAAAGTTAACTATAGAATTGCATGTGACACTGGGGTGTCGTGGGTTATTTAGGTTATCGAATATTAGAAAAGCATGATACGGGATTGTAGCAATTATTGGAAAAGCATGTGACACTTAGTAGTGTCGTAGGAGCAGAGAACTTAGCGATATTGGAATTACTGGAGGCATATGACCATGCCCGGAGGTTGTCTGTGAAACTAGTGATCTTAGGACGGTTGGAGGCATTGTTTATGCTGGAGGTTTTTGTGTATATTTATTGTTGAGTTTTTGGTGGCCTTCAGAGCCCGTGTTATTTATTGTTGAGTTTTGGGTGGCCTTGAGAGCCCGTGTTATTTATTGTTGAGTTTTGGGTGGCCTTGAGATCCCGTATTATCTATTGCTGAGTCTTGGGTGGCCATGAGAGCCCGTATTGTTATTTTGGTGTTTTGGGTGGCCGTGAGTGCCCGTGGAGTTGTGAACCCGTACTTTACCGTTGGTGTCTTGGGTGGCCATGAGGTCCCGTAGGGTTGTTGAACCTGTGTTCTGTTGTTGGTGTCTTGGTGGCCTTGAGTGCCTGTGGAGTTGTCACCGGTGTCGTTACTGTCTGTTGAACTTGTTTGTGATTGTGATTGGTTACTTGATACTGGTGGAGGTTGTGTGGTGTAGCTAGCCTCCCGACTAGGATCGGGAGAAGCGGAGAGGTTGTGGGCTAGCTCCCCGACTGGGATCGGGGGAAGGACGCGCGTGTGTGGCTAACCACCCGACTGGGATCGGGTGAAGCGGAGAGGTTGTGGGTTAGCCTCCCGACTGGGATCGGGAGAAGTTGCGCGACAGGTCGACCGCCTGGCCCGACTGGGATCGGAAAGGGCGAGATACAGAGATTGGTTACCGAGCAGCTGGTTTGCGATCCTTTGTGATCTTGTTTGGTATTGTGTGGTTGTCAGTCGTGTCTTTGGAGGAGGTCGTCAATCGTTCTGTGGGGTCTACATCACGTGTCCGAGTGTTGAGTCAGTGGAGAAAAGTACGGGTCGTGTGTGTGTCTTTTGAGTCGTTGTTGGTGTCACCGGCTTTGTTTGCTAAGTATGTCGTAGTCAGTCTGTTATCTGTGGTGGTGAGCGAACGCTCACCCCTAGCTGCTTTTCCTACAGGTACCGTTCGCAGTCTGGACTAGGTGAGCTTCTGAAGCTTGAAGCGGGTTGCTGGGTGTTTTGAGTCTAGTGACGTGTACCTCGTTTTTGTCCAAGTGTGGGACTAATATTTTTGAGATGTAAATGATATTATTTTGTGGAACTAAACTGGCTTTTAAAGTGATTTAATGAAAACAGGCTTCAAGTATTGTAACTTTTTAAACGTTCGCGTCCCTAGTTCGGTTCGCTGAAATTGGGGCGTGACAGTTCCTCCAGTCGCAGAGTCGACTCAGGCGACCCCTATGGATAAGGTGGTTCGCGTAGTACCAGCAGCGCTCAGCAGGAGAATGCAGTACCGGCACCAGAGTCTGTGCCTACGGCCGACGCCATCACTATCGAGAAGCCAGGCCAGGTGCACATCAACACGGCCAGGCTCTCATAAATTTTCGTAGATTGAGTACGTCAATCAATCCCGGGGATTCAGACCCCGAGGCAGCTGTGGTATGGTTGGAGCGGATTACCCGCCCTGAATATGTGCCATAGATTGAGTCATGAACATATTCAGTGTCGTAGCTTGTCATGTATCCTTAGACCAAGGAGTCTTTGTGATCACTATGCAGTCAACAACTAAGTTTGACCTGAGCCTAACGTTGTCCGTAACAGGGCTTCCTTAACGGCCAGGATTGGCTTGGGGACGGGTTGCATGAGTGACACGAAAGACGGCTAAGGGATTTATCCCTCATACTGAGTTATGGGAAAGATATCGGTTCTCGGCCGCTTGATCGAGAGTGACTGAAAGAATAGCATGGCCATGCACATGATACTAGGTATCATATATTCAGTCATCTCACATATCAAGGAACAATGATTGAGAATAATAAGGATGACGGCTCTATGCCTTATCTCAATCAGGATATCGGAGATAAAAGGATAATGACAGGGAGGACGGAAAGGTTAGAATCGATTGGTTCGATTCGCTAAGTAGTGTCAGGCAATACTAAAGTCTCGTTAGTTGCCACTTATATAGGATCAAGTAAAATGGGATTTTACGTTGATCTATCGACATGCATAGACCTAAGGGTCACACCGAAGGATGAAACTCATTGACACATTTATGGAGAATGGCCAAAAGAGAGTTGTCTCGGGACATGACCAAAACTGGGTTTTGGGTCATGTGCCCGTAAGTGAATAGGACATTACGGATCAAGACAAGGCTTGGAGTCTTGGGATTGATCGCGTCGGATAATGTTGGACATTTCCGGTATGGAAGGCTTGGAGGCGATGAGCACGTCACGGGACCTCGTTGGGAATGGCCATGGGCCATGTTCCAAGAGGCCCATGAAAGGCCCATGCAACCAAGGCCCATGGAACTAATTAATCAAGTCTTGATTAATTAGTACTAAGTAAGCAAGACAAGGATTAAGGTGTTGGTGATTCACAGCCTAACCCATCTTGTCTTGCCATACTTAGCACCATGCTTGTCTTACTTCACACCATGCTTCACACCTTACTTGTCCTTGATGGTTGTTGATGGTTTAAGTCATCTTTTTCCTACAACAAATCACAAGACAAGAATAGAAACACAACTTCTCTCCCTCTCACACTACAATTTCGAGTTTGGCACATTTCCTCCCTCTTGTTGTGTTCTTGAGTCATCTAAAGAAGAACTACGTGGCTTTGATTCCAATTGGATACGTAGGCGTCTTGGAGACTCAAGCCGATCATCGTTTCTTTGGTGTTCTTGAACGAATTGGTAAGGAGACATCCATATTGTTTATTCTCTTGTTTATCTAATATTTGGTAGTGTTCTATGGCATGGTCTCGAGTTATTTCCGCTGCAAGTATGTGTTCATACCCTCCATCGAGACCCAACAGTGGTATCAGAGCCGTTCTACCTTCGGGATTCACAAGAGAACTTTCGGTTTTGCTTGCTAGTTTCGGTTTTGCATGTTAATTTGCTAAATTGTTTGATAACATGTTTTAAATTCTTGTTTATGGGTTTAATGCATGAAAAATGAATTTTTGAAAAGTTTATCAAATCTGGAATTTTTGAAAAAAATTTGATTTTTCGGGTCTTGGGAGCGAGACTCTTGGGGAGCCGAAACCGGGACCGAACGGGGCTCCGTTGGACGGAGCTAGGCCAAGCATGACCATTGTATGGTCAATATGCCGAGCTAAACCGTTTTTTTAGTCACGACGAGTTTGGAACCGTCTTGACGAACTCAAAAATCAAATGTTCAAAAGTTTCAATTTTGAACGGTTTCGATAAACCGAGTATCAAAAAATTTCGAAACTTGGCAATTAATTAAAACCGGAAAATCACATGATGTTTGATAACATGCTTGTTTGATAACACGATGTGTGATGTGATATTGGCATGGTGTACATAATAGCCCCGAGTTCGATTTAATTATTTATCGCTTTTCACGGCCTGCGAGCCGTTAGAGTTAGCGTGTAATTATTTTTTCGAGGTGTGGTCGTCGTACCATTTATTTGTAATATTTATTAATTCCCGACCTGCGAGTCGTGTATTAAATTGTAATATTTTACTCAAGACGAAGAAAGGGCGAAAAGGTCATTTGGTGGCTTCTCGGGTTTTGACATCGGCTTGGAGTCGATGGAGCTCAAGAAGCTAGTGGGAGTTAGTTTAGTGGGCTATTATGTACATATTTAACGCTTTATGCTTGGTTTATTTTTTGCATGATCATTTCTATGTGTTTTAGAATTGCATGCTTAACTTTATTTACCGAGCATATCACATCACATGCAAAGATAAAATTGGTTTTATTCATTGTTTGTGAGCCCTTAGAATCGTCATTACATTGGATGTAGTTGACGGGTTCGAAGGAAGAATTACATTGGATGTAATTGGAGGCATCATTACATTTGGAATGTAGTTGATGTGCTCATCGCATCTAGGATGTGCCAAAAGTTTTAAAACACAACCGGACAAGTAAAAACGGGTCATGTCCGATACCTCCCAATTATCAACCCCTTACTACCTCCCCGTCCTATGGGTGTCGTGCGCCTTAGCGGAACATACATGGGAAAGTGTAGTAGTAGGTTTGGACGACATATGTGGGTGTCGTGCGCCTTAGCAGAGCACCTACATAGTGTCGGGTCATAGTTGAAAATTGGTGGACCCGACTACGATTCTCAACTAGGGTTGAGCTAGGGTATCAGATAGGGTAAGCCGTGTACACAAGTACATACCCTAGCCAAGAATCACATTGGATGTGATTGGACGGGGTCCTACCTACATAGCTCGATTAAGTGGTGAGCCTTCGTTCAGCTTGATCGAGTGAATCAAGGATCTTGGTTTTAGATTCTAAAGGTTTAGAATCAATTGGTTGGTGTTTAAACTTGATCTTCATAAAATTTATTCAGATTACAGATTGAATTTTGTTTGTCGTGTAGATCGAATGGCAAGTACTTCAGCGAACAACAGTAATTTGTCACTAAAAACCATTCTTGATAGGATCAAGCTAAGTGGGACAAACTACTTGGACTGGGACAGAAACTTGAGGATATTCCTTAAATTCAAGCGCAAAGAATATGTTCTAGACCAGGCTATCCCTGAGGAGCCAGCTAATAATGCCACTAGGTCCGTTAAGGATGCATACCAAAAGCACCTTAGCGATTCTATGGATGTGGCATGTATTATGTTGGGCTGCATGGAGTCTGATCTCCAAGACCAGTTCATGGAGTACTCTGATGACCCCTATACTATGATGGGGATCATAAAGGGTATGTTCAAGGAAAGGGCACGTATCGTGAGATACAATGTCCTTAATGAACTTCTCTCCTGCAAAATGTCAGCAGGAGTCTCCGTGGGTCCTCATGTCCTAAAGATGAAGGGGCATCTCAAGCATCTTAATCGACTGGGTCTTAAGATAGAGAACGAGATGGCAGCGGATGTGGTTCTGCGTTCCCTTCCTCGTTCATATGCTACGTTCGTCATGAACTATCATATGCACGATATGGACAAGACCATTTCAGAGTTGCATGGAATGTTGGTAACTGCTGAAAAGAACGTCAAAGATCATGGATCCAAGGATGTTCTGATGGTCAGACAGGGAAACAGTTTCAAGAATAAGGGAACTGTTAGTGGTAAGGGCAAGGCCCCTATGCACTTGGCAGGAAAGATGAGGCATCCGAAGCGTCCTAACCCTCCTAGGACCGGGGAGTCCTCAAGGAAGGGGAAGGATGTCGAGAATGTCTGCTTCTACTGTCAACAGCCTGGTCACTGGAAGAAAGATTGCAGGAAGTTTCTGGATGATCTGAAGAAGGGCGGTGGGACTGTGCCTTCATCAGGTATTTTCTTTATAGAGCTAAATCTCACTACTTCCAAAGATTCATGGGTATTGGATACCGGGGCTGAATCTCACATTTGTACTAATGTGCAGTGGCTGGAAGGTAGGAGAAGCTTGAAGAAGGACGAGGTGGACCTCAGAGTGGGCAACAAGACTAGAGTTGTGGCGACTGCTGTAGGATCCATAAGTCTTCTTTTGCCAAGTGGGCTAGTTTTTGTTTTGAACAATGTATATTGTGTACCTACTTTCAGTAGGAATATTGTATCTATTTCTTTGTTGGACAAGGAAGGATACAATTTTGATGTTGGAAATGAGATTTTCAATATTTTATGCAATGATATATTTTATGCTAGCGCCAAAATGGTTGGAGGATTGTACATATTGGATATGGATAACAATGCCTCAAGCTCTATATATAATGTAAATACCAAGAGGTCTAAGTCCAATGATTTAGACCAAACTCTTTTATGGCATTTTCGTTTAGGCCACATAAACGAGAAACGCATATCAACACTTCACAAGTGTGGACTTCTTAGTCCATTCGAATTTCATTCGATTGATAGATGCGAATCTTGTTTGATGGGAAAACTGACTAAAGCGCCCTTCATCGGTCGCGGTGAAAGGGCGGGTGACTTATTGGGGCTAATACACTCGGATGTGTGTGGACCAATGAGCACACTTGCCAGGAGGGGTTTTAGCTACTTTATCACATTTACTGACGACTTCAGTAGATATGGTTATGTCTATTTGATGAGACATAAGTCTGAAGCTTTTGATAAATTCAAAGAGTTTAAGACTGAAGTAGAGAACCAGCTCGGGAAAAGTATTAAAGCACTTCGATCGGATCGAGGTGGAGAATACTTGACCATAGAGTTTTTAGATCATCTAGCAAAGACAGGGATCCTTTTGGAATGGACTCCTCCTGGAACACCACAATTGAATGGTGTGTCCGAACGGAGAAATCGGACTTTATTGGATATGGTCCGGTCCATGATCAGTGGGACTGATCTCCCAATCTCTTTCTGGGGTCATGCTCTAGAGACGGCCGCATTCATAGTGAATCGGGCTCCAACGAAGGCTGTGGAAGGGACACCATTTGAGAAATGGCACGGGAAGAAGCCCGTTTGTCCTTCCTAAAGATTTGGGGTTGCGAGGCTTATGTGAAACGTTTAGTTCCGACTAAGCTCGAACCAAGATCTGATAAATGCACCTTTGTTGGGTATCCCAAAGAAACAAGGGGATACTACTTCTACAAACCTAGCGAGAACACGGTGTTCGTCGCTCGAGGTGGGGTCTTTTTGGAAAGGGAGTTTATTTCCAAAGATGTTAGTGGGAGGACTGTACATCTAGAAGAAATTCAGGGTGGTACAGATCCAACTGATCCACTGGACAACCCTGTAGAAGAGCCTGAGATGGTCGTAGAGCAAGGACTAGTTCCTACAATAATTCCAAAAGGTCCAAGGCGATCTGAAAGGGTTAGTCGTCCACCTCCGAGATATGGTTACTTTGTGTCTGGAGGTGACGGTGAGCTTGTGGTGGATCACGATGATCCAGCTACATTTCAGGAAGCTGTGGACGGACCCGACTCCGAGTTATGGTTGGGAGCCATGAGGGAGGAAATGCAATCCATGTCGGACAACCAAGTCTGGGAACTAGTTGATCCCATCGGTGGTGTAAGAACCATCGGAAGCAAGTGGATCTTCAAGGTGAAGATGGACATGGAAGGCAACCCTCAGACCTACAAAGCCCGACTGGTGGCGAAAGGTTATAGGCAGATCCAAGGGATTGACTATGAGGAAACCTTTTCCCCAGTGGCTATGGTCAAATCTATCCGAATTCTTCTTGCCATAGCTGCATATCATGATTACGAGATATGGCAAATGGATGTCAAAACCGCTTTCCTAAACGGAAATTTGTCGGAGGACGTTTATATGTCTCAACCCGAAGGTTTTGTCGATTCTAAGAATAAGGGAAAGATTTGTAAGTTGTTGAAATCCATTTATGGATTGAAACAAGCTTCTCGGAGTTGGAACCTTCGTTTTGATGAAGCTGTAATTGGATTTGGCTTTATCAAGAACGAGGATGAACCTTGCGTTTACAAGAAGGCAAACGAGAGTAAGATTACCTTTCTGGTGTTGTATGTCGATGACATACTACTCATTGGAAACGACATCCCAACCTTGTGCGAGACGAAAGCTTGGTTAGGGAAGTGTTTCTTAATGAAGGACTTAGGCGATGCTGCTTATATCTTAGGGATTAAGATATATAGAGATCGTACCAAGAGAGTCTTGGGTTTGAGTCAAAGCACCTATGTGAACAAGGTATTGAGTAGGTTCTCAATGCTTGATTCCAAGAAAGGACTCTTACCTGCACGTCATGGCGTACATCTCAGCAAGACTCAGTGTCCTACGACACCTGATGAGCTGAAAAGGATGATGCGAATCCCATACGCATCAGCGGTAGGATCGATCATGTATGCCATGATATGCACGAGACCGGATGTCTCATATGCCTTGAGCTGTACCAGTAGACATCAGTCTAACCCTGGTGAGGAACACTGGATAGCGGTCAAGGCAATTCTCAAATATTTGAGAAGAACCAAGGACGCGTTTCTAGTGTACGGGGGAAAAGATGATTCTGAACTAGTCGTTAATGGATATGTAGACGCTAGTTTCCAGACAGATCCAGATGACTTTAGAAGTCAGTCAGGATATGTGTTTATGCTGAATGGCGGAGCTTTCAGCTGGAAGAACGTGAAGCAAGACACCGTCGTTGACTCCATGACAGAGGCCGAGTACATAGCAGCTGCAGAGGCAGCCAAGGAGGCTGTATGGATCAGGAAGTTCACGGCAGGGTTGGGTGTATTTAAAAACCCATCCATCCCGGTGAACTTATTTTGCGACAACACAGGGGCCATTGCGCAAGCTAAAGAGCCCAGATCGCATAACAGATCCAAACATGTACTGCGACGTTATCACCTCATCAGAGAAATACTGAACCGAGGGGATGTGAAGATCACCTATATTGCAACTGATGATAACATAGCCGACCCATTGACTAAGGCACTGACGTTGCCAAAACATGAGAAGCATGTAAGGTCAATGGGAATAGATTGGAGTTTGGATTGGAACTAGGGCAAGTGGGAGATTGTTAGCCTTAGTGCCCGTAGTTCAATCATAAATGTCCAAATGTATATATCATCATTAGCAATAAGATTAAAGCGGCTTTATATTACTTATGTGTTGGAGTAATATATCGATGTGATTTCTGATCTATGCCTACCATGCGAATAGAACCATAGATCGAGATGGATCAAACTCGATGGGTCCCTAGTCAATAAAGCTTCACTAGAAGCGACTAGTATGAAAGATGACTCTTCATGGCTTACGTTCTATTAGTCATTGGAATGAGATTCCGGAGTCTGATCATAGATATCATGTGGGACATGATATTGGACGACCCGCCCTGAATATGTGCCATAGATTGAGTCATGAACATATTCAGTGTCGTAGCTTGTCATGTATCCTTAGACCAAGGAGTCTTTGTGATCACTATGCAGTCAACAACTAAGTTTGACCTGAGCCTAACGTTGTCCGTAACAGGGCTTCCATAACGGCCAAGATTGGCTTGGGGACGGGTTGCATGAGTGACACGAAAGACGGCTAAGGGATTTATCCCTCATACTGAGTTATGGGAAAGATATCGGTTCTCGGCCGCTTGATCGAGAGTGACTGAAAGAATAGCATGGCCATGCACATGATACTAGGTATCATATATTCAGTCATCTCACATATCAAGGAACAGTGATTGAGAATAATAAGGATGACGGCTCTATGCCTTATCTCAATCAGGATATCGGAGATAAAAGGATAATAACAGGGACGACGGAAAGGTTAGAATCGATTGGTTCGATTCACTATGTAGTGTCAGGCAATACTAAAGTCTCATTAGTTGCCACTTATATAGGATGAAGTAAAATGGGATTTTACGTTGATCTATCGACATGCATAAACCTAAGGGTCACACCGAAGGATGAAACTCATTGACACATTTATGGAGAATGGCCAAAAGAGAGTTGTCTCGGGACATGACGAAAACTGGGTTTTGGGTCATGTGCCCGTAAGTGAATAGGACATTACGGATCAAGACAAGGCTTGGAGTCTTGGGATTGATCGCGTTGGATAATGTTGGACATTTCCGGTATGGAAGGCTTGGAGGCGATGAGCACGTCACGGGACCTCGTTGGGAATGGCCATGGGCCATGTTCCAAGAGGCCCATGAAAGGCCCATGCAACCAAGGCCCATGGAACTAATTAATCAAGTCTTGATTAATTAGTACTAAGTAAACAAGACAAGGATTAAGGTGTTGGTGATTCACCACCTAACCCATCTTGTCTTGCCATACTTAGCACCATACTTGTCTTACTTCACACCATGCTTCACACCTTACTTGTCCTTGATGGTTGTTGATGGTTTAAGTCATCTTTTTCCTACAACAAATCACAAGACAAGAATAGAAACACAACTTCTCTCCCTCTCACACTACAATTTCGAGTTTGGCACATTTCCTCCCACTTGTTGTGTTCTTGAGTCATCTAAAGAAGAACTACGTGGCTTTGATTCCAATTGGATACGTAGGCATCTTGGAGACTCAAGCCGATCATCGTTTCTTTGGTGTTCTTGAACGAATTGGTAAGGAGACATCCATATTGTTTATTCTCTTGTTTATCTAATATTTGGTAGTGTTCTATGGCATGGTCTCGAGTTATTTCCGCTGCAAGTATGTGTTCATACCCTCCATCGAGACCCAACACGTTCAGCTTGAGAAAGAAGCATGATAGTGGTGGCAGTTATGCAGATCGGGGTTGGAGGTGACTTTTAGATATTCATTAGATTGTTCATGGAACAGTATGTTTCCCTCGATCCGTTCGAGAGGACCAACACCAACGATTGTTTGATATGCAACAGAGGGGGGTGACCGTCTCTAAGTATGAGAGGAGGTTCACGTTCCTGTACCGCTTCGCGCCGAGATGGTGCAAACCGAGGAGAGTCGCCACATGCGTTCGAGAGAGGACTCACCCCGTATGTCGCGGATCAAGTCATTACCTTCAGAATGAGGATTTTTTGTACTAGTGGATCAGACGCTAGCCGTTGAGAAGCATCTTCAGGAGACCGCCAGAGCGCGGAAGAACATGCCGAGGCCGAGTGACCTCCTAAGACCATCAAAGAGTCGCAATACTAAGAGGCAGAGGACCTCATGATTGTTCAACCACGGACCCAGTCCGATGAGACACGACTAGGTTGGGCAGCAGTGTCGGTTGGACCTGCCCTGGTGGCACAATTTTACCCTTCGTGCAAACAGTTGGACAGCTGGGCGGGAACTGCCCATGGAACGTTGGATCCACAAACCGTCCTGCAGGTCGGCCTATGAAAACCGGTAAGAGGACATGCTATTACAGTAGCATATTCTTTCACCACCGAGAGGAGGACTTCTGTTTCAGCAGGACCGAGCATACGCGATTGCCGGGCCCCGAGCTGAGGGACTTGTTACTGATCTTGAGATCGCTTAGAGTACCTATTTACGATTTACATTTTGGATTTCTTGGTCGCGGACACTTAAGTATTACACTTGGTGGTGTCGTTTCGTGATTACTTTATGGTGGATCGAGTTTCAAACTGGTAAGCCCACCCGTATCTTAAACACACCGACCAGGGGTGTGATAGTACCAACGAACGCTAATTTGGGTTTGAAAGAGGAGCAACAGACCTAGTGGTACGGGAATTTCTTTTCCTTATTTGATAGTGAGAATCGAGTTTTAAGAACCGATTGGGGAAACGTCAGACGTTCGTCGAACGCTATCGGCAGCGAATGCTCGAGCAGTGAAATGTTGTGGCCTTGACCAGTAAACGGCCCGAACGGTCACAAGAGATGACCAGGAAACGATGAGATCAGAGTAGCGCAGCGGAAGCGTGGTGGGCCCATACCCACAGGAGTCGTAATTGACAGCTCCATCTAGCCCTGTTAAAGGATTTAAGTTTTAGGATTCGAACCATCGAAACATTGTTGTTTCAAATTCCCGTTTAACGAGCGAAAAGTTGCACAAGTGTGTGCCGTACTTAAGAGATTGGAATAGAATGTGCTTCTTACGTTCGTCCCGGAAGGACTAAACGGTTAGCCGCCAGTTCACGCGGAACCGGCGAATAACATCAAGAGTTGTTCAGACGACTTTCCCAGCAGAGAAGGATACGGAAAACGAGAACCAGGTACCAAGGTGTACCTTGGCCAGCAAGAGAAGAACGAACGTCAAACGTCCCGCGAGGACTAAGCATAACCATAAGGTTACGCCTTAGAAGTGAGAGCACCTCACCTTGAAATCCGGCAACTGATAGCCGCGGGCGACTACCACAAGCTTCCAGGCCAGTAAAAAGATGGCATCGAGCGAAGCGTTGTATGGTAGGTCGGATTTTGTGCCATGCATGGGCACATGGAAGATTAAGGGTTAATCGTTGTTGGTTTTAAGTTGTTCAAGGAAAAATGGAAGGAACCGCGCTAGTTTCTGAACGGTTCGAATTATCGAGATCACAGTGCATGATGTTTACTCCTTATGGGATGACTTGGGTGGATTTGACTGAGTTGTTTTGATCGGCAGCTTGTGAATGAGTGTCATCGGTATAAGAATGACCACCGATGGGGATAAACTTTATTGATAAATCTTGGATTGTGGTTCACTGTCGAGTATGGTTATTGTATTTTTAATTTGGGGTCTTGAAGGACGCCTACTTTCGCCTAGAATGCCAGTACGAGGTTCCACCGTTCTTGTTGTTGTGCGTCATTAGTCCGACTAGATGTTGGTAGAGTTCGTGGTTGTACGGAACCGTACACCGAATTTGAGAACCGTGGTATCGCAGATGCAATGACTTATACGAAACGACTTGTAAGATGGTTTTGTCAGAAGTGTGAACTGGTATCGACGGTAAGAGAATTATAGTAAGATGGATAACCTTCGTGATCGACCGTCGTTGGGATTTGTTCGTTTCTCCTTATTCTAGGAGCGTGATACTTGACGAATGGTTGAATCATTATCAGGTTGAGAATCTTGAAAGGATTTACCAGGTGTGACCTGTCGATAGGATTGGGCAAGTATGCCGCACTTCGGATGACGTGAGCTTCTAATGGTAGTACGTTTTGAGGCGTGCCGACTTCCGACTAGAGGTTGGTGCATTGCATTATTCCCTTGATTGAGGTGCGCCTACCTTTCCACGAAATGTGATGAAACGAACGAGTGTTCCAGATCCTTCGGTGTTCGTGAGGTCTTTTGTTTGTTGTTTGGAGTACGTATTACTCCCTTGGAAGTTGCTTGTAGTCGGTCTTGACTTGTTAGTACTTGAGTCCCGTTGGGTTTGATCCTGTGACGATCACTAAGGAGAAATTGGTTGAGTTACGTTATGTGTGGTTTCGACTTGGTTTGACTGTAAAGAGTTCCAGCAGGATACCTTGACGACGGAAATTTCGGGTGTGAGATATCGAGGTCTTCACCTTAGTTTTCTTAAGTGTTTAGATGTTTTCTCGACTTGTGTTTTTACTCGGTATTCTTGAGTGGGTGAAACGTTGCGCGTGTTCTCGTAAAGATGGGTGAGACGGTTTTGTACCGCCAAGTATGGCGTTTGAGAAAGTAGCGTGTTCTAGTGAAGCGCGATTAAGCGATTGTTGCGTAAATTCGGAAACGGTTAATAACCGTGCGGAGCAGACAAAAGAGTTATACAGTTAGAAGGCGCAGACCACGTCGGAGGCAAGTTGGCCCCGCAGCTTATCGAACATTTTGAGATCTTCAAGTAAGACTAGATTCATTGCCTAGAAGCTCCCGCGCATTCCCAAACCGCGGGAGTACACCGCGGATCCCTCGCTTATGAGTTTTGAGCGGACGTTCCCTGAGATAGGAGCAAGAGGAGTGCGTACGTGTAAATTTCGAGGACGAAATTCTTTTAAGGGGGGTAGACTATAAAACCACACTTATTACTAAAGAGTAATCTCTCGCAAACTTGAAACGTCGGAGTAGATTTTTGCAACGAGTGGAATTTGAGAAGAAAAAAAAAAGGGAAAGGCTTAAGGTTGGGCTGGGTCAGACCAGACCCACGTTTTGGGCTGGTGCTGACCAGGCCTTGATTCGCGAACTCAGGCCCAGTACCAGTGCGGCCCAACCCTAGAGACCAAAACCACGCAGCGCCGTCCTGTTCACGATTCAGCGCACAACTCCCGAGGGTCATCGTCTCCCTCGAGCTCCCTCTCTCTCTCACGCCACCGAACCAGATCCGCCGCGCCTTCTTATTCTCCGGCATCAACCCATCGCCTCCACCTGCTACTCCCCTCTTCTCCATCTCCCTTACTCACCCGCGACAAAAACAACCCAAGACACGCTTTCCCCTCTCTCCTCCGTCGTCTTCTTCTCCGATTCAGCGACACCTCGCTGTCGTTCAAGCCCCACCGTCCCTAAATCGAGCGCCACCAGCGACGGTGAGCTCGACTCCTCACCAGATCTACCTCCCCGTCACTTCCCGCCGGCAACCCTCGAGATTTCGAGCTGGGTTTAGGGTTTGACGCAACTGGAGGACGTCGCCGGAACTCCTGAGCATCAGATCTGAGGTTCTAGCTCCGGCGAACGTCTCCGGTGGTCAGATCCGGGCGTAAGGGTTCGTCCAATGCCCTAACGATGTTCCCTTCCCTAGCCTTGCCTTCCCTCGCCTCCTGACGCTGTCCCTCCGCCTCTCTTCTCCGTGTGCGAGCTCGCCGGACACCAGCGACGGTGGTCGGAGCTCCGAGTGTCGACGGGAACTCCTACGGCTCAGACGAGTCAAGAGTGGCTGGGCCTTGGTCCGTTCATCACCCATTTGGGCCGGACGGATCTCAGGCCTTGGGCCCAGTGGGCTCGGGCCAAATCAGGAGTGGGTCAGGCCTAGAGCCTTGGACTCGGGTCTGGACCGAATCCGGGTCTGGATCCGGGTCAACCCGGTTTTCAACTAAAAATGTTTTAAAATCAGATTTAATTAACAGATTTATTCAATTCAAGGTGAGAATTTTAAGAGATAATTTTGGATAAATCAGTGGACCTTCGGACTTTTACTAGTTTTGATTCGGACGTTTTATTTGTCAAATCTAAACGGGACTTCGCCCAAGATCAATGGCTTGGACCCAAGCTAGAAGAACGAAGATCACGCCGGAACCCGTGTGAAGAACGGAGTGGTGACCACTCGAGCTTTTCATCAGAGTTTTATTAGAGGAAGACCACAAGGTAGGGAAAGTCCTAACTACTCGAGTAATTTCAATACTAGAACGCATGTTAGGTTAATAAAATCGGAAAGGTCCTAGAATTGCCTATAGGATGCGAATAACTAGAATAATCGTATTTCATTTACTAATAATCGGATGAGTCTAGTATGCATATTTAGGATAACGATAACTAGTGAAGCTTGCTTTCAATACTTGGGACTTGATTTACTGGTAGAGAGGCTGTGAAGAGCTCTTGGATTAGTTGTGTGTTAGGATCACATGCTTGGTTGCTAGTTGTTAGGATAAACTAAGGGTCTAACAAAACTAGTTAGCTTGTATGATTAAATGCTCAATTGATCGTTCACATTTTTGTTGATTGGTTGAATGCTTACTTGATTGGTTGAGTGACTGTGTTGTTATAATTGTTGATTGAACGGATGATCGAGTATGACTGGTTGTGCCAAAGGGGTACAATCAGGTGATCGATGTACCGCTGGTTCGTGACAGGTAAGTATACGGTAAGTGTGGAGTGTGATTGGATGTCTTTGCTTGATGAAAGTGTGATTTGAGAAAGGTTCATTGTTGTATGAATTTAGTGCTTGTTGTATGTATTCTTATTCTTGAAATGTTGTTTGTTTGTTTGGTTCGGTACTACACTGAGGGGGGGGGGGGGGGGGGGGGGTAATCCGGTGTCGTTGTGGTGATTGGAGTTTGACAGAGAGAGTGATTATTGAGTGGTTATTGGAGCCTGAGAGCTCGGCAGATCCTACGGGATATTGAGTGATTATGGAGTGGTTAATTGAGTGATGTGAGGGGCCTAAGGGCTCGGCAGATCATACGGGATATTGAGTGATTATGGAGTGGTTAATTGAGTGATGTGAGGGGCCTAAGGGCTCGGCAGATCCTGCGGGATATTGAGTGGATTATTTCATGAGAGATGGTTACTGAGGTTTCACCCAAGGGCGTGCGTCCCAGTGGAGCACTACCTTGGTTCTCTATGACATATGGTCCCTTGGAGGCATTTCCGAGAATCCCGACGATGAGCGTCCCTATGGGATGGTTTCCGGTGCCCCGATGTATGTGCCTCCTCCGGACCGAGGGAAAATCTGATATGATATGGATACTCTGGTAGATCGGTATATGGGAACCGAGGTGATCCCAGAATCTATCCATGGATCGGAGGCTTGAGAAAGCAAGTGGTTGGTGTGATATGAATTACTCCCATTTTAATCGTTACGTTACGTTTTAGTGTTTTCATGAATCTTTTAAGCTACTGGTATCGTCGAAAAAGCGATACTATTTCATTTTACTGATTCTATAGTCTTTCATTGATTACTAGTGTTCACTCGTTTCCAGTTGTGATGGTTTTCCATTTTATTATAATGTTCTCTATTTGTTCGCTGGGAAGTTATCGTTATGCGCTATTGTTCTCGTTGCTTTTTATTTGTTTATTATAGTTTTTGGTCTAAGAGTTTTAAGCACTTTGTGACAACAAACTAAAGTAGTTTTATTATTAAACTTGGAGGCTAAAGTTGTTTACGATTTTCCCTACTGAGGGTAAGCTCACCCCTATTTGTTTTTTGTTGTGCGTACAGGTGTACTTGAGATCTGGGAAATTCGAGGCTCGGGAGCTTCCGGATGTTTTGAGGGTTGTATTAGAGGTGTATTGGTCCATATTGTTGAACTTTATTTACCTTATGTCACCTGTCAAGTTTTGACACCTTATTTGAATTTTGGATTGAATTCTTGAGAAATTCTTTGAACTTGCTTTCAGTTTTAAAGGAATTTATTACAGTTTTACTACTTTTACCTCGATTGTTTTCGGTCACGTCTCGAGTCCGTCTAAAACCGGATTTGGGGCTTGACGAATCCTTCCGACTGCTCCCTTCGCTCCCCCAACTTCACAGGGGCCATCTGATACGGTGCACGGGCGGGACACTTCACTCCTAGCTCCAGCTCGATATGGTGGTCTACTTCTCTTCTCGGCAATGGTAGTCCCAACGGCATGACTTCTGCGAACTTTACCAGGATCTGCTCAACCGGCCGAGGCAATGGAACTGCCTTGGCATGCGAGGGCTTCTCCTCCCTCATCGTCGCCAGGTAGGTCGGCTCACTTTCCTCGAGCCCCTTCGTCACCTGCAAAACAGATAAGGTCACACTCCCTTTCTTGGCCTGGCCAGCGCCGAACACTTCGGCGGGTACAATGGTTGGCACTTTCTCAACGATCCCTTCTATCGGAACCGGGGCCGAGTTTAGACCGAGGCATTCCGCCTCCTGCTGACGCACCCAACAGTGCGATAACTTCAATGCACCCACAAAAGCGTGGACAAAATTTCAGGGTAGTCACACAACGTGGACAAAACTTTGTGCATCAACTCATTTGTGGACGAAATTTTAGGGTAATTTTGGACAATTATCCATGTACATTATAAGGTTATATATTATGTCATATCGATTTATAAGAAAATTAACTTTTAATTGAATGTGATCAGAATAGATATAGTTAGAAGTAAGATTATATTTAGAAATAATTATGACTATTTATCTCTAATTAACAATCAGTTTTACAGTAAACTTTCAAAACCTTAGCCGCCGTCAAGGGGTTTTCGACCACCTCCGACGCCGGTCAAATCGAGTCTAAGAGACTACATCGAGTTTAAGAGATTATAGTTTGACCCTCTAATGTTGATCTGAATTGTTTAATAAGGTACGCGTCATTGTCTGCATATTTTGTCCTCTATTACTGTTTTGATCAATGGATTCTGGAAGTTTTGTGGAATGTTCGATAGTCATATTCGTGGTGTGGTATCACCGAAGGATGGGTTGAAGACAAACTCAACAGGATCTAATGGTTTCTCAACCGAACACCCGCACGAGCCGATTGAAGAACATCTTAGAGCAATACACTCAATAGATTTGGGATCCGAGGGAGGAAATGGTGAAGGGTCAGCGTGGTGGCCTATCCTCCGAGACCTTGGGCGGACGATGTTGGGACGTCTCGGGACAACAAAAAGAGCAGCACGACATTTTTAGAGAACCCGAGCCAACCACGACAATCCTCTCTTTGGATGAAGTATATATTGAATTTGGACACGTCTGCTAAAATTTACATGAAAACGGAACAACCGATCAATGAATTAGTCGGCCATAAGCCGTTTAAGCACTGTGCTGATCTCTAAAAATGTAATTCATGTTGTACTTCACTAATATGGGGTTCATGATCCGTTTCTTAGCTTCCTTAATAATAACTCGTAACGACTGCAACATCTCATTTTCAGCCTCTTGGATCATCTCTTGTAACGTGGCATAATCGATTACGGACAGATCAAACTCGTCACCACTAGAAAAATCCATCTATAGTCGAAAAAATTACACGTTCTCGGGATAATTGTGTAAAGAGAACAATAAAATGGTTGATGGTGTTGGAAAAAAATGAAACTTGAATGAGTTTTTATAGCGAAAGATCGCTTTAAGTTGTTATTTTTTTTAAACATAATCAGCTGACTCAACAACATGTGGCAGATTCTGCAAGCCTCGGTATAATCTCCGCACCAGAAATGTACCACATGTCGCCCACGGAAACGACTTGTCAAAGTCTTCATCGCAAAAGCAATAGCTACGACTATCGGCAGAATATTAGACAGTCTTTCACAGCGCCACTAATTTAACGTGAGAAAAAAATGAAATTCGACAATTTGAAATTCAAGTTCAGATTTTCAACCGATTTCGATGGGAAAACGGGATTGAAACACCCCACTGCAGTTGCTCTTAGGTGCTAATAGTAAACTGTAATTCACCCTTATATTTAAACTAGGGAAGATTTGTTTGATGATGCTATAATGTATTGTATTTGGGTTGATTAAGAGCATCTCCAATGGTGCTGACACTAGTAGTGTCAAGAAGCAGTGTAAAGAAATGCTTTTTTGCTTCCTAACATGGCTCCTCCAATGGTCTGACATGACTAGTGTCATATGCCATGGTAACACAGTTTCACTAACTAAAAAAGGACCCCAAATATTTGTAATACTTTGATTTGAAGCCAAATATAAAATGCATAACTACTATTTTTATTTAAAGTCACATTAAAAATACATTAAAATTGATAATTAATATTTAATTGCGGCCACCATCTCCATATCTAGCCCAACTGTGTTCTATGAGATCATCGTAGAGTTGGTGATGAACATTCTGATCCTGAATCCTTGTTCTATGGCCCATGATACTTTCCCTGGTCACCGTTGGTGGTGGTCCTCTACGGATGGTTGGGTCCGGGACACCAATATCTGCAAACGGATCAGTGGGCCACGACCTCCGTTGATCCTCAACGATCATGTTGTGTAGGATAACACAAGTAGTCATGATCACTGAGAGTGAGCTCCTATCCCACATTTGGCTCGGGCGAGTAACGATGTAAAATCGGGCCTGTAGAACTCCAAACGCTCGTTCGATATCCTTCCTACACGCCTCTTGGTATCTATCAAAGCATCGTTGCTTCGGCGTTTGTGGAGCAGATACTGACTTCACAAATGTTGCCAAGCAGGATAAATTCCATCTGTCAAGTAATACGGGGTTTCGTATTCCTTACCGTTGACCTTGAACTTCACATCTGGAGCGAAGCCTCGAACTGCTTGGGAGAACAAGGTGGACCTATTGAGCATGTTGATGTCGTTGTTGGAGCCCGGTGTCTCGAAGAAAGAGTGCCAAATCCAAAGGTCTTGGGACGCAACGACTTCTAGCTTGATCGTGGGGACGTTCCCGTAGTCCCTACTTGCGAACTGTGCAGACCATGCTACATGACAGTTCTTCCAATCCCAGTGCATGCAGTCAAGACTCCCTATCATCCCCAGAAAGTCGCACTCTTCGTTGATTTGTAATAAACGTCTTGTATCTTCCTTGGTTGGGCATCGTAGATATGTCTGCCCAAGAAAAACTTCTTCAGGCAATCCAACGAAGTGGTCTCCGCCATTCGCAAATAATCGTCGCATGCATCAGCGAGACCTCCATAACAGAGTTGACGAAGTGCTATCGTGCACCTCCTGGTGTGGAGTGAAAGAGGCCCTCCCCGTAGCATCCTTTCCGTTACGGAAGTAAGCGTACCGGTCACTCAAACCATTCATGATCCGTATAAGCATGTCCACGACATCCGGAACCGTCGACAAAACTGTTGGTCGCTGTACACCGGTCTAGGTGCGAAGTAGTCACAGATCAACCGTTCGTGTGCATCTTCTCGATTGCGCTCAATCACTCTTCGCTTTGGTCGCGGCGCCGACCCTGAGCCCTCGGCCTCATCATCATCCAAAGCCCTTGGCTCTATCGCTGACATCACTTGATCGTGTATTGCTTTTTCCGTTGCCTCAGCAAGCCTATCCATCGCCTCGTCTATTTCTTCGGGAGTCATTTCCTTCATTTCCTCTAGCGTTGGAAAATTCGCCATCGAAAAAAATAGAACTAGGAAAAAAACGAGAGAGTTTGGAGAGGAATAGAGGAAAATGGAACTTGAAACAAGTGAGGGAGTGAATTTTTAGTTCGGGTTGTTCTGAATTTATAGAAAAGTGTAGGGTTTTTTTGGAGTCGTCGCCGATACGTGTCGCCTGCGCAGTGGCCAACTGACTAGCCGTTGGAGGCTGACACGACGCGTGGTTGCAAGAATCTGCAACGACATGCTGACACACCCCCCCTGACACGACCATGTGACACGACGAGCCGTGCCAACGAGTCGTGTCAGCGCCTCCAACGACCCTCTGACATGACCCGTTGGAGCTGCTCTAAATAAAAAGGTAAGATATTGGTGGGTGCCACGTTTGGGGAGAAAGATACTGTTTGTATGGTAGTGTCATATTCACACATTGAGAGTATGGACTTTGTTTTAATGCTTTTTTGTCTAAATATTATTGAAACAATCATTGGAAAATGGCAATAAATCGTTTTACTTGTAGTGAGTCTGATCACAGATTCTTCCTCTACTGCAAACAAAGTTGTAAAAGGCGCTAGGCGCTAGTCGGGCGGGAAGGACCCCTAGGCGTTAGGCGGGGACTAGTCGGATTTTATTATTTTATTAATTTTAAATATTAATAAATATATAATAGATTTATATAATAAATTACATTCGAAATATTTTTTTATAATATAATAAATAGATATATAACCAAATAAGATTAACATTAACCTTGCGAAGGTCTTACAATTCAGTTTCATAATGTTTAGAAATTGATACTCAATAGCTCCTCTACCTGTACTAAGCCTTGCAGCTGCGGAACTAAGTTTCCATGTCAAGAATCGGCTCTCGTCTACCCTAACCACCAGGGTCTAGCCGCCGTCGTCACTACCTCCCGCCGATCACAACCCCGGCCATCGCCTACCCGCCGTCGTCACGCAGTCGCCGGCTTATCCTGATCTCCCCGCTGCGTCTGCACGCCTCTTTCACCTGCTCCCGTCTCTCTTAGCTGATTTGATGGAGCTGTTCTCGAGCCTTTTTGGATCGCAATACGGCTTCTGGACCTTCGATCGACTCGTGGTTCTCCCCGTCGTGACTTCTCGTGACCTCTCAAACGTCCGGGACGTCCTCAGGTGCTGATCTGCTTCTGTTACACTGATTAGGGCACTCTGTTTTACTTGTTATGCCGAGTGCGCTAGCATGGAACTGTCGGGGATTGGGGACGGATCATAACTGTCGTCAGTTGAAGGATTTGGTAAGTCGGTACAAGCCTGATCTCCTATTCCTTACCGAGAACCGGCATGTTGATTCTCGGAACTCGAGGTCCCGACTGGTTATCCTCCGCCGAACACTAGGCTTTCATGGCGGTACAGGAATTCCAAGTTTTATACCACATGTGAGTCCGAGCCTTCATCCCCCGTCGAACAAAGGGGGGGGGGGTCCTGCTCTTGTGGTCTGAGAAGTGTTCTGTGCAAGTCTTGTCGATGCGCCAATCGCATATAGACATAGTGGTCCGTATTGGGCGGGAACCACCATTACGGTTTACAGGCATTTATGGGGAACCGGCCTGGGAAAGCAGGCATATGACTTGGGACAACCTAAGACAACTAGCCACAGTCCTGGCACCGATGGAATGGATTCTTATGGGGGACTTCAACGGTATCCTCCGCCCTTCGGAGAAACGAGGTGGTCAAGCGTATCCTCTACCTCTTATGCAAGGGTTTCACCAGGCCATCTCGGACATTGGAGTGGAGGAGGTGAAATTACAAGGCTATCAATTCACGTGGGCTCGAGGTCATGACCCGATCACACAGGTGGAAAGCCAATTGGACAGGGCTTTTATCTCCCCGCAAGCTCGCCGCCGATTCCGAGACATATCCTTACAGAATTTGGGAGTGTCAACCTCGGATCATAAACCCATCCTACTCCATCTTCAGAAGGAACTAACCGAACACCGGCCTCGTCACTTCCGCTTCGAGAATATGTGGTTAGAACATCCTTAGTGTGGTGTCTTGGTCCAATCTGAATGGGGCCAGCCCGGAAATCGTCATATAAAACACCATATCAAGGATATTGACGCCTCACTAAATGATTGGGGACATACTATTTATCGGGATAACATCAATCAGATCAGGCATTTACAGAGAAGATTAGTCGAACTCAATGGCCGGACTGATAGACAGGGAATCAAGCTTCGTCTGGCAATCCAGAAACAGTACAACAGGGCCTTAGCAAAACAAGAACAATTCTGGCGCCAGAGAGCCAAGCAACATTGGCTCGGGGAAGGGGACAGGAACACGAAATTTTTCCAGAGATCGGCTACGAAGCGGCATGCCAAAACAAATTGAAATCTCTGGTCAATGATGCAGGGGTGGAGCTACAATGGCACACAAGTATGAGTGAATTGTTACATTCTTACTTTTCCAACATCTTTACGGTGGGTGATATCGAGGAATACGATCTACCCATGCTAGTCCCTCTCATGATCAACCCAGCACAAAATTTTCAGCTGACAAAACGAGTAGTGGATGAGGAAGTGCGTCATGTAGTTTTTCAGATGGGATCATCGAAATCACCAGGTCATGATGGTCTCAACCCGAAATTTTTCCAACACTTTTGGGATACGCTGGTTCCGGAAGTTATCGACTTTGTTCGAACCGCATTGGCAACATGTATCATTGATCAGGACGTCAACAAAACCACTCTGGTCTTGATTCCAAAAATCCCAGGGGAAAATAAGGTTACAGAGCTGAGGCCGATTGCCCTCTGCAATGTTATTTTTCGAATCCTCTCTAAAGTCCTGGCAAATCGGTTGAAACCACTCCTGGATCCGATAATATCCACAAACCAAGGAGCGTTCGTGCTAGGTAGACATATCCAGGACGATGTAATTATTTCATATGAAATAATACATACTCTCAGGCGTAAGACACAAGGTCAAAGGGGATCTATGGCTTTGAAATTGGATATGAGCAAAGTCTATGACAAAGTGGAATGGTCCTTCCTCCTATCTATGATGGGGGCTTTTGGCTTTGATTTGGGGTGGCGAGCTATGGTCCTAGCGTGCATGCGGTCTATCCAGTACACAGTGACCTCAGATGGGAAGCATACGTCACCGTTCACCGCAGGGAGGGGAATTAGTTAAGGCGACCCTTTATCCCCGTATCTCTTCTTATTCTGTATGGAGGGTCTGTCTCATATGCTTGGCCAAACAGAGAGGGATGGAAAGATTCACGGGGTCTCGGTGGCCAGAAGTGCGCCACTTGTCTCTCACATATTTTTTGCGGATGATTGCTATATTTTCTGTAGGGCAGACCCGGAGGAGGCGAACAATCTGAATCAGGTCCTTCATACTTTTGGTAGTCTATCGGGACAGGTCATCAACAAAGGCAAATCGTCCATTTTCTTCAGTACCAACACAACTCTAGCAAACAGAACGACATGCTGTGGTATTATGGGGATACAGGAAATCTCGGGTCCGACTAAATACTTGGGGGTCCCCAACATATTGGGACGTCGGAAAAGACAGAGTCTCCAATTCGTTTGTGACCGTATCGTGGCCAAGATTGGAACCTGGGATGGTCAAATGCTGTCTGCAGGGGGGAAGGAGGTGATGATACGCTCAGTTCCTCCAAGCTATGCCTATTTATACGATGAGCGTATTTTTATTACCGAGAGACTCCATCAATAAGATACATGTCGCACTAGCTCGGTACTGGTGGACAGGCACCCCAGAGGTACGAAACCGATTATATGGCAAGACTGGGCAAAACTATGCAGGTCTAAGGCAGACGGCGGGATGGGATTCAGGGACATGAGGGATATGAACATTGCGATGCTGGCAAAAATGGGGTGGAACCTACTCACCGAGCCAGATTGTTTGGTTGCCCGCGTTCTCAAGGCAATGTATTTCCCGAAGGGTGACTTCCTCTCAACTGAAGGAGGAAATGGACCCAGTCAGATCTGGACAGGGCTCCGGGCAACACAGGATTTACTCCGGCAGGGACTGATTCGGACAATTGGTGACGGCTGCTCTACGATGGGTGAAGGATCTCCGTGGCTCATGGGGAACAATCCAGTCATCCCGCTCCATACTTGTACCACTCCAAAACTGAATGTGTCGGACTTAGCTACGGATGATCATCAATGGGACACACTGAAATTGCAACAAAATCTCCCCCCCGCCATTGTTGATGACATCTTACAGGTGCCCCCACCTCTCCCCCGGCATGTAGACAAATGGGCATGGAAATTTAATATTCGGGGTGTATACTCGGTCAATGAAGGTTACAAGGCACTATCTCGGGAGAATGGTCGTTGGCATGTTTCGGCGGGAACGACAACCTGGACGGGCATATGGGATCAGGACATTCAACCACGAATCAAGGTATTTCTCTGGCGAGCCCTTTCCGGCACCCTTCAAGTGGCGGCCAATCTCCGGACAAAATTTGTCCCGATACCGGAGACATGCCAGATGTGTCAGAATGCACAGGAACCTACGGATCACCTCTTCCTCCATTGTCCCTCGCCCGATCTATCTGGGATATTGCAGGTATACTGGTTCTCATCCCCCCATCTGCCATGTTACAAGACTGGCTAAATGCCCTGTTTCTGTTGTCTGATGCACTGCTACGAAGCAAAGCTTGCCTCTTCTTGTGGGAGATATGGAAAGCGAGGAATGCTATGGTCTGGGACCAGACCTCGACCAGACCACATGATGTCATAGCCACGATCCTCAATAACCAGTGCAGCTGGTCAGAAGCACAAAATGACCGCCCGAAACCCACTGTTATTCCCCATTACAAACAAACAACCTGGTGCCCACCGCCCCCTAACTGGCTTATAATCAATATGGACGATGCGACCTTTGCGGACTCGGGGCAATTTGGATGGAGCTGGATCTATCGGACACCCACGGGTGGGGTCCGGGAAGGGAGAAATGGTTGTGGGAGCGGCTCGTCAAGTCCCGAATACGCTGAGGCCATGGTGATCTGGCAAGCCCTGGAATGGATCCAAGCATCGCAATCCTCTAGGGTCACTATCCAGAGTGATACCTAGTACCTAGTGCACTTGATCCAAGGAACACACCAGGTGTTCTCCCCTTTGGGCCGGCTGGTAGACGACTGCCGGACCCTGTTAGCTACTCTCGAGGATGTTAAACTCGAGTATATATCTAGGTCAGCGAACGGTGCGGTCCACTGGCTTGCCCGGAAAGCCCGTTCTTCGCATGTCCTTGTGTGGCCCGGTTTTATTATTCCTACCACAATTATGTCTATCTTACTACACTTCAAATAATAAAAGTTTGATCCTTTGATTCAAAAAAGAAAAAGAAATTGATACTCGTGGGCAATGTTAAGTATGTTGTTAAAATTAAGCCTATAATTATTATAGGATCCAAATTAAGCCTATAATTATTATAGGATCCATACGTGGGCAATGTTAAGTATGTTGTTAAAATAGAGACACGTGGTCCATATATGAGTGTTACTTGTAAATTGCCACTCATTTGGGCTCAAAAATAGCCCAAGAAGTCACTAGCTTAACATAATCTGTGTACTGGTAGTAGTTTACGCCTCACAAAAACTAAACCTAATGTTTAGCAGTTAGCAGCCACTCCCTTCACAGCCATAATCACGAAACTCATGAGATTCGAAGACAAGAGCCATGGCTGTCGCCGACAACATCCTCCCATCTTCATCTCTCTTCTTTTTTTCCTCTTGCGTTATGAAACTATTCTTCTGATCTGAAAATCGAAGGTCTCGAGTTATATGATTTGATAATCGTCGGATGTCGACCGCCGCCTCGAACCAGTCGCTCCTATATCTGGTCGTCGCCCGGCCGATTAGTCGGCAACTCACCCGCCCAGGCGCCCATGAGTCGGATCTCCGCCTCTCTCCGCCCGACCTGCCCCAATCGGGGACTGCAAATGACAAGGGAGGTTTGTGTATGACTGTTGAGTCTCTGCACATCTGCTCCATTCAGAGAGAGAGTGTGTAAATACGTGTGTGTAAATATTAAAGAAATAAAGTTACAGAGTTTCAGGGAACCTTCTCTCCCTACTTTTCCACTGCCACTGTACACTTTTTCCATTATTTTCCCCAGTCCTTTCCACACAACCAAACTTAGATTTACGCTATCAAGTTGCTCAGAAATTTGCTTGCCGCAATCTTTTCTTGCATACCCATCTCTCTCTTTGTCAACTGAAACTTATCCGAGCCTTTCTTTCCTAAAAATTTCCTGAAAAATCCCACCTTTTTTTTTGTTAAGGTACCTGCTATTTTAATTTCAGCTTTTGGTTGCCGAAGATTCTTGGCCTTTCCAAACAATTTATTGGATCCCAATGCGTCTTGTTCTTCAAGTGCTCTCTGTAAGCTCTATTCTTTTTGCTGCAGCCTTTTGAATTCAACATGCTTGGGTTTTGGGGTTATTGAGCTTGGGTGAGATCAGGGAGTGTAGATCACTGACTGTGTTCTGCTTTTCAGATTGGAGGTTTGTGGTTGATTGATTGTGTCTGAGTACATATAAGGGAATACTAATACAGTGAAAGTGAGTCTTCAGAGAGATGGATAAGAGGAGATCTGCAACAAAGTACATAAATTTGGAAATTTATGCTCGGGTTCTAGCTGGGTTTGTGTTGATCTCTACAGCCCAAGTTTCATGGGGATTCACTAACCCTGATGATGGTAAGAATTGACGCTGCATTTTACTATTTGGGCGCTTTGATGTATTGGAACTGAATAATTAAAGGAAAGTTGAAGCCATTTCTTGTTGGGGTAGAATTGGAAATTTTGGTTTTAGGCTGAATTTGTAGGTTTTGGTTGTATGAACTTGCCTCACCTAATCAAATTGCTTAACCGGCTTATTGAATGGCAATTTTTTGCCTTACTCTTTTGCTTCTGATACTGAGATTTTTATATGGAATCTTAATTTTAATTGTAGTTTCATTAGGTTCAATTGATTGTTTATATGCTTGGCTCCTGAAGCTCGCAACATTCAACTCTTCTTCCTTAAAATAGATTAGCTTCTGGAAGGTTACTACTAATGTCATCTTTGATTGGAACAGTTTCTGCAATTAATACCTTGTATGTTGCGCTGGGTTCCCCAGTTCTTCCTGGTTGGATTCCTAATGGGGGAGACCCGTGTACTGAAGCATGGCAAGGTGTTCTATGTAACAACACCGCCATAGAAAAAATGTATGTTATCTGCATTTTGACTCTCTACCTCATGTTTACTGCCCATCTTCAACTCAGCATTATGTCATCAATTTTTTTTTACAGAACTCTTACTGGTGCTAACCTGGGAGGAGAACTGGGGGCTAACTTGGGACTATTTGCTTCTATTATAACTATGTAAGCTCTCTCTCTTTCTCCTAACCATACAAGTGTTTTTTTTTGGTGATAGAATGATGGACTGGCTATAAGCATTGTTGCGTTTTTATCACTCTACAATAGCTACTGTGAATGTGAGGGATACTCAACTGGAATGGATTTAACTTTAAATGTTGGAGAAGTAGTCGTTTTAAGAGGCGTAGCATATAGCCCATTTGTAAAAGATGATTATGCTTGCAGCAATTCCTTAACTTAGTAATGGATTGTCTAACAAATATAACTTGTTAGTTTACGTTGTTCTTTATCAACACTATGATTGGAGCAATACTATTGAGCTGATTGTGAGTTTCTCATTTGTGCAATAAACAAGATTGAATGACCGAGTGGTGCCCCCCTCGGATATGCCTCACATTTGATGCAACATTCGAAGCAAGTGTGAGGCATCCCTTCATTATGTCATGCTTTTTTGTCCCTTTTCTTCCCATGAAAGTTTGAAGTAATCATTTTCATAACATATCTTGTTGGAGGACTTCATTAATGTTTTTTTTTTGTGGCAGAGACCTAAGCAGCAACCGCATCGGGGGAACGATTCCTAGTAATTTGCCTGTCACCTTACAAAACTTGTATGTGTTAAAAATTATAGATATTGTATATCCTCATTGGTATCTCCTAATTAAAAGATGTGATGGCATTTATCTTTTGTCATGGACAGTTTTCTTTCAGCTAATCAATTCACTGGTAGCATCCCAAGTACTTTAGCCTCTCTTGCTCAACTGCAAGCCATGTAAGATTTTTTTTGTCATTGGTGTAGTGAAGCTGCTCGTGTTTTGCTAATGTCTCAACCTTTGGTTCTCTATGCCTTTGCAGGTCATTAAATGAAAACCTCTTAACTGGAGAGATACCAGATTCCTTCCAGACGCTGACGGGATTGATCAATCTGTAGGCCCTTAATATGAATATCCCATCCTTTTCCTTGTTGTTAAGTTACTTGTCTAAAACGAGCAGTTGTTTATGTGCAGAGACCTGTCCGGCAACAAATTGAGTGGGCAATTGCCCTCCTCTATACAAAGTGTGTCATCTCTCACCACGCTGTAAGCAACTTTTTACCATGAACCCATCTCTTTTATTCTTATTATGCCTCACTCACCCATGCTAGCTTTTCGATCGGCAGACACTTGCAGAATAATCAATTGTCCGGTACCCTTGATGTTTTGCAAGATCTTCCCCTCAGAGATCTGTATGCTTCTCAACCACAATTCATTTAATTCTGCGCCAACTAGTAATTTAAAATGGTCTGCAAGTTCTGGAACTATAGAGTTTCTGATGTTTATAGGATATGGTACTGTCTTCCTTACTATCTCTCTGTTGTGCTTGATCTGTCAGGAACATTGAGAATAACCTGTTCTCTGGGCCCATACCTGAGCAGCTGCTGAGTATTCCAACTTTCAAGTGAGAAATACCAACAATGAGTTCTTTTCTGGATTGATTTATCCAAGAAGAATTTTGGTTGTTTATAAATAATGATATTCGTGTCCATATGATTGACTTGTATCTGTGCAGAAAAGATGGGAACCTATTTAATAGTAGTATTGCACCATTAGCTCCAACACCAATGTCCTCGTTGTCACCACCAGCTCCACCTTTTTTTGGATGGGGGCCATCTGAAAAAACACCACCGCCACCTACCACCAATCAGGTTGATGGACCTTCTACGCCAAAGGAATTAAAATCTAGAAGCAAGTTTTTGACAACTAAAAAGGTGGTCTGGATATCTGTTGCGGGGGTGATATTTCTAGTTATTTTGGCACTGGCATGTGTGCTTTGTTTGCCACGCTTTACCAAAAGAAGTGGAGAAGCTGAAAGAACTTCCACCCGATATGGTATAGGTGCTTACAATGGCATCAGGGACAATGGATCCATGGTCCAGCCACAGAACCAGTTGGAGGAAGGCAAGTGGACTGTCAAATAGCTTGCTTCCAACTTTGATTAAAACTAGCAATGCTTTGTGAGGTTTTCATATTTTTAACTTTTATTCTAAAATGATTTGGTGAAGTTTTTTTTGAACAGTTCCAAAGGCGGCAGTTGCGAGGCCGAAGGAGGACTATCATGATGAAACTAAACGAATAGGAGCTGTTCCAAAGCCGCAGAATGATCAAGAGAAGAATGTGCAAAGAATGGCTGCAATTGCAAAGCAGGATTCTTTTGACATCGACATGAGTGGATATGATATGATGTTGATGCCTCCTCCTCCACCTCCTCCCCCGTCAGTGCCACCTCCGCCTCCACCTCCACCACCTCTTGTTGAAAAGGTTACTGTCAGGCCAAAAGAAGTAACTACTGCTAAGCCTTCAATTAAACCTCTACTTCCCTCCACCTCTGCAAGGTCATTCACCATTGCATCTCTTCAACAATATACAAATAGCTTTTCTCAAGATAACCTTCTTGGGAGTGGCATGTTGGGGAATGTTTATAGAGCACAACTTCCTGATGGAAAGGTAAGTCTTCAATTTTATACCTCGTTCACTTTATATTGAATTGAATTTTGTTCATGGCAATTATAACTTGGACAAGCATGATTGCAGTACTTGTGGTTTTCCATCGGCTCATAATTGGGACTCCAGCTCACTACTTTTCTTATTTGGATCCCGAATAAGCATCCACTTTCCTTGATATGAAATAAATTTAATGTGAATTATGAATTCTATCCTTTGTTAGGGTCATAATCAGCTAGTGGGATAACACATACGACTTCATGAGGTGGAAAGTCAGTCTCTAACTCCAACTTAGTTTTTGATAAAAGTCAAATGGTACGCTTATTTTTGGATGGAAGGAGTATGTTATTTGCTAGTTCACTGCTTGGCACAATCATTCGTTTCCATGATTTGTTAGAAGTCGAATCTAATTTATAATATCTGGAGTTATGTTAAAGATATCAGAACCACATTCATCCGGCCATCCATTTTCCACTGCACTTAGGATAATTTTTTCATAGTTATATATTTGTGTAAATAAATACATGCTTCACCTAGTATATCAATTTGGATAATTAGTATTCTTTTAATGAATTATAAAACATAGATACTTTCAACTCTTAATTTTGGTCTTTGCAATTTCTGTACGTTGGAATAAATAATTACCTATTCTGCTACGTGTTAATTGTATATGGACATTCTGTAGCTATTGGTGGTGAAGAAACTGGATAAGAGGGCTGCAGACCAGCAGAAAGACGATGAGTTTATTGAGTTAGTAAACAATATAGACACAATTCGACATGCTAATGTGGTTGAGCTGATGGGTTACTGTGCGGAGCATGGCCAAAGACTTCTGATCTATGAGTATTGTAGTAACGGATCACTACAGGAAGCACTGCATTCCGATGACGAGCTGAAAAAACTACTCTCATGGAATGTCCGTATGCGAATGGCTCTTGGAACTGCAAGAGCACTAGAGTAAGCAAGCAAATCTTGTAGGAGATCCACTTCTCTGATATTCAGGACCGCCTTCAAAGTTATCCTAGTCTTAATTATATGTGGTTAACGGGTCTTGTTATGTAGGTGTACAGTATGGTATTGAAATTTCAGTGAGTGCAAAAAGATGAAATATATAGCTCTTCAAATAAACTTAGTAATCGTAGGTTGTACCTGCAGAGGTCTGTGACCTGTCATACTATAGTTTATAGGGATAATATTAGTTTGACGCATACAGTGTTCTAAGTACAGACTTGGTTTCTTTACTATCTGATAGGTATTTGCACGAAGTCTGTCATCCACCTGTTATACACAGGAATTTCAAGGCTGCCAATGTTCTCCTTGATGATGATCTGGCTGTGCATGTCTCTGACTGTGGATTGGCTCCTCTAATATCATCTGGATCTGTAAGCCAGGTTAGTTGTTGTGGTCCGACCATTTACCATATATTTAAGCATAGTAAATTTATCAAAATTATTTTTTCAAGAAGGCTGTGAGTGAAGAGTAATAATTTAATCACAGTAATCATTTTTAAAAGCATAGAATAGAATAAACTAATTTTCATGTTTTGTACTGGACTTTATCATTATTGATATTTAGATCTGAATCAGTTGTATGTATCTGCTCTCAGCTGTCAGGACATCTGTTATCAGCTTATGGTTATGGAGCTCCGGAATTTGAGTCTGGTATTTATACTTCTCAGAGTGATGTCTATAGCTTTGGTGTAGTCATGTTAGAACTTTTAACCGGCAGGAAATCCCATGACAGGTAAGAAAGGAAGAAACAAATACAACTCTTTTTTGCAATTGTCTCATTTATGTAAAATTTAATTTCATCACATCAGAACACGAGATCGGGGGGAGCAGTTTCTGGTGAGATGGGCAATACCTCAACTTCATGATATTGATGCATTGTCGGGGATGGTTGATCCTTATCTGAATGGACAATACCCTCCCAAATCCTTGTCCCATTTTGCAGACATTATTTCTCGATGTGTTCAGGTGAGTCTTTCTAATGTTTAGATGCTTACTAGGAGAGCATTTGAGTGAGTTTCTTCTGATTGTTTTGCAGGTTGAACCAGAGTTCAGGCCATTGATGTCTGAAGTAGTACAGGACCTCCAAGACATGATACGAAGGGAGCCTCCTGCAAACGCAAATAGATCAAGTGAGGGCTAACATATGTATGAACAATTGATATCTTTCCTTAAGCTTGCAAAGGCAAGGATGCGTGATCTGCCAGACAGAAGTTTGTCTGCTGTAAAGGGTACCTGCTAGTGTTAACACTCCCAACATTCTTGTCTGTCAAAATGCCCCGCCTAGTGTTTCCATTCTCGTGCCATCCAAAGAGGAAAGTGTGTAGTAATCTGTGCCATGAAAACCGTCTCTTTGGTTTGTCAAGTGTCTTGCAGTTCTTGAGGTGAATAGTTGACTGACTCCATTGTTTTTGCAATTCTGAGATGTCAGAGAGTGTATTGACTGGATTGTTTTGGAATCATGTTTTGTTACAAATTCTTTACAATGAAATTGTTTATTCTAGTGCAAATTGGGCTTGTGGTTGTGGTTCTTCCTCTTTCTTCCTGAAAATGAGTACCTAACTCAAATACTCAATTTTGCAGATCTATGAAATCATGAATGGTTCAAATGTTTCTGTGCATATATGTCTGAACATGAACCGTCCACAAAAGATCCCATGGGGTCGGGAAAATGAGATTATTGTTGTAAATAATATAAACTAGAGATAATTGTCCAAAACTATCCTAAAATTTCGTTTACAAACGAGTTGATGAACAAAATTTCGTCCACTTTGTGTGGCTACCCTGAAGTTTTGTCCACGGCTTTTTAGTTTTGACGTAATTGGGATGTTCAGAATGATAGTCTGAACAGTACTTCCCAGATTGAATAGAAGCGTGGACAAAACTTTAATGCACCCACAAAAACGTGGACAAAACTTATATGCACCCATAAAAGCGTGGGCAAAACTTTAATGCACCCACAAAGCGTGGACAAAACTTCAGTGCAACCATATGGACAAAACTTTGTACATTAACTCGTTTGTTGACAAAAATTTAGGGTAGTTTTGGACAATTATCCCTATAAACCAAGAGATGTAACAATGATGTACGGACTGAAAACTCAACTTTCAATATATACATGCCTAAACATGAAGTACACAAACGGAAGTTCTCTAACTAACTTTGTTTCTACTTCTCTCTTAGAGCAACTCCAACGGTTGTTGCAGCACCGTAGTTTGTGTGCCGTTGCAGGCCCTGTCACGGCGTGGTGTCGCAGAAGCCGTGGTTTGGTGGGTCGTCGCAACAGGTCGCCTCAGAATCCTGCTATAGCGTTGCGAGCCGTTGTCCCACGTCGACATGTGGTGCCGACTGATTTCAAAAGAACCTAAATTTTTTCTATATATACATAACAACCCGTGTCTCAATTTCACACATCTCTTCTACACTATTATTCCTCTTTTATTTTCTTCTCTCAGAACCACTGTTCCAAACCACAACATAGTATTTGTTATTAGAGATGTTCCAAAACTTTAAAATCCCCGTATTCAACCAAAATCATGGTAAAACCCAGATTATTTTATTTTAATTGAACAGAAATAAGTTGTACGACGGACCAAACTCTCCATTTTACACTGCTATATATACCATTCCCTTTCCCTTATCACCCGCGAACGCTTTCTGTCTCTGTTCTCCTCCCGATTTGCTCAGGACTCAAACACTAGCGTGAAAAAAGCTGTTTCTAATCTCTCTCTCTCACACACACAATCATCATTTTCAACATCACTCTCTTCCTCATTGACCCCTACTAAACCCTGTTACTCTCCCATCAATCTCTCTCTCGTCGATCCTCAGATCTCGGGAACTACCTTTACTCTCAGATTTTAGATCTGTTGATTCGCTGCTATGAGCCGCTACGATGCCAATCCTTTCGAGGAAGAGGAAGTCAATCCCTTCGCAGTAATATCTCACGATCCCGCTATGTACAGGCGAAATGTATCTCGAATATGTGGTTTTGATTTTCTTCGTGAATTTTTATTTTAATTTGGTGCGGATGAGGAATTTGTGGTTAATAGCCTTTTGAGTTAGATTCATCTTGCTTCACGGAAATGGCGATTTTGATGTAAGGTGATTTTGTTGATTTCCATGTTCGTTTGCTTGAATGATTTAGTAAATCTGATCTTGGGTTTGTGCTCTCATGGTTCACGGTTCACTACAGTTGTCAAATCTCAGTGTTAACTGCGTATCTGGATTCGATGTTCTTGTTGCTTCTGTAATGTTTTTCGGTTACTAGGAAACTCTATAAGAAATTTATCAATTTGGGCTTTGTTCCTTATACTCCGCAAGTGGATACATTGGGGTGTTTTTATTCAGATTGTGAACACTCCTCTTCCTAATACTAGCCCTCTGTGTCGTTAGATGCCTTGTCCAGAAAACCTTTGTTTGGAGATTGCCGTTCTAATATACTAATGCTTCCATTTGTAATATAAGACTTTCTCTGACTAGTTTGTGTACTCTAATTCTAACTTATCTCCTTGAACACCTAAGGTTTTATTTGCTTAGCAATACTATTTATGCTCAATGTTAGGTTTCTTATCGAACAATAGGCTCTTGCTTATGTGTAATTATGTAAACCCTAAGAGATCTTTATGGTTTTAGCAATTGGGTATGTGACAACGGACTTCATTTTAGGAAATAAGGGTGCTGTCATTCTCATGTGCACCCATGATTGAATTATTTTTACAAGGTTAGTTGAATAGTCTGACTGAGTTTTATGTTTACTAATCACAGGATCAAGCTAGAGGGAAAGGTGGGGCAAATTTTGGTGGAGGCGCCTTCTATACAACTGTGTGTTTGCTTTCTCTTGCTCACCTTTGTTTCTAAAAGTTGAAAGTTTTGTATATTAGATGTGTTAAATAGCTTCCATTACGTTAGTTAGCTGGTTTCACGGTATTAAATTACACACAAGTCTCACAGCAAATTTTGAATTTCTTTTGGGTTTTTATTGATGTTTAACGGGTTCATGTAATATACTCTAGATTGATGAATCGTGAATTAAGTTTTCATTACATCCATCCACTTCTCTTCTTTTTCACTGCACTTGCTTGGTGGGCATCTCTTTCTTTCCTTTTATTTTCTGGCAGAATGTTTGTCCAATGCAATTGTTGTTCTAGACCGTGCACACTCATCATAATCATCATCTTAGCTGGAGGATTGGTTTGTGTATTTTTTTTTCATTCTATATAGATGTATGTTGATTGCTTATTATTTCGTTAATGTTAAATTTCCTAGAATCCTGGAAGTGTTCCCTCTGCTGCCTCAACACTTCCCCCCCTTCCTCATGAACCTTATGACCATGGTGCAACAGTTGATATTCCACTTGACAGTTCAAAGGTGCTTCATAATTTGTAAGATCTGGAATTTCTGTTTGAGCAGACAATTTTGTTTCTCTAACATTTGTTCTACTCTAGGACTTAAGAGCAAAAGAGAAAGAGCTCCAAGCCAAAGAGGCTGAATTGAAAAGAAGGGAACAGGTATTTCTTTCTTGAATTGAACTCTCTTGAATTTTTTTTTGGTATGTGCTTCATATGCATGATTATGAAAGTCATTGTTTAGATGATTATGAAATGTATTCTGTAGTAAAGGAAGTCAATGCTTTAGATGTTGGGGGGAAGGAAAAATAGTGTGCCACTTGGTTACTAATTTGCCTAAATTAAGAGGATTTAGCAAGGTTCTAAAACTCGGTAACGGTCAAAACTTGCGAGGTGCAGATCAAGGATCTTTTAACTTATCGGGGAGATATCGGCAAAACTTGTTTTGTATTAAATAAATAAATAAATAATACATATATCAAAGAAAAAAGGTAGCAATAGTTTAGTAAAACAAGATATTTCCAAAAACATTTTAATTCATGTTATGTGAAACTGAGTTGTATTTGAAAAGTAAATAGAACTTGCCATCAATAATCTCTTTTTGTATTCGTGCTATGCACAGATCTTAAGAGTACAAAAAAATCATATACACTTTATAATTGTATATAAAAAGTAGGTGACTGAGTTTTAGTTGAGTAGACCAAATTCGACTGAGTTTTGACCGATTTTCACTTATATGTGGAAACCGGTCAAAACTAGGGGGGTTAAGTTTCACTGAATTCTGTGGAGATATCGGGATTCTTAGAACACTGGGATGCAGGGTGAGACTTTATTTCTAAAACCATTTGTTCTCCTCAAGGGTTCTATTTTATCAACAATTTAATCCAATGTCATCACCATTTCCTTATTTATTGCATTCATTACTTTTTTGCCATGGTATGAAGATTTATCTCCACTTTAAATCAAAATTTGGTCACAGTATGGCTCGTTTATCTTCGTCTTGAAATGTATTGTTCTATTAGTAGTTCCTTATCTGTTTTCTTGATGCTATGCAGGAGCTAAAACGGAAAGAAGATGCAGTTTCTCGGGGTATATGATTTTGTGTATGTCTACTTGTCTGTGAATATAAATAGGTGTATGAGTCTTTTAGCTTACATATTATTTTTCCCAGCTGGAATTGTAATAGAAGAGAAAAATTGGCCGCCACTTTTCCCCCTCATCCATCATGACATTGCCAACGAAATACCGATCCATCTACAAAGTATACAATACGTTGCATTCACAACATTTTTGGGTATGTTAAGTCCTTTTGCTTATGAACTGGATATTCTTGATATTGGTTGCTGGTCTAATCGTTAAGTTTATGTGAGATTTTCAGGTTTGGTTGCATGTCTAACATGGAATGTTGTAGCAGTTACCACAGCCTGGATTAAGGGGGAAGGTGGGTCTTTGAAGGTTACTGTTATTGTTGCTCTTCCAGTAATGTTGTTGTCTAATCTTGTTTTTTTCTATAGGCCCTACAATTTGGTTTCTAGCCATAATCTACTTCATAGCCGGGGTTCCTGGAGCCTATGTGTGTTGGTATCGCCCCCTTTATCGTGCTGTGAGGTACTCCTTTTAAGCTTGTTCTGCATAAGTTCATTTTCCAGTCTAATATACTGAAGGCTTGTGTTGGATTTGGAAGGCTTGCCTACGTAGATGGGGATGTCTAATCCTTGGAATACTGTCATATTTCTCTCTCTCTCTCTCTGTACACACTTTATTCTCTAGCAACTCTTTTTTCCTGCTGGAATACAAGTGTATTTGGATGTTTTTGGAAACTTGATTAACTAAAGTAGGATTTTAGGATAACATTCAAAGAAATGAAATAGGAATAAGACATCTAATCCTGATTTTAACAACCTTGCCAAAATAACACCATAACAGTTTGAATTATGATGTATTACCAATGATTGCGGTGTTACACCATTCATGATGGGCCTATATACCAGAGTACCAGACTTTTGGGATATAAATGTATGCAGTTTCATGTCATATATCTTATCTTATTGGGTCCTCATGGGAATAAGACCCTTGACTTATCATATCATTTCCTTATTTCTTTTGCTTAGCAATACTGTCACCTACTAGGTTTGAAATTTGGCCCTTGGACTGGAGACCCAAACACTGATGCACTTGGCTGCTTTCTTGTTCAAGTATCAGAATTTAGAAGGGTTGGAAATGAGAAATATATATATATATATATATATATATAGGATTACAATCAGGTACAAACTTCTAGAACTATCAATCTGGGCCTTTGGATCGTATAATTAAAGGCCCAGATTTAATGCATATATTTTTAATTAATGCATATCTTGTAATTGATTTCGTAATCAATAATCTCCCCCCCTCCCCTGAATTTCGGTGGCCATCCGATCTGGGTAATCAATGGCCCAGATTAGTTCTACGTTCTGACCCGAAATAAGGTTTGTACCCGAAAGCTCCCCTATATATATATATATATATATAATAAAACGGCTTTTGTATACTGCATTTTTTATTCTAATCAATAATAGATGATCCATTACTCATTCTATATGTCACTTGCGGTTTGTTTATTATTATTTGTTTGTCAGTAGCTCTTAGTTTTATGCTGTATTTGTACTTAAACATGGTGGTTTTTATGATTTAGATTTCAGTTATTGAATTGCGTACTTCTCTTACAGGACTGATAGTGCCCTCAAGTTTGGGTGGTTTTTCTTGGCTTACGCGGTGAGCTCAATGAAGGTCTTATATGAATCTTCTTGTGCATGAAAGATGTATCTAATTGTGCATTGTGTTTGTTCATTGTCCTTTTCAGTTCCACATTGGCTTTTGTGTCCTTGCTGCAGTTGCGCCTCCAATTATTTTCAAAGGAAAGTCACTTGCGTATGTTGTCTCTCCTTATTTCCTCTGATTAAGCTGTATGTTGGAGTGATAAGTTCTGTCAGGAAGGCCGAGCAAAAAAAGAAGATAAATTCTGTCTGGAAGCAGAATGTTGGGAAATATATCTTTAACTAAAGTAGTCTGTTTTTGAGTTAAGTGGAATTCTCACTATACAGTGCTGACACAGTTTTATTTATCAAACTACAACTCAGTTGTCTTAACCTTTTATATTAGTAAATTGGTATCACAGTTGAACTCAGCAACTGATAGTATGTTTTGATCTCGTGAACAGCGGTATTTTGCCTGCAATAAACCTTATCAGTGGGAATGCTTTGGTGGGGGTAAGTATCACCTATGAAGATATTGTTACCATCTGCTTAATGCTAGTGCTGGTACATAATTGGTCACTGAAACAGTTTTTCCTTGTTCTCTTTAAAACAGTTCTTTTATGGCTATTGCCAGTCCATTACCATATTGTTTTGACTTTATTTAGTATTTGTAAGAATTATCCGTCAGATTCACGTGCTGGTGTTGTGTTGATGCTCACATTTCTATGACATGACAATCACTACTTGTAGATCTTCTACTTCATTGGATTTGGATTCTTCTGTGTGGAATCAGTGCTGAGCATATGGGTTATTCAGGTTCCAAATCCAACATCACATTATATACCTCTCGGGGCCCATTTTGTTTCCCATCGGATCCTAACAGTTATTTTTTTCCAATGTGCAGCAAGTTTACATGTACTTCCGAGGGAGTGGCAAAGCCGCACAGATGAACCGTGAAGCTGCAACCAGGACCATGATGGGTGCAATATGACTTGAGTACTCACAGACAATTGATTTCTTCAATCACATTCACATGCCATGAGCGGTGCTTTTACATTAGGATTGTCCACTATTTCCCCCCATTATATATAGTGTAATGAACAATTATCAGTGTATGGAGATCTATTCTTGCCCTTCTTTCCCAAACCCTTCTAGGACTTGAAATTAACAAACTGTACACACGGGATGTCTTCTAACAATCCAATTTGGTTATTATGTTCAGTTCGATTTTTACATATCATATGATGCAACAAGTCTATTGTATGAATGAATGAAACAAAGGCTAGAACAGTATAATTACCTTTTCGTTTTCATGTACATCAAACTAGCTTGATGTCAATATATTAGTTCCTCACCGTCTCCAAGATTGTCTTTAAATCCAACTTGTGCCCGGAATTTTGTCAATCCCTCTACTCTTCATTAACCTCCTAATGTTCAGGGCATCATTCCATCTGCCAGCTGCACTGTACACATTAGCCAGCAGAACATAACTCAAATGGTGGTTAGGCTCTAGCTCGATCAACCTTTTTGCAATGCGCTCAGCAACGGCATAGTTAGTACTTGTCGTGGAAGCACCCAGTAGAGCTGCCCAGAGAGACGGGTTGTCGCTAAAACCTCCGTTTGCGATCAAACTTTCAGCTTCTTCCAGCAATCCAGCTCGACCTAACAGATCGACCATGCAACTGTAATGCTCGGTTCCAGGTTGAATTCCATATACCTCGGCCATTAAGTTGAAGTAGTTTCTCCCTTGATCAACCAAACCTGCATGACTACAACCAGAGAGGACTCCTATGAAATTAACATAATCAGGCTTGATTCTCTCCTCAACCATCTCGTTAAACATCTGAATAACTTCTTCCCCTCTTCCATTCTGAGCCAACCCATTAATCATCGAGTTCCATGTTATCAAATTTCGCACAGGCATGTCCATGAAAATCTTATGCGCCAACTCTATGCACCCGCATTTCGCATAAAGATCAACTAAAGCTGACTCAACAATGATGTCTCTCTGACCACCTCTTCTCACATACTGGCAATGAACTTCTTTTCCTTGTTTTACAACTGCTAAACCTGCACACGCCCGTAGAACAGTCCCCAAGCTGTAGGGATCAGCCTCTCCCGACTCCCTGAAAAGCTTAATAGCATTACCAAAATCCCCATTTCGACAGTATGCACCCATCATTGCCGACCAGGAAACATGATTCTTTTCGGGCATCCTGTCAAGTACACGTAGAGACTCATCAACCAAGCCACATTTGCCATACATGTCTACAAGACTGCTCTCAACTACAATGTTTCGGCAATGTCCAGATGTAATGACCTTCCCGTGTACTTGCTTGCCTTGCTTCAACCTCCCCAAACTACCGCAGGCAGTCAACACCGTCCCCAACGTAAATCCATCGTCTTGGGCCAATCTGTATTGCCTCTGCATTGAGTAAAACAACCCCAAAGCATCCTCAAACAACTCATTCCTGGTTAATGTGGAAATGACAGAGGTCCAACAAATAACATCTGGTTCAGGCAATTCATCGAACAACTTGCGTGCATCTTCAAACCCACGACTCCTCCCATACATATCAATAAGAGCACTACAAATAACAGGATCAGAATTGAATCCTCGCCTTGTTACAACCCCGTGAAAGCACCGGCCAAGCCTCGCATCCCCAAGCTCCGAACACGCCTTGATCACAGCTGACATTGTGAACCCATTTGGCTCAACTCCAACCCTCATCATTTCTACAAACAACTCAATGGAGTTGTCGGGCTTCCCCACCCGATTATACCCAGATATCATCGAGGTCCAGGAAACTAAATCCTTGTGAAAGCAACAATCAAACACTTTCTCTGTCTCTGAGAAATCAGAACCCAACTTGAAATAAAGCGTGATCAAGCTGTTCCCGACAAACCGATCGCTCTCGAGACCGGACTTGATAACATGAGCATGGATTTGGAGCCCATTAGTAAAAGAACCGGCCTTGGCACAAGTCTGCAGCAGAGAAGCATGAAGGGCCGATTTGCGAGTGATTTCGCCATAATCGATTGAGTTTAGCAGCCGAAGAGCTTCCTGGAGTGCTCCGAACTTGCAGAGCTGGAGGATTTGGGATTCCTTGGCTGATGGATATATAGCGTTTCTCAGATTTAGAGAAGACGAGAGATAGGTGCAGTAGGAGCGCTTGAAGAAGTGCTTCATCCAAACACCACTTCAGATAGAAAAGTGAAAACTGTTGGAAAAATGCAATGAAAGGAATTTAATTGAATTCAATTCAATTAAAAGAGATATAATACACATAAATATAGTTAATGAAGTTTAGTGGGTAGCATTGAATTTCCTTTAATACCCCCCCTCTTTTCCTATATATATATATATATCACATTTTGTCTATCATTTCAATATGAATATGATATAATCTCTCCTATTTCTAAACTTATCCTGAGTATTGCTTCTGGAAGTTCCGGGGCTTTATTCGTGAGTGGGCACGGATCGAGCTAGCAACTGTGTGAATTTTTGGGAGCAACCGATTAATTGATCGCCACCGAGGTCAACCGGACAAATTGCTTTCAATTCAGTGGCCTCCATACCACGCCACAATTTGAATCCGTAAATCCGATAAGTTTTTCTATTCTCAATCTTGTTATACGACTATCATTTCCAACAATTTGAAAGCAATTTATAAGTATAACATGATTATTATTGCGATAATATGTGTTGTCTGAAACATGATATATATGAATTCATACATGATGTTGCTGCTTAATTGATTTATGCATGAAATATATATGCTTTGTTTCTACTATACGGTACTAATTGGCTACTGTGAAGCTAAGGCAACAAAATAATACTTTATGGTATTTCTTATGTGAGAGTGGTTCACTGTCAACTTGTTTTTAACAATTGATGGGTTTCTCCTTTTTTTTTAACACAAGCTATGAACATGCACTGATAAGTGTTAATGGTAAAGTTTAATAGTTTTATATTATGTGGAGTTGAGATTGAAGAGCCACGTAATTGGCTTCTGGGATTCAGAATCGAAAAGAGAAAAAAAAATTGTGGATTCAGGCTAAAACCCATGAACAACGTCGGTTTTAGAGGCTGGGCTTCGGGCGACGATAAACATTCGCTTTGAACGACTAAAGCTCGATGACACCAGCGGAATCAGGTGCGACGACGAGCGGGTCAGCCAACAGAACATAAGTGATATGGGATGTTTACAAGTGAAGTTGATTGTAGCACTGCATTTTACCACTATGCAATTTCGATTTATGTCATCTCAAAACCTGGTTTTGATTTTGGGTTTGAAAGAATGTTTTTTTGTGACCCTTTTCGAAATCTGATTTTTGGAGCTCAAAAGGAAAAGCTTGAAATCAGTTTTGTTTCTTACCTGAGTTTTGATTTCTGAGACAAGGAACGGAATTTCATCCTTGCTAGAGCTCGGTTTTTTGTTGTTGCTGTTGTTGTCCCTTTGTTGCAGGTGAATCTGAAAACACCTCAATGCCGGAGGTTGAAGAAAGAGGAAAACTCGGAAACGAATGTTTGAATCCTACCGAGTTTGGAGCTGGAAAATCGGAACGGAAATTAATTTTTCAGATCAAGAATCTGAACCTCGTTCTTCAGTCCGGTCTTCGCTGCCCAAATCTCGCGTAAACATGGTCAGTTATTGCTGCGTGATTTTGGGATCTGGGCTGAAGAAGCTAAGGTGATACACTCTGCTACGCGGCTGAAAAATAGCAAAAGGGTTTTGTGTGTTTTTATTGGGCCGAATATTATTGCTGTTGTACAAGCCCAAAATGAAAAAGGATGCCCATTTAACTTCCAGCCCAAGACAAATCAAAACAACCAGCCCACAACAAGAAGTGAAACGCGTCACGCAGAAGAGAGAGGCCCGCGGGTCACGGTCATCCGTCCGGATCGGGTGCTGGAGCGGACCGAACCGGGTCAGACCACGGGTGAGTACGGGCTTGAGTGCGGGTCGGGCGCTGGAGCGGACCGGGTCAAACCGCGGGTCGTTATCTGCTGGGGCTGGTCAGATTTGAGCTCACTTCATTACAGGAGATTGGGGGACCCGTTTGATTTGGAATCAATTCTCGATTTTCTGATCACATGAGAGAACCGGATACGATCCCGAAGCTTGAGGTAATAATGAATCGTTGAATGGATACAAGGTACGATTCTTAAGTATTATTTGGTGGTGAATTGGCTTGAGATGAATTGATATTCTTTGCACCATTTTATTACTCTTGATAGTAATGCTTATTATCTAATAGTTTTGGTAATCCACTGAAACTAGTTTATACGTATAAGATTGTGGTGTTCTGTTGTATATATATATATATATGTGCAGTTCTTATGGTTTCAGAATACGATGAAATCGGTGCTTGCTCTTCAATCAAGTAAGTGATTGTATTTCATTAATATGTTCGTTGGAGTATAATTCTTAATTTGAATTATTTCGTTCATATTATTTGCTCCTTGTTTTTGGATATCGAGACTCCAAAATTAAGGCTAAAAAGCATATGATAAATGAAATAATTTCCTATATGATTGAAACAATTGGGTTTCAAATATGATGAACTTTGTGGTTTTAAAGTTCAGACCTTTCCGATGAAATGTGGGGGGAAATGTGGGGGTTGTTCGGGTAAACGAAACCACCAAGAAAACTATTGATCGTTTTCATTGTTTGGCCCTTAATAGCATTGTACCCGTTATTACTCCTATGCATATATAGTCTTTTGTGTGACAATTTACATGCTAGAACCTTCATTGTAATATTCATGTTGATGAATTTAGAAGGTAGAAAAAAAAACATTCACTAAGAAATTCTGGGGAGATGAATTTCTTATAAATCTTGTGAGAAATGTTTATATAACGGGCAGTCTTATTCATATATGTATTATGAATTGATATATATAGGCTATATGATTATTGGCCTATGTTGGTGACATGTAAATTTGATAGTAATGTTGTTGTGAACAAAACCAAAGAAATCTTCATGTTAATTTGGTAGTAATGTTGTTGTGAACAAAACCAAAATCTTTTGTCATCAACGAATAATGTCTAAATGGGGTGAAAAGACTTATTCAAATTAGACACACTGTGGTGTAGAAACTCCTAAAAATTAGTGAGTAATTTTCTTAAACTACATACGAAAGAAAGCTAGCCGATTCTTTCACTAAGGATCAACCAAGGAGAGTACTCCTTGATGTGTCGAAAGGGATGAGGCTCAAGCCCACAGGTCAAGAAAGTATGGATGATACAAGGTAACGGTCATATGCAGCCGTACTGTCTTGATGCACTACATCTCCCATTCTTATGAAACTAGTAGTGCTTAATGATCTATTGGTGCTTGTGAGATGCACTTCATAGATTGTAATCCATAACCAGTTTTGGTGGTGCTATAGAGACGCACTTGATGGATTCTGTTGACAGGATGGACTTTATGTCCTTAATAGCTCAAGACTCAATGAGTCAGTGCTAGCGAGACGCACTTAATGAAGCTACCTACGTGTGTGTGATGGTGGACCGCTATCTATGAAAGACTTGGGCTAAGTCTTTCTAGAGCACTCATTAGACCCAAAGTATACGCATGGCCTTTAATAGCGTTGTTGATAGTATCGCGGAACTTATGGAATTTTAAGGTCTGATATGTGTTATAGGGCGTATCAACCGAAGCTGAACAAATTCAAGACTTAGTTCATTTGTTCTAAGTAAGTTGTTACCCTATATCACTAACGTGTCAATTCAAATCGAAAGATATTGACACTTAAGTATCCAATCATAAATCCTTTCAATACTCAGGAATTTCCTTATCCTTTTCCTTGTGTATATCTCTGAAACTTCTATTGCATTTTGTGGGGGATTGTTGGAAAAATGCAATTAAAGGAATTTAATTGAATTGAATTCAATTAAAAGAGATATAATACACATAAATATAGTTAAAGAAGTTTAGTGGGTAGCATTGAATTTCCTTTAATACCCCTCCTCATTTCCTATATATATCACCTTTTGTCTATCATATGAAAATGATATAATCTCTCCTATTTCTAAACCTATATCCTGAGTATTGTTTCTGTAAGTTCCGGGGCTTTATACGTGAGTGGGCACGGAACGAGCTAGCAACTGTGTGAACTTTGGGGAGCAACCGGTTAATTGATCGCCACCGAGGTCAACCGGACAAATTGCTTTCAATTCAGTGGCCTCCATACCACGCCACAGTTTCAATCCGCAAATCCGATAAGTTTTTTTATTCTCAATCTTGTTATACGACTATCATTTCCAACAAAAAACTACTGTATATTGGGAAGGACGCGCCGTCGTCTCGAGACTTGTTTGTCTCCAATACAGTGACCCAAAATCACCACCCCAACACGTATTGGGAATGATGGCTCTTCAACCCAGCTTCTCCACCAACTCAAAGAAATTTAACGGTGTCACTCCCAAACCTAGAGCACATGCATCGTGGCACGTGTGTCGTTGCAGGGTCTGCGACGGTTCTGTCATGACTCGCTGTCACGGTTCGTCATTGTAGGGCGTCGTTGTAGAAGGGTCGTGGCTAGGTGTCGTTCCAGGATACTGCAACAACGCAACGCCTCGTTGCAGCGCCAACGGCTAGTTGGCGGCCCACTCAAAAGCCGACACGTGTTGGCGCTGAATTAAAAAAAAAAACCTAAATTTTCCTATATATACAGATTGATCCCTACCTCAAAAATCACTCATTCTCTTCTACACACAAGCACCCTTTCTCCTTCTACTCTTCTATTCTTCTCTCGAATTTTTTTCTTTCGATTCACAATTGACGAGAGTAACAACCTCCAATTTGTATCCTACACGTTGAACAACGACGACGCCGACTCTCAACACACCGAAGAAGACCTCATGGAGAATATCGAGTCATACACCCACCTCCTCAACTCGAGCAAATCAACGCCGCTACCCACATTCAACCCTCTCGAATACTCCCAATGGCCAGAGTCGCAATTCCCCACCGTGAAACCTTCACAACCTTCCCAATCCGTTCCGACCATGCAATCGAGGAGGAAGGGGAAGAAGACTGCATCTACATCGACTAAAGCTCTGCGGCTGAAGTGGTTCATCCAGGAGGAGGAAAGACTGGCAAGTTCGTGGCTCAACAATTCTCTGGACCCCATCATAGGGAAGAACCGGAGGAATGACATGTACTGGAAAAAAAGTACATGCCGAGTTCTAGTCGACGAGAAAGGAAGGCGACCCACCTCGGGACTAGGGTCCTTACAAGGACTACTGGCATCAGATCAACAAAAGAGTCACCAAATTTCAGGAGAAGTATACCAACTTTGAGAACGATCTCACAAGCGGGAGGAATGAGGCTGACGTCATTGCAGCGGTTGAAAAGGCGTACAAGGAAGAGGAAAAACACGAGTTTGCTTGGAAGCATGTTTGGAGGATCGTGAGGACGCAACCGAAGCGGCAGCATCACAAGGTCCCAAATGTGACGTTGACATTCACCTCGATGCATAAAGTGAAGCAAGCAAGCGTACAAGGTTGGACGAGTCTCGCAACTACACATTGGGCGACAGATGCGGCCACGAATTGAGCTCACTTGCAAGGGAGGAGCGACCGATCGGCCAGAAAAGAACCAAAGCCAAGGCTCGAGGCAAAGGCAAACAAATGGACCCCCACCCCCGCCGACAACGGTACCACCCGAGCAAATGCAATTTCTAACAGAGTGTTGAGCGGGAACGGATAATTGTTGCGCACAAACAAAATCTCGAAGATACCAGATTCAATAGCGAGTCATGGCGATGTTGGACCGAGTGGTTAGCCAAGACACCACCAATATGTCCGAGGAGGATAAGAAGACTCGTCGCGCTCTCATTGAAAGCCTAAGGAAACGTTTGGAGTCGCTTTAGTTTGGTTTTTTATCTATGTAATAAATAAAATTAATCTAGTTGCACTTGTTGTAGTATGGTTTTTCTTGTAGTTATTAAAAAATAGTTTTTTTTATCGGATTCTCGATGCCTCGATCTTCGTGCACGGTTACTATTTGGGAATAGTAACCGTGTGGGTCGTCGCTGCCACGCCGACCCCCTCTCCCTCCCTTTTTTATAAATACCACTCACTTCTCCCTCAAAATCTCACACCTTTCTCCATCTCTCTCTCTTAAACTATCTCAATTCATTCTTCATATTTGCAATATCGGGTGTATCGTCTTCTTGGGCAACCGGTCCACTATGGTCCCCGGAGGAGGAGATGCATTTGGTGGTGAATTGGCTCACCTTTGTCGAGAGTGAGGGCAAGGACTTGTTAGCCTCAGTGCCCGTAGTCTAATCGTATATGTCCAATTGTAAAATATCATCGTTGGCAATATAATAAAGCGGCTTTTAATATTACTTAAGTGTTGGATTAATATATCGTGTGTGCTTCCGATCTATGCCCACTATGCGAATAGAACCATAGATCAGGATGGATCACACTCGATGAGGTCCCTAGTCAATAGTCTTCGCTAGAAGCGACTAGTAGAAATATGACTCTTGATGGATTACGTTCTATTGGTCATTGGAAAGGTTTTCGGAGTCTGATCATAGACATCATGTGGGACATGATGTTGGATGACCTGACCTGAGTATGTTACATAGATTAAGTCATGAACATATTCAGAGTCGTTGCTTGTCAGGTATCCTTAGACCGAGGAGTCTATATGATTTCTATGCAGTAAACAACCAAGTTTGACCTGAAATCCCAACGTTGCACCGTGACTGGGCTTCCATAACGGCCAGGATTGGCTTGGGGAATGACTGCATGACTGACATGATAGACGGCTAAGGAAATTATCCCTCATACTACGGTATGGGAAATATATCTGGTTCACGGCCGCTTGATCGAGAGTGACTGACAGGAAAGCATGGACATGCACATGATATGGGGTATCATAAGGTCAGTCATCTCATATATGAAGGAACATTGATTGAGAATAATAAGGATGACGACTCTATGCCTTATCTCAATCAGGATATCGGAGATAAGGGATAATGACAAGGACGGCAGAAAGGTCAGAATCGACAGGGGCGATTCGTTATGCAGGGTCAGGCGATACTGAGTCTCGTCAGTCGCCACATTAGTAAGATCAAGTAAAATGGGATTTTACGTTGATCTTACCGACATGCATAGACCTAAGGGTCACACCGACAATACGATACTCAATAAGAACATGACAGACTTGAGTTGGAGGGAGACATGGCGGGGATCGCCATAGTGGACCGGCTAACATATTGGGCTCGGCATGGGATCTCTTGGAGAGGCCCATGGCCGGCCCACATAGACTAGGCGCAACAAGAACTTAAGTCATTGGATGACTAATTAGTCTTGTTGACCAAAATTGGGTGGGACCCAATTTCCACTAAACTAATAAACTTGGATAGTTTATTAGCTCCACCTTGCACCTGGACTTGGACAATTGTCTAATGATGGAAGCTAAGTGATTTGAATAAATGCACTTAACTTTCCATGAAAGATGTGTTGGGAGAATATAACATGCAAGTGTAGAGAAAGAGAGAGAACAACTTCTTCTTCTTCTCCTACCTTGGCCGAAACCCCCTCCAAGCTTCAAGGTTGTTTGTGCATGTTCTTGAGTCTTCAAACTCAAGAACTACGTTGGCTTTGATTCCATCTCGGATACGTATGCGTCCAAGGGACTCAAGCCAAACCATAGTTGGTGTTATTCTTCCATTATCTCCATCAAAATAACAAGATGATGTTCTTGAAACCTTGCTGAATTTTCAGCTTTGTTCTTCATATTTGGTAGTGTTAATTTACTTGATTCGTGGTTAATTTCTGCTGCAATTCTTGTTTATCTTGTCCAAGACATCAAGTTCCAACAGTACTAGCATAAACTGTACCTCGCTTTCGTTCAAACTGGAGATGAAGCGTGGCCAAAGCGAACGGAGAAGCAAATTAAGGATCATTTCCAAAAGATGAGCAAAAAGTGCAAGACTTTCGATAAGATTTACCGGACACGTCTCAACGACCCTAGGAAAGGAGCAACCGAAGAGGAAATCTATATTGCGACCGTGAGTGATTATGAAAAAGAACACGGGCTATGGACAAAACGTGTTGTAATGGAGATGCTCAAAGATGAGGGGAAGTGGCGTCTACACATTTGAGCTGTTAGAAATTAGGTTCATTATCGTATTTTTAATTATTGTACTTTTACATACACACTTCTTCTAAAAAACCTAAGACTTTCTCTCTCTAAAAAGTGTTCCTCTAACCCTAGTACTTTCTCCAGCCGCCGCCACTCCCCCTGGCCGGCTCCGGCCACGGCCACCACGGTTGTGGCTGTTTCCGGCGAGGTCCCCCTCTCCCCTTTCATTCTGTCCCCCCTTTTTCCTTCCCGTTTTGTCGACGTCTCCGGTATGTTGCTGCCGTCGTTTCGAGATGCCCGGAGTTGCTCTGGCCGCCTGGTCGCCGCTGCGACATCGCCGGTGGATGCTGGTTGTGGGGCTTAGAGCTGGGCAGTCAAAGCCGGCCAGATCTGTCGAGGGGCTTCGAGTTTGGCCGTCAAAAGCCGGCCATATCTGTCGGGCCGTGCTTCCCGGAGGCGCTCTGGTCGGTCAGGTCGCGGCTACTCAGTCGCCGGTGGTGCTGGTAGTGGAGCTCGGAGTAGACGCTGCTGCTCGGTTGCCGGATCTGGTTGGGCGTGGCTGCTCAAAACCCGGCCAGATCTGGTTCTCTTCTGGCCAGTGCGGTCGCCTCCGGTCACCGGAACTTTGTGTCGCTCCTCTTCTTCAGCTCCACAATCAGGCTCCCAGATTCAGTCATTCCCAAAGGTAGCTTCAATCCCTTTATCTCGAAGTGCAGCACACACAGTTCACGCAAGTAGATCTTAGATGACCCGACTTCATGGTATGAGTACTGCTGGATCGCTTTACCCGGAGTTTGGTCGCCGAAGTGGTATACACCTTGCTCAGCCTCCTTGGTCCGCTACCCTCTAGCCTTGACCCTCTCTGGTGGCGCGGAAGGTTATCCCGACCTCCTCGGGCTTCCCAGGGGCAAAATCGATGATTTCCTCTCTCGGCTCCGGTTTGAAGAAATTCTGGTTCTCTTCGTGTGTTCTCGGTGTTGGCCGAAGCGTCAAGCGATCCCCCCGTGAGTTCGAAGTCGTCCAAAGCTGTTGTCGCACATTTTCACATCCGTCCTTTACCTGCATCATGTCGGAGTGGTTGAGATGAGGTTCTCACTGAAGGGACTCTCCGGCGAAAGTATGGGCGCGTGAGGTTGTGTGGGGTCAGCTCGGTTCGTTGCTAGGAAAAGCACTCGGTTCTAGGGTTAGGCTTTGGGTGGATCCCGGTTCTGGAGTTCTTGGCTGTGGTTGGTGTTTGACCTCAACGGTGGTAGCCGATGTCTGATAGAAAGGCAAGCCTAGTGTTCGGTAGAAATACCGGATCCCCTACAGGCGATTCTCGGTGTTTCCCGGTATCGTGTCGTGGGCCGGCACGGGTGCATGCCATGCTGGTCAGTTCTGAAGTTGCCTTCGTCCTTTTCCTTGGTAAGCTAAACCTCTTCTATTCGTACATGCTCCTTTAGTAATTGGTTTCACTTCATCTCGATCCGGTGGTGGGTCGAGCTCGTCGGTTAAAGGCGTTGACCGCCGGCGAGTTTCATGGGTGTTGTTCGCCCTTCAGAAGCCTTTTGCTAGGGTTCGTATGGTAATTCGGATCTGTCTCAGCCGATAGTGGTGTTGGCCGCCGACATTTTAGTTGATGTCCTTATTTGGGCAACTCTATTGAGATGGGAGTCGCTTTAACAAACCAAGGATAGGGCTTGGATCTTCTCCGGTGTGGTTTGTCAGTTGGATTATACTCCCCTCAGGGCTTCATGGTGGTCACATTTGGGTACTCAAGACCCGGGTTTCAAAGTCTGAGCTGCATGTTTCTTGGGAGTATTTCCTCTGTGTTCGGTTTTTTCAGGGCTTCATGGTAGTAAAATCTAGTTTTTAGAACTTGTTCATCAGTTTTTTCATTGTATGTAGGTTGCGTCCTACTTTCATTTGTGGTTCCGCCCGAAGATGAAGGTTGCGACCTTCTAGGGGGTGGGGTTTTCATTCACTCCCCTGTGGTTTCATGGTGTGGTGTTCTTTTTTGTAGCCTTGATCTGTAGTGAAAGATCGACCTTGTACTCCTCTACTCCCTCGTTGGAGGTTTTAATCTAAATTTGTCTTGCCGATCAAAAAAATAAATTATTGTACTTTTAATTATCGAATATTAAATTATCATATGTTTAATTATCGTATGTTAATTAGGTTAATATGTATGTTGTGTTTGTGGCTTTAAATAAAAATAATATTTATATTTGGGGTGGTTTTGGAAATATGAAAAGTTCATACAATGACTCCCTACTACTAGTCATAGTATGCCATTGGAGAGGTCATGGTATGAGATAGTGGTATAGAGGAGAGAAACCAAAAAAAGTGCTCTTACCATGGCTCCATACCACTAGTCATGGTCATGGCTGTAAAAGTCCCCGCCTAGGCCCCAAAATCTATAAGAACGCCCGACTTGCCGCCTCGCCTAAGCCCCAAAATCTGAAAACTATCCGACTCGTCGTCCCATCCGATTAATCGAAAATTTGGGACTCTAGTTTGTGAAATTGGACATTTAAAAAAGAGATGAAAATGTGAGAGGGACGATATGTTTGTAATGATGTTGAATTTCTTGATAAAAAGAATATGGAACATGTCCCTCTTTGGTGGTTCATCATTATAATTTATATTTTTATTAAAATAAAGAGTAAAATCAAAATGAGAGTATTACTTGGTTTAGTATTTTGTAATTTGATATTTTATGTTTTTTTATATCGTACAAATATAGTTTATATTTTGAATTTTTGATTATATTTGTGTAATATATATTTATTAATAATTAAAAATAGGGTAATTTCACCTCAATACCCTAACTATTTTTCGTGGCACCTCAATACCCTAGAATGACATTTTCCGTCACTTTAGTACCTACCGTCAACTTTCCATCCATTTTGGATGGAAAAGGGTCATGTGACAAGCACATGACCCCATTTTTTCACAAAATGACCAAATTACCCCTTTCAACTTTCAAACCCTAAATACCCAAAATACTCCACTTTCACCATCATCTCTTCGTGCCTAGGAAGACGAGCTCGGCCGGAGCACTGGCGGGGCGAGGCGAGGCGAGGGCCGAGCTCAGGTCTCCTTCTCCGGCGAGGCGAGGACCAAGTTCAGATCTCCTTCTCCGGCAAGGCGAGGCGAGGGCCAGACTCAAGCTCAGGGCTGCTTCCTCCTCTCCGGCTTCAGCCCCTTTTCCCTCCTCTCCGTGCTCTTGGTTCACTGGTGGAGTTGCAGGTTCTCGTCCCACCTATTTTGGATCTGCAACATCCAACCATCAAAGCCCTCTGTTTGATTTAACCATTGGAGCTTTAAGGACGAACTGGGTGTGATTTTTGGGTTTTGATTGTTTTTTGTCCGAGAAAATAAGATTGTTGAGGTGAGATTGTAGTTCAAGTTTGGAAATAATGAGATTGTTGAGGTGAGATTGTTCTGCGATTTTTGTAACAAACCCTAGATTTTGTTCTGCGATTTTGTAATTCATGGAATTGAAGCTTTTGAAAAACGAAATGATTTTGAACAAATAAATTCGTTTTATTAATGAGTGGTGCTCTGTGAGATCTCAATTACTTGGTGGTGCTCCATTAGTTGCAGAAATGATCAAGACCAAAGCATTGAAAAATAGGGAGAGTAATGAGATTGAGAAATGTTGCAGATTGAAGTTGGGGATGAGAGAGTAAGATTAGCAAGCAAAAACTGATTTTATTATAAAAAAAATGATTTTTGAAAATAAAAAATAAATTTAGTAAATAAAACTGATTTTTAAAAATAAAAACAGTTTTTTAAAAATAAAATCTAATTTTTAAAATAAAAAACTGATTTTTAAAAATAAAAACAGTTTTTTAAAAATAAAATTTGATTTTTTAAAATAAATCTGAAATTTTAAAATAAAATCTAACTTTTTAAAATAAAAAACTGATTTTTCAACAATAAAATATAATTTTTTTAAATAAAAACAGTTTTTTAAAAATAAAATTTGATTTTTTAAATAAAAAACTGAAATTTTAAAAATATAATATAATTTTTATATAAAATATGATTTTTATAAAATAAATAAATAAATAAAAAGAAATTTTGAAAACCAATGGCATATTTTCAAAATTTGACTGTTAGTGAGGGGTATTTTGGACTTTTCAAGCATTTTCCATCCAAAATGGATGGAAAGTTGACGGTACGTACTAAAGTGACGGAAAATGTCATTCTAGGGTATTGAGGTGCCACGAAAAATAGTTAGGGTATTGAGGTGAAAAAAACGATAGTTAGGGTATTGAGGTGAAAATTACCCTTAAAAATATTAAAAAGTTAAATCCGCCTAGGCCTCACCTAGGCCCCGACTAGTCCCCTTCTAACGCCTAGGGGTCCTCACCGCCCGACTAGCGCCATTTACAACTTTGGTCATGGTATACCATTGTGGATGCTCTTAACGGTAGATAAACGAAGTTTTGGATGTTATATTCCTAACATTTGTTTTTTGAAATCACAACAATTGACTGTAAAAAATTATTGAAAAATTAACAACGCCTGTTAGAATCGTATATATCCGTTTATTGACCTTGTGAAATGTTAAGTTTTCTCTAAAAAAAATGTCAGGCAAGGTTATGAAACAATAGACAAACAACGTTTCATAATCTTGATTGACATTTTTTATTAAGTTATAACCATACTTTATTTTTTTAAGGGAAACTTGACACTTTATATAGTTAGTTAACAGTCCTTGATGGATTTCATTAGTTTTTAACAATCTTTGATAGTTGATTGTTCTGATTTCAAAAAGAAGAAAAAAAGTTGCTAAAAATATAACATCAGAATATATTGTAATACAACGATTCGAAATATGATTTCTTTTTTTCAATTTTAATCAACAAGAAGTGAATACTCTTCAAACCAGACAAGGAGAACGAGAGAAGGAGTGAGACAAGAAGCTCGTCTTTATTTGTTTATTTTTTTTAATGAAAATGATATATTTAGTCATATGCTTTTCACATACTTTCCTCCCCAAAAATTAACCGAGAAATGCTCCATGTTTAGAGTATAAATTAAGATACTATAGAAGCTGGAAAAAATGTGTATAACAAATGTCATTCTTGAGATTTGAGAATCAATCATTTATCATTTCATGTGCCTGCAGCATTCATAAATCATGAAGTTGTGCAGACTGTCTTGGAATATGATTTTACACCATAACAAATGTCTCATAAACGAGAGGTTAACTTGGCATACTTTTGAATAACAATTTCAGGTGAAAAATCAGTAAAATATCCTTTCTTGGCACGAATCCCCTCCCGAGCTGCCAGCATCTCAACGTAGCGCTGAACCTTGTCTGCTCCGATCCTGCTGGGCTCCAACAACATGCACGCTACCTCGGTGGAGCCCTTCCCGTGAAGCAGCCCCAGCGTCTGCACCATCGGCAGCCCGCCCCCTCGAGCACTCACCTTCAGAGCAATCCTCCGGGTAGTTTCCAAGTCCGTCGACATGATGGGCACGTTGTACAGCCCAACCCAGGGACGAGCCCCTACCGTGCATATCCCTCTCTCCGGAGACACCTCCTCCGGCCCTTCATCGGGCCTTTCAGGGAGAGTTTCCGGTATGGTCCAGCCCGCCCACTTGCTCTCCGTCAAGTTGGGCGTGTAATACCCCAGCTCTCGCCGGATTATGTCCAGAGCCTTGCCTGTTGGGTGAGCTGCCGCATACAGGTACACTGGCACTGCATTCATAGTTTCAACACAAAACTGATAAATATATATACCATAGGATAATAACGACATTTTTTCTCAAAAACTCGTTATGTTATCACATATATACGGTAGAATGTCAATTCTCATACACCTTTTAACTTGGGGAAATCATAGTTTCTAACTTATTTTGTGTTTTGTTTTCGCGATCTCAATTTGGGTTTACCTTTTGTTGCATTTTCCAACTACTACCATTCCATTTTTTGCACAGACTATCGTTTATCATTAAAATTAACAACGACATTAGTTTTGAATGGAAAAAGAGAGAAATGCCTTCAATAAAAGTCAATGACCTGAAGTTGAACTTGACCTTTTTTGCAATTCCCAACAATGACCTTTCATTTTTTGCTGAGGGCATTTTGGACTTTTTCCATCTAAAACTAACGTCCCTGTTAATTTTGACAACAAATGATAATCCGTACAAAAAATATAAATGCCATAGTTAAAAAATGTAACAAAAGATAAACTCAGGTTAAGATTACGAAAACAAAACTCAAAATAAGTTAGAAATGATGGTTCCCTTTGACATACTAGAGGACATTTAGAAACCTTATACTGAATTGGAGAGGTATGTATGTATAAAGCATAGTTGAGTGTAAATATAAGGAGGAACAACCTTGGAACTTGGTAGCAATGTCTTTAGCGACGGCCTTGGCGAGCCAGGCAGCGTCATCGAGGGAGGCACGAGCGAGGGGGTGGAAGAGGACGTCGTCAAGGACACCGAGGCGAGGGTGTGTTCCGGAATGCGAGTGGAGGTTGACGGCGGCATAAGCAGCCTCAGCCATGGCAATGACAGTTTGGTGCAAAGGACTGTAGACGGCAGAACCGGAGGGGCCGTGTAGCACATAGGACACAAGAGTGTACCTCACCCTGTTATACTCTCTGTCCTCGCATTTGTTAACAATCACGCTCTCCGGATTTCGCCCTCCGGCTTGCTCGATAGACTCGAGGGCCGCGCTGTTCCTTGTCTCCGATATGAACACCTTGCAGCATACTAGTCGTACCAACGACCGCTTCTTCTCTTTCTTCTCGTTCTTGTCAAAGGCACCCAACTTAATTAGTTACAGAACAAACAAATTTGGCCTGCTAATACTAATGCTAATGCTTTTTTTTTTTATCACCAATTTTTAATTTCAATCCATTATAACTAAGTGACATGATAATTCCAAACCCATCCGAAAGGAATCAACAAATCAATATCGGAAGGACACAATGTCCGTTAGAAATGGCTGTATCTCACGAGTATCAGCATTCTATAACACCTGATTGTTCAGCCAACCATTCATTTTTATTTCTCTCCACAGTAACCACAAACAAAATTCATAATCATAGATAGGGGTGAGTTTTTTCAGTACAATTTGATTTGGTAGATATTCGACTCAAACTTGTTATAATCGATTGCCATTCGTATACAATATTAAAGAGAATAACAATTCCATTATAGTTAATGTGAAAGGTTAATTACATTTTGTATCTCTATTCTATTGGTAACATATTTTTTGTACCCTTGTATTTTGTAACGTTCAATAACAGTTTCTCCGTTTTGATAATTATCATATAGTACCTTTTATGAAGTGGTCACATATCATTTAATACCCCTGATGTATTGGTAACAAAACATTTAATACATCTTATGATTTAATCATAAATCATCAAAATGACTTAAATTTGACCAATATTTTATCCAAAACATTATTAATACATACAAGTACTGAAAAAAATGTTCTCAATAGAAAAAGGTACTAAACATAATTAAACCTAATATAAATATATAATTCAACTGCCATTCTATTTTAAAATATTATCATGAGCAAGAGTAGGTGAGAAATGGATGAGATTGGACACCATTGTGCAAAAAGAAAAACACAGAAAAAAAAGTGTAAGTGGATCGGAAATCACGTGGAATCGTATAATAAAGAACAAGTATCACATTTAATTTAATTTAGCAAATATTAATTTCTTTCCAAACAATAAAAACAAATGTAATCTCAATTTTTTCTTCTAATAAGTGTTTTTTTTATATTTTTAAAAATGATAAGAGTTTTTCTCTTATTTACCGTCCAAATAGAATAAAGTGGTAAAATTTAATAGTTAAGTATAATTATATGACAAATTTTAAATTTAGTGTAGTTAAAAGAAAAGGCTTAAGAATAGATGTTTTTGTGAGATTATCCTAAAATATCTATTTATAATCCATATTTTGGATATAGATGTTATTTAGTGAAAATTTAAAATTAGAAAAGTAGAGAGTTCAATTAATCTCTTGTTGATCTTAGGAAGTTATATTCACCTAATAGCGTTGGGCTCGGTATTGAAGAAAACAAGGAGGAGAATAGTTGCATAAACAAATTTGAGTAATTAGAAAAAGGAACATGAAGAGACTAACAAAAGGATTGAAGAAGAGTGTGTTTTGGAGAAAATTATGACATAAACATGGATCGATCGAGAGAGGGATGAGATGAGAGAAATGTGGAGTTACCTTGTTGCAGTCCATGGCTTCTTCTGAGATCTTCTATTGATATGGCTGTGGATTCTGATCCATGTCCTAAGAAGAGAGAGTCAGGTCCATATATATAATATGATTTGTGTAATTAGCCATTCATGGACTCTCACATATTATCATACTTGTGATTGTGACTTGGCAGAGCTAAAGTACAAATATCCATGCACCATATGTCCCCACATCTTTATGTTTTCAACCAACAAGTACCCTTATGATTCATATCATTTCCGGATCAAAATGATGACAAAGTTTCCTACCCTGTTGAAGTTTTAAGGTTAAAAAGTCACCTCCTTTCTCTCTCAACAGAGAGACCGAACCTTAGCCTCATTTTCATCTGGTGTCGCCAGCGGTGGTGATTGTGGTTCCGATCACGACGACTGTCGGTGGGGTTCTTCCTCCCATGTGTCTGGTGCTGTCCTTTCGTCTTGGGATCTCGCCGTCACTACGACTTCCTGTCGTCCGTCGCCCCTGCACACTGCAACCCACTGCCTCCGACCGGATCTGGCCCCTATGCCGTCGCCCACAGCCATCTCCCTTGCCTCGTCGGTCAGAATCTGGTCCCCATCGCCTGACCTCCTTCCCTGGCCGCACCTGCCAACGTCTCCACCTCCCTATGAGACCCAAACACTGATGCACTTGGCTGCTTTCTTGTTCAAGTATCAGAATTTAGAAGGGTTGGAAATGAAAATATATATATGCTAAAACGGCTTTTGTATACTGCATTTTTTTATTCTAATCAATAATAGATGATCCATTACTCATTCTATATCACTTGCGGTTTGTTGTTATTATTTGTTTGTCAGTAGCTCTTAGTTTTATGCTGTATATGTACTTAAACATGGTGGTTTTTATGATTTAGATTTCAGTTATTGAATTGCATACTTCTCTTACAGGACTGATAGTGCCCTCAAGTTTGGGTGGTTTTTCCTGGCTTATGCGTTGAGCTTAATGAAGGTCTTATATGAATCTACTTGTGCATGAAAGATGTATCTAATTGTGCATTGTGTTTGTTCATTGTCCTTTTCAGTTCCACATTGGCTTTTGTGTCCTTACTGCAGTTGCGCCTCCAATTATTTTCAAAGGAAAGTCACTTGCGTATGTTGTCTCTCCTTATTTCCTCTGATTAAGCTGTATGTTGGAGTGATAAGTTCTGTCAGGAAGGCCGACCAAAAAAAGAAGATAAATTCTGTCTGGAAGCAGAATGTTGGAAATATATCTTTAACTAAAGTAGTCCGTTTTTGAGTTAAGTGGAATTCTCACTATACAACGCTGACACAGTTTTATTTATCAAACTACAACTCAGTTGTCTTAACCTTTTATATTAGTAAATTGGTATCACAGTTGAACTCAGCAACTGAGCTGGAGGATTTGGGATTCCTTGGCTGATGGATATATAGAGTTTTTCAGATTTGGAGAAGACGGGAGATAGGTGCAGTAGGAGCGCTTGAAGAAGAGCTTCATCCAGACACCACTTGAGATAGAAAAGTGAAAACTACTGTATATTTGGGAAGGACGCGCCGTCGTCTCATAACTTGTTTTTTTTTTCCAATCCAGTGACCCAAAATCACCACCCCAACTCGTATTGGGAATGAAGGCTCTTCAACCCAGCTTCTCGACCAACTCAAAGAAATTTAACTGTGTAACTCTGAAACTTAACGGTAGATAAACGAAGTTTTGTCAATAATTTCATGAGTTGATTAGATTCAATTATGTTGTTGATAAACTTATAATGAACTGTTGTGCTATGTTGAACTGTATTGGTAAAAGAGCTTACAACATACATTTGGTTGGCATAGCATACATATGGTGATAGAGAATTTCACTGTGTCTCGACCCTTTGGCTTACTAGAACAGAATCTGATTCCTGTGTATATTGTTTTGTATATAAGTACATTAATTATATAGCTGAGAACTTAATTTCTGAAAAGGAAAAAAAACCTCTGTTACTCTGCTTGAGAACCAAAGTCTTAGTTTAACTCAATATCTGAATTTCAGAAATAATCGTAAAACCGATAACTTAGGGAGAAGTGGAATGGTGCTTCTCAAGGAATGTTTATGTCTCTACCCAAAAACATTTATAGAGCTGAGTTGCTAAAATTCTCTTACCAGGCGACTGCAAAAAGAGAAGCTGAGGATGAATATCCTTGTTGGAGAAAGCGTCAAGGACTGACGTCACACCAAGTGTGCCGACGCGAGGTACGCCAATGGATTCATCGTCGAAAAACTCGGCCGGATCGCTCCACCGTAGGATACCTTGTGGCAGTTGTGGGTCTGTGAGGGGTGGAGACGCGAGCGGAGAAATAGGAAAAACGTTTAGCCCACGTAGTCACTTCAAAATTTCACTGAAAATATGGAGGTTGTGGCTCCTGGGGGTTGAAGGAGATTCAATCCAACTCTATTACGCGGCTGCAAGAAGATGAAAAGAAAAAAAAGGGTTCTGTTTTCTTGTGTTTTGGGCTGTAATGCTTTTATCCTTGTGCTTAGCCCAACGAAAGGTGGATCAGCCCAGCACACAGCACATGAGAAACACGCGGGTCTGCCAGCCGAGCGGGTCAGACCGCGGGTCGTAGCTGTTGGAGCGGGTCACATGCAATGAGGCTGGTCATCCGACTCGACCGGACAGTTTAAAACAGGGTTTTTTGCATTATTGGGTTTGTTGGGCTGTAATGTTTTTACTTTTGCGCAGGCCCAAAACAAGGATCTACTGAGGAGTCTTGGGCTTCAGCGCCAGTTGATGACTGGTTCCAATCCCTGCGTTGATTTATGAGGTAAATCATCTGTAATCACGGCCTGTACTCATGTCAAAAGGACTGATTACCAACAAAACGGAAGATAAAAGAGCCTTTGGGTGGGAAATCATGTGACTTAGGAGTTGTCATCACATGCTCATGAAAATGCAGTCAATTGGTTACCACGTCAAGTAAGTATTCTATTATGCACACATAAGATTGTTATATTTATATAAAATCTTAAACTTGGCCTGTGAGGCATGACAGTTTTATTAAAGCTCTAATTATAATTCAAGCTTCCTTACTTGAGATATAAATTGGAGACTTAAAAAGCTCACAATCTGAACGGTAGAGATTGAATTTGGAGGACTCGCCATTCATATATATATACACACACACGATGTATTTGTGGTGCCACCAACCTAATGCACCCACTACTCCTTAGAGAGACGAATACGATCCCCGAGCTTGAGCTATAATAATGAATCGTTGAATGGATACGAGGTACGATTCTTCATATTATTTGATGATGAATTGGCTTGAGATAGATAGATATGGCATTCACCATTTTATTACTCTTGATAGTAATGCTTATGATCTAATAGTTTTGGTAATCCACTGAAACTAGTTTATACATATAAGATTGTGGGAGTCTGTTGTATATATGTGTGCAGTTCTTATGGTTTCAGAATACGATGAAACCAGGGCTTGCTCTTCAATCAAGTAAGTGATTGTATTTCATTAATATGTTCGTTGGAGTATAATTCTTAATTTGAATTATTTCGTTCATATTATTTGCTCATTATTTTTGGATATCGAGACTCCAAAATTAAGGATAAAGAAGCATCTGATAAAGGAAATACTTTCCTATATGATTGAAACAATTGGGTTTCAAATATGATGAACTTTGTGGTTTTAAAGTTCAGATCTTTCCGATGAAATGTGGGGGGGATTGTGGGGTTGTTCGGGTAAATTAAACCACCAAGAAAACTATTGATCGTTTTCATTAGTTAGCCCTTAATAGCGTTGTACCCGTTATTGCTCATATGCATGTATAGTCTATGGTGTGACAATTTGCATGCTAGTACCTTCATTCTATTATTTATGTTGACGAACATAGAAGGTAGTGAAAGGCCTAGATTAAGAAATTCTAGGGAGATGAATTTCCAATAAACATTGTGAGAAATGTTTACATTACGGGCAATCTGATTCATATATGTATTATGAATTTATATACATAGGCTAAATGATTATTGGCCTATGTTGGTGACATGTTAATTTGGTAGTAATGTTGTTGTGAACAAAACCAAATCTTCATGATAATTTGGTAGTAATGTTGTTGTGAACAAAACCAAAGAAATCTTCATGATAATTTTGGTAGTAATGTTGTTGTGAACAAAACCAGAGAAAATTTCATGTTAATTTGGTAGTAATATTGTTGTGAACAAAACCAAAATCTTTTGTCATCAAAGAATAATGTCTGAATGAGACGAAAAGGCTTATTCAAATTAGACACTTTGTGGTGTAGAAACTCCTAAAAATTAGTGAGTAATTTCCTTAGACTACGTACGAAAGAAAGCAAGCTAATTCTTTCACTAAGGATCAACCAAGGAGAGTATTCCTTGATGTGTCGAAAGGGATGGGGCTCAAGCCCACATGTCAAGAAAGTATGGATGATACAAGTTAGCGGTCATATGCAGCCATACTAGTCTTGATGCACTACATCTCTCATTCCTATGACACTAGTAGTGCTTAATGATCTATTGGTGCTTGTGAGATGCACTTAATAGATTGTAATACATAACCAGTTTTGGTGGTGCTATAGAGACGCATTTGATGGATTATGTTGACAGGATGGACTTTATGTTCTTAATAGCTTAGACTCAATGAGTCAGTGCTAGTGAGAAGCACTTAATGAAGCTACCTACGTGTGTGTGATGGTGGGCCGCCATCTATGAAAGACTTGGGTTAAGTCTTCCTAGAGCATTCATTAGACCAAAAATATACGCATGGCCTTTAATAGCGTTCTTGATAGTATCGCGGAACTTATGGAATTTTAAGGTTTGATATGTGTTATAGGGCGTATCAACCGAAGCTGAACAAATTCAAGACTTAGTTCATTTGTTCTAAGTAAGTTGTTACCCTATATCACTAACGTGTCAATTCAAATCGAAAGATATTGACACTTAAGTATCCAATCATAAACTCTTTCAATACTCAGGAATTTCTTTATCCTTTTCCTTCTGTATATGTCTGGAACTTTTATTGCATTTTGTGGGGGATTGTTGGAAAAATACAATTAAAAGGAATTTAATTGAATTCAATTCAATTAAAAGAGATTTAATACACCTAAATATAGTTAATGAGGTTTAGTGGGTAGCATTGAAATTCCCTTAATGCCCCTCCTCATTTCCTATATATATATCACCTTTTGTCTATCATTTCAATATGAATATGATATAATCTCTATTCTTTCTAAACATATCCTGAGTATTGTTTCTGTAAGTTCCGGGGCTTAATTCGTGAGTGGGCACGGATCGAGCTAGCAACTGTGTGAACTTTGGGGAGCAACCGGTTAATTGATCGCCACCGAGGTCAATCGGGCAAATTGCTTTCAATTCAATGGCCTCCATACCACGCCACAGTTTCAATCCGCAAATCCGATAAGTTTTTCTATTCTCAATCTTGTTATACGACAATTATTTCCAACACTCCGGACTTGCAGAGCTGGAGGATTTGGGATTCCTTGGCTGATGGATATATAGAGTTTCTCAGATTTGGAGAAGACGGGAGATAGGTGCAGTAGGAGCGCTTGAAGAAGAGCTTCATCCAGACACCACTTGAGATAGAAAAGTGAAAACTATTGTATATTTGGGAAGGACGCGCCGTCGTCTCATAACTTGTTTTTTTTTCCCAATCCAATGACCCAAAATCACCACCCCAACTCGTATTGGGAATGAAGGCTCTTCAACCCAGCTTCTCGACCAACTCAAAGAAATTTAACTGTGTAACTCCAAAACTTAACGGTAGATAAACGAAGTTTTGGATGTTATATTCCTAACCTATCTTTTTTTATGAAATCATAATAACTGATTATAAAAAAATATTGAAAAACTAACGAAGTCTGTCAAAACCGCCAATATCCGCTAGTTAACCTTGTAAAATGTTAAGTTTTCCCTAAAAAATGGCAAACGAAGCTCTCTCTTTTTCATCTCGGACCAGATGCAAGAAAGGATTCGTTCTTTTTCCTTCTCGCAATTTACAGACCATACCTTATTTTTTTAAGAGAAAACTTGACACTTCGTATAGTTAGTTAACGGACCTTGATGAATTTAATTAGTTTTGATAATTTTTGATAGTTGACTGTTATGATGTCAGGAAAAAAAATCGACTAAAGATATAACGTCAAAATATACCATAGTACAATGATTTGAAATAAGATTATTCCAAATTTAATCAGCAGGAGGTGAATACTCTTCAAACCAGACATGGAGAACGAGAGAAGGGGTGAGACGAGAAGCTCTCCTCCCAAACGTATACTTTATTTGTTTTTTTTTTAATCAAAATGACATATTTAGTCATATGTTTTTTAAATATTTTCCTCTCCAAAAATTAACAAAGAAATACTCCATACTTAGAGTATAAATTAAGATACTATAGAAGCGTTTGGCCAAAAATGTCTTGAGCCCCTCCCCAAACGTACTCTCTGTCTTGCCAACGTCTATTCATTTTCCTTCTTCGTTTTCAAGACGGTGACTATGATGACCCAATCCTTCCTCCTCCTCCTCCTCCTCCTCCTAACCGTCGGACATCACCGGATCTCACCTCCCTCTTTTTCTCCAACCCGCCTCCACCTTATTTTCTCTTTGCCCACCACAACCCACATCGTCCTATCTCCAGCCCCATGGATTCGTTTTCAACACCCTCAAAACCTACAAACTCCCCAACCAAAATTCTATCTCTACCACCTCTCCTTCTGACCTCAGTCGGAACCGGAACAACGCAATAAAGCCTCAATCTCACTCTCTATTTCCATTTTGGCCTTCTGCAACACCATTCAAGGGGAAAATGGTGGAAGGAACTCTCCAGGACGAACCTCCACACCCTCCCAAAATGCCACTACACCTTTGCATCCTTACCCAACCAAACTGGAGGTGGTCCAAGAACGATTAACAAGGGTTTCGGTCTCGAAATCCATTCGGGATGCCTACAAAGAGGACGACGTGGTGCTTACTATTCAGGTGAACACGGCGCCACGGGCGGATGACACTTGCTTCAAATACGCATTAGTTGGCCGTCTCCTCGAGGATAAAAATGTAAGACCTCACACCCTTTGTTCTGCTATTGCAAAGGACTGGAAAGTGGAGAAACTGGTGTTTCAGCCACTTACGGAGAAGATTATAACATTCTGAAAGCTCACCCCCTTTATTACTATTTTACAGGTTTCGATCGTGAGTTGGTTTAGAGGACGTCTCAGAGCTGGGGAGCCTGGCGAGAGTCTTTAGTTTTGGGATCTCATAGAGACGTACTTCCTTTTGTATTAAACTCTTTACTATTTTGTTTTCGAGCTTTGACTCGCGTTACTAAAATTGTTGGTTTTGAAATTATGATTGGAGACTTATCCCGTTTTAGTTCGTTTTATTTATTGTTATTTTAGTTCACGTCTCGAGTCCGGTCAAAACCAGATTTGGGGCATGACAGAAGAACAGAGGGAGATATGTTCCCCAGCCAACAAGCTTCCCAAGGCGAAACCTCAAGAGCAATGCCCATCATACTCAATGACACCCTCCCAACGTAGCTCGGGTCCCATCTAGACAGGCCATGTCCCTTGGGGTGATCGGTGGACCTTAACCAAGATTTTTTATAAGGGAGAAAGTAGTACGGGAGCTTCGAGCACGCTATTGCTGTGAAAACGGACTTTCCATCAGTTGGTGTACTCTCTCTCGGATGGTGATTAGTCGGAGGGGACCCAATCTGTTTCATCGACAAGGGCTGGAAAACAGCCTCGTTGGGAATTATGATAAGTGTCAAGGAGGTTGGGGGCTAGGAGTTTCAACCTCGCAACGGAGCCCGGGTCCCATCTAGATGGACCATGTCCCTTGGGGGTGATCGTATCCGCCCCTCCGCGAGCCAGGACAACCACCTTCACCGGTATTTAGTTTCGCGGTGTTGGTTTAGAGCACGTATCTTTAGTCTCTTTTAGGTTCTACACCGGGTTGTAGAAGTTTTAGTTTTTTTATCCATGTGTGTTGGATCACCTTCTCATGTTTAGAGAAGGGGATTCTAAACTTTTCTTTAGTTTGTTTCGGGTTGTATCTCTATACTATATTTGATTTTGTTGTACCGGATATATGTTTTTTTTTCTTGATTAATCGAACTCATACCCCTTTTTCAAATAAAAAGATACCATAGAAGCGGGAAAAAAAGTGTGTATAACAAGTGTAGTAAACTATAATTTTCCGAGTAAAATGTCATTCTTGAGATTTGAGAATCAATCATTTATTATTTCAAATGTGTATGTTGCAGTCATAAATCATGAAGTTATGCAGACTGTCTTGGAATATGATTTTACAGCATAACAACTCAGAATTAGTGTCTCATAAACGAGATGTTAACTTGACATACTTTTCAAGAACAATTTCAGGTGAAAAATCAGTAAAATATCCTTTCTTCACATCAAGCCCCTCCCGAGCTGCCAGCTTTTCAACGTAGCTCTGAACCCTGTCTGCTCCAATCCTGTTGGGCTCCAACAACATGCATGCTACCTCGGTCGAGTCTTTCCTGTGAAGCAGCCCCAGCGTCTGCACCGTCGGCAGCCCGCCCCCTCGAGCACTCACCATCAGGGCAATCCTCCGGGTAGCTTCCAAGTCCGTCGACATGATGGCCACGTTGTACAGCCCAACCCATGGACGAGCCCCAACCGTGCATATCCCTCTCTCCGGAGACACCTCCTCCGGCCCTTCATCAGGGAGACTTTTCGGTATGGTCCAACCCGCCCACTCGCTCTCTGTCAAGTTGGGCGTGTAATACCCCAGCTCTCGCCTAATTATGTCCAGAGCCTTGCCTGTTGGGTGAGCTGCCTCATACAGGTACACTGGCACTGCATTTATTATCCGTTATCACATACACATCTGGTAGAAGGTCAATTCATTCTCATGTATAGAGTATAGACTAACGATAACTCCAGAAAATAACAGTTCTTTGATTTTCATTTTCAGATTCTACTTTTCAAGACTTATTTTCTCACATCCTAACACATTTAGTAAAAACTAATGCTAATAGAATGTAAAAAATAAGTTACCACACTATTAGGATGTGAAAAAATAAGTCAAAATAGTATAATATGAAAATAAAAATCTAAGAACGGTTGTTTCCTGGAGAAACCCCTCTAGACTAATAGTTGAGTGGAAATATAACCTTGGAACCTGGTAGAGATGTCTTTAGCGACGGCCTTGGCGAGCCAGGCAACATCATCGAGGGAGGCGCGAGCGAGGGGGTGGAAGAGGATGTCGTCAAGGACGCCGAGGCGAGGGTATGTTCCGGAATGCGATTGGAGGTTGATGGCGGCATAAGCAGCCTCAGCCATAGCAATGACAGTTTGGTGCAAAGGACTGTAGACGGCAGAACCGGAGGGGCCGTGTAGCACATAGGAGACAAGAGTGTACCTCACCCGGTTATAATCTCTGTCCTCGAATTTGGTCACAATGACGCTCTCCGGATTTCGCCGACCGGCTTGCTCGATGGACTCGAGGGCCCTTCTGTTCCTTGCCTCCGATATGAACACCTTGCAGCATGCTAGTCGTAGCAACGACTGCTTCTTCCCCTTCTTCTCGTCCTTGTCAAAGGGACCCAACTTAATTAATTCAAAATTCAAAACCTATCCGGAAGGAATCAACAAATCAATATTGCAAGGAGACAATGTGGGTTGTTAGGATAAGGCCGGGCCCAGAAATGGCTGTATCTAACGAGTCACGAGTATCAGCAATGGCACCCAAATTTAAGTTCTATAACACCTAATTGTTCAACCAACTATTCATTTTCTACACAGTAACCACAAACAAAATTCATAATCAAAGATACAAGAACACAGTTTTTTCAATACACAGTTTGATGTGGTAGATATTTGGCTCAAACTTGTTATAATTGATTGCCATTCGCGTACAATATTAAAGAAAATAACAATTCCATTTGTTCATGTGAATGTGTAATTCAATTGCCATTCTATTTTACAAATATTATCATGAGCAAGAGTATTGGGTACTACTAACTTCAAAAATTGAAGTAAAGTTCCACCAATTGGGATTAATTTTTAATTTTTGAGAAACACGTTGGATGAATTTGAGAAAAAAAAATGAAAAGTCATAGACAAAACTGCAAAAAGGACAGTAAGAAGTGGATGAGATTGGACATCACTTGTGCAAAAAGAAAACACAGAAAAAAAAGTGTAAGTGGATCGGAAATCACGTGGAATCGTATAATAAAGAACAAATATCACGTTTAATTTTTTTAATCTAGTAAAAATTTAAGATTAGAAAAGTAGAGAGTTCAATTAGTCTCCTGTTAATCTTAGGAAGTCTTATTTACCGAGTAGCGTTGGGCTTTGTATGGAAGAAAACAAGGTTGAGAATAGTTGCATAAGCAAATTTGAGTAATTAGAAAGAGGAACATGAAGAGACTAACCAAAAGATTGAAGCGTGTGTTTCAGAGAAAATTATGACATAAACATGGATCGATCGAGAGAGGGATGAGAGAAATGTGGAGTTACCTTGTTGCAATCCATGGCTTCTTGTGAGATCTTCTGCTGCTATGGCTGTGGATTCTGATCTGTGTCTTGAGAAGAGAGAGTCGGGTCCATATATATATAATATGATTTGTGTAATTAGCCGTTTATGGACTCTCACATATCATCATACTTGTGATTGTGACTTGGCAGAGCTAAAGTACAAATCATCATGCACCATATGTCCCCACATCTTTATGTTTTCAACCAACAAGTACCCTTATGATTCATATCATTTCCGGATCAAAATGATGACAAAGTTTCATATCCTGTTGACAAAACCAGGATTTTCATATATATTTGATCTTGCTTTATGTAATTTAATTTAATATAATTCGGATTTTTGTCAAAACCACAAGTTTTCAATGTACCTGCTGGCCTTGGTCTTGGTTTACAAATTAAAAAAATTAATTGCTGTTCATAGTCTCTCCCATAGTATACAGTTCAACCTCTTCTTGATTTTCTTTTTTGCTTTAACAAAATTAACCGAGAAGCCTTGATTGGAAGGCTGCTATAATGGATGCTCTAAGAGCAACTACATCAAGGTGGCGTTCAGACGAGGCCGGGGCGGGAGCAGAAGGGAGAGAGGGTTCGGGTTCGGGGTTCGGTCGGTGTGGGATGCTAGACGCGCGGGGCGTGAGGGGCTGAGGCTGGTGGGGTTTGGGTCCAGGTTCGGGGGGCCGAGGCGCGAGGCCATTTTCAGCCCCCAACCTTGCGCCTCTCTCCCTCGGAGCTGGCCACTCCGGTGGTGACATGTGGTCCGGCCGGAAAAAAAAAACAAATGCCGCTAATTGGAGAAGAAGTACAGTGTAGGTTTTGTTTTTTTCTGCGTTAACGAAGAAGAGGGGGGCAAGTGATCGTGGAAATTAGGTTAGTATAGATTGTACTAATTAGTATTAATGGAAATTAGTATTTTTTTTAAGTAACCGTGCAATATATTCCTTTAAAAGAGTTAATACATGTCTGACATCCCTGACGGGACAAACACAATAACCTTATCTACTGAGAAAAAGCGTAAGACGTTTTGTTGAAATGCCAGAAAGGCGACCTGAAACTGATAACCAACCCAATGACCTAGGAAAGTAAGAAAATAACCAAAACTAACCAAACTAGGACCGAAGTGACCTAACAACCACCTCCTAAAAACAGACCGAAAATTAAGATCGACAGACGAAACACTGCTCAAGGTAGGGCCTAATTGCCGCTGGGTCGCCCGAGGACGAAACTCTTCTTGCGCTATAAAACCGAACTTGTAACCATCAGTCGAGAAGGTTGACCAGGGTATCCTCAGGGAATCCTCCTTGCCCCTGAGCCCTGCCAGCGGATTCATGTGACTCGGCGGGGCTGAAACCCAGCCCTCGCCCGAATTGTGGCTCGCTGGCCACTCTTCTCCTCTGGTTCTGTCACCGGCACCAGAAATCCACCCCTCCCTCCTCCCCTGAGAGAGGATGATGGCATTCCAATAGGGCGAGAGTCGAGAAAACCCTGACCTCTTCTACCGAACCCTCCCCGATCATTCCCCTGGCCCGTAGCAATCGAACCAGTAGAGAACCTCCCTGGAGGACTTAGTCCCCACCCAGGGCCGGGGCCCGGGTTAGGTAATGGGTCCAGGGATACTCTGGCCCTCCACCCCCGATACCCGTCCAGATTAGGTAATGGATCCAAGGACAAACGTTCCCATCCTTGCTCATCGGCTACCCTTGACCACCCTAGGTACCGTGCTCCCCGAAGATGCAGACTAGACTCCGGCGCTGTAGACCTCCCGGACAAGCCTCGGCGGGTCATCGGACAGGCCCCGATCGGGAAGCGAGAGTGGGGTGGCCGGCCCGCCGTGCATTTAGCAGGCCAAACCCGATTGCTCCGGTACTCTACGGAAGGAAAAAAAAACCCTGTCGCCTATCCCGACTCATGAGACCTCCCGAACAGAACCCTAGGTCGGATCATCCCTGCGTCTCGAGGACCCGCCCAGGACAGGAAGTACGACAGATGGATCCATGGCTGGCACCCACATCCTCCCCTCTCCATCGGACCCAAAGCAAGGTCATGGGTCAGTCGTTCCTCCCGACCCCGCACCCGTGGAAATCGAGAAGATGAGAAAGTCCAAGCAGGGAAATGAATCCGACGCCCGCACTCCCCTCACAGCCCCGGACCCAGAGCAAGGTCATGGGTCAACGAACCAGCTACCAGACGTGGCCCTGTGGCTCCTCGGCCCCATGAGAAGGTCCAGGGGTATTCCCTCGCAAAACCCCGCCGTGTGTGAGGAGAGCTCGGATGTCCCCGCCAACAAAGGTCCACCAGATGAGCGTCTCTTTTGTGCCGCATGGAAGACGATAGAGCAAAGGATGTCATGCCTGATGGAGGATTAAAAAACAATGCCTCCGGCTCAGGCTTCGAGGGGGTACGCATGACTACAAGGAAGGATGGGACAGAAAGAGAAACGGCGCCGACAGGATGTCGGCGGCAGGCGCATACGCAAAGGTAGGGTAGGCTAGGGTTTGACTCGACAGACGCGAGGAGAGGGGTCTCGATAGAGGCGAGCAGATTTTCTTAATTATTATGACTAATATAATGGAAATTAGTATTAATTGGGGCAATTAGTATTAATTAGTATAAATTAGAATTCGTATTAATGATAATTAGTATTAATGGGAATTAGTATTAAAAGGTAATTAATTTTTAAAATAAAATTGATTTTTTAAATAGAAATATGATTTTTTTTTTAAATCTGATTTAAAAATTAATTTGTTAAAAATAAAAATGTCAAGGCCCGCTCGGATCTGGGATAAATCGACTTTGACTGACATGATGCATTGTTGTATCATTCTACATAATATAATCGTGGAGGACGAACGCGAACGATGGAATCGGCAACTTCAAGAAGACCTTATGTAGCATATATGGAATCGACCGGGAGGGACTTACAACTCCGACGATTCGGATGACTGATAATTCCTTGGTTTAATGTTATGTATTTTTTTAGTTATGTATTTTTTTTAAGTTATGTACTTTTTTAATTTTGTATTTTATTAATGAACATTTATTTCTATTTATGAACTTTTATTTCTATTTTATTTAGTAGTTGTTGATTTAAAAATAACGTTAACAGATTCGGTTAAAACCTTAATTAATTAACAGTCAGCATTTCTTAAAACCCTATCCCCCATACTTGCCCCTCTGATGTGGAGCACACTCTGTTTTAGGGGGCGGGGCTGAACCCTGCCCAGTCAACATAGGGTTCAGCCTCAGGCCTCAGGGTTTCAGCCCCCCTGATGTAGTTGCTCTAAGAGCATCTACATTAACGGGGGCTTGATGGCGAGGCCAGGGTAGGAGCAGAAGGGGATTGGGGTTCGGCCTCGGGGTTCGGTCGGTGTGGAGAGAGGGGCGTGCGGGGCTTGAGGGGCGCGGGCTGATAGGTGGGGCTTCGGGTTTGGGCTGCCGAGGCGCGAGGCCTTTTTCAGCCCCGCAACCCCGAGACCCTCTGCCTCTCCTCTGGCCAGTAGGCCGGTGACACGTGGCCTGGATGAAAAAAAAAAATATTGTTGCTTAGAGCAACGGTCGGCAACGGCTATATCAATTTTTTTAAAAAAGTTGAATACAAAATACATTAAAAAACACTTCTTCAACCACTATAAACACCCATCACCCATTTCATCAAATCCACACAATAAACTTCTAAATTCTCTCAAACCTCACTCTCTCAAATTCATATTGTCTTTGCAAAATCCGATCGACAATGTCTGACGACGATTTCACTCAACCTCCGGAACACCAAGTTTTCAATACGGGGGAGGAGGACAACACCAATCAACAAGGTGCGAACACCAATCAACAAGGTGCGACCACCAATCAACCCGGGTCGACTTACCTACAGATGTTGCAAACCGGTTTCACCCCAACCGATGGTTGGAACCCTAAGGCGTTCAACCAATACATGGCCTCTATTTGGGGCCAAGGTAATTTTATGAATTATAATTTTATTCATTTCATTAATTAAAATATTAATCATTTCATTAATTTAAATTTTATTTTTGTTCAATTGTAGTTAAATTATATGTATAATTTTAATTATGCATGATCAAAGTTTGAATTATCCATTTTTAATTGTAATTAAAATTTAAATGTCAACGTAGGTTGAATAGGACAACCGGCCTACCCAACGGGACAGCCGCCCAATCCAATGGGACAACCGCCCAATACAATTGGACAACTGCCCAATACAATTGGACAACTGCCAAACATGACTGAGGTATTCAACCGCCAAATATTCGACCCTTACAACACGGGGGGCAACTATTTCGGCCAACAACAATTCTCGATGTCGGTCGCCACCGGAACCCGCCTGTCGTCTACTTCATCATTTGTGGGACCGAGGACCCGGGGGACAGTAGAAAGGCGAACCAAATGCCCCCTGAAGTGGATATGCTCCTGATCAACGCCTGGCTACACACAACACACGACTCGTCACCAGAACCTCTCAAGATGGGAACAAGTTCTGGAGCACGGTGAAAAGGCGTTTTTGCAAAGCTGGGAATTACCCGAACAATCAGTGGACGTTGCAAGCCGTCAAGAGCCATTTCAACAAAAGTGCTGCAAGAGTCAGGCGGTATATCACACTGATGAGGAAAGAGAGGGCTTAGGTAGGTCATAGCGGTTAGAACGAAGAAAAGTTTAGGGAGCGGGTGATGGAACTCTATCAAATCCACATCATGCCTCTCAAACACGAGCCGAAGATTTTCAAGCTCCACCACTGGATACTGCCGTTGGAAAATGAAGACAAGTTATGGGAAGATGAAGGCTAAGTCGGGGTAATTCGACGACGATTGGACGAGTCCGGCAGTTATAGCAGCACAACCCTGCCCACTTCACTCCCCACCGACGATGATAATGTCACACATTGAAGTGGTGTCGAACAACCAGCCGGAGGGTCAAGTTCCCCAATCGGTCCAAGTTCTCCATACAGAGGTACAATTTCCCCAACCGGACGTCAAAGTTCCCCAACCGGGGGTCCAAGTTCCCCAATTGGCATGCCGCCTCCACGAGAACATCCCAATTGATAATAAGGCCGCGAAGAGGAAGGGTATGATGGACAGAGCATCGTATCTCGTCCAAATGGATTAGGGGAGGTGTGAGAAGGCGAAGCTTACCGTGACTCTTGACCAGAAAATTGATAATATATGCAGGAAGTTAAAGATATGAAGGCTACGGACACGTCCGATTTTACCCCGGAACAGAAGGAGCATCATTTGGAAATGATGCAGGTATGGATGACTCAAATTCGAAAACTTCGTAAACAAATCAACCACATTAATGGGGATGTCTAATTATGTAAATTTTTTAGTTATGTATCTTTTATAAGTTATGTACTTTTTAAATTTTGTATCTTATTAATGAACTTTTATTTCTATTTTATTTAGTAGTTGTTGATTAAAAATAACGTTAACAGATTCAGTTAAAAGCTTAATTAATTACACAGTCAGTATTTCTGAAAACCTTACCCCTCTTATGTGCAACACACTCTGTCTTAGGGGGCAAGGGACTGAACCTTTCCCAATCAACAAAAAGTTCAGCTTCAGGCCTCAAGGTTTCAGCCCCTGACGTGGATGCTCTAATTAATTAAGTAAAATATTCACAAACAGTCAAAGACCAAATGCATCTCGTTATCTACATGACTGCTTGTATCTATTGGCATCATACACTCGTCCCCTCCCCTTAGTGCAAAACTTAGAGCATCTCTAATGATGGATGAAACTTTCACTCTTTCCGTTAACATGACCTATAAGTGTTTTTAAATTCATAAAATACTAATAGTGCATGTGCATATCTCAGGATGAGAAAGTCAAATCTCAATTTGTTTTTGTCAATTACGTACGTATTAAGATGACACATAGACAGGACATATACACTATCATTTTTTTAAATTATCATAACGAGTAGTTGTTTGGTTATGATCAATTCATGTGGATAATCGTTTATAATTAGTATTCTATAAGGATATCTATCTATAAGGGAAAATATATATACACTCATTTGGGCCCATTTCATTTGGATATCTTATTATGGGACCAACTAATAATACACATCTTAACTTGTATCACACTATAGGGATGAAAAAATAACTCAAATGTGACGAGTATCCGACGTATCTTATTCAATCGGGTAGGATATTGATCGGGTATTATTTTAATCGGATAGAGTATTATTTGTTGATCATGTACGGGTAGGGTTTGGGTTTGGGTTTACCCGACCCAATCTTATAACACATATATTTATTTATTTATATTATATGCATAAATAAGTTCACATTATAAACCTAATAACAAGTCACTTCCAATTAAAAAGTTGTATGGTCATAACCAGTGGCGGATTTAACTTTTCTAGTGAGGAGGGACACCAATTTTTTATATAATAAATAACGTTAAAATAATTTTTTTATAAGCGAAAACTTATTGAAACTCTAATCTCTGAGAATGAGAATAGGGTATAGTAATCCACAGAAAGGGATTACCTTAATACAAAAACATGATCGAAAAACGATCTGAAACCAACTTGAAAGCAAACATACTTTCAAGGAAAACAATAGTTCTATACAAGCCACCTAAACAGCAAAAGCCACTCAGCCTAACAACACAAAGCTGGAAAAAAAAAAATAAACACACCTAAGTGAGTACAAGAACAAATGATCAACCACTGGGATACTGAAATAATAATATTCTATTTTGAAAATATGTAAAATACTTTCATACTAATATGATTGACAAGAACTCTTTTGTATATATTTTATTCGCACTTGATCTCCAATATTTAGAGGATAATGTAGAATGAATGATCTCTCTTTTCCAAATATGTTTCAAGACTTTTATAATTAAATTCTAAACTTGTTCGACCGTTTTATTACTTTTCTCAAAAAGACCGCTGTATAATTTTGTAGATTTCCCATTCTTCTGTTATAATTGATGGAGTCCGATTTTTTTTCGAAATATTTCTTCACGACTGTAATGTTTTTGTAGAGAATTAATCTCAAAACTTGAGTTAATGTAAATAATGTTTTAAATAAGAATGAGTTTTTATAGACTAATTAGAATTAAGAGATTAGAAAATATAGAAATATAAAATAATCTGAATAAAATATTAAAAAATACAAAGACAACCAACAATAATACACGGACCTAGTTTCCAATTGGAATTAAGTTAACTTACTGTAATTAAGAAACAGACAAAAAAATGTAAATATGAGGGCTGGGTATCATTACAAAACTTCAGTAACCACAAACACTAAAACTGAATTTTTTAACAGTTAAGGAGGGGCACAATTATAAGACTAACATAAATATGGGTACTCAAACTGAATTTTTAGAAAATTGAGGGGGGCACGTGCCCCCGGGCCCTACATACATCCGTCACTGGTCATAACTCATAAATCCATAATACCACACAATTTATTTATGTTTATTGACCATCTATTTTTTTTTAAAGGGATTACTTTTGCTTGATTGTTACTTGATTTTAGGGTTGTTATATGTTGAAATTTGAGATGCGGAAAATTTTCTAAATTTTCATAATTTTAACTACTTAAATTTATATGAAATGATTACTTAGTTCTCAATTTCTTATAATACACATGTCATATGAACGAGTCGGGTAGGGTAACACCCGATCCGAACGGATAGAGATCGGGTAGGGTATTGACCAAAAATAGATTAAATACGGGTATTGGGTATGAAAATCGAGTTGGATACGGGTATCACAAAACTCAATCCATATCTTATCCATTGCTATCCCTATCAATTTAGCCTTTATGGAGTGACTAAGTAAGAAAAAAAAAGAGAGGAGACAATTGAAGTATGATTAATCACAATAATTAAGATTTACCAAAACAAATAAAGGGCGAAGTAATGACTTAACTCATGAGAGTTAGAAATCATGAGTTAAGAAAATGACTTAACATAAAGCAAAGCTGATAATACTTCGGCAGCTCTATAGGAATAGAAGCTTCAACCCTATGCACAACGTTGACTCGAATGATAAGCAATGACTACATTTAAAAAGACTAAGAGTCTCATATCAGAAAAACGTGAAACAAAAGACCGTCTTAAACAACCAGTTTAGACCTCCACCTGCGTGTTCGAGGATGGGTTGGACTTAAATAGAGACTCGCATAGAGCTGTTTTGCAGGAACCAATCTTATAAAAGTTGGCATGTATACATTACTTTCATAAGGGAAACAACGTTGGGAAGTATTCATCATGTAAAACTAGAGTGTAACAAATATTAGGAACCTTGCCACCAAACACAAGGTCAAACTTGTATGATAGGATTAAGCAGGCAAGCAAGAAAGTCTCTACCTCAGTAGATAATTAAACAAGCATAAAATCGAACCGTTCAGAAAAGATATATGCTTCACAAATTTTGAAATTTATCATATCGAATCAGTGTAGATCTATAAAGAAAGCAAAGCCTAAACGTCTCCGTGCAAATGAAGAGCCAAGCATGAATAATGAAAAGACTCAAAACGCCATATTCAGAACTGAATGGGAACAAAAACTATGAAACCGCATACCAGGAATTGTGGCATGTTATGTTTATGTTAGTTGACAATTAGATGGCACATGCTTACACTTGTTACTTACTTAAAGCTAGACGATATCTTATGCCTAAAACAATGCCAGAAAGCATAACCTCCTTTCTTCCACTTTACTACATTAAAACCTATTCAATACCTGAGGAGCTTGAGTCATGAGTTGTACCATGCTCAATACCTTAATTATACAGTGAAATTATTTTAGTATGCAAAAATTAGATATAAAACCAATGATAAATTTGAACTGTTACATTATATGTAAATTAATCTATATATTTTGTTGTATATTTTTTCATGTGGGAGATATCTTGACTTGCAAGTCTTTTTAGACCTTTTCATAAGCATATCTCGTTTGATATCAAATCATAAATGTTCATTCCCTTTTACACCAAGCAAGAAAAATGTTCATGTTCATGGCACAACATTAATGGCCACTTTTTAATATGAAATAAACTGTTGAAAAATAAAACAGAGTACATTAAACAAAAAAAAAACGTTTACAAAATCAATAAACAGGGGTTGAACATGACAAGTCCCAGGGGCATAATGGTAAAAGAGCAAGAATGAGCTCCCAGGGGCATTGTGAACTCCGCTCCCCAGTGGAAACAGAGTAGTTGGGTGGTTCCTTTTCCATGAGGACTCAGACTCAGACTCAGACTCACTCTCACTCTCACTCTCACTCTCACTCTCATCCACCATAAAAAGGAAGGATTGGTTGCTTCTCTCTCAACACATTTCCATTCTATAGAGAGAGAGAGAGAGAGAGAGAGAGAGAGAGAGAGAGAGATATGGCTATGAGTGGTTCTTACAATAATAATAAAGGAAATGGTGGGAACAGAGTGAGGCCAATAGGGGTGATGTTGCTAGTGGCGTTCGGGACGGCTATGCTCGGAGTGATGGTCGTGCACAAGCTCCGGGAACGCCGCATCTTCCACCTCCTCGTCAAGGAGAAGGACCGTGACCTCGTTTCTCTCCACCTCCTCTTACAGGTAACCTTCTTCTTCTTCTTCTTCTTCTTCTTCTGGAAGAGAAAAAACCTATTAAACGTGATTTATGTGTTGAATTCTGCAGAAGGAGAGAGATTTGGGACAGGAGATGAGAGGGAAGATATTGGCACTCACAACCCACAAAGCTGAAGTTGAGAGCAGGCTCTCGGAGATGCGTTCCACCATTGCCTTGCTGAAAGATGAGCAAACATCTGTGGCAATGGCTCTCCAAGAGAAGCAGAATGAGATCAAGATGCTCAGAGACAAGGGAGATTCTCACCGGGAAGCTGAGGTTGAGCTTGCAAAACCAAATGTCACTGTGGCTCAAACTGATAAAGATGAAGATAAAGAGGGTGTTGTTGAAGGTGAAGGAAACAGCAAGGCTCAAGCTGGAGGAGCTTTTGGTGGCATTGCAAATGTGACTGAAACGAGAAATGAAGTTGGTGAGCTCAATGGAGAGATCTTGCACAAGACAGATGGAGATTCCAAGTTACAAGACCAATCTGGGAGTAGACCAAAGAGAAGGAGTAGGAGAATGTCTGCCAGGCATAGGAGACTGGACAAAAATGGGGACGCTGAGAATGATGGAGCCAGGAGTGCGAGGAGATTGAGAAGTAGGAGACCGTACAAAGATGCTAGCATAGTCTTGAAGACGACCGAAGAACCGGGTTTGGAAGACAATAAGCCTGACTTGAGACAAGAACACAAGTTGCCATCAATAAGAGATGTAAGGGGAGAGGTGCATTCCCTAGAAGCTGAGAAGCAGAACCCTCAAGAGACCGAGCACACAAAGGATCAACAAGCTGAGAACCAAAGCCCTGAAGAGACCAAGGATCAAATGGTGAAGGAACAGGGGGAAACAACCAAGATCTTCAGTCCACAGGATGGAGAAGTTAGCGATGATGTAAATTCGGAAAAGGATGCTGAGGAAGTGAATGTTCGGGAGGACCATGATGATGAAGAGGATACAGAGATTGCTAATAAAAAGGAAGAACAAGCAGATGCAAGTAACGATGACTTCTTTAGGAACCCAAGATCAAACTCAGACGTGGACACAGAAGAATACAAGGAAGAAACTGACGAGTCTGAGTTTTAAGCAATGAACTGATTCAAATGTTAGGTCAGTGTGTTCCTGGTCATTCGAAATTATCAAGTACCAAATGAAATGAACAAGACTGCTCGAGCAGATCAATCATGTAATGTGGCAATTCACCATCAAGTTTCATGAAAGCAATGTACACAGTGAAGCAAATTTTGCGTCACATGTATTGATGTTTATAGATTCTATTTGGAACATTTGCTGCCCAGTAAAACAACAAATGCAATTATTCTTCCAAGTTTTAACACCAAATGGGTCATCCCGAACAAATAAGATAAGATAAACCATGACATGTAAAATACAAGCCCACTTATTATGGCCAGGTCAACATAACATTCAAAACACAAGAGAACTTATTATGGCTAGGCCAATGGTGGAATCGGTAAAACAAAGGCTTGAACCTCATTTTGCAGCTGGTGCCAGCTCCTGTACGGACAAACCAGAAGTCAGTAAATACTGAATTCTTGCTACTATGCAACATATGTAAGTCAAGTGTACTGGATAGACAATTAAAGTTTAACAAAACACACATATAGCCATCAAAATCGTCCCTGGAGAAAAATTGTACTCGAGTTAGCAATCAAATATTCTCAAGTTACTCACAATTGAGATAAGGTAGCAGAGTTGGTTGATTTATGTTACTGCAGGATAAAATAAACATGTAATAAGAAAAAGGTTGTATTTTCTTTCCTTTTAAAAGGTCTAGTGAGTCATTGTGAGGCCAACGTTGTAAATGAATACAAACATTTTACAGACAATGCATGAAAAAGTACTTTGGCAAGAATATATGTCTTGGTATATTGATTATCACACAACACTATATTGACTGTACAACATACTTCACAATGAACAACAACTAAATTCTAAAATGTTTATACAGTTAGAATCAGTAAGATTCCATCATGTGGAATTTATACTTATTGGACTATTTTCCAATTGATCTAAACTAAACCGAGGAAGGAATGAATAAGTTCACTGAAACACCATATACAGTACGTTACGATCTGCCTTATTGATGTGCAAGCAATATCATTAAAAGATATACAGAACGAGCTAAGAATTTTCAAATGTAAGAGTACCTCATCCTTCTTGCCTTTGCCTCCTGAAAATGCTTTGGACATCCCATAGATGAGTAAACCCCAGCCAGATAATGAAACAATTACAAACTGCATTAATAGAACATATCCAGTCAAGACAATTACCAAAGAAATGCCCTTCATTAGATTTTTGTGTTGCATTACTCGGAAGTCGGAATCAATCCATTAAAAACCATCAATATATACTTCCCATCGAAAGGGGTAAGAGCTAAACTGTCCAAGTGAACCCCTACGAAGCCTAAGTATAATAATGTCTCCATAAATTGGACTAAAAACTGATTTAGAACATAATATGTAGTAAGAATCTAAGAGTGTATAACCATCTTCATTCCAATAAAGACAATATGGACCAACAAAACTGAAGAAAAAAAAACTAGGAAAAAGATTCTCAGGAAAAATACATGAAGTAAAGAAAATTATGACATCCACCACTACTCCAATTAAAAGGGGTAAAATAAGAAGACAAGAAACCTTATAAGATCGCGAGCTTTATACTTAATTATTTCAATAATGTTAGCCAAAGAACTTTTGCTCTCTATGACCCTATTACCAACAGAAAAAAAAATGAACTTCTGTGGAGACAGTCAAATTCAACAATAGTAGCATGAATCAAGAATCTGATGGGGATTAAAGAAAGAAATTGATATACCTTCAGCTTATATTCGCTGATAATAATGGAAAAATCTAATCTACCACCAAGGCCAGAAATTAATAAGATTTAAAAGACAAGATAAATAAATTAAAAAAATGTATGGAAATCGATTTGTTAGAAAAAAAGCATGATATCCTTCCTCTTCTTTTTCTTCATGAAAGTAATTTAAGGGAAAACAATTAAATTATGTTGAGAAACTAAACAATAAGGTGTATGATGTAAAACTGATAGCAAGAAACAACAATCAGGGCTAAATCTTTTGTTCACACATTATTTTACTGGAAATTAATTGTTATGTTCTCCATGTATACAAAAATATACAAATAACAGACTCACATGCTCTTCCTTCCACTTTGATGGGCTCATTGGGTCAGACCAACAGTTAACCTTAGGGGTTCCATGAGGATCTGCAGAAGAACAAGAGAAAAACTTAGTTTTCTAGTGTCTTAAACCAAAACACAGAAGTATACGGACAAGAGAAAAAACTTAGTTTTCTAGTGTCTTAAACCAAAACACAGAAGTATACGGAGACAGGTTGCTTTTTCACAATTTGTTACCATGATATGAGCAGGATAAACACAAAACGAAACATCAACATGGCCTTCAAACAACAACCATTTACAAATTACAGATTTTTCTGAAAACAAATTTTATATGTGTGTTCATCAGCAGTCAAATATGTTCCTTCATTCTTCTTAATTTTAATTTCACTTCCTCAACTCTCACATTTTAAGGCAGCCTAGTAATGAGTAAAATTTCAATTGGGTGGTCTCTAGTCCTAGACGATTATGTTTCACCAAGGAATCAATATGGAAAAAAAACATCAAACAAGTACAGTTTCTTCAGTAAAGCCATTTTTACACTAAATCATCAAAAAAAATTATAGAAATGTACGACAGGTTTATAATATCAGCTCCAATTTCCAAATTTGCTGGGCTACAAACAGCACGTCATCGAAAATTGAAACAAATAAATCTGAATCTATCTGATCTGAGCTACAAGACAGGCCTGGAACGGAATGCAACACTGAACATGTCCACATTGCAGAACACATTTATAAATGCATGTTCTTAGATGGGGAGCTATAAGGGAAAAAAATACCTGCGGCGCCGGCAAGGCCGCGGCGCTGGATGAAAGAGGGGAGTTGCGCTGATGTTGATGGAGAGGAAATACGACCTAGAGTCGCAGATCGACGTGCCACAGACGCCGCTAGAGTAGCCATCAGTCGGCGGTTTCTGGGTAGGTTTCCGGCGATAGAGCGGTTCAATGACTATGAGAATGAGGCAGAAGAAGAGGATCTATGGTTCTACCGAAAATAGGAGAGACCAAGAGACAAATGATGAAATAGGAACTTTTTACGAGGATACGACGTCGTCTAGATGAGCCGGTCAAATCTTACCCGTCCATCGCAAAACGGTGCGTTTTACAGGCCAAGATTTCTAAATAATATTCTTTTGTAACCATGCTAAGAGCATCCACATCCACAGTTTTGATAATTTTGCGGGCAAGAAAGCAATGTTTGTCTTGAAGACTATCGTGGAAAAAGAGATGTTAGAGCACATTCGTGACAAAAAGACACTGTAAGAAGCATAGGACACGTTTGTGGCATTGTTCTCAAAGAACAATGATGCAGGTTAACACTACTACAAAACGAGTTACTATCAATCTCACAACGCGACATGAATAATGCTCAGTACTTCCACAAGGGCAAGCCGATCTGTTGAGAGACTGTTGAATTAGAACCGAACTTCGTCATTAAGAAAGCTCGAATGAAGAGGATCATCATCCACGGGTTGCGTCTGAAATATAGAAGCTTCATTATTGATGTACAAGGATGACCCGTTCAACCATTACTTGTAGAGTTTGAAATTTGCTAGCTAGTTAAGAAGTCATGGATAAAAAAATGGGAGGCGTCACGCTGAAAAGTGAGAACAAAGCACTCTACGCGAATAAAAGTCGGAGCAAATTCAAACCTCCCACAAAAGGTGAATACAAAAATAACGACAAAAGAAGAAGCCACCAAGGAACCGCACAACCTTGAAAAGATTTGAAGACCGGCAACAAGAAGTTTCTAGGGAAGATGTTCGAAGGAATTTGTTACAATTTGCTACCTTGGAATGAATTCGCTCCCACACCAAGGATTGTTGGTTCAAGAAAAAACTTGTCGAAAGCAATACCACAACTTCAAAAAGGAGACGGAGGATTAATGGGATGTTGAGGTACTATATGCCATTAAAGAAGACGAGCTAGCACTCATGGCGATGACGGGGGATAAGAATGATTATGTGAACAACTAGATCGTTGATTCAGGATACTCAAACCACATGACCGACGACCAGAGGAAACTAAGAAACAAGAGAGAGTACAAAGAGGATAAGAAGGGTGAGTTTGTGGGAACCAACAAAGAACAGCCTACCTGACTTCCTTCTATTGTGGAAGAGAAAACTAGTCTTGAGGAGGAAATTATCATAGAAAGATATCACTTGGGCATGGGCGAAGCCATAGATCCAATCGTGTGGAGGTCGAGATGGAGATTGATGAACTACAAGAGAACGTTAACAAGCAGCTCGATGAGATGTGTGCGCGCTTGGAGGAGACAAGTGCAGATTGGGCTATATGTCGACGCGTTCTCATAGGGGGAGCAATGGACGCCATTGTCAAAGAAGTCCAGCAGGTGGACGCTCCAAAGACAAGGAGTTACTGTAGGCAGCGGGAAGCTAAAGAGGTCGATAATTTCATTGGCACGTATAGGAATATTTTGAGGCACTCAATATGAAGGATGAGAGGGCGAAGCTAAGGACAACGGCGCTCTACCACACGGATGTGGCAGCAGTATGGTGGAGTAGAAAGCACGCCGAAATCCAACAAGGTATGGCTAGAATCGATACTTGGGATGATTTTAAGGTTGAGCTTAAATGTCAATTTTATCCCGCTAACGTTACACACGAGGCACGCTTGCCAATGAGAGAGTTGAGGTATACTCGTTCCATCCATGAGTATGTGGAGGAATTCTCTGGATGTCACGCCCCAAATCCGGTTTTGACCGGATTCGAGACGACGAAAGTCTCGGATGTTGAAGTGTCTTGTTTGAGTTTTTCTTTACTTTGTGTTTATGCCCCGAGGGATTTGGAGTTTACTACTCTTCCCTACCTTGAATTCTACAACGCTTAAATACTCCTAGCTGCTGACGTCTGGGCTAGCTTCCTCCTCCTCTTCTCACGTGGTGCAAGGGCCTCCTTCTCCGTCAAGTCTCGGTCCAAGGTCTTGGATCACAATTAACACCATAATTAGAGATCAACAATAATTTCAAATGAAATAAGTTAATTATAACCGGAAAGGTCCTAGTTTGCATATAGGATGTGATTAACTAGATTAACCGCTTTTCAATTACAATAATAACCAGACGAGTCTAGTTTGCATATAGGATGTGATTCACTAGATTAATCGTTTTCAATACTTTGGGAGATTGTCGTGCTGGTAGATTGATCATGTCAAGCCTTAGGATTGTTTGTTGAATGTACTTTATGTTGATTGCTCGTTCTTAGTATTGATGCATGCTTCGTCTTTAGGTTAATATAAGGGTCACACTAAACTAGATGAATTAAGATGGTTGTGATATGAATGATTGATCCGTGTTATGATTGGTCGAATGAATGAAATGAATGTGATATGATTGGTTGAATGGACGTGTGAATGTGTATTGATTGTGCCTAATGATATGATCGGGTGGTTGATAGACCGATGGTTGTGATTGGTAAGTACTGCCGGTAAGCTTGGTTTGACAATGTGTGTGGTGATATTGTGCTTGTTATGCTATTGTATGGTTTGAGTGTGTACCCCGAGGTGGACATGCCGGGAAGATACCTAGTCCGATGTGCGGTTGCGGTGTGGTATATGAGTGTGTACCCCGAGGTGGACATTCTGGGAAGATACCTAGTCCGATGTGTGCATCCGGTATGGTATATGATTGTGTACCCCGATGTGCGTTTCCGGGAAGACGTCTAGGCCGATGTGCGTTTCCGGTATGATGTATTCGTTTCACCCCGATGTTGTGTGTTCCGGGAAGATATCTAGGCCGATGTGCGTTTCCGGTATGATATATTACTTGTTCTACCCCGATGATCCATGGCCCTTTGGAGACATTTCCGGTACCCCGATGATATGTGTTCTTGGGAACATTTCCGAGAATCCCGATGATATGTGCCTCCTCTGGACCGAGGGACATTCCATTATGAGGTGTTGGGTCATGTGTGGACTGGAGTCCATGATTCTGATTATCTTACGTTGTACTCGTTGTTTCTTCAGTTAATTCGATTGGTGTTTAATTTGTCTCTCGTTGATCTCTTTTGAGTATAAATTATCGACGTTCCGTCACTTTTGTGTTCAGTAGCTGTTTGTATTGAAGATTAAACTGTCTCTCCTTGTATTTCCTTTGAGTTACTATTTTTATTGCGTATTGTAATTCTTGTTGGTCGCTAAATTCGGTGTCTTTTGGATAGTCTTACTTTTTGAGGTTTCATTGTCAAAGCGGAGGTTTCTTTTACTTTACTACTTTTTCCCTACTGAGTGTAAGCTCACCCCCTTTGTGTTTACTTTTGTTTTACAGGTTTCATTGCTGAGTAGGCTGTAGGACGTCTCAGGGCTCGGGAGCTCACTGAGGGTTCGGGTGTTACTATGTTAGAGACGTACCTTCGCTTTTTGTCTTAAATTGTGTTACATTTTGTTTCAGTTTGAGCTTTTGACTCTTCATTTGGACTTGAATTGTGATTTACTCTGAGGATTAATTTATCAAATTTTATTTAGTTATTTGTTATTTATACTTATTTTAGCTCACGTCTCGAGTCCGGTCAAAACCGGATTTAGGGCGTGAAACTGGACCCGTGCTCCGAATCCCAAACATGATAAAAGAGGACTTGATGTTCAATTTTAAAATGAGATTGCAACCATAGAGCTCGATCAACGTCATGTGAGGGATATTTCCACGGCGCTTACAGTGGCCGAGTCATTGGAAGAGCAAGGTCCAAGAGACAAGGGGAAGACGATCATGTATCCCAAGTACAAGCCAAGCGACGAGGATGTCATCGAGGATGAACCACGTGGAAGCAAAGGGCGCGACCATGAAAAAGGCGAGGGAGCCAACAGTTTGAGGCCACCATACTATCGAAGCAAGGGATGGACGCCACCATGAAAGCACGAGGGACGCGAGCGCACTTGAGCGATTAGTTGATTCTTATACAACGGGCCGCACGCGGCGAGTGAATGCCCAAAGAAGTCGCGACTGACAACGCTGCTCACGGAGGAAAAACCGAGGGAAAGGACTCCGAAAAACATACCCATGTGGGAAGTCTTTGCCTGAGTGGAATGGTGAAATCGATGGACGAGGACGCTCCCCAAGCAAAACTAGGATGTGTGCTCACGATAGAGCAAGACGGGGATGCGCATGGAGCAGCGGAATAATCTTATAGTGAGAGTCTTAAAGTAATCTTGTAGTGTGAGTGACACTTAATGTTATAATCTCTTGTTGAGTGGTGTTAATAGAAATTGTTGTCTTTCATAAAAGAGTTGTGTTCGATAATCTTCCTTAACATCCTATCACAACACAAGCAACATAATTCACCATCCTTCTCTTCTAACACCATCTTAAAGTGTCGATAAGATAGAGATTTCACCGTTGTTGTTCTTAAGAGCCTGAACATCGTGATACCATAGTCTTGATGCTCTTCAAGAGGGTGTTATAGTTATAGATCTTGCAAAGATTTTTCAGTGAGGAAATGGCACTTCTCAAATACATAAGTGAGATGTCACTGACTCAATGTATTATTCAATGGGGACCAAAATTATCCTCAAATGATAACGTGAACACACCTGGACACTAACACATAGTATTATTAACTGATGCACACAAGTCTATATCAGAAATGGCTGGTCTGAGCAAGGAAAAAACATCATATCTCAAAAAAGAATCATATACACTAATCTATATAGAGAAGCAAATTGATGTTCCGATAAAATCATCTAATCAGATGGAAATTTCACAATATTTTATCACATGTACAAGAAAACTGTAACTAAACTTCATTCCTAAATAATTAATCTACCTACAGTGCAACAAAATTATACTAACAACTTGCACTCTCTCTATTGTTGCTGAGGCTGTTTTTGCCATGAATTTAGCTGAATTGCACTGCACCTCAAACTCATCTCTTCAATCTGTGTTACATAGAATCAAAACAAAGCACCATTAAAGACTTGGGTTACATAAAACGAAATACAAAGTGTTGCACTCCTACCTCAAGAACGGATATGGTTCTGAAAAGTTCACAACACTCCTCTATGAGCAACTTCTCTTGAGCCACCACCTCCGCGAGCTCTGAAAGTGACGCAACAGCCTCCTCGACCTGTTGACAAGAAAACTTGGCATAGCTTAAGGACATAGGAAAACATTCTTAACATCATTTTCAAAGTGAAGCCTATGTACCATGGGCGAAAAGGAAGTTAAGGTAGACTGGATGGAGGCTGTGAGATCGGATGCACGAACAAGTGCAAGTGAAGCTGATGACGGGCTCATCTGCAAGCCTATGTTGTTAGCAACGACACCATAAATTACAATCCATTGCTGAGGAAAATAAGTCTACCTTTGCACCTTCAGTTAAGGGCACTTTGCACACAGCAGAATGCAAACATTCCTTAGTCTTGGACACTGCTGATAGGTATTGCCTTTCCATATCCCCCCAAGTTTCTAATAGCTTCACCTGCCAAACCAATCATGAATTAAGCGAGGCATCGATAACCGTACATCAAATCTTATCACAACTTTTGCAAATTGCAACCATAACTAATAACCTGAGAATGAAGTATAAAGTTCAGTTTCATCTTCAACTTTTCTTTCTCCACTTGTAATCGCTTTTGTAACACCGAATGTTGCAACTTTCTTATACCATCCCAAGTGCATACAAGATTGATCTGCAAAACCATGGTACAAATACATTTCAGACTGTTGCAAGTACTAACTACAATCATGATTAGTACAAAAACTATCATATCCTAAAATTAACACAAAGCAACCATACCTCAGTCTGCTTAGCAGTGTTGTTATTGACAACATCAGTTCTAGCGTTAGCATACCGCCACTGCATCTCCCGATTATGAAGAAGCCTCAGCTGATGAATAGCATCAGTGTTTACAAACCTCAGCCCAAAATTGGTCAAAGAGGAAGAAGACTTCTTGCCCCTGAAGAGGTAGTCAACACCCATATGCCACAATTTCTCCACAACTTTAGGTTTACTGGGAGTGGAAGGAGGCTTCAAGTTTGAAAAGGACATGAGCTTCCCCTTGTGCTCAAGGGAAATAGGAGGCGACCCTGATCGGCCAGGCGAGAGAGCCCACTGAGACGTTGCACTCCCATACCCGGTCATCGAATTAGTCCTCTTCAGAGCCTTCTTGATTGAGAACTTGTTAGCCTTCGGAGAGCTATCCAAAGACACGGGTTGGTCCGAATCCAAACAACGCCCTTTGAGAGGCCTTGGTTGAAGATCATTCAAGTACTTGGAAGACACTTCTTTACCGGACTTCCTCGAGCTCACTGTGGAGGCAGAGTATGAAGAAAAGGAGGGATTTTTAGGTGACCCATTAGCAGATTCTGGTTCCAGGTTGTCTCTGAAAACATCAGAGTACCTCCGAGAGGATGGTCTCCTGTAGAGCACATTCTCGTCCACAGAGTGCCTTCCTGGGACTATCACGGGCGATGAATTCGGGGAAAATGATGAACAATTTGATGATGTTTTTCCCGGAAAGCGGAACTTGTCGGACCCACTGAAGAAGCTCGGCCTGTGATTCTCCTTGGCCCTCTCCTTATCGTTTCCATTCCTAGATTTCTCGTCCTTCCTCCGTTGAGCGAGATCTTTCTGCCTCTCCTTCTCGAAATGGTTCGCGAGAGTGTCCACTTGCGGAGAGTTGGCGGATGAAGGCGATAGCCCTCCTCCTACGGCGCCGGAGTCGTCCAAGGTTCGATTTTTCCGACCGTCGGAGGCGACGGACTTGCGGCGAATAGGGGACGGGATTGAGACGGCGCTATCGTGAAGCGGCGAGAGGAATCGGGAGGAGACTTCTCGGGACCTGGGTCGTCTGGGCTTCAAGGGGTGGTCGGGATTTTCGACGCCGATCATGGTGGGGTTGCTCGGAGAGACGAGTGGGTCGATTGCGGGTTTGACTCGGATTAATCCTGCAGAGGCTGAGGCAGAGGATATGACAGTAAGAAGTTTTTAAAAATCGAAAATTGGTGATTCGATTGGGCGTTGCCTAACGGACTGATTTGGGTAGTGAGATTTTGTTCGTTTTGAAAACGGATGATGAGAGAAACAAAACGGTTGAAAATGGCGCCAAACTCTGCCATGACCTCAGCCTGAAACGTGACCTTTGGTACGATTATATATGATAGGAAGCCCAATACGGTCGCATATTTCTCTCTCTGGCTTTTGGGTAGTAGGGTGGTTCAGCTCCCATAAAGTTTTAAGAGCATGCACAACAGAACGGCCCCGCTCCCCGCTCTTTTGCGTGCGCTGACCGGGCGCGCTGGTCGTTTCGCTGTGGAGTCGGAAAAACGCGGTCCCGCTCCCCATTCTTGCGCTCCCGCTCCCCGCGCCGCGCTCCTCGCTCCCCTCTCGCTGGCCGAGCGCGCTGGACGCGCCGTCGCTCCCTCGCCTGCGCTGGCAGCCTGCGGTGCCGCCATGTGTCCCCGACCGTTGGCAACGGTCAACTAACGGCTACTTTTTTTTAAATTAAAAAATCAGCAAAAAAACCCCTATAAATACCCATCTCCTCTCATTTTTTCCACACCAATCTCTACTTTCACTATCCAACTTCACTCTCTCCTTCCCAAATTCTCCTCTCTCGTTTCAATTATTCTCGTGAAAAATGTCGGACGACGCTGGGTCTCGTGCACAGTCAGCTGGTGACGAAGTCGGATTCAGCCGCGACGAACTGGCACATAATTTTCAAGACGTGCTAGGGGACAATCGGGAGAACTCCGCTTTCTCCCAATACTCGCAACCGGGGTCGAGTTCAGGTAAGTGCAAACTTATTATTTATGTAACGTAATTTTTTTACTTAATTTATTGTATTAATGCATTGTATTAATTTTTTTAATTAATTTATTATATTAATACATTGTGTTAAATGTTTTCACTTAATTTATTGTATTAATTTTTTGCACTTATTTTATTGTTTTAATTTTTTGCACTTAATTTATTGTATTAATTTTTTTTATTAGGGCAATATCGTCCCCAACAATTTCAAATGGCGCCAGGGTTCCAAGTGCCATCACAATTTGGCATGCACCCACAAGGGTTCCAGACGCCACCGTTCCAGGTGCCATCACAATTTGGGATGACCCCGCAAGGGTTCTCGCTGTCACCCCAATTCTACAACTACGAGGGCCACCCACTACCCGACGTATAAACCCCCAACCATCCTCTGCCGGACTTTCCCAACGACGAGCCCGAGCCCCTGCCCGAGCCCAAGCCCAACCCCGGGCCCAACCCGAAGAACCTGATCCAGAGGGCCGGACATTCAGCATGGAGGAGGACCACCACCTCATAACTTGCTGGTTGAGTACTACAAAAGACCCCATCAAGGGCAACTCTCAAACCGGCAACACATTTTGGTGCGAAGTTACGAAGAAATACAACTCGAAGGGAGGTTTCCCACATCGCCGCTGGGAAGCTATCAAGAAACGTTGGCTCAAAGGTTCTGGGCAGACAAGGAGGATGCTCGGCTATTTGAAGAGGTCCAAGGCCGAGCATCCGAGCGGCGTCAACCCGGAAAAGCACATGAAACGTGCGAAGGAAATGTGGGAGAAGGCAGGGAAAGTGGGTGACCACCCACGAAGGTTCGAGCTGGATCATTGGGTGATGAGGCTTGAGGGCATCACGAAGTTCACTGCGCAGGAGGGCACAATGGGAAATGTCTGCAGTCAAGTACGCCAACAACGACAGCGGTTGGATGAGGCTGGGGCTTACAGCTCAACCCCACCCACAAGCACAGGGGAGGAGTGCACACCTCTCAGTGGTGAGTCCCAACCACCAGAATGGGGAGCAAGCGACAACTACGAGGGGACTCAGGTCCCTTTCAGCGACACACCCTCATCCCCTGAGGCCGCCCCAAGTCCCCCTCGCCGACCGCAAGGGAAGAAGGCAGCGAAGGCCGCAAAGAAGGGGACCGTCCTCACAACCCAAATGTCTGCCTTCGCCGAGCTGGAACGTGCACGGTTGGAGGCTGAACGTACACGTGGCGAACAACATGCAGAAAGGTATCGCATGATACAGACATTAACCCAACAGTGGGAAGCAAACCTCGCAACTTACAAGTCCCTGTTGGGGAAGGATACATCTTCCTTCGACGAAGAGGATATGGCAGACCATAAGTTTTTCAAGTCCGAACTGCGACAACTCATATCCACCCTTAAAGCCCTAATTGATGATCTTCGACGACAACCCCCACCACCGGATATCGACCCAACAGAGAATGATTCTTGAACTTGTATTTTGTTTTGGGTTGTATTAAAAGGGGTTGAATAAAATTTAAAGTTCAATTATATTCGTGTTAAATTTATTTATGAATTATTTATTGTCATTACTTATTTTATTTCCAAAATTGTTTAAATTATAAATAATTTAAACGGTTTCTGATAAAGAATTAAATAAAACAGCAAAATATCAATTAATAATCCAGGACCTTAGAGGTCCTTTCTGTTGCAAAACACCCACTTTTCTGCACTCCTACTCCCTCACTTTTGTCCAGTCAGCACAAGTTATGCACTTCCACTCCCTCACCAAGGTCCTTTCTGTTGTACATGCTCTAAGGTACTTTGTTGTCTACTAGATCATGTCGAGAGGGACAAATGCTGATTAATGTAGCAGCAGGATTAGACGATCGCGTTGTTAACATTGATTGGAATTTTATTGTACAAGCAATTCGTCGGGTTCAATGTTTTGTTTAGCGTTAACTTGGTAGAAATGGCGAAACGAGTCACAGTCTTATACAATTATGCGAAATGTTGACACACCACCGTCAACTCGTCTCGTCGCCTTCCAACCGAGCCTCCCATGGAAACGTGTGACGATTCGGCCCAACTCTTGACCAGTTAACCGGCCAACGTTGTTACAAAGTCGAATCTGGAAGTTTTTTTCTTCTTAAAACCATTTTTTTATTCATACAAGTTTTCCACTAAATTACCACTTTCTTCTGTTTTATTCATCAAACAAGATTTTCTTTCAAATCCCCATTGTGCTATACCAATTTCGTTAGTACAATGTTTAGCTCGGAATGGATCTCAACTGTTACGAGCGAATGATGGAACAACTCCGAGCACACATGCACAAACAATACTAAGTCATAATTAGAGAATATTAACGAGTTGGAGTTGACATCCCAAATCTAACCTTTCGTCCCTTTTCCTTCGTCGCCGCCTTCGGTGGCTCACACGGCTCCGGTCATGTGAGCCACCGGTCCTTCCTCCTTCCCTCCTCCTTCTCCACCCTTCTTCTTTGTTCTTCCTCACCTTCTTTTGTTTTGTTTTTAACCTCTACAAAACCAAGGCGTCTCCGTCAAACCTGGCGCCTCTCTCCGTCTGTGGCGTAGATCTGGTGGAGGTCTCGCGCGTGAGGTTCTCGGTTGGACTCAGAGGCCGCTTTTCCACTCCAGATCTAGTCGTGGTGGCTCGTCCGCTCCGATTCTGCTTGTGGTGGCTCGTGGTGATGACATCTCATCCGTGTCTCCCGCTCTTGTTGTCTCTATCGTTAGACTCATCCGCCAGGTCAGATCTGAGGCTTTGCTTCCCTTTCCCCGTTTCCTATTGAGTTCTCCTCTTCTGGTCCCTTTTCGTTAGCGGTGTGCAGTGTGGGTTTCGGGGATCGATTTTGGTACTGGCCGGACGAGCTTGTTCAGGTCTAAATGACCTTGGTTGGGTCTGTATGACCTTGGTTTGGAGACTCAGTTATGTCGGGTTGTTTGGGAGTAGTGATGTTCTCTAGATCTGATTTTGTCTCGGTCGTGTACGGTGTTGGCCGCCGATAGTCGGTATCCTCGTGGTCTGGTGAGCTCTGGTTTGTGTGGTGGTTCTCGCGGGTCGTTCATTCAATGTTTCGATTTTTTGTTGCTTGGAGCTTCAAGTTTGGTAAATCTGAGTTTTGGACTCTGTTTTTTTTCTGCTTGTTGTTGGTGTTGGTTTGTGTGTTCTCTGCTTCTGGTTGGATTGGTTTTTATGTTGCTTAATGGTTGTAATTTAGGTTCTAAGACCTGGTTTAGCTAAGTTCTCTTCAAGTTTTTCAAATCTGGTATAGTTTAAACTCTTGGTTGGTTGTGGTTGTAATGTTTTGGGTGTATTGATGGAATGTTTCCATGCTTTTATTTCCTTTTCGGAAATCTAAGTCACTTAGAGCAGCTCCAACGGGTGGTGTCAGGGGGTTGTTGGAGGCGCTGACACGGCGCTAAAACGACTCGCTGGCACGGCTCGTCGTGTCAGGAGGGCGTGTCAGCCTGTCGTTGCAGATTCCTGCAACGACGCGACGCGTCGTGTCAGCCTCCAACGGCTAGTCGGATGGCCACTGCGCACGCGACACGTGTCGGCGACGGCTCCAAAAAAACCCTACACTTTTCTATAAATTCAGAACAACCCCAAGCAAAAATTCACTCCCTCACTTGTTTCAAGCTCCCTTTTCCTCTATTCCTCTGCAAATTCTCTCGTTTTTTTCTAGTTCTATTTTTTTCGATGGCGAATTTTCTAACGCTGGAGGAAATGAAGAAAATGACTCCCGAAGAAATAGACGAAGCGATGGATAGGCTTGCTGAGGCAACGGAAAAAGCAATACACAATCAAGTGTTGTCAGCGATAGAGCCAAGGGCTCGGGATGATGATGAGGCCGAGGGCTCAGGGTCGGCGATGCGACCAAAGTGAAGAGTGATTGAGCGCAATCGAGAAGATGCACACGAAGGGTTGATCCGGTGTACAGCGACCAACAATTTCGGCGACGGTTCCGGATGTCGAGGGACATGTTCATACAGATCATGAATGGTTTGAGTGACCGGTACGCCTACTCCCGTAATGGAAAGGATGCTACGGGGAGGGCCTCTTTCACTTCACACCAGAAGTGCACGGTAGCACTTCGTCAGCTCTGTTATGGAGGTCCCGCCGATGCCTGCGATGAGTCTTTGCGAATGGCGGAGACCACTACGTTGGACTGCCTGAAGAAGTTTTGCTTGGGTGTCATCAAGGTTTACGGGCGGACATATCTACGACGCACGACCGAGGAAGATACATGACGTTTATTGTGAATCAACGAACAGTCTTGACTGCATGCACTGGGATTGGAAGAACTGTCCTGTAGCATGGTCTGCACAGTTCGCAAGTAGGGACCGCGAGAACGTCCCACGATCATGCTGGAATCCGTTGCATCCCAAGACCTTTGGATTTGGCACTCTTTCTTCGAGACACCTGTCTCCAACAACGACATCAACGTGCTCAATAGGTCCACCTTGTTCTCCCAGGAAGTTCGAGGCTTCGCTCCAGATGTGAAGTTCAAGGTCAACGGTAGGGAATACGAAACCCCGTATTACTTGACAGATGGAATTTATCCTGCTTGGGCAACATTTGTGAAGTCAGTACCTGCTCCATAAACGCCGAAGCAACGATGCTTTGCTAGATACCAAGAGGCGTGTAGGAAGGATATCGAACGAGCGTTTGGAGTTCTACATGCCCGGTTTCACATCGTTACTCGCTCGGGCCGAATGTGGAACAGGAGCTCACTCTCAGTGATCATGACTGCTTGTGTTATCCTACACAACATGATCGTTGAGGATGAACGGAGGCCGTGGCCCACTGATCCGTTTGCAGATATTGGTGTCCCGAACCCAACCATCCATAAAGGACCACCACCAACGGTGACCAGGGAAAGTATCATGGGCCATAAAACAAGGATTCGGGATCAGAATGTTCATCACCAACTCCACGATGACCTCATCGAACACATTAGGGCTAGATATGGAGATGGCTGTCACAATTAAATATTAATTATCAATTTTAATGTATTTTATATGTGGCTTTAAATACAAATAGTAGTTATGCGTTTTATATTTGGCTTCAAATCAAAGTATTACAAATATTTGGGGTCATTTTTTAATTAGTGAAACTGTGTTAACATGGCTCCTGACACTAGTCATGTCAGACCATTGGAGGAGCCATGTTAGGAAGCCATGTCAATAAGCAAAAAAACACTTCTTGACACTGCTCCTTGACACTACTAGTGTCAGCACCATTGAAGATGCTCTTAATAAAATTTGCTGATAAAAAAAACAATACAAAGTCATGGTCAGAGAAGCGAATGAACAGGCGGGAAGACATTTGGTAGGGGAAGACAAGAGTAGGGTCATCGACCGAAGACGTGACAAAGGCAATGAATGACTTTATGCGAGATTATTCTGTTCAACGTTCCATCTACATTCCGGATGTGGCGAGCTCTTTTCGGGCATGTCATGTTGGTAATAGTGTACCAAGATGAATACTTTCAGTAAAGGTCAGACGCCTAAGGGGTGTTGGGTTTCAGTCTCCTTCAAAAATTCATTGTCGCACCGTAGATGTTGGCATATAGATGTTTTGTGGATTCCTTAGATGAAATTTTATGTTAGTAATGGTATTTTAAGAGCATATACAGTCAAACACTCGGCTTATAACCAGATTTACCAGCTACATCAAGTTGCTAACTCCTCTTATTATACCTAACACTTATAGTAGGACCAAATCTGTTTGAATCAAGAAGTATTTACTAATTACAAATAATTTAATTTAACAATCAAAATAAGTCGATATTACAATTTTATTATTGAAAATGGAAAGTACTCAACGATAGCGAAATACTACTCATCCAAAGTTCCAAATGTGGTCGATGAGATTTTCTTTGAACATGTAATAAGTGCCTTGATCCGTGAGTCTCTCTTCATTATCCGTGAAGACTTTAATATTAACGTCGGGGGTGGGCCTCGTTGTGTCACCGTTGCAGACGACTCTCTAATGACCAACGGGTCCATAACTATTTTGTATGTATGACGTTCAATCTCCACTATCATGTTGTGGAGAATGATACAAGCATTCATGATCACTGTGTGTGACTCTCAATCCCACATTCGGCTTGGACGGGTGAAAATGTGAAAGCGAGTTTTTAAAAACCCGAATGTTGATTCTATATATTTTCGAGACGACTCTTGGTGTTCGCAAACAACTTCTATTTCGGAAGTTGTGGAGCCGATATTGTCTCCACAAAGACAACATACGTCGGGTATATACCATCAGTTAATAATGAGTTGAATACTCGTCATCGTTGACGATATACTTTACCTGGTGGGGCAAACCCTTCCATGGCTTCAACGAACAATGTTGACTACTTCGGCAAATTGATGTTGTTGTTCAATCATGCGTCACCGAAAAACGCATGTCTTATCCACAAGTCTTGACTTGCAACGACTTCTAACATGATTGTTGGGACGTTTCCATGGTTTCTCCGTGAAAATTGAACTGCTCACGCCACCAGACAATTCTTCCATTCCTAATGCATGCAGTCGAGGGTACCCAACATCCCCGGGAAGCCACGTGCTTTATCGACTTCTGATAGACGCCTTATATCATCTTTATTTGGACTACATGAATATTCATCCCAAACACATTGATGATGTCCCTGCTAAACCATCGGCTAGCATGAATTGGTTGAACGTTTCAGGGGTGAAACCTGTTTGCAACATCTATTGGTAGCTCCCTGCTAGATTGGTGTCGATCTCCTCAGTCGTATTGAGTTCTTCCGGCATGTACTATCGTTGCTCCGGTGGTGTAAATTGAAGCTGGACGTTTAAATGATCAAACTAAGATTTTGGAAGGTTAAGCTCGTTTAGGAAAATAATTCAATGGTGACTAAAAGAGCAAAAATGAGGACCACCCTAGGTAATGATAGAAGCGATGATAGAAGCATCGATTGACATAACTGCCTATTATAAGTTAAGCTGAATATAAGGACTGCAATGAGTTGATGAACAAAATGAAGGATCAAGGTCCCTTAAATAATTGTATCCAATTTATACTACAACAAGAATGTCAAAATAAATACTACCCATATTTGATGTTACAGCCTGTAGCCATGGTTCCATCTGAAAAACGTACAAGCACTCCTGAGCGCCATGCCAAGATCTTCATCCAAAGAACACGCCTAGTGTGCATTGTCAATGAAAATTGCAGCTTTGCAACACAGGATGTGAATAATCCACATACTTCTCCCAAAGGGGCTTGTACTTCTCCATCCCGATCTTCAACCATGGCTTCGAGTTCCCGTTGTAGTGCAGAACAGCCCCTTTCTCTATCAAATTAGGATCAACATTTGTGTAGCCAAGCCCCAACACATGCCACAACGGATCCAACGCTTCTGTCAATCCATAGAATGTCAGTAATCCCGGGGGCAGTGTACCCAGCTTCCACAATGTCCTGTCCACGTTCTTTTCTTGCCAGTAGTGGTAGATTCCAGTCACATTCCTTTTCCTCCACTCGACCAAATCAAAAACATTCATACCAAATGCCCATCCACACGCATCAGGGTCAAAATGTGATCGAATGAGAGGGTGGGAGTAGTTCAAGTATTTATGGTACCTATGGAAAGTCTCCATGCATGTCTCAACAGCTCCATTCACATTGTTGTTCAGGTTAACACTAAACAGACCAGACAGATCCTTCTGAACAACAACATCATCATCAAGAAATACCACCTTCTTCAGATCAGGGAAAACCTCCGGGATGTAGAACCTGAGGTGGTTAAGCATAGACAGATACTTAGGATTCCGGAACTTTATTGGAGTGCTGGCATCACTATTGCCTGAAAAGTAATAGCTCTGAGTATTAGAGTCTTGAAGCTGCCTGAGAACCGGTACATAAGAAGCATTGAGCCAGCTAAAGTCTTCAAACTTCTGAACCTCAACAGTCACCCCTCGAAAACTGTTCATGGTAAACCAGGCTTTCATTGAGGCATAATTTATCTCATCAGTTACCAGATGGAAGACAATCATATCTGGATTTTGGGAATTTAAGGCAGTTGAGTTGACCACAACTGAAGTTGCAAGGATGTTGTCAGAGAAGACACAAAAATGGAAGCGATTATTATCCTTGAGCTTCAACTCGAATTTCTTCCTCTTCTCTTCGCCTCTTCTTCGTAATTTTGGGTTCCCAAACCATTGAGTTGCCAACCTAACACCAAGACAGTAAAGGCTTTTCGGGACTTCTTCAGCAGCTATTTGTCCATACTTTGAACTCTTCTCACTCACGGAACCCATCTGCTCTTCTAGACTTTGTATTTTGGCTTTCAATCTCATGATCATGGTAGCACTATCATAATGAAGTTGCTGTGCCTGGTACAGCAGAAGGGCCATATCATGGATCGCAGTTTCTGATTCTCTATATGACAGAGGAGCTCGCCTTGTTGCAGCATTTGAGAGCAGGATCTGTGAATTACGGATCTGGGCACTCAACTCCCAAGCAAACTGAAGGTTGTTGCTTTCTTTTGCAATCACAACAAAAGCTTTGGCAAGAGCAATTTGATCACTAAGTTGCCGGGTCACAGAATTAGGGCTTAACAATTCATCAGTAATGTTAAGGCCTTCCATCATTTTGGCTGGTCTGTAAGGTTTCTGCAGAGCAAGAAAGCACATATAAACTTCCATAGTTTTGCAAATTAGAGATAGTGTAGGAAGGACTGAAAACTCAAAAGAAGATAATAAACAAATAATCATATCCATTACTCTTTAAGTTGATCTAAGGACGGCATGGTTCTAAGAAGATATAGAGCATGCAAACCAAAATATAACAACGTATTTTATCCACTAATTACTCCATTGAGGAAACATGAAAAGATATTGAATGAACATAGTTAAAATAAAAATAAACACAGAGAGAACAGAAATTAAAGAATCAGACAAAAAAGCACAATGCATTTGTGGGAAGGTAAGAGGAACGAGGGTTGTGATTCTCCCTACAGTTAATGTCAAGTTATCAAAAACCTTCTCCTCAGGTAAAGCATATATTAGGGAAACATGAGGTCAACTTTCTGTGTGTGGGAAGATCCCAGCTCAACTCCCATGGCTCTTCTTCATGCTATAGCTTGCATCACTTTTCTCCTACCAATCTTTTTAGGACTTGTTTGATATTCCTAGCAACATTATTTTCTTAAAGTTCCAAAGTAAGCCAGAGTATCATCAAAGCATGCGCCTTGACTTCAAAGAATAGACAATGTTAACTAATGGTTCAATCCAATCTCAATCATTCAACAATGAGCACAAAACTAAATCTCGATTCCTCACTCTACACAGTTCTTCAAACTATAGATTGGAGCTCAACTATCTAGCTGATTGAATTATTCAACTATAATTTACAGCTGGATCTGACCAAGTTCCTACAGTACCAAGGATCTAAGTTCAATACATAGTACCAGACAATCCCAGTCAACCAAACATTCACACATTCACAACACTCTACAGTACCATCTATGATGATATATCAGATTACATAACTAAAACTTGGTGTTCCTTCAAAACCCATCATTCAAAAAATCACAATTCTTCTCACTCTACTACTCTTTCACAACAACCAAATGGAGCCCAGATGCATAATTGATGGAAAATAAAAAAGCATAGATCTTTACCTTCTTAATGGAGGGTCTGGACTCCAATTTACTCTCCTTGCTCAACATGACAATGAAGAGCAGTACCGCAATGCCACACAGTGTCAGCCAAAACACATTAGAGACTCGCCGCCTCACAGGCCGCCGGAAATCCACCGCTCTCCGCCTCATTCCCCTAATCCTCTATAACCTAAATAACTGACTGTTCCCAGGGAAATTGAACTCCCGGGAAACTTATTTTCCGAGAAAATTTTGAATCTTTGTATTTAGGGTTCTTCTGAACAGATCAGCGAATGGGGTTTTGGGATCTTGGGGCAGATGGGTTTTGGGGTCGATTGAGGGTCGAATAAGTAGGCCTTTTGAAGAGCTTGAGGTCACCACATAGAGATCGGAGAAAGAAGATGCCGTAGAAGTAAAAGGTCTCCTCGACAAAGACATCAACAACACACTAACGGTTAAGGATTTGTTTCTGATTTTAACTCCCCGTGTAATAATCTTAGATGGCTGCCATTGAAATTAAAAGTCGGTGCCTTTCACTTTCAACGGTTGAGATTTTGCCATATCAGCATCCAAAACCTATTAAGATTATGTTTTACTTATACCCAGCTGCCCACATTTATTAAGAAATAAAACTATTGCCTATTCTAGGGAAAATTGCTCCTAGTCCTAACCATGTTAGGTTTAGGCAGTCAATTTAATCCTAAATATTTTTTTTATGTGACAATGTATACAGATTTTGAAAAACAATATTCACATATGTATTTTTTTAATATACCATCTGTTTAAAATGTCTTTTTATATTATAAATTTTAAGTGATCAAACAGTTTTAATTCTATTAATTCAAATTTAGATTTGTGGTTTAAAAAAACTTAAAATAGCAAATTGTATTTTATGGTTTCTTTTAATTATTTGTTGATGAATATACCTCTTTTTTTACATAAGAGTTTCTGTATTTAAAAAAGGCTTAAAATTAAGAGTATTTCTCTCAAATTTCCTCTTTATTTCACTATAGACAGAAAAAATTTATAGTAAGGTAATCATGCATCAGGATATCATATTTTAAGTAGGTCAGCCATTCAAACTTATTTTGGCAAGTGCTTCAATCTAACGACCCGATTGAGTTAGAATATTAGCAGTCAAATTGCTTTGAAGATGTATAAATCATGACTTTTTTATCAGAGAGAAAAAATATATTAAATAAGTGGCGTGGGTTTTAGGAAGAAAACCACAAACCACTAATCCAAAAACAAGCTTCAAACTAGAACTAAAAAACGATTAGGAAGAAAACCACAAACCACTAATCCAAAAACAAGCTTCAAACTAGAACTAAAAAACGAGAAAAAAAACTAGACTCTTAAGAGGAAGGAGAAACAAGAAAAAGGAAGAAAGCATATGACTTTCACAATCATATACTTTCATGACAAATGCATAATTGATGAAATTAATGCTATGATGAAAATGACTGAAACAACATCTAATCCAAGGTACAACATGAATCTAAGCAACCATTTGCACAATGAATTAGAAACATCAGTTCCAACTGAACAACATTGTTCAACGGATCATCAAAGTTCAAACTAGGGTCCTTGTGGATCAAGTTATCCCTTTCATTAATATCAGATACCATATATTAATCAAGACTTCTTGTTAAAACATCAGATACCAAATACTAATCAAGACTTCTTGTTAACACATAAGGATCCATAATCACTACTTCATAACCTAACTACTACTCATCAAATATAAAACTGTTCTGAAACTGAAGACCAAATTGTGTAGAGCTTCACTAACTATAAATCAACCCAGCCTTACAAAATACATTCATAATTTTTATATATATTATATATAAGATCTAGCTACATAATGTTCTTTGTGGCAATGATTACAAGATGGATGGAAGAAAGCACAAACTAACAAGCTATGTATTCCCAAACCGTGTTTATGTTGCCATGGTGTGAATCATGGCTGCATCGCTGAAGAAGGGAACATTGCAAAAGACACCATTAATGGTAGCCACTACACACCATAGCACTACAACAATGAAAGCAACTGCAACAAGTGCCCAATATTGCTCTGCAAACCTACCTCCTCCATGGTAAATAAGAGGCATAAAATTACTTGCATGCCACACGATTCCCATGGCTGTTTCCAGTAACATGGCCATGATTAGGTTGTACCTGAAGAAGTGAGGGAACTGTTTGTTCCTCACCAGTCCACAATATGCCATTATGTTATAAGACATGGCAAACCAGGTTGGCAACCTACTAAAAGCTCCGGGAATGTAATAGATTAAATCTTGCAAGAGCTCGTGCCTTTCCAGAACAGGTTGGAGAAAGAATCCGACAGTGGAAAGCTGCAGGGCTAGTAAATAGGGAACACATGCTAAAGTCCTCCACCACCACACCGGTTTCTTTTCAGATTTAGGTGGCTCGATATTCAGAGGAAACCCCATAAATGCTCTTGGTTGTATTATAGATATGGGCCTCTGAGGTAACACATAGTTCACGTGTGAAAGGGTATCCTCATCTCCCATTGAAAATGCATTTGCAGTAGAAAGATGAGGCAAGATTGATGTTCCTGTAAGTTATAAAATCAGAATTACAGCAAAAACTAAAATCAGGAATAGTTCAACTTCATCAAGATACACAATTGTATGCAGGTTAATGTAGTAGGTATTATTTATGTTCTGAAATATAAGATTATTGTGTTAAAAAGAGTTTTTTAGTTTAAGAACTAACCTCCAAAGGAACAGGACTGCTGGTGCTGAAGAAGTTTAGGTGAGCTCAATCCATTTCCTGACATAAGTTTGATAACTGGTAACTTGGCTCTGCGCAGAAATCTGACTGTGCGTGCAGGAGAGGATTTATACCTGATAAAAGTACATCAGAACAGTAATATCAGCATGACAAGAAAATGAAGGCAACATGGGAAAAGCAATATCCCTCACCATGCGAGAAAATGATTTCAGTAATTAGATTTGCACTTCATAACAAATGAGGGCACTACATAAACAATCAGAAGCTTAACTTGGTTAATAAAGCAAGCTATAACAAAAAATATCCAACTCATTCGAATATTAATACCACTAGAGTCAATTCCAATGAGGTACATATCCATATTTACAAGCATTATACTGCAAAAGTTCCAATGAAGATTATTGGGACCATCATTAAGTCTTCTAACTCAAAATCTACTACGACCAATAGAATTGAAATAGCATGTTTATCAGCCATATATCAAGTGTATGCTCTCGTAAGCACCTCAAAGCCTAAGAAATATGACATTACATTTCATCTATGTCAGCTGACAAAATTTGTGGTTACTCTCCAAAGCTCAAATCCTCTTAATGAAAATCTAATAGACAAACTATTCCACTCCAAGCTAGAGAAACACCATGTTCATGTAAAGATCCTAAATTTCTCCAAAACCCAGTACAAATTTCAATCCTTCAAGTTAGAACATAAACAGCATATTGAGAAAAATTAGTGTTTGGCCTCAAAAATAGCACACAACACTTCACTCCCACACCTCCGTTTTACAACACGAGAAAGAAAACAGTGTTAACAATACAAATCAAATAAAACAAAAGACCCAATATCCAATTATGTCCCGTGAAAATGAAACCACGGCTCGCGTTCAGAGGATGGGAATTGGGTAATGAAGTCTGTGAACAGAAGAAAATTGAAAGAGTAATCAGAAGAGACTGAACCTGGACGATAGAAGAGAGGGTGGGGCGAGGAGGACGAGGCTGCTTTGGCCGACGACGGCCGATGAAATGACCGGCGGCATCGTGTGTGTAAGTCACCAAGTTTCTCTTCGTCGGAACTTTCGGGTATCGCAGCTTATCGCGATGGGAGAGGATCAGATGTTGTCCACTCCACTATGGATCTGGCTAGATTTTTTCCCCTCAAGCCCAACCCAATAATTAATCGATCTGAATTCTAGTCTTAAGCCCCGATACGACATGTATGTTGTGTTGCCAAATTTTAATGTTTAAGTTGTTATTTATTATTCAAACCTAAACCATCTAAATTTTCCTTGCACCTTTTTTATGGATTCTGCGAAGGTTTTTTTGTTGGGACTTTTTTCGAGCCGTTTCTAATCACCGTGACGTTGATGTTCCCCCTCCACCAATGAAGCGTCTCCCGACCTTGTTCGGTCACTCCTCTGCGAGTCCGGGGGTTTCCGTCTTTGAGGCCGCCATCCTTGATGTTGCCGCCGTCGTCTTTGAAGGTTAGTTTAGACATTTCATAATTTTTAGGTTTTGAAGAATAATTATGAAATTTTGATGATTAGTGACGTGTATTTTGTTTCTTTTATGTTTTTTATGGAAAATTATTGTCATTGAGTAAAGTGAAATTCTTGGAACTTTATGGTACTTCAAGAAGTGCATCTATTTGAAAAACGTGTATAGTTAAGACCATCTCCAATGGTGGCGGATCGTTGGTGGACGACAACGTCGGTAAGCTTACCGACGGCACTATCTGTTGGCGGATACAAAAAGTGAAGAAAAAGCCCTTTTATCCTCTCCTTTCTGCCTCGTGACTGCAAAAAAAAAATCGTACCAGCCAGCTGATACGAAAAATTATTAATTTTTTATTCTTTCACATTCTCCTTTCAGTCAACAACAATGTTAATGATCGGAGATGTTCTAAGAGTATCTTTTTGATATTATCCCTTAAATAAATTAGACTAGATAAATGTATATTTTAATGCTCTCGTTCGCCCTTTTCTCCAAAAAATTGCTAGGATTTTTGCCCAAAAATGTTGATGACAACTGCTCTTGTGAAGAGCCGGACGAATACATATAGTCACCGGTTGTCATAATTACTCACCAAGGTAGTGAGGAAGTCATGTCCTCTTCGGTGGACCAATTATAGCGAACCGTTCTCGGTGAGAAAATAGAGATAGTTTCCATCACAACCTTGACAACGTACCTGGATAGGTTCCATTTTGTCCTAGGCGCCTTTCCTCAAAATTGTACAAAAGGAACGCCAGTTTTGAGTTCATGGAAAATGCTTGACAAGGGTAAGGGTTGGTTGTTAAGCACATCGACAAGGGGTGCATGATTTATATTGGGGGAATTGGGTCTGTCTAAGAAGGAACACACAACAAGAAGCACATGATATACACATTGACCGCCACTTGACCCAAAAGACTAGTCTATCAAGTCATGATTCAAAGTATATATTAAATCTTCTTCTATTCTTTAACTATCCTATATGAAACTCCTGGCTCATATGTGGTTGTAGAAATAAGAAGTTGTTCTTATTCTCTTAATCTGAGTATACAAAGGGACTACATATATATACACACTTTGATGACTCTTCCAATACTCTACTAATGGTAATAGGTGACTCTTAGACTTCTAGGGCTATTAATGGGTGACCCTTAGTCTCCCATATTTATTACACTCCCCCTCAAGCTGATGTATAGATGTTAGTCATGCCCAGCTTGTTACAAAGATAATCAACCCGAGTACCCGGAAGTGCTTTGGTGAACATATCTCCTAATTGTTCTCCGGTCTTTACATAAGCGGTAGTAATCAAATTCTGCTGAAGCTTTTCACGGACGAAATGACAGTCAATCTCGATATGCTTGGTTCGTTCATGAAATACGGGATGAGGCAATATGAATAGCAGCTTGATTATCACACCATAATTTTGCTGGCATGGAGACTTTGAGACCGAGTTCTGAAAGTAGTTGATAGATCCACATTATCTCAGCGACTGATTGAGCCATGGCTCTATACTCTGATTCTGCACTAGAAAGTGCGACAACATTTTGTTTCTTACTTTTCCATGAGACTAGATTTCCTCCCACAAACACACAATATCCCGACGTGGATCGCCGATCAATTTTGGAGCCTGCCCAATCTGCATCTGTGAAGCATTCTATATGAGTATGATTGTGGTTCTGGTAGAGTAAACCACGTCCTGGAGCTCCTTTTAGATATGCCAAAATATGTTCAAGAGCAGTCCAATGTTCAATAGTAGGGGAGGACATAAACTGACTTACAATGCTTACTGAGTATGCAATATCAGGCCGAGTTACTGTAAGATAGTTCAGTTTCCCCACAATTCTTCTGAACCTCTCTGGATTCTCAAATAATTCACCTTCTTTCACGAGTTGCATATTTTGAGGTAATGGGGCTGAACATGGCTTGACTCCTAGCTTCCCAGTTTCTGACAACAAATCCAACACATATTTTCTCTGAGATAAGAATATGCCCTTCTTGCTTCTTGATACTTCTACTCCCAGAAAGTACTTCAAGACTCTCAGGTTTTTGGTATTAAACTGGCTGTGGAGAAAAGACAGCGAAGAGATGCCCAAGTTATCGCTGCCAGTGATCACAATGTCATCCACATATACAACTAGAAGAATGATACATGCTGAAGATTTCCTGTAAAACACAGAATGATCGGACTTGCTCTTGCTCATTCCAAACTGTTCAACTGCTTGGCTAAACTTCCCAAACCAAGCTCGAGGACTCTGTTTGAGACCATATAATGATTTCCGAAGGTGACATACCAATCCACACTCCCCCTGAGCAACAAAACCAGGAGGTTGCTCCATATAGACTTCCTCATGCAAGTCCCCGTGCAAGAAAGCATTTTTAATATCCAATTGGTATAAAGGTCAATCATAAGTGGCTGCCAAAGAGATAAACAATCGCACAGAGGTTAGCTTAGCATCAAGGGAGAAAGTATCAGAGTAATCCACTCCATAAGTTTGAGCAAAGCCTTTGGCCACGAGTTGAGCCTTAAGGCGGGCTACAGAGCCATCAGAGTTAAATTTAACAGCAAACACCCACTTACAACCAATAGCCTTCTTCCCGGGAGGCAACGGGATCAACTACCAAGTACCATTCGCATCCAGTGCACTCATTTCTTCTATCATTGCTGAGCGCCAGCCAGGATGGGATAATGCTTCATTAACAGTTTTAGGAATTGAGACTGAATCGATAGAGGCTATGAACGAACATGATGAAGGAGACAATTGATCATATGACACAAAGGAAGAGATAGGATACGTACATTGTCGTTTACCTTTACGTAGGGCGATGGGGAGATCGTCAGGATCCGGTGGCGAAGAGGAACTTGGCTCCGGACATGCAGCGGGAGGTGCTGGACGACGGGAATAAATGTAACGGATAGGCAGCGGTGGTGGCGGGTCCGGAATAACAGATGGTGTGGGCGTGGTGGTGGGCTATAAAACAGGAGGTGCTGGTATAATCGGTTCTCGATGAGAGATGTGGTAGATTAACAAGTCATCGGTCTCCCCCTGTCTTGGAGTGTGAGGAATTGCTGAATAAAAGAAAGGACAATGTTCCATAAAAGTGACATCAATGGAGACAAGGTATCGATGAAGATCAGGACAATAACAACGATAACCCTTCTGAACCCGAGAATACCCCAAGAAGACACATTTAACAGACTTAGGATCCAATTTCGTACGAGTAGGACGAACATCACGAACAAAACACGTACTCCCAAAGATACGAGGAGTAATAGGAAAAACGGGTTTGGTGGGAAATAAGACTTGATATGGGATGTCACCTTGAAGGACAGATGAAGGCATATGATTGATGAGAAAACAAGCAGTTGAAACAGCGTCAGCACAAAAACACTTTGGTACATGAGTTTGAAATAAAAGTGCTCTTGCAGTTTCAAGAATATGTCTATTCTTTCTTTCAGCAACTCCATTCTGAGACGGGGTATCTACACAAGATGACTCATGAAGGATACCATTCTGGGCCATGTAAGTAGTGAATGGCTCATAAAAGTATTCTTTGGCATTATCACTTCTCAAAATACGAACATTAGAACCAAACTTAGTTTGTATTTCAACACAAAAGGCAGTAAAATGGGAAAACAACTCAGAATGATTTTTCATGAAATAAAGCCATGTAGTTCGAGAAAAATCACCTACAAAAGAAACAAAATACCGAACCCCAGTTTTAGATACTATAGGGGACGGACCCCAAACATCAGAGTGGACTAATTCAAATGGAGAGCTGACTCTTTTCTTGACTCGAGGAGTAGAGGGGAGACGATGATGTTTAGCAAACCGACATGCTTCACAATCGAAAGATTGTACCTTCTCAAACTGGGGATAAAGCTTCTTCAAGGTTGGAAGAGACGGATGGCCAGAGCGACAATGGGCTTCAAGTAAGGTTAAGGAGGCTGAACAAGCGACTGGTGGTGCGAGTTTCTCGGTATTCATGATGTAAAGCCCCCCCCCCCCCCCCCGACTCATGTCCTTCACCAATAATCCGCTTCGTCAAAAGATCCTGAAACAGACAATGATCAGGATAAAATGAGACACAACAATTTAGAGCACGGGTAACTTTACTGATGGACATTAAATTAAACGAGAATCTAGGTAAGCTTAAGACCGAAGGTAGGGAAATGGATGGTGTGAGGTGGACCGTCCCAGACCCGAGAATAGGGCACTGAGAACCATCAGATAAGCTTACAGAAGAACATGAAGTACGAGGCTCAAAGGTGTCAAGTAATTTAGGGTTACCTGTCATGTGATCTGTGGCACTAGAATCAATGACCCATTGAGAGGGGGATTGGGACGAAATGAGGCACTTAGGTAGGTTACCTGACTCAGCGGCAGAGGTGACAGAGTGAGATGAGTGTGTGGATGTATCCTGGTACTGGCGAAGGTGGTCATACTCAGCTACAGATATAGTGATGGTCTGATTAGAGGAAGTAGCAGCAACATTGGCAGATGATCGTGGGACTAGCTTTGTGCACGATCCTTTGGTATGTCCTGGTTCCTTACAATAGAAGCAGATAACTCCCCCTGTCTCTTGATTTCGACTACTCCAACGACCAGGATTACTTGCTCGTCCACTTCCCCTGTGAGCGCCTCTCCCATAAGGGTGAGAATTGAGAGGACCGCGTGAATGAACAATAAGAGCATTGTGAACCTCGGGGGTAGATGACACTTCTCCTTTCTGGGTATCTGTGCGAAGAACTCTGCTAAACACCTCGACCAATGAGGTTAGCTCTGTGCTAGAAAGAATTTGAGATTTGGCCGACTCAAACTGAGAGCCAAGTCCTGCAAGAAAGCTCATTATCGCCATTTGTTCTCGCTGTGTCTGTTGAACCTTAACATCTGTGCTGAACGGCATTACCGCATTGAGTTCCTCATAAGTCTTCTTGAAATTCATGAAATAGGTTTGTAGGGATTGTCCTCCTTGCTCAGCACGATAAAAGCCCTGACAAACATCATAAATACGAGCAACATTCCCTTTCCCCGAATAAACAAAGTCTAAATATTCCATCAACTCTTTAACATACTCACAGTGGTTAACCAAACTAACCACTTCAGGGTCAATAGAGTTCTTGATTTGAAGGAACAAGCGTGCATCATCACGCACCCAATCTTTCTTAGCTTCCTCATCAGTAGGAGGGTCATCGGACAAGTGATCATCTTTTGAAATACTCCGTAAGTAAATACGAACACTCTTTGACCAACCCGGATAATTGGGTCCAGTCAATTTGTGATCGGTAATTCTTGACATCACGGGGATATTTTCCATAAAAACATTACTTTTGGTCTCTTCGACCATTCAAAGAAATAGAGAGTAGAATCGAATTATAACGGATGGAAAATATCCGGATTAGGCAGCCAGAAACGAGGAAATACCAGCATTGTTTTTCGCTGGGGCGCGGGCGGCGGCAGGCGGCGGCGCGTGGCGTCACGCGCGGTGGAAGGTGGTGGCGCGTGGCTTCACACGCGGCGGTGGACGGCGGCGCGTGGGGCCCACGCGTGGCTGTGGGCGGCGGCACAAAAATCCAGAAACTCGCCGGAGGCCGGTTTTGCCCTTCTGAAGCCTCACTCGCCAGAGGTGAGATAAAATGATAACTGGCAGCTTGTCAAATGATCCAAAATAGATCAAAAACCCCCCTTAGCTTCTCGAGGCAAGTGAGATTCCGGTGGTGATCGGATGGGTCTCAAATTTCAGATATACGCAACCCAGAAGAACCTCTAACTTATGGGATAGGAGGTGAGAAACAAGAATTAACGAAAACGAACCAACCTGCCCACCTGGCAGTGAAAGTGCACACCGGGCACCAATGGAGGCTCACTCCTAAATTCCCTAATCCCTCAGAGCTGATAACCATAGCTCTGATACCATGTAGAAATAAGAAGTTGTTCTTATTCTCTTAATCTGAATATACAAAGGGACTACATATATATACACACTTTGATGACTCTTCCAATACCCTACTAATGGTAATAGGTGACTCTTAAACTTCTAGGGCTATTAATGGGTGACCCTTAGTCTCCCATATTTATTACAGTCATATTTAACAATATCCCCCTTCACATTGAGTCACATCATATCGGGTTGCTCGCAATCCTAAGACTAATCTTTTACATGTTCTACTCAATCCCTCACATGCCCGCTTCACCCTATATAGAATCACCACCATGAGAAGTAGTGATCATGGTTTCAAGTGTTTCCGCCCCTAGGACATTCACCCTGACCTGTTTCTTAGGAAAGTCCATAACTTCAGGCTTTGATACTATTTTTGGGAAGAATTGGACCCATCTAAGGAGGAACACACAACAATAAGCCCATAATATACACATTGCTCCCTCTTTTTACCCAAAAGACTATCTTTCAAGGTTATGGGTTCAAAGTATATATGAAGTCTTATTTTACTCCTTAACTATCCGATGTACGACTTTCGACGTCATAAATGGACCAAATTTATGAAATAGAGCCTTGGTCGTTCCATAAGGATACCTTAGTCCTTGCGGATATGAAGACCCACATGTAACCGGACCACATTCTCTTTAGTTACATGTATATTTAGGTTCGGCTTGATAACCTCTCATTTAAATGGACGCCAATGAGGTGGGGGAGGTAATTGGAAATACGTTAGGAGACTACATCAAGGTGGACTGCGACAATCTACATCGTTGTTAAGGTCCTTTCATATAGATTCAGGTAAGGCTTGATATATCTCACCTTCTCCGAATGTAATGTTAGGTCCCAAGGAATCAATCTAGAGGGGGGGGGAGGGGTGAATAGATTGATTACAAAATATAGCAACTTAAAAACAAATTCGGAAATTTAAACAACAAGCAAAGATAGCAAGATAGAGAAAGGCAGCACAAGATATACATGGTTCACAACTCTCCTTAGAGTTGCTACGTTCACACTAAAGAACTCACTTAGAGTTCGGCGTTTTACTAACTTATAGTAAATGTTACAAAGTCTCACAAGAACTAATCTTGCAAGTTACAACACCAAATGGGAAGCAAGAACAAATCTTGCAACCACTACAACACTTTGCAAGAACAAATCTTGCAACCAACTACAACACCCTTTTCTAGCCTACAAGGCCAATTACAATAGAAGATATTGAGGTCAACTCACCAAGAGTCAACAATACAATGTGTTTAATCTTATATAGAATAAACACAATGTCTCAATTACAATCAAGATATAAATATGAAGTACAAAGAAGCTATATATGATTTCAAGATATGTAAGGCTTAGCTCAAGATGATTTTGAGAGAAGAGGATTTCAAAATAGTTTACAAAGAGAGCATAACATGTTCAAGAAGAGATATAACAATAAAAATATATGTTTTTCAAAGATCAAAAGATATGAAACTATTAGTTCATGCCTTTGAAAATAATTTCTTGAACAAAGAAGAATAGAGCTCTCAAGATGACTTTTCTCTCAAAGATGAAGAAGAATTTTGTGCTGAATTTTTGTAGAGAAAGAGTAGAAGTGTTGTGTCTTGAAATGAAGAAACAAATGAGGGCTTTTATAGACAAAAACTTGGCACTTGATAATTCAAAAAAAGAGTTGTTAGAAGAAATACTTGAGTGCAAAGTCAAGTGGCATATCTTGACAATAAATGTCATCAACACATTTCAAGATTGAAATGATGACTTCTCTATTTTCAAAATCAATTTGAATGAATAAAAAGAGGATTAAATAATCAAGAGAAAACAGATTTTTAAATAAGGGAAGATAGATTGAGTGATGAGCTAGCCAAAACATATCTTAATGATCATACTTACAAGAATCCTATTGGTAGGACTTGAACCCTTTCAAAGTAGACATTTTGAATCTTCCATAGCCTTCCTTGATCATCATTGAAGGTCTGAAAATGTCCTTGGAGATTTAAATTTCGTGCACAACTTCATTGGACACAAGTAGATGATGAGCATACTTGCTGCCAGAAATTTCAGCTTTGACATTTGATTGTTCAAATGAGCATAACTTTTTTCACAAGAATCCAAATCAAGTAAGGTCAGTTGGGTTAGAAAATAGACTCATATATCTTTCCAATGGTATAGCATAGGCCTATTATTACCTGGTAGATAATCACAGTTTAATCAAGAAAGACAGTCAAGAAAATCTGCTTTACATGTTCTGGCAGATTTGATGTCTACTCACCTTTCCGTCAATTACTCTCTGATGGAGTATCCAAATGGAGAAAAAATTTGATCGTTAAAAAGTAGACTCACAGAGGTTTCTAAAACATCAAATAAATCGTAATTTTATAAAGAAATGAATTTGATATGATTTTTCAAAGTTACCTCAAATGCAACCAAAATTGCTGTCTTGGAAAAAATCCGAAAAACACATTTATCAAAAATACAAGAACACTTATAAAATATCTTTGGTTTATGAAAATAAACATAGGAAGACTTATTTGATCTTGAATAAATATATGCATATTTGTTATCATCAAAACACATAGATTATTATGTGAAATCTGGTTTTTAGACCTTTATTGCCTGGTCTGCTCCCATGTTGGGATGTAGAGGTGCCTTTTATAGGAACACTCTTTCATGTATCAGGTTACTCCCCATGTTGGGAATGTCATGAGGCTGTGCTGACATGCTAGCGCTCGATTTACACTCTGGTCTATAACTAGGCCAATTCATGTACTCATTTTCTACCTCTTAAGAGGTTTAATTTAATTTTGCATTCGCTGATAAAAAAAACAAGAATGAGCTCAAGGAGCTTAGGAGCAACCTGAAATAATCGAGGTACCCTATTTTAGAGCATCTCCAATGGTTTGACATGACTAGTGTCAAGGAACCATGGTAGGAGGTGCTTTTTGGCGTTCTCTCTCCTCCCTGACAAGGCTTCCAGACATGCCTTCTCTAATGGTTTGACATGACTAGTGTCAGGGGCCATGGTAGCACACTTTCAGTAATTAAAAAAACACCCCGAATATTTTTAATACTTTGATTTGAAGCCAAATCTAAAATGCATAACTACTATTTTTATTTAAAACCACATATAAAATACATTAAAATTGGCAATTGATATTTAATTGCGGCTGCCCTCTCCATATCTAGCCCAAATGTGTTCGATGAGATCAGCGTGGAGTTGGTGATGAACTTCCCGATCCCGAATCCTTGTTCAATGGCCCATGATAGTGTCCCTGGTCACCGTTGGTGGTGGTCCTCTACGGACGTTTGGATCCGGGATACCAATATATGCAAACGGATTAGTGGGCCACGACCTCCGTTCATCCTCAACGATCATGTTGTGCAGGACAACACAACTAGTCATGATCACTGAGAGTGCGCTCCTATCACACATTCGGCTCAGGCGAGTGACGATGTGAAACCGGGCCTGTATAACTCCAAACGCTCGTTCGATATCCTTCCTACATGCCTCTTGGCATCTAGCAAATCATCTTTGCTTCGGCGTTTGTGGAGCCGGTACTAACTTCACAAATGTTGCCCAAGCAAGATAAATTCCATCTGTCAAGTAATACGGAGTTTCATATTCTCTACCGTTGACCTTGAACTTCACATCTGGAGCGAAGACTCAGACTGCCTGGGAGAACAAGTAAACCTATTGAGCACGTTGATGTCGTTGTTGGAGCCTGGTGACCCGAAAAAAGAGTGCCAAATCCAAAGGTCTTGGGATGAAACGGATTCTAGCATGATTGTGGGGACATTCCCGTGGTCCCTACTTGCGAACTGTGTAGACCATGCCACATGACAGTTCTTCCAATCCCAGTGCATGCAGTCAAGACTCCCTATCATCCCCGGAAAGCTGCGCTCTTCGTTGATTCGCAACAAATGTCTTGTATCTTCCTCGGTCGGGCGTCGTACATATGTCCGCCCATAAACCTTGATGACGCCCAAGCAAAACTTCTTTAGGCAGTCCAACGAAGTGCTCTCCGCCATTCGCAAATACTCGTCGCAGACATCGGTGAGACCTCCATAACAAAGCTGATGAAGTGCTACCGTGCACTTCTGGTGTTGAGTGAAAGAGGCCATCCCCGTAGCATCCTTTCCGTTACGGAAGTAGGCGTACCGGTCACTGAAACCATTCATGATCCGTATGAACATTTCCCTCGACACCCGGAACCGTCGCCGAAACTTTTGGTCGATGTACGCCGATCTAGGCACGAAGTAGTCACGGATCAACCCTTCGCGTGCATCTTCTCGATTGCGCTCAATCACTCTCTGCTTTAGTCGCGGCGTTGACCCTGAGCCCAGTGGCGGACTTACTTGGGTGTCAGGGGGGAACGTGCCCCCCTCAAATTTTGTTGAATTCACTTTCATTACCTATATTTTCTAGTTTTTTTAGTTATTTTCTTTCAATTTCTTTTAATTCTACAATTGTGCCCCTTCTCAGATTCTTAATTTTTTTTTCTTACCTACTTATTCTAATTTCTTCAATTATTTTCCTATTTAAATTTTAATTTCCTAATTAATTTGTTTTTTTTTTGTAATTTTGATTACCTAATCTAATTAATTTACCTAAAATATTTCTTATTTAAATCAGTGTTTAGAATTTGAGATTATGAATTTGAATTCCTTTATTGTTTTATGGAAGGTCGACATCACATCTTACAATAATTAAAAACTTATTATTTTCGTGTGATATTCATATTTTTAATGTTATTTTAGGGGGTTTATCGCTAAAAACTACATCATATATTATTCACGTTTAAACTACACTATATTTTGACCACGTTCGTTTACTTACAAAATTTAGAATATTCCGATAAATTTTGGACGTAAACAGTATATAAGGATAGTTTTTCGCTGTGGACGATACATAATTCATTTTTTAGCAACTAAATCTATTTTTTATATTATCTTAACATTATTTATTAGCGTAAAAATTTCTTTTGTGCCCCCCTCATAAGAAAAGCTGGATCCGCCACTGCCTCATCATCATCCTAAGCCCTTGGCATTATCCCTGACATCACTTGATCACGAAATGTTTTTACCGTTGTCGCAGCAAGCCTACTCATCGCTTCGTCTATTTGTTTGGGAGTCATTTGCTTCATTTCCTCTACCGTTGGAAAATTCTCCATCGAAAAAAATACACAACTAGGAAAAAAACGAGAGAATTTGGAGAGGAATAGAGGAAAGGGAGCTTGAAACAAGTGAGGGAGTGAATTTTTACTTCGGGTGAATCTGAATTTATAGAAAAGTGTAGGGTTTTTTTTTGAATCGGTGCCGACACGTGCCGGCTTCCCACTAGGTCGCCGACTAGCCGTTGAGGCTGACCCGACGCGACGCGTCGTTGCAGGATTCTGAATGACACCTTGACACACACCCCCTGACACGCCCCTTTGACACGACCAGCCATGCCAGCGAGTCGTGCCAGCGCTTGCAACGACCCAACTGACACAATCGCTGGAGGTGCTCTTAAAATGTCCCGAAGAAACGAGGATTTTCAATATGTTATTCAAGTTACGAGGGAACCAATTTAAAGTAAGCAAAAGTAGTCTGATTGGGGTGTTTTATAAATATTATATTCATATTAGTTCGAATTTTCTCACAATAATCCTGCTTTAAAATAAGCGTGCAGTCTATTTTTAAAATGCGATAAAGTGAACATAAATAAAAGATAAAAGGTTTTGAATCAAAATTAATACTAAGAGCTAAAAAGTAATCCATTGCCTACAAAATTGGAACGGTAAATAATCAGCTATTTCAAAATTTGTAGCATAGATAGAAAGAAAGTGAGACGGGTAGAGAAGCCTAACCATAACTCAAATGTTCATGTCACGTTCTGTATTTACAGATACATTTATGAATATTCCAGCCAATTTGTATGTCAGGCCAGGCCGGAAAGTGTGTAGGCCCAAAGCCACAACAGCTAGATAGAATCCTCACCTATTTCCACCAATCACGACGCCTTATCGTGCTCATGGCCACGTGTCCCCCGATGCGTTGTTCATCACGTCCTAGGATACCATAAAACCCCGCTTCTTTCACTCTTTCTTAAACCTAAAGCACAAGAGAATCCTCAAAGACAGCGCAAGCTTTTCTCAGTTTTGTGCCATGGCTGGTTTTGAAGAGCAGGTTAAGGTGAGGGCCAATGAGCTCAAGCTCTTGTTTAAGAAGGGTGTCAAGGTTGTGGGTCAGTCCTGCAAGAAAGGATGGCACAAGGTCAAGAACATCAGAAACTGATGACGATTCATCTCTAATCTATCTACTGCTTGTTTTGATTTCAATGTAAAGATTTTATTTTTATGTTTTCATTTTTCTGTTGATTACTCATTTTGAGGTTTTGGGTTTTGTTTTCTTTCTCTGTTGATCTTGTAGACACCATTTTATGATTTAATTTGATTGCTTCTTCTTATTGGGTTGTTTGGTAAAGTTGTTCCCTTTCACACTCTTGTTTGGAACAATTTTGCTGATTTTATGAATTGGAGGTTGAATATGGTGACTCAAACTGGTATTGCATAAATTGCTGAAACAAATACATTACTTGGCCTATATATCATACATGTATTATTGTTGAAACAAAGTGTTCTTAAAGAGGAAATTCAAAGTATCAGAACAACAAATCATTTGCAATACCCATCATCACAATTCAGAGTTTATGGATACATCCAATTCAATGCTAATCAGACCACCTGGTTCATCAGAGCATCCACATCAAGGAGGGCAGAACCCTGAACCCTGAGGCAGAACCCTTTGTTGACTGGGCATGGTTCAGGGTTCTGCCCCCCTAAAAAAAGTGTACTGCACATCAGAGGGGCTTGTATGGGGGGCTTGATTTTCAGAATTGCTGACTGTGTAATTAATTAAGCTTTTAACTGAATTGTTAACGTTATTTTTAAATCGACAATTACTAAATAAAATAGAAATAGAATTTCATTAATAGAAATAAAAATTCATAAAAATAAAATGCAAATTAAAAAAAAATACATAACTTAAAAAAATACATAAAAAGTTACATTTTTATCAGTCTTCCCCATTCACGTTGTCGAGTTGTTTCTAAAGCTTTTTTTATTTGATCCATCCATACACGCATTATTTCCAAATGTTGCTCCTTCTGTTCCGGGTCGAAATCGGACGTGTCCGCAGCCCTCATTTCTTTAAGTTCCTGCATATATTTATCAATTTTCTCGTCAATCTTCACGGCAAGCTTCGCCCTCTCACACCTCCCCTGATCCATTTGGATGACATACGATGCCCTGTCCGACAAACTCTTCCCCTTCCTCTTCGCGGCCTTATTGCCAATTGGGCGTCCTCGTGGAGGCGGCATGCCTGTTGGGGAACTTGGAACCACGAGTGGGGATCGTGGACGTCGGGTTGGGGAACTTGTACCTCCCAACGGGGAAGTTGAGCCTCCTGCCGGTTGCTCGTCACCACTTAAATGTGTGACATTATCATCGTCGGTGGGGAGTGAAGCGGGCGGGGTTGTGCTGCTATAACTGCCGGCCTCGTCCAATCGTCGTCGAACTGCCCCGACTTCGCCGAGTTCTGCTACCCAGAACTTGTCGTCGTTTTCCAACGGCTCTATCCAATGGTGGAGCTTGAAAACCTTCGGCTCGCCTTTGATATCCTTGACGTTGATTCGATATTGTTCCATCACCCGCTCCCTAAACTTGACTTCGTTCTCGCCGCTCATCACTACCTGTTTCCTCTCCTTCTTCATGAGTGTGATATACCGCCTGACTCTTCCAGCATTTTTGTTGAAATGGCTCTTGACGGCTTGGATCGTCCACTGATCGATTGGGAAATTCCCAGCTTTGCACAAGCGCCTCCTCACCGTGGTCCAGAACGTGTTCCCATCTTGAGAGGTTCCGTGTATGGGGTCGTGCGTTGTGCGTTTCCAAGCGTTGATCAGGAGCAAATCCACTGCAGGGGGCCATTTGGTTCGCCTTTCTGTAGTTTCCCGGGTGCTCGGTCCCACCGAGGATGAAGTAGACGACAGTCGGGTTCCGGTGGTGGCCGGCATTGGGAATTTTTGGTGGCCGAAATAGTTGACCCCCATGTTGAATTGGTCGAACAGTGGGCGTGTGAATATGCCAGTCACCGGTGGAAGATGACCAAGTGGATTGGACAGTTGGGCCGGTTGGTAGGTCGGTTGTCCCGGTGGGTAAATCGATTGTCCTAATCCACCTACGTTGACAATTATATTTTAATTAAAAGTACAAATGGATAATGCAAACGTTGATAATTGAATGATTAACATTTTATTTATTAAAATGGATAAAATTATAATTACCTTGGCCGAAAGCAGATCTCATGTATTGGTTGAACATATCAGGGTTCCAACCACCGGTTTGCAATATATGTACGTAGTTCTCCCCGGGTTGATTGGTGGTCGCATCTTGTTGATTGGTGTTCTCCCCTTGTTGATCGGTGTTGTCCTCCTCGTCCGTATTGCAAACTGGGTGTTCCGGCGGTTGAGTGAAATCGTCGTCTGACATTATCGATCGGATTTTGCAAAGACGGTATGAATTTGAGAGAGTGAGGGTTGAGAGAGTATGAAGTTTGTTGTGTGGATTTGGTGAAATGGGGTGAGGGGTATTTATAGTGTTGGAGAATTGAGTATTTTATTGTATTTTGTATTTAATTAAAAAAAACTGAACTAGCCGTTAATAACCGTTGCTCACCAACGGTTATTTTTTTTTCCGTTCTGCCTCGCTGCCCCTCTGCTCCGAACCCCTTCTCTTCTCCCCCACGCCCCCGCCCCTCCTGCCTCGCACCAAAGCCCCTCCACATCCCTGCGAACCCCGAACCCTGAACCTCCCCCTTTAGCCCCTGCCCCTGCCCCTGCCTCGCCATCCAGGTTCGCCTTGATGTGGATGCTCTCAGTACCTGAAATTAGAAATAAGGCTTTAGCTTGCCAATTAACTAGTAATTATACAACATGAAAATTCTAAATTTATTAATCATATGATTTTTTAGTATTTATTTTATGGTGTACTTGTAATCATCTCATTCCTCTTATTTATGAATTGAAATTTGTTTGTATGCGAACGTGCCGGGGAATGTAGCCAAATAGTCATATTTAAATCAGACCCTTAAGCATTACCTTTACTAGTTTGGGAAGAAATGATAGACCAAGTGAAATTACTTTGTTGGCTAATAGTCAAAGAGGAAACACAAATGTGAAGTTCACACGTCGTGAACTTTACTAATAGCCGATAAAACAAAAAGTTTGAATGTTGGTACATACTAGATTAGCTGATAAAAAAGAAAACTTGACCGATGCATCCATACTAATCAGCCTTCCAATACTGGATTCTTCTGTACCTGAAATTAGTAAAGAGGCTTTTATTTGTTAATTAACCAAATATGCCAATTGCCAATTATGAATTGTTTTATGATATTCATTCTCTACCGTACCTGTTGATGATGATCATCAGTTGCAGGTTCGATGGTCTGCCTTTCATCATCAACAAGATTGTTAATGTCCATTCTTTCGCTTGCAACTTGCCCTGAGCAGCCAAGTCCTATTTCAAAAATCAAAACCAATGATTCACTGATCTTTTGATGGGTGTTCTCAGTCTCTGAAGCTTCTGTTTCTTGGAGAAGCACTGGATCAGTAACTTCCTCAACTTGTTCAGGCAAAGCCATTTTCACATAGTTGTGAAGGTTGAGACCATCATTGAACATGTCATCGGTAGGCCTTTTCCCTGAAAACATCTCCAATAGGAGTATGCCATAACTATACACGTCCCCCTCGGTTGACACTTGACTTCCCATGCCATACTCTACATTCACACATCCACAAATCAACTATGAGACAAAAAAAAAGTGTAATACAAGAAAATGATTAAGGGTATTACCTGGAGCTGCATAACCGATAGTTCCTCTTATCCCGAGAGAACTTGTGTGACTATTGGAGCCATCTGAAAGGAATTTAACGAGCCCAAAGTCACCAACTTGTGCTGTCATTTCTTCATCCAGAAGAATATTGCTAGGCTTGAGGTCACAATGAACAATGGGTGTCTGACTGTTTGTGTGATGTAGATAATTAGTGGCACCAGCCACATCTATGCCAATGGTGAGTCTCTGAAGAAGATTCAACTTTCTTGCATTATCATTTGATTCTGGACTCGGATGCAACCACTCCTCTAAACTCCCATTCACCATAAAATCGTACACTAAGGCCCTGAAATCATTTCCGCTGATATCAATGTTGGAACAAGCTGTTATGACTTTAACTAGATTCCAATGCCTGAGGTTCTTCAATGCCTCACACTTTGCCATGAAACTTGTAAAAGCTCCTCGTCTATCAAGGTTGAACACCTTAACTGCCACGACCCTCTCTTCATCCAGAGTTCCTTTGTACACAGAACTAAAACCACCAATGCCAATTAGATTAGAGGAAGAGAACCCATCGGTAGCCTTTTTCGGTACGACACCTGAAAGAGCGAGTTTTGTGACAAGTCTGCTGCAATTTGATCTCTTCTCTTTCTGGACCAAAAGAGGAGTAAAGAAGCCAAGAAATGCCAAAGTCATATGTAAATAGAACATTCATACAACAATGAATCTATTGACGTACAACTTGCCTGTGGGCTAAAGTTATACGCAAATAGAACATTCATACATAGCAATCAATAAAACTATCAAAATCATGTTCCTTTTCCTAATTCCTGTGGGTAGATTAGGAAATATAATTTTGATATTTTATTCTGATTAGTTATATAGAGTTTAATAGAATATCCTGTGGGATCGATTCCATTAAATCCGATATAATTAATCACAACTTTAATGATTTATTTTCATACATATATATTGTTAGTCTAAAGATGCTGTGGCTACTCTCTAAACAAACAATATACACGTACATAAATCAAAGATGGATAATAAAACACCAAAAACATGGTAATTTTAGCTAAAAATCAGCTCGAAGGATCCACCAAGAAAAGATAATTTGGACTAAAAGGTCAAACTGAGTTGATACTAGAACAAATATATTCTACGGAGCTATATTAATAGAATTTAGCTCCAGCTCAGTGGTGAGGTCTGTAGCACTAGTCAGGTCTTAGGTTCGAATCTCCTTAGGTGAGTTTATTTTGTTTTTCAAGTATTGTTGCAGAAACAGTAGCTAAATATTGTTCTTGAACATACTAATCAACAAAAATAACTCGGCCTAGTGGGTAAGCTCTCACTTAAGTCCGGATGTTCCTGGGTTCAAATCCCAGTGGGTAATTTTTTTTTTAAAACCCAGAACCAGACCCACGTTCGACCCAAACCCGGGTCCAGGACCCAGTCAACGACCCGAATCGGGTCAACTTCGTCTCCTACCTCCAGCCGGGTCAAAAAACGACCCGGTTTCAGACCCAAATCCGATCCGACTGGTTTTCCCTCATTAAGGCATCAAAAATTCGTTTTTAAGCCCAAAACGTAAGGAAATCTAATTTCTAGATGATTCCCATAAACAAAATACAAAAACAATGCATAATCAACAAAACCCAAAAAATTGATAAATTTGAAAATGCAAACAAGGCAGAGGATTAATCATGCTCTGATACCAACTGTAAACACTTAATCATGTGATCAAACAAATATGCTTAAGCATTAAAAACGCGGAATATAATCACTAACCTCCAGCCATTGCTTTCCTTAGAGAAGAAGTTTTGAAAAACCAAAAGTCTTGATCTTCCAAGTCCTCCCACTCTTTATCTGTCTCTCTAGATGGTGTATGAGTAAAATCAGATAGTGTGGACTTGGGGACCAATATGAGACTTAAATAACATTTTTCTGAAGCATCACAACTATCCATCAATAGGTATGATAATAGAAAATGATATATGTGAAACATCACACAGTTTGGCAATTGGACCAACATACATTGATCATAAACCATATGATATCATTTAGAGAATTAATCTAACAAACTTGTGTGACTATTGGCGCCATCTGAAAGGAATTTAACAAGCCCAAAGTCACCAACTTGTGCTGTCATTTCTTCATCCAGAAGAATATTGCTAGGCTTGAGGTCACAATGAACAATGGGTGTCTGTCTGTTTGTGTGATGTAGATAATTAGTGGCACCAGCCACATCTATGCCAATGGTGAGTCTCTGAAGAAGATTCAACTTTCTTGCATTATCATTTGATTCTGGACTCGGATGCAACCACTCCTCTAAACTCCCATTCACCATAAAATCGTACACTAAGGCCCTGAAATCATTTCCGCTGATATCAATGTTGGAACAAGCTGTTATGACTTTAACTAGATTCCAATGCCTGAGGTTCTTCAATGCCTCACACTCTGCCATGAAACTTGTAAAAGCTCCTCGTCTATCAAGGTTGAACACCTTAACTGCCACGACCCTCTCTTCATCCAGAGTTCCTTTGTACACAGAACTAAAACCACCAATGCCAGTCAGATTAGAGGAAGAGAACCCATCGGTAGCTTTTTTCGGTACGACACCTGAAAGAGCGAGTTTTGTGACAAGTCTGCTGCAATTTGATCTCTTCTCTTTCTGGACCAAAAGAGGAGTAAAGAAGCAGTCACCACAACAGCTCCAAGAAATGCCAAGACTAAAGAGACAATGATTTTCTTCTTACGGGCTAATATGTTATTCTTAGTAGACTCGTTGAAGCTACAAGCTGGAAGGTGCAGCTCCGGAATTTCCCCACAAAGCTGGTTGTTTCCCTCAACAGAAAATGCACTTGTATTTTTGAAGACACCCTCCAGTGGCACCATGCCAAGAAAGTTTTTTTTTATCAGCAAAAAAAACGATTTTATTCAACCCAAAACTAGAGATCTTAAGAGAGATGATACAACAAAGGGAAGAGAGAGCGAGCTAACAGAAGTCGCAATGACATGAACAAGAACGAAGCCAACAAACAACTACAATACAAAAGAAACCAAAAGCCGACGAACTCCATCTTCAGAGGACGTTCTCGAACATGTTGATTACTTCGTCTTCGCAAAAATTGGCAGTAAAGCCCAAGGATTTAGCTAAATCCCATGAGTGATTGGCTTCCGTCTTCTTGCGAAGAGACCTGTTGGAAGATTTGGCGATGGGCGCGAGATTGGGACGTTTGCGGCGACCAAGCTTCTTGTGATTTTTATTTTTTTTCTTTAAAAAATCGACAAGAGGGGAATCATCATCGAGCGAAGGAGAATTAATGTCTGCAATAAACTTTTGGAACCCAGCAGGGCGAGGGGTAAGAGGCTTGGGAGCAGAGGAGGGACCCGTAGAAAGAGGCCCAAAGGAAGGCCCAAGAACAGAGTTAGTCTTTGGGTCTGGGCTGGGGGAGCTGGGCATGACCTCAAAATCAAACCCACAACCTGCGCATGCAAAGCACCAGAACCCTGCACATGCGAAGCATCAGAAACAGGGTTAAACAAAGCGAGGGAACCGATTGCCTCGGTACACAGCAGCGCATTATCCAGAGCGAGATCCTCGGGACTGGTAGAAGTCGAGGAGTCCGCACGAGTTCCAACACCCGACTCTTCAATTCCTGACGACCTACCAATTTCCCCATGGCGATTACCCGCCGGCGACTTGAGATCTGTGGGCGGAAAGGTTGAAGCGGGCGGGGAGAGAGGGGCCGAGGCCGACGGATTCACCGAGCCTTGAGGACGAAGCTCGCCATCATCGAGGTCAGGAGGGTCGGTGGGAGAAATCAAGGGGACATGAGCGAGATCCGGGAAGATGATGCAGACCTGGGAGATCTTGCCGGAGACGACGAGCGAGGATAGAGTTTTCACCGGTTGAGGGTTCTGAGAGTGGATCAGAACGAAGGCTGAATCAAGCCTAGACCTGGTGGAAGAAATAGGGTGGATGAACAGGGGGGTTCCCACAACAGCCGCGACATTGAGGATCGTGGGATGGGTCCAACCGGAGAGGGGAAGGCCTTCAATGGAGATCCATCGCAGGCAGCCGCCATTGATGACAATGCTGACATTGGTGAAGAAGCCCCAAAACCAGGACCGAAGCCAAGACCAACCCGTGCTCTCGGCAAGCTTGAAAGCTGGGAGATCCGAGAAAGTAACCAGGATGGCTCGATTGCCCAAATCCGCGAGCCGGACGAGGAGTTTCTGCTGCTCCGAAAGCTCAGCCCAAATGGAGGTAAGGGTGTGACTAGAGCTAGCCAAACCCACCACACTTAGACCTAGGGAATTGCACCAGGTAGCGCAGGAGGAACCGGAGCAGGAGAGGCTAGCAGCAGGGGCATGAGAAGAAGCAAGGGCGACGTGCGGAGGAGCCACGACGTCTCTGAAGCTCCGAGCACCGGTAGAGGAGGTCGCCGGAATGGGAGGAACCGAACCAACTCCGAACGATAAGGATAAGTCCACAATGAGCTGCTCGGAACCGAGCTTGGAACGATGCAGGGATGAGACTGCTTTAGCGGCATCGACGACTTTGATAAACTGCACAAAGCCAAATTTCTTGCCGGATTTGTTGAGCTTGTCAGGGAGAAAAGCTCTGCGGATTGGGCCGAAAGTGGAGAACAGAGCAAGTAGATGTTCGCTGGTGAACATAGGGGGGAGGTTGCAAATGAAGAGCTTGGGACAAGGAGGACCAGCAGGGTGAGAAGAGGAGGGGGGATGAGAAGAAAGAAGGGGAAAGGCTTGGGGGAGGGGGTGGGGGTCGGGAGGTTTGGAAGGAGGAGCCATTGTTAGTCTAACAATCCCTCATATTAAGAAAGTTATTGGATGAAAGATTCAAGTTCTGTAGGAGGACAAGATCCTGTAGAAACTTTGGAACTTCACCCGGCAAATTGTTGAGAGAAAGGTCTAGAAACATCAAACCTCTTAGAGAGCTCAAAGATGAAGGAATGGTTCCATGTAAGGAGTTTCCCATCATTTCGAGTAGATACAAACTCACACACTTACTGATAGTAGAAGGAATTTCACCCGATAACCTGTTAGAGAATTCATCAAGACTGTTAAGATTTCCAACCTCAATTGGAAGAGAGCCAGTTAATTGGTTTCTGGACAAGTCAAGAACTATAGCCAAGGATGAGACATTGAAAATATGTGCAGGTATGTTACCACTGATATTGTTGTCATCAAGCATCAATGATAGCAATTGTGTGCAGTTCCCCCCACCAGCAAATTATTCATCTGGGCCAAACTCTGCAGTTTGCGCAACCAACCAACTTCAGAGGGAATTCCCTCGGTCAGTTGGTTGTTTTGGAGATGAAGTTGCACGAGAAAGCTTAAATTTCCAATGTAGGGAGATATGGAACCGGAAAGGTTATGTGATTGAAGGTCAAGTACAGTGACCCTGTGGTGCCTCCTACCGCATGTAACACCGGTCCACTGCCAGAAATGGGTGGAGGAATTCCACGAGCTCAATGCCCCCAGAGGGTCATCACTGATCCTATCCTTGAAGTGGAGCAAGGCCATGCGATCAGTCTCGTTGCTTACAAGTGCAGGAGTGGCTGAGATGCAGCAAAAGTAAGAATTGTAAGGACATAACAAATACACAAAGGGGAAGAGATAGCCATATGGTAATCACAACTACTTGGCACTCAATATGTGTAACATAGAGACATCTATATATAACTGTAAACCACTTCACTGTTTTTATGCGTGACACATAACAAATCACAAATACTACAACTAGGCATGATTAAAAAAATACCTATATAACAACTAGCATCACTAAATTATGATAAAAATGTACTGTCAACTCTAGAAATTATATGAACAAGTCTTCCATTGCCAATAACAGATACTTATTGGTCTGCATCGGCACTAAGAAATGCTAATGAACTAGTTTACGATTTCTAGAGTATCTGTTATTGATGCTAGTATAGAGAACTTTCTCATCCCCATATGACTTGCCATTTTAGTCTTCCATTCTTAATTATGTGGCGGATTTGTGTTCATCCGGTCATACTAAAATTATTGTTTCAAGATCAAGGATTGTCACATGTATGCTACAAATATTTAATATCTTATTGCTCAATATTTGCTTGCACATACAGGCCACACTCATGTCAAAGTAAACTCTTTCAAATTTAGATCCTAGATTACTAAAATTTTGTGGCATTATTATACTTTTCCTTCACTCCAAAAAATGAGGTATACAAACAGAGCACATATAGTAACATTACAACCTTATTCATCAACTAACAAGTTGAAGATAATACTAAACATGTAAGTCTTATAGAAAAGAACATCATCTGCATAACAAGCTACACCAAGGTAGTCTTAACTAACATTCTCCAGTAGGTTCATCGGTTCCTTGTCTTCCTGGATACCTACAACCAGAATGATGTTATTCTTCCGGCTTTATAGTGTCGAAAAAGAAAGAAAAAAAGACATTACCTGCCCGTGACCAATAGCAGAGCGAGTCCCGCGTCCTTCACTACCCATGAGATTGTCCCTGATTATGGCCAATTTTATTGCAACACCACCAATGTCCATTCTTTCTCTTGGCGTTTCTTTTGAACATGCAATTCCAATTTCAAATGTCAGAATCAATGACTCGATAACCTTATGATATCCCCTGCTATTTCTAACGCTGTCTTGTCTTCCTTCAAGCAGTGAAGGGTCAATGATTTCTGCAACTTGCTCAGGCAAAGCCATCTTGACATAGTTATGAAGATTCATATCACTGTCAAATATGTCATCAGTAGGCTTTTTACCAGTGAACATCTCGAGCAAGAAGATACCATAGCTATATGCATCACCATAAGTTGACGCGTCACCTCCCATTCCATACTCTGCATACACACATATCAAAATGATGGGCAAGTTGATAGGAATATGAAAATCAGAAGAAAAAAAAAAAGAAAGACGACCTTTGCAAATTTCAGTCTACTTTACCTGGAGCAGCATAACCCACTGTTCCTCTTACTCCAATTGAGCTTGTTTGATTTGCTGCGGTCTCTTGGGTAAGGAATTTCACCAACCCAAAGTCACTAACATGTGCAGTCATTTCATCATCTAGAAGAACATTGCTTGGCTTGAGATCACAATGAATGATTGGTGTTTGGGAACATTGATGGTGAAGATAATCCAGCGCACAAGCTACATCAATGACAATGTTTAATCTTTGGAGAAGATCCAGTTTCTTAGTCTCCGTCTCCATTTCAAGAACTGGATGCAACCACTCCTCTAGACTGCCATTGACCATAAACTCACAAACCAGGGCCTTAAAATCATAGCCACTAGCATCAATACTTGAACATGCAGTTATTACCTTGACAAGATTCCGGTGCCTGACATTCCTCATAGCTTCACATTCAAGTATAAAACTCTTCAAAGCGCCACGCCTTTGAAGGTTGAACACCTTTATCGCGACAATTTTCTCGTGATCTAAAACCCCTTTGTAAACATGAGCAAAACTACCAACTCCAATCAAATTAGTCAAAGAAAACCCATTAGTAGCATTGAGAAGAGCTTGGTAGGACAACTGCACCATTGCATCCTTCGGGGAGTCTGCTGCAGCCTTGTGACTTTTCTTTCTCAACCAAAACAAGAACAGAGAAGCAACCACTGCTAATGCACCAACAATTGCGAAAGCTAGAGAGATTATGATTTTTGACTTACGAGTGAATTTCTGCTTGGGCTCTTTGAAGCTACATTTTGGCAGATGAAAGTCTGGAATTCCTCCGCAAAGCCTGATGTTTCCCTCCACAGAAACCACACTTGCATTTTTGAAGATGCCTTGTGTGGATACCGTTCCGACCAAGTTATTGAAGGACAAGTCCAAACCTTGTAGTGAGACTAGACCTTGTAAAAATATAGGGATCTCTCCAGATAAGTTGTTTCTAGAGAGGTCTAAACTCACAAGTCCTCTCAAAGAGCGGAAAGATGGAGGTATGGTGCCATGAAAGAAATTTCTTTGCAAGCTGAGGTATGTTAAACTCAAACAAGTGCCAAGATTGGTAGGAATTTCACCAGATAACATGTTATTAGAAACGTCCAATACACCAAGATTCTTCAAGTTTCCAACCTCCAAAGGTAAGGCCCCGTTCAAGCGATTTTGAGACAAGTCAAGGTAGATTGACAAGGATGAGATATTGATGACTTCTGGGGGTATGGCGCCGCTGAGATCATTGGAAGAAATATCCAATTCCAATAACACCTGGCATTTCCCCAAACTCGACGGGATGTTGCCATGAAGTCTGTTACAACCTAGACGGAGTTTGCTTAGCTTTTCAAGATTTCCAAGAGAAGATGGAATTACTCCTCTCAAGTCATTGTGATACAAATCCAAGTGTTGGAGGTTTTGAAGCTCCCCAATACCTTCAGGAATGCTAAAGGAGAGCTGGTTGTATCTTGCTGAAAATATCTCCAAGTACTTCAACTTTGCTATGCCACTTGGGATTTTCCCAACAATTTGATTGTGATCAAGTACTAATGCTGTTAACTTGGTTGATAAGTTACCAAGTGATTCAGGCAAAACACCTCCAAACAAGTTACCATCTATAAACACTCTCTCTAAACCAATGGCGTTGGTAAGAGATGAGAGGAACTTCAAGTCATCAACTTTCCCCTTCCCAAGATTGTTGTATGCTAAGTTTAACCCTTTCAGCGCATGAAGGTCCCCCAAATCCGGCACACCTCCGGTAAGGTTGGTCATCAAGATATACATGTATTCTAGATTTGAGGCATTGGATATTGAAGTAGGAATAGGTCCGGTGAAGTGATTATCAGCAATGCTAAAGATTTGGATACGACGGGAAAGGATGTTCATTTCTGATGGAAGACTCCCATGGAGTTGGTTTGATCCCACATCAAAAACCAACAAAGAGGAGAGGTTGAAAATTGATGGAGAGACAATGCCAGTTAAAGAATTATTGGGTATTGAAAAGAATTGGAGATTTTTTAATAAACCAATGGCCGGAGGGATACTTCCACGAAAATAATTGCTTCCCAGCGAAAGTTTGACAAGGGACGACAAGTTCCCGAGGGAAGAAGGGATTTCCCCATAAAGATTGTTGCTATGAAGAGATAGTACCTCAAGATTCTTCAATGAGCCCATATCCTCAGGGATTTTCCCTGTCAGATGGTTGAAGGTCAAGTGAACGTCAATGAGGTTGGAGCAACTTGTTAGGTTGAGAGGGATATTCCCTCCCAGAGAGTTGTTTTGCAAGCTCAAAACTTGCAGCCTACGCATACGACCAACTTGTGGAGGAATTTCACCGCTGAAGCTGTTTTCTGGCAGGTGAAGTTCTCTTAGGAAGCTTAAATTTCCAATGTGTGGGGAAATGAGACCAGCCAGCTTCTGAGAAGTTAGGTTCAATACAGTGACTCTTTCGTGTCGACCACCACATGTTACACCCTGCCACCGGCAAAAGTGGGTGGAGTCATTCCATGAGCTCATCACCCCAAGAGGGTCATCAGATATTTTGGACTTGAAGTCCAGTAATGACACCCGATCAGTCCCATTACTGAGACTTGCAAAACTGGCTGAGCAAAGGCACAAAACAAGAACAAAAGGATAGAATAATGAGCAGAAAGACGATGAAAACGGTATAGAATCCATGTAGGAAAACGAAAGATCAAGTGTGAAGACAAGTAGTTGATACTTCACCAAGGTTTGTGCAGTATATATATATAAGGTTTAATTTGTTCAATGTTTCAGTACACAATGTGGTCCACTGGAGGGTCATCAACTTCAATGTCAAAGAAATTTGAGGCCACAACAGTTTCTCTACTGTTTTTGTCCTACCATCCCTAGATGCTAAGAGGTTGCTCTCATCACACTGAAACTATCCACATTATGTAGGATTGATACCACATTGATTTCTTTTAATTGGACTGCATAAAAACTGGAGTGCTAGTTACGGGTCTATGGACCAGCAAGTCTTGGCAGACATTAAGTTTTCCAAACTTTGGAATCTAGGACACATTATTTATGGGTCAATGGGTTGACTCCATCTATGAAAGATGTGATACAGAGTATGTGACTTATAACCTCATAATCGGAAAATGATATATTTTTTCGTTTTTCTACCATTTTATACTTCATGGTGTGAATGGATCAGAAAGTAATTACTTCACATCGTCAAGAGAAGAGATTACAACAGCAAAGTCATGTTTAGGGACAATATCTTTCAGGCTCTCTTTTTCCATCCATTCACACCATATTCTAGCGATGCTTCCTACATATTTCAGCAGCCTAAAAGTCTGACCTCCGAATCGAGAACTACATCATTAATTATGGCACCCCGAATCAACATACTACAGTTCTCGACATTAGTATTAAACTTACCCAGAGGTAAGTCCTTGACAGAACAATTCTTATCAAGCCCAACACATCCATTGCAACTGCCTATTAATTTCTCACCATATTTGGCAATAGCAAGGTTAGTATCATTGCCAGGAGGAGGCCCAAACAATATAGTCAGGTTTTTATCACATGTGTAACCAGAAATCGGAACACCATCACCAAAGGGGCATGGGTTTGATCCCAAAAAAGCACCTTCAGCAGCACAAGTCTCTAAGAATGTGAAGGTTACCCTTCAAATGATCAAACACCACTGCAACAAGATGTGAGGCCCAAAGTACAGAAGAAAATGGATGGCTTCCCTTCTTCCCCAAGTAATCTAATTTTGTGGAGAATTGTCATTGTGGTTTGTAATCTAAGACTACGACCGTTAGACTTCTGAGCCCCCAGTTACCTCCCTCCTGTCATTCAAATTCTACTACCAATTTCAACAAAGATTAGATGGTGGCCCTTTTACACATTTCAAATACTAAGAACCACAAAAAACCTAGAGTCTGACCTTCACAAGAAGCTATGAAATTTTCAACATCTACACTCTACAAATCTCTTTTTCACATCTACATGAGTCCATCTTGTTTGTAGAGTTCATCAAGCGTGTCTCAATAGCTTTGAATATTGCTTATGGGTCATCAAACATTTCAACCATACTATTTTCAATCAGAGACGCTCCCAGTTAAAAACAAACAAATAATCGATTGTGAATCACAGTGTAACAAACATATCTCCCATACAAACAGGCTTACCGATCTTAGAGATAGCTTTCAGCACGCCCAAATTCACGAGCAATGAAGCAAATGGCGCACGAATTCACCCGCAAATGAACTCAAAACTTGTAACTGTATGGCGTGAGAGAAACACTAGGAAAATGGGATCTCTGATTTATTAGGTGAGTAATTCATTCCATCAACAGCGAGACCTTGCTTGCCTAATTAACGGACCGTTTGCGCCGTCAAATATATATCGTTGGATATGTAGACTTTTGGTGACTGAAATAAACGGTTTGGATCGCAGGTTCAATGCCCTTAATACCGCTCTCTCCTCTTCGCAGTCGAAACTGCTATCTATGTAAAATCGGATTAAGGAGGTTATTCAATGAAACTCTTTGGCTCCGCCTCACAGTGTCGTCTTCATTTGTCTAGGGTTTTTCTGTACTCGACCCAATCTCAAGCCGCCTCGATCTACAGTCGGGTTTGGCCACTTCGACATCAAACGGCCACGATTACACAGGTGCTGCATCGATGGGTCGAAGAGGGCAGAGAGCTCAAGCAAGCGGAGATTCACGGCACCATCAAGATGCTCCGGAAATTCCACCACTTCGAAGCAGCTCTCCTGGTATGCATACTTCATATCACAATCACTGTGCTCTGGACCTCTCTTAACTCTTACTTTTAGCACTTCATAATTCTCTTGTGTGTTGAGTGGAGGAAAGCATATAAAATGCCTTCATATGTGATTGGAAGTGGAGTATTCAAAAACTGAAATGAGGTGGGATAAGAGCCTGAGAGAAGATTTGGGTGTTTTTGTTTGGTTCTTATTGTTTATATGGAGCAATGGGTTCTCGGAGAGAAGAGAAATTCACTGCCAACTTCAGATTGCATTGTCACTTGTTATTTTATATGCATTGACACAACTCCTTCCTGTCTAGTGTGTGTAACTTTGTTTCATGAAATTTCATTGAAGATTTAAGCTTGCTACTCAACAACTGATTACTGAGTTTTTTTACTCTCATAATTAGCCTTCCTGAATCCCGACTCTTGTTCTTATATCAGGTATTAGACTGGATGATAGACAAAGGCACCTATAATCTGTCACATCAACACGTAGCTATTCGGCTGGATTTGTTAGCGAGAGCTCGCAATCTAACCGAAGCAGAGAAGTATTTTGATAGGATTCCAAACAGCTTGAAAGTCGGTCACGTTTATGGAGCTCTTCTCAATTGCTATGCATGCCACAACTGTTTGGATAAAGCTGAGGCCATTATGCAAAAGAATAGGGAGTTGGGTTTTTTCGATACGCCGCTGCCTTACAATATAATGTTAAACCTCTACTCTAAGACGGGCAAACATGAGAAAATCGACAGTCTTATGCGAGAAATGGAAGAGAAGGGAATCAAGCCTGATGCCACCACATATAGCATCCGATTGAATGCATTTGCTGCCACTTCCAGTCTAGAGTCCATGGAGAAGTTCATAATGAAAATGGAAGCGGATCCAAAAGTCAAAATGAGTTGGGATATTTATTTGTCGACAGCAAATCGTTGCTTGAAAAACGGAGCAACTGAAAAGGCTTTGGCAATGCTGAAGAGAGCAGAGGCTTGCATAGGGTCAAGAACAGGGAAGGGGGCATATGAGATCCTCATCACCTTGTATGCTACTATTGGATATAAAGATGAGGTGTATTGCATATGGGACCTGCTTAAAAGCTCGGGCAGATTACAGAACTCAGGGTATCGTGCTATGATAAGTTCATTAACGAAGTTGGATGACTTTGATGGTGCCCAAAAGATATTGGTGGATTGGTTAAATTGCCATGATGAGTTTGAGATTCAGATTCCTGGCATGCTGATCAATGCTTGTCACAAGAAGGGTCTTTTGGACAAGGCTGAAGCAATTGTGAGCAACCTTATTGAGCATGGGAAGGAGCCGGATTCAATCATATGGGATCAGTTGGCCTCTTGGTATTGTACTGACCAGCGCATCGACAAAGCAGTGGAGATGATGAAGAAAGCGGCCCTGGTAGATAAACCGCAAGGATATTTGCCTAACCAGGCAACTGTGTCTGCTTGTCTCAAATACCTGAAAAAGCAAGGAGATGTTGAGGCAGCCATGGATCTATTGAGGCTGAAGCTCAGATTACCTCCTACCACCTCTTAGGAGTTGTATCGGGTGAGTTGTTGAAAATTATATGCAGATGATGTCTTCCTCTTTTTAGAAGGAAAGACATGGTATTCAGCCAATCTTGTCGGGCATTTTTGTTTTAATGAAAAATAGGAACCTGGAAAGAACTATGAACTGTCATAAGTTTAGAAATTATAAATGAATCAACATATGCAAAAGGGATGTGAAAATCAGGAAAGGCCAACACTGGTGCCCGAGTGTTTGCTATCAGTAGAGCCTTAAAAGCAACCAAAGCCTTCGAATTCCAAGTGAATTTATCCCTCCCTTCAATAAAATGACGCGTGAGACTTAAAATAATCCTGAAGCTGTTTCATGGTAGTAGGTATAGCCGTATAGGCCCATTGAGAACACCTTCAATTTTCTTGACATCCATGTTAACCCAAGACTACAATTTAGAGTACTTGAAAATAGCTTATCCTCTCGTTTTTTTTATAAGCAAAGCATTATATAAATGTCACATTTTTCAAAGTCAGAAAAGAGATGGAATTGTCTAGCTACAGACATGAAGAAGATACCGATAACAGACTCGAGCGTTGGCATGACAGCTCAGCCTCATGACTATTCCAACATGAGAGATGAAAGGTCTAAAAACAGGATATGACAATCAAATAAGCACAAATGGAAACGGCTAAAAAAATTGAGACTCAAACCCGAATATAGCCACTATGAAGCACTAAAAAAAAGGTCTAAAACCCAGATATGTCAACCATAAAGCTCTTTAAAGCTAGCCGTCTTCCAAAGTAAACACCAAAAACCTAACCCGAACTTGAGGAGGAACTGTATCTCATCGGCACCCCAACTCAGCGAGTTAAAAGACACCGACACGCCGACGACCAACATCGCATACCGGTAGAGATAAATCAGTGCAAAAACGCTAAACCTCATAAACCAAAAGAAGAAGGACATCTCGATTTCCAAGGCCTAAAGACTCAGTACAACCTGTCATAAGCCAACACCTAATGAATGACGGGCCCCGCAATAAAGGTAGGAGTGCAAGGAAAATCGAAATGATCTTAAATCTAGGGAAGAGCAGGAATCCTAAAAGGTACAGATAAGGCTTAAGGAGAGACAAGAACCAAACCATCCGTGACGACGAGTGACTAGGCCAGAAGCACAAAAAATCCAAGCTCGGAAACGCCTCCCACGGTGAAATTGGACAAAGACAGCCGAAAGCCACCCCGATCTTGTCCGGAAAACAGCCAAGCAACCCGCTGAGTCAGGCCCACACATTGGACCAGCCCCAGGCGCTAGCCCAACATGACCAAGCCCAACCCAAGGACCAAAGTCCGGCCCAATGATGAAGCCCAGCAACCAAACACAACCTGTCCCGAAAGCTTCCGACCCGAAACAGGAAACATCAGACCCGACTGCCACACCGGAACAGACACCTCCGCCGCAAGCGCTCCGTCGTCGGCCAAGATCCGCAGCCACCATTCCCACACGAACACCACCAAACCCTCTCTCAAACTTCTTTGACGAGAAAACATAAGAGCCATCAGTGCACCCGAACCAGTCTCACGACCGCGCAAGCACGCCGAAACAGGACCAAAACAACAAAAAGAGGGGAGCTGACGACCGGAAAGAGGAAGAAGAAGCAGATCTGAGCACTTAGAACTCAAACCAGAGCACCAAAACTGCAAGCAGCGAGCTAGCCGACGATCCACACCGATCCCCAACAAAACTGACGGAGTAGCGGGCGCCACACTTGGATCTACGAGAACCCGACGTCGAAGATCTCGCCTCGAAAGCCGGTCAGGGCTAACTTTAGGTGTTGTGCATTGTCATCCAATGAACTTATATTAACATTGATGTCGTCGAAGAAAACCAAGCAAAAATATGTAGCCCCGTGCAGTTCATCAAGAAATTTCTCGACTAGAAGAACGGGTAAACAATTTTTTATTGCCATCACATTTGAGTGGGCATAGTCAATTCAAAGTCGCCAAAAATTTTCCTTTACAACAAGGGACAAAAAATTGTCCTGCTTATAGGATTTCCAAAATTAATCCTTCTATCTAAGGTTTTTGAAGCGTCAAGTGCCGATAGGGTTGCGGTTTAAATGGTTTGGAATCATCCAACAAGGGAATGACATGATTATGAGTTCTTGATGGAGAAAGCCTGTGTGAAAGTTCGAACAAAGACACAAATGTGTGTAAGAGGGACTTAATTGGTTAAGGTAAGAACAACCATAATATAGGCAAATTGAGACGTTAAATTGATGGGTCAAATATATAGTCGGATTCAGTAAGTCTTTGTCACGCACGCCCCAAATCCAGTTTTGACCGGGCTCGAGACAAGAACTCGAAAAATAATAAAAGTGAATTTTAAATACAAATCAACTACAAATGTTAAGTTTCAAAATAACAGATCCAACAAATAAAGCATGAGTCAACCGCTCAAATCTGAACTATTTAAAACATAGTTTAGTAAAACAAAAGAGTACGTCTCTAACATAAACATCACTCGGACCCTCCACGAGCTCCCGAGCCCTGAAACGTCCTCTAAGCCTACTCAACAATGAAACCTGTAAAAAACAGTAAACACGAAGGGGGTGAGCTTACGCTCAGTAGGAAAAAAAGTAGTAAAGTAAAAGAACCCCCGCTTTTCCAACAAAAGTTCTGATTAGTACAATTAACCAAAAGACACCATAATCAAAGATCCACAATAATTACAATAATTAATAAAACAATAACTCAAAAGGGATTAACAGGGAAACAGTTTATTCACCAAAAAAACCAATTAAGGAAACACATGGTTGCTGAAATATAGATAATTTAAACCATTAGCCTACGATTCATACAGAAACCAATACATCGTACCGGAATGCCCCTCGGTCGCGATGGGGACGCATATCATCGGGGCTCCCGGAAATGTTCCCACAAGGAACACATATCATCGAGGCTCCCGGAAACGTCTCCAAAGGAACACAGATCATCGGGGTGAAACAAGACATCCTCCTGGAAATATCCCTGAAGGGACACATATCATCGAAGTGAAACAAGTCTCTCCAGAACACGTAGCATCGGAATGAGACAACAATATACCATGTCGGAGTATCCCTCGGCCTAGTTTTCCCGGAACACACACATCGGGGCAATAAATAATACAAATACCAGAATGCTCGTCGATCTTCCCGGAATTCGCATCGGGGTAAACACAATACCGGAATTCGCATCGGTCTTCCCGGAATTCACATCGGGGTAACACAATTTGTCGGCCTAGTAACTACCCTACACCGGCATTCCCATCGGTGTAGGTACCATACCGGAACACAACCCTTCTTGGAAGACACAACAAGAGAATAACACGCATCACAAGTCATAGTTCAACACAACTTAGCAAACCCAAACAATCTTACCACAACACGTCACATAGAATTCATACCATCAATCACGCTTACCGGTATGACTTACCAACCACGTTCCATCGGTCTATCACTCACCCGATCATACCACGAGGCACAATCACATTCATTCCATACATTCAACCAATCATATCTCCACACAAACGTTCACATTGCATTCATCTCAATTCATCTGGTTTAATATGACTCTTGTATTATCCGAAGAATGACAAAAGCATCGGCATTTGAGACAATTGAACACAACCACAATCAATCATAAGGCTCGTCATGGCCATTCTACCAGCATGACAATTTCCCAAAGTATTGAAAGCGATTAAACTAGTGAATCACATCCTATAGGCATACTAGACTCTTCCGGTTATTAATATAATTGAAAGCGGCTATTCTAGTGAATCACATCATATATGCAAACTAGGACCTTTCTGGTTATTAATTATCCTATAGGCATACTATTAGCATTCTTTAAATTAAGAGTGGAGTTTACTACTCTTCCCTACCTTTAATTCTCCAACGCTTAATACTCCTAGTTGTTGACGTCCTGGCTAGCTTCCTCCCCGTCTTCTTACGTGGTGCAAGGGCCTCCTCCTCCGTCAAGTCTCGGTCCAAGGTCTTGGATCACAAATTAATGCTATAATTAATAACTAAGCAAAGACGGTTTTAAAGTAAACTACCAAAATTACCCTCAACGATGAAAACTTGGGCTAAAAGGCAATTTGGGCCCAAACTAGGCCCAACTCGGACAACCCACACTTCTGGAAACTGGCCCAGAATGAGACCCGTTCCGTGCCACTCAGAGGGCCGGAATGTGACCCGTTCCATGCCACTCAGAGGGCCGGAATGAGACTCGTTCCGTGCCACTCAGAGGGCCGGAATGTGACTCGCTCCGTGCCACTCAGAGGGCCGGAATGTGACCTGTTCCGTGCCACTCAGAGGGCATAAATGTGACCCTTTCCATGCCTCGTTCCGTATCAGATCTGGGCAACCCCAACCCCTTCTTATCCAACTCCGTTTCTACGAAAAACTACTCCAAAAACACCATTTTTACCATCATCAAGCTCCAAAAACAGTCATCCAAACTCCCAAAACTCAACACCCTCAATGGGTTTCCTCCAAACATCAACAAATTAATCAAAACCAACCTAAAGTTCACTATTCTTCAACAAAAAGCATCATCTAACAATACTAACACAAAGCTCAACAAGTTCTAGCAGTTTACTTAAACACCCACAACTCAAAAGTGAATGGATGAAGGATTTAAGGGTTTACTTACCTTAGAGATTGAATGAGGATGAAGATGGTGTGATTTGGAGAAGATTTGAGAAGAATTTCACCCCAAAAGCTTGCATTTTCCCCTTTGCTTCTTCTCTAAGTTTGGGAGCTCTTCTTTCTTCTTCCTCTAGCAGTTTTCGGCCAGCACAATAATGATCTGAAAAATGATCCTCCAAATGCCCCTTTAACCTAATAGTGGATTGGCCAAAATACCCTTGAGTTTCCTTTCTTCCCTTTAGCAATAGTGAGGGTAAATGGGTCTTTAGAGGCCCATTTCTTCTCCTCCAAGCCACAAAAGAAAAGTGTCCTAGTGGGGACCATCTAGTCTTCAAATAAAATCCAGCACCTTAATTAATTATGATTTAGTCGATAAAACGTTCTCATTTGACCAAAAATTGACTTTTCCAATATTACAGTCAAATTAAAGGAAATGGCCCAACTAAGCTAACTGTGATGACGGCTAAGCTTTTTGGGCCCTGGAAAGGTCCTGAACGACTCCCAGAGTCATCGGTTGACTTTTCCGGCCGACAGTCAAACTTCGCAAAAAAAATCACCGGTTCGACCGGGATCGACCGAGGGCAGTTCTTACAATCTACCCTCTTAAAAGAATTTCGTCCTCGAATTTTAAAAGAGAGGTACCTCAATGGTCAAACAGGCTGGGGTACCTCGCGCTCCCAGGTCGACTCAGCTCCTTGGTGCTTCCACTGCACTCGTACTAGAGGAATAGTCTTGCCACCCAGTACCTTCTCCCGCGTAACCAAAATCCTGACTGGCTGCTCCTCATACGAAACATCATCAGCTGTTTTGATGTCCGTCCACTCGATAACGTGGGAGGGGTCCGTAGTGTACTTCCACAGTTTGGAAACGTGGAAGACATTATGAACGTTCCCAAGCTACGGTGGCAATGAAAGGCGGTAAGAAACGGCTCCAACTCTGCCCAAGATCTCAAAAGGTCCGATAAAACGTGGGGCCAACTTGCCTCCGCCGCGGTTGAACCGCAATAATTCCTTCTTCGGGCTCACCCTCAGAAACACGTGATCACCAACTGCAAACTCAAGAGGTCGGCGTCTTCTATCTGCATAACTCTCATGTAGGCTATGCGCGGTCTTTAACCGCTCCCGAATCAACGCGACCTTCTCGGTCGTCTCCTGAACAAGCTCCGGACCAAGTAGACTCCGATCTCCTACCTCTGCCCAACACACGGGCGATCTGCACGGTCTACCATACAACGCCTCAAAAGGTGCCATCCCGATACTGGACTGATAATTGTTGTTGTAGGCGGACTTTGCTAATGGTAAGTGATCCTCCCATGATCCACGGAAGTCCAACACACATGCTCGCAACATATCCTTTAAGATTTTTATAGTGCGCTCTGACTGCCCATCCGTCTGCGGGTGATAAGACGTACTAAGCAAGACCTCAGTCCCCAACGCCTTCTGCAGGCTCTCCCAAAATCTGGAGGTAAAACGAGGATCCATGTCGGACACAACGGACACCAGAACCCCGTGAAGACAGATGATCTCTCGAACTTACAACCGGCTCAAGGTGTCAACCGTGTCAGTCATCCTCATGGCTAAGAAGTGTGCCGACTTGGTCAGTCGGTCGATCACTACCCAAACTGCGTCATGCCCTCTCGGCGATCTCGGTAAGCCACTCACGAAATCCATCGTGACGTGCTCCCACTTCCACTCAGCGATCGGTAGTGGTTGTAACAAAGCGGCAGGATGCTGATGCTCGACCTTCACTTGCTGACAAGTGAGGCATCTCGAGACAAACTCTACAACTGCTCTCCGCATCCCGCTCCACCAGAACTGTCGTCTGATATCCCGATACATCTTGGTGCCACCCGGGTGCATAGCAAGACGGGAGTGATGACACTCTCTCAACACAACGTCTCTACATCCCCGCGGCACAAATAGTCATCCTCGGTATCGTAGACCCAAATCAGTACCCTGCTCTCAACCCTCAGCGTCAATACCGCTGGTAATCCTCTCTCGGATCTCTGCCGCCTCGGCATCCTCGGCATGTGCCTCTAGCACACGAGCAACTAGTGTGGGCTGAGCCACCAACGAACACATAGTCACGCCATCCGTGATCTCCTCTAGCTCAAGTCCGAACGAGCTCAACTCCTCCATCATGTCCCGCTCTCGGACTGCTATACTAGCAATGTAGTGAGTCGACTTCCTACTCAGGGCATCGGCGACGACGTTCGCCTTGCCCGGATGATAGAGTAGCTCGAAGTCGTACTCCTCAAGTAGCTCCATCCAGTGCCTCTAGCGCATGTTCAAGTCTCGCTTGGAGAAGATGTACTTGAGACTCTTGTGATCCGAGAACACCCGGAATCGCTCTCCATACAAGTAGTGTCGCCGGCTCTTCAGAGCGAAGACGACTACTGCCAACTCTAAGTCATGGGTAGGGTAGTTGCACTCACGTATATTCAACTGTCTGGAGCCATAAGCAACCACCTTCCCGGACTGTATCAGCACGCACCCAAGTCCCTCACCGGACGCATCACAATAAACATCATAACCGGTCCCCCGCTCCGGCACAATCAACACGGGAACGGTGGTCAAACGAGCCTTCAGCTCAGTAAAGGAGTGCTCACACTCATCGGTCCACAGAAACTCTGCTCCCTTGCGTGTCAGTGCGGTCATCGGCCCGGCCAGACGTGAGATGTAAAACCCGCTTCGCTTTCAAAAGGGTATTAAATTGCAAACCGAAAACCTTACAGGCCAGCCTGGTGCAGGCCCCCCTTCCTCTCGCCTGGGCCTTGGGCCCGTTTGCTTCTAAGGCCCAAAGGGCTGGCCCAACTCGCGCCCCTTTATAAGTTGAAACCCTAGGGTTTCAGCGTCACAAAGAGACGCAGCCGAACCCTCCTTTCCCTCTCATTTCTCTCGATCCTGTCCTCTCTCTCCTTCATCTTCCTCACCAGACCAGTTCTGTCCACCACCAGCTCCGGCCAGCACACGCCGTCACCGTCCCCGACCTCCATTTCCTCTTCTCCGTCCAACCACCATCTCCCTTCCCTCACACCTTCTCGGACGCCTCCGCCCAGAGCCGAGCTCTCCAGCTCTCTTCCGGCCACCGACCCCGTCCGTCCGGCTCTAAAGACGCCGGCACCGAGCCCGGAACCCTCCTCTCCTCCGATCTGGAGAGGACCGGCCGCGACGCCATCGCTGCCACCGAGCTCCACCTCCTCTTCTCATCCCGACCTTCCCTTCAACCGAGCGTGACCCGAGCTCTCTCCGTCGCCGGCGAGCTCGTCAGATCCGGGACGGGACCGAGTCGTCCGGACCCGAGGCGAACTCCCACCGCCGCTCTCCACCGCCCGCCACCGTTCCTTTACGGTGAGTTCTCGGTCTATGGAACCTCGGCCGATAACGGTGTCGCCGGTGGTCGGCCGGACCCAATCCAATCTCGTCCTTCTTCTTTTGTTTTCCCTTTCCCGAGTTCGTTCAGATCTGGTCGGGGATAGAACAGAACTCCCGAAATGGAAAGGAACAGAACAAAGCATGATTTCAGGCTTGTTTAAAGGATTATTGAGAAATGGTGTAAATCTGAAATGTAAAGAAATGTAAAGAAGAACAACGAAGTTAAGGTGTTTGTTATTATGTTTCGAAACAAATTAAAATCTGATTAAAGGTGGAAAAGGGGTTTAAGTTGAGCTTTAAAACCAAGATCGGTTTTGAAATAAAAGTTCGATCTTGGTTTTTCGGACGTAAAATCGTTATTGATAAAAACTAGATCGGTTAAATTAAACGGGTTTTAAAACGAAAGTCTGTCGTTAAAGTTAAACTTGGGTTAAGTTAAATCGAAAGGGGGAAAACGAAATCAGATCGGCTTTAGAAGGGTTTTGGACCAAAATCTCGAGTTTGGAAAAGAGCAGAAGGAAATCGTTTCGCTTTAAAATCAAAGTCGGAATTAGATAAAGCAAGGAGTTTCAAAGACGGTTTTAAGTTGAAAATGGTTTTAACTGGGTTTAGATCAAATCTGAGTTCGGTGCGCGGGTGCTCGAACCCGATCCGTCGTAATCCCACTTTTATCCCGCTCGAGTGTAAGAGACAACTGTCGGATTTAAATTGGACAAATCGTAACCTTTAACTTAACGGCAGAACCGTTATTAATTTGTGGCTTCGTGTTAAATTTAGAGTCCGGCTTCGATCGAAGGAGAGCCCCGGAAAGCAATTTACAAAACCCGGGCAGATTCGCCATATCAGGCGAATCGGGCCTTTGCGGGTCCTTTATCGACAATGTCGAGTAATTGGGAAGTTGGGGAGTGATCGACATTGTCGGGGTTACGTTGGGTGTTAAGTTTATTTAATTTTCGTTTTATTCCTACTAGTTTAAAAGTGCCTTGAAATTTGTGTTCTTTTAGATCGTGCTGCGGACCGAGGCAAAGGGAAGCTCGGCGAGTGACTGGGATCATCTCGGGTTTTAGTGGAGCGTTTTTGGAGTTGTTTACGAGGTAGGGAAAAGTAGCCGGATCTCGGCCCTGATTGGGGAAAGTTAACAGTAGAATTGCATGTGACATCGGGGTGTCGTGGGTTGAGTAGTTTTATTTAAATATTAGAAAAGCATGATACGGGATCATAGAATTGATTGGAAAAGCATGTGACACTTAGTAGTGTCGTAGGAGCAAAGAACTTAGCGTTAATTGAATTACTGGAGGCATATGACCATGCCCGGAGGTTGTTTGTGAAACTAGTGATCTTAGGACTGTTGTAGGCATCGATAATGCCGGAGGTTGTTGTGCGTCATTTACTGTTGAGTTTGGGTGGCCTTGAGAGCCCGTGTTATTTATTGTTGAGTTTGGGTGGCCTTGAGAGCCCGTATTATTTATTGCTGAGTCTTGGGTGGCCATGAGAGCCCGTGTTGTCGTTTCGGTGTTTTGGGTGGCCGTGAGTGCTCGTGGGGTTGTGAACCCGTACTTTACCGGTGGTGTCTCGGGTGGCCAAGTGGGCCCGTAGGGTTGTTGAACCTGTGTTTGGTTGTTGGTGTCTTATTGGCCTTGAGTGCCTGTGGAGTTGTCACCGGTGTCGTTACTGTCTGTTTGAACTTGTTTGTGATTGTGATTGGTTACTTGATACTGGTGGAGGTTGTGTGGTGTAGCTAGCCTCCCGACAGGGATCGGGAGAAGCGGAGGGGTTGTGGGCTAGCTCCCCGACTAGGATCGGGGGAAGGACGCGCGGGTGTGGCTAACCACCCGACTGGGATCGGGTGAAGCGGAGAGGTTGTGGGTTAGCCTCCCGACTGGGATCGGGAGAAGTTGCGCGACAGGTCGACCGCCTGTACCGACTGGGATCGGAAAGGGCAGGATACAGAGATTGGTTAATGAGCAGCTGGTTGCGATCCTCTGTGATCTTGTTTGGTATTGGGTGGTTTTCAGTCGTGTCTTTGGAGGAGGTCGTCAATCGTTCTGTGGGGTCTACATAACGTGTCCGAGTGTTGAGTCGGTTGAGGAAAGTATTTTGGTCGTGTGTGTGTGTGTCTTTGAGTCGTTGTTGGTGTCACCGGCTTTGTCTGCTAAGTATGCCGTAGTCAGTCTGTTATCTGTGGTGGTGAGCGAACGCTCACCCCTAGCTGCTTTTCCTACAGGTACCGTTCGCAGTCTGGACTAGGTGAGCTTCTGAAGCTTGAAGAGCTTGAAGCGGGTTGCTGGGTGTTTTGAGTCTAGAGACGTGTACCTCGTTTTGTCCAAGTGTGGGACTAATATTTTTGAGATGTAAATAATATTCTTTGTGGAACTAAACTGGCTTTTAAAGTGATTTAACGAAAACAGGTTTCAGTATTGTAACTTTTTAAACGTTCGCGTCCCTAGTTTCGGTTCACTGAAATTGGGGCGTGACATAAGAAGTCCTGAACGAATCGTCGATAGTATCCTGCTAATCCCAGGAAGCTGCGGATCTCAAATAAACTCTTGGGCCGTGCCCACTGTGAAACTGCGTCGATCTTTGACGGATCGACTAGGATACCCTCTCGTGACACAACATGCCCGAGGAACTTCACCTCGGCGAGCCAAAACTCGCACTTCTCCAGGTTTCCGTACAATTGGTGAGTGCGCAACAACGTCAAAACGGTCCTCAGGTGCTCTTCATGCGCCTCCTCACTCGGCGAATAAATCAGAATGTCGTCCACAAACACCACGACGAACTTGTCCAGGTACGGTAGGAAAATACCGTTCATCAGGTCCATGAACGCTGCTGCCGCGTTCGTCAACTCGAACGACATCACTAGAAACTCTAAGTGTCTGTACCGAGTACGGAACGCGGTCTTCGCCACATCCTCCTCTCGAACTCTCAACTGATAGTATCCTGATCGAAGATCAATCTTCGAGAAGCACTTCGCTCCTCTCAGCTGATTGAACAGGTCATCGATCCTCGGCATCGGATAACGGTTCTTCACCGTAACCCGGTTCAACTTCCGGTAATCAATGCACATCCTCAGTGCTCCACCTTTCTTCTTCACGAAGAGGGCGGGTGCTCCCCAAGGTGAGGCACTCGGACGGATAAATCCCTTCTCCTGAAGCTCCTCGAGTTGTCGCTTCAACTCGACTAACTCGGCTGGTGCAAACCGATACGGGGCCGTAGATATTGGCGCCGTACCCAGGATCAGGTCGATCTTGAACTCAACATCGCGCACAGGCGGTAATTTCGACAGCTATTCCGGGAAAACCTCCGGGAACTCACATACCACTCTCGGCAGCTCTCTACTATGCACAGGCTCTGCCTCATTTCCCGCAGTCAAAGCGGACAAGAGAACTCCGCTCCTACTGCCCAAGACACAAGTGACGACCGCATCGCCTGAGACCAATGTCACATGTCGTCGATAGCAATCGATCGACGCTCGACATCTCGCGAGCCAGTCCATCCCCAAGATCACATCAAAGTTCGTCATGTCCAAAACAAAGAAATCACCAACAAAAGGGCAATCAGCCACTCTAATCGCACAATCACGACACACGGTACTTAAGACCATATCTCCCGTAACCGGAGTATCAAGACATAAGGGTCGACGTAACGTCTCTACCCGTAACCCCAAAGAATTAGCAAAAGCAGAAGAGATGAAAGAATGTGAAGCCCCAGTATCGAATAAGAAAGACGCACAAGAATTATAAAGCAAGCACGTACCCTGGGTGGTCTCATGACCGGAGTACTGTCTCTCAGCTCTGGAGTCAGTGACTGCGTATACTCGACCCTGCTGTGCTTGGGGTTCTCCTCTCGGGGGTGGTGGAAGTGCCACCTGCTGTGAAGTCCTCGGCTGATGTCTCGGTGCTGGTGCCCCCGCCGGCTGACATGGGGCCCTCGGAATCTGTGCCTGACGCGGTCGGGCAGAGGGTGCCTGGAGAGGCTGCGCCTGCTGAGGTCTCGGCGCTGGCGCTCCTCCAACTCGGTCAGGACACGTGGAAGAGAGGTGTCCCTGTCGGCCGCACTGGTAGCACGTTCTCTCATCAGCACGCGGTCTCTCCCTGAACCTCGGCGGACGATCTGCAGGTCCGCTACTCCTCGGGCAGTCACGGGCTAAGTGGCTCAGCTGCCTGTACAAGGGGCACAACTGCGCTACCGGGGCAGGTCCAACTAACACTACTGCTCCGACTCGGCGCATCCCACCAGACTGGAGCTGTGGCTGAAAGGATCCCGAGGTACTCTGCCTTCTCAGATCGTGTCCCTCAGACGGCCTTAGGAAGCCACTCGGCCTCGGCCTGATCTCCCGCGCTCCGGCGGTCTCCTGAAAGTGTCTCTCCACAGCTAGTGCCTGGTCCACTAGTGCAGAATACTCCTCAGCCCTGAAGGCAATGACTCGATCATCGATCGATGGAATGAGTCCCCTCTCGAATCGCCTGCAACGACTCTCCTCGGTCTGCACCATCTCTGGTGCGAAACGAGACAAGGATGTGAGCCTCGTCTCGTACTTTGACACAGGCATCCCTCTCTGTCGCAGCTCCAGGAACTGCTGGTGTCGGTCATCCCGGACTGATCTAGGGAAGTACTGCTCCAGGAACAGTCTGCCAAACATCTGGAAGTCATCTCCAACCCTGGTCTGCACATGCTACCACCAGTGGTACGCCTCTCCCTCTAGCTGAAATGTAGCAACCGATACCTTCAGGTGACCATCAGATACTCCTGACGTATCCAAATTGCGGGTAATTCGCTCCAGCCACCCCGCGGCTGCCTCGGGGTCTGACTCCCCGGAAAAGACTAGTGTGCCCAGCCTGTGGAAATCTCTGAGAGCCTGAGCCGTGTAGCTGTCAATCTGACTCGACCTCTCAACAGCGGCTGCAGTATCAATGGGCATAGTCTCTGGTGCCGGTACTGCAGTCTCCCTCTAGGCGCTGATCACCGCGAGAACTGCGCGAACCACCTCCTCCAGATGGCTCGCCTGGGTCGGCTCTACGACCGGAGGACCTCTGGGCGGTAGCCTTGACGGCCCAGCCTCATCCCTCTCGTGCTCCACAGAGGTAGCACCCTGGGCCCTTGCTGCCCCTGCCTGATCAATGGCAAGTGGCTGCCCCTGGCCCCTAGCTGGGCGACCTCTAGTACCTCTCGGAATGTAGATGCGATCCATGTCGTATACCCGCTGCATGGATAACGCACATGTTCAGTTTCTCAGTTTAGAACAAAGCGGTTCGCTTAAGACAAAAATGTTCACACGCGATTCACAGGGTCATACTCGGACCAACAGTATACTTAGTCTTAGTATAGTCATATATAATCCATATAATCACAGAAGTCCGCATACTTGTGCGTCTCACAGAATCAATCACACAATTCAACCATCTCCCACTAGAGGCACGGTCTCAAACAAGTCACAAGCAACATACCAGACAGGCACACACCTCGGTCGGGTATCTTCCCATAGCATGGGGTACAGTCAAACCACAAGGCAATTCCACAGAGTTTCCACACTAACTCATTTCCACAGGTTCTTAATACCTTTCTCTTTCTATCACAACATTTATGTCGATCTCACGTCGTTACAACCTAATTCAGGCGTCCCCGAATCTCGTTGTAACCACTTGACACCCCCTTATCACGTTCGACTACAGTGGAGCCCCTGAGTCAACCCGTGATAGTACAAACACTTCAGTTTTACAGGAATTTGGGCATGACCAGTCCGTAAGTTCCACTAACCATCCGCCTAAGCGGGACATGTAATAAACAGACTACACACGACGTTCAGCACATATAGCACACCACAAAACATCACCAGTACACACCACCGTAAAGCATCGCAGTACACAACTCGGGTCTCGGTAATTACTCGATTACCATCCGGCTAAGTCAACATTTCAATCCAACAATCATTCAATCAACGGCCGACCAAGGCGGCAACCCAATAACGATCACTTAACCAAGACAACCACATCATAACCAGCTCGAGCATCGCTCGTTAAACCAATCTCGATCTCAACCGATCAGCATCACAGATCAACTAAGGTACAAAGCATAACACATAGTAAATCAAGATTTAAACAAGGTACTTCAACATCCAAGACTCTTGTCGTCTCGAATCTACGCGTAGGACATTTCTGATTGCGTAACCGACCACTACGACTTTAACCACCTAAATCTACCCACCTAATTGACGTACGGTCCGAGGTTTTGAAAAACACTTTCAAAATGAAACCATGCTCTGATACCAAATTGTCACGCCCCAAATCTGGTTTTGACCGGACTCGAGATGTGAACTCAGAAAATAATAAAAGTGAATTTTAATACAAATCAACTACAAATGTTAAGTTTCAAAATAACAGATCCAATAAATAAAGCATGAGTCAACCACTCAAATCTGAACTATTTAAAACATAGTTTAGTAAAACAAAAGAGTACGTCTCTAACATAAACATCACCCGGACCCTCCACGAGTTCCCGAGCCCTGAAACGTCCTCTAAGCCTACTCAGCAATGAAACCTGTAAAAAACAGTAAACACGAAGGCGGTGAGCTTACGCTCAGTAGGAAAAAGTAGTAAAGTAAAAGAACCCCGCTTTTCCAACAAAAGTTCTGATTAGTACAATTAACCAAAAGAAACCATAATCAAAGATCCACAATAACTGTAATAAGTAATAAAACAATAACTCAAATGGGATTAACAGGGAAACGGTTTATTCACCAAAAAAAACCAGTTAAGGAAACACACGGTTGCTGAAATATAGATAATTTAAACCATTAGCCTACGATTCACACAGAAACCAACATATCGTACCGGAATGCCCCTCGGTCGCGATAGGACGCATATCATCGGGGCTCCCTGAAATGTTCCCACAAGGAACACATATCATCGAGGCTCCCGGAAATGTCTCCAAAGGAACACAGATCATCGGGGTGAAACAAGACATCCTCCCATAAATATCCCCGAAGGGATACATATCATCGGGGTGAAACAAGTCTCTCCGGAACACGTAGCATCGGAATGAGACAACAATATACCAAGCCGGAGTATCCCTCGGCCTAGTTTTCCCGGAACACACACATCGGGGCAACAATTAATACAATACCGGAATGCTCATCGGTCTTCCCGGAATTCGCATCGGTCTTCCCAGAATTCGCATCGGGGTAAACACAATACCGGAATTCGCATCGGTCTTCCCGGAATTCGCATCGGGGTAAACACAATACCGGAATTCGCATCGGTCTTCCCGGAATTCACATCGGGGTAACATAATCCGTCGGCTTAGGTACTACCCCACACCGGCATTCCCATCGGTGTAGGTACCATACCGGAACACAACCCTTCTTGGAACACACAACAAGAGAATAAGACGCATCACAAGTCATAGTTCAACCACATCTTAGCAAACCCAAACAATCTTACCACAACACGTCACATAGAATTCACACAATCAATCACGCTTACCGGCATGACTTACCAACCACGTTCCATCGGTCTATCACTCACCCGATCATACCACGAGGCACAATCACATTCATTCCATACATTCAACCAATCATATCTCCACACAAACGTTCACATTGCATTCATCTCAATTCATCTGGTTTAATATGACTCTTGTATTATCCGAAGAATGACAAAATCATCGGCATTTGAGACAATTGAACACAACCACAATAAAAAATAAGGCTCGTCATGGCCATTCTACCAACATGACAATTTCCCAAAGTATTGAAAGCGATTAAACTAGTGAATCACATCCTATAGGCATACTAGACTCTTCCGGTTATTAATATAATTGAAAGCGGCTATTCTAGTGAATCACATCATATATGCAAACTAGGACCTTTCTGGTTATTAATTATCCTATAGGCATACTATTAGCATTCTTTAAATTAAGAGTGGAGTTTACTACTCTTCCTTACCTTTAATTCTCCAACGCTCAATACTCCTAGCTGCCGACGTCCTGGCTAGCTTCCTCCCCGTCTTCTCACGTGGTGCAACGGCCTCATCCTCCGTCAAGTCTCGGTCCAAGGTCTTGGATCACAAATTAATGCTATAATTAATAACTAAGCAAAGACGGTTTTAAAGTAAACTACCAAAATTACCCTCAACGATGAAAACTTGGGCTAAAAAGGCAATTTGGGCCCAAACTAGGCCCAACTCGGACAACCCACACTTCTGGAAACTGGCCCAGAATGAGACCCGTTCCGTGCCACTTAGAGGGCCAGAATGTGACCCGTTCCGTGCCATTCAGAGGGCCGGAATGTGACCCGTTCCGTGCCACTCAGAGGGCCGCAATGAGACCCGTTCCGTGCCCTCAAGGGGCAGGAATGTGACCCGTTCCGTGCCACTCAGAGGGCCGGAATGTGACCCGTTCCGTGCCACTCAGAGGGCCGGAATGAGACCCTTTCCATGCCTCGTTCCGTATCAGATCTGGGCAGCCCCAACCCCTTCTTCTCCAACTCCGTTTCTATGAAAAACTACCCCCAAAACACCATTTTTACCATCATCAAGCTCCAAAAACAGTCATCCAAACTCCCAAAACTCAACACCCTCAATGTTTTCCTCCAAACATCAACAAATTAATCAAAACCAACCTAAACTTCACTATTCTTCAACAAAAAGCATCATCTAACAATACTAACACAAAGCTCAACAAGTTCTAGCAATTTCCTTAAAAGCCCCAACTCAAAAGTGAATGGATGAAGGATTTAAGAGTTTACTTACCTTAGGGATTGAATGGGGATGAAGATGGTGTGATTTGGAGAAGAATTTCACCTCAAAAGCTTGCCTTTTTCCCTTTGCTTCTTCTCCAAGTTTGGGAGCTCTTCTCTCTTCTTCCTCTAGAAATTTTCGGCCAGCACAATAATGAGCTGAAAAATGCTCCTCCAAATGCCCCTTTAACCTAATAGTGGATTGGCCAAAATACCCTTGAGTCTCCTTTCTTCCCTTTAGCAATAGTGAGGGTAAATGGGTCTTTAGAGACCCATTTATTCTCCTCCAAGCCACAAAGGACAAGTGTCCTAGTGGGGACCACCTAGTCCTCAAATAAAATCCAGCACCTTAATTAATTAGGATTTAGTCGATAAAATCGTTTGACCAAAAATTGACTTTTCCAATATTACAGTCAAATTAAAGGAAATGGCCCAACTAAGCTAACCGTGATGACGACTAAGCTTTTTGGGTCCCGGAAAGGTCCAGAACGACTCCCGGAGTCATCGGTTGACTTTTCCGACCGAGAGTCAAACTTCGCAAAAAAATCACCGGTTCGACCGGGGGCGGTTCTTACAGTCCTGCAATGGAGGTTCAATTCGGTAGATCGAATCTGACTAAAATCAATACGTGATGTAGAAGAATTGATGAGATAGGAAAGAAAAAGAGGGGGGGTGATGAGAGATAGAGAGAAGGAGAGAGGGAATCGACGTCGACGAAATTATCAACGTCGAGGAGAAAGAATCTCTAGGAGAGAGAAAAAGGTTAGTTTATCGTCACTTTTTCATTTTTTTACTCCTTTTTCGACACTTGTTTTGACCCTCACTATGAGTGCTCTAAAGGTAGGTTTCCTTTAATTACATGAGACACGTCAGGGTAACGAATCGAGATCGTGAAGCTACTTCGACCCATTTGGCAGCATAATGTTCGAGTAATTACGTTAAGCCTATAAAAGAGAGGAAACAGAGTGAGTAGAACAAACTTTTATAGAGTCAAATAAAAGGTCTTCCAAGTCCTAAGATACAAGAGCAACCTAGATTCTACTGTGGAGCGCGCTCCAAATGCATACAAAAGAGACCTAACCATCTACTTATACACATGAGAAGAGTCTTAGTCGAATAAAACTAGAATACTTCGAAGGTACATATACGTTGCACTTGGTCTTATTCTGACTTGGCCAAGAAAAATGGGATGAGGATAAGACTTCTCAACTTGGATTGAGATAGACCTCATAAGGAGATAAAGGATAAGAGTTACCCTTTAGTCTCTCCCTTCTAGCAGGGAACTTCATCTGTTAGGTGGTGATCTTTCCGGGAGTAACATCGGATTTCATGGGCTTGAACGGACACTTTGAGTTATGGCCGATCAACGCGGACTCGATGTTGGTACCGAGCCCTCTCATTCACCACGGATCGTTAAGGGCTTTGATAGACGGGCTTGACTAGGGTCGGGTTGGTTCCATCGCCGGGTTTCGACGGACCGAACAGTAGTGTGAACCGTCTTCCTCATTGCGAACTGAACCGTAATTTTGAGGTTCGGTCTACGGCCCGTGACTCGCGGGCTCCAGAGTCACAAGTCGTTCGATTCGGTTCACTGGGAGCGCCTATCAGCGCGTGACACATGTTCATGTGAAGAAAAAAATTTCCAACCGTTGGCAATGGTCGGAAATCAACGGTAATTTTTTTTATTCCTAAAACCCTCAATTCAAACTCTATAAATAACCCCCAACCCCACTCTAAATTTCACACCAGCACTTCTACAACTTCACTCTCCCTCAATTTCACTCTCCCATTTTCCATTATTTATAAGTAATTATTTTTATTATTAATCATTTTTTAAAATTAATTTCAATTTTTATAACGTTTAATATTTTAATAAAACATTTAATTAAATCAACAAAATATCGTTTCAGCATACGGTCAGTATCTAGTCAGCATTCACTCACAATACGTTTCCCTATTCGGTTTGTACCACTGTAGAGTACAATTTATTTTAACGATTGCAAACCTTACTTTTATACAGTCGATATACGTTTTGATCATCTGATTTGACTCACTGCACATGCTCTTATGAATTGAAGCCATTCGTACAAAATCATAAGTATCTGAAAGGGATAACACCAGAAATCAACTATCGTTTGACTTCCTAGTCCAAATCACAACTATAGACTTTCTTATCGTCCATAGTACACAGTCTCGTTAGTTAAATTACCACAAACCATGAATTCCGTCCAAAAATACGGAATATTATGTGTTTTTGGATAGAATATTCCGTGTTTTGAACAGAATATTTCGGAATATTTCGTCTTTTTGGACATAATTCATGGTTTGTGGTAATTTAACTAACGGGCCTGTGTACTATGGACGATAAGAAAGTCTATAGTTGTGATTTGTACTAGGAAGTCAAACGATAGTTGTTTTCTAGTGTTATCCTTATCTGAAATGATAAAAACATATAGGTTTTGATAATTTATATAAAAAAAACACTAACATTTCTATTAAATTTAACAGATTTTGTTAATTAGTATAAAAGCGTGATAATTCATCTTTACAAAATGCCACACAAAATCAGCGGCAGTTAAGGGAAATGGGAACAAAGATGAAAATGAGCTAGGATGCTTTTAAACTACCACTACATTTCTAAAACCCTTGGAAGCCTCTTTCTTCTCTCTCCCGGCTCTGTTTCTGTATCGCTGAGAGATCTGAACTTTTGTTCGTTTTCAGTGAACAATGAAGTTTCTTAGCTCCATATTACGATTTCGATTGAAGGTCTCGACGTCCCTTCACTACTCTACAGACACCCGAACCACTCCGCCCCAGCACTACCCTCTCGTTCGTCGGATTATGCCGCTCGGAAACCCTCGGGTCTCGATTGCTCCGGTGCTCGATCAGTGGGTCGAAGAAGGTCAAGCCATCAACAATACACAGCTGAAGGAGCTCATTAGGGTTCTCAGGAAACATAGGCGCTTCACTCACGCTCTCCAGGTATGTCTACGAACATAGATGTTGGTTGCCTCAAATGGATCCTGCAAATCTGTAGCATTTTTTAAATGCAGTACTGCAGTTTTGTTCTTCAACTGAAATCAGGTTGGATTGGGGAGAAAAACTTTTGTGGGTTTTATATTTTATATGTTCGTGCTGCATATAGGTTCTGTTGAGCTTTTTTAAGAAAATCTTTGTAGAGGCAGAAGTTTGGAAAGAAAATAGGGATAACTCCATAAAACAACTATTGTCATACTTTCGTTTTCACGTTATAACTTAAACTTTGTAGTCGACCATATCACATAGTTGTGTAAAATAATTTTCAAAAAACATAATCTTCTGTGATGGCCCGTTAACGAGTTGCGTGTAAAGACGATCATACCCTCAAATTTTGGTTAACTTTACAAAGTTTGTAGTTATAATTCGAAAACCAAAGTCGGACGATAGTTGTTTTATGGAGTTATCCCCCCAAAAAACCAACTATTTCTGTGATATTTCACAGAAGATTATGTTTTTTTGAAAATTATTTTACCCAACGATGTGATATGGTCGACTACAAAGTTTATAGTTATAACGTGAAAACGAAAGTCGGACGATAGTTGTTTTATGGAGTTATCCCAAGAAAATAAAACAGTTCGATTAGGTTTGGTTGATTATACTATTTGGGGCCTGTTTGGTATTTGGAAAATCTCCTGTTGGTTGATTCTGTAAACAACTGTATTTGCATGAGGAAATAGAAGTGAAGGTTAGGACCTCAAAATTGGTTTCGGTTGGAAGTCTTTCTAGAAATTTTCTCCAATTTAACTGAGTGTTTGGATGTGCTACTTCCTAGTTATTGAGGCTTGGTTGTATTTGTATTCTCAGCTTCATCAAGTGCTCATGTTGGTTGATTCAGTAAACTACAGCATTCTACATGACGAAATAGAAGCAGTTTAACATTGGATTTAAAATGTGCATGCTAAAATATATCAATGGAACTCTTCAAATCAACTGAAAGCAAACAGAAGGGAAAGAGCAAATCCATAATGCTACATTATATGGCTTTGACGTTTTCATATCAATTATATTCTATGGATTTCCAACTCCATAAGTTTTGGCTTTAATGATCTCCTCAATTAGTTGCACTCGATCCTGATTCTTGTCTTACTTTAGGCGTCTGAATGGCTGAGTGGCAAGAGGAACCATAACCTATCCCCAGCAGATTTTGCTGTTCAGCTAGATTTGATCGCAAAAGTTCATGGAATACAAGAGGTGGAGCAGTATTTTGATAGCATTCCAGCCGACTTGAGAGGTCCCCAAGTTCATGGTGCCCTACTAAATTGTTATGTGGAGAAAAAACAATTTGATAAAGCTGAGCTCCTGATACAGAAGAATCGGGAGCTGGGCTCTCTTAATGCACTGCATTACAACAGTATGTTACGCCTCTACCTTAAGGTAAAGCAATATGAGAAAATTGGGCCACTTGTTCAAGAAATGAAGGATAGTGGCATAAACCCTGACAGGTACACATATAACATTCAGTTGAATGCGTGTGCTGCCAGTTCCAATCTAGAGTCAATGGAGAAGATTCTAATGGAGATGGAAATTGATCCTCTGATTACCATGGAATGGCATTCATATATCATTGCCGGAAAAGGGTACTTGAAAGCTAAGCTAACTGATAAGGCTTCAGCAATGCTGAAGAAAGCGGAGCATTGTATCAATTTCCAAACAAGGAAGATTGTTTATGAAACTATCCTTGGCCTACATGCTGCTGCAGGTAATAAAGATGAGGTTTATCGTATATGGAAGTTGTATAAAACCTCTGGCAAGTTTTATAACAAAGGCTATCTCATTATGATACGCTCGTTATTGACTTTGAATGACATTGATGGGGCCGAGATGATCTTTGCTGAGTGGGCATCTCGCTGCAATAGAGATGACGTACGTATTCCCAACTGTATGGTCACAGCTTATTGCAAGAGAAGTCTCTCTGCTAAGGCTGAAGCACTTGTAAACAGCCTCATGGAGCCCCAAGCAGTAACTTGGGGTATCCTGGCTACTGGATATCGTTTTGAAGGTCAGATGGAGAAGGCCGTTGAGATATTCAAGAAAGCAATGCTTGCAAGTGGAGGGCAACAATATGTTCCAAACATTTTTACCCTGGAGGCATGCCATGAATACCTGAAAGGGAAGGGAGATGTGGAAGCTCTGGAGGAGCTACTGGGGTTACTTAGACAACGGTATCAGGTGGATTGTGCTGACTATAACGAATTAGTGCACCGTATTCTAGACGGTAAAAAGCCAAGCTCTCCAGAAGGTGATGAAGAGGATCAAGCTTGGCAGTTGCCAATAGGGGTGGATACTGGTAAAAGCTGTAATTCGACCTCGGCTGACTGTCTCGTCGCTTGATTGCCGAATGAATTAGGTTTATTTTCCATATATAATTGACTAGTTGATGTAAATAAAAAGTTGATTAGCTAGTTTCTTTTTCCAAAACATGGGGTGGAGTTTGGAGAAGAGTCATGTAAACTAGTTATGGTATGTAATGCATGCATTGCTTCCTTTTAACCTAGAAAAATAAGTAAGAAGATAGAATTGGTAGAGGAGGCCTACCATTACCATCCATGATCAAAAGTTCTCCTTTCCTTGATGATTCACCTACCAGTACTATAATGTAATATTTATATGCTTCTTCCATTTCTTGTTATCTAAAAGGAATTCCTACTATTGATCTCTTCAAGAATAGCACGTGACCTAACTAACCACCATGATATTTTCACCTTGCCGTTCTCCAAAAGATATTAACTGCAACCAACCAACCTTTATTATTATAGACATTACAACTTTACAAGAAATTTGCTATTTTAGTTGAAAACTTGCTCAAAAACATAGTCAATAGAGTCCTATTTTTATAAAATAGCGATAATTCCAACAGTCCACGATTTATAATTGATTAATTGCATAAACATACCGTCTATTTTTTTTAGCGAAAGGTGCAACTTTATAACTGGAAATCAATTACAATGTTGTGCATCGAGGAACATGCTCCCCGACCACGAACAGGACAGTTTTAACGAACAATGGTTCACTGATCCTTGTAATACCAGAACCGTCACAGACGATATTTTGACGCCCCATGGACAAGGAAAGAAGACAGAGGGGGAAGGGGATACCAGAGATCAGAGACCTCAACAGTAATGGTGATGGTGGGAGGCAAAGCATCGTCTATGGACCCCTCCCAGGACCCGTCTCTGATGCTCCCTCTCTAGAGAAATCCTTGATTCTGCAAAGACAAACTCAAATAAGATAAAAAAAGACCCTTTCGATTAGCCAGATCCATAATCGTGAAAGGGGTCGAGGCGGCTGCGGCGGTGGAGGTCAGGAAGAAGGGCGTGCCGGCTGCGGTCGTAGATCCGGCGGTGGCGACTTCAAGGACGACTTTAGAGATGGTGGCGACATCTGTGACGACGGCAGCATCAGAGGCGGCGACGACAGCAGGGACGGCGGCGGCAGCATCAAGGACGACGATTGTAGAGACGGAAACCCCCGGAGCAGAGGGGAGATCGAAACAAGTCAGGAGCCGTTTCGTTAGTGGCGGGAGAAGGCCAACGTCACGGTGGCTAGAGACGTCTTGAAAGAAATAGCAGAATAAACTTCGCATGATCCAAATGAAAAGTGTAAAGGAGATGTTATGCCATGGTAAAAACCATGGTTTTAGGGTGCTGCGACAGAGAACTTTCAAGGACTTAGAGAGAGCTTTGTGATGACAACTAATAAACATTAAAAAAATCAAACAGTAAATTAAAAGTGATTAATCACAACCAAATTAAGAGACGAATCAGTTCCCGTTCATTCTACTATTTTTATAACATACCGTCTAGTTAAGCTGTCGCATTTGGTTAGACAAATTTATTTTTGGGTTAAATAAAAACAAAAAAGAATATAATTCGAAACAAGTCCTCTGTGACAAAATATTTGATTTTTCCTAAAATCCGAAATTATTCTTTCACTATTTTTAAAAAAATATATTCGATAATCTTCTCCAGCGTCCACTGTGACGATCGAGGATGTACACGTTATATTTCCAAAATCTTTCGTATCTCCTCACATTATATTGGGGAAATTATACATTTGTCTCTTCCTCGTATCCAGGCATCAAAATTTCATACTAGAGCTGAAACTTTGGTAGGTGGGAGGCTTTAATTGACTATGACTAGTGAGGTGACATTTTACCCAAATATGAGGTAGCAACCTTCGCATATATAATTAAATTAGGCTAACCACACACGTCACACTCTTCGAACTATGGAGATATTTTTCCAGTCATAAATAAACCTCTTCGCCATTGAAGGTCCTCAAATCTACGGTCAGATAACATATTTTTCTGACAGACAAAAGTAAGTGGTTAACTGGAAAGAGCAGACAAGTAGACGTTTAAGTCCATAATTATTGTTACCACAGATGGAAATGAAATGGATGGAGACGCAACATTTCTTACACTGTAGATGCAACATATCTTACATATACACTACACTCGGCTGAATCAGCATTTCACCTACACCTCTCTACTCATGTTTTTACATCACAGGAGGAACACCAACAATGGGTGGGCTCAGAACAGAACAAGGCATAGGATCACACAACATAAGAGGAAGAAACAGACCCTGCTGAGGGACTTGTCCGCTTGCATTACGTGCCTGCGCACCCTCGGGCTGTTTGATCCAGCAAGCCGATATGAGTTTGTGTACATATTTGTTACTGAGTTTCCAAACACCCTCGCATAAACCATTTCACCCAACATCCCTATAATGGGGTCAGACAAATTCGTGGCTGCCCCGCCTAAGTTGACCATCGATGATGATCTGGTGTACCGTCCCAGGTGTGCTTGTTGTGCATAACGAAGCTGCGGAGTTACACGGGGGATTGACAAAGTACTTGGGGACCTTGGTGACTCAACCCCAGAAACAGGACCTAGGGGTCTTCGTGGTATGATGATGCCCAGATTTGGAGCTTTGCCTTTTGGGGGCTGTGTGGTCTGGCTGCGGCCGTACAGTGGAACTAAAGTGGCCTGGGAAACTTCAGCTTTGCACACAGGACACTGCAACAGTTGCTGCTCTTGGTTTTCAGCAGACATGCTCCGAAAATGAAGCCATTTGTAGATACAAGGCCAGCAGAAGAGATGACCACACAGTGTCACCACTGGGTCTTGCACATAATCTAAGCAGATATTACAGTCGAAACCACCAGAATGATTATCATCACACCCAGTTATTGATGCTGCATCAGATTGCCACTTCTCCGAGCAGGATTCGTGTTCTCTACTAAACTCGTTTTGGGGCATGGCCTCATGAAAGTACTGCTCTAAGGCCATTCTATTCTTTTACAGCATGTATTCAGCACCTAAATCTGAAGAAGAAGAAAAACGTACAAAAGGTCAGAGGAATAAATAATGTCCAGTCCTGAAGAACCAGCAGCATATGATGGGTTCAGGAACTTGCAATAATTTTATGGATGTATAAGTTATATTCCATTACAATTGTCATCCTACAAAAGCATAGTCAATAATGGAAACTGACCTCTTAACAAGGCTTATGCATGACAAGTTTGGTAGGGGAGAGTTAGGTGATTCAATAGAACCAAAACTCTACATAACTTTTCAACACAAACTCAACGCTCTCAAATCCTAATCCAATTACCTGCCTATGTCCACTTCCAATGAATTGGACACCGACAAAAAGTAAATATAATTGATCTAACTTCTAACTAAATTTCAACAATTAATCCTACACTTTGTGCTAATACCATCTAACACACTAATTATGAAAATTGCGATGTGATAAATCTATGCTGCAGATGTTTCCTCCAAACATCCTGATAGTGAAGCTACCTAAGCAAACCCGATAAAGTTACACAGTTTTTCATTCTTCTCCTTCCAATAGGCAACAATTAGGAGGGGTAAAAGTGAGGCCATGATCACAACTCACCTTATTCAATTATTTTGTCCACATGCGAAGACAAGTCACTTTCCTAAACCCAACTAAAATTTTAAAACGTTGGTGCCTGACCCTCATCAAAGTATCAAGATTTCTACAATTAAGGTAAGACTCTCAAATCACACTCGATCCAGCTAACCTTACTGCTCACTTAAAAAGGAGGCCTCAAGTTACTCTCAGGTACAACATGCAAATTGATCTTGCAACTTCTACACCATAGACACACATGAATAAAATCAAAGCCATATAAGTCTAGCATAGCATCTAATAATTCAAAACAAGGTTGCTTCTCTTAGCTCAGAGCATAAAAATCTTTGTACAAGATGTATTACACAAGTGTACTTCACTAAAAAGGCCAAAACTTCATTGGTTTTCTCAAAGGAGCCAAACAATAAGCTTAAGAAATGATGGAAGATGAAAACATCACTGAAGATAGAAGACAAATATAAGAAGGGAACAAAATTAATGCCAGCTAACAAATTCTGAGTTCTCAAGGTTGAGAATCACATTTCAGAACCGATCATATCATTATCTGCTTCCCCACAAAATACTCATCACCTACAGTAATACGAGAAAATAATAATATGATTGTGAGGCACCAAATCACCATGAAAGGAGCAGTAGATGCCGTACTTTGCACACTTGGGAGAACAATTTTTATTCTTAGGAATAAAACCCCAATAGGAAAGCCCCCAGAATTGTAGCAAACCCAAAAGTTCCAAGCTCAATCACCTACATCAACATGAATGGTTTCCGGCCAGAAAATAATTTTCCGGGAAAGCTTATTCCACAGTAACAGACAGAACCCCGAAACCCAATTGGCCGATTACCACACAAATTGAAATTTTCCGAAACCCAGACGACGAGAGAACAAAATATTCCTACAGACAATTACAATTGCATGCCCCCCCACAGAAGTAAACAATCCAACCACACAAAAATATCCGACCCAAAAGAGAGAACATACAGAAAGAGATCTTAGGGCCGTTGATTCAGAAATATATACAATTACAGAGACAGAAAAATGGTGACATACAAGGAGGAGGAGTTTGAAGGAGTTGGCTTGGCGGCGAGCTTGATCGCCGGAGCTCCAACGGCGAAACTTGGGCAGAAACCGAAGGAAAGAAAGGAGATTCCTATGAGAGATTGAGGATGAAGGAGAGATAGAGAGGAAGGGGACGATACACAGAGCTATGCCTATAGCCTATAGGGGATATTGAAAAAGTTTTCATTATATAGAAAAGAAGACAACTATTTATTTTTCATTTTTCTCCTCTTTCTCATTCTGACACACATTATCTGACGTGGCGACCATAGATTGCGCAACACGCGCCGGTTATGGAATTTTAATATTATTATATTATATTTGTCCCCTACTCTAACTTCAAATTCAATGAATTTAAGTCATTTATTATTATTATTATTTTTTTTTTGAGTGAACTAAACCTTATTGAGAAGGAAGTTCCCTCCTCGGTATTTATGTCGTCTACCTTAATTCTGTCTAGTCTCCTGTCATGTTTGTATTATCGTCGCTCTCGTCTACTACGCCATCTACTTAGTCGTCGACAAGTCCCCATCATCAGATGATTATGCTCATCCTCCCCTCATCACGCTCCCAAACCACCGGTGGGCTTTATGAAGCCGATACGAGAGAGGAAGAGGCGTCAGGACAAACCATCCCCACCACCAATCGAAACCCTTCCACCACCACCTACGCCTGAGGCTCTAAAAGATCAACCTCTGGTGCCCTATACCCCAAGAGATACCACACCGACCTCGGGTGCGATCAAAACCAAGTGGGGCTGACCTCTCAAGTTTCAAGTCGGCTTATCGGTTGTCATATGGGCTTCCTCTTCTCGGGTGAGTTTCTCGGACCCGATACCATCATCCCCTCTGATTCTTGGGATAACAACAATTGCGGCTAGGGTTTCAAAGCTTTCTGCTTCGTTGCCACCAACAACCCCTCCTTTGAGGGTTCCGACCCAGCCAGTGGTGACCAAGGCGTTGGCCACCTTCGCTAGGACTCAGGTTCCCCCCGTTCCGCCATCGTCGAAGAGGAGCCTCCAGTCTGATTTCTCTGCATGTTGTCTCACGGAGGAGGAGATGATTGAGGTTGTTGTACCATACAACCCATCGGATCCTCAGGTGCTAGCGAGACTCCGGTTTTGTATGGTGGTCCGTCTTACGTCTCCTAACCCACCCTAGAAGGAGGTGTTGCTCTCGATCATAACACGGGCATGGGGTCGTACCGATATGAGAGTGGTGGTCAAGGATTTAGAGCCTGACACGTTTTCTTTCTACTTCGCGTCCCTTGAGGCCCGGGTCTGGGTCTGTCATCATGAGCCATGGTGTTTTCATGGCCATGTAATGTTGTTGGGTGAGATCATCGACCCATTGTCTTGAGACCTCTCGCGTCTAGACTGGCTTCAACTATGGGTCCATACCAGGGAGATACCGCCGCTCGTCAGGACGAAGGCGATCGGGGAAGCTATAGGTGCTAAATTGGGTGAGCACGTGGACACACCATGCGATCAATGGAGTGTTTATCGGGGTGGCACGGTGAAGGTCCGATTCTTGATGGACATTCACCGACCCCTTCGGCGCACCATGATCATGCACTTTTGGGAGTACTATGATCCGGTCAGGGTGACTCTGACATATGAGCGGTTGCATCTGTTTTGTTTCAACTACGGGAGGATCATCCATATGGTCCGAGATTGCGACTAGGAGGTGCTAGGAGTGCCCGTTTTGATGATTTCATCTTGGAATTCAGGACTGTCAAGGTGGACAGGTCGTACGCCACATATTAGGGTCAGGAAGCATCTTCAGTACCATTGGGATATACACCTTTGGTCTCGAACACGATACCTAAGACTAGGTCACCTAGGTGGGCCTAGTCAGTCTTCAAAGATAGGCCTCCCTAGGTGTTCAAAGATAGCCCCTAGGTTTGTCCCATCTGGGAAGCTGCAAGGTCCGATGGGCCTTAAGAGGGATTCAGTGGGAGAGCCGCAGGAGGACCAAAAGAAGGCGGGGAAGTATCCCTTCCAGGAGGAATGAAAGGAATTCATGGCTCCAGCGACTTACTCCGGGAGGGTTCCACGATACGAGCTATTCCTCGTCGCCACACAGCCAGGTTCAAGTTCGGTAGCTCAGTCAGCTCAGCTGACAAGGCAAGTCCTTGGAGAGCAGGGACTAAGCAACGCTTAGGCTTTACTTTGAGTGGTTCTTGGTAGTAGGCACCTTTTGGTTTACATTTATGTTCTAGCTTTGTTTTAAATTTCTATTGTAGTTACGTTTTCTGTATTTGCTATTATGGCTATAATTGCTTCTGTTTGGATCGATTCGCTTATGAGGATTATTGGATCACTACCTCCTATAAGGTACTAACCGTTGTAATGGCCTTCCTTACTATTTGATGAAATATACTTCTTATTCTAAAAAAACTTCAAATACAGTAATGTGTTTTTTTATCATCATTTTTTTTTGTATTGCGACCTTTTCTCATGAAATAAAAGAAAAGACAGTGTCAAAAACACTCTCAATTACGAACAAAAGCACCTACATCAAATTCTATTTGTAATTACAAGTTAATTATAGGCTGAAAAAGCTTTTTAGGAAACCCTAGCATGTGCTCTTGAATATATTTCACTACTGCAGAAATCGACTTAAGTGATGGATAAAATGGATCTGTGACCTAAGTTTTGGCACTTAGGTCACGGATACAACAATTCGTCAGCCAAGTGGTGAAACTAAGGTCACGGATCTTGCATCCGTCACCCAAGTTAACCACCAGGCCGACGGATGCAAGATCCGTAGATAAGGAAACTCCTATCCGTCGGTAAAGTCCTAATACTTTAGCCACGTATGCTGCATCCGTCAGCCAAGTGAAAAAACTTGAGCCACGCATGCTGTATCCGTCAGCCAAGTGAAAAAAACTTAAGTCATGCATGCTGTATCCGTCAGCCAAGGGAAAAAACTTTAGCCACGCATGTGCATCCGTCAGCCAAGTGACAAACCTTAGCCACACATGTTGAATCCGTCAGCCAAGTTCCTTGTATCCGTTGGTAAAGTGAGCCAATATACAAAAGAATTTAACTGTATCCCGATGAACATAAAGACATTACACATGAAATATGTATGAAACAATGCGTATATTAAAAAAAAAGTTCATAGGTAATGTGTTTGGAAATAGTTATGGAAACATTTGCCAGATAATGTGTTCACAAAATCACAACATTAAACATACTCATAAAAGAAAACACAAACACGCCTAATAGAGTTACGAACCAAGCAGGTTTCTGATGACACGCTCGTGCATTTCTTTGGTCACTTCCATCCATTCCACAAAACGTCCAAACCACGCAGGCTCTGCTATAGCTTGAAGGTCATTATCTTGAACCTCGTTCATCCATTCCTCGTTCATCCACGGAGGGGTATGCTGCGGGCCTCCAACAATGAGTGGAGGTATGTCCATACCTTTCTCATGCATCAGGTCAGAAATATAGTCGTAGCGTTGATGTGCTTCCTGGACTAATAGTGAATAATGTTGGACCCACGCTGGGGCAGCTGCAGCGTTGACTTCATGTGGACCAGGTACAACTGTTCCCGCATTTTCACGTCGACGCCACCTACGCTCGAGTCTACGATCAGAGTTTGGTTCCATAGTCAAAGAACATATTACAATTATAATCAATCCCAAATAATTAAGTCAAATCATACGCAAATAATATTCATATAAACCAACACTTAATTAAGAAAGTGAACAAAAATTAAAACAACCGTTAAACATTCAAATTACAAAGTCATATAAAAAGTGCTATTGAAATAAAAGTCATCCTTAACACACATCCGTTAAATAGTAGGAAATTAATATTCTAGCAAGACGTCTAGTCTTCGTCTTCGCGCTCTGTGTTGTCTTTCAGCCACTGCACGTACACCCTTGCGTCATGCTTCAGGTCGCGCATGGAGGTGGCTCCATAAGATGTACGAGACTCTGAGAGAGCAGCAACCCTTGCATGAATATGCCTAGCTCTTTCCTCAAGCCTAGCTCTTGCAGCAGCTCGTTCAGCGGCTCGTTCAGCAGCAAGTCTTTCTCTTTCAGCAGCTTCTTCAGCCGCAATCCTTCGTCCCTCTCGGTTAATGAGGCCCAGTAACCTCATCTGAGCAGCTGCTACAAATCTCGTGCGTGGCAAAGACTGTCATGGAATGCTGTTGAATAAGCGCATCATCTCAGCATGCAAATCAGGGCCCACTTGTTGAGGTCCATCATATTCATCATCTGAGATAATGTTCTCCCCTACGCTACTTCTGTCATCCATTGACTAAATGAAAGCAAATCTTAGTACTATATAAAAACGAATATAGCATAAACAAATTTAAACTTACGTATATTAGCATTTATAAAATGTATTAGCATATTAATCACCGAGTCATACAATATGAACTTAATTATAACCTAACTTAAACATCGTTCATACACTAATGAAGTAGTAAACTAGTCTAGGGATGTGCGCTTCAAAGTCGATCCATAAGACGGAGTCCGTCTTGCGCTTTGAGCAGAGTGTCTCGCAGCGGCGACCCTATCTCGTTCTTCCTTTTGCTTTCTAAGTCTATCTCCTTCAGCTGAAATCAACCGCCTGATATACATGCGACTCTTTGTCTCGTGCATCGAAGAAAGTCCCCTAGGCAATTTGTTCATCACTAAGTTCATTGATTTTTCCCAGTCTACTTCCTTCACTACGGGAACTTCTTCATCAATGTGATCTGCCCTAGTTAGGCTGTTCTCCCCAACACTACTGCTATTGGTTTCATCCATCGAAAGGATAACCTAATACACACACGAATGAACTTGTTTTTCAGGATGCAAACATATCGTGCATTATATTAAACCATACATTTCTAACTTTTTGAATCTTTATCACACATGTATCGTATTTTATTAAACCCTAAATTATTTTGAAACTAAACTTCCCGAAAACCCTTATTCAACACAAGGTTAATTTTTTCTGCAACCAAAAAATTCCTGAAACCTACAATTATTGTGAAACTAAATTGCCCTGAAACCCCTGGCTTATTTCTGCAACCCTACATTCTTTAAACCCTAAATTATGTTGAAAGTAAACTGCCCGGAAACTAGGGACGACAATGGGTAGGGTATGGGTCGGATTTTGTGATACCCGTACCCTACCCGATTTTAATACCCAAAACCTGATCAATACCCTACCCAATCTCTACCCATTGCGGTCGGGTATTACCCCAACTTGTTCATATGCCATATGGGTTATAGGAAGACAAAATTGGGGACCTAAGTAACCATTTCATATACATTTAAGTAGCAACAACTATGAAAGTATACAAACTTTAGAAACGTCTCAAGTAGCAACATTTAAAATTTTCTGAAACAAATCTAAAACGTTTTCAAACATGATAAATGTTTTCTGAAACAAATCTAAAACGTTTTCAAACATGATAAACGTTTTCAAACCTAAGTAACCATTTCAAATCTAAAACTTTTTCAAACATGATAAACGTTTTCTGAAACAAATCTACTGCTATTGGTTAACCTAAGTACAGATTTCAAACATACCTTCAAGTGAGGGAGGAGATGTAGGCGTTCGAGCAGAGAGAGGAAGCAGGCGACGGCGGGCGGCGGGCGGCGGCTGGCGGCGTACGGCGTCTGGTAGTGAGGCGTTCGAGCAGAGAGAGGAAGGGGGCGGCTGCGATGGAGAGAAGAGAGGAAGAACTCTGAAATGGGAGGAACTAGGGTTTGGGGGAGTTAAATACACGATCTTCTTGGCCGACGGATACACGCATCCGTCGCCCAAGGAAAAACGACAGCGTATCGTTTAATGGACGAGTCTAGGGCTGAAACGGTACCGTTTTATGTGTATCTGTTACAGCTGGCCGATGGATACGTGCATCCGTCGGCCAAGTCTTTTCTGCTGGACTTATTCTCAGCCACTCAAAAAACTTTACCTTCTCTCCCATCTCATTTTCATCTCCAAACTCTTTTTTTCTTTCTTCCCAAATCTCTTTTTTCTCTCCCACCTCCATTTCTTTCTCTACACAAGATTCCCATTTTTATGTCAGTATTGACAAGAATCTTTTGTCTTGTTCGATATTGACAAGATTCGTGGCTCGGGTTGGATATTGGTAAGAACCGTGCGTCGTGGAAGGTGCTTGAAGCTCGAGAATGGTACGTATGTTTATTTGATAAATTTTGTTCCTCTTGTTGTGTATATCAATCTATTTATTAGATATTTTGTTCAATAGTTGTTAGTATTGACTGTGTATCAGGATATTGATAAGAGTTGGATGACTTTCAGTAAGTACGATCCGAAGTTTATGGAAGGGGTAGCGGTTTTTATCGAATATATACAGACAAATTTCCCTAATATTGAATCACACAGGTGTCCGTGCGGTAGTTGTCTTAACGCATTTTACCAGACTGTGCCAGATATATATATGCATTTGATTCGGAACGGAATGATGAGGGGGTACGATGTGTGGATTTTTCACGGTGAAAAATTTAACATGCCTATGTTAAGAGAAGTAATGAATAGTAGTAGAAGAAGTTGGGACACTGGAGGTTCATCAAGTAGCGCTAATGTAGTAGTGAATGAAGAGCACCGGAGCGATCCAGTAATTATGGAGTATATGGACGATGTGTTCCCATTTCGGTGTGGGGTACAAATGGATGAATTGGTACATGATGACGATGAAATTGCGGAAGTTGACAGGTCGATTGCGCAAGATGCGGCAGACAACTACACAAAGTTATTGAAAGAGCATAAAAAACAGTTGTACAAAGACGCGACAACGGATAGGTTGACGGTTATCATGGAGTTGATGGCTCTTAAGGAGAAATATCAATTTTCGAATGAAGCATTCATTGTGTCTTGTGTGTTGCATAAAGCATTGTTACCGGCTGAGAATCATTACCCGTCTTCATTCAAAGAGGCAAAGAGTGTTTTGAAGAGTGTCGGGATGGGTTACAAGACTTACCGTGCATGTGAAAATGGTTGTATCTTATTCGATGGACCTAATGCGAAAGATGATGTGTGCTACAAATGTGATTCACCTCGCTATGAGAAGCTCGTCGGAATGTGAAAACCAAAGGCTAAGAAAACTGTTAGATATTTCCCCATTATTCCACAGTTGCAGAAATTGTACAGTTCACCTGATATTGCAAAGCAAATGCAATGGCATGGTAGTAAGGAAAGAAGGATCAACCCGGATAAGATGACTCACCCAGCTGACGGGGAAGGCTGGTTCGACTTCGATAGGACGTGGCCTCGTTTTGGATCTGAAGCTGCCAATGTACGTCTTGCATTGGCAACTGACGGGTTTAGTCCGTTTGGTGCAAATGTTGTCCCTTATAGTGTGTGGCCCGTTGTAGTTATGCCTTACAATTTACCTCCAACCTCGTGCATGAAGAAAGAATTTAACATCTTAACGCTGTTGATTTCTGGGCCTAAGTCGCCTGGGAAGTGCCTAAATGTTATAATGAGATCGTTGATTGATGATTTGAAAAAGTTGTGGTCCGAAGGGGTTGTAACCTTTGATGCATCCAATAATCGAACGTTCAAGATGCGAGTGGCGGTTTTATCGACTATTAGTGACTTTCCCGGTTTGGGAATGTTGGGAGGCATTCAGACAAAGGGTTATAAGGCTTGTCCAATATGCCTAGATGATCTCGAAGGGCTTCACAGTCATAATAGGACGTACTACGTAGGAGCACGGAAGGACTTGCCAGAGAATCATGCATTATGGAAAAATAAAAAAAATCAACGGGAAACGGGAGATGAAAAAATCCCGCCCTGAAAAGAGTGGGTATGAAATATATGAAGAAATATCGGACATTCAGTTTCCCGAACTGTCGTTACATCCAAAGTTTACTCAGAAGAACAAAGCCGGCCAGAAAAGGTTGTGTTGGACACATGAGTCGATATTTTGGGAACTCCCGTATTGGAAATCTTTGCAGACAAGGCACGCATTGGACGTGATGCATATTGAAAAAAATGTGTGAGACAATCTTATTGGAACGCTTTTTAACTTTCCTGGGAAAACAAAAGATGATTTGAAAGCCAGACAAATGTGGGAGGAATTGGGTGTGCATAAGGATCTATGGGCCAAAACAACGGGCAAAAAGACTTTCATGCCTTATGCCGACTACACGATCAAGCCTGAGAAACGTGGTGAAGCGCTTGATAAGGTTACAAATATAAGGTTTCCATCGGGGTATGCGGGATCCTTGAAAAACAAGATAAGCGTGAAGGATAAGAAGTTTTTTGGGCTTAAAACACACGACAATCATGTTTTGCTGCAACGTATTCTTCCCATCATTGTACGCCCTTATGTGGCACCGCACGTAGCCACCGTGATATGTGAGTTTGCAAATTTCTTTCAGTCTCTCGGTGCAAGGGAGATTTCAAAGAAGAAGCTAAAAGAGATGCAGGTTGATATTGTATTGATTCTCAGTAAGTTGGAAATGATATTCCCTCCGCTGTTCCACACGATCATGATGCATTTATGTAAACATCTCCCATCTCAAGTACTGCAAATCGGTCATGTCCACTATACTTGGATGTTCTCGATGGAACGTGAATTGGGGTACTACAAAAAATGGGTGCGCAACCACTGATACCCAGAGGGTTGCATCGCAGAATCGTATATTAATCATCAATGTGCGACGTTCATCAATTTGTACCTCGATAAACGAGCCATGGATCCGGAGACCCCAGATAAATGGGGCATTTCAATTGTTTCCAAACATGTGCTTCCAACTATTCAGATATGGGAGCCCTTGTTAACAAAGGAATTCGTGCGTATCGCTCATTGGACCGTTATGCAGAATGCTGAAGAATTCAGCTCCGAGATGATTGATTTCAAAGAGGATTATGAAACGGAATACCCAGGGTCAACCGATTTACAACACCGAATTGGAACATTTTGCTCAATGTTCAAGGAAACCGTAAGTTCAATATCAGTTAAACGTGTAGTCCTATATATATAAATAAACATATATTTATCAATGTGTATATATTACTAATAACTGTAAGCACAAATTCCCAGATGGAATCGTATGCCGATGACGATCAACAATATATGGCATCAAAGGCTCTGAGTCGTTACGTGCAGAGAGTAAATTATTATGCGAAATGTCATGTACACTGTGTGAAATACCTGTCCGAACAGCGCGATAAAGGAAGAAGCTCACAGAACAGTGGTGTGATGCTTAATGCAGATGGCGGTGTAGCTTATTACGGTGTGTTGTTATACGTCGTTGAGCTTATGTACACTGGACGGATGCCGGTTGTTTTGTTTTACTGTCGATGGTATGATTTAAATTCCTTGAAAGTAGATAATGGTTTGATATCCATAAATACCAACACAAATGCATATCACGACGATCCATTCTGTCTAGCAACCATGGCCAAACATGCAAGTTGCATTAGTTGTATATATTATTGTACTTCATTTTTGGATGTTTTCCTAATTATTTAATGTGCATAACAGATATTCTACATCGATGACCCGAAAATGGGTAGAGGGTATAAGATCGTGAACAAGGTTGCCCCTAGAGGACTATTCATCTCGGCAAATCGTTTGCCATCCATTTCGTACGAGGTTGACGCTCATTACCAAGAGTTTGAGCCTGAAACTGCACTTCTTGTAGCGGAACTAAATGTGCTACCCCATTATGATGGCGGTCACCAAGAGGTACATGATGTGGAGGATAACGACGAGAATAGTGAAGATGACTGCGAAGATCATGGATACAACGATGATGAAATACATGAATCCGATTAAATATATATAAGCATCGTACTAATATTGTACGTACAAACATGTAAGTTCTAATGTGTTGTATGTGTGCAAACTTATCAAGTTGAAACAAATGCAATGATTGGCTGTGCAGTTAAACTGTTTTCCAGGTGGCTTGACGTTTCCTGCAAATTTGTTCTACTCTGCCCTGTCACTTGGCCGATGGATGCTTGCATCCGTCAGTCAGGATAGTACCTGGCCGACGGATCCAACTGCCATAAAACAGAGATCAAATGCTCTGTTTCGGTTTGAAATTCGTGCATAAACCCGTCAAATTGCTTTGTTTTTGTATGTTACAGCGTTCATACATTGTTTTACAACACCCTAAACATATATATGATGTGAAAGAGAATTACGGAAATCATTAAGTCAATTAATCGATTTATTTATTTCTTTACCGACATATCCAGCGAATATGTCGGAAAGGTTATTAACACTTGGCTGACGGATGCACATCCGTCAGCCAAGTTCTACCTATACGTCGGTAGAGATGGTTGACTAATTTGCAAAACATATTTGACCACCCTATTAACGACGAATGAACTGTTCGATGATTGTTTTTTTTACATAAGTACACTAGTGTAGATAGTACATATGAGATGACCGGTCTTGATTATATCATATGCGAGATACTGACACGTATTGAGCGAAATCGCCAGTTCCACTATGTGCTGGAACATATTCAGCTTATAACGTATGACGTTGTGTCGTTCATATTTTTGTATGTGTTATGTATGAGTAATGTACGATCTTATGTTGTGTATGAGGCATACTACGTACCTATATCGTTCAATTATCAATACTGCTATAGTCGGGAAATAATACGGGTTTTTGGGAGTCGGTCAACGTCGGTCAACCTGGCCTGGCCGACGGATGCATATAACCATCGGCCAGGTTTGTCAATATCGCCAAAAAATGCCAAGTGTTTGTATTAATACGACAGCGTTTCAACCTGCCCGACGGATGCAGCCTATACGTCGGGATGGTCATCACAACTTGGCTGACGGATACACATACGTGAGCCAAGTGCTACCAATACGTGGGTAAAGTTGGTTGACTATTTTACAAAACAAATTTGACCACCATATGAACGACGAATTAACCGTTCGATGATAGTTTTTTTTAAATACGTATACTAGTTTGGATAATAGATACGATATGAGCGGTCTTGATTATATCATATGCGAGACACCGAAACGTATTGATCGAAATCGCCAGTTCCACTATGTGCATGAACATATTCAGCTTATAACGTATGACATTGTCTCGTTCATTTTTTGTATGTCATATGTATGAGTATTATACGATCTTCTGTCCAAACTATGAGTCATACTAAGTACTTATATCGTTCCATTTTCAATACTCTGATAGTCGGGAAATATGACGGGTTTTTTGGTTTTGGTCAATGGTAGTCAACTTCTGCTGGCCGACGGATGTAGATATCCATTGGCCAGGTTTTAAAATTTCTGCAAAAAATTGCTAAGTGTTGGTAGTAAAACGACATCGTTTTGTCATGGCCGATGGATCTACGCATCCGTCGGTAAAGGTCTAAATTTTAGGTCAAGACCGATTCCGCCTCCCTTTTCCCTCATTTCTCGACTCTTCTTCGTCTGTCTTCTCTCCCTCTCTCTCAGTCGCCGGTGACCAATCTCGGCCGATCCTCTCGTCGCCGACCTGTTCGCGCCGCAGGGAAGTCGTACTGGACCAGGGGTTGTCGTGTCCGAGCAGATCTCGCCGTCGACAACGTGTTCGAGGCCCAGCGTCAACGCCTCCTACCAGATCTTGTCGTCTCCGACCTGTTCGCTGCCGACCGTCAACGTCTCCGACCAGATAGCGTGGTCTCCGACCTGTTCGCTGCCGAGCGTCAACGTCTCCGACCAGAGCTCGTCGTCACCGACCTCTTCTCGCCCCAGCCTCAACGTCTCCAACCACATATGTTCGCTCCTCTTCGAAAGGTACGTGCCTCTCGTACATTAATCTTCTTCTACCCTCTTCCCTTGAAACCCCTACAAAGCCCTAAATTTTTGTTGAACAAAGAACATAATTTTTTATTTAACAGAATTTGTGTTGAAGAAAGAACAGAATTTGTGACCTAAATGATTATTGATAATGATTTAACCCTTTCAAAATACCTAAATGACCATTGTGTTACAGTCAAAAATGGGTTGATGATAAATTGGGTACAGTTTAAGGGTTCCTAACACATTCAGCTTATACTAAACCCTAATGGTTTATCAGGTTCGAATCCATTAAGTACACATTTGTTGTTTAGTAATCGTGACGAGGTTAGGTTAGGAGTTAGTATGGTAGATAGGGATTTCTAGCTGTATTGGGCAACCCTAATGGATTTGCTGTTCTAAAGAAAAATTGGTCAACCCTAATGGATTTCCTGCTTTGTTGTTGATTAGAGAAAAAGGGTCAATCTTAATTAATGTCAGAATAGGATTTCCCTTATTGAGTTTAATGGTAACAATATTTCAGTCAAGACCTGTTTTAATTTTGAATTGATTGTCTTGGTTAGGGTTAAGACTGTGTGCATAGAGTTATACAATGATTAATATTTATTTATTTTGTTTGTGCAAATTCATAGAACTTCATAAATATGCAGTCATTAGATATTTAAATGTTTGTGTGTTGTTACGTATCATTGATTTAAATTTACCCATTCACGCATTAGCACCGAACTGTTGTAGACTTTAAATTTATGGGTGAGCTATGTATATGATTTCAATTTTTGTGATGAGTTTCTATGCTATATTTTCTAAATCAAAGTATGATTTGAGTTCACATGACTTCGCAGGATGGGGAAGAGAAATTATAACAAGTTCTACAACCGGCTCAACTTCTTGACCGCCCCCAAGGCCCTCCGAGCGCAACCCTGTGCATCTGGTGGAACCACCCAAGACTCCACCCAAAATACAACGGCTCGGGCACTTACAATGCAGCGCCTTCGAGACTGCGAGCCTCCTTCTCCCGGTTGTAGTGAGGCAGCCCCTTCTCCCGGTGGTAGTGAGGCAGCATCTACCACCAACCGGGAAAATGTCCTAAGCATTCGTTCCCAAAAACTAGTGGAGGACGATGAAGATGTGGCTGCCATGCTGGCCGGAGGAGAGGTGGCCTCCACCATAACAAAGACCAAGACGGGGAAGCGAGGTATTGTGACCAACAAGAACCTCCACCGTAGGCTCAAGGATCTGGCTCCGCCAGGGGGAAAATTTACCTTGGGCCATAACGGTAAACACCTGACAAGGACGCTTGAGAGGGAGGATGCCGTACGGGTGATTGGGTCCATAGTGCGGACTTACATCCCCATGAGCCAGGCGTTCTTCCATGAAGTTCCTGAAAGTGCTAAGGAGGTTATGTTCTACCAGCTCAGCGTAAGTACATCACCTTTTCGCATTCATTGATTCATTTAATTATTTCTTATATAATTACTAATCCTTGTGTTTTTATTTTGTCAGATGTTGTACTAGTTCGAAACCGGACCATACTTTACCAAGCTTCTGGATTTTTTCATGGAAACAGCATCTAGCCGCTACCGTGATTGGAAGTATGATATCCATGAGTGGGTCCTCAAAATGGAGCCGAAGTACAAAGACCCTGATCACCCCGATGCTGAGATACACATACCCACACCGCTGGAGTTCCTTGAACGCGAGGAGCAGTTCCGTTGGCTCTACAGGCACTTCAAATCAGAGGAGTTCAAAGTAAGTACTTTATTATTGTGTTTGGTAAATTATGTAAAGTACTACTCACGAGTTATCAATAATTAGTTTCGAATTAGAGTGTATTATAACTGTTTACCATCTGATTTGTTTATTGTAGAAATTGAGTGACAATGGGAAGGCCTCTCGAGCACAGAACCTGACTACACACCACGGGGGTAGTATGTCGCTTACAAAACGGGCCAAACGGTTTCTTTCCAAATCCTCCCTCCTTCCACGCTGCGACGCCTACGTCGAGGTCTACACAGGAAAATGACCTCAACAAGGAGAACGTGAAAAGAGCGGTATATCTTATTTTAATTACATTTATTGCATCACTTATTTTTAAGGTAATACGATTATGGGTTTTTCTATCATGTATCGTATAAAACTGTAAATTATATTGGTGTTTTATGTATCTCAGGCACATGCAAAATCTGTTGTGGATGAGGCCCATGAGCGGTTATCGTAGTCACAGGTGACGGAGTGCGAGGGTTCATCGCCTACTGTGGCGAAGGCATTGAATTTGGAGGAAGAGCTCCCCCTCATCCAGATTATCACGGGTAAACACCAGAAGGGCAGACTCCAATCAGGCATCGGGAAGGCGGTGAAGCTCCCAACCCAACGGGATGTGGGAGCCAGTGGGTGCTCGAGTGCGCGTTCAGTCAGCTCGTCTGAGGAGCTAGAAGACCTGAAGACTCGCTTGGCTGATCAACAGGCCGAGTTCGCTCGGAAATTGGAGGAGCAACGCCGGTTGATGGAGGAGCAGCGCCTAGAAATGGAGGCCAGGATTGCTGCCCAAGCTGCGGAACAAGCTCAATTCCGGGAGTTGTTCAACTCTTGGGCTTCCACTCAATAGAACACCATCGTGCCCTCTTCTGTCAGACCGTCAGCGACTCCTACATCAGCGACTCTGGCTTCAGAGACCCCGCCATCAGCCCTGCCATCAACCCCGCCATCTTTACCTTAGTTAGTCCTCCCCTTTATCCTATGAACATTATGTTATTTGGATACCTGAACTGATAACTTTTTATGTTCTGTGCACTGATAAACTTATTTAGAACTACTATATTTGATAATGTCGGTTGGATGTTTGGTTGCCGTGTTTATGGTTTGTATGTGTGCTTGCTGTTATTACGGTTTGGATGGTACATGAACAAGTACATTTTACTGCACGGTTGGGTGCATAAATTTTGAAACATTTTTTTTTTGTTTTTCTACTCAAACTTGGATGACGGATACAAGCATCTACATCTGTCGGACAGGATTCCACCTGACCGACAGATCGCACCCGTCGGCAGGGTGGTAAACCTTGACCGACATATTGCAACCGTCGGTAGGGTGGAAGTCTTGCCTGACGGATGGCACCCGTCGGCATGGTGTAAACACTTGCCTGACGGGAGTGATCCGCCTGCCAAGATATTCCACCTTGCCGACGGGTATGATCCGTCAGGCAAGCCATATCACCCTGCCGACGAGTATCATCCGTCAGGCAAGCCATATCACCCTGCCGACGGGTATCATACGTCAGGCAAGCCATATCACCTTGCCGCCTGACGGATGATACCCGTCGGCAGGGTCACCGAAGCAGACTGACGGATCGAATCCGTGACTAAGGTGATCATTTTTGGCTGACGGATGGGATCCGTCGGGCCATTGTTCAGCCTACCGATGGATTGTTGCATCCGTAGGCCAAATAATTGGCCGACGAGACCTGGCCGACGGATCTTGGCCGACGGATGTATCCGTCAGCCAAGATCCAGGCCGACGGATAAGCTAACCTGGGTGAGGGATCTGATCCGTCACCCAGGTCAAGATCAGCAGTAGTGTTTCATCATCTTTCGTCAATCCGGTGCTATTTTTGAGGAAGATCAACCTATTCCTACGCCAACATCACCTGCACCCACCGCCCCTATGGACACCACTCATACCTCTTCATCGCTCTCCTCCCCAATGAAGTATGGGAAAGAGGCACCATCATCACGTCCCTCTTTTGAGGTGACTAGCTCTTTAAAAGGACGTCGAAAGAGGAAACTGAGAACTTCCATAGCCCCATCACCGATAATGGATTCCTCTTTGTCATTGATGCATCCCTTTAAAGAAATCGTAGCATTCTCCCCGGGAGTCTTGTCTCCAGACCCTTCACGAGTGCCCCCCCAAACGCGGTCGGCCACCCAAAACCCTAGTGGCTTTGAATGCAAGAAAAAAACCGCCGCCTTCTCCTTCCTTCAATGGAGGCTCTAAGTTATTATATGAGATCGTGCATGCGAGTGCATCGGTGTGCCTGCTAGGGCACGACCTCGTTTTTCTGCAAAAGGCATTCCTGCCGCCTTTTCCACTACTAAACACGGACCGTATCCTGATCATCCCCTCCGTCCCTCCTATTCTAGCATCTCTACTGTGTGAGGAAGGAACTACTCAAACACCACTGGAGGTTTTCCTTGCTCCGGTCGTTTCGGACCCGCTTAATTCGAAGGCTTCTTTGATGGTGAGCCTTTAGGAGAGCCTGTCCATCTGCTCGATTGGGGAGAAGAAGGACATGGAGATCCTAGTACCAGATTGAGCAGTGGACCCAAGAATGTTGGCTCGCCGAAAATTTGGGATGCTCAAGAAGTTAATGACCCAACGACCTACCGGAAAGGACACCCTGCTCTGGATCATCACCACCGCAGGGCGGAACTGTCAATGTTTGGTTCTTGATGGAGGTTTACTGGCCCCTGCGTAGAAGCATAGTCCTGACCTATGATCGACTCTCTACATTCTATTACAACTGTGGCCGGCTCAAACATCCGTCATGGAATGTGACGTGGAACTCCCAAGAGTCCCCCGGTTTAACAACTCCCTCTTGGAATTCCAACTTGTGAATATGGAAAAGCACTATGCCACAGACTGAGGAAAAACACCACAGTGTGCCCCCCCCCCCCCCCCCCCCCCCGGTTTCAAGCCACAGACCTAAGATATCCTACCTAAGGTCCCATTGTTTCACGGAAAGGGGCCGATTGAAACCCCACATACCCTACATAATCCTCGTATAGCGGTGGAACAACAAGAGATGCCTTGGATAATGGGTGCCCCATTTGGGACAATGCATGTCCTATCTGGGAAGCTGCCTGTCCCATCTAGGAAGCTGGGTCAGAAGAGGGACACTGCAGGAGAACCTCGGAAAGATCAGGTGAGGGTTGGAAAACAGCCCTGCCAGTAGGAATGATAGACGATCGTGGCTTCAGGAACTTTCCTTGGGAAGGGTCCTTGGTGAAAGCCAATCCTCCCAATATTACTAATGATTTCAGGTTCGGTCACACTTCACAAGACGAAAAGAGTCTTTTCCATGGGATCAAGATGCGTTTAGGCACCACCTTGAGCAGTCCTCGTTAGTTTCGTCATTTTCCTAGTTTACTTTCTGCATGCCTATATGGTTTTTTCCAAACCGTTTTTAACGGTCATATTGTTCTAGAGTTTTTTGGTAAGAGACTTTTTGGAAATCTATACATTTTATTGACTCTATTTTACTATTAATAATATATGCAACTTTTAGTCCAAAAAAAAGAACCCTCCCACTCTTCTCATCAAATTGGCATTTACAAATCCTCTCTCTTATTCTGATCATCGTATGTTGTTTCTATTGTCCTCATCACGCTATTAGATATGTCCATTTTTTCCATATTCGCCAACTGGAATCAACAGCGGGATTATAACCGATTGTTGACCGTTAGGGGTGTGCATTTTTGTCCAGTAGATCTGACTATCCGTCAATATCAACCCAATCGGAGACCATGGGACTTGATCCATGGACTATGGATTAAAATAACTCTTAATTCAGTATATTGTAGGTCGGACATTAGGCCACACCACCAAGACCCATTTAGAACCGCCTACCCGGTGCCGATTAATCTTGGTGAACTTTATTAAAAGCAATATGATAGACTAAGGTGTTTTTATTTATAAATAGGAAGCGACCAACTCGACCATATCTCGAGTTAATCTTGTTTATCACTTCTTAATAAGTTAGTTTTGGATGCCTAACCTATTTTGGATTCAATCAATATAAGGTTTTGTTCGAAGTTTTGAAAATTCAAAATGACGGTCCAATCGGAACCACTTGTTAACTTTAGGATCCAAATATTCTTAATTCCTATGCAAACATATCGGTCATGGTCCTTAAAGCTAGGAACTGAAAAAGACAGATTGATCCTAAATTTTGAACAAGCACCAGCCCGCTCGACCCTTGCACCTTCTACCAATAGGGGTTGACGTCGATTATTACCCTAGAAATATTATGTAGCGGTGTTGGTACTGATGGCAATTTTTGAGGAACTAGAGGCTTTGACCTATGGTGAAAATTCTCATCGGCGTCAGTTTACTTATCAGTGTCCACATGGTATCACATGGTATAATGTATTTGTAGAAAATCATAAGAATGAGATAAATTATATATTTAAAATATTAAAATAAAAAGGTGAAACTATAAAAACGTACCCCCAATGTCTTTTATTCCAAAAACTAACTCGTAGTGAACTTCTTTACTACGTACACATATGGTAGAAGATCAATATCCTAAAATCCATTAAGAAATCCAATTAGCAATTTGAAAAAATCAAATTACATGTGACTTTTTTTTTCTTTTTTTTCTTTCCCGTCTTTTTCGTAAAATATCTGAAATTTGTGGGGGTATTGACCTTCCACACCTAATAAAAAGAGTGTTGTTTTTTTATCGATGGTATTTTTTAACAAAAATGTGCTTAGGGAAAAGGAAATTCTTGTGGAGATGGCACAAAACATGCAAGTTTGAAATTTGTTTTTCAAATCCGGAAAGAGAAATATGGAGAGTAAAGAAAGAGTTTGGCAATGAGGAATAGCTTCAAATTAAAGCTTCTTTCGATTCCTTGTATAAAAAAAGGACAACAGTATTCACGTTTTTGGCAATGCAATGCAAAGCAAACTCAAGGTACGCTACCATATGAATCTCAACAATATTAGATTTCTCTGTATATTGATTGGTCCAAGATATAATAAACGAGATAAGAGTGGACGTTTATACACCTCTCATCGTAACTTTCTCCATTTTTTTTGTTGGTTATGGATGAGAAAGGATTACAACTCCTCACTGATAGCTGAGAGGCAGAGGCTTGCAAGATTTAATATAAATAAAAAAAATAAGACAAGTTGCAAGTAGTCGCGATCAAGCAATACATGTTGATGAATGATGAACATTATTGAATCAACCAATTTTGATCTCTCCTATCCATACTTTAAATAAGGTCTCCCCTGCCTGTATATTCTTCGAAAGTGGCTTTTTATTAAAATAAAACAAAGCCTTATATATAGTCAAAGAAAAACGTTACATTTATCGATCATCTTTGTGAATCTCAAAGATGATTAGCACGACGATTACTCTCATCTCCTGGTTTTGACATCTCGATTCGAAAACAAAGACTAACAACAAAATGACAACATAACGCCTAGAATTCAACTAAGAGATGAGAACAATCGCTTCAGAAGAACTTATCGTTTATGAGCAATACTTAAGAGTAAGTTTTTACCTTTAATTTAAAATTTTGATTCCATAATCCGTCACCTTTGGATGGTTAGGTAATACACAACGTTTTCGGGTGGGTCTTGAAGTCTCGGATCAATTATGAGCTGACCCTAATCATTCTTATAATATATTATGAGCTGACCCTAATATATGAGCTGACTCAAGGAAAGAGACGTATCTATCCTAAGCACATCGTATAAAATTTGAGACTCTACCCCAATGCGCCAAAACCTACCCACATTTATGTCATTCTCGTGATCATAGTTTTGAGCGTCCCTAATACATTACAGAGATCGGAAAAAGAAACTGTTATACTAATTAATGTATATGTTAAGTAACATCACTAGCAATTTGATTGTGTTGTGATAACTGATATTATGGACTAAAAATAAATGCTTGACCAGATTAAGAATAAAAACCTCATTCACCTAAGCAGCCATATTTCCTGCAAACTTTTTCTCTCCTCCGCCTCTCTCCGAATCTAAATTTTCCAGAAATAGCTCAACATTTTCTCGAGAACCAAACATATTGCAGGAAAAACGTGACTGCCGATCCACCGGTCAGTAGGCACGTCGGAGATAATAATGTCTCCAAAACTTTCTTGCTTTCTTTTCTTCCTACTGACCGGATCAGCCTCCGCCGTCCCCTTCATTTCCAGTAAGAACATTTTCCCATTCTTATTAATAAAAAAAATGCATCGCAAGTAACAACGACACATAATTTTTTGTACAGATAGCGTCTTGGAATGTCACGGAGGCACGGGTCGATCCCTTCTACAACAAAAGAAAAGTATGTTAACCAATTTTTTTTGTAAGCTCGAAATTTTTTATTAGAAAAAATGAGATCCAAACAGGATCTAATCAAAGGAAACCAATACAAATGAGCTTTCGAAAAGAGCTACCCGAAATAAAAACGAAAAGAAACACAAAATCACCCATCAGTCACCCACTTATGTTGAACAATTTATGTTACATAGTTTGGATATCCTTAAATGACACTAAAATATGTGTCTGTGTGCAGAATGTCCTATAGATTTTCAGCATCAGAACTACACGATCCTGACGAGCGAGTGCAAGGGACCGAAATACGATCCTAACATATGTTGCATAGCGCTGAAGAGGTTCGGGTGCCAATTCACCAACGAAATCAACGACATGGAGACCGATTGCGCCACCACCATGTTCAGCTACATTAACCTCTACGGCAAGTACCCACCGGGCCTCTTCGCCAACACGTGCCGCGAGGGCAAGAACGGCCTTGACTGCGATGCATTGCCACCGGCGCAGAAGCCTGTCGTTCTTACCTCCGGTCACCCACCTAGTACTAACCCCACATTCACCTTCCTAGTGCTATTGTGGTTTCTATGCTTCTTCTAAACGGTAAACAAGCAGGACATTCTTTCTACTTTATATTGTTTAGTGTATTATATACCTATTTGTTTGTCTGTTACATTGAGATTTGCAAATGCTCTGACTCTGACTGAGAGGAATGAGTGAACCTAATTGGTGAGTTTTTGTCTATATTCCTAAAATATGGGAATCATCGTCATCAGCATGTACTAGGTCGGATAGGACTATGTAGGACCATTCCCAAGTAGGATAAATGGGTTGGTTGGCATCTATAAGGATAGGGGTCAACTAATTGGGATTCTGAAAACACATCAATTCAATGTTCTATGCCTCTACATGCATTCTCATTTATTGTATAGGTTAGATATCCACATGTTCCTTTCGGTATTATATCAAATAATTATAATATTCAAACAATAGACTTAGAATCGAGTTTCGTTTATTATTCAAACAATATACTCGAGTTTGGCATTCTCGAGAGATAGAATAATGAAACGACACTCCTCAATCAGACGTCCCACGGGTGAGAAGAGAGGGGTAGACCCCAGAATTAAACTCACCACATATTGTGCATCACTCCGAACCAGCACCTATGACTGACCTTGTTCTCGAGTCCACTGGAGGGCACTCAGGATGGTCATAGTTTCTGCAAACTTGGCCCCTATTTTCCTTGTAAAATGTTGTTTCTACCGTCCACAACACACCCTTGGTCTAACCAGCAAATACAACCCCAGCCCATTCGGTTTGTATAAGCAAAGGTGGCCCCGTTGATGTTTATAGTTACCCAAATCTGCGATGGCGGGTGCCACCCAATCCTTCTCGGTTGTGGTCTAGTGGTGACTCATGGGACCCCAGATTGGGCCTATGTCTAACTATGTAGGTGGCTACGGACCGTGGCATCCACAACCTCTACTAATTGGTGTGTTTGCTCCCATACAACCCCATTCTGGGCTTTTCATATTTTCCATATTGTCATCGTTATCCGAGTTTTAGTGGCCATATCCGGAATTTCCATTACAAGTGTCAGCCAAGTTTCAAGGAATACTGTGGAAGGATAGGAACCCGTAGTTGGTGTTTTTCCCAGACATCCCTTGAAAACGACAACGAAGGAGTAGGTGGGAGGTAGTTTCACGAACAGTCTGGCAAACAGGGCATTCCTCAATAATTGGAACATGTTTCGTCCGGAGGTTCGTCGCTACTTGTAAAATTCCTAATAGAGCCCGCCATAAAAAATACCTTAATCTGAGGTTGGATGTCGAGATCCCACATCCTTGTCCAAACCATGACCCTTCCAGTATGGTGCCACCGCCCGTTTGCACGAGACAATGCTTGATAGCCCTCCTTGAACGTGTAAATTCTTCTCGTATTGTGGGTCCAATACCATTTATCTCGGCAATAGGATTTAGACCTGGTACTAGCAAAATCTCACTCACGATCCCCGAGGGGAAGTTGTGGTTCAGTTTCGGGGCATCTCATGCTTCTCCTTGATTTGTTGTGAGATTAGATACCATCTTTCCTAGTGCCCCTGCAATATGAAGTAGTACAATTGGAATATCACCCATCAGCCACGGGATCCCCTTAACCAAAGTGCTACGATCGTCCCTAATGGCCTGTCGCAATCCTTGGAAGAGTAGGGATTGGGTTGCCCTCAACCCCGTCCATAGCTGGATCGAGTTTCAGCCTCCCTCTACTGTAAGGAAATCACCTCTTGGATGATAACAGGCTTTGAATATTCGGGCTACCAGACTGTTCGGCTCTGTGATGAGCTTCCACCCTATTTTAGCAAGTAGGTTGAGATTCATGTCATGCATATCTCGGAATGTCATGCCCCCTCCTCCGTTGGCCTGTATAATTTAGCCCAGTCCTGCCATATAATTGGTTTTGTAGCCCTAGGAGTTCCTGCCAACCAAAACTGTGCTAATGCGATATGGGTTTAATTCACCAATCCCTGCGACAGAAGGAAGACGCTCATTTCATATATTGGGAGAGCTTGTAATACTGATCTAACCATCACTTCCTTACCGCCTGCCGATATCATCAGACCATCCCACATCCCTATCTTTGTAAGGAGCTGATCACATATAAATTGGAGGATCTGTCCTTGCTTTCTCCCGAGCATATTTAGAGCACCCGGATACATATAGCCTGTGAGATTTCTTATATTCCAAAAGTTGCACAACACATAATTCGATCTAACAGTGGGGTATTCGTGCTAAAAAAGATGGATGCTTTTTTCTTATTTATCACTTGACCCGACATGTCTTCGAAAGTAGTGAGTATGCTCTACAAATGTTAAGCTTCTTTCCGGTTAGCCCTACAGAAAATGTAACAATTATTTTTTAAAAGATATGGGATACAACCGCTGATCCCCTGACTACTAACACCCCATGTAGGTTACCTTCTCTTTCCGCCTGTGCTAGTATACGTGACAATACCTCCATGCAAAAGAGGATTAAATATGGGGGAGAGAGGGTCCCCTTGTCTGATATCATGTCCTGCTATAAACAGAGATGTATGTTTTCCCCGTGAACTGATTGTGTACTGTATAGACTGCATACATGCAAGTATTAATGATCTCAAGTTGGGTCCAAACCCAAAAGACTCCATTATTGCCATAATGAATGACCACTCTATCCGATCATAGGCATTACTCATATTGATTTTGAGTTCCATAAAGCCATTTTGGCCCTAAGTCCTCCAACGAATATCATGAATAATCTTGTAGGAAATGAAGATGTTGTACTTAATTACCCTTCTCGGGACAAAAGCTCCTTAATTTGCTGAGATAATCGGGTCTAAGAGTGGTTTTAGACGGTTGGCTAGGACTTTAGAGACTATCCTGGAGATAACGTTACACAGAGAAATTGGACGGAGGTCTGTAACTTTCCGGACTGTCTTCTTGGGGATCAGGACTAGGGTTGTGTTGTTAATATCCCAGTCTATATGGATCGTCGCTACTATCGCTTAGACAAAAGAAATGACCTCAGAGCTCAAGGTATCCCAATAGTACTGAAAAAACATCGGGTTTAGGCGATGAGATCAACATAGGAAGATCAATTATTATGTCTAGGCCCGCTGTGAATATTTGCTTGAAATATGTTAGCAATAATGCTTGCATAACGGTTTCCCATGTCACCTTATCCCCATTATCATTTTCCAGTACTCGGATTTTGTTTCTCCACAGTCTCTTCGTGGTTGACCTCTAAAAATACTTTGTGTTCTTGCTCCATCCACAAGCCAGTATTGTTTGGCTCTTTATCTCGAGAATGTCTCATGTTTAGATCGGGCCCAATTATAAAGTTTCTGGATAACTAGTATGTGCCATATGCCTTGGCGATCCCTTCTACCATTGATTTTTCGAAGCTGCCGCTAATACTTTCTTATCAGGTTAATGTTTTCCCTGAACACTGTATGTCCCCATTTGTTCAGTAAAGACCCAATGTTTGCTATATAATGCTTGATATGACGGTCTCCCGACTGTCTCCATTCATTTTGGATGAGCAGATCACATCCTGGATGTTCAATCCAGGTTTTATCAAAGAGAATATACCTTTCCGATAGCCTCACTATATCCTCTCGAAGTTTAAGAAAGATGACCATATGATCGGAGGTGGTATAACCCATATTTTGGAGAAACATCTGTCGGAATTTTTCACTGGTAGTATATGACATGAGTTCCCTGTCTAGCCGTACCTCCAGTTGAGTTTGAGGGTCCTTGTCTTTGGTCCATGTATAATGGTAGCCTTCCATTGAGACGTCTTATACACCAATATTAGTTATGGTGTTTTGGAATGCTTGAATCAGTGCTACAGGGTACGGCCATCCTTCCCTTTTTCGCATCCGGGTGTAATATATCATTGAAGTCCCCCATGAATATCCAGTATGACGAGGCTTGTGTTCGTGCCGGTCGTCGTAGGAGAATCCATGTGAGATGGCGACATTCTCTTGTCGGTTCCCCGTGGATACCTGTAAAAATAAAAACTCTCTCTTGCTCCACCCATACATTTGCATCGATGTCTACGACCTTGCATCAAGCAGCCCATAATAGCATAGTACCTCCCTTATGACAAACGTCAGGGATGCCCGTTCCCCCATGATAACCCAAGGTACAGCAAAGAAGCGCCAACCGTGATCGAGAATTTCTAGCCTCGATGGATACATTTCAGTCAGATTAACTAAATTCGGGCGCAAACGACGCACCAAATCCTTCAGTTTTTGTCTGTTATGATCTGAGACTAACCCTCGACAATTTCATGCCATAATGGAGGCCATGTCGGGACGAAAAACCAGAGAACAACAACGGGGACATACGGACCAAATAGGCATATAATTAGAGAGGGGAGAAAAATGAATCGGATTGTACCACGTACCCATTCGTACGATATGCCGGTGCGTGGAGGATTGGGGGAACAACGGATAATACGGCCAAAGGGATGATGTAGGCAGTATAGCTGGCGGAAGCAGAGAACACAACCGTCGCCATTGATGACATTGATACGACGGATCTTGGTGGCGGCAACCCTAAAAGCTCGATGATGCACAATCTCTCAAACTCTAAAAGAAAGAAGTTCATCTTGTTATTCTAGCTAGTTTCGTTTATTATTAATCTTTGATAAGATTATTGTTCATATCAATATACCACTTTGTGCTTAGAATCGAGACATGTTAGAACTCATATCTAAAAGTAATGGTAATGCACTTGGACAAATTATACCAAACAGTTATGTTGGCCAAGGGAACACAAGTCATTGTTTTCTCAATAAAACAAACACATAATGCCAAAGTAAGAGTAGACCATGAACTTTGCCAAGAGCCAAGGTTTGATCACTTTATGGAGCATATAATTGAAGTTCATGTTACCAACACCATCATATTCAAGAACATCATTTTGGAGACAGTGAGACAAGCCAGGCCTCATTAGGGAAAAAGCTTGGAAGGTGGATGAGAGTATTGACAATGATATCTCATAGATAGGATCAAAATCACACCCTTTTGAAATTGAAGTAATGAATTTTGCTTCTTCTTCCTCTTACTCATCTTTCAATAGACAAATCATAGGGCCGAACACATGTCAACTATTGGTAAACAATAGCAAAAGGGTTGTTGACTCATGAAATTTGACATAACAATTCACTTAAAACTTAAACAGATAAGTGAAGCTCCCAAAGTATGACATTTCTTTCAGACACACAGAACAACAGTAACAAATACTACTCTTCTTCCCAAAGCAATACTCACATTATAATTATGTTCATATTACATGACTCCAAAACAGAAGCAAGAGATTACAAAGATGCCACATACAGCAGAGCCTGAGAAAAACCACTATTTGAACTATCTCATACCAGCTGAAATTCCAATTCCTCCATAAACTAGATTCATAATTAGTAATTACAAGGAGAAACCAAAGAAGAAGAAGAAAATTATACTAAAAACATGATCTTCAAGCTGCCTGCTCTGAAGCAAGACCTCATCTATGAGCAGTGATCAGTGTTTCAATAAATCTCAATCCATCAAACCTGGGTGCAAATTTTTCCTGTCCAGATGGGTTTTCTCTATCCACCTTCCATATACCCTCCTGTAAAATCAATAGTTCAAAAAAGGAAATTAAAACTAAAATAATTGCTAAACAAACTTCAAATTACCAAATCAATCAGGGCTTCAACAAAACGGGCTTAATCCAAAATTACATTTCTTTTGGAACCCAAATCAGACCCTTTCACCTGTATTTTCTGGGCATCCAAACAGAACCCGAGGTTGAAGAATGTATCTGAGAAAAGGAAGAGCCTGAATTGTGGTTACCTGGCGAGACACCTTGAAAGTGGCGGAGGATGTGGAAATAGCTGTGGCAGACGCGGCGGCGAGGAATCCGGGTTTCTTCATCGTCGGGGATGGAAGATTTTCTGGGTGCAGAGTTATTTTCCGCGAAAATGAGAGAATAGGAGAGAAAAATGGTAAAAGAGGAAGGCGATGGAGGCAAATGGGAGGGGATGTTGGCGGCTTATATATAAGGGAAAGGGTGGGGTCAAGTGGTCATTTCTCAATATTTACGCGCCAACGTAACTGTCATACCTTTTTCATATTTTAAATTTACCAAAATACCCTACAAAAAATTGTTTTAAAATTTAAAACGTATTATTATAATAAGGAGAATAATGGAGTACGAAAAACATAGGTACCATGTACTTCATGAAACTGGTGATGATATGTTATTTAGAGCAGTTATGCCGTTCGATTCAGATTAACTAATTAGTAAATTTGAATCATGAATCACAGGCGGTCAATCACAATACGCCACGTGGCATTAACGTGACAATAAAAGAGTATGTATATTTTTATAATACTTTAAACATAATAAAAAAATTGTATGGTACTTGTTTAATTATTACTTATAATGGGAGGATATGAACATTTTATTGAAGATTATAGTAGCCGGCCCTAGCTCCGGAAGACTCGGAAACGAGGGAGAAGAAGCAGCGCGTCCCGGCGAGTGTGGCCGGAGTCAGGCTTCGGAGGTGTGAAGGAGGAAGGTAAGTACTCGCTACTTTCATCTAGTATCGTTTAAACTCGTTTTAGATGGAGTTTGGTGCGATGGTGCTTTGTTCTGTCGGGTAGTTGGGGGATCGAGGGGCGGGATCCGATTCAACTCCAGGGAGACGAAGGTGTGTTGCCCCACGATCGGGAGGGGTGTTCCTTGCGGCGTGGTTGGTGGAGGCGGAGTTATCTGTCGCTCAGTGCCTGGGTACGAGACCGGATCCGAATCCGGCTAACTGTGAGCGGAACAGGGTATAGCCGGCGAGGGAGGAGGAAGACGGTGAAGGGTCTGGCGTATCTCGGTCCGGCAGTGTCTTCGAGAGAGTACTATATACAGACTGAGTTTGCGGAAGCGTGATGAGGTTTCTATCCTGGAACTGCCGGGGATTAGGAAAATTGGCAACGGCCGAATACCTGAAAGGGGAGATTAGGCGCAGAAAACCGCAAATTGTCTTCCTGAGCGAGATCCTGGCGAAAAAGGGGGAGGTGGAAGTGTTGAAGCTTAAAACCGGCTTTGCAGGGGGTTATGAGGTTCCAGCAGAGGGACACAAGGGAGGCTTGATCCTGTTATGGGAAACAGGCATATATGTGCCCCTTATGAGTGCTGGGATAGATACATTGATGCCGAGATCACTGGTCCGTATGGAATCAAATTTCGATTCACGGGGATCTATGGAGAGGCGAACCGGGTGTACCAGTGGAAAACTTGGGACATGATCCGATCCTTGGGGGTGCGTACGGGGAGATCGGGACGGTGGCTGCTGATGGGAGACTTCAATGGAATCCTCAGTTAGAGAGAGAAACGGGGTGAAAATCGGTACCCGTCTAACCTAATTAAGGGATTCTGGGACGCGATTTGTGCGGTGAATGTCCAGGATGTGCCCTTGCAAGGGTATGGTTTTACGTGGCATAGTGGAAGTGAGCCAGAGACTAGGATGGCGGTTCAGTTGGACAGAGCCCTAATAACTCTGGAGTTAATGGCTTTGTGGCCGGAGGTACACTTGGTCAACCTAGGGATATCAACTTCTGACCATCTTCCTATACTACTAGACTCGGAACGTCGGGTGGAGCCAGTGGGGTCTAGGCAATTTAGATTCGAGAACATCTGGGCGGAAGATCCGGAATGTGGTCATCTCATACAGGCATGGTGGGGAAGTCCGTGTGATAGGGACATTGCCACAAAAACAAAGGAAACCGGAAGTGCCTTGGAGGTTTGAGGTAAGGAAGTATATAACGCGTTAGCCAGGAAAATATCAAGGTTCGAGAAAGATATTTTGTGGCTGAATGGGAAATTTAATCGGACGAGTATTAGGCGACGCGGGGCGTTGCAGAAACGTTATGAATCGGCTTTGGACCGAAAAGGGGAGTTTTGGCGGCAACGGGCTAAGCAACACTGGCTTACAGAGAGTGACCAGAACACTAAGTTTTTTCAAGCGTCGGCCTCACAGAGGAAAAATATAAATAAGGTGACGGAGCTGAAGGATGACACTGGGAATATCTTATCATGGGATACGGGGTTGGGGGATCACATTTTGGACTTCTACAAAACGCTATCCCGGAAGTCTAGGGGAGAGGGGATTAAATGTTCGAGATTCCTCCAACAGGTAACGGAGGAGCAGAACAAGGCATTGATGAGTGAGGTGTCGTCGGAGGAAGTCCGAGAGGATACTTTCTCGATGGGCCCAAACAAATCATCGGGTCCAGATGGGCTTAATTCGTATTTCTACCAGAAGTACTGGAGTACAGTGGGGGAGGATGTTGTCGGCTGGGTCCGGAGGATATTTGTGGGGGAAGATATCCCGAAAGTAATGAACAGGACTACACTGGTGCTTATACCGAAGGTGGAATGTCCCATGTGCCTGAAAGACCTTCGGCCGATTTCCTTATGCAATTTTATCTTCAAGATCGTGTCGAAGGTGGCGACGAATCGGTTGAAAGGACTTCTAGATGGCTTAATTTCGGCGTCCCAAGGGACGTTCGTACCGGGCCGATCGATTCGGGATAATATTATCCTCTCATTTGAGACCCTCCACTATCTGATGAATAAGAAGATGGGTCGGGAGGGGTGGGTGGCCCTAAAACTTAATATGAGTAAGGCGTATGACAGAGTAGAATGGGGCTTCCTGTGGGATATGATGCGGGGGTTTGGTCTAGGGGAAGGATGGATTGACCTAATTCGGAGATGTACGTACTCGGTCACATACAACATTGTGGCAGGTGGAAGGCAGGCGGGCGGGGTTTGTCCAACCGGAGCGGGGAATTAGACGGGGGGACCCACTCTCCCCGTATCTATTTTTGTTCTGTATGGAAGGGTTCTCGCGTCTTCTACAAGGGGCAGAATGTGGAGGAGAAATACATGGAATTAAGGTGGCTTCCAAAGCACCGTCACTTACCCACTTATTTTTTTTTGCAGATGATTGTTATGTCTACTATAAGGCGGCACCAGTAGAAATGGGTTGGGTGAAGAACTATCTCCGAATGTTTGAGGAGGCGTCGGGCCAAGTGGTGAACCAGCAAAAGTCATCACTGTTCTTCAGCTTCAACACGTCGGATATGCGACGATTGGAAGGGGTACGGATACTAGGGATCCCGGAACTGACGCAACCATCCCCATATATGGGTATTCCGAATATGATGGGTCGTAGCAGAAAGCAGGGATTGCAGTACGTCCTGAATAGGGTGTTGAGACGAATCCAACGATGGGATGAGAAATTACTAAACGGAGCTGGAAAGGAAGTATTAGTCAAGTCCGTTCTACAGGAAATCCCTACGTACACGATGAGTGTGATGCACATGCCGAAAGGGACGCTAGATAAGATGAATGTGGCGCTAGCCCGTTTCTGGTTGAAATCTGCCGGCATGGATGGGAAATGAGTCATCTGGCAGTCGTGGGCGATGATGTCTCGTCCGAAGGAAGAGGGCGGATTGAGGGTTCAAAAATATGCAAGACTTCAATACGGCGTTATTAGGAAAACAATTGTGGAAGCTGCTGACAGACGAATCTAGTCTGGTGGCGAGAGTGCTGAAGGTGCATTACTACCCAGAAACCTCGGTATTGGAGGCGATACGGAAACCAAACCAGAGATTCGTCTGGCAGAGCCTACTCTCAGCACAAGAATTGGCCAAAAAGGGAGCTAGAAGGTCGATTGGACCAAGGACGTCCACGTGGGTCTGTACGCACCCGTGGTTGACAAGAGTTGAGGCGAGGGTGAGCTCGCCGGGATCAGGTACGGACAACATGACAATCTCGGAACTTCTGATGCCTAATGAGAGGCGCTGGGATATAGACAAGATTCATAACCTGTTTGATGTGGAAGATCAGAGAGCGATATTGGCAGCCCCAATCAGCAGATTAGCCAGGTCGGATGCTTGATACTGGTCGGGTGACTATTTGGGGCAGTACACTGTGAAGGCGGCCTATGGGATGTGTCAGCAGGATCAAGCGACATTTCAACCCTAGACGGACATCTGGACAAAGATATGGAAGCTGGAGGTTATGCCTAAGGTACGTACGTTCTTGTGGAGAATGTGTTCGGGGTGTCTTCAAGTAGCGTTCAATCTCAGGAGAAGACGTGTGGCAATAGAGGCATAATGCCCGATATGCTTAGGGGAGGAGGAATCAGAACTACACCTCCTGGTTCAATGCCCAGTGGGGACAGATTGTTGGGCTAAGACAAGCTTAACCACTCCGCAATACGCTCAAACAATTTTGGAATGGCTGTAGGAGACTCTTACTCTCAATCCCCCGGCGAGTGGGGCCCTGATCGGCTGCTTGTTATGGGAAATTTGGAAGGCTAGAAACAAAGTGGTCTGGGAACAGACGACGCAACTCCCCGCGTCCATTTTCCAGACGGCTTACCATCTACAGGCAGGCTGGTTAGAAGCAAAGAAACGGAAACAACAGACACAGACAACCACTGGTCAGGGTCGGAATGGGGCGACTGACATCTGGGAACGTCCTCCTCAAGGGACGTGGGCTGTGAACACAGATGGGGTGCTATTCGCAGATGTACACAAGATGGGGACAGGCTGGGTGTGCAGAGATGATTGGGGTCGACTGACGGGGGCCCGTTCTACGTCTTTCCATGGTCCTCATAATCCCGAGTTAGTAGAGGCCTATGCAATCCGGGATGCACTAACGGGCGACGGTGCGAAGTGACTGCAAGATCATAGTGGATATGATCAGGAAATGAGGGCGACTGTTATCTCCTCTAGGGACAATTGTGACAGATTGTATCTCCATATTATCTAAACTCAAGTACGTGCAACTCGTTTTCGTAAGACGGACAGCAAACAACGCAGCTCATTGGCTTGCCATGGCGGCTTGTTCTTCCCCTGTCTGGAATTGGTTTGGGGGTCATGTCCCTGAACCTCTTCACAATATCATTCTTGCCGATATTTAATAAAGTATCACATTTCTTCAAAAAAAAATGTCATCTATAAATACCAACCAATCTATTTCATCTCAAAAGACCAATCTCTCTCAAATTCTTGTTCCAATAAAGCTTGTATTCCGATCAACAAAATGTTTGGCGACGATGTTATCAGAATCCTACTCTACTCGCGTTTAATTCAGAGTAGCACAAGTTCAGTGCGGATCAACCCGGGGGCTTCCAACGTATGGTGCACGTCAATCAACCCATGAGTCACAACCCCATTATGCAGCCATGTTTTAACCCAAACCCTTATATGCAATCAAGTTTTAATACCAACTGCATGCACCCACCCATGAACCCAACATCGGTCCCCAATATTACGGCTACCCCGATTTCCATGGCGTCAGCAGCGCCATTCGACTGTCTTCTCATTCTTCTTCTGCCCAACCCTCCAAACCTAGAAGCCCCAGAAAATTATGAAATACTGATGAGGACAAGAACCTCATATATATTTGGCTACACACCTCTAAAGATGAAAAGAAGGGTAACTAACAAAGGGGTACCATTTGAGGAAAATTGAGAAAATTTTCAACGAATGAAACAAGTTCAAGGATGTGGGTTAAATTAAAAACCACTAGAAAAAAAGAAATTTCACGAGCATATGATGAAGGTGCAACTGACTTTTACATGCGGTTACTCCCACGACGACCATGTCCGCATGGCCATGGAAGCGTTCGCTAAGGAGGAAAACTGTTGAAGCTCGATCACTTACATTGGTGGGAGATTCTACCCACAGAAGATAATTTTTTGGCGTAGAAAGGCACGGCTTGGGACAAGAGACGGCGGTTGGATCAAGTTGGGAATTACAGCTCAACACCACCCCTTCAACTCTGACCGATGACGATACCTCAAATCTCAATGATGATGATACTATACCTCTCGATGGTGAGTCACAACCAGATTGGGTCTCCACGGATCTAAGAGATTAAGCTTATAGCCGGAGTGCCCCACCACCTCAAGAGTGACAGTTGGGAAAAGAGTCGACGAAGAGGAAATGGAAGACTATGACCGATCATGTGAATGTAGTGGCGGCCATGGATCTAGCAAAGACGGATATTGTTCGAGCGAATTCAGAAAAGGAAAATAAAGTGCTCCAATTGCAACGAGAATGGAACAACCTACTGAACGAATACATAGACATTCAAAGAGAGGATACATCGGAGATATCCGAGGCCGTGATTGAAAATCGAACATAAATCATGTCTGCATTGTGGGAGTCATGCCCTGCCATTCAGACTTATATCAAGAACCTCGACTAGGATGGTTTGAGGCTGTCTGTATTGGGGTTGTAAGTTTTACCATTTCTTTTTTGACGATGAATAAATTTGAAGTTGCAAACATATTACATAATATTACGCAAACATATTACAAACTATTACACAAACATATTACAAACTATTACAAAAATATATTACATAATATTACTCTAACGTTCATCCATATTACATAAATTGTACTCAGAAAAAGGGATATAACCACTTGAGATCGTGTTGGTCTACCAAGGCTATATGGTGTTGGGCTTAATAGTTGTGTTGGGTGGTCTTCAAAAAACTCATCGTCAAACGTATATGGTTCTATCCCACATTAGGTCTCGTACTCTAAGTCACCACCATATCTCGTCCACATAGCACTCTGACTCCATAGTTGAAGGCTCGTACTCCATGTGCAATCATTGTCGTCCATGTTTGAAGACCCGACCCAGCTTGAATTGGTATCATATTCACTTAACTTCATGTGCAACCACTCATAGTCCATAGTTGGACCAAACCAGCTTGATTCACTCTCATCGTAACTATATTCGTACTCAATGAACAACATATGTATTTCATATTTGGAAAGGAAAGACATGTTGAGAGATGAAGATTATGCATATGAAGATCATGAAAACATGTATTTATAGAGTGAATTCAAAAAAGGTTCTCCCCGACCACTTGTGATTTCCTTTCAGAAAAGGGAAATTATAGTTCCTAGTCCTTTTAAGGAACAAAGCCTCCGCTTCATGGAAGAAATCAGAGCTCAAAATCAGAGGACGCGGAGGAAGCGACTAGAGTTTCTTTCCTTCTCGACTTTATGCTCCCGTCTGATCTCAGGTTACGTTGCTTTTGTAAAGTCATTTACAGATCTTAAAAAAGAGAGGCAAGTAATAGCGTTAAGAGAGGATATAGTGGCTCTATGTCTAGCTAAGAAATCGTAGGTTGACGTGGTTGGAGGAGCTGGAAGAGGCAAAGCCCGTGTCCATGTTCATGCTCATATAGTCCATGTTGTTCAGCCGGATGAAGGTGCGTCTGCAATAGTCGAGGTCAGTTTCATTCTTTCGAAACTCGGATAAGAGACTGTTTTCGTCTCTTCTAAGTCGGGGAGCGGATTAGGGACTGAGGTCGTTCTCCATAACCTCCCTTATGGAACAACTTATAAGTGGGTTCGAAACACCTTAGAAACTTATGGGGACATTATCTCCGTTAAAGTTCTTAAGAGACCGACACGACGAGGATTATTTTTCAACTTCGTCGAGTTTAAATCTATGGATTTTGTCTAGCATGTTATTAAATCCTTAAATGAGTTAAAATTCAATGGGTATGTACTCCTCGTTTCCCTTTCTCGTCCTGGAAAAGGTGTCTCCTAGATGTCCTCTATTCAGAAGAAGGTTCAACATAGCACGTCAATATGGCGAAGTCGAAGAAGATCACGCAAATGATGGTGAAGTCGAAGTAGCGCACGCCATTGGTGGTAAATTTGAAGTATTCTATGTCAGCGGGTTCGTGTTCGTCTCTGATCCCCTCCCTATAGGTCGAGGCATCGTGTAATCTAGGCTTCAAAGTTCCGGTGACCTTGATAGAATTTCTCGGCATCATTCTTGGAAGCAGGAAGGTGGGTGACCTTCCGATCTTTACGAGTGTATCTGGGTTTGAAAATCCTTCTACATATTTTCAGTTCCTCGATTGCGATTTGCGTAATTCAGTTGGCTTTGACTTGGATCAGCTAGCATTGGCTTTGCCAATGAAGGATGGGTCGCATGCGTTGTTTGCGGGCCTTGAGGCCCATTTGGGTTTTTCAGACCCAATGCAACAATTACCTACGATAATGGATAGTGTTGGGCAGCCAACGGAAGTACAGTTTGTTGGGCCATCCTATGGGCCGTGTGGGTTAGTAGGAACGGTAAGGTTGGGTCCACATGGCTTTTGTCCAGTAATTAGGTGGACCTGATACCTATTTCGACGGACTCCATACCCCCTTCGACGGACTCGACTTCGTCTATCGAGGATCAGGGTAGCCCTTGAAAGGCCTCCCTCCTAAAACTATTGACTTTCAGGATCAAATTACTAATAAATACTCGTCCTCTAGCACATTGGTTTATTCATCCAAGATTAAAACTCGTTCTATGAGTCGAGAACGAGCTATCCAAGCTGCTCCTTCGGCTACGGATGATTGGAACTAGGCGGCCCTCAAGAATTCTCAACACCTTCGAGCTCTTTCGGGCGTCAAGGAGAAGGTCTCTGATGTTGGAAGCTTAATCCATTTTCGCTTGGATTTTCTTTTTGTCGATCGTTTTCTTTTTTTCTTTTTAGGATTATGCCTTTTAGCTCCTTTTGTGAGCTCTTTTTTAATTGTGGCCCGGTCGTATGACCCCTAGACGATTTCCTACTTAGAAATTTTGTCTCGTTTTTAATAATTTTCTTAGCTGATAAAAAATAAAGTGAATTAAAGTATATTCTTTATAGATATGAAGAATAGATTCCTACTGAAGTATCCCATTATCAACCAAATCATTTCAACCAGAGAATATATTCTTTGTCACATTTTATTTAATTAAGGGTTATTATCATACGAGTACCCTAAAAATACTTGGTTTTCATCCGAGTACCCTAAAAAGATTTTGTGACAGATCGGTTGCCAAACGAAACATGTTGTTTCAAATCAGTACCCGCCGTTAGATTCTGTCTATTTTCCATCCATTTTTCCATCCAAAACATTAAAAAGTCCAAAATACTCCTCCCCAACACTCAAATTTTCAAACTCATGCCATTGAATTTCAAATTTTCTTTTTACTTATTTTATAAAAAAAATTCTGAACATTAAATTTATTTTTATAAAATTAATTTTTATTTTAAAAAATCAGTTTATTTTCAAAAAAATCAGTTTTATTTCTTTTATAATTCTTTTCTGTTTTAAAAATCAATTTTTATTTTAAAAAAAATTAGTTTTATTTTAAAAAAATCAATTATTATTTAAAAACAGTTTTTATTTAAAAAAAATCAGATTTTATTTTTATAAAATCAGTTTTAAATTCTTTCAATTTTTTATTTTATTTTACTTTTATTTTTAAAAATAAGATTTTATTTTTAAAAATACAATTTTATTTTTAAAAATACAATTTTTATTTTAGAAAATCAATTTTGCTTTATAAAATCAGTTTTTTTTAAATCAGTTTTTATTCTTGGGAAAATTGCTTTTAACTTTTTTATTAATTTTCTTCAAAACTTTTTTCTCTCTCTTTTTACGTTTTATTTCTTTTAATAATTTTCTAGGAAAAAAATTCAAGGTTGAAGAACATTAATTTTTTCTTTCGATAACCACCACAATCCACCACCATCTCTAAATATTTTTGCTTTCGAGTTCAATATGCAATCCATGACTCTGATTTCAAACAACCTAGATTCACAGCAACTCCAACTCCTCCTAAATCATATGGGTTTGGTTTCAAAACCAAATTTTACTAAATCTCTTTTGATTTCAAACTCAGATTTATAACTCAAAAATCAAACCCAGAAACCCACCTCCCTCCCGTGTACCTCAACAGCGACAACCGGCGACCTCTCCTCCCTCCCATGTACCCTCGCAGCGGCGACATCTCCTCCTTCCCAGAAGAAAGAGGTGTGGATTTGGTTGGGGTTGGAAGAGGAGAAAAAGAGAGAGAGAGGTGTGGATTTGGTTGGGGTTGGAAGAGTAGAGAAAGGGATGGAGGCGTGGATGGTTGGGTTGGAATAAAATATAGGATTTTAATAAAATAAAGTGTATTGTTGTCATTTTTAAAAAAATTGGGGTCATGTGCAAGACACATGACCATTTTCCATCCAAAATGGATGGAAAACTAGCGGCAGCTATTAAATTGAAACAACATGTTTCGTTTGGGTACCGATCTGTCACAAAGTATTTTTAGGGTACTCGGATGAAAACCAAGTATTTTGAGTGTACTCGTATGATAATAACCCTTTAATTAATTAATTCAATAATTTTTAAGTTTTCTGTTATTAATTATTTTATCAGTTAATATTTAGTATTATTTAATGTTTTAATTCATTATTTATTATTTTAATTCAATACTTAATAAATTTAACAAAACAATATTAATTATCCAATCAACAGACAAGAATCTCTAATGAATTCTACATTAAAAAATCACAATGTGGAAATCGACATATTTAATTTAAACTTATGAATCGATTCATAATAACGGATTCTAATAAGTTTTTATGAATATGAACCTATAATTAAAAATCCAACGATGTAAATCCTATTATCAAGGAGATATCTGCAGGAGCTCGTTTCGATGAGAATCGGCTTCAACATGAAAATTGGGTAATTAATCATTTTTATTTTATTTACCTTTCATTAATTTTAATTAAAAACGTTTTTATTTGAGTGCATGGAAGGTTTAATTGATAAAAGTGGATACCCTTAAAAATAAATCTAGGATGCCGAAAAAATCGTTGCCACATGGGTTTCTTTCTCCCATATGTGCGACAAGCACCTCAAGTCTCACACTATCGCTGCCATCGTCCGTCGACTCCACTGGCCAACTCCTTCTCATATCTCTCTACTACCATATCCAAACTGCACCAGCCACAACCATGCTCTAGAACCATTGGACATGGCGAGGATTGTAAATCTCACGATACCCCACCATCCATGACCGCTCCTCGACAATTCCCCCCGTCCTCTAACCGTCGTCGCTGCCAGCACGTCTTCCCCTTCCGGCACCACGCAATATACAAGGATTCGAGCCATATTGCTATCACTAAGAAGAGGGAGATGACCCAATAAAGGTGAGACCAGATTTGTCCCCGAGAGTTTCACTTCCGATTGTCTCTAGAGAAGACGTCCCCGTGATCAATCTCCATAGTGCTGATAGTGACAAGAGTCATTCTGATTATACGCTTGCCAGTGGATTTCCCGAGTACTTTCAAGATGGAGATGATACCAATGGTGTTGGTGATGCATACAATTTCGTCGCCGGTGATGTTGCTATTGCATAAAATACCGCCAACAGTGGTGGTGTCGAAGGATTGATGTTGATGGTGATGGCTGTCGGGAGCCTAGTCACACAGCTTAAGTAGGATTCGCCCCTGAGTCTCCAAACATCTGTTCCCACGGCGAAAGAGGGTACTCACCACCAAGGCACCCTCTTCCCGATCACCTCCGACGTAGCGATCACGAGAAACCTCGGTCGCCTCCTCGAGATCGCGACAACGTTGTCGCTCTGGCTTCTAGCCTCTATACCTCTCCACCGAGCACATGGTCGCCAAAGGGATGCTGCTGGATGGGCTCGTTGGTCAAAACGACAGCACCCTCGTAAAACCTCCCGAGTGTGCGGGCAGAGGTAGTGGCGGGAGCGAAGACTCCACCATTTTCGATCGCAATCTCTAGTGCACCTAAAAAAACCACCACTGAGGTCTACCAAGCAATGAACCCGGATACCATCAGTGAAGGAAGATAACCGACAACACCAACCATTGTCATAATGCCACAAAATCGACGGAAGTCCCTCTCGATCAAGGCTACTTCTCCTTTTTTTTTAACAAAACCTGCAGAAACCCAATGAACAACCACCAAACCATTGAATAATCTAAAGGAACAAGTTTGATTAACAAGCCTCAACCGTCAAACTACAAAACAATAGTAGGAATCAAACCCTAATAGCTGCTAATATTCATTTTTGCTAAAGAATAATATGTGTTCTTCAAACCACACGCTGAAAAAATAGTATTTAAATATATTTTCTTAATTTAAACACAAAATAACATAATTTTTTCACATTTAGTAATTTTAAAACATAATTCTTTAAAAACTAATTTATTTTTAAAAAGTCAATATTTTTTGCTCTGCTAGGGTTTTGAGCCTCTACCGTCGTACGCACTATCACGGCTACTGCTATGGAAACTGTCATAGCCTATGCTATGGTTCTTCTTCTCTTCTCTATCCACCATCTCCTCGGCACATCCCCTTTCAGTCCTGCGCGAGTTTTCTCTGCTAGGGTTCCTCTCGGGCCGCCGCTAGCCACCGCGCCGCGGACTCTCCCCCACCACCACCGACGCGTCTACCGATCCTGTTCAGCCCCCCCCTCTGCAATCTTGATGGTTGTCGTCTGTTTCACCTCGGCTTCAATCAATCTTCAAGCCGCCTGAGCCGCCGACGTCTCTACAGTCGATGTCGCCACCGTTGCCGCACGCCTGATTCCGCCATCTCTGGGGTTTCCGTCTCTACAGTCGTCGTCCCTGATGCTGCCACCTCCACCCTTGAAGCCGTCGTCGTCGACGACGCTTCTGATATCGCCACCGTCTCGAATGCCGCCGCCATCTCTAGAGTCGCCTCTGAAGTCGCCACCGCTGGATCTACAGCCGCAGTCGGCGCGTCCTTCTCCCTGGCCTCCACCGTTGCAACCGCCTCGACCCCTTTCATGATTATTGATCTGGCTAATCGAAACGGTGTTTTTTATTTTCTTATTCGAGTTTTTCTTTGCAGGTTTAATGCTTGTCGAACCTGACACATGTATCAGGGACTAGACCTAGGAGGGGTCCCTGTATGATGCGCTGCCTCCCCCATCGTTTTTACTATTGAGGTCCATTGAGATCTCTGGTATTCTGGTCTCCCCATTCGTCTTCTTTCATTGCCCGTGAGGCATCAAAACACCTTCGGTGATGGTTATGTTACTAAAAGGGTCAGAGAACCTTTGTTCATTCATTCTGCCCCTATCTCAGTGGTCAATGAGCTTGTTCCTCAGTACACACTTATGTAATCATGGTTATTAAATGAAACCGCACCCTTCGCTAAAAAAAAACATATTCTTTAGTTTATTTAATTAATTTATTGATAAAATAACAGAGGATAAGATCATTTCGCCAAAATTGTTCCTTTAGGGTTCTTGCTTCCTCTTCCACTCTAATCAGGTACGTCGTCTTCAGCATCAACGCGACCCGGACCCGACTTTCCCATCACTCTTCAGTCCCATCTATGTCCCCCACTACCCCGATCATCCACATGAAGATGGCCCACTCACCTGTTCCCGAGAAGGTTGCCCATTCGTCGACTCTCCTTGTGCTTCCAACCGCTAGCTTCATGGCTATCCCCCATAAAGTTATGTCGCCTCGAACCATTCCCTCGTGCCAAGCTTGGAGGTCATAAACCCGGTCAGATATAGGAGAAAGACACGACCTCCAAATCCTCTGCCCAATCCGCCCCAGTCCACCATAACGCACACGATCTTCGATCCCTGACCTGGCCGGTGGTCCACCGAAGCACTACCTCTTTCACCGAAACTCAAGGAGATCCTTCCAGGTGGCTTCTGGGAAATCGAGCAGCAGAGCTTACCTCAACCCTCTACAAGCGACCTTGGACCGCCAAGGGATCCTATTGTGCCAATCGTGTTCCCTGGTTGGGGCGGTCTCCTTCTCCTACCACGTTGGACATGGTTGGCTCGCCTTAGCGATCGTCATGGGTCCCCACCATATCCAGCATCGGGCCCCCAAAATCTGTTGCACCATAGGCGGGGAATGTTGAGGACGGGGAGAGTAAAGCCATCATGTTGCCATTTCTAGTGGCGAATCCAGGGAGCCCGTCCGAAGGTTTTGAACGCCTCCGCTGAACCCTCTTCAACAATCTACCTCAACCATGCTTCCTAACTGCATCCTAGGAGATGGAGAGGCCTTTGTTGCAAAAGCCCAACAGCTACCACCAAGGAAGGTGTCGGGCGTCTCGACATGGCCGCACCCAAAACCCTTCACCTACACCCGCGCTATCCCTCGAGTCCTCTCATACCTACATTGGGTCCATGAATTTCTACCTATATCCCCACCACCAGTCAGGAGGAGGGGCATTGTGTCAACTCTTTCCAACTGGTCCTTCGATGGAGGCCGAACCCTAGGACCAAGAAAAATAGAGGTGATACAGAACTTCCTACCTAACTTGGGGCCATCCCTAGTTGGTGTAAGGCCCTTGCATGCCCCAGAGGATACAGACAGCTCCTCGCCAATCTACCATCTTATGCGGACATGGGTGTTCAGGTTACGATCAAGGCAAGGCCTGCTAAGCAGTCTCCTCAGGGTCCATGAGTGGCCTTGCCAGAACCAAGGTGTGTGTGAGGAAGCACATCTCGCCCTGTCATGGTCGGTGCAAACCCGACCCCATAGTGTCCCTGATCATTTACCGCGGGCATTCTCAAGTCGAGACAGGAAGTGACAACCAACAACGTATTATCATCTACCACTCCAACTGAGATGCTAGTCTTCCAACTTTTATAGTATTACAGAGTTAACGTTCAACGTCTACGAAATAAAGTTTAGCCTCACTCTTTTCGTATCTATTTACTTCGCTGTATCACTTTCCCTTTTAACAAAGTTACCCTCATATGTAGGAATTATTGGAAAGGGCCTTATCAGGCTAATATATTTGCGGGGTAGCCTCCGTAATTTGGCATTCGAATTAATTCGATTTTTTTGTTTTTCTTTTAATTCAAAAAATTAAGAACTGCCGGTTATACCCTCGCCCTTTCTTCTTCTTTGCCTCTTCGTCTTCGTCACTGAGTCAAAGTCAGAAAAACGATTGTCGACGACTTCATCGCTCCCGATCATCTCCGAGCAAGAAACGACGCCGGTGAGAGGAAATTCCTACATTTTGAACCCCAACAATGTCGAACCAGGTACGTGCGATTTGAACTCCTACATTTTGTGTTAGATTTAGTTCCCTTTTGAAAAACCTAGGGTTTAGTTACTGTAAATCGCTGGTGAGGCTACGGTGAATGGGGGAGGCGTAGAAGGGAATAGGGTCGTTGCCGGAGAAGGAATCAGTGTCGTCGACTGGGGTCCAGACGGTGCTGATTGGGGCTAAAACGTTAGAGTTTTAGCCCACTGAGTCGCCGGAGTTCCAGACGGAGCAGGTCGGGGACACAACGACAACGTTTAGTCCCCAATCCGCTCAGATTGATATGTCCAGTCGGAGCCGAATGAGACCCCATAACGACGTCGTTTTGGGACCGACCAGCTCCATGTGGTTGAACCAAACGGAGCAGGTTGGGCCCACTAAGTTGGGTGAGGCCCATTCCACGGCCCAATAAGCTCGGTGAGGCCCAGTCCACGGCCCAAAATGACACCCCTTCACCAATGACGACGTCGTTTTGGCCCCCAATCATTTTCCTTCCACAGGCTCCAGACGGCGCTTATTGGTAGTAAAACGCGGCGTTTTGATCTTGTGTAGCAAGGTCCAAACGGCGCCAAATGGGGTCAGTAGGAGCCGAATGGGAAAGTGATCAAACTCTCTGTTTCCCGATCGGACAAGGACAATTAGGTTAAAGGTCGTTCGGCCCATGACAGTTTGGATTACTAGTTAATGTTATTTTATAATCATAATATTACTACTACAATTTGGATTACTAGATAATGTTAGTATGCATCTTATAATCATAATACAATCAATGGAAGAGCAAGTAGGTTCTGTTTCGATACCGAGTGCAACTCCGTCAGAAGCACCTCAACGGTTTCCAAGAATTGAAACAGAACTGCAAGAGGGCGAGTACTTCAACTGTCGTGTGACAGCCAGTTGTGGGTATAAGGTCTTGTATGAGAAGTACAATGAGCTGAAGGATGTAGACCCACTAACAACTACAGCAATAATAGCGGGTCCATTCGGGATGTTCACCAGGTTACCGGAGAAGTTTCAGGCTTCCAACAACCTGGCGTGGATGCTATTAGTCAGGAGTACCACGGTGAGAAGGGACTCCGAAATGTGGTTTGTGGTGAAAGGGAAACCGAACAGGTTGTCCCTGAAGGAATACGCATTGATGACGGGGTTGAATTGCTCAACACCGATCCGTGGGGATGAAAATTTTAAGAGACAATTGAGTTCCAAAGCATTCGAGAAAAGACATTTTGGATCCAACCTGCGTGGAGTGTCTCCACTAGACCTTGCAAGTTGACCGACCTTGTGACTACCCGGTTGAAACCGAGGACCCGGAGGACTAAGCCAGATTATAATATTGTGAAGATGGCTCAGCTGCTGTTCGTCACTGATGCGTTGGTACCTCACTCAAAAGTGACGACACCCATTGAGCCAAAATGTATGTGATTAGTAGAAGACTTGGACATGTTCAGCCGATACTCGTGGGGGTATATCTCCTTCCGGCATCTGAGGGAGGATTGTATTCGAGAGTTGAGAGAGAAGTTCCAATCGCTCGTCCCTGGCAGACATGGGGCCACATACACCATATGCGGTATGCTCCCGATATTTACGGTACGTAAAACATTTAATAGATTTTGAATAAGAGCATTATTATCAATTAATTTACGTATTGGTTATTAATAATTTGATTTGTGTAACAGTCATTTGTATTTGAGTGTATGGAAGCACTGGCAAGTAAGTGGGGGACGGTGGACCCACAGTACAGTGAAGACCTACCGAGGTTTTTAAAGTGGCGCACGAAATGGCCCAAGGCCTCGTCGCCGGATGAGGTGACAACCGAATTTCAGAAAGACGAGGTAAAAAAATATAAGTGTAGACGTATAATTGTAGATGTAGGTTGGTTATATGAATTGAATTTAATGGTTATGTGCGTGCAGGTGCAGGTGACTCGGGGTGTCCTAATACCCACAGAAGTAGAGAGGGCACTTCCGCATAATCAAAATGTGGGAGTCATACCCGACAGGTTAGCGGATAGGACGCTTGAGCGAATTGCAGAAATTTTGGAGGCTGGAGGGGAGATAGAATGGGATGATGAGGCTATGGAGCAAGCAGAGGCAGTTGAAAGGGAGCCAACACCTGATCGTCAGTCCGGGGATGAGGTGATGGGTACAGAGCAGACACCATAGGATCCGGTTCGGGATGGAGATGAGTGCTCTCGTCGCCGGGAACAGGCCACCATCGGGGTAGGAGAGTTACCCTAGACCCCTCGTCGTCAGGGGGAACAAGCCGCAATAGATGATCATATCAGAGGTTTCCGCGTTGAGATAGGAGAGTTTTAGGGCAAGATCCAATCCGTTGCGGACTCTATTGGAGCGGTACGGACTGAGTTTTGGGACACCATCGGAGCGTTACGGAGAGAGTTTGGGGGCAAACTAGATGAGATCCTTCATCTACTCCAGACCCAGGGCGCTGCCCGTGACCCGCTGCCCGGGCCTGCCGACCGTGCATCTGGGGGCGACTACCGAGGATCACATTGCCCGCCTCGGTCTCATTGGTCTCATAAAGCCGGATCTCAAAGGGATGATGAATCTCAGCCTGGTGGATCCGGTGACGCAGGAGGAAGACGGGAACAGGTTAGAGAGTCTAGCCATGGACCCCCGGATATGGATATGGTGCATGAGGTTGAGATGGGGGGTGAGGTTGATGTTCAGATGGGGGGTGAGGTTAATGTTCAGGTGAAGGGGGAGGAGGGACAGGTTGCGGTTCAGCTGGGGGTTGAGGATGGATAGGTTACGGTTCCTGCACCGATCGTGGTAGTTGATTCTCAGACACGTAGTGCGGGAGGGGTACTTGGAGGAGGGGCAGAGGGGGGTAAGTCTGTGGAGGGGCCACTGTCGAGTTTTTGGGAAGGTCTGGAGGTCGAAGGGGAGGAGGTCAGTCAAACTCCTGCGCGGGAACTGTCGTCTTGGGAGGAGGTACAACCCGACGATGAAGGTGCCGGTTATGAGGCACAGTCTCAGGCTCCGGGGGCACAGACTCAGGCTCCGGGGGAACCCTCGGAGCCTCGGGAGCCACCATCGATCGTGGTTACCCTTCCCCGTCACCTATTTGAACCTGATCCGCCCAGTTCCAGAAAGAGGAAGAGAACCCAGTTGCTCGGTGTCCTTGATCAGAGGTTGATCCGCAGTTGGAACCCTGCAGCTAAGATTCCCCAATGGTTGAGGAATTACTCTGGTATCGTGCGTACCGGTTTGCAGGACGGAGTCATCTACAGAGGCCTACCCGCCTCATATTACCGGGTATTGGCAACCCCTGGCGAATGGGTCACACCGCAGGTTAGTATTTTATTTTAAGCAGCATATGAGTATATTTTTCCTGGCAATATATAATTTATATTGTTTTCAACTTTGTGCAGCATATGGAAGATGCGTTGTCAGGCATACGGTGCAGACAACGACATTTTCGGAATGTTTTCAGGCAGAGCCATGTAGTGCTGGATTGTGTGTTCCACAAGCTTTGCTGTGCAGCGTATGAGGCGAATATAGAACCGGACCTTGAGCTCATGAACTATGCTCGAGGGAAGAAGCCGGATGTCTATCCCTGCACTTGGATGTCTGCGCAGAAGATTTATTTTCCAGTGAACCACAAGAACAAGCACTGGATATTGTTGGTTGTGGACGTACAAGCAAGAAAAATCCAAGTGTACGATAGCCACCGTCCCCAGATATCCGAGTTCGAGTTGAAGGTGTTGATGACCCCGTATGTCAACATGCTCCCTAAGATGCTCTTCCGGGTTTTACCCGGGACATCGGAGACATTATCCGCATACAACGCGGATTTTACCTTCGAGAGGGTGGAACCCATACCGCAAGCCTTGAAGTAAGTATCAGACTTATTAATTTTACCTTTGCAGTACAGTGTTGTATGTCATGCTTATTATATTGGTGTTTGTTTGTAGGATGGCCGATAGTGGGACCTACACCCTCAAGTTCATCGAGGTGGGGATGGCGGAACTAGAATTCAAAGACCACATCCGACATACACTTGTGCCACAGTTTCGCATCAAATATTGTATTCATGTGATGACTGATGACGAATATCTTTTGTAGTATGTATATATGTTGGATGACTGATAAACTTTTGAATGACAAGTGACGAATATATTTTTGATGGTTTGACTCATATCTGATATTTGTACGCATACCTGAATGTTTGCATTAAAAGAACTCCAATTCAACAGGTTGGTGAGATGCAGTTGTACAACTGCATCTCACCAACCTGTTGAATTCTCATTGATTGATCTTCACCCTTGTCACCACACCCCACCACGCCTATAAATGGACCTCTTCACTTCCCATTTCACTCACTCCATCCATCCAATCCTCCAACATCACATAATCTTTGGCCATCAGGTATTGGTAACATTGTTCTTTCGTAAATATGTTTGTTATTTTCGAACCTTTAAATATGTGTATGTTTGTGTCAGGATGGAACATGCACCTCAATCAGCGTGGTTGCAGCAATACTACCAAATCATGGAGGAACATCATCAACGCTTTGCCAACATGGAGCAACGTGCGCGCGAGATAAATATACCGTTGATTCAACGCCAATTACTAGCGGAAGGAAAAAACCGGTTCGAACAAGGTCATCCTTGGGTAGATCAGTTTCAGGGTGACATTCAATCTGTGGAGGAGCCAACGTGGTTCAAGAGTTTTGTAGAATGGATGGAAGGGAACAAAGCTATTTGCGGGCGTATTATTGATGGTCTTTTAAATTGAGGTGTATTAGTTGAGTTCTTCAACCTTCAATGTTGTATTATTGCTCTTTAAGTTGAGTTCTTCACTGTAATGCTTTTGTTGTCCAACACAGTGTTTTTTTTTTGTTGTTTACTGGAATTGCTATGGATTGATTTTTATCATGGATACATATCTTGTACAAAATCTGCACGTCCCTATTCAATCACTACATCCAAGAAACGCAACATATTAATGTCTCCCATTAATATATCTCTCCACCCAAGACACATTTATGGGTACACACCCACTCCAACCCTATTCATTGTCACCAGCCTATAAATGGGGCTTAGCTACCCCATTATTTGTACTCCAACCCCCTTCACTCTCAGATTTCAAGGAATAGGTATTCGAATAATGTTCTTGCATTATAATTTTTTAGATGTGTTTGTTGTTTTAGTAGTGTAACCACGTATATGTTTGTGACAGAATGGATCCCAACCAAGCGAATCGTGCGGGGCGTGCGTGGATAAGACGGGAGCTAGCCGGAGAATACGTCACAATGTTGGCCAACGACAGAATAGTCCGAATGCCCGAACGACTGTATCAAGCACCGGAACCAGCATGGTCGGTAGAGTACTACCTGTTACTTGAAGAAGGAAATCAGCGGTTGGACCAACTGGAGGCAGTCATGCGCGAGAAAAATTTACCGTGTCCTCCACTCCCTCCTGGTGAAAACCCATTTATTCAACCGCCGATGAACGAGGATGACCTTCCTAATTCGTTCGAGGAGCCTGCTTGGTTCCAGGGTTACGTACAGTGGATGGGTCGAAACCAACAAATTGTTCAGTCTCATTAACAGTCTGCTTGCTGCGTAGTGTTTGTTTTTATTTTTTGGATAATAATGTTGGTACTTGGATGAATGACGTTTATGTTTTGTAGAATTAATGCAATGAATGGAAATGCTTTTATTTGATACATTTCCTATACAAAATCTGCACGTCCCAATGCATGCACTACAATCAACGCAGTCAACACATTAATGAGTACCATTAATATGCACATGGACTCAACCTGCGCATATTGGGACTCAATCTGCGCGGATTGGGACTCAATATGCGCATATTGGAACCCAATCTGCGCAGATTGGGTGCCAATGCATGCATGCAGTACATTCAACACAGTCAACACATTAATGGCTCCATTAATGTGTACACACACCAACTCCAACCCTCTTCATTCCTTACACGCCTATAAAACCCACTCTTCCCTTGAATAATTTTCACTCCAACCCTCATTTTCTAGGTATACTTTTTGTGACAGGATGGAACCCAACCACAATCCTCGTCTTGAGCGTGGGTGGAGGCGACGGGAGAACGCCAGAACAGTGGTCTTTGTGGCGCCACCACCATGGGCCGTTGAGTACGACCGCATACTCGATGACTCAATTCAGCGGTTGGACCGAATAGAGGAACTCGTCCAACAGAAGAATGTAGAATGTCCTCCACCTCTAGATGGTGACCACCCATTTGAATTCCCTCCTTTTGTAAATGATCATGACATTGTGAGGCTTCCTTACGAGGAGCCTCCATGGTTTCAACGTTTCGTAGAGTGGATGGACAGATCTAGAGAAGCTGAGAAGAGGCTCCTTAACATTATGCTAGATGCGTAATGTAGTAATGAGGTTGTATGATTATGTTATTTGGATGAAATAAAATAAGTTTATGTGTTTTACATTGCTTGTTGTGGGTCAATCGGTCATCCCATGGACCCAAACTACGCAGATTGGGACTCATTATGCGCGGATTGAGTCCCAATCTGCGCAATTTGGGCCTCAATATGCGCAGACTGGGTACCAAACTGCGCATATTGGGACTCAATATGCGCAGATTGGGACCCAAACTGCGCATATTGGGTCCCAATATGCGAAGTTTGGGACCCAATCTGCGTAGTTTGGGATCCAATCTGCGCATATTGAGACTGAATATACTTTACGGAAGGAATATATTCCTTCCGACGTCGATTAGATGGTACATACTTTACGGAAGGAATATATTCCTTCCGACGTTGATTAGATGTGACATACTTTACGGAAGGAATATATTCTTTAGTTACCCTTATAAACCCTAATATTCACTTGAATGAACTCATCAATACTCTTTACTAAGTTTATCAACAATGTCTTCACCTATTTCGGACAGCAATACACCACGTCTTGCTGATGAAGAATGCATTGCGATATTGGACCAGCAATACACCAGATCAAGGTAAGTCTTCAGAGGGTGGAAGATAAGACAGATCAACTAAAGCAGGAGTTGAAGGAGGCCATGGACCAGCTCGAAGACCTACTACGTTTCGTACGGTCCTTCACTTAAGAGATTCCACTTGCTAATGTGGGTTTGCTTGTATCAGATTACAAAGACCTCCATTTTCCAATGTCGTATGTGAGGCTTTGTAGTAATAATTAGTGTTGAATTGTACTCACATTGCAAGAGAGTCGTGAGAATTAGGGTTGTAAGGTTTAGGGTTGAATTGTACTCCTACTTTACGGAAGGAATATATTCTTCAGTCACCCTTATAAAACCCACTCTTTACTTCACTTCACTCATCACTACTCTTTACTCGCTCTACACTCTATTCATCAACAATGTCTGCACCTCTTTGGGACATCACTCCACCATAGAGTGGTGAACTTGAATACACCGAGTTATTGGCCGAGCTCCAGCAGCTGAAGATAAGTCTTCAGAGGGTCGCAGAGAATACAATTCCAATTAAGCAGGAGTTGAAGGAGTTTTTGGACCACCTCAAGGGCATTTTACAGCTTGTACGGTCCTTAACTTAGGAGATCATTTCCATTTTCTAGATGTGAGGCTTTGTGGTAATCATTAGGGTTGTAATGTTTGTCGTTGAATGTTAATTGAATGAGACCTTCCAACAAACAAACATAGGAATTGGTCCCCAAACGGCGCGGGATGGGACCATCCCTCTGTCCGATTGGCCCCATACGGCGTTGTTTGGGACCCCCCTCTGTCCGATTGACTCCATACGACGCTGTTTGACACCTCATCCAGCGCAGTCTGAGACCAACCCTACACCTAACCCTAATATTGACCTCATCCGACGCCGTATGGGGCCATCCCTCCATCCGACTTCAACAAACCCTAATACTGACCTCATCCGGCGCATTCTGAGACCAACCCTACACCTAACCTTAATAATGACCTCATCCGACGTCGTATGGGGCCATCCATCCATCCGACTTCAACAAACCCTAATATTGACCTCATCCGGCGCAGTCTGAGACCAACCCTACACCTAACCCTAATACTGACCTCATTCGGCGCCGTATGGGGCATCCCTCCATCCGACTTAAACAAACTCTAATTGTTGCCCCATAAGGCGCCGTTTGGGGCCATTCCTCCATCAAATTAAGTCATCACAACCACTAACCCTATTTTCCCAACAACCACCAACCCCATATTAATGGAACCCACCACCCAACTTACATTTATGGACCTCACCACGCCTATAAAACCCACTCCAACCCTCTTGACTCACTACTCACTCATCACTACTCTTCACTCACTTCATCCACAATGTCTGCACCTTTAAGAGACATCATTACAACACAGCGTGTTGAACTTGAACACAAGGAGAGGCTGGATAAGCTCCAGAAGATTAGGATAAGTCTTCTTCGGGTCCAAGTGAAGGCTGATGCACTGATGGACAAGCTGAGACAGGCGAATAGAAATGGATGGACAGATGCAGACGAGAATACGTCATTCTGTTCAGCCCTCACCTGATACTCGCCGTGTGTGTTCAGTGGTGTTATCTGCATCTACGAGACTAGCTTGTTGCTTGCAGGCATAATTTTCTCTACCTTTGGAGTTACAGTATGAGAGTTCGGTATCTTGTTCATCACATTCAGACGTTGCATGAAGCATTCGGTAACCCTTTCCTGCATCCTGTTCAACAACTTTATAACAGGCAGCTTTCTCGCTTCTCTTATTACAATGTTGATAGACTCAACCTCGTTCGTTGTCATTATATTGTATCGCGACCCTACTAAGTGAGATCTCGCCCATTGACAACGTTGTATGGTTGTCTCCTCCAGATATTCCGCCGCCTTCGGGTACATTTCTTTCAGTTGCTCGTACTTGTCATAGAACCTATCCATTGTGTACGCATCAACAACTTATTGAAACAACTTCGATAATCTGTTTTTTTCCTTAGCCCCTACCTTGTCTCTCACATTTTGGGTCAGATGCCACCTACAATGCCCATGTTGGGCTTCTGGTAGACGATCGACACTGCATTGATGATACTTACATGTCTATCCGAAAGGATAACCAAGTCGTCCCCATCCGGGATCTCCGACCTCAACTTTTGGAAGAACCATTTCCATGAATCGCTGTTCTCCGAGTCAACTACAGCCCAAGCCACAAGATATTGGTGACCATTACCATCTTCCCCGCTTGCAATTATCAGTACCCCTTTATACTTTGTCTTCAACCACGTACCATCTACTAAGATCACTTTTCTCAAGGCATAGTTAAATCCCTCAATGCATGGCCGATATGCTACGAAAACATATTTAAATCTACTATCTGCATCCACCTCCAAATGAGTCACTACGCATGCATTCATCTTCCGAACCTGCTGCAAATAAATAGGGAGTAATTCATAACTTGAAGATGGGTCCCCTACAAGTTTAATCATCGTCTTTGTTTTTTCCCTCCAACATTGTCAGTATTAATAAAAGCCCATCTGGTCCTTCTCCAACTTGTTTTGAATGGCACGTGGTTTGGGAATAAATTCTACTTCACTATATTTTTTTACCAACCTACACGCAATCTCTTCCGTAGTCAATTTACCTTTTCGGGAGTTCCGTTCACTAACCAAACAAGTATGCAAAGTCTCATACGTTCTAATGGAGAATGTTTCACGGGATCCGCGATCTTTTGCTGCACGCACTATCCATCCACAAGTAGCATCAGCACATTTTGCAATGTATAAAGTCTTTGAAGATCTATCACGTTTTATCCGAAAATCACCCTTAATTGAAATGTCTTTCAGATAACTCATCAATGCTATCTTGTTCGGAAATTCTTTACCAACTACTAAACCTGACCCATCCCTAAAACCGACAGTGCTTTGTTCTGGATCCACCGAATCCACAGGAAACTCCTCCTTTCTATGAACATACTCCACCATTTCACGGTTCTCCTCGATATTGTCCAAGCTTACCGATGGTGGCGTAGGAGATAATGCTTGTGCTTCCGTATCACGTTCTCTCCGCCGAATAACTGGGTTATCTACATTATTTGGATTACCTGCAACACTACAGATACCAACTTCAAAATAAGCGTCATGCCCCCCATTGTCATGTTCATCATACTCATATGCAAAAACTTCTGGTACATTGTTGACCCCCTGTTCAACATTATCATCTTCCCCACAAACTGTATCTTTCTTGCTCAGCTATACACGTAACACGGTTCTGGTACCTATAATTCTGTTCTCCAGTACAAAATCCCGAAGAGTGAAATCATCGTAGATTTTCTCTATTGGGATAATTCCTACAAAATTGGGCATAACAGCTACAAAACTAAGTTTCAGTTCTATCTCCCTTTCATTCACCCCGATTTCGGAATACAGGCGCTCCTTCACTTTCTTCAGCATTGTATTATCATCCACAATAAGGCTAACACAACCATTGTTTGTTGTTGATATCCAATCATATTTTCCATCCACTAGCTTATATTCCCCACCGTAAGTAGTACGGACTAAAATTTCACCAATTCCTGTAACAATTACAACCCCATAAGGACATATTGTACTAATCAAGTATAATTTAGTATTTGCAATTAGCCGTCCCGCAAATAACCCATCCGATCGGTCACCCGATCGGTTGGAATATCAGTCGTCCGGTTAGTGTATATTCACGTGCATACGAGACCGATCGGTCAGCTCGTCTTCCCCATCCGAGGCTGATCGGCCCTACTAGTTCACCATTTAAGAAACTTCACAAAACCTACGACATACAAATCTATTCCACCCAATTCTACCATTTGTTTATTTCACTAAGTTTGCACACACATTAAACCATAACTTATCGTTTTTCCACTCCTACATTCGAAGATCTACTCAAACCTAAAACTGAAATTCACTAGCTTCAAATTTAGGATGAAATCAAGCTTACCTTACTTGGAGGATTGCTTAAATGGACTCAATGGGCTTTGGACGGTGGTGGACGGCGACGGGGAACGTGGTGGACGCCGGAATTTTTTTTGGATATGGAGGTCGTCGGCCGGCTGTTTTCTGGGTGCGAAAAGGGAAGCTGAGATTTAGAGCATCTCCAATGGTTAGACACTGCACAGTGTCTATGAGCAGTGTCTAACCATTGTTTTTGGCTTCCAGACACTGCTTCTAGACACTGCTCCTACAATGGTAGTGTCTACGCAGTGTCAGGAGCAGTGTACACAGTTTCAGTAAATTAAAAAAAGCACCCAAATATTTGTGACACTTTTAATTAAACCCAAATACGAATTGCATAACTATTATTTTATTACAAACAAAATAGAAATTACATTAACGTAGCTGATTAATATTTAATTGCGGCCGCCATCTCCAAATTTTGCCCAAATATGTTCGATGAGATCATCATGGAGTTGGTGATGCACATTCCGATCCCGAATCCTTGCTCTATGGCCCAAGATACTATCGTTGGTCACCGCTAGGGGTGGTCCTCTACGTACGGTGTGGTCCGGGACAACAAGATCTGCAAGCGGATCAGTGGGCCACGGCCTACGCTCATCCTCAACGATCATGTTGTGTAGGATCACACAAGCAGTCATGATAATTGCGAGTGAGCCCCTATCCCATATTCGACCCGGGCGAGTAACGATGTGAAACCGGGCCTGTAGAACTCCAAACACCCGTTCAATGTCCTTCCTACACGCCTCTAGGTATCTAGTAAAGCATCGTTGTTTCGGCGTTTGTGGAGCAGGTATGGACTTCACAAATGTTGCCCAAGCAGGATAGATTCCATCTGTCAAGTAGTACGGGGTTTCGTATTCTCTACCGCCGATCTTGAACTTCACATCTGGGGTGAAGCCTTTTAATACTTGGGAGAATAGTGTAGACATATTGAGCACGTTGATGTCGTTGTTGGATCCCGGTGTCCCGAAGAAAGCGTGTCAGATCCAAAGGTCTTGGGATGCTACGGCTTCGAGCATGATTGTGGGGATGATCTCGTGGTCCCTACTTGCGAACTGTGCAACCCATGCCACAGGACAGTTCTTCCAATCCCAATGCATGCAGTCCAGGCTCCCTAACATCCCCAGAAAGCCGCGGTCTTCGTTGATTCGCAACAACCGTTTTGTATCGTCCACGGTCGGGCGTCGTAGATAGGTCCGCCCGTACACCTTGATGACGCCAATGCAAAACTTCTTCAGGCAGTCCAGCGCAGTGGTCTCCGCCATTCGCAAATACTCGTCGTAAGCATCGGCTGAACTTCCATAATAGAGCTGACGAAGTGCTACCTTGCACTTCTAGTGTGGAGTGAAAAAGGCCCTCCCCGTAGCATCCTTTCCGTTACGGAAGTATGCGTATTGGCCACTCAAACCATCATGATCCGGATGAACATGTCCCTCGACATCCGGAACCGTCACCGAAATTGTTGCTCGCTGTACACCGGTTGAGGCGCGAAGTAGTCACGGATCAGCCCTTTGTGTGCATCTTCGCGGTTGCGCTCAATCACTCTCCGCTTGGGTCTCGGCGCCGACAATGAGCTCTCGGCCTCAGCATCATCATCACTCATTGGTTGTACGGCTGCCATCAGTTGATCCTCCAATGCTTGTTGTGTTGCCTCCAGATACCTATCCACCGCGGCGTCTATTTGTTCTTCTGTCATTTGCTTCATCTCATCTAGCGTCGGAAGACTCGCCATTGGAAAAAATAGAATATGAAAAACTATAGGATTTGGAGAGGAATAGATGAATAGAAGCTTGAAAGAAGAGAGGAGAAGTGAGATTTCAATTGGGGCAGATCTGAATTTATAGAAAACTGTTGGGTACTATGGGAGTCGGCGTCGCCACGTGGCGGGTCGTGACTGGCCAGCCGACTAGCCGTTGGCGCCAGACGCGACCAGCAGCGTCGTTGCCAGAACCAGCAACGACTCGTAGGCACACCCCCGCAGACACGGCTTCCAGACACGACAAGTCGTGTCTACGTGTCGTGTCTGGGTCATGCCTACGCCAGACACGACGCGTAGACACGACCGTTGGAGCTGCTCTTATTGTTTTTTTCCAATATTACAAAAGGATAATATTGGAAAACATAAAGTGAAGGTCTTTTTACAAAACATATAACATCTGAAGGTTTTTTTTGCAATAAATTAGTCTCAGAAGGCTTTTTTTAATAAATCGTCCCCCGCATATGCTCGACAAAAAAAAAATCATTTCGCCACATTTGTAAGGACCGTGTGAAACGGAACCGACCATACCCTTGTCCATGGGTTACGTTAGCCGATTAACAGTGATTATTACTTTACTTCGGTGGGATCCAGAGACACGTGTCGTGATGGGTCACTGTTTCTATTTTGTCAACCCTATAATAATAAAATTAGTTGCTATAATTAAGAATTGTCGGTCGGAATGAGTTGCTGTCCAATAGGAAGGGCCGGTTGTAAACCCAAGGCGGAGATTTATTAACTTCGTCATTGATAATACTTTCAAATGCATCTTTTATTTCTAAATCGGATCATTCAATGACAACCACACAAAAATTTATCGTCAAATATATTATTTTATTTCTAGAAAATTGTATCTGTATAGTCACAAGAACACGTAAACAAATGTCATGTAGTCATAAAAATATGCAAGTAAATATTTAATCTAGCCAGAGTTACGTGCATTGATGAGGATTAGAATGAAATAGAAATTAAAGTCTGTCCGAAAAAGAATGTGACATCGGGTATGGATCATGTTGACCTAACAACCACTAGACAAAGGGATGAGGATGAAGAAGAAGCAAACAAAAGGAGCAGTAAAGTTGAGAAGGATCTGATGTGGATGCGATTAGTGGATATTGAGACATCTTGTAAATCGGTTTGTGGATCCAAATCCTCGAAAATGAACATATGACATACTTGACATGAATATCCGAATTCAAATAACTATCCAACTGTACACATCATCCTCTCTCTCTAAAATAGAGCTCTGACCTCTCTCTACCTTGCAACCCTAATTCGACCTTCTTCCTTGGCCGCCGGCGTCCGATTTGGTCTTCTATGGAGCCAAAGACGACGCCGGTGACCCCTTTCCTCTCCTCTTTCGTTTTTTATCCTTTTCCCCCTTGTTCCATTAGTGATTTTCACCTCCCCTTGTTTCGTTTCTCGTCGTTTTTCTTCGGGAATCCTTCAGATCTACGCCTTTTGGACTAAGATCGTCCCTCTCATGAAGCTCCGGTGAACACTGGTTCATGGGCTACCGAGGGGAGTTGCTCGAGGAGCTCCGGCATCGTTTCGGTGCCGGCTGGGTCAGATCTGGTCCCCCCGACTCAGATCTGGCCACCTCTTGCCTCTGGTGGTGTTGACCTCAGATTGGCTCTCCTCGGTGGACTCGGGAGTGGAGTGGGAGTCGGTCTTTGTTTGCGGTGAGGAGAGGTGTGGAGGAGTGTCAGATCTGGCGTCTCTCTCCCTTCCTACCGGCGCGTGGACTCGTCGTCAGTTTGCGACCAGTTTCGGGTCAGGATTTCCAGCAGCTCGTTTGATTTTGCTTCCCCTGGTGCGCCCCGTCACAGTTCCGAGGTGGGACAACTCTTCATCCTTCATGGTTGATGGTAGCGGCTCTGCTTCGTGGGTCGTAGTCCGGGCTTCAGTGGCTGGATCTCTCCCTCCTCCAAGCCGCTCACTTGGGCTGCCGTGGTATTCGTCTTCGGCGGTTCAACTCTTCAGTATTCTCGGTCCTGGCCGCTGATGAGTTCGAGGGCTTCTCCTCCGGCATTCAGGTAACTCTCCCTCTCTCTCTCTCTGTCTCGTGTTGACTCGTTTTCTTCCCTTCCTCAACCACAGGTGGTGGTTGAGGCCTCACGGCTTGGTGTTGGCCGCCGTGAGGAGTTTGGCGGTGAGCCCAGTTTGAAGAAACAGTTGATCTCGAGCAAGGGATTGAAGGAGCTCTAATAGCTCGGGGGTTGGGGGTGGGTACTTTGCTGGCAGCGTTCTCTGGCAGTGGGGGTTTTGCGTTTTTGGGCTTGTGGAGGTTGATTTCTGGTGGTGTTCTCTTTTTGTCTGGTTTTAAGTTAGTGTTGCTGTTTTTTTAAGGTTTTGTTATCCCTGTTTGGGCTTTAGTTGTTCTTCAAGGTAGCAATTCTGGGTTTGTTTAGACCTTCTCTATGTTTTCTTCATGTTTCTTATTCTGGGTATTAAGACATGTACACCCATTGTTGGGTTAGTTTGGTTATGAGGTACCGGTGAGGTATACTCTGGTTGTAATGGAGGGTTTGATCCCTTGGGTTTGTTTTCGTTTTGAAAACCTTCTCTATCAATAAAACATTAGCTGATAAAAAAAAACATGAATATCCTCACACTCACACTTGACAATTGTTTGTGTATTTATTAATTTAACCTATTGTCCATGTCCATGGCATGAAGTCACTCTCCCTGCATTTATTTTGGGTTACACTGTAGGATTGGATTAGGAGTTCGGAGTCAAGGATTCGTAATCACATGTTGATTAAAAGTAAGGGAAAACCATGTTTCCTAACCTTTACAAACATTTCATTATCAGATCCTAACCCAGGCTAACGTTTGGTCTCAATTCCTAACATAATAGGTTTGGTATTTCTCATAAACTATAAAAAGCCGTCCAAACTCACGATTCCGTCAACTCGTTGAGCATTGGGTTCGGTTGCTTGAGAACGAGGATAAGTTCAACGTCGAGGAAGGCACCATGGGTAATGTACGCCAACAACGACAACGCTTGGATCAGTTGACGAAATCGTGAGTTTAGGCGGCTTTTTATAGTTTCTGAGAAATTCCAAACCTAGTATGTTAGGAATTGAGACCAAACGTTGGCCTGGGTTAGGATCTGATAATGAAACGTTTGTAAAGGTTAAGAAACAAAGTTACCCCTAAAATGAATTGTGATGCGAATTTTTGATTTTAAACTAACACTATATTGTGGGATCATATATAAGCTCAGGGTTTATATAAGTGTTGAGTGGATGCTGACTGTATATTTAATCATGCTTTTGTTGAATTTATTTCATTTATATTTAAAACACTAATTAATAAATAAAATTCATAAAATTAATTAATTAATTAACTAAAATAAAAATAAAAATTGGACTTGTAATTTAAAAAACAATTAAATAAATACCAAATAGCTTATTTATTCATTCCTCAAACTAATACAATTTCAATCTTGGAGGACGTCAATTTGCTTCTGGAGCCTTGCAATTTGTGCGATGTAGACGTACTTCTTTTTCGCGAGCCTCATCTGCTGGTCTTCGTTCAAGTCCTCCACGTCCACGACATCCAGTTCATCAAGTTTCTCAGAATAGTTGAGGATTTTCGTGTCGATTGCGACCACCATCTGGGCCCTCGCGGTCCTTGCGTTGTCTATTTGGGCGATGACATCTGCTTTGTCTGCGACACCCTTCCCCTTCCTCTTCGTGGCCTTGTTGCCAATTGGGCGCTCTTGTACAGGCAGAGTGACAATTGGGCACTTATGCCAATTGGAGTAATTTGGGGCACTTTGCTCCTCGAGCGGATCGTCGGAACCCCCACCAGGTTGGGAATCACCACCGAGAGGTGTGACATTGTCATCATCGATGGGAAGTGAAGGCGGCAGGGAACTGTTGTAGCTATCGGCCTCGTTCAAGCGTCGTCGTACCACACCGGTCGTGCCTTCATCTGCCCAGAACCTCTCATCGTTCTCTAATGGCTCGATCCAATGGAAGCTGGTGAATTTCTTCGGCTTCCTGTCCTTGAAACTTGCTTCAAATTGGGCATGTACGACATCCATGTACTTTGTTTCGTCATATCCGCTATTTTATCATGTTTTCTCCTTGTTCATGAGGGTGATCCACCTCCGAACTCAAGAAGCTTGTCGGTTCTAGTGGCCCTTGACGGATTGTCACGTCCACTCTTTGGGCTTCAAATTCCCATCTTTGATAAATCTCTTCGTCATACTGCCCAGACTGTGTTGCCTGTTTGGGAGTTCCCCTTGATAGGGTCTTTGGTTGTGCGGAACCACGCTTTGATAAGAATAATTTCCAGAACTTGGTTCCATTTGAACCTATTGTCCGCGGTCGGCTTTGTCGGTCGTCTCGGTCCAACCGATGAAGACGTGGAGGACATCTGAGTCCCGCTCTTGGCCACATGTTGTTGGAAGAACTCATAATCCTCCGGTGGCCCGTAATAGTTGATGTTGGGGTCGTACGACAGGGGTCTTGGCTGCGGAAGGTTGAAACTAGAGTTGAGAGTTTGTTTGGTTAATCGGTTGTTGGATTGGACCTAGTTTCAAAATAAAAATTAACGTAAAAATTAAATGATTACTTAACATATCAAAAGATTAATTAGCATAATCAATAAAAAAAATATAATTAATCAAACTTAATTAAAGACGAGAAGTTCAAAGTACCGGTCTGCCATTGTTGCATAAATTGGAGAAGTTGGTCGTTCCATCCAGGGTTGAAAATTTGTTGGAAGTTCGATGGAACTTGAGGGACGTTCACCTGAGGAGTCGCAGTTGCATTCGAATTGACGGCGTCCGACACATACTCTTCTTGCTCTGGTGAGCTTGTCGGTTGGGTCTATTCGTCAGACATTTTTTTTATCGGATTTTATAGATATGAAATGGAAAATTGGAGAGTGAAAGTTTAGAAGAATTTGAGATAAGCTGTGTAGGTTGGATGAATGGGGAAATGAGTATTTATAGGGTTGGGAAAATTAATTGATTTTATTTAATTTTATGTGTTTTGAATAAAAAAATAAAAAAAATAACCATTGAATTAGACTACAGTATGAGTTTTTTTATCGTTAATGACACGTGGCAGGACGCTATTAAGCGGACGCGAACTGCACGACTCACGCACCGCGCTGGAATGGTGCATTGTTCGCGAACTATACACGCTACAACGTGCGTGGTGCGAATCACGAACTACATTCCTACGGTTCGCGGTGTGCAGTGCGGGGGCGTGAGTCGCACGATACAGGTGCTCTTACAAATTACAAACTCATGATGTCAGAGATGATGGCAAATGGAATAATCTCAAGTTGGTGCTTAGTGATTCTTGTGCACTTTCTAAGTTGCTTTGGGCTTCTGAATAAACAATGGAGGGAGACAAGGGATGTCTTAAAACCCTGCTAGCAAAAGAACATTTCAGCAATTAGGCGTTTAATTCCATTGAAACTATACTTTCAATATCATGGTGAACATGCTACACAACCCAAAAGAAAACGAGACTCTTATCCACGTCAACCCTATCTTATCTTTGATTGTAAAAGCTTCGTCAAAAAAAAAAAAAAATCTTTGATTGTAAAAGCAATTGCTCAAGGTCATGGGGTGCCATGCACCCTAGTTTTTTAAAAGCCCACCATCCTCTCAAAGCTTGTCATCTTTCAAGGAATTGTCATCTTTGATGAGACCATCAACCATAAGTGCAAACCACACTATATTAATTTATCTCAACCTTCATAATCTTTTTCATGCAGAGATGCATATATCTTCCTACAATCTAGTTTTTAACACCATTGTTATGAGTCATGTTACATGTAAATCGTCTTAAAATTCAGTTATTCATTCTTCAATTTTTTCATTTAAACTATAATTCTATTTTATGGCGTCATAACTATTTTAAATCTAAAATTCTCGGTGAGTAGTGCACTAAATAAAGATTTTGGTTAACTACAATTACATACTCTTGGCATGATTTTATGATACATATTCTCACGTTTTTTTAAGTGTTCGTCCAACTCTGTTAGTCTTTTGTTGTAAAATAACAACAATACCCTCAACTACCCTCTAATATTACACAATCCTACCTTTCCTTTTTTTAACTATTTTTTCGTTCTTTTTTTCATTAATTCATTTTAATTTTATAAATATCAGTTCTTTTTTATAAAAATAATATTTTAATTCTAAAAAAATCAGTTTTTTTAATTCATTATTATTTTAAAAAATCAATTTTAAATTAAAATTCGTTTTTAATTAAAAATCAGTTTTTATTTAAAAATCATTTTTAATTTTTTATTTATAAAAATAACTTTATTTTAAAAAAATCAGTTTTATTTACGAATATTTTTTTTATAACATTTGGATTTTTATAAAATTAAAATTATTTTTCTGAAATTAAAATGATTTTTTTAAAAATAAAATATTTATAAATAAATGATTTTTTTATAACTAAAAAATGATTTTATATATTTTTAAATATTATAATATGATTAATATATTTTTCTTATAAATAAAACTATATTTTAATAAAATTGAATTTTCAAAATAAAATAAATACATATTAATAAAGAATTACTTTTTTATATAAATAAAATTTGGATTTTTAAAATAAAATTTGGATTTTTAAAAAGTAAAACTGAATCGTTAAAATAATATTTATTTTTATAAATAAAACTGTAATTTTAAAATAAAATTTTGATTTTAAAATATCAAAATCATTTTTTAATAAATAAAAACTGACTTTTCAAAATATTTTTTTAAATATTTTTTTAATAATTATGATTTTCAAAAATATAATTTAATAATTCATATTTTCATAACTAAGGGTGTTTTAGGCATTTCTAAACAATGAATGGAAAATTCCACGGAAGGGATAAATCGTTAAACGTGAAAACATACGGATACATATTAGTTTTTTTATAGCAATATTTAAAATTTTATACACCGAATCTTCGAAAAAGAAGAGACGGCTAAGGGCGTGCCCTCAAAGTGCAAGTTACAAACATCACACCTAATTTTGTACCCCCCGAAAAAAGAAACTTGAGCCACAAGTCACCCCCCAACGGTGCCTAACGGCTAACCTTGAGTCTCAAGACTACCAAACAACAAGTTAAATCCTCTTACATCTAAAATCAAAACTAGCCCAATACAAATGACAATAAGACCTTGCCAAGTACCTTAATAAACCTGAAAATCATAACCAAGGACACAAAATGAACTGGAGAAGCCCTCATGACTCCACAAAGTACCCTCAGCCAATACATAGCAGCCAACAAATCCTACAGACCTCTTCTTCAAAATTGATAAGCATTACAACAAAAGGGAAGCCTTAAACCCCTACTGATAATGTCCTCATGTTCCAGCAACCAAGAGATCAAGCCAAAAAACCAAACAACAGCTTCAAAACAAATAAAGGCTAATGTCAACAACAAGAAAATGCTCAAAACACAAACCAAGCTATCACAGCTAGAGAACCACTCAAAACTAAGAAAGACTACCCTCACACACAATAAGTAGGGAAAGAAAAGACTACGGAGTGAACCCACACACCAGATAAAAGGTAAACTAGAGCCTGAACAGACTATCCTACCTTACCAATAATGCTCTCCACACTCCCCTTCCTTCCCACCATCCCCTCCCAGTACCCCCAATTCTATAGCAAATACCAACACCAAATTTAAAGAAATGAACATAGCTCAAAACCAATCAACACCCCTAGCTTGATCAGGACCTCTTTCTGAGGCACTGGTGTGGATCATTGATCCAAGACAAGAAAGAGAAAGAAAAGCCTTCTTTGAAATTTGCCCAAAGCAACTAATATGAGTCATTTTGTATTAATGGAAGATCTCATCTGCATATTGAGAGAAATTCTTAACAACCAAATTATTTCTACTGATCCAAATTCTCCAAAGGATCACAGAAGGTAGCATTGACCAATGCTTTCCAACCCTCTTAGGACCAAGCTGTTCCCATACCAAAAACCAATCCAATATAGTGTCAGGTATAGCAGTTTTAATTCCCCACCAATCAAGACATAAATTCCAAACCTGTACTGAGACCAAGCAACCTATGAAAAGGTGGTCAATTTCTTCTAGATCTTCAACACATAATGGACACCATATGTTGCCATTGTAGAGTCCTCTGGCCAACAGAAAGCATTTTGTTGGAACCCCTTCTATGCACACAAGCCAGGCAAATGCTCCAACTTTAGGAGGGAGAATTGGAGCCCATAACAAGGCAGGCCAGTCAAGTGATGAGCCTGAGGATTCATCTAAAGCTTCATACATCTTATGAACAAAGAATCTTTTGTGATCAATAATCCAGGAAGCTACATCATCACCCATTGTCAAGACAATGCCATTAATAGAATCATACAGTAGGTGGAACTGGTCCAATTCCCACCCCTAAGATATCTTCTAAATAGCAAGATCCAATCCCCATCAAACCAAAATGAGGATACCAAATCAAAATTTTGTGTGCTGAGATGATAAAGTCTATGATAATTATACTTCAAAGGTGTCTCTAAAGCCCACTTGTCATCCCAGATGTTACCTTCCATTGAATGCCAACTACTCCAATAGCATTTGCAAATTTGGGACACTGAAGCAGAGTTTCCACTTGATTCATAAAACTTTGTCCACTTAGCAGAATACAGTTTGAGAGATTCCAGGTTGTGTTGTCCCAACCAAATTTTGCACATAACAACTGCTTCCATAGAGAATCAGTTTCCAAAGCAAATCTCCACCACCACCTTGCAAGTAAATCTCTATTCATGATGTGCAAAATCTTGATACCCAAGCCCCCGGCAACATTAGGTCTGCAAATCAGATTCCATCTAATCTTGTGTAGCACCTTTTTTGATATAGATTCATTCCATAAAAATCTTATTTGCCATTTTTCCATTTCCACAATGACACTCTTGGGAGCTTTAAACAATGACATATAATAGAGTGGAAGAGAGCTCAAAGATAATTTGATCAAAGTGATTCTTCCCCCAAAAGATCTGGACTTAGCTTGCCAGAGACTTAATCTTTTTTTGAATTTGCTAATAATTGGCTCCCATGTTTTCTTCCTCCTTGGATTGGCCCCCAACTGGAAACCAAGATATTCAAATGGAAGATCCATAGCAGAACGCCCTAGAATCTGAGTGATCTCCTGTAGAGTGACAGTTCTAGCATTTAAAATCATCACCTTAGACTTTTGAAAATTGATCTTTAACCTTGTGGACTTCTGTAGGCAATTCGGAACATGTTTGAGATTAATGGTCTGTTGAGTTCCAGTCTCAAGGAAGATGAGAGTGTCATCAGCAAATTGGAGATGGGAGATCTCAGGGCCTTGATCATTGCACTTGATATTAATTAAAAAACATAAGTATATGTACCATATAATCGTTCTAAATTGAAGGTATATAATTTTAATTAAGTCCAAAAACTTTGAAAGATATAAGACAGACTTGCGATCAAACACCATTGGTCACATATTTTTTTATAGTGTAATACACAAAAGATAATACTTGCTAATAAGAGAACTTAAAGTCATGGTCCATATGTCTATTATCTTGTTAAGAGCAATAAATTATATGGATCAACCGATCAAATGGAAGAATGTTAGGATTTTTTTCTTATCAGTATTAAGTTGAGATGAGTGAAAAATAAATTCTCTCGATACGATCCATATTTATTACAATTTAGTCTCGATTGCTATGTAACAGTATGTCTTCAATACTCTTCCTCATTGCTTATTTGTGGGTGTGGGCCATAAATTTAGATTTGCAGTGTCTCTAAACTTAGATCATGTACATCGTGGGATCAGGGTTCAGGGGTCCAGAATCATGTACTGATTAGGATGGTTTTGTTACGTTCCAAAATGGGGCCATGAAGAAGAGAGTTAGATTTTAGGGTTCCCGTACCATAAATGAAGAGAGCTAATTAAAAGAGATAAGGAGGAGAGGGGAGAGAATAGGGAGAGAGAGAGAGAGATGATTTATCAAATGAGGTCTCAAAACCTGATGCTTCCATTTCGTGATGCTTGTTTTGTAGAGAAAGGACAAACAAAGAAGATACACAGTAACTATGATTGGGCTTGGGCTAGCCACTAACAGGCCCACTACATAAATGAAAACAAATAAACCAATTCAGCCCAATTGAGTTTGAATTCAAACCTACACAAAAGGACTCGTAACAATACCCTCTTCTTCAAATGATTCTTGTCCTCAAGAATCTGATACGGCCTTCCCAATCTATCAGTACGTTCCAATAGGCTGGAACCATCAAATCCTAGCGAGGTCAACTTCGAGGGTAGGCACACATAACAATCAAAAGTGCTAGTCCGAACAATGAGGGCCATTGTGACCATTGATGAAACCAACCAAACTGAACATGCAACATCAACTGAACTTTCTGAATTTAAGTTCTTGTGCTGGCTACATTGTAGTTTGGAACTACATTGTAACTCTTTCGAGTCAATCTCTGGTCCTGAGATTAAATTTTCATTTGTAGACATTTCTCGTGACTTCCCATTCATCTTGACAGCATTCCATTGAAAGAGATTTTCTACAGGATGAACAAATAGAATATTAATCGGAACACTCAGATTGGACTCTGCTGGTTTCACCTTCTCTTCCAACAAATAACACAACATCTCATAGTTATGTACCTTCTCTGTAATTACTTGATCAAAACTGATATTTTGGACGACAACTTTCTTTTTGAGCCACATATATATCAGAACCAACATATTGGAAGTTGCTGACATAATACCAAGAAGAATAAACCACATCATGAACACAGTTGGATCCATAAGCTTCTGTAGATCCTTTCCCTTGGGACCTAGCTTTAGGGAATAGTTAAAACCAGCATTTTCAAACCACATGATGTACCCATCCTTTGTTGGGAAAAGAACCACACATCCAGTAAAAAAGGAGAGAGCCAAAAGGTTGGATAAACCGGACCAATTAAACAAAATCTGCGCCCCCCCCCCCCCCCCCCCCCCCCCCCATTTTCAATACTTCATATGCCTCTTTCTTGTGCTGAATAAAACTAGGCTGAGTAGCAAGCCCTGAAACTGAAATGCATCTGGTTCTCAATTTTTTTCAAGCTTTGAGACAGAAATCTATGTTCATCATTTCCAGCAGAAATAAAAGCGATGGTTCTGATGAGATCACGCTCTGTAATGATTATCGCCTTTATAGAAGCTTGATCAAAGGAAAATTCTTTCGACGAAGCACTCATCACAAAACGACCACCTAACTTCCTGAAACTAACCTTCCCACTCAGCCTTAGCTTTGTCCTCCTATCACCTCGCTCAACAGAATCCACATACACATGTAGTCGAACCGCACTAGAATATGGAGCAAATTGACATCGAGGTGAAGAACAACTATCAGCAACATTTATCCAACACAAGAAAGAGCAGATTCTTGCATTACCACAATGTAGTTCAATAACCTTAGGTTAACCAAAATATAGGAATGCTCCAGAATTTTCACAATTTGTCACTATGATATGAGATGAAGAGATAATAGCAAGCACATCAGTGGAGCCAACGTTCTCTGGAGCTGCAGGTTCAAGAATAAGTTTTCCTCCAACCTTATCATCAACTTTAAGGAAACAAGTGGTGAATATTTTTTTTCCATTGCTCTCGGTAACTATCATGAACACTGCTATCGCTCAAGTGTTTCTTCATACACTTGACCTCTTCTGTTAAAGCAATAGGAATTCTATGATTATAATAGTGCATAACTAATGAGCCCCCATAACCATCATAGACTTCAAAGAATTGAGCAACATAATGAGTTAAGCAAACTAGAATTTCATCGCTTACTAGTTGGAGGTGAGTGTTTAGAACGTGAGGCACATGTGTAAATGTATCTTCCATGTTAGATCTTCTTTTACCAACAAAAGTAACTCCCCAAGTAGGCACACATTTTAACTCAGAAACACTACGAACTATCTGAGTTGGAACTCCTTCTATAGGCATTTGAGCAACTGATGATTGTATTGGGCAAGACCCATCTTCTCTTAGGTTAAAAGGAATAGAAAGGATATCACCTGAGACCTTTGTTTCTTTGGCTGACTCGCCCAAACTAGTGGTCTTGACTATGATATTAACATGACCACCACAGCCAAGCATCTTCTCTTGAACCTTCATTACTTTCCTCTTCTTCTTTCCACCACCCTGTGTGCTTATAAACTTAAGACCAATCTGCTCAAACTTTACTCGTATAACTGATATAGTAACCTTCCCTTCAGGTATTAATGGTGTCCCATCCAAAAGTTGAGTTGCAAGAGTAGTTGATAGATACGTAGGGTATGTACCGAGTTTGATTTCTCTGCTACTTATAAAAGTAAAACCAGACTCACTAAATCCGTCTCCATTAGTAATAACCCAATCATATTGACCTTGCAAATGCACAAGGAATCCCGAAACCTGGGAGTTACCTATTGTACCTTTAATATCTCTTACTCTTGTTGACACAGAGGACCAATATCCATCCAAGAATTCCAAGAAATTTGTACTATGAGAGGCTCGAGTAACAATAAGGAGCTGGTGTAACTCACTGATACCTTCCGAATTATGTCTTTGCAACCCAATACCCTTTACAACTCCTTTGGAAACATCATTTAGACCAGAATTTATCAGTAATAGAGCCATTTCATCCATGCTTAAAGATTCTTCTGCAGTTGATTCAGTTCAGAATATGTGAAACAAAACAAAAAAAATTCTTCCAAGTCGCCAATTTAATACTGGTATTACTATAGAAAACCCCATATTTGCCTCAACCAAGCCTTGCGAATTTGAACACAGAGCATACAATTTAAGTTATTTAACCACATATCCATGGAACTTCCTAGCCTCGGTACTGAACAAAAATTCATACCCAAACAACTGATGATGGTATAAAAGAGTACCAATACCTGTAGGCCACTGACTCATTAGAAGTGTGCATATCCTTGAGTAGTCCACTGTCATGTGCCTTTCATCGAGCACCTTGTGTGCATCCAAAATTTCCCTTTCGGATGTGAGCATTTGACACTCAACCAAAACCATTTTAGGAATTTCGTCAATTTCATCCACTTTCTGAGTTGCTACTACATCATTATACTCAGAAACGACAGAAACAAGCTCTGATGTTGTAACCTGCTCTTCACCCAAACTTTCAGCAGAAACAATTGGAGAAGGAAATACCATAATTGAGTTACTCAGTGGGTTTGGAATCCTTGAAATCAAGGCCCGAAGCATTGTGATAGCTTCATCTGGTTTAACTGGCGTTGACCGGGAGTGGTTATTACAATCTACCCCCTTAAAGGAATTTCGTCCGCGAAATTTAGAACAACGCACGTCAGGAGTCGAACCGGTCGGGGTACTTCGCACAAACCTCGTGCTCGCGTTCCCAAGTCGACTCGGCCTCGTGGTGTCGCCACAACACCAGCTCTAAGCGGATAACCTTTCCGCGCAGGACCTGCTCTCGTGGATCCCTTGCCCACATCGGTTTCTCCTTACACGGGACATCACCCGTTACCTCGACATATGCCCATTCAAAGACGTACTCGAGACCTCGAAAGCCTCGATACACCGCGGGGCTAACCCGCCTCCGCCGCGGTTGAAACGCATTAGTTCACCTTTCGGGCTCACTCCCAGAGATACATGACTACTGATTGCTGACTCGAGAGGTCGGCGCCGTCAGTCAGCATAGCTCCTGCTGACTCTGCGCGGTCTTCAACCGCTCACGCTTTGGCACGACCAACTCAGCTGTCTCTCGGTCCAGTTCTAGACTCAGTAACCTCTCATTTCTCACTTCTGCCCAGCACACGGGTGATCGACATAGCCTACCATACAACGCTTCGAACAGTGCCATCATGATACTGGCCTGAAAGCTGTTGTTGTAGGCGAACTTGGCTAAACGCTAACGAAACCCATCGTGACGTGCCCCCATTTCCACTGTGCAACCCGCAATGGCGGCAATAAACCAGCGGGACGTTGTTGTTCGGCTCTCAGCTGCCGACGAGTGAGGCATCGCGATACTAACTCCGCGACCGCTCTCCGCATCCCGCTCCACTAGACATGCCACCTGATGCCGCGCTCCTCTTAGTGCTACCCACGTGCACTGTCAGGCGTGAATACTGCGACTCTCGCAACTCGTCGCCAGTAACAGTCGGTATTGTCTCGGCACTTCGCCAGCCAATCCATTCCCAAGACTACGTTGCTGTCATTTCGTAAGTATCCTTCCCACGGACACAGGTACCAGCTTAGTCGCTGCCGAACTTCAAGGAACCTCGCGGTCTCACTAAGACCTCGCTCCTCCACCGTTATCGTGCTTACCAACTCCGAACATACCCGAATTCTCGGGGTGAGGACTCGATCCAGCATCAGGGCTCTTGAGCCCTCTCTCAAACCTCCTGTATCGGTTCGTTTCTCCAACTCCGCAGGCGCGACAGCCCTAGTTAACACCACCCCACCACCAACCGGCGTGTCCCGACGCAGGGGTGGACTCAACTGCTCTAAACTCAGCCCCAACCTCACATCACAACTCGACGAACAAACGAGTGTGATATCCCGGCATCCAATGAAACTGACGCCCAAATCGGAAAACGAAAACCCACTCCATTAGTCACCCCGGTAAGGTCTAGTGCAATCCTCACACGGTCCTCTAGGCATTTACTTGTAACTTTCCGCAACCAAACCAGTGTTCGATACTCGTCCCTTGCGGAAAAAGTAGTAAAGGGGATGAGCGTTATGCTCACCTCCACGGACACCCGTTCAATTATGGCATACTAGTAACGCACTAAAGACTTACCGATCCAGGGCAAACCACTACCTCAAAACCGGATGCCAAACGTCACACTGCTCACGCCAACAACACCTCAAGACGGGGATCATGCTCTCAGCTGAGTACACATCATTGCTCACACTATTAATACTTCAATTATACTAATACATAAGCGAACCCTCAAATAAACCGCACAAACGCACACTAAGCCGCGCAACGACAAACCTAACCGTTCAACGAAACAACCACAAAACAATTGAATCCGGCTTACTGGACCAGGCCGGCAACTGACCCGGGCCGTACCACCTTCCGGGCCGGCACCCAAGTCGTGTCGTGCCACCTACCGGGCCGGCACGCCAAATGGACCGTGCCACCTACCAGGCCGGCACGCCACACGGGTCGTGCCCCATTCCGGGCCAAAACAGAGGCTCCAACCACGTTTTATCGGCCGGTCCAAGACCCGTCCCAAAGCGGTGATGATTTCGCACTCAACACACCGTCACGTCGATCCTAGGACACTCGCCCACTAACCATAAAACACAAGTACCAAAACACGAGTCACTCAACCTCAATCATAAGCCAACCCGGCCAAACAACCATAACAACCACAACAAAGACACCCGCCCACCGGGCCAACCAACTTACACACACGCCCACAAGGCCAACCAAAGCTCCACAACACGCCCACCGGGCCAACATAAGCAAGCACGCCCACCGGGCCAATCAACCCACACACACGCCCACAGGGCCAAACAAAATCAAACACACCCACCGGACCAACACAAACAAGCACGCCCACCGGGCCAACACAAACAAGCACGCCCACCGGGCCAATCAATTTAAAAACTTTCTCTTTTTCATCACAGAACCCCATTTCTTAACATCAGGTAGTTACAACCCGGTCCAGGCGTCCCCGAACTACATTGTACCCACTTGACGTCAACACCGTCACGCTCGACCACAGGGGCGCCCCTGAGTCGAGTCCCGACAGTTTAAAAACTTTTCACGCAACAATACACAAACAGTATGCCAGTAACCCCGTACTGCACATACACACAAACACAAGCAGGACTCACAACACAACGGGTCTACACACGGTTCCCGACCTGCGTACCCAACGTACGACGGGACTTCACCGACTCGACTCTCCCCACCTAATTGACGTACAGTCCGAGGTGTGAAACCTCGAGCTCTGATACCAAGCTGTCACGCCCAATTTCAGTAAACCGAACTCGGGACGCGAACATTAAAAAACATAAAACAATGAAACCTGTTTTGGATAAACACTTTAAAATCTCCATTTAATTAATCAAAATAATAATTACAACTTAAAAATATGCCCCAACACGTGTACAAAAGTACAAGGTATCCGTCACTAGACTCAAAAGACGAAAAACCCGGACTCCGCTCCTAGCTCCACAAACTTCGAGAGCTCACCTAGTCCGTCCTGTGATTAGTACCTGTAGGAAAAGCAGCTAGGGGTGAGCGTTCGCTCACCACCACAGATAACAGACTGACTACGGCATAATTAGCAGACAATGCCGGTAACACCCACAACAAACTCAACTCCGGGGATCATTGTCCCCAACCCAAGTACTCCGACTGAACACACACCCACGGTTACCTTCCTTGACCAACTCGACACCCTGACACGTAAAGTAGACCCGACACAACGATCACGACCTCTTCCAAGGACTCAGACGAAAGCTACGCAACACCAAACAAGATCACAAAGGATCGCACACCAAACAAGATCACAAAGGATCGCACACCAAACAAGATCACAAAGGATCGCATACCAGCTGCTCAGTAACCCATCTCCCACTCATACGAATACGGATCAGGCTAGCCAAAGAATGCTTACAACCTGTGATACTCAAACTCGGACCAGGCCAGCCAAAGAATGCTTGCAACCTGTTGATACTCAAAATCGGATCAGGCTAGCCCAAGAATGCTTACAACCTGTTGATACTCAAACTGTGTCAGGTCAGCCAAAGAATGCTTGCAACCTGTTGATACTCAAACTTGGTCAGGCCAGCCAAAGAATGCTTGCAACCTACCGGGATCCGCAACCACAATCACAAGCACAATCACAAGCAAGTTCAACAACCAGTAACAAGACCAGTTCAACACTCCACAGGCACTCATAGCCACATAAGACACCGACAGTAAAACACAGACTCAACAACCCCAAACCATTCACGGGCACTCACGGCCACCCAAGACACACCAACAGTAACTCACGGGCTCAACGACCCCACGGGCACTCACGGCCTCCCAAGACACACCAACAGTAACTCACGGGCTCAACAACCCCACGACACTCACGGCCACCCAAGACGCACCAACAGTAACTCACGGCTCAACAACCCCACGACACTCACGGCCACTCAAGACACACCAACCGTAACTCACGGGCTCAACAACCCCACGACACTCACGGCCACTCAAGACACCAGCAATAAAGCAACACGGGTTCAACAACCCAACGACACTCACGGCCACCCAAGACACCAATACTAAAGTAACACGGGTTCAACAACCCAACGGGCCCTCATGGCCACCCAAACTCAACAATAATAACACGGGCTCTCATGGCCACCCAAACTCAACAATAATAACACAGGCCCTCATGGCCACCCAAGGTGTAAATTAAACAGTCAACCTTCGGGCATGGTCATATGCCTCCAATAATTCTAATATCGCTAAGTTCTCTGTTCCTACGACACTACTAAGTGTCACATGCTTTTCTCATAAACGTTACCTTCCCGTATCATGCTTTTCTAATATTTAAATAAACCTGCTCAACTCACGACACCCCAGTGTCACATGCATTTCTACTGTTAACTTTCCCTAGTCAGGGCCGAGATCCGGCTACTTTTCCCTACCTCGTGCGTGTTCTCCCAAAAGCCAAACAACGAGCTCCGGTGATGATCTCAATCACTCACCCGACTTTCCCTTGCCTCGGTCCGTGGCACGATCGTAGAGGAGAACGAGGGGAGTGCACTTTCTCCTAGCCTTGAGACGATCCCATGGTTGGATGAGCGTGAATAGTGCTCCAAACCTCCCAACTCCCTTCTTCTTCTCTCCCTTTCTTCTCTCTTCTTTCTCTTTCTACAAACCAACACATTTTCTATTTTTTTTTTCCTTTTTGCACAATATGGCCGGCCACCCTTATGTCATCTCATCTTTATTCCCCCCCCCCAAACTAACACCACCACATATTGCACAAGTGTCAAGTGGGTCCCACACCTTTTGGTAAATATCTCCTAGATATTTTCCAATCAGATTCGCGAAAAACGGACGTTTCGGGCCCCGAACGGGCACTTTTCCCAAGAATTTACGAAACTTGGCGAGCTACAAGGAAACGGCTCAACTAAGACCGCTGCGATGACGGCTAAGCTTTTTGGATCCAAAACGGTTCTCGAATGGACCAAAACGTCGCTCGGTTGACTTTTCCAGCGAAAAGTCAACATTTCCCAAATTGATCAGAAAGTTGCCCTGAGTCCTCCGGAACTCACTTTGGTCGATAACGGGGCCAACTTAAGTCCGGTATGACCCTCGGGGTCCAATTCCGGTTCAATTCAATGTCTGCTCAAAATTTTAAATTTTCCTGTTTTTCGCAGGTTTGACTGGCGTTGACCGGGAGTGGTTATTACAAATTATACTTTTTTCAGAATTTATTTAATTCATATTTAAAACTCTAATTGATAAATAAAATTGATATAAAATTCATAAAATTAATTAATTAACTAAAGTGAAAATTAAACATGGACTTGTAGTTATTCAATTTTTTTTTAATAAAAACCAAATAATGCATTCACGATTCGAAGTGTAAATCAATGTTTTTTTTTGTGATCAAAGACATTAAATAAATTATTTATAAACAATACGTACCTACGGAATTGTGGAGTAATCAAACCTTTATCATTGTTCAGGAAAATGGCGATAGCTCATGACCGAGGAGTTCAAGGCCGCCAGCAAGCTCGCCGGAAGAACAAAGGCCCGGAGCCTCTTCCTTTTGTCACCTTATGTACAGAGTTACTTACTCTGTACACAACCTACCTTTCCATTGTTTCAGATGTGGCTTGTTCGTATGTGAAAAAGGTTAGGTTGAAGAATAAATCGAAGGATAAAAACAAAGGGTCAGGTTTGGCTGGGGGTGTTTCTGCTCCTGACTCGACTGAGGGCAGATCGAGTTCGATGGTGCGTCCTTAAGAACCGACACAATCTTTAGACTCTTTTCATGGTGAAGCGGAGAAAGAGGCTGTGTAGGAGAGGTCTGAATTTGAAGACGCGATTCCGGAGTAGAAATATGGGTGTAACGTATTTCTATTCAATTTCTTGTTTGATACCTCTTCGGATTGGGTCCGAAATGCCTTGGGAACGTTCGGCGAGGTTGTTTTTGCCAACGTTCTTAAGAGACCAAATCAGAAGGGACGATTCTTCGACTTCACAGAGCTTAAACTTCAAGTGTCGGCTCTGAAAGTAGTCGAGGTCCTCAATGGTTTTAAACACAATGGGCACATCCTTTTTGTTGTTATTGCTCGGCCTGGATCAGTGAACTCTCAATCACGACAAGATCGTGGACGTCCTGAAGCTTCGGGGTCTGTCCCTGTTTCGCGTGTAAAATAGAATATTATGTTCCATGGTTAAAGGGAGAAAAGGGAGCCTATCTTTCTTGAGGATCGTACTGAAAAGGTTGGCGAGAAGAGTCTAGTGATCTCGTTGTCGGCACAAAGCTTGAACTAGTCGACTAAGCTTCGGGATTCTCCGACTCGTAGAGAAGCGTGTCCAGGATCCTCGGGCACAACTGGAATCCCTACAATCTCAGACGTGCCTGGTCAATCTGAATGTTTAATTTTGGAAGGTGATCCCTGTAGCATGATGGTCGGAATCATTGTTCCAGATTTGACACAGCTTCGGCTTTTATGTGGGGAAGAAGACACGCGCGAAGGAGATGAGTCTCAACAGGTTCAAGTTTTTGTTGGGTCGTGTGGTCCTACTTCAAGCCCGGTTTTAAAACTCAGCCCAACTCCTTTTCCACCTCATTCACATACGCATGGGCCTGGACATTTGGGCTTGGGTACGGAAACGCGAGAGGAATCCGATGTTGCTTCAAACATTTCTTTATCCACTAATGCTTGGCCTTCTCTTCAAAGCTTGGTACCGAAAAAACGTGGTCGCCCAAAGAAGGGACAGTCCAAGGCGAGTGCCCCTCCAATTGTTATTTATCGGACTAGAGCTAAGACATCTGGTGATAAAGGAGGTGTTTTGGGAATCTTCATTGTTGACATCGCTAAAAAGCATAGCTCGGGAGATTGGAGTTTTTCGTAGAAAGTCGGGGAAAAGTCTGTTGACCTTTGCTCCTTGGCACTCGATTAGTTTAATTCTCTAGAGGTAGAAGATGTTGTCGAGGTTAGTCGGGATAACGAGTGTCCTGCAGTGTCAGGAAATGCTTTTTCCTTGTTTTGGTTTCCAATCGGTTTTTATGTTTAAACCCGGATAGGTTGCAAACAAGGAGGTGACTTGTGCCTTGCTCCCTGGGTTAGGTTTTCCTTGTTTTGTTTTGCTCTTTGTAGTTGTTATGGTCTGCAAAATGATCCTTTTTTAGGATCGTTTTTTGCAGCGTTTTACTATCTTGTAGAACGCTTGCTTAATAAATTTTCTCGCTTATAAAAAAACTATAAATTTATAAATTTTGGACACATTTTACATAAATTTGGATTTAAAATAATTGTATTATTTTAATTTTTTTGTATTAAATTCAAATTTAAAAGAAAAAAAGCAACTGGCCACGTGGCACGCTAGGATTGATCGCCAATGAACCACGCGAACCGCGAACCACACATCGTGAAAATGGTGCGCAGTGCGAAGAATGCACCGCGGATCGCATGGTTGTGGTTCATGGTTCGCGAACCACGCACGCCATACCGTGCGTGGTGCAAACCATGCACCACACCCATACGATCCACGGATCGTGGTGCGTGGGTATGCATCGCACGATGTGCATGCTCTTACTTACTCATTCAGATTCCGGATACCATCTATCAGTTGAGAGCAAGAGCTGATAACAATCCAAAATCTTTCTAAAAACATGAGCCGAAGTACAACGAAACCTATGAACAATGCCAAGAGGTAACCAATCTCTAATGTTTAGAACACATGTACTTTGTGTCAACTATTTTACAGTGACTTCTGCATTGGGTTATGGATTTTTGGGCGACAATGAAGAGGGAAAGCGAGGCGGGGTCTATAAATAAGATCGATCTTGAGGTGAGTTTCGAAGTAAACAATGACGAATTAGGGTATTGGACGACATGGGTCGTCGACATCGATTGGGGATTTTTTGAACAAAGAGCGTTAAGAGCATCCATAATGGGAATAGGCTAGGTCCAATTCAATTAAAATTAGGTTAAGTTTTCTAAATTTACAAGTCTTTTTCAGTTTGACAGTGCAATGAGAATAAATGGTTCAATTAGAGTCTATTCATTGTGGCAGGACTAGGTGTCAGGCCCTGCAATAGCTTCAAGCATAATTGTCGATCAAGGATGATCACCCCCTCCTCCCCGTCGTGAACCTTTTGGCGTGCTTTTGGACGATTCTTCCACGCCTAATGCATACAATCAAGACTATATATGCAACTGGGAAACCACCACACATTTCATTTACACGCAAAATGTGGGATATATCATTATTGTTAGGCTTCTTGAGGTAGGCCCCTCAAAGACATTAACGACGGCGTAGAAAAATCAAAGCATGCACTCGAACGCCATTGTTTCCGTCATTTTCAAATATTCATCCAAGTTGTTGCTTGTTGAACCGTAACATAACATATCTGAATAGCTGCAATTCACTTTTGCTAGGGTGGAGAACCCGGTCCGACCTCAACAATCCTCTCTTTGGATGAAGTATGGATCAAATTCGGACACGCCTGCTAAAAGTTTCCTAAAAACAAACTTTGCTTTACGGAACCATCGAAGAAACATTCTTCTCTCCTACACCGGGCGATCAATGTATTAGCCGGCCATAAGTCACTCATAAGTATCGTGCCGATCTCTGAAAAAGTAATTTCGGATGCGCTTCATCGGCTTAGGGTTCATGATCCGTTCCCCGGCTTCCTTAACAGTAGCCCGTATTGACTGCACCATCTCATTCTCCACCTCTTGGGTCACCTACCGTAACGTGGCGTAGTCGATTACGGACGAATCACACTCGTCACCACTAGAAGAATTCATCAACAATCGGGAAAATTACATGTTTTCGGGATAATTTAGTAGAGAGAAGAACAAAATTGTTGATGGTGTGGGAAGAAATGGAACTTGAATGGGTTTTTATAGAGAGAAATCGATTCAAATTATTCATTTTTTATTTGAAGGCCAATCGGTTGACTCAGCAACATGTGACAGATTCTGCAACCCACGATAGAATATGCGTGCAGAAACGATCCACGTGTCACCCACTGAAACGGCTGGTCAAAGTCGTTGATCGTCTACAAAATCGTAGATGGTCTTTTGTAGTGTTACTGAATTGACGTGAGAAAAGACCAAGATTTGACGATAAGACGGACCAATTCTATTTTTTATCCTCTTTCAATACGTGAATTAAGACCGAAATGATCCCACCATAATACGATTCTAATTCAGACTATAAGAGATGTAAGCTTTCTTATATTTGTTTGTCAAAATATATAAGTTTATAGCACTAAGAAAATAAATTTGAGTTGATTATAAATTTACATTTCATTTCATGATTATAATTGTTAGAGAAAGTTGTTTGAGATTACATAAAATTTATATGGTATCTCATTTTCTTCTAAATCTCGAAAGTTTAAATCGAAAACCAATATCTCTCATGAGTTACATCTAATCCATTGCTTTTTCATCAACTTCAATAGAAGTTGCATGGTAAATGGAAATTACAACAATATAAGAAAGTAGCTCACAACAAAAACCAAACTCATTTAATCAAATCATATTGTAGCCACAAACTAACATAAACATAGCCAGACGCAGGAGGATATTTTTGATCCATCTCCTTTGGAATAGGGTTTGGTGGTGGCAATCAGCTCGACGTTGTTGAGGTAGAAGCATGTGATCCTGCTGAGGACCAACAGAGTAGCCCGTGGAAGGAGGTTCTTTTAAAACCCCCGAAGTCAATCACCGCGACACAAGCTCAACCAAAAAGACGTGGTCATACAAAGAAGGGACAGTCAAAAGAACCTGCTCCTCTAATTGTCGTTTATCGGACAAGAGCCAAGACTACCGTTGATAGAGGAGGTAATTTGGTGAGCTTTACTGTCGACATTGCTAAGAAAGATAACTTAGGTGATTGGAGTTTTAGCAAGAAAGTGGGAAAAAAATGCTTTTACCTTTGTTCCATTGATGCTCGATCAATCCAAAGACGCTACGAAACATGTTGAGGAGGTCGTCGAGTATAGTGCGGTTGAGGATCAGATTATCCCTATTTCGGTTTCTAACCAGTTTCTTTGCTTGACCTCGGGTAGGACGTAGGCTTTGAGGAAGGCTTTGATGGCGGCTTTCTCTCGCGTTTTTCTTGTTCTTGCTATCTGTTTTTCTCTTGTAGATGTAATGGTCTGAGAAAATAGTCCTTTTTAAGGATCATTTTCTTGCTTTATTCTACTTTCTTGTAGAATAAATGCTTAATAAATTTTCTCTTATAAAAAAAACATAAACATAGCCGGCCCAAATGATTATCAAGGCTTAAAACGAGAATTTGGTAGATAATTTTTTTTCTTGTGTAAGAATCTAATAGGAAAATAAGTAAATTTGGTCGTATAAAAATATTATCCTATATGATATTGAGCAAATGAACTTCATCATCTTTTTATAACACTAAAATATCTAAAATGGATGATGGATATTAGTTTTTAACAAGACACCCTAAATGGATAAGATTTACCATCTAGAATTTTATACAAAAATTCAAATATTTAATGATTCACATTTATCCTTAAATAAAATATACTCACGTTATATTAGGATGTGATAGGTTCAAGATAATTCTAGAATTTTTTTTAAATTATCTAGATTATATATGATGTCGTGTATGGCTAGCTATTGTCATTACCTTCTAAAAATTTCCACACTTCAAATAATTTTTAAATACTAAATATGAGTTTTAACTATGATCAATCAAATATAACCAAAAAGAAGAAATCTGTTAGAACTTAGAATAACGGTGCAAGGTAGTAGGTAGGCGACAATTTTTAAGAACTAAGGGTATTCGGTATTGGAACACATCATTTAACTGGTAAAAAAAAGGACAATTCAAACACATTCTTCTGGTTACCTCATGGTATATGTCCGACTTCATTTAATAGTTTTTGCTCTCAAAGGATTAAAGACTCTTATAAACAAACTCATGTTTATTGATCTTTTTTTATTTTGGAACCAGAAATAAATCATCATTCATGTTCATGGTCTCTGGTCTTTGCTCTCCGTTGAGCATCTCCATGTCAACGATTGGAAAACATCTACATCCCCAATGAGTGAATTATTTTCCTAGAGTTTGTACAGTACAACTTCATGGGATAGGTATATAAAATAAACTCTACTGATTATCTTGATTAATTATGAAATAAAACTTTCGTAATACTTCTTTTTTACTAACACTAATTTTGGAAGATTCTCTCTTTCTCTTGACAACTTACTTTCCCAAATTATTTTGGTTTAAGCATTTTCGTAATGAAGTTCATAAATTGTTTGTCATTTCTCAAACAAAGACTATAGCATGTGTATATAAATATTCACATTTCTATGGAGCGTCGATGAGGATGAGCGTCTTGTTCGCGTTTGGATGACGAATTCATATCATGGGAATGGGATCAAGAACTTCAAGTATTAAGGGAAAATCGCTACCGATGTCGCTTCTATGCATGGACCGGATGATCCTGAGAGGAGCTTGAAGCAGTGCAAGGACCACTGGACCCAAGTCAATCCTAAAGTGACGAAGTTTCAAGGGTACTACTTACGGATTACAAAGGACCACAAGAGCGGACGGCCCGGTGACGAAATCACGGCGTTGGACGAGGAGATGTATGCGAAGATTGAAGGCCACCCATTTGTGTGGAAACGTTGGTGGAGGCTCGTCAGAGGCGAGCACAAGTGGAGTGCCAAAATTTTGGCGTAGACACAAAGGAGGGTGAAGGAGAAGGCATACCGGCGACGTCCTTCGAACCATATAGCGACTCGAGCAAGCGCACTCGTGAAGATATGCTTAGGGAGGAAAGTGAGCACACCATGACGATGAGCGAAATCCTGGGGTACAAGCGGCCTATGGGTCAGAAGGCTGCTAAAGCTGCGAACCTCAAAGGTAAAGACCAAGCATCTAGCAAGAAGGAGCTTCTCGAACGTGTTGAGGTGACCCATGTAGCCATGAAGGAATCAAGCAAAATGAAGCTCAAACTCATGGCCTTCGGTCGATGGGTGCAAGAGGATGCCAAGGACAAGTCGGCCATGACCCCCTTGAGCTTGAGGCCCACTTTGCGACCCTTGCGATGTTGCTCCATTTGATGCAGTAGTGATGCTCGAGTTTTCCTTCTTCTGGATTATTTGTTTGTTTCCCCAATGTTCCTTTTTTTCATTAATGAATTCTAGTCATTTCATCTCGTTCGATGCATCAATTTTAACTAATTGTTTGTTTCCTTGTCGTTCCGAATTTTTTTTCCGTCGTATATCAATAGTTTGGTTTTCGGTGGTTATTCGTTATTTAATATTATTTAAATCTAACAGTCGACATCCAAAAGTCATCTAAAATTTTAGCATCGGAGGCATGGTTGTAAAAAGCGCTAGGCGCTAGTCGGACGGTGAGGACCCCTAGGCGGTAGGCGGGGACTAGTCGGGGCTTAGGCATATTTAATTTTTTTGATATTTTTAATTATTAATAAATATATATTACACAAATTTAATCAATAATTCAAAGTACATACTATATTTGTGTAATATAAAAAATATCAAGTATCAAAATACAAAAAACTAAACCAAATAATGCTCTCATTTTAATTTTAATAAAAATCTAAATTGTAATGATAAACCACCAAAGAGGGTCACGTCTCATATTATTTTTATCAAGAAATTCAGACCATTACAAACATATTTTGTCTCTAAACTTTCCATATATTTTTCAAATGTCAAATTTCACAAACTAAAGTCCCAAATTTCCGATTAATCGAACGAAACGACAAGTCCGATAGTGTTCAGATTTTGGGGCCTAAGCAGGGCGGCGAGTCAGGCGTTTTTACAGCTTTTTGGGGCCTTTGTGGGGGCCTAGGCGGTGACTTTTACAACAGTGATTGCAGGTCCATGGCCTTTTGGGCTGGCAGTGAGCCGATGGTGAAGCCCAAATAATATTTTTTAATCTTCTCCGCTATCGACGGTGGTAAGCGTTGTGGATGCTCTAAACAAGTAAATAGAAATGCAGTTTTGTAAGTAGAATAAAAATTGAATAAAGAAAGGTACTCTGGGCCAGGCCCATTCATATCCCGGAGTTCGGTCCACAATGAAGCTAAAACCCGTGACTTTTCAAAATGACCAAGTAGATGTACCCAAAAAAGAAGGCCGGATCTTGACAACCTGTGTGGGTCCACGCGCTGATGTGGAAGAAACTTTGGAGTCGCGTTCGAATCTAACAAAAGTTGAATGTTTCCACAACTGTTCGACTTTGAGCGGGAACTCAATTTAAATTAATACATAATAGCCTTAACGCCCAATTTGTATAGATTTATCAGACGGCCAATATTTTATATATTACATGTAGTCTGTAGAGACTACACAGAACCTTCCCTTTCCAGATGCCAAATACATAACTTAACCAGAAATATTCAAACGGAGCAAAATATGGTCAAACGAAAATGTGGAAGCTAAAGGCCAAATCTCAAACCGGTTGAATCTTTCTACCATGTTGGTTGGGATAGTGCAAATATCAATATTATATTATTGGCTCTATTTTATCTTTATGTTTTAAAATGTTATATATTACAAAGACTTATAATATTTAATTTTTTGAAGTACAAAGACTTGTGATATTTATATTCATTTGTATGCAATATAAATTATAATTACCTAGTATTCCCACTTGGGGTGCACATGAGTATCATAAGGTCCACACCCATAAACAACCCCATGTTCGCTTCAATATTAGTTTTTCTTTTCTTTTGTCAACTAAAGTTCAATCCATCATAATTAACAAATAGATATTTATTTAATAAATCTTCCAACAACAATGGTATAATTTTTATTAACTAGGTGACTACTAGAGACGATTACAGCACCTTGTCAACAAATTTCAAATTTAATGTTGTAGCTTGATAAATATAATTTCCTTTTTATGAGATTAATTAAACATAAAATTAATTATTGATTTTGTGATTGACAGTTTTGACCTTTGCATAGTTTCCATGGCACGTAACTGATCAACTAGTCTTCACGCGCTTGACAGCGAATTCACATCGAGCAACAAACTGAGGAAAGGGAGAAATTGATTAATCATTTTTGAAAGAAAAAAAAAGAGACAAATCTCTAATCTCTATGTTCTCAGTCTCGAATTCGATCACTCCCCAAAATCTTCCCTATCGCCGCCCTATGCTATGACTCATCGCCACCGTCCTCCGCCACAGAACCACCCCGGTCACAACCACGCCGCCGTCCAGCCCGACGAGGAAGCATACAACATCATCCCTGTCCACAACCTCCTCGCCGACCATCCCTCCCTTCGGTTTCCCGAGGTCCGCGCCGCAGCCGCCGCACTCCGCACCGTCGGGGACCTCCGGAGGCCGCCGTACGCGCCATGGCGTTCTCACTACGACCTCCTCGATTGGCTCGCTCTCTTCTTCGGATTCCAGGCCGACAACGTGCGCAACCAGCGGGAGCATCTGGTCCTCCACCTGGCCAACGCTCAGATGCGCCTCACACCGCCGCCGGACAACATCGACACTCTCGACTCCGCCGTCCTCCGCCGCTTCCGCCGCAAGTTACTTAAGAGCTACTCCAATTGGTGCTCTTACCTCGGGAAGAAGTCCAACATTTGGATCTCCGACCGTCGCGGTGCTACCACTGACCACCGGAGGGAGCTGCTTTACGTCTCCCTCTTTCTCCTCATCTGGGGTGAGTCTGCTAATCTCCGATTTGTTCCTGAGTGTGTCAGTTATATTTTCCACAACATGGCTATGGAATTGAACAAGATTTTAGAGGGTTACATAGATGAGAACACAGGCCAGCCTGTGATGCCCTCAATTTCTGGTGTAAATGCATTCTTGAACTTCGTAGTGAAACCCATATATGAAACCATCAAGGCTGAGGTTGATAGGAGTAAGAATGGGACTGCCCCTCATGCTGCCTGGAGAAATTATGATGACATAAATGAGTACTTCTGGAGTAAGAGGTGCTTCGAGAAACTCAAATGGCCTATGGATTTGGGGAGTACTTTTTTCGTGGCCAATTCGAGGGGCAAGCATGTGGGGAAGACTGGATTCGTGGAGCAGAGGTCATTTTGGAACTTGTTTAGGAGCTTTGATAGGCTTTGGGTGATGCTGTTTATGTTCCTTCAGGCAGCTATTATTGTTGCCTGGACGGGGGAGACACCATGGAAGGCTTTGACGCAAAGGCGTGTTCAGGTTCAGGCATTGACTGTGTTCTTTACATGGAGTGGTATGAGGTTCTTGCAATCCTTGCTTGATATTGGTATGCAGTACAGTTTGGTTTCAAGGGAGACTATGGGGCTTGGGGTGAGAATGGTAATGAAGAGTGTTGTTGCAGCCATATGGGTGATTGTGTTTGGGGTCTTCTATGGGAGGATATGGTCAGAGAGGAATCGATCTAGGGGATGGGATACCAGAGAGATAGATAGGCGGGTGCTCCATTTTGTCGAGGCAGCTCTGGTTTTCGTTCTTCCGGAGATTCTGGCAGTGGCTCTTTTCATTATCCCCTGGGTTAGGAATTTCCTGGAGGAGACGAATTGGAAGATCGTTTATGTGTTTTCGTGGTGGTTTCAGACACGGAGTTTTGTAGGCCGAGGACTGAGGGAAGGTCTGGTGGACAACATAAAGTATAGCATATTCTGGATTGCTGTGCTTGCTACCAAATTTTGTTTCAGTTATTTTCTGCAGATCAAGCCTATGGTTGCCCCAACGAAAGCACTTTTGAATCTTAAGAATGCTGAATACGAATGGCATCAGTTTTTTGGCCACAGTAACAGATTTGCACTCTTCTTATTGTGGCTTCCTGTGGTTTTGATTTACCTAATGGATTTGCAGATTTGGTACTCAATCTACTCCTCTTTTGTTGGGGTAGGAGTAGGGTTGTTCGCACACTTGGGTGAGATCAGAAACATCCAACAGTTGAGGCTGAGGTTCCAGTTCTTTGCGAGTGCCATTCAGTTTAATCTGATGCCTGAGGAGCAGCTGCTTAATGCAAGGGGGACTCTGAGGAGCAAGTTTAAAGATGCAATCCACCGGTTGAAGCTAAGGTATGGGTTTGGGCGGCCCTATAGGAAGCTGGAGTCTAATCAGGTGGAGGCCAACAAGTTTGCCTTGATATGGAATGAGGTAATCATGACGTTCAGGGAAGAAGATATAGTCTCTGACCGTGAGGTTGAGCTATTGGAGTTGCCTCCAAATGCATGGAATGTCAGGGTTATCCGCTGGCCATGTTTTCTACTTTGCAATGAACTTCTCCTTGCGCTCAGCCAAGCCAGAGAGTTGGTAGATGCACCTGACAAGTGGATCTGGTATAAGATCTGCAAGAATGAGTATAGGCGATGTGCTGTTATAGAGGCCTATGATTGCATTAAGCATCTGCTGCTTCAAATCCTCAAGCCTAACACTGAAGAGCATTCCATAGTCACTGTCTTATTTCAAGAAATTGACCACTCTATTGAGATTGAGAAGTTCACAAAAACATTCAAAATGACTGCATTGCCCCATTTCCACAGCAAGTTGATAAAACTTGTTGAGCAGTTGAACAAGCCAAATAAAGAATCTAGTCAGGTGGTGAACACCCTCCAGGCTCTTTATGAGATTGCTGTTAGGGATTTCTTCAAGGAGAAAAGAAGCATTGAACAATTGAGGGAGGATGGCTTGGCTCCTCAGAATCCAGGGCTCCTTTTTGAGAATGCCGTGGAGTTGCCGGAGCTCCATAATGAGATATTCTATCGGCAGGTGAGGCGATTGCACACAATTCTTATCTCTCGGGATTCCATGCAGAATACTCCAAAAAATCTTGAAGCAAGACGCCGCATTGCCTTCTTTAGTAATTCCTTATTTATGAATATTCCCCATGCTCCTCAAGTTGAGAAAATGATGGCATTCAGTGTTCTGACCCCCTACTACAATGAAGAAGTGATCTACAGTAAAGAACAACTAAGAATCGAGAATGAAGATGGGGTTTCGACCCTGTATTATTTGCAGACTATTTATGATGATGAGTGGAAAAATTTCATGGAGAGAATGCGTCGAGAAGGTATGGCGAAAGATGATGAAATATGGACAGAGAAGCTGAGAGATCTAAGGCTTTGGGCATCATATCGAGGCCAGACACTCGCCCGCACTGTAAGGGGAATGATGTATTATTATCGGGCTCTCAAGATGCTGGCTTTTCTTGATTCTGCATCAGAGATGGACATCAGGGAGGGATCACGAGAACTTGGCGCAATGAGGCGAGACCATAGTCTTACCTCAGAAAGGTCTCCTTCTTCCAGGAGTTTAAGTGGAAGGAGTAGTTCCGGGGGTCTGTTGTTTAAGGATCATGAATATGGGACTGCTTTGATGAAATACACGTATGTTGTTGCCTGCCAGATATATGGGACTCAAAAAGCTAAAAGAGATCCTCGTGCTGATGAAATCTTGTACTTGATGAAAAATAATGAAGCTCTTAGAGTTGCTTATGTTGATGAGGTATCTGCAGGGAGGGATCAGAAGGAGTATTATTCTGTTCTTGTGAAGTATGATCAGCAATTGGAGAAGGAAGTGGAGATATACCGGGTCAAGTTGCCCGGTCCAGTGAAACTTGGAGAAGGAAAACCAGAGAATCAGAATCATGCCCTCATCTTCACTCGTGGTGATGCTGTCCAGACCATTGATATGAACCAAGACAACTATTTTGAGGAGGCCCTCAAAATGAGGAATCTGCTAGAAGAATACAAAGTCTATTATGGTATTCGGAAGCCTACTATTTTGGGAGTAAGGGAACACATTTTTACAGGTTCTGTCTCGTCACTTGCTTGGTTTATGTCAGCCCAAGAAACAAGTTTTGTCACCTTGGGGCAGCGTGTTTTGGCCAACCCTTTGAAAGTTAGAATGCATTATGGCCACCCAGATGTGTTCGATAGGTTCTGGTTCTTGACTCGGGGTGGGATTAGCAAGGCTTCTAGAGTAATTAACATCAGTGAGGACATTTTTGCTGGCTTTAATTGTACATTGCGTGGTGGCAATGTTACTCACCATGAGTATATCCAGGTTGGCAAGGGAAGAGATGTTGGGATGAATCAAGTTTCTATGTTTGAAGCTAAGGTTGCAAGTGGAAATGGGGAGCAAGTTCTTAGCAGAGATGTCTATAGGCTGGGTCATAGGCTTGACTTCTTTCGAATGCTTTCTTTCTTTTACACTACTGTGGGGTTTTTCTTTAACACCATGATGGTGGTTCTGACTGTTTATGCATTCTTGTGGGGCCGACTTTATCTTGCTCTCAGTGGAGTTGAGGGTTCTATTTTGGCAGATAACAGTGATAACAACAAGGCACTTGCCACCATCTTAAACCAGCAGTTCATCATACAACTTGGTCTGTTCACTGCCCTTCCTATGATAGTGGAGAACTCTCTTGAGCATGGGTTTCTTGCAGCCATCTGGGATTTCTTGACCATGCAGCTCCAACTTTCATCCGTTTTCTATACGTTTTCCATGGGAACTCGTACTCATTATTTTGGTCGGACTATTCTTCATGGTGGTGCCAAGTATCGTGCAACTGGGCGTGGTTTTGTGGTGGAGCACAAAAGTTTTGCAGAGAACTATAGACTGTTTGCTCGTAGCCATTTTGTCAAGGCGATTGAGCTCGGTCTGATACTTATAGTTTATGCTTCGCACAGCCCTGTAGCCACCAACTCATTTGTATACATAGCCATGACCATTTCCAGTTGGTTCTTGGTTGTTTCGTGGATAATGGCCCCCTTTGTCTTCAATCCTTCTGGGTTTGATTGGTTGAAGACTGTTTATGATTTTGATGATTTTATGAACTGGATTTCGTATCGAGGTGGTGTGTTTGCGAAATCTGAACAGAGCTGGGAAAGATGGTGGTATGAGGAGCAGGATCATCTAAGAACCACTGGCCTTTGGGGAAAGATACTTGAGATTATTATTGATCTCCGTTTTTTCCTTTTCCAGTACGGGATAGTGTACCAACTAGGTATAGCTGATGGAAGTACCAGTATTGGTGTATACTTGCTTTCATGGATTTACTTGGTCGTGGTACTTGGTCTCTATGTATTGATAACATATGCCCGGGACAAATATGCTGCAAGAGAACACATCTATTATCGCCTTGTCCAGTTTCTAGTTATCATTCTAGGAGTACTGGTCATAATTGCATTGCTTGAATTTACCAGCTTCAGATTCATTGACATCTTTACCAGCATGTTGGCGTTCGTCCCAACTGGTTGGGGCTTGATATTGATTGCCCAAGTACTCCGACCGCTTCTCCCCTCTATTCTGTGGGAGACTGTTGTTTCTGTGGCTCGGATGTATGAAATTATGATTGGGGTGATTGTCATGGCTCCTGTGGCACTAATGTCGTGGTTACCTGGGTTCCAGTCTATGCAGACAAGGATCCTCTTCAATGACGCGTTCAGTAGGGGACTCCGGATATTCCAGATTGTCACAGGCAAAAAGTCCAAGGGTGAAATGTGATTCAAGGTAATCTTTTGTCACCTTTGTTTCCTGAGTCTCAACTCTAATTAGCTATTTGTGTTAAAGAATTGAAAAGGTGCTAGTTTTAGATGAATCCTCAGTACTTTCAGAAAACAAAAAAAAATGTCTTCATTATATTTAGTTTTGTATTCTTGTACATCTTGGTTGGTTTAGCTCCTAGTATATTTGTTTTGAAGAAAATACATAGTTCCTAGTTTAAATAGATATGGATCTAACTGCAGTGTGATTACTTGGTGATAGTGAAATTCTCTAGAATCAATAACTGTTATTGAACTGTCAATGAATTGTAGTGTGGTATGCCTGTCTGAACTGTTTTACTTACAATTTGTCAATGATACATTAGGTGTGTCCTGGCTCTTATAAATTGAGATAGTCTTTCTAGTAATGAGCTCTTTAGTTGTTTGGGCTTCAAGCCAATTTGTTCTCATATGTTTATGACAAATAAACCCTATAACAGTTAACACTAAAATAAACATAACTCAAAAAGGGTCAAACAGTGAGATAATCTCTATCAACAGTCCCAACTTGACTGAAAGCTGATGCCTGAAATGCTTGTGGTGAATTGTCGGGTCATCTATGGTGTAGTTTGTTTACTGGCCACCTCTTGAAACAAAACCTATTGATTTGGTTGAAGTTAGAAAACCTTTTACTCAATTCATTTGTACTCATCCTCAAATAAGATTGACGGGTATGTTTTGAGGTTAGATATTTGACATCCTCTAATTATAGTGAACTCAGTCTAGCCTGGGAGATGGAAATAAATTATTAGTATTAGTTGCCAAACAGAACTGGTTAATTGAGTGTTCTTTCTATATAGAGTTTAGTAAATAACCCAACCCGGCTCTAGCTTTTTAATCTTGGCACTACCGATTGGCCATGATGTATTTAGTGTGAAATTGCTTAATTATGCAGTAAATGTCTTCCTATGCTCTATTGTCTGATAGATGCAAGTAATGGTTTGATTGTACTAAATATCTACTTGTTGCTGATTTTTGCAGGTTGGAAGTTGACATGTCCAGTAAAGAGTAGTGAAGACTGAAGAATAGGGGTCGAGTTTAGGAACTGAGGAGGACCTTGTGTACTGTGCCAGCCATTTCGGCACACTTTCTCCGGGAAGGAGATGATTGATTTTTGCTTTGCTTTTTCATCTTTTAATTCCATTGCGTTGTGTTCATATTGAGTATAGCTTAGCAGTATATAGTTTTGTTCATACATATGACATTGATTGTTATTATTTTACCAGGAATACGGTTGTTTATCAATTCCTTGTGACGGTCCCACATTCTAGCCTCTCTTCTATGCAAAGTAGAAATACAATCAAACCGGTAGCTTGTCAAGTCAAGCTTATGATCTAGTAGTTTGCTTTAGAGCAGGTACAACGCCTCGGTCCGAGTAGCGACTCGCGAACCGAGTTTTTGCGGTTTGCGGGGCGTGGGCCGTCGCGCTGAAACGCGACGATTTCACGTCCCGCGAACCGTAAAAACTCGGTTCGTTGGTCGGCCCGTGACTTGGGGTCCGAGTTTACGGTTCGCGGGTCGTGCGACCCGCATCGCACCCCCACCCTATCTCCGCTCGATATGTGGCCATCCCGATTTTTTTAATTAAATGCATAAAATCATATTTAATTAAATATGATTAGTCCGAAACTAAAGTATAAATGGATAATTTTACACTACAACAAATATTAGGCAACATTTAAAATGGACCCTTTTTTTTCATGACGTACGATGTTTTTCGGCCATCCGAGGTCGTTTGGAGGGGTAAATTCGTACTTTTAAAGTCCGATTGATTATTTTCTTTTTTTTTAGGGTTTTGGAGGGATTTTTTTTACTAAAATGTGCAACTTTATGAATAGAAATTCAGAACATAGGTGTGCATCAAGGAACAAACTCTTTGACCACTAGACAAGAACAAATGGAGAACACAAAGTTCGCAGTTCTTTTGAGCAATATAACCGTCACATATGGTGTTGAAAATATAAATGAAACTTGTAGAGACAATCTCCAAGATGCCATTAAGGCCGTCATAAAGGCATGAAGGAGCGGTAGGGGTGAGAAAGTGGTACTGGAAGTCCCAGCCCAATCCACAGACCAGGACTGCATCAACAATAAATTGTACGGCCTAATATCCCTCTTGGCGAGGTTGCTTACCAGCCCTCGCCTGATCGTCCCTAGGTGCATCTACAACAGTCCACTTGATCCTACCAGTAGAGGAAGCTCCAATATCTTCAAGCCCAACAGTAATGGGCGGTGGAACTTCAACGCCCCTAGAAATGGGCGTTGGAACTTCAGTGTCCCGGCTACAATAGAGTTGGCTGGGCACCAAGTTCTTCCAACCCGGATCAGATACTCTGGGATGGGTGTTGCCCCGAGCTCCTGTATAATTAGATACAGTGCTCGGGGAAACACGCGGGGCCTTCCCCAGAGATGGGGCGCCCTTAGATACAGTGCTAGGGGAAATCCGCCTAAAGTCAGGGGGGTACTGTCAGCTTCAGCTCCTCCCAATCCATGGCATACGACTTGCCCTGCTGACCCTTCTGGTACTCCAACAGAGAGGTACCAAACTTCAGATCACCTCGGACCTCCAGTTTGCAATCCCGCACAATATGCCCCATCCGCCCACAGTTGTAGCAGAAACTTGACAGCTTGGAATAGGTGAGATCAACCCTAACATGATCCGGGAAATCTGTAAACTGAAGCACCAGTCCCCGCCTAAGAGGTCGGTCGATGAGGTGTCAATACCGTACCCGTATTGTATCTCCCCAACAAATGCCCCATTGATCTACCGACACCGTCACACAGGCACCCAATGTATCTCCAATTATCTGCCTTGTTGCCTGTGTTCGGACCAAGGGTGGCAGGCCTTGAACGTGAACTCATAACTGAATGCGGTCCAACATAGGGGGATCTTGAGCACAAGGGCTGAGGTCGCCCAATAGTAATGGTCGCCCATCAAAACACCAAGGCTCATTGGCCCTTACCCACGCCCTAGCCTCCTATGTCCGGAAGTAGAACCCAAAAAGGCCCGGCCCCAGTTACTTGACGACCAAGTCATCCACTACTCGGCCCTAGGCCGTGGTGATGACTCGCAGAAGCGTCTTCTTCCGTGTCGCTTTATCTGACCATAGACGTCCCGCCATCCCCCACTATTGACGAGCAATAAGTAGAGAGTTAGTCGGAGAAAAAGGAACCACTACCTTGACTTCCTCGATGGAGCGGGGGGATACGCCATCCTGGAGAACCGCCAGCAAATCCTATAGATCCAGGTCATCCGCAGCAAGAAGAGACGGAGGTTCCTCCAACGACACCAGCGTTGCCCGACCATGAGTCATGCCTTGCGGAGTCGTAAGGCAAGCCGGGATCAAGGGGACTCTATCCCAATTTGGAAGACAGCGCCATAGTCCCAAGGCTCTCACCGTTGTTTGAGGGACATCCGATAGCAGCGCCTCCCGAGGAGCAACTCCAGTTGAGTCCATCATCGGCGCCTTCCCCTTCGCAAGTTCCCGGTGAAGCGGTGGACAGAAGACAAGCGATGGAGAGCTAGGGACTATTGATGGAGAGGCCGCAACAACCTTGGGCGTGGAAGTCGGAGGCGTCGGCTTTTCTAAAATTACCGTGGGCGGCGGCGAGGTACATGGAATTAGAGCCTCCTCCCTAGGAGTCACCAGCCTAGGTTTCACCAGTCGCCCTTGACGCGGTTTTTCCGGTGGCAGCGGATGAGAAGCCCCAATAGAGAAGGGGACCACAACCAATGGCGAGGTGGTCGAAGAAATAGGGGTCATTGACATGGTGAGGGTTGTAGATATCAGCAGTGGAGTAGGAGCGGTATGCTTTGGTTTCCTCCTTCGGCGAGTAATTGAAACCGAAGGGGGAATTGTCGACACGATCTTCAATGTCGAAAATTGCATGGATGGCGACAGAACCAGGTCGTCTAGAGCAACAGTAGCAGGGAGCTTGTCAACGGCGAGAGTAGAGGGAGCAGTGGAATCGATGGCCATAATCGCAGATGTGTCTTACGCTAAGGTTTAGCCTCAAGTTTCGAGAAAGAAATTTTTTAAGAATTGAGTTTTGGAGTGATAAATTAAACATGCAATGCAATTATTAATTATTTTTTTCAAATTTATTTCAATTTTATATAACGTTTAATGTTTTCATAAAATATTTAATTAAATCAGCAAAATATCAATTCGACATCCAGTCAGCATCCACTCACAATCCGGGCCCCTATCCGGTTTGTACCATTGTGGAACATAAATAATTTTAGTGCATGCAAACCACTATTTTGCATAGTCAATGTACGTTTGATCATCTAGTTTGATGCATTATACATGCTCTTAAGTGAGGACTACGGTTTTAAAATCATACTCTCAAAACAAAGAACAAGAATGAAATTGAAATGAACAGTTGAAACCGTCAATATTGGCTAGATGGTAAGAGAGTACCATACTAGGATTTGGTGGGACCATTGCCACCTTACACCCAATATTTTCTAATCCGTGTTTTAATTTTCATGCCCTAGCAGCATTTTACATCATGAGCCGTTTGGCGCCGGATTGGCCGAAAATAAGTAGTGGCGCGAACTCTAAAACACTTGCCGCGAAACGTTCCCGCGCAAAGCCACCCTCCATCGATCCATCACTCCCTCTATATAACCCCGTCTTCACTAACAATGTTTCTCAGAATCCCCATTTCGTCTACTTTCTGCCCTAAATCTAATTCCCCCCAAATTCTCAGCCATGGTGATTCCAGTCGGTCCAGGCAAGTTCTACGGCAGCAGCCTGCCGCGGCCACGCTACTTTACCAACGTGACGCTCAACGCCGAGCGCGTAGATCCGCCTCTTCCTGTCCTCGACCCGCTTCTCTCCTGGGCCAACGAGGCTCACTGGTCCATGGGCGGCCTCAGCTTCAAGCGCCTCCGCCTCCAGGGGAGGATCGAAGGCAACATCAACAAGCTCCGCGTCGAGCGCGAGAAGACCGCCAAGAAGCAACACCGGAGCGCTGTCGATGACGGCTTAGACTTCGACGAAGGAGAATTCGAGACCAAATCTGGGATCTCGAAGAAGAGGGCCACCTCGGTCTCTCCGCCGCCGGCCCCGATGGCGTCGAAGCGCAGGCGATTCATGGCTCTCTTGGAAGAAGAGGAAGAAGAAATTGAAGAGGAGGCAGTTGAGATCGTGAAGAAAGGTAATGGAAGTTCCGCGAATCGCAAGGACAGGAGAAAGCCGGTGAGGAAGCTCGGCGATGATTTCGACCGGGTTGCCTCGGAGAATTCGGCTGGGGAGAGTGAGAGGACCAATAGGTCTGTGCCATCGGAGGTCTCAACTCAAACGCGGACCCGCAGCCGGAAATCGGAGCCTGACAGTGTTGATGATATCGTGATAAAGGTGGTCCAAGAGGTGAAAGGCAAAACCCAGAAATCTGGAAAGAAGGGGAAGAGCAGTGTGGCCACTGATTCGTCTCCGGCGAGTTCAACCAGGTCTTCACCCAGATTGACCAAGCGTGGATCTACTTAGGTTTAGCCTATATCTATACTTAATTGCCCATTTTCTGTTGCTTTCTTATGGTTCATGTTCTCAGTATGCTATGCAGCTGAAAATGAAAAATTATAATAGCAATTTCTGTATAAACCCAGAGTTAATCCATTTCATTGTTTGTTATCTCAAGTTTGATCTCTGTTTCTGCAACGTTAATCCAAACCCAGAAAGTTTCAGTTGCAAAGTTCTCTTATTGGTCTTTGCCACAATCAATTTTGGTTTGGAGTTTTCAGAAGCCTTCACATTCAACAATGGCAGCAACGTATAGATCACATAAATCAATAGCCACAAAATACAAGGAAAGTTATGTTATTGAAAACATTCACCATTAAAAGTAAGAAAAAAAAACTTGTACTCAAGCAGTCATATAGTTACTCTATACTCATAACTCATCTGAGTGAGGCCTAACCTGAACTATATAATTACTCTGGAAAAAGAACTGAATCACAACTTCAGCACAACTTCAGCAACCTCAAACTCTCTTCTCTGATCAATCCAAACCATCAAAACAAAATTAAATACAACTCATTTATTATTTTTTGACAAGACTATTGTTTCTTTCCTAGTAAAGAAAAATCATTCTTTTTCCTGGCCCAACTCAATGTCTTTGTAGGCACAACCTTCTCAGATGTTCCTCTTGCAGAGTCAATCCATTGAGTTTTGCCAACCTGCAAGATTGTTGAGTGAGCTGATTGTATCCGGACGATCCTTTCCACGGGACAAATCCAAAATCATCATTGTACTCTTCCATTCCAGCAGCAAATAGCTGCCAGATCAAGGAGCCCGCAGCAGCCCGGCACTTCCTTGCAGACCGGTAGCAGATATCCAACACGGTCTTGTGAAACCTGTTTCTTTGAGAATAATCAAAGTTCTTGTTCAGGTTTGAATAACCAAATTCAGTGAATAAGACTGGTTTTCCCATGTCGTCCCCATCTTCGATATGAGAAAGCAGCCACTTAGCTGCAAATCTTACATTGCCCTCAAAATCTAGATCTTTAAACCTACAAAAACAAAAGTAAATATTTGAATCTGAGTCAAAAACAAGCAAAGTCACTACCATGAAATAGCCTTACCAGTGATCAGGGTAGACATGAACAGAAGCAAAATCAACATCCGGGATACTGGAGTCGCGGATGAAATCAGATCCAAGTTTGGATGCCCACTGTCCCGGGTTCACTGACAATCTTTTGGGGCTCTTAGTACCATAAAATCCTTCATGCCCCACTGTCACCAGATGTCTCTTGTCAATTGACTTCACAAAAGCCGACATTTCTTTTATCCAGTTCTGCAGTTCTTTGTATGAGTATTTTAGACAAACATCAATCCAAAAACAAAATGAACCCCCACCCGTTCTAATGTGTCATCAGGACTTAGTTTCAAACAAACAATCCAGGACACGCCAATTGCAAGAACAAATATTCTAAAAACTAGGAGTTGCAGCTTAAGATACAAGTGTATGTTGAGTTGCTTGTTAATATTCTCCCCTTGACTGATAACTACAATAACATAGAAATAAAACTTACATAGAGAGTGTCGCCTGAGGGATCGGACATGCAACGGGGCTCATTTATCAACTCCCATCCAAGGATGATAGGATCGTGTCTATATTCAATACCAGTTATAGTGTTCTTCCTTGTCAGCACGGTCTGAAAAAAAGAAGAGATAATATATCACATCTGCCAACTTAAATGATATCTCTTTTTCTAGTGTGAGCAGTAACATATGAATATAATGAGTAATGGGGACTACTATAAAAAAATCTTGGTAGTAATATCTTGATTAACCATAAGTCGGATGAGGCTTGGTTGATTCAAGAGAGGGTACTACCACAAATAAATTAATTGGCACCTATAAGTTGTTTAAAATGTTTACTGGACAAATTACAAAGTGTATGTTGAGTTGCTACTCTTCTTCTTATAGTTCCTTTTATTGGTGAATTTCAATCTTGACTGAGTATTGGTTTCTCAACCATTAAAGATGATTTGATAACTTCAAATATCCTTGCACCAAGTTCTCTATATACTGAAATTTCCCAACATGCCTAACAAAGATGTCAACAAACACTCCAAATAAGGTCAAACACAGTGCAAACTCCATAGTCATCGTATCTATCTGTGGTTTACACTTGTGAGGAAATTTCAATAAACATTGGTGTAGCCGTTTAATAAAATCATAGTACAATCTACTTTAGCTTTTTAATGAGTGATTAGTGGATGGAAATATTTGTGAAGAAGATAAATAGATATACCTTGACATAATTCTTATAATAGGTGCGGATGGATGAATCAAAGAAGAAGGAATCATTAGATGAGCTCAAACCAACGCCTTCTTTCCATGCCCAATTAACATACTGAGTCTTCCCACCATATGCCTGCAAGTTATTAACTAAAGCAAGAAGCAGTCTCACTCCAGATCGTCTTGCTTCTGCAACAACATGATCCAATGCCTGCCACACAAGAATGCAATAAGAAAATAGTCTATAACCCAAGGGCCAAGGCCTATCAATTCACAATATTGATATGCGGCATCAACTATCACAGAGAGAAGAGGGCCTAAAACAACTTGTGTGGCATTACACAACGCTTGTTTATTCTCACCAAGAGGAGCACATGAACCTTAAATCCACAACCTATATGCATGCCAAATTAATTGCGGTAGTGATAGTATCTTTGTTATGATTCACAATTCTCATAGGAGCAGATCATACTACACTGCCTGATGAACTGAAGGCCTCTTGAATACAACCGAAATTACAGGTACAAACAGAGATATTGAAGATAGGACAGTACCTTGAAGACTCTTTCATCAAAGTGGCCAGGGGAAATCTGGAGGGCATTGTAGCCACCGTCGTTGAAAGCCCAAGTTCTACAGACAGAAAGCCCCATCTTGGCACCAGCATGCAGCATAGAACTGACCCTAGGCTTCTTTTGGGGATCGGCAGCATGGTCCATCAACCAGTAAGAGTTCCATCCATTAACGTAGAAAGTGCTACCATCCAGGGTAAATTGACTCCCATTCCTCTGCACAAAGCTCACCTTCAGCTCCACACGACGAGACTCGAGCCTCAGGTCCCCCAGAGACATGTAAATGAAGGCTAAACAGGAGGCAAATCCAAGAGCTGGATAGAACAGCCCAGTAGTTGCCACCATTCTTCTCATATATGACCTCAAATCGATACACCCAACTCAAAACACCCTTCGTCTCTCTACCAACACAAACCCTCAAAATCACCAATCCCCAGATGAGATTGCGAAAATAAATAAAATCTCTGCAACACCCAGATCCCTCTATGTAATCAATGCCCCAAAGGAGTGATCTTTAACACAGACAAAGCTCCAAAATTTCTTCAATCGGGGCTCTCTATAATGAAATGCCCATATTAAAAAAATGCGACTTTATAACAGAGAAAGAGGTTTAGAAACAAATGAAAGTGAAAAGAAGAGATCTAAATGCAAATCATGACTAAGTGGGCATTTAATTGTCTTTTGGAGGGATGTCAAAAACAAAACCTGGGTAAAGGAGATGAATTTGGATCTGCAGAAGGTGAGAGATTGGTGGGTTTGTGGTGCAATTTTGGTACGAAGAGCCTCACTCACTGTTGATCATGAATTAGGTCTCATCCGTGGACTGTGAGAGAAGCCATTTTCAGAGTTTTTCTTCCCAAACAGGTATAATAAGTTAAAAAGATGGTTGAAAAAACATTTTCAACATACCATGGCCCGTTCCATAATAGATCTCTGCATATCTCTCTCCCTAAATCAGACAATTATTAATTAAATGAAGACATGGTCTCTATTGCACTTATTTTATATTTAATATATTTGATGGTAGACAAAAACCTTGTGATTTGTGTGTGCTTTAGAATTAAAAATGGAATGAAATGACTAAATTCTCGTGATTAGCAAACATTGAGTCACTTCCTTTCCATGTGACATGGTTAATTTTTGCTAAAATCTTTTTAGGTAATTGTATTGAATGGTTACCATTTTCATCCAAATTACATGCAATTAGTCCATTTTTTCCTCCAAAATATTGTTTTATTTCCCATTGATGGTTTGAATTGGTTCAAAGGTACATTAATTTAAACCCATATGTTTTGGTCTCATCTTGTCCTTATATTCTATAAGGAATGGGCAGATACTAAACCTTCAATGAGATTTATTCAGTTTTTAACATAAAAATGGTACTACATTAGATTTGTGGGATCAACCAACTTGCCCAATACAAGGAAAGAGGGAGCATTGTCTTGTGATCTCACTAGTACAATTGTCTTTCTATTGTTCCCTTCCTTTATTACGTACAACTTGATTCAAAGGGTATGTAAATCCTACTGTATTTTCCAAGTAGTGAAATTAATAACCAACCACTATTTTTTTAATCATGTGAAAAATGGTTTGATAAAAATATTTATATATTTTTTGGAACCGTAAACGTAACTAATATTATTCAAAAGTCGGTAATAAGAACACATAAAAGCATTGTGGGGAAGTAGCCTCCTTGTCACTCCCAGAAAAGAGAAGAACAAGCCGTCATGGTTAGGCAGTGAGTCGCTTTGTTCGATGTTCATTTAACAAAATCGAGTTGTATTACCTCGGGTTTTGTGAGAAGGGAAATACAGTCGTGAAGGACTAATCCTAATGGGGAGGAAGATCCTGTTTCCTATTAATGATGTCCACCATAACCCGGAGCCGCTTCGGACATAAGCCATCTTACGAGGTCGCCTCTCGAGTAATTGAAGCGCGTCCCGTATGGCACTGGCTTCAACCATGCTTGGTAATTGCACCTCAAAAGCCAATGTGGATCGGGCCTCCACCAACTATCTTGAGTCGTCCCTATGGATATATCTCGTCCCCACCTGCCCTGTGCTAGTAAAAAAGGCGTCATCAGTGTTGATTGCAAGCGTCCCGGGAGGTGGGTTCATCCATTGGGTAGCCGCACACAACAAGATCAAGCTAGGGCGAGCCTATAGGACCATGCGTCTAGTTTGTGCCTCTTTCCATCTTACATTAAGGAGAAAAGTCATGTGCCTTCCAAAGTTCCCAGAGAAGAAACCCACCGCCATACCTTAGGAGGGCGTGCTCAATGTCAAGACATCACGGAGCCAATCCACCATTCTATCTTTCTAGACTTGCCGCACGAGATCGTTGAGCCTCCAGAACTTAGCCGCTATTGGGCATGACACCAAAATATGAATCTCGGATTTGATACCCACCTGGCACATTTGGCATGAGTCCAACACATCCACCTGTTAGACCCGAAGGTGGGCTGCGACTTGAAGGCACCTCGCACACGTCCTCGATAGGAAATTCCAAACTTTTGGGATCACATCCAAGTCCCAAATCTTACCCTAAATATCGGACTGGGGAGCTTGGGTGTGACAAACATGCACGAGTAACCTGTAAGAACCGCCCATGGTCGACACCGGTCGAACCGGTGAAATTTGGGAAAAGTTGACTTTCTGTTGGAAAAGTCATCTGATCACTCCGGGAGTCATTTGGGACCTTTCTGGGACCCAAAAATCTTAGCCGTCGTTACAGTTAGCTTAATTGGGTCGTTTCCTTTCAAATGACTACTTTTGCGAAAAAGTCAAATCCGGGTCAAACTAGGTCGAATTAGGGGTCTTATCGAATTAGTTTAATTTGAGCTGAGATATTTTGGGTAGAGGTGGAAACCACATGGACACATGTCCATGGCGTCTTGGAGGAGAAGAAAGGGGTGGAAAAGGACCATTTAACCCTCTTTTTTTTGGGCATAAGAGGTAAGAGAGCAAGAGAGCAAGAGGGTCTTTTCTAGTTTAGGTTAAAGGCCACTTGGGCCAAAAATTCAGCACATTTTATGCCTTGGCCGAATTTCATAGAGAGGGAGAGAGAGTGAAAACACCATTGAAGGAGAAGGAGAAGAAGAGAAGAAAAGGGAGCTTCTCTACTTGATTTCTACACCAAAATCCTCATTTTCTTCCATTTTCTTCATCATCTATTCATTTCCCAAGGTAAACTCTCAATCAAATCTCGTTTTTATGAAGTTTGGGTTATGGGTTTGATGGAAAAAGCATGAACTAGGCTTATGTTTCTATGGGTTTGAGATTTTGATGTTTAAATGAATTGAATTGGGTAGAAAAATGGAGATTGATGATAGAAATCATTTGGGTTTTGTTTTTTTGATAAAACCCAACTTGGGTATTGAAGTATTGAGGTTTTTGGGGCTGTTTTGGAGGTTGTTGGATGTCAACAATGGAGTTTTGAGGGGTTGGATTCGTGGAGAAGAAGCTGGAGGAAGAAGAAGAGCGGATTTGTTCGGACCCGTCACGGATCTAAGACGGGAACCGTGACGGCACCCATCACGGTTCCGTGACAGTGCAAGTCACGGTTCCGTGACCCGAACCGTGACGGAGCCCGTCAAGGATCTGTGACCCGCTCCGTGATGGATCAGAAATGGATCTTTTTGAGTCCATTTTAGGTGTTTTCGAGTAATTAGGAAGGTTATCTTTAACCGAACATTTTTGGGGATTAAATTGGGTGTTTACTCCTTAAACCACCCTTGAATTATTATTGATTCTCGTATTACTTTATGATCTTAGACGTTGTTCCCGATCACGGCGGAGGAGGCTACTAGGCGACTCGTGGTTGCTCGTGTTGGATAGCGGTTGAGGTAGGGAAGAGTAGTAAATACTGTTTTAAATTATGGAATGTTACTAGAATGCATATAGGATATGAATAACCGGAATGATTGTAGAATCACATGTAGGATGTGAATAACTAGAGTAGTCGGTTAACATATGGAACCACTTGCGGGCCATGTCGTGCCTGTAGGTGTGAGACTTGTTGTGCTGTAGAATCACATGTGGCCAGGTCGTGCCGTAGGATTGTGTGCTGGTTGCGTTTGTGGTATGTTCCGTGGTTAATTTAAGGATCATGATATGCCATAAGAATGTGGTGAATGTTGGTATGAATTGTTATCTTGTGATATGATCGGGTGAATGATAGACCGATGTGGTGTGTTCGGTAAGATATGTCAGTATGATATGTTCGGTACGATATGTCCGGTATGGTATGTGTGGCGTGATTTATTCCCCGTGCTACGGGAAGATACCCGACCGACGGAGGATTCCGGTCCGGTATGTTATGAGTTTTACCCCGATACTGTGTGTCCGGGAAGACATCTAGACCGATGTTGTATTCCGGTATGATGTGTTTGTATGAGTTTCACCCCGATGTTGTGTGTCCGGGAAGACATCGAGACCGATGCTATATTGTGGTATAATGTGTGTATGAGTTTCACCCCGATGCTGTGAATTCGGGAAGACATCTAGACCGGTGCTGTATTCCGGTATGATGTGTTTGTTTCACCCCGATGCTGTGTCCGGGAAGATATCCAGACCGATGCTGTGTTCCGGTACGATATGTTGAGCCGTGCGGTGTAACCGGCGTATCATGGTATACCTACTTTATGTCTGTATGATATCGGGTTTGAGTGGCGTTCGTAGTTTGTGTCGCTACAGACAATTCCGTTGTATGTGTGTTTCTTATCTGGGATCTAGTGTCGATAATGGTGTTCTCCTGTTTTTTTTTGTTTGTGTTGTTGCCTTACTAGAATGCCATATTTGAACGGGTATCCGTGGTGACGGAGCGGGAGCTCATTCCCTTTACTGCTTTTTCCTACTGAGCGAAAGCTCATCCCCTGCATTACTGTTTCTTACAGGTCTTGAGCATGATCTGGTTTAGAGGACGGCTCGGAGCTCGGGAGCTTATCGAGAGTCCGGGTGTTATTTGCTTAGTAGAGACGTACTCCCTTTCGTTATACTAAACTTTGTTTTTATTTTGGATTTCGAGCGTTTGACTCGTGTTACCGGAGTTGTTTGATTTGGAACTAAATTCGGAGATTTAAGTCGTTTAAATTTACTTTTATTATTATTATTTTTAGTTCACGTCTCGAGTCCAGTCAAAACCGGATTTGGGGCGTGACATAACCTGTAGGCTAAACACATCGAGAAATGTCGCATTGATTCCCTCACCCAATACCACAAGTCCGAGTGAGATGAAGTGTTGGGGACGATAGTATGACTTTAACGTCCCGTTCATTGAAGATATCCCTGATGAACTCCTCGTTCCAGAGCCGAGTCCTTGATGTCATAAGAACTAACATGACGATGCTCCAACGGATCCCCCATACGAGGAGATCCAGTGGTCAAACCCCGTCAGCCAAGGGTGGAGCAACACAGACGTAGTGGTTCCAGGCCCAACCGATTTTTTTATGCCTTGCTTTATAAGGTCTTGGGCCGACATATTTCTCTGCCAGATAAAAATCTAATTATAACCCTTCTTCGCCTCCAATGCTGACGAGTCTGGGAAATATTTGGCCTTCATAGCCCTTGCAACAAGACTGGCTGGTTCCCTCCGTCAAAAGTTTCCACAACTGTTTACCCAACAAAGTCGTGTTAAAATCTGACAAATTATGAGCCCAACCCTCCATCCTTATTCGGGCGGGACATGAACGATCAAGATTGCTAAATAATCGGGTTATCACTACCTCCCGACGACCGTTAGTAGAACGTAGGCAAAACTACATTGATCTTGTCCATTAGTTCTTGTAGGAGACACATAACACTCATGGCATAGCTAGGAATCGACTGTAGGACTGATTTCTCCATCACCCCATTGAGTATCTTACCATTTCACCCGTTGATCTTTCGAAGGATGCGATCGAGGATGTACTGCAGCCTTCGTTTTCTGCTTCGGTTCATCTAACTAGGTACTCCAAGATAGGGTGAGGGCACGACGAGCTTCGGGATCCCCAAGAGGCGGACTCTCTCTACTCTCGTATCCAAATGATTGTCAGTACTAAAGAAAAAAATACTACTTCTCGATGTTCGCTATCTACCCCGAGGCTTCCTCCATAGTCCGGAGATAGTTCTTGATTCTGCCCATTTCCAGAATAAGTCACTTTTCAGTAGACCTAACAGTCATTCGCAAAAAAGACATAGGATAGAGCAGAGCAATAAGAGTTGTCTTGACCCCATACACCAGGCTCTACCGCTTTGTTGATTTAAGCAGGCGAGCGAGCCCTTCCATATAAAAAAGAAACAAATACGGTTATCTGGGATTTCCCTGCCTGATGCTTCACTCGGGGCGAACAAACCCAGTCTGGCGTACCCCTACAACCAAATTATAGGTCACAGAAGAAGTGCAGGTGCGTAGAAGGTCAATCCACACATCATAGAACCCGAAAGCTTTAATCACACCCACATAAAATGGCTATTCGAACATGTTGAATTTTAGTTCCACCCAGCCTTCCCTCACTTGACGCTTGAATTTCATGTAATGGAGAGTCTCAAGCGACAAGATGATATTGATATTGTCTTGGATAAATCATCTTGGACTGGGATACAATACCATCCAGAAGAGGTTTGAGATGATTGGCGGCCACCTTAAACACGATCTTGAACAACATATTGCACAGGGTCTTGAACAACATATGAAGAAGATCCTTTAGGCTCCTATCATCGAGGGTGGACATGACACCCCCCCCCCCCCCCAAAGGAAAAGGTTATATATTTTTTGGTACCCAAATGTTTCATTCACGAACGATTTGGTACCCTTATGTTAAATGACCGTTTTACCATTTACTATCTCAATTGACTTTTGAGTTAAGAGAAACAGATCATTATACCCTCAATTTTAAATTTAATTTCATTAACATTTTAATTAATTATTAATAATATCATTAATTCTTTACTATTTCCTTAATTTATATTTTACTTTTTCTTTAATTATTAATAACATTTATTTACTTTTTATTTAATTGAAAATAAAATAAAATAAATAAAATCATAATTTTATTTTTAATTATATTTATTTATTTATTATTGATTTTCAGAATTTTGTTAAAAAAATTATTATTATTTCTTTTTTCCATTTCCTTTTTTCTTACTGTTTTCCTCTTTTCCAAAAAATAAATAAAATAAAATTAGTTTATTAGAACCAATTCATTCGTGAAAATCAAATCAGATGTTTGATGAATTCTAGCTCAGGTCAATCAGAACTTAGACAAACAAAACAATTTGTCAAATAAAATCAGACAAACAAACACACTTTAATCAATCGATTCCAGTAGATTTTACAGAACTGTATCAAAATTGGAACTTTGATGAACTCGAGCACGACGAGTAGATCTGGATGCGGAGACCGTGGGCTTGACCGGAGAAATCGCGAAGAGGAGGTGACGATATGAAATCGAAGAAGAGGGGATGAAACCTGTCTGGGGAAGAGGGGATGAAATCGAAGAAGAGGGATTTTCCAGTCAGACCTCGCAGAGCCATCCCTCGTCGGAGAATCTGGGCTCGAACTCGAGGTTCACCTGTGGTCTCACCGCTGTCTCTAGGACATCGCTGCCCCTAGTCGTGGCCTTCTAAACGAAGAAGCTTCGGAGACGAAGGTCTCCCCGCCGATCTGAAATAGAGAGAAAAGGATCTGGACTTCGGCGGCGATGTAGACGAAGACGAGCTCAACCCCGATTTGCCTCTCCGTGGACGCCCCTTCGCAACTGTGAAAGTCCTCATCGTGGAAGCCCATGTTGGGTCTCGAGGCAGGGTTGGAGATGAACCAACTCGCAGCGGAAAATCAATAAAAACCAAGAGACGATTAAAACCATGAAACAACTAACAAAGAATGGATTCACAAGAGAAAAATTCAGCACTATCTCTTACCAAAACAAGAACACCGGGTAACGAATGATTGGCTTGAGTCTCCAAGACGCCTACGTATCCACATGGGAATCAAAGCCACGTAGTTCTTCTCTTTGAGGACTCAAGAACACAAAAATGGAGGAGGAAACTAGCCAAACCCGAAATGGCCATGGAAGAGGGAGAGAAAATGTGTTTCCTATTCTTGTCTTGTGTTTGTTATGTTGAAAAAAGATGAATTAAACATAACAAAACCCATACTTGTCCAACTAAAGGCATGAGACAAGTATGGTGTCAAGTAAGGTGTAAATAGGACAAAGTATGGCAAGACAAGATTGGGTTAGGTGGTGAATCACCAACACCTTAATCCTTGTCTTGCTTACTTAGTACTAATTAATCAAGACTTGATTAATTAGTTCTATGGGCCTTGGTTGCATGGGCCTTTCATGGGCCTCTTGGAACATGGCCCGTGGCCATTTCTAACGAGGTCCCGTGATTCGCTCATCGCCTCCAAGCCTTCCATACCGGAAATGTCCAACATTATCCGACACGATCAATCCCAAGACTCCAAGCCTTGTCTCGATCCGTAAAGTCCTATTCACGTACGGGCACATGACCCAAAACCCAGTTTTGGTCATGTCCCGAGACAACTCCCTTTTGGCCATTCTCCATAAATGTGTCAATGAGTTTCATCCTCCGGTGTGACCCTTAGGTTTATGCATGTCAATAGATCAACGTAAAATCCCATTTTACTTGATCCTATTTAAGTGGCAACTAACGAGACTTTAGTATTGCCTGACACTACATAACGAATCGACCCTGTCGATTCTAACCTTTCCGTCGTCCCTGTCATTATCCTTTTATCTCCGATATCCTGATTGAGATAAGGCATAGAGCCGTCATCCTTATTATTCTCAATCACCGTTCCTTGATATGTGAGATGACTGAAGATATGATACCCAGTATCATGTGCATGGCCATGCTATTCTTCCAGTCACTCTCGATCAAGTGGCCGAGAACCGATATCTTTCCCATACCTTAGTATGAGGGATAAATCCCTTAGCCGTCTTTCGTGTCACTCATGTAGCCCGTCCCCAAGCCAATCCTGGCCGTTATGGAAGCCCTGTTACGGACAACGTTAGGCTCAGGTCAAACTCAGTTGTTGACTACATAGCGATCACAAAGACTCCTTGGTCTAAGGATACATGACAAGCTACAACACTGAATATGTTCATGACTTAATCTATGGCACATATTCAGGGCGGGTCGTCCAATATCATGTCCCACATGATATCTATGATCAGACTCCGGAATCCCATTCCAATGACTAACAGAACGTAAGTCATAAAGAGCCATCTTTCATACTAGTCGCTTCTAGTGAAGCTTTGTTGACTAGGGACCCATCGAGTGTGATCTATCTCGATCTATGGTTCTATTCGCATGGTGGGCATAGATCAGAGCACACATCGATATATTACTCCAACACATAAGTAATATAAAGCCGCTTTAATTTTATTGCTAACGATGATATATACATTTGGACATTTAGGATTGAACTACGGGCACTAAGACTAACAGCCCATTCTCCGGCTCCAGATCTGGGTCTCGATGGCGTGTTCTGGTCGAGCTTTCTCCGATGTGTTTTTGTAGAGATGAATATGAAAAGACGCAAGAGACAATTGTTGTGAGAGAGAGACAAATGATTATACCGTTGAGACTGAGAGAATTTATTTTATGTTTAGATTAATGTTAAGTAGGTTGTATTAGATTAATTAAAAAAATTAGTTTTTAATTCTTATTCTTTTATATTTTAATATATTTTTATAACTTTTAATTGTTATTTGATTATTTTATTGTATTATAACTAAGGGTATAATGGTAATTTCTCCACACAATTCAGAGGGTCAAACTAAGAAAGGGTAAAATTGTCATTTCACACCCCACTTAACTGCACATGGGGTCACATGACTAACTTATTTAGAATACTCCGTTACTTTTCTAACAGAATGGCTCAAAATGTTCGTGGACAGAACATTTGGGTACCAAATTGGAATAAAAATTCATATAGGTACCAAATCGTTTTTGGACGAAACATTTGGGTACCAAAAAGTATATACCCCCCCCCCCAAAAAAAAAGACATGTCTGACACAATTACTCATGGCCTCCCCAATAGTGGACCAATACTTTTCGTAAAATAATAGGTTGAAGTCGTCGGACCCGATGACTTGTTGGGTGTTGGTTTTAGGCCCTAGGACAATCTTGATCTTAAACGCCATTATCATTTCATTAATACATTGACACTATTTTTATCATTTATGAAATGTTAATAACGTGAATAATCGACTATTTCTAAGATCATCAAGTAAATGACTTGATAGTAAAACTCTTAGAAGAAAAAAAGTATTATTCTAATGATCGCTGGTCTTATCGATATACTAAGACTAGTCAGATGTTGACTGATGATCACGTTTTACTGATCATTCATATTGGATATGAAGTAAAATCATAAATGTTATTTGGGGAAATTGAATTGGACGACCCACTGTGAGAATACTACATAGGAACGATCATGAGTATTTCTCAGTACCGTAATATGGCTTAAGTTTGTTTACCTTATAGTCATCATGGTTTCTACATAGATGGTTGTGTGTCTTGACACAGTTCAACATTGTCTTAACGGGGAAACAATAAATATTGGTGTGGGATACATAAATGTCTATGTGAGGAATGTGGTTGAATGATAAGGGATTTGTCCCTCGTATAAATATGAGACATATATCGTTTGGGCCCCTTGATAAGTGAGACTGCGGGAATGCATGGGCATGCGAATTGATAATGAGTTTTCACAATGGCAGTCTAGTTAAGATCAAGAAACAACGATCGAATAAAATAAGGGTGACGACCCTATGCCTTATTCGATTTAGATATTTATGACAAATGAATTAAGATATTAGCGGTAAAAGGTTAAGTCGGATTGACGATCATTATACATGTTTGGGTGGTCATAATGCCTTGCTAGAGGCCAACTATGACATGTAGACGAAATGAGGATTTCGGGCTCACCGCCAAATATTGTATGAGCCTACAGGGCCGCAAACAACGACAAGTCCAAAATCGAATTGGACTTTGGAAGTCCATTAAGTGAATAAAATAATATTATATTTGCTATAATATTTAATTATTCATTACTCATTTTTTAATTCATAATATACTAAGATTATGTTAGGCAATTGATATGCAAAAATAACTCTTGAATTTCAAAAATTCAAAAAGGGTATTTTTGCATGTCCACTACTCCTAGAATGACTCCACTTGTCAAATTTGAAAGTCCATGCGTTGGCTTTTTTGAAATAAGATAGTATGGTCATTTTTGGGAATAGTAAGCATGCAAATCAAGTGAAAATAGTTCTCAAGGTAGAGAAGAGAAAAACGAGAGAGAAGAAAGAAGAGTTCTTCATTTTGTGCTAACACACAAACGATTTCGGGAATGCTTGTTGGTGTGGATACCGGTAGAGGACGAATTCTTTTGAAGACGTCTCAACATCGTCAAGCAGTAGAAACGTTCTTGGTCCCCGTCTCGAACCAGGCTCAAAACCGAGAGGTAATCTCCTTAAATTTTTGTTTATCAGTTTACTCGGAATTACATGTATCTAGAGGCTATTCTAGGGATTTTTTTAATTTCTACTGCATTTTCTCACCCTAGAATTCCTACATTGGGGCCATTGCAAATATCGCCTCCCTAACCTCCCATTACAAGACTGGAGGCATGATGGCCTCATTTTGAGCCGTCATGATCTGTTGAGTAACCTCCGGTAGCCAAGAAGACCCACTCCCCACCGACTGGCGAGACAAGGCTTCGTAGAAAGAATGGATGTGGTCACTCAAACTTGTTTCCCAAGTTAGAACCGAGCCATCAACGTCCTTGAGCTTTGTGATGTAGTTAGTCCGACGTTGATAAGAGGCCAAACCATGGAAGAACTTGGTGTTGCGATCCCCATCGACCAACCAATGTTGTCTGGCTCGCTGACACTAGAACTCTATCTTCCGATCGAACGCATCGTCAAATAGTACCTGCAACGCCCTATGTCACGAATGCTCGACCGATCCCCTTTGTCGTTAAGGAGAAGAATATCCTACTTGTAGATTTGATATTTTAGATCAGTTCGTTGTAAATATTATGTCCCTAATCATCCAGGGCCGACCCTATTTCCGTTGTTTTGTTAAGGACCCTCTTGTCCCCCATCGGATCCCAAACCAACTAGATCATATGTCCACAACGCGGGTTCTCCGACCATACATTTTTAAAACATAAATATATTTTGGCTCGACGTGCAACTCGGTGATCCGTAATAAGGAGGATAGGGAGATGGTCAGACGTAGAATTGCCCACATTGTCCAGGTGAACTATCCGTTAAACCTCCTGAAGTGACTTGTAAATGAGGGTCCTGTCCAACCGAACTTCCATTTCAGTACTTGGTTCACTTCCGTTGAGCCATGTGTGCTCATACACTTACAAAGTAAGGTCATGTAAGTTTAGCTCCTCGACCACATCCCGAAAGGTCGTGATCAGACCCTCCAGATAAGGGTAACCCCCCGCTTTTCTCTCTGGTGCAAGATATCGTTAAAATCCCCTGTATATCCTACTTTTCCTCACACCCATCACAAGACTCGCGAGCGAATGGAGAAGATCGCAAGTCTTTCAACAATTCTCCCGTCGGGCCTCCCCATAACATCCTTTAAGACAAAATTCCTCCACTATATCCCCTAAAATTCGAGCATGAATGTGTTGATTTCCATTCCCTAGGATAGTGACCTTCATTTCTTCCGTCTACAACATCATAAGACCACGTTGATACCTTTCAAACACAACCACACAACCCTTTAGTATAGGAGCTGCAACTTCAAAGTACATAGTCAATTCACTGGTGCAAACGTCCTACATAGGAAAACGACGCGTAGATTTTGGCGACCCACAACGCCGTTTAGGTATTTGGTTGTCGTCGATTTACCCAACCCGCCGCAATTCCACGCCAAGATACGCATCCTAGAGTTCCACCTTCAATATTACATGATCTCGTACTCATCGGCCCCTAAAACTGGGACCCAAATGAACCACAAAAATCAAAACAGAAAGAAAAAGGTTGCGTCTCACCTTTCATTCGGATCTCCGAGAGTAGAAGATCCTCTTATCGTTGTCTGGATCATGCCTCCGGCTCCGGATCACCACTACCCGATCTACTCTCCTACTCCCCAACCAGCCACGTGCACCACCGCCCTTACCCCTCAAAGCAGAGGAGCCCTCGAACCAACGGAGAGATATTAATTCTCGATCGTCCCCGTACTTCCTTCCTTCACCCGGAACCCCCAACAGGCCTCAGATCTTGTCTTCTTCCCTACCGCATGCAACTCCATCCATCACCACAATCCCTCGTGCATTCCCCGTTGCTGATAGCGATGGTTCACCATCTAGGCCGATAGAGAACCCTAGGTCTCCATAGGGGCGCTCCCATTAATCAATTTTAAATTATTTAAATTATGATAATTTTATTTTGACATACATGATTACAATATAAATATTATCATAAATATGGATATAATTTCTTCTTTTTTTGAGTAAATACGAGGAATATTATAACTGTGAAATGTTTACATCTGGCAAACATATCAGTACAGAAATTAAAAGTACCAACAAAACATAAAATAAAAGTGCTCTTGTAGAATCAGTTGGTGTTTGGAGGGTAGTACAGCGACAGCGTCCAAAGATCACTGATGCAGCGGCTCCAAACGAGGTTTCAATGACCGAGCAGGCCCATTGTATCTTCTCATAGTGGTGGACTGAGTATCCCCGCAGGTTATCAGCGTGCACCGTCCTCCCTTGATTGATAGAGGTAGAGCTCCAAAGCGCGAGATTGTTGACCCTTGAGCTGGTAGGGGAACCTTGAGTCGGTTCTTGATGGTACCACTATTATCCTACATCCAGGGGGACGGTATAACCAAATTCCCTCCCCCCTGGACCATCTCACACTCATTCCTTGAGGCGAGGGTGCTTATTGCCCCCCCCCCCCCCCCCCCCCCGTTGTATAAGAAGCGTCGTCTGATCGAGTCCTCGTCCTCCTCCTCATCTCTGACCATCCTTTTCATTCTTGCTGACACTAACAAAGGCTCCCCTTGCTGCTCCGATCGGCCATCCCGAGGCCCCTGTCGATGTATGAAAGGTCGAGTCATCCGAGGTCGAGACTCCACCTCCTCTACCCGTCTTCCCCAATTGATCTCCTTCCGAGGGGCCACCGGGGCAAATAGTCGAGTTGGTGCCCCCGACGCACCCCCAAGTAGGCCCAGTTTGTCCTTGGGATAGGTTTCCCAAGCTTAGCTTTCAACAATGCAAATCGTGGATCAGCCGGGGAACTCATAGATGGGCCCTTCTTTCCCCGCTTTCTGGGCATGCCGGAAAGAGGTGGTCGGCACATCTGCATCCATAAAAGTGGTTTGAAAAAACTCATAAGACACATGCAACAGTGTACGTACCTGATCTTCCGAGAGGCGGAACCATACTTCTCGTTGCAGGGGAACCCGCACATCGACCCTTATATGAATTCGCATGAAGTCCCCCCCCCAGCACATGCCATACTTATCGGTGTCCGCCACTTGAAAAACACCCAAAGTATTCCCAATCCGAAATGCCACATTTCTAGTACATGCCCCCATTGGAAAATTGGACACCCTTGTCCAGACAGAGAAGTGGTTAAAGTGCATGTCCCCTGGACGCATGTACGCTCTAATATCCATGAAAATGACAATCCCAGAAGGCCCAAGGTTCCCTAGCTAGCACTCTCTTTCGTTCTTTGGCTGTCTTAAAGAAGAAATCCACCACCCCATCTTTCAGAGACCTTGCCTCCACGTTCCGCATCCCCCACAGATCTTCCATGCAATCCATCATTGTTCTCCAGTACAAGGTACGTGTAGTGAGTACCCTTGTCGCTAAAGTAAAGGCAAAATTTGGTCCTCCCTCTTCTATTTCTTCCGGTGACACTATCACCTCCTTGATTTGAAGTGACCTAATCTGATTGCCAATATCTCCCATACCCGAAGTAGTGCCCTTACCTTGAGTAACTGGATGTAGGATAGAACGAGTCGGGTTTGAAAACCGACCCGGTTGGATCCCGGTCTGAGCCGGGTCTGGATGAGCTCCTAGCCAGACCCGGGTGCCTGTTCTACCCGATACCCCGACCCGTCCCCCCGTTAGGCCCAAAGAACCCGCTCTGTTAGTAGGCCTTCTCGGCCCGTGACGTCCGACCCTATGACCTGATCCCGTACCCTTCTTCCCTTGACCCATCGGCCCAGCCCGGTGTCCAAACTCCTCCAATCCTCTTGGGCCAGCCCTTGACCCATTCCAAGACCGCCGTGCATCCGCTAGTAGGCCCGACGCCACCGACCTAGATGGCCTGTTTGCCTCAGGAGCCCTAGGAGGCTCTTTACCAGGTCGTCGTCTCCAAGTGGTCGGCCCCGTCTCCAGCGACTTCTGCCAGATTGGTTGCTGAGTGAATATGTCCTCCCCCTCAGCCGCCGCCTCCATATGCCGTGTCATGATAGTCCCCCACCGGAAGCCTTTTGGCGGCGAGTCTAGCCTCTCCAGTTCCGCCCACAGCCTCACTACCCCGGCCTGACGGGGTCGCGGCCCTATCGTCGGTGTCTGCCTCAACGGTCCCCTTCTAGACGCCACGAGATGCTCGATAGGACGTTGCGCCGAGCCTCACAGCATCTCTGGTTGCTCACACACCTCCCGAACAACAGCGAAGCGCATCTAGCTGCTCTCCAACGATGGTTCCTCCTTCTCCTCCTCCTCCGCCCTCGGTGATCCAGATCGGGATAGGTTATGTACTGGGGAGATGGACACCACCAGCGAACCGATGCTCTCCTCCTCTATCGGCTCCTCTTCCTCCTCCTCCGTCGCCCTCGGCAATCCAGATCGAGACAAAATACGAGACGGACATATGGGCACCACCGGTGATCCGATGTACTCCTGTTCCGCCTCCACCAAGGGCTCTGTCGGCTCCCATAGTAGCTCGACGTCGAAACCCCGCTCACTTCTTGATAGTCGGCCGATCGAGATCGTTATGTGCACTGATCAAACTTTCGTAAAACCGTCTGGTTCTCCAATGTTTAAGAGAGAAGCAACAGGCTACGTGTAGTGTATATAATTTCTTTATTGATTAGTTGGATTCAATAAGATATTTTTAAATCAATGATGATCACCTATATATATATATGAATTAAAACAACAATCACAAATTTATCATGTGGTTTCTGTCGCTTCAATTATAACTTTTGATTTAGTTATAAAGGAGCGTACTGTGGATTGAAAGATTATATGATAGAACTCATTCATCGCCCAAAAAAGCTTTATCAAGCTTATTTTAATGGTGAATGGGTTCGTTTGAGGATGCTTTCCTCAAAGAGAAAGCAAAGGTTCCAAAAGCCACCGACACCAAAGACTCCGGGCTCTACTGTAAGCTTCCAAGTATGAAACGGTAAAAAGACAATGAAACTGTTTCTTTAATAAATTCGAAAAGACAAGGTTAATTAGTTGAGGACTCGACCTTTGCATTATTGTTCGTGTCGGCAGCTAGATGACGGAAGAAAAGCTCTTGTCTGAAGTAAAAACAAGCTGTAATAATAAGCCCAATAGTCTTCTTCAAAAATACATAAGCCCAATAGTTCATATATGTGTGCTTATAATGATCCCCTAATATGAGCCCGTGAGGAGGTTTGAATCGCAACCCAATGACCCATAATAAGATTTTAGGAAAATTTTACAAACATGTCCTAAAGTGAAGGTGTACATCGAAATGTTGTTATCGGGTTAAGAACATGTGTAACGTTTCAGTTTTTAGGTTTCGATTTTAATATTTTTTTTTACTAAAAAGGTGCAGCTTCATTAAATAGAATTCAAACGGCAATAGAATTGTATCAAGAAAACCTCTGACCATAATAAAAAAGTTATTACATGATATTGAGCCTCGTAGGTCTGTCTACACATATCTCTGAGACAAATGAACCGACACATGTGGTTTTTGAAAAACCATAAAGGCCAACTGAAACGAAAAAGAAATTACAACGAAACCGATGACTGCTGCTCAAGGTAGTGTATAGATGTTGCATACTCTGTAGAGTGTGATCGAACCTGTTGTCATCATCTTCAAAGGAGGCAAAGCTCTTCCTAGGGACCCCTTCTAAGATCAGTCCTCAGAGCACTGGGCTCCTTTCATTCCTCCATGCGGGCTGTTTTCCCGCTCGGTCTTGATCATCTCGGGGTTCCCCAACGGAACCCCGTTTCACTCCTCCACCTCCTGCTCCACAACTAGTCTCAACTTCAGGTCCAATCTATCTCTGTGCCCAGGCAGGTGTGGGGGATTGGCTCTACTACTCCTGGAGGGTTGGCCGATCACCAAGTTCTTCCAACCCGGATCATCCGACTGGGTCTGGGAGAAGCTCCGAGGGCTCACACCTTGAGGTGCAGTAGCCGAGGATACTATCGCCCCCTACCGCGAGATAAGGGACCATGCGGTGCAGAAGTCGAGGACACCGGTCAGAGGGATATTTGACCATCCCAATCCTTTGTATATGTCTTAGGTTGGAGGTCCCTATGATATTCCAAGATGGAGGAGTCGAACATGGGAGTAGCTACCATCTCCCGATCACATTCAGCCACCATGTGACCAATCATACCACAATTAAAACAAAACACAAGGAGTTTTGTATACATAAGAGTGAAACAAACCAGATCGGGAAATTCCCAAAATCGAGGCAGAATCTGACGACGAAGAGAGCGTTCCACAACGTGCCAAAATATGACCTTCATTGTACCTCCCCAGTAGATGCCCCATTGTTCACATGGGACCTCGACACACAATCCTAGTGTCACGCCCCAAATCCGGTTTTGACCGGACTCGAGACGTGACCTAAAACAAACGAGGTAAAAGTAATAAAATTGTAATAAATTCCTTTATAACTGAAAACGAGTCCAAAGTATTTCTCAATAATCCAAAAAAAATGTCAAACTTGATAAGTAACATAAGGTAAATAAAGTTCAACAATGTGGACCAACACATCTCTAATACAATCCTCAAGACATCCGGAAGCTCCCGAGCCTCGAATTCCCCCAAATCTCAAGCATACATGTACACACTATAAATAAACAAATAGGGGTGAGCTTACGCTCAGTAGGGAAAATCGTAAATGACCTTAGTCTCCAAGTTTAATATTAAAACTGTTTTAATTCGATGTCACAAAAGTATTTAAAACCCTTAGACCAAACAATGCAATAAACAAATAAGAAGTAACAATATTAATAGTGCATTCTCAAGGATAACGATAACTTCCCAGAGAATAGATGGAGAACATTATAATAAAATAGAAACCCATCACACTAGGAACAAGTAAATACTATTAATCAAAGAAATGTTATGGAATCCGTTGTGATGAAATAACATCGCTTCTTCAAAGATGACAGTAACTTAAAAGAAGTTCATAATAAATACTTTAACGGATCAATAATAGTAAAAATGGGAATAATCAATATCTTGCCAACCACTCGCTTTCTCAAGCCTCCGATCCATGGATAGATTCTGGAATCACATCGGTTCCCACATTCTGATCCACCAGAGTATCCATATCATATCAGATTTTCCCTCGGTCCAGAGGAAGCACATGCGTCGGGGCACCGGAAACAATCCCAAATGGGCGCTTATCATCGGGATTCCCAGAAATGCCTCCAAAGGACCATATGTCATAGGGAACCAAGGTAGTACTCCACTGGGACGCACATCCTTGGGTGTAACCTTAGTAACCATCTCTCAAGAAGTAACCCAAATAATATCCCGCAGGATCTGCTCATAATCAATCTATATATCTCGCAGGATCTGCCAATAATCAATAATATCCCGCAGGATCTGCCAATAATCAATAAATATCCCGCAGGATCTGCTCATAATCAATCTATATATCCCGCAGGATCTGCCAATAATCAACTCTCGTAATATCCAATAACCAATGCCCTCAGACTCCAATACTCAGTCCATATCTCATTGTATCTGTCCAACTCCAACCACCACAACGGCACCGGATTACCCCCACCCCCCCCCCCCCCCCCCCCGGTGTAGTACCGAAACAAACAACCACCAAGCAAACAAACAAACAGCATACATTTCAAGGATAAGAATAAAGGAACAAGCATTAACAAACAAGAATAAGGAAAGCATACACTAATACGTCCATCGACCAACTCTCATCGAATCACACTCTCATCACAATACACCAAAGACATTCCCTTAATCCTCAATCTCAGAATTTACACACGTTCATCAATACAAAGACATCCAATACACTCCACACTTACCGTATGCTTACCTGTCACGAACCAGCGGTACATCGATCACCTGATTGTACCCCGTGGCACAACCAGTCATACTCGATCATCCGTTCAATCAACAGTTATATCAATGCACACACTCAATCAACCAAGTACACATTCAACCAATCAATCCTCAAGTGAACGAACAATTTAGCATTCAATCATACAAGCTAATCTAGTTTCATTAGCAACCAAGCATGTGAACCTAGCACACAACTAATCTGAGAGCTCTTCACAACCTCTCTACCAGTAAAAAAATTTCTCAAGTATTGAAAGCACACTTCACTAATTGTCATCATCCTAAGCATGCATACTAGACTCATCCATTTATTAGTAATTGAAATATGATTATTCTAGTTATTCGCATCCTATAGGCAATTCTAGGACCTTTCCGATTTTATTATCCTAATCATGCATACTAAGCGTTAAATAAGAAATTAAGACTTTCCCTACCTCTTGGTAAAACCTCTAAAAAACTCTGTTGACAACTAGGTGGTCACCACTCCGTCCTTCACACGGGTTCCGGCGTGATTCTTCGTTCTTCAAGCTCTAGTCCAAGCCCTTCCTTCCTTCCTTGCTCGGTACTACGGTCTTGGATCACCATAAGGCCAAAGTTAACAACTCAACGGTGTTCTTAACCAAAAAAAAATACAGAACAACACCCAAATTATGGAAACAAGGTTTGAAGAAATGATTTAAGAATCGAAAAGGGCTAAAAGGAAGGGTTTTGGGTTCTGGGGGTCTGATCCGGAATGTGACCCATTCCATGCCACTCGGAGGGCCGGAATGTGGCACGTTCCGTGCCACTCAGAGGGCCGGAATGTGACACTCACCATATCTCGTTCCGTATCAAACCTGACCAGTTCCTTCCCCTTTCTTCCCCAACTCGAGTTTCACGAAAATCACCATAAAAACCCCATTTCCAAGTCCTCTCAACTCCAAAATGTTCATCCAATAGTTACCCAACACAACACCCTCAATGGGTTCATCAAAACTTCAACAAAAACACAATCCAAGCATCCTACTTCACTACTTCTTCTCCAAGTAACCACTAAAAAGCTAGTTCTTCAACTTCAAGCCAAAAACCCATAGATTGAAAGTGGATGGAATGAGAAGATTAGAGCATCCATACCTTGAGGATGTGTAGGAGATGAAGCTAACAAGCTTGGGAGGGAGAAATGGTGGAAAGATGAGCCAAAAATCTCTTCTTTGCTCTCTTTCTTCTTGCTCAAGCCAAGAGTTCTTCTCTCCCTTAGAAATTCTCTGCAGCAAATGTGAGGTGAAGTGCTGAATTTGTGACTCACAAAATGCCTTAAATGACCAATTTTCCAAATGACCAAAAGCCCCTTGCTAGTCTTATCTTTTTTGAGCATTTAGGGAGGGTCAAGTGGTCATTTCCACTCCTTTTCTTCTCATCCAAGCCTCCAATGCCATGTGGCATTGTGGGAGCCACTTTAAATTAATGAAATTACAGCAGTCCAATTTTAGTCGTGAAAGTCGATATAAAGTCCGAGTTTGACCAGAAATTGATTGTTACAAAATTACAGTCAAACTGTAGGAAATGACCCAACTAAGCTAACTGTGATGACGGCTAAGCTTCTTGGGCCCCGGAAATGTCCCGAATGACTTCTTGAGTCTTCGGTTGACTTTTCCGGCCAAAAGTCAAACTTCGTCCAAGGTCACCGGTTCGACCGGAGTCGATCGGGGGTAGGGATGGCAAAAAAACCCAAACCCGACGGGTACCCGATGTTCCCGACCCGTTCGGGGCAGGTTCGGGGTGGGTATTTATTGGTTCGGGGCGGGGCAAAACCCGGTCAACGGGTATTTGACCGGGGTCGGGGCGGGGACGGGTTTGGCACTTCTCGCCCCGAACCCGCCCCGATATTAGTACTATACATTCAATTATACCAATTTTCATATATTGACAAGTGGTCTGGTGGTAGTAGCTAACCTCTAACACTAGGATGAACCTAGGTTCGAGTCTCACGTCTTGTATGTTTTAATTTCATTTTTATTCAAATCACAAAAATAGAAGCAACGAGTGAGACTCGAAACTAAGACCTCCATTAGATTAATGGGACACCCAACCGCTAGGCCACCATACGGTTTATCACTTTGTTTCTCTTTATCTATTAATATATGAGTTTTTCAGTATATTTAAAATAGAAACTAAAGGTACCACATCGCCCAAATTTCAAAATATGGCAAATTAACTTCCCTATATAATGAAGTTTCTTATCTACAATACAACAAAACTCGTTCCATAAATCTTATTTTTGGTTTAACAGAGTTTAACTTTTGAGTATAAATAAATTAAGTCCATTTTAAATGTACTTAATATTTATTATAGTTTAAAAAATTTATTTTATTTTTATTTTTGTTTTGTGGTAGAAATATACGGGGCGGGTCGGGGAATCCCCGACCCGAGCGGGTCACCTTCGGGTCGGGGCGATGTCGGGTCAAGGTCGGGTGCGGGCGGGTAAGGGTTTAGGGGTCATATGTTCGGGTCGGGTTCGGGTATTACTAAACCCGCCCCAAACCCGCCCCGTTGCCATTCCTAATCGGGGGCGGTTCTTACACCTAGTGACAAGCCGATCGTCTCTCCCGTGGTTTTGATGTGCACAACCGGAGAGAGACCATGGGCATGCACCCAGAGTTGTAGTCGATCTAGGGTAGGAGACTCCCTAGCCATTGGGTCCAAACAATGTTGTAAAAATCCCAGCCTGGAGGCGCCTAGGCCTCGCCTAGGCATTGAAATGGGCTCTGCCGACCCAATTTATCCTCCTAGGGCGCTCCAGGACGTTTGGACGAAATATGACCGATTAATCCCCGATTCGGCCTATTAATCACCGCCTGGACGATTAATTGAGCGGGTCGGTCAGGCGTCGGGTCGGATTTGTAGTTAAAAAACAGTTTTTAACCTTCTACAAACCAAGTGAAACCAAAAAATTATGCTAGTTGATAATCATACTTATTGATATTCTTTTAATGATTGTATGATACTTTTAGTTTAATAGAATATTTATGTTTTTATTATATTTTGATGTTTGATATTATTAATATTTTTTAGGGTTATTATCATCCGAGTACCCTAAAAATATACTTGGTTTTCATCCGAGTACCCTAACCAAACTTTGTGACAGATAAGTACCCAAACGAAATATTGTGTTTCAACTTAGTACCCAAGTGCTTACGGCGTTATGTTTTGGACGGAAAGAGCGCACACATGCCCATCATGTGCCACTTAATGAGACAAAAAGAAAATAATACCCCCTCTCTCTTTTATCCCTTTCCCCTCTCATCCTCACTCCTTCTCAGACACACAACCTCACTTCACACTCTCTCAGACACACGAACACGAAGGAGGAGTTGCAGTTTGCAGAGGAAGACGACGCGCGAGGACAGAGGAGCAGCTTGCAACTTGAAGACGAAGCGCGATTTAGAGGAAGAAGGTGCGCGCTTCAGAGGAAGAAGGTGCCTGATTCAGAGAAGAAGGTGTGCTATTCAGAGGAGATGAGGAGAGTAAGTGCTTTGACTCGATTTCGATATTTAGGGTTTCAGAATAGGCTTTAAAGTGCTTCGTTTGTTTGTTCCAACGATTTAGGCAATTTTGATTTTTAGGGTTTCAGAATATGATTTTTAGGGTTTTGGAATATGATTTTAGGGTTTCATTTGTTTGTTTGAACGATTTAGGGTTAAATTCTGTTGTAAATGGTGCCTTTCTATTCCGAATATGTGCAGAAACGTGTTGCTGTAAAAGAAGCACCAAATCGTGGTGCTGCTGATAACCCATTTCTTCATACTCCATTTTGTGTTGAACTACATTTTGGGGGAAAGTTTGTGGGAGATGATAGTAGGTATGAGGGGGGTTCGGTAAGAGTATTCCTTGTCCGTGATGATGAATGTAGCTTCTACAAGCTGGCGTACTTAGTGCATGAGGTAGGATGTGAGTCCACTAGTATCATGCACTTTAAAGAAAAAAATGTAGTGAGGACTATGGTAAATGATGATAAGTGTGTAGCTAGATGGTTGAAGAGGTACAAAAATACAAGGGCAGCTAGGAAGTTGTACGTAATAGATGGAGAACCACCATTACATGTGGTGTCTCCTAGTGGGGTGATCTTGGGAGGGAGTGAGGCAAAGATTAATGGGACTATTGGTTTACAAGTGATGGAGCCGAAGGAGAGGCAGAAATTGTATGAAGATGAGAATGAATATTTCGCTAGGGATGCTCTTATTGGTATGTTAAAACATGGGCACAAATTAGAAAAATTCTCCATGTTGGATGGAAGGAGGATAATTGAGGTGCTTCCAAGTGACAGTGAAGAGGGCTTGGATGGAGATGATGGCCAGAGGTCAAGTTTTTTTAGTATGAATTTTTTTTTTACTCTTTTTATTTGTAATATGATCATGTTTGTAGGATATGATTCTGATGATGAAGATGAGTATGAGGATAATGATGGAGAAGCAGAATATGGCTATGCTGGTAGTGATGGAGAAGCAGACCATGTCAATTATGGTAGTGATGGAGAAGCAGAATATAGTTATGCTGGTAGTGATGGAGAAGCAGTGTATGTCAATTATGGTAGTGATGGAGAAGCAGATCTTGGCAATGATGAAGAAGAGGTCCATGATGGAGAAGCAGATCATGAGAATGTTGAAGAAAAGGTCCATGATGGAGAAGCAATTCATGGTAAGGATGATATGGGTATGTAAATGATATTAGAATTGGAAGTTGTTGTGAAACAGTTATGTTTATTTGTTCTCACATTTTGTGATCACCTTCATATCATTTCCACATAACTGGAAACACTTCGTCGCCGCCCTTTGGACCTCCACACTGGAAAAACTACTGACTACACTGTCAAAAGGAGAAATAGAGAATCGGATACCTTAATATGCCGACTACACTGGAAAAACTTCGTCGCCACCCTTTGGACCTCCACACTAGAAAAAATGCCGACTACACTGTCAGAAGGAGAAATAGAGAATCGAATACCTTAATCTGCCGACTACACTGGAAAAACTTCGTCGCCGCCCTTTGGACCTCCACACTAGAAAAAATGCCGACTACACTGCCAGAAGGAGAAATAGAGAATCGGATACCTTAATCTGCCGACTACACTGTTAGAAGGAGAAATAGAGAATCGGATACCTTAATCTGCCGACTACACTGGAAAAACTTCGTCGCCGCCCTTTGGACCTCCACGACCGTGATCTGCAGAACGCCCAACCTAGGGTCGGCTCTCTAACGGGTTCGCCGAATCGTAGATGGAGAGCTGGGAGACAGAGCCGCGTCGTGTAAGAACCCCCAGTGACAGTGTTTTCGATGATGTTGAACCCCCGCTGACGGTTGTGCCAGGAAAAGTAACCATGCCCTAATTCACTGCGCCTGTAGCGTGTTCCAGTCTTAAAAGATTAATTTATTGAGCAAAATGATAATATTGTCTTTAATGTAGATAATCACATAAGCGGATTTTGACTGGTTGTATCAAATCTAACAATAAAAAAGAATTCATGATGGATAGGTATTACATTTTGAAATTCAGAAAAGAATATATTTTTCTACATAAACTGCTACAGTGGAATGTCATTTAATTTTCATCACACCAAGTATTGTGAGCACCTGAAATTGAAAATGAAATTTGAGGGATACAAATATGATATTAGACTTGTGTAGTTGAATTAGATTCATATTTCGTACCGGCATATAACAGTGAAATTTCCTCCTCCAATTCAAACTCCTGAATCAATGAAAAAAAAAATAGATGTATCATTTCACTGACACTGTCCATTCCAATGATTGAAAGAAGAAGAACACCTTATCACATTAACCAAAATGTACTAACTTACACACACAAGATGAACAACCAAAAAAGAAAGAAAAGAACTTTCCCAAATCTACTGTTAACCATGTCAGTATTTACAAATTTTCCCAGCTGCCAAACAGAAGGGAGAAAATAGAATCAGCCCTCAGATCCCCTCCTGACAAGTGCAATATAGCCCAGAAGGGCACAAACAGCAGCAACAATATTGCCTTCCTTCAACAGAATCCTAAACACAAACCCTGCAATCTCTCTAGTAATCTTCCTGCCCTCCACCACCAGAACCTCCTTGGGCTTCCCGAAGAAGGCCAGAAGCACAACCACCGTAATCCACGTCACCATCGTCGCCGGCACCACCACCGCCAGCGCCGCCGCCATCGAAACCACCCCGAACACCGCGCCCAGAAGCACCGACGCGTACACCGCGGGCCAGCCGTAAGAAGACGAGAGCTGAGCCTGAACCTTGTACCAGGCGAGTATGGACCTCAGGATGTTCCATGAGCAGGACAGGATCGAGGCGTAGACCACCACGAAGAGGCACACCCAAGTCCTCCTCCTGCTCATGATTCTCAGAATTAAACTGTACGACGATGACGGCGATGGTCTCGGCGATGATGGGTAGCCTTCGATTTCTTCGACCATGGTGGAAACAGTAACAGCAGAGCTTGAATTTCTTTCTGGGTTGCGGAAAAATTGATTCTTTTAGGAGTGTTTGGGATTGGGTTCGGTAAATTGGGGTCTTTTTTTTGCTGATATCGGTAGAAAATATAGTTTTAATGAGAGAAATGCTCCGGTATGTCTCTGTCTGAATCTCTGACTCTGTGAATAGGTATCATCGGCCAGGATCAGCAGGAACTGGAATTACATAATATCTAAGTAAAGCCCATGTCTTCAGATACAGCAATTAGGGCTTCGTCGACTTTGGTATCTTCTTCTTGGGCTAAACTTTTACAGATAATGAGATTTGACTTACTAATGTTTGTATCATGTGTTCAACATCATGTCAGGATGGCCGAGTGGTCTAAGGCGCCAGACTCAAGTTCTGGTCCTCTAACGAGGGCGTGGGTTCAAACCCCACTTCTGACAAAATTAATATTTCATTTTTTTCGTATGTAGTTCACATTCATTTTATATAAATTAATAGTATGAAATAGATACACAAAGCACCAGTGGTCTAGTGGTAGAATAGTACCCTGCCACGGTACAGACCCGGGTTCGATTCCCGGCTGGTGCATTTGGTGCATTTTTCTTTTTTTTTGCTGCGTAGGCACAAGTTCTGCTGGAAAGGATCATCTCCTCTAGGCCTATCCAGCAGAAGGTAGGTCATGATTCATCTTCAACATGCTTTTTTGTCAATAAAAAAATATTACATTTAAACTTAATCTCGTTCTTTATCTAAATAAATGACACTTTAAAACTTTGACTTCTGAGAAGATTACGAGGGTAAAAACAAAACCACTTGTGGTAGATTCGGTGCTTTAATGGGTAGGGTGGGAATGAGTGGAAGTGGCACAACGCACTAAGCCAAAAGCACAAAGTAAGTGTGTGATTATATCATAGGATTAAAGTGCCTAATTTAATGTGGTCCTTTTCCTTTTCATTGGATGCTTTGTCACCCATATTGTTTGACAAATCTGAATTCACTTATGTGGAGTGGTTCCACGAACACTTATTGGTTATGTCACATGATTAGTAAGTTCATTTTTTTATAATCACAATTTTTTATTAGAAAAGAGTACTTTTCGAGTAGAGAAGTATACGAGGGATAAAGTCCAAGAAAACGATTATAAAATGAGCTTAAAAGAAAAAAAAATCTTAAATCGTTAGACAACATGTTCTAAAACACGAAGACTAAAAGTCCAAAATAAAAGCGAACGAAGCAAATCAATCCTCATCGGTAACTCACTCTTCAAGTTCAAAAGCTAAGGTCTGATCGTCAAAAGCCTCCGCTTCCGCTTGAACAGATTTAATGGGAACCCGTCGAGCGATTTGAGCTTGCGCGACCTGTGTCCAAACGTCAATAGATCTAACGAGTCTTTCACGACTCAATGAACGATCTCTTGGTTTAACGGTATAATAATCCGACAAATGCTTAGGAGGTCGGCTCTTCAGTTTCAGAGGTTTGAGAAGGACGTCCTTCCAAGGGCTACTCTGACCCCCAAAAGGAGCACCGTCCTTAACCAAGCAAGGAAAAGTTTGAGGTCCATAGACAACAGGTGCAAGACTCTTACGGCTAGCTCCTACAAACTTTGAAGCTACTTCTGGCCCAAACCATCCTGGCCCAAAATCTTCTCCACTTCTAAAACATTAGCCGATAGTCACGTATATATACTAAAACATGTTGGTCCTGTTTTGTTTTTAATCAGCGAAACAAATATATAAATATTCATTTTTTAGAGAATGAAAAATGAAAATATGGACATAATCCAAACAACGGGTAACATCAAACCAAATCGGTCTAAACCAAAAAATTAAAGGACTGAACATGTCTCAGCCTCAACCTAAACCACAATTCCCACACAGATCAAACTAAACAACTTATCTTACACGGATCAAACCAGAACAACAACCAATCCTACACGGATCAAACCAATACAAGAAGGTCTACAAACCAAATTTGACAACCATTATGCGCTTAAACAATAAAACATCAGGAGAGGTCTAGAAACCGGATTTTACAACCATAAAACACACAATAGAATTGGCGGTCTATAACCTGGATTTTCCAACCTTTAAGCACAAACACAAGTTTTAAAAGCCCAAACCTCTACCAAAGATTGTGATATACCCTAACTCATCAGTGTCGTCGACCCCTTAATGAGAGTAGGACGGTCACTAACAAGCCGCCGACCAACACCGCAAACGACGGAGACAAATCTTATGGGCGATACCCATCAGACTTCGCTGAACCAACGTTAGAGACATAAAGGTCAAACCACTACCGACAACCAACACTATAAACCGAAAAATCCTAACCACCAAAATAGAAGGATACAAGAGATATAACTGACATATGTCGAAAATGAAACAAAAGGAATTCATAAAATTTAGGCAGAAAATAAGGGGAACAAGTCTTCTTCACATTAGACAGCCACTCCAAACGTGACCAGCTACCAGGCCAAACCAAGCAAGCAGGAACATGTTATTATTTGGCAATTATAACGAGAAATTCATCTATTAAATTTACACTTAATATCAATATATTTTGTTTTGTCTATGATACATTTCTTCATAATATTTCCGTCATAATTATACATTGGAAAGAGAAGAAATTCTTAGGAATTAGGATTATTGTTTGAGTTGTGAAGGACATGTTAGGTATGAGTACCACTCAAGCCCATGGTATTGATATTAATATGTCGTTAAGCATTATTAACGTATCCTCTAATCTCATCCAAAACTCTGAAAAGTCGAAAATCCATCTATCTACACGTGCTTCACATGTCTAATGACCATAATCAATTTATATACATTCAAACTGGAATCATTAACACAAGGGAAACTAAGTAAAGTAATCTTATTATACGCGTTGAAGAAAAAAATGATCAGATATTGTGCTGGAGACTGGAGTTGGGCACATCTGTGGTTCAAATGCTTTGAAGGTATTATTGTCTTTTAGCCATAATTTGGGTTATTCTGGAATATCCTGAGTTGCTAACATAACATGTAAAATTAGAGCAGGGGCATGTGGGCCCCACTTCCAATCAAGATAGGCTCTCCCACCACCTCAAGAGATAAAGGCACGTGTAACTCACTCATGCCAACACACAACTAGCCACTCGGCCTACTTTCACTATATCTGAATGGCTATGAGACCAACCAACGGCCGAATTTTCCTTTCTTCACTAATAATGTGTTTATTTGTGAACGGCTTTGTAAATTGTAATACAAAGTTGCATTATTATACTGAAAAGTGTATAACTGTGATCATTAAAGAAATATACAATTATCCAAGTGTTTATAATATTCGAAAAAAACTCTCATTGTCTCTCATCTTTTCTAAAGTGTAATGGAGATTTCACTGTTTCGAAAAAACCCGATGCGTTGTCCCCGTTACCTCATTATCGAGAGAGACCATTTTTCCACACTTCCTTCCATGTCGACAGTCTCACATCCGTTATCTTCTTCGATCATTGACTTCATCCTTAGAGTCAGCCCTACGGTGGAATCACCCTCATTTTCGATCTAATGTCGATGGCATAACTATCCATCCAGAGTAGGATGAGCGTGGTGTCGCTCAAGGGCGACGAAGACGATGACAACGGGGTCATCATAGTCCCGACTATGGACGACACTCGTTACCGGTTTGTCCTCCCCGGCTGGCTTCTCTACGAGAGACGTTTCAATCCACGAGTGCTATTCGATTTCATGGCGACGACATGTGACATCAAGAGGTTGGTGGTGCATCACATGACAGGCATGATCTTTAGCCATTTCTTTCCCTCCCAATAGGCGATGGAGGGGATTCTCAACCGGGAATTTGGACTTTCCTTTGGTAACACCCTCCTTCTCACGCCCTTGTCCTCGCACATCTAGTCGGACGCCTTGTTTTTTCAGTACATGCGAATATGGATCCAACATTCAATATTCCGATGAAAGCTCATACGTCTCAACTAAGAACAATTATCGGGAATGCATCGGGAAAAGAGGCGTCACTAAGGAACTGGCCTCGCCGCCGAAGATGAGAGGAGTATATGTGGCTTCGAGCGGAGATCGGCGTTACTCAGTCGTTGCGCCATCAAGTACGACTGTGGTTTGAAGGCTACCCAGACTCGATATTAATCCGGCTCTAGTAAGATAAGCTCCTGAAGTTCTACCTTCCTAGCCGTCTGGGCCACACGATCCAAGTTTGCATGGAGCTCTTACCGGATGTAGAAATAGGGTCATCTGGTACAATCTATCCATTACACCCCAAATGGGGCTGTTAGTGGAAGGCTTCCTCTGGACGGACTGTGAGGTGAGGCCGATGAACTATTCGAGGAAGGAGCCTCCATATACAATAGTAGATATACCCTTACTTCCTCTCCTTTAACCGCCACCAAGATTTCTATCGGGTTTTGAGACCACCAGATTCCCTCCTCCAACACATTGATCCTATCAGCCAACACAAAATAAGGCCTAATTGTACCTCGTCCAATAGCCTGCCTAAAATCCCATCTCTAGTGGAAAACCTTTCTGGTCTGACCAACGAGATCATGGAGCACCTGGTATGGGAATTGTGAGGGTGGAGGAGGCCTGGAGGATCACCTAGATCAATATCTTGCCTAACCTTAATCATGACATTAGGCGCACGTCACCGTTCACTAGTTAATCAAGGCAACACATTATATGTGTATCCATATGAAGTCATGTTTTGCTTAGCATATAAACGTTTTATTAATAAGAGAATGTTACGATACACACCGTAAATATGATAAGAAATAAAAGGGTGAGACAAAAGTCTTGACCCGTAGGTTCCAGACGTTAACCCTATAAATAGATGCCCTGTTAATCTAGGGAAAATTATTGGTGGAGAGTCTCCACAAGGGTGTCTACTCAGTTGCAACTCATAGGAATAATTACCTTACCCGACCTGAAAATACTCATGACAACTGATACAAGGCGTTTAAGGGGAAAATAAGCATCCAGGGAGAACAAAAAGAAATGAGGAATTAGAATGCCAGACTTACACCGAGCTTGGCAGGGTGAGGTGTGCGTCACCACACACACCCCGTTGCTCGTCCTCCAACTCATTTTACTCGGCGAGGCTGCATAGAAAACCGCGTCTGGTTGTTGGGGCCAAGAAGGGTTCCTGTTTGTGAGTCACGAGAGAGTTCATCACTATCGGCAGTGTACTCTCTATTGTTGCCAGCGCTCAAGAGGGGCCCTATACTTCCAACGTTGGCAATGTTTGTAAAACCGCCCACGTCTCCCACTCTTCACAGTACAAGGTCGCGAGGATGGGGGGCCTTAGATAATTGGTAGGGCCAATAAGGGAACCTTGTCGTGATCCACGACGGTTCAAAACCGTCATTAATGTGCTATCTACGGGGCCCAATACTGGAGACCCCCATCTTTCTACAAATACATACTCGCAAACTTGGCCACATTTTTCCATTCTTCAAGGTCTATATCGAGGACCTGAGGGGGATTCGCATGGAGGTCCCTGTCAGCTAATAATTTTGGTCGTGATTCACGCTGCGCATCACCGTCGTTGATGTACCTTCTGCTGCTATCAACGCTCTAGGATGGATATCATCATCTTTAAGTGTTAGCCACTCCCGCAAGATCGACCACTTCTCAAACTCTCGAAGGTACAAATCAGGGGGTGGGGGTACCTCGTGCTAAGATCCCAAATGGGAAGATTCAGACTTACATTGTCGTCGTATTTTTCCCCGTCTTCCCGATGAAACTAATGGGACGTGGGTTGAGGTAGGAGGCGTGGACCAGAGAAAGGTAAGGATAATGGTAGAGGCTTCAATTTTGGTGATGCATTGAACAAAGGTCTAGGGGCCGGTGGCGATATGAGCACAAGCGTATGAGACATAGGCGGGGCGGGGTCATCACAAGATTAGGGTTGACGAGTCATTCCCGAGAGAACTTCATCTCTTTTTAGATCTGATCATTCCACCCCATTACTATAGTAGATGCTATTGTGGTAAGAACGGGACAAAGATATTGGCAATAGAGGCGACAGCCGAAGAGTCAGACGATAGAGAGTGAGACAGTAGAAAACCCTATAAATCAATATTATTTAACCCATAATTAATATAAATATCTATGAAGTCATGTTTTATTGTACCTTATACACTCAGTTCTAGTATGACTTTTGAGAAATTAATCACATCTTTTGGAATCCTTTGAAAAAATTATACGGTTTTAAACCATAATGACCGAACAACACACTCATTATGTATTTGTTAAATCAAATTTCATTTGTCAAATTAAATTATATCTTACAAAATCTATTACTCAAATACCGATCGAGACTATCTTGGCTCTCGAGAGTAACCCTTGTCGCTGTGGAAGGATTTTTGTCGCCGCTTCCATCGCCGATCGAGGTAATACCGAGTCTAAGAGACTATAGCAAGACTTTAAGGATGTTTCGAAACTGCACCGCCAGTCGTCTGATCAGCACGTACGTCCGACTTCACATCGTCGTCGATCTCCAGGTATGTGTTACTGTTGCCACACTTTCGTCTTCTGGTATTGTTGTGCATTGGTTTTTGGAGGTTTCGATGCCCAAGTTCATGGTTTGGAATTGCCGAGGTGTGGGTTCAGACAAAAACCGGCGGCAACTAAAGGCTTATCAACCGAACACTCGTACGAGCCGATTGAAGAAGGTCTTGGAGAAATCCAGCCAGTGGGTTTTGGATCCGGGGGTGGGACGTTAAGATGGGGTATTGTTCCACGACACCCAAGGTCGGGTTACCCCGGCATATCAAGACAAATCAACAGTACAAGGACGCCCCACTATGAAAGCTATGAGCTTCATGTAATATTGGCATCACAGGATCCCTAATTTTGGTGTTTTGTTGTGTTGTTTGTTTCGTTATTTCATGTTTTTTGCATTTCATGTTTCTGTTTTTAGGTTTTGGAGGGTAGAACGAGAGATCTCTTCGTAATTGTCTCGTACTTGTTTAAGATGCAATTTTAATTTTTTCTATGGTTTCAAAAACGTTGGGTCACTTACAAGGTTCCAGACATATTCTCGAACCTAAAGCCTATGATCATACTTTTATAACTGAGGATTAACATTAATACGTTTGTTCTAGTTGCCTATTTAAAAAAATAATGTTTTTTTAGAGGAAATGATGATATTATTAAAATAAAGTAGCCTGGTGCCTACAAACGTAGTAATCACCGTACATAAACCAAACTAACATAAGTGGAAAGACAATTGCAGAATAATTAAATGTGCTCTTCAGCATAATTGCGGCCGGGGGGGCGTGACTGCGGTAGCATCCGAGGACACCGATACAGTATACTCCAACCAGAAGAAACTGATCGAGCAGATCAGAGGATAAGCAAACAATGGTGGACCGATTACTCCCCCAGTATGTCAGCGTGCGTCGTCCTCCCTTGAATGATAATGGTAGGGCTCCTGAACGCGGGATTGCTGACCCCGAAGTGGTAGAGAAGTAACACATCAGCTGTTGGTGATACCAATGCCACCTATACACCAGGGAGAAGGTACAGCCGACCAAACCCTCCCTGACCTTCCCAGCACTCATTTCTGGAGGCGGGGGTGCTTGAAGCCCCTCGCCGCTGCAACTGCCATAAATCCACGGCCCAAGCCCAAAACCTCACCGGCCCGATCCCGCGCAACCCTAATCCCTTCTGGCGCCGTCACCCCTTTCCCCTTCCTTCGTCGCCAAGTAACCGCCTCCAGCGTCTCCACCAGTGTAAGTTCTGAATCCGATGAAACCGGGATTGAGGTGTCTTCCTCCCCCATGGCCGCCGGCAGCAGAGGGGCAACAACCTCACCACCACCGACCCGACCAACTCCCACCTCCACCGAACTCCTCCCAGCACCACCGCCCAACCTTCTCGGCCGAGGGCCTGTCGCCGGCGTACGGCGAAGACAACTCGCTCCCGACCGAACCCGGCCACCAGGGACCCAGCCATCCTCCTCTCCCGATCGGGCCGAGAAGTGCATCACCGTATATCCCTCATCCCGGTCCGCCATCTCTCCCACGGAGATCACCAGGTCCTCCTCCCTCACCGTCTCTTCCTCCGGCATCGGGTCTTCCCCTCCCATCGTCTCCTCCGCCGGCTCCTCCGTCGGCACCTCCGAGTCTGACCCGTAAGACGAGCCCTGATCGTCCAACTCCGACAGCCGTGGTCCCCAATGGACCCCCTCGTCGCCGCCCTGCTCGCCGCCCTCCTTACCGCTCGACAACGCCATGAAAGCCGCAGCAAAATCGCAGAACACCCTAAACCCTAGTAGAGGAGATAGAGGCGATGCGCGTACCTTATGCAAGGAAACTCCCCATGGACTGGTATGGTGGTCATCCTTCATCACGAAAAGCAAGGCCATGACAAGAGCCATGGCCGCCGACTGCCTCTGCCCCTTCCTAAGGTTTACGATTTTAAAAAAATAATGTTGATTACCAAATACCAATTAGATTATTAAATATTAAAAGAAACACTTTAAAACCCCACAACCAATTAAAATATATGAAGTTACTATACTACATCATGGAAAAGAAAAAGAGAGTAACATGATATGATCAGACTTTCGTTAAAAAATAAGAGAAAATATTTACTAGAATATTCGGGTACATGCTTAAAACAATCGCTTGAGCTCCAAATTATTGGTCAGGTTGACGTGTAGCCTAGCTGTTCTAATCCGAATCCTTCGTACACCCAAACATCTTCATCTCACAGCCCAACTATCTCGCGCCACGTCTGCAAACCCGGGCCCCACCATCCGCGGCGGCTCGTTCCTCCACCTCGGACGAACCGGGGCCCACTGTCCCAGCCTCCTACTATAAATATCGCACTTTACAATTCAGTGGCACATATCAAAGCACGTGAGGTAAATAAACTTGTGAAGCTCCAAGCTCAGATTTGAGAGAACGAGCCATGGGCCTCATACTCGAATCGGCGCTGTACCGGCAGAACTCCGGCGACACCGTCGAATCATCGGACTCCGACATGGCCCTCAGCCTCTCCGACATGGTCTACGGGTTCCTGGAGGAGTGTCAGTCGTCGCCGGAGCAAAGCTCCGTCGACGGTTACGGGGACGAAGAGGATTCGTTCGATTTGGAAGAAAGTAGAACTTTCTGGGAGAATCAAGAACAACTTCTACAGGTAATTATGCGTTTTTAATTCGAATCTAAAATTTTGAACCCTCCGTTCGATTTAGGAATTGAAATTGATTTTCCCCGAATTCAGGCAACATTGTGTAGAACAACAAGTATCGAGTCGAATATCCGGCAAGCCACCAAGGATGCGGTGAGGGAATTGAACTCAACCTCCGGAAAATGCTCCTGCGGGAAGGATGTCGCCGGAGGTTGCCGGGACTGCCTCCGGAGAGACGTGTCCTTGACGCTACAGAAGGCCGGTTACAACTGCTCAATCTGCAAGTCCAAGTGGAGAAGCTCCTCGGAAACCCCGTCAGGTACGCCTTACCATAGATTCAAAACAATACGATTTGTATTTCAAAGAGTCGGTGTTTTAATATATATTTTGCTGATAAAAAAACAATACGATGTGATGTCACGAGATTCAAAATCGTAACATTAACATTGGCAATGCTCTTGTTCTTAAGGGGAACACACATACCTAGAAGTGGTGGACAATTCTAATCCTAAGAAGGGAGAGGTTCGGGTCATAATCGAATTAAATTTCCGGGCAGAGTTCGAGATGGGTCGGGCCAACGACGCGTACAACCGGCTGACTCTGCGGCTGCCGGAGGTTTTCGTGGGGAAAGCGGAGAGATTAAGAGGGTTGATCAAGATCATGTGCGGTGCGGCGAAGAAGTGCATGAAGGAGAAGAAGATGCACTTGGGTCCGTGGAGGAAGCACAAGTATATGCAAGCCAAATGGTTTGGGACATGTACCAAGAGGTCAACACCTCCGGCGCCGGAGCTCAGAACGGAGGTCCGGCAGCCAAAGCCTAGGGCCTCCATGCTCACCTTTGATCTGCTTGACAACTTGCATTGCCCAACTGCAATTAGAGTTTTGTGATGTTGTATCAATATAGTTTTGTCCTAAGATACATGAGTATATGCTTATTTCACTTGTATGTAATTGTAATGTATGTATATGCTAGAACAAAGAGGAAGCTTCTTGGCCATCCTCTGTTTTCCACATACCACCTACCTTGTCTTCTTTTATATTTTTCATCATTACCTTACAAATATATTTTATTCTATTGCTCAACATCATGTCAATTATTTCCTCTATCATTTCAATGTTTTGTCTTGTCATACTACAAATTGAGATCCAAACCTGAATTTAAGCATCCAATTATTCAAATGTTATTGATTTATCAATGAAAGTACATAACACTATTTCTTTTCTCAATTATTGTACTAAAAAATTGTTATGATTCCCTTATAGATAAGGTATGTGTAGTAAAAATAACATGATAAGATGGGGAGAAAACATGCCAAAACAATTATATCATTTTTAGTTTGATCTGGATCAAATCGATAAGATATTTAGAGTTATTTTCTTGTCTTTGTTTATGGGAATTAATTCTTTAACGATATGGTCTAAGGGTTTTATAAATCAAACCATTAATTTATTTATATTCACAACTAAACAAAATCATGACATTTAACCTTATTCAATCAAAAGAATTCCTGAATTCAAGCTAATTGATACTACCCATGCCATGCATTGAAGAAGATATATCATCAAAATTGATTGTTTTGATGTAGTATATCTGAATTTTGTAGTTGATATCTTTATTCTTTCCCATTTCTCATTAACCAAACCAGATATTTTGTTGTTTTCTAGTAAAAGCACCAATTTCAGTTTCATTTTCTTAGGATCTCAACTTAATTATGATTATCACATAGAGATGGCGAGTTAATGCAAAATGTTTACAATAATCCGTATACAAAAACACAATCTGAATAAATTGGATTTACATTTTAAATTTAAATATTAAACAACTAAAATTTCGGATAATCTCTATATCGTATTAAATAAGATATATATGTATGAATCATGTTATTGTGTAACAACTAAGACAGCTTATATGTTTCTGTTGTTTTCGCAGCAACAAGGCAGGTTCATATCATATGGATCGTAGTCAAAGAAGATGGGCACAAGACACACAGAAGCTGACTCGGATCTGACACAGAGACACTAGTGATTTGTATCGTTTGTGCAAGTGTATGAGCGGAAGAGTTGACTCGGGTCGGGTCTTGCTAGAAGTGGAAGGTTCTTGCGAGCTGCAAAGTAGGTTGCAGAAACGCATCAAGGCCCATCACATAGTGAGAGCTCTTGGGCCAGACGGTAGAGGTTGTTATGGCCTGGGAAAGAGCCTAAAAGTGTATGGGAACCTGACACGTGTGGTTTTGACTTTTGAGATGATAAGGTTGTTGGTTGGAGGAGTTAGGTTAAGGGTACTTTATTTATGGTATGTCTTGAAATGAATTTGATTTAATCGCTAATAAAGCTGGAAACTGAACACAATCTTAGAATTAAACAAGTGTTATTTTTAATTTGTTTTTTTAGTGTAAAAAAATATATATTTATTAATCAGATCGAACAATACAGGAAAGTGCATTAGGTAGGGGGCTACCCGACCACATTAGGACAGGGGATGAACGGACCTCTCTAACAAATCAATGAGAGGCCTTATTCGATGACCTTTTAAAACAAACGAGAGAAGAATGCTCTACATGAGTGAGTATAGCCCGAATATTTTAAGTGAATGCACCTAGTGAGGAGAAGACGGGTGCTCTTGATTTGACCATGTTGACCACCACCTAGGCGTTCGAACGAACTATCACCTTAGTTCATATGTGGACCCTGACATATTCCAAGCATGCGACAATAGCTCGGGCCTCTATCATGGGTGCCTCTTAGACACACGACATGACGATGATTCCCACACAAATTGATCAGTTTCTGGAAAGGTTTCCCCGTTTATGTTTATGACCGTCCACCCTGGTTGTGGTAACATGAATTTGTCGAGATGAGCGACACTGTGTAAGTGGGTACACTGGATCTTACTTGTTTGAGCTTTAGACTAGGCTGTAATATGGGCATGTGCAACCGATTGAACTCCTAGAGCAATATGGGCGTTTTTTTCCAGACCTTTGCATTGCTAGCCTTCTAAATCTATCATACTCAATAGAGAATGCGCGCCTTTTACTCAAAGGAAGCTCTTGTGGTGATAAAGTAATTTCCTTCCGCGAAAGTCATGTGAGAAGAAATTTCAATGCCCACGCCCCACCCCTCAAATAGAGACCAGCAACATTTCACAAACCCATAATGGAAGAACATATTTTCCACCGTCTCATTGGAATGAGAACATTTTATTTTAAAAATCAGATTTATTTTCAAAAAATCATTTTTAAAAAAAACAGTTTTCGAATACGTCCTTTCTTTAGAAAAAAAATGAATTTTTGAAAATAAAATCTGATTTTTTTAAAATAAAAATTCATTTTTAAAAAATATAATTTATTTTAAAATAAAAGCTATTTTAAAAAAAATTATTTTTAAAAATAAAATCTTATTTTTTTTAAAATAAAACTAAAATTTTAAAAATAAAATATGATTTTTAATAAAATATTAATTTTTAAAATTAAAACTATTTTTAAAAAATAAAATCTGATTTTTTAAAGAATAAACTGATTTTTTTAAATAAAAAAATGATTTATATAAAATAAATAAATATAAAGAATTTTTGAAAACCAATGGCATGCTTTTGAAAGTTTGGGTGTTAATGAGGGGTATTTTGGATTTTTTATCCTTTTCCATCCAAAAATGGATGTCAAGTTGACGGCTGGTATGAATGTGCAACTAAAAGTTTCGTTAGGGTAATGAGGTGCAACAAAGTTTAGTTAGGGTAGTGAGATGAAACCCAATTATTTTTAGGGTAGTAAGATAAATTTTACCCCAAAAATTATAAGCATATGTAAAAGTGTAATCTCACATCTAATAAAAAAAGAAAGAGAAAATAGCTACTTATAAAGGCTAAGGCTACATTCAACTAATAAAGTTGACCTTTTAGTTGTAGAAGCCCGACCCGATATAAGTGACATGTTTTAAACAAAAAATATTACATGGTATCAGAGTTGATTCGACCTATGACCCGTTTGACCTCCACTCTATGGTCTTCGGTCTATATGCAGATGTCTAGTGCCACATGTAAGGGAGAGTGTTGAAGTATGAACCCACATTGAGAAAATATAAGAATAAAGAGCTACTTATAATGACTGAGGCCACACCCAACTATAATAAGGTTGACTTTTTAGTTGTGGAAGCCCGACCCGATACACTTGATTTGAGTGGTGCGAAAATACTGGTAACATATACTGAACAAAACTGATTGAAAAGATAGTTCATCAATTAGAGAGGAACAATCTAGGTTCATAATTGTACATTAACATAAGTAAATAAGAGTAATTCCACAATGACGATAATATCAAATGGCCATAGCCTTGTGGGTTTCCTTTTTAGGACCCTTATTTAAAATCCAATACTTTTTAATCATTACAACAATTATCAGATGTTTAAAGGTTAAGCTAAGCTTGAAGAAACTAAAAGTGATGAGCTCAAGTATAATTGATCATTTTCACCTACATTAGGCTATGGCGGTTGTATTTGTACAAACCCTGCTATTTCAAGTATTTACATCCACGTTATCCAATATTGACTTAATTACAACCTCACTTTGTAGGGTTTTGGCCACTATTCTGAATGCGTTATGAACTATGCATGAACTCAGATACCGATCGCGACCTTCTATGAGTAAGATGTAACACTGGATATATGCATGTCATGCAAGGCTGGAAAAAATAAAGAATGAATTGGCATATACCTAAATTCACCGTAATTCATATAACAACCATTGTGAAATTACATAACCTTATTTAAAGTATTGAATGACATATTTCTTGCCTAGGATCCTAGATTCGAGAATTTAGTTACACATGTTTGTGATGAATGAATACAACATGGTCGACAATCTATACAGATAAAACACAAATAAGACAAGATACTAAATACCAGAAAGATGAAGAACTTTATTTCTTTATTGACGAAACTTGGATTTACACTTCTTTTGAATATAAATGGATCTCAATTCTCTCAGACTTTCGCAAGTTGTTTGCTACAAGTGAGTTCCCTTGTTTCTAAGCCTAAACCACCTACTTGTACACCTAAATTTATACATAACCTTTCCCCAACTCCTCTCTCACTTCCAAAAAGATAAAGATGGCTGGAAACGTGCATAACTTAGTTGTGCCTTCGTACTCGGTGGTCGTGTCCGACGAGTACGAAAATAGGTAGAAGCTTGTGTCCAACTTGGTGTTCGATGGGTAGAAATTCAAGTATCATCTAATATGGTGCTCGTATCCAACTTGATGTATGATAGGTAGAAATTTGAGCATGATCCGATCTAATGCTTGCATCCGACGGGCAAAAGATCGAATTTGGGTGCTCTAGCTCTTCTTGCTTCGGGTTGCATTGTCTTCTTTGTATCTATTTCTGTTTACATACCTGCAAAATCTTAGTGAGAGGGGAAATACAAAATATATATACAATAAAATTATAGTAATCAGTATTAATACGAGATTAAAAGAGTCGTAAATGAGGGCACAATCACTTCGAAAACGGGCATAAAATGCATATGCATCAGTCCCCTCTAGCTTGGATGAGTCTGCCCTTCCGTCGTCCGCCCACTCTAGTAGCCATCTACAAGGCCAAAATGTGGCTAAGAAAAGATGTCAAGACCTAAATTCGGACGAGAGAGTTCAAACATTGCTAGCTTTGATTGAGATTGAGTGGATGAAGATGAAGACTACCAAAATCAGGGTGGGGACAATCTCTTAACGAACATAACGACATTAGAAGACAAGGACACGTCCAAGATGACCAAAGATTAGTCAAAGCGACACATTGAGAAACCGGAAATATTATGAGATATGTATTGCTCCGAAAAAACATAGTTTTTCCATATTAAGTTGCTAATTGAAATAGTCAAGACATTTTGTATAGACATGATAAGATTTGTAGAAAAGAGAATCAAAATAACACAACGATTTCAAAAATAATGTGAGTAGCGAACCATAAATATACCTTTTTTTATCCGCAAAGTTTTATTAATAAGATCCAAACCTTTCGAGATAGAAAGGCTAGACAAGTGTCAGAAAACCAACACTCACAAGAACACAAACAACCAACGAACTAGAGGACTAAGACATACCTTAGCCTCAACCACCACTAACAACACCCTAAAAGAACTATGAGTCTAACAGGTCGTATACCCAAAATTTTCAAACAAGAAGCAAACATAAACAGAAAAGGTCAAATACCATAGTTTTCCCACCTTAAAGCTCAACCAAGAACTGAAAGACCTCTGGCCTCCTGAAACCGACGAACTGGTCTAAATACCCCGATTTTACAACTATGAGGACCAAAACAAATCGAAGGTCTATAAACCTAAAAATTAACACCTTGAAGCTCAACACCACCAAAAACACGCCAAGCCATCGCCGCAGCTCTAGGAAGTCAACCAACGATACTCTGTTCATCGACACTTCGAACCTCCACGTCAAACACCAATGACACTCCCCACCACACCAAAACCTAGAAGGAATCAACGAGTACTGATCAACTCTCACCAAGAGAGTCTGACCATGGACAGCACCAATGGACGACCCAAAAAGGGAGTTGGAGTTGAGTGATCCTAAAATCGTCATCAGAGAGACGAGTAGAATGGACTCGAAATCGAGCTCAGTGGTACCAACCAGACTAAGGAACCAATAAAAGAGAACCAAATACCTTTACAAATACCTTAAAACCAACCCGCCAAGCACTACTCGGATAACTCAGATAACCAAGTTAACCCATCAGGAGCCAAAACTCCAGACGATCGATAAGGGAGTTAGAATAAATCCAAACCTCACTTTTCTCCAAAAAAGACTACGAATGGAAATTGTTCTAAACCAGGCAGGGAGAGGTAAAAAGTACCTATAGAGGACGAGATGACGGTAAACACTAGTAGGACTAAAAATGTTGACGAACCGTCACGTAACCCACCAAAACTGCACCGAGAAGCTCCAAAAACCACTTCCAATTCCAAGGAACTTTACTGCCTTGAACTGAACATGACCCCCACCTGTCGGAACCCAACTCCCGCAATAGAGTAAACAGGGAAAGAGGAAGCATGTCTTCGAGACCCAAACATCAAGGTCACAGGTACGACGAACGGAACCTGGACAAAATCCACGGCCAGAGACAAAACAGAAACTCACCAAAAGGGACACAATGGGGGCCAACACCCGAAGCTTGTGGCTCTGATCTTCACTCCAGACGCAACCAGAGAGAAATTCCCTTGTGGCTCCAAACCGCACTCTTGAGAAAAGCCGATGATGGGGGCGTCGAAGGTTGAGGAAGTCCAAATCTCACCAAAAACCGATCTGAGGCCCTAATCTCCAAGAGTCGAGACAAGGCTCACTAGTACTTCACCAGCACTGAGTCCGGTCTGACGTTGCAACTGAAGTACGAGAGGATCCAAATCTAAAGTCTAGATCCGACCATTTTCAGGAGGAGACCACGAGAGGGTAAGACCTCTTCGGCCATGACGAGATCGAGCCAAACCTTCTGACAGGCACATAACAAGTCGAGGCCATAAGCAACCATAGGAACCGAACAAACAGACAAAGAGGAAAAAAGAAAGAGGAGGGGAAGGTTCCATTGTCGATAGCCATGACCAAAGATCACGACCACCGCTGATAGAGGAGGAGAACCAAAGCATGAAGGGGCGGCGACTACAGCAAAAAGGGACTGAGGATTTTTTTCCTAGAGAGTTTTTTGTTACCATAAATATACTTAATCAGTGTGATTTCATCTCCACCTCCCTCTCTCTACCCTATCTTGTTTCTCACAGAATCCGATGCTTAATCTTTTGCTTACATGACAATGTGAATACTCCTTTTTAGAGATTCCGGGATTTAACAAGGTCAACACCAAAAACCATGATGGTCCACGCACCTTCTCATAACAACAGAGAAAGTGAGGACACATAGATGAAACGCTTTCGGCAGGCAATAGACAGAAGAAGACATCCCAACGTAAGCGGTGGGAGCCAAGGTGAGTGCAGAAAGCTGACGTGTCCTTGCTGACGACTTGAACATGATCCCACCATCCTTTTCAACTTTAATTCTCACATCACATGCTATAAAACAGATTAATTATGCACCAAACTAAGTCAATACACAACAACAAGCATCTGCAAGAAATTGAAAAAAAAGGAAAAAACTATCATTGTCTTAATGGAAACGATCCAATTTGCTCCCACCAAAACGGAGAGGAAGGTCATAGAGAAGAACCGGAGGAATCACATGAAGAACCTCTACTCCAACCTCAACTCTCTTCTTCCTACTCACCAATCCCAGGTAACAAAAATGGCTTCTTTCTTCTTCATTTAGGATCTGGGTCCTTCTGTTTCCATCTTTTCCTCAAATGGGTTTCGAGCTTTAGTGATTGATTGTTTCATAACCAATGCTGTTTTGGGGGGGTTTCACTTTTCAGGAGGCATTGTCACTGCCTGACCAGATAGATGCAAGTGTGGCCTACATAAAGAGCCTAGAGGCAGAGCTGCAGAGTCTGAGGGAGAGGAAGCAGAGGTTGATAGGGATGGGGAAGAAGAGATGCCTCTCATCGTGGACAGACAGTAAGACCACCTTAAAATCACCAAAACTGGAGATTCATGAAATGGGTTCCAACCTGGAGGTGGTCCTCGTCAGTGGGCTTGACAACCAGTTCATGTTCGCAGAGATCGTCGCCATGTTTCATGAAGAAGGTGTAGATGTTGTCAATGCCAGCTTCTCCGTTGTTGGCAACTCAATTTTGCACACATTCCATGCACAGGTGCTACAATTTTGCACAATTTTATGTATGCTTCGAAAGAAAAAATTGGATGATTTATGAACTCATTCGGATACTTTCATGGTGCTTGTGTGCAGGTTAGTGAATGCATGTTCGGTTATGGAGCCACACGAGTAACTGAGAGGCTAAAAAGATATGTGAATGGATCCAATAATGAAGAAGAGACAAAATTAAATACATGGGACTTTCAAATCAACCCCGATTCCTGTGATCTGTTCTAAATTTATTGACATGTTGTAGTAAGAACCACAAGTACACGTTTGGATGTATTCGGGGCCAAGCTCTATATAGTTCCAAAAATATTTCAAAGTGGTAATTGGATACATATCATTTTTCCAATACATCATGATGGACATGTGAGAAATGATGATCAACAGTATGTTTCTTGTACAAAAAAATTGCTATCAAGTACAGTGTAGAGTGTAGAATATAGTACATTTGCTCGTTTCTTCGAGACACAGAAATGGCGACAAAACAAATATCCTCTCTAATGTAATGACCATGTTTTAGATGTAAGAGTGAGCTCAGATGCAAGTGCTTACCTAAAAGTGAAGGCAATCCTCATTATAGGTCATATTGGATATCGACCCTTGTAGGGACAAAATGGGTAGATTGCAAAAATTAAGCTTTCCAACTCGATCAGGCGTGGAGGTTTTCGACCTTCTGAGCTAATCCATCCATTTCTTCATTACCTTCATCGATTGCATCCCCCTGTCCACAGCATGATATGATATATGAGTACAAGCAAAACATAAGTCAAGTCAACCCTTCCTTTTCTCAGCCATAGAGGATGAAAAGGACCTGAATTGATACATTTTTGGTACCTACCTCTGATTTTTTCTTATCTTTGACAACGACACACTTGGAAGCACTGATGCTCGCACTCTTCAAGAGGCTACGTGCACTACAGTTTGGCTGGTTGATTCCATCCGCTTCATTGGGATTCTCAGCAGAGTCCTCATTCTGGTCAGCTTCATCCTTCGGTACACATACCCGTTCCCTGAAGAAGAAAACAAAACATGATAAGTGAAGCCGGAATATCAGCAAAATGGAACTCAAAAAGCTCATCCAGAACATACATACCTAGGCAAAGAAGCATGCTGTCGTAGGAGTGGCGGAGTGCTTTTCTCACCTTTACCATAACCTTCCTCAAGATGTGCAAATTGTCTTTTGAACCGATCAACCCCGCTATATCAGGACAGTAAAATTCAGTTACTAGCTCATCTATTTTACCATGAAATACATTAAAAATTGCTAAAATGAACTTTCAAACTGTCGTGATATTCATAATCATCTCTATGTGCAAAACTACTAATTCAATTAAAGAAAAGCAAAGACGTGCCAACCTTGGATAAAGAAAGCTAGTCTGCTCTCCACCACGGAGATACTCTTGTAGCATCTGGGGGTGGTACTCTAAAATCTGTTTATTTTAAATGGAAAGCTTGTCAATGCCAATTGAGTGATAAACACGGAGATTTAGTCACAGTAATATGCATTAGTTTGTAAAGTCAAACCTCTCGGTAAATCAACTCTCTAATATCATCTTTATTTACTTTCCTTCTCTCAAACTCAAACTCAAGTTTAGAAATGGGCTGAGTGGATGCTGGTTCACGCTCCACATTCGCTAAACCATGGAAGTAAGGATCAGCTAATGCCTGCAAGCAAATTATTAGATTACAACATTTTGTGCTTGTTTGATTTGAGTTGTGGTGGAATTAGATAAATATTGAATTTTACTCACATCTTCAGCAGTTGGTCGATCCTTAGGATCAAATGCAATCAGGCGCTCTAATAAGCGAAGAGCCATGGGGTCCGCATTAGGGAACTTTTGTTGGAAAGGAATTGGTTGTTTCTTCCGCATGTTACTGAGATATCTTCTCGCCTTTTCATTACGAATCTGCCAATATCATCATAGTATATGAAGCCTTTAAGAGAGCAGAGTGTTTAAAAAAACATGAAGACTGAAAGTGTAGCAAGAAGTTCAATGAAAGAAGTATAAAGGAAAAACAGCATGTAAATGAGTAGCTAACCCTTGCAATAGACTCGGGAGGAGGAGTGCCAAGCAAATCAGTCATGAGATCAAGTTGATGAACCACATTTTTTCCAGGAAAAAGAGGTCTGCCAGAAAGCATTTCAGCAAATATGCATCCTATGCTCCAAATATCAATCGCAGGGGTGTACTGAAAACAAGGGACAATAATGGTTTTAGAATATGTATCAGATCCTACAAAACAAGGTAACTCATATGCAAAAGAAACATTAATATATCAGGGAAGAGTAAGTGGTTCACATTGAAAATATATACATCAATATTAATCATAGCTTCAATCGGGCCAAAAAGAAACTCTCTTAAACCCGAAACTGATTTATTGGCTCAAAAATCTTCTCAACACAGGTTCCTTGTGAATGACAAGTGGACAACTTTAGTTGTTACGATTTTATGCTGGTTGAGTATAGATTATAGACACATTTAGTAATCTCTGAATAGTAGAAATTAAAGATAAAATGAAATGGACTAGATTGGTTACTTATACACCTCCCTGGCAATTTACAATCACACAGAGTAAGAGATATACATGATTAATAATTTACATCACATTAATGGTATTGTAGATGATCATGGACGCTCACTAAACATGTGGAAAAAAAGGAGGAACATAGAGTTTCTGTATGGGCCGGGCCAGTAAAACAACTACTCCTTCCAAATTACACACATGTACAAATAAAACACAAGACTAATGCCAATAACACTACAGAAGTAATAGATTAATATAGGAGAAAAAAAATACATGCTAAACCAATGTAAAGGAACGCCAAACAATAGTTAAGAGTACCCAGTTCAGAATCACAAGTTGTTATACATGCATTGATCCATCTCATTAGTGGTAACCCGTAATAAGATGCCCAAAGAAAATGCAGGCTGAGCCAGTGAGGGCATAAAGCAGCTTACTTTGGAGAAAAAGGAGCCACAGAGTTCAGGAGCACGATACCACCGAGTTGCAACATAGTCCTGTGAAAATACAAGCAAGAAGATGTTAGGGGCTCATGTTTTGCACCTTAATATAAAAGAAACCATAGTGTCCAAGTTTTAAATAAATAAGAAAAGTGTACAGCTTTTAAGATACTAAGGGAGCCAGATATTATAGAAACATACAGTCCAGAAAATAGCTGATGGAGCATCATTAAAAGAGACTCGAGCAAGCCCAAAATCACAAATCTTCAGCTTGCAGTCAGCATTAGCAAGAATATTTTTAGGCTTTAAATCTCGGTGAAATACATTTCCTGCAATAAAAATAATGATAATCAGAAGTTAATCAAATATAACTTAAAGGACAAAACTTGAAAAGAACACCCAAGAGCACTAACCAGTATGTATGTATTTTAAACCCCGGAGAAGCTGATACAAGAAAAACTGATAGTGCTCAGCAGTAAGATCATCATTTGCCTTGATGACTTGGTGAAGATCAGACTCCATCAACTCAAAAACAACATAAATATCTTTGAATTCTCTTCGTGAAGGAGGAAGCATAATATGTTTTATTTCTACAATATCCGGATGACGAAGCAACCGCAGGAGCTTAATTTCTCTTAGAATACGCGTGGCATCAGAGACATGCTCAAAAACATCGTTAATTTTCTTAATTGCAACCTTTTCTCCAGTACTAGTGTCAACTGCGGAACCAACAACACCATAACTTCCCTTCCCAACGACTTCTTGGACCTCGTATCGGCTTGCTTCTCCATATTCTGTGAAGAAATCCGATTGTGCACACTGTACCAAATAACAATACTTAGCGCTCATTTGCAATTAAGAAATAAAATGAAATGCAGAAAAACAACAATGGAAGGGGTATCAAATAATTTATATGTTCTTCTGAATGATGATCACGAGAGATAATGAATACAATAGTCAACCTAAGACCTCCATATGGTATGTAATGTAAAAAAAAATAACTTTTTCTAACAATACCATCAATTCATAGTTGATAACAATTATTTCTGCTCCTCTAAAAAGAGACAATTGCCTACAGTTAAGTCGCATTATACTGGGTGAGCACCTAATAGCTGGCCAGCCTAGATCCCTAATGGCTCCCAAGTCACATCTAATACTATATAGAAATGACTTTTCCTCCATCAATCTTCTTACAACAGATAACCATGCAATCTAAGTTATTTTCTAATTCCTCTTTCCGAGCCACATAGCAGTTGCTGCTCTTTCATAATATAACACTACTTCATGATTTGAGGTTTGTCTCATGTGGATGGCCAAGTGAAAATAAAGCTACATTAAAAGTCGTTGAAATATGCGCAGTATCAAATTATAAGATCAATTATGCGTAATATTGTAAGCCTCTGGATAATTGAGGCATTTGAAGCCACCAAATTCCTGTTACAGATGCAACAACGAGCAATTGACCAAGCGATATGCCAATGATGATATAATTCCATGCATATCCCATTAAGAGCCTGTGAGAATTACATAGAGAACACAACTAGCAATACACAGATGGTAGAGAGTGATTGAGTGGGCACCTAACATAAAAAATGGACCATTTCAAAGGAAATTATGGAAACAGGGCATAATGAGAAGAAGAAGATGATGATGAATAGCCAAAACAACTGAAAAGTTACAAATGTACCCCTCTAAATCTCATCTGAGCTGTGTACATAGGACGAATTCAATAAAGCAAAAACATTGATAAAAACAAGCAAGTTCCCTCCTTTTTCAGATGTTAGAACTGTAAAAGTTCCGAGTTAAAAGATCTTCCCTTTCATATCATTTAATGGATCTTTGTCACCCATCAATCACAAGCAATTGAGTTGAATTGATTTCATCATCAAATCCAAATCAGAACTTTGTCTTTTCCAAATCAACATTTTACCATCAACCAAACAAAACTAAACAAAAAGTCCCAAATGGAAGCATTATCGACGAACCAACCGGACAGAAATAACAAAATCGGATTGAATCCATACAACAGATCCAAAAACAAACAAAACCCAGTTAAGAGAAGAACCCAGATCGTGAAGTACCTTCTTTAGCGCATCCATGGAAGCAGCCTTGGATTCTGCTCTTTTGGGTACCCGAATTGGCTTCAAAGCAGAGAGGTCGAAGTCCACAACGACGGTGAGCTCGTTTCCTTTCTCTTCTCCGCTAGTATTGGAGGTAGAAGACGATTCGTTCACGGGATGAAGACGATTGATCGATTTAGTGCCATTCTTGTCGTCAACGGTTGAAGAGGAATTAGAAGAAGAGAGACGATGAAACCAGCGACGAACCCCATTCGCCAATGTCCCACTCCCACCCATATAAGGAAGATTTTATTGATCGTCAATTCTATTCTTCGATTTCGGTTCACAGCCTGTCGATTTCAGCATTCCCTGCTTTTTCTCTTCGATTTTCTCTCTGAAGCTGCCACCTCTTCCCCTCTATCTCTTTCTTCCTCCGTCGAATGCGCAGAGACAAGCTGGGTGTGTTTCGCGGCGTTGTTTGTGGGAAACTCCAATCTCTCTCCGCTTCCGATTCAGATCATTATTGGCCCTTCTTATTTTATATTTTTCCTTTCCATTTCAAGCAATGTCACCCCTATAAGCATTTCTTTATTCTATTCATCGTAATGTCTAAATGGTCTAGCGATTTACTAGTTTGGAATTGATGAGCAGGTGAACTAGAACTAATACTGATTCTATTACGGAATTCTACAAGTCTATAGCAATTCCAATTTTCTTATATATTTTTTTTAGTAACACGAGGTAAAATTACGGGAATTAGTAGGTTTCTGGATGATGGTACTGTGATAGCGTCTAACGATCATCGATACAGCGGCTCCAAACTAATTGGCACGGGTCGAGCAGGCCCAGAGTTGCGTCCCTTATTTCTTATATGATATGTACAAATTTTTCATTGAAACGAAATTATACTAAATAAAAAAAACAAAGGTAAAATTGCGTTTTTTGACTAAAAGTACATAGATTTCATTGATTCATGAAAAGAGTCGTTACATGTTTGAATTCCTCAGAAGGATTTCGAACAACAACTTTGAAACAGTGTGACCGTATAACACGCTAATGAAACATAAATTAAATTACGGAACTAACGAAATTGATGAAGACTACTCAAGATGTGGCATGAACGCTGTTTGATCTTATAGAAAATACTCGTTTTGTCTAGTTGAAATCTGAACCTGATCTCATCAGTTTCAGTGGGAGGAAAGCGACGGTGGTAGATGTGATTTAGGGATCCCTCCTGGTAAAAGTCCTTTAATCCTTATATAGAAGTCTTGAATTTTCGCTCACTAATCATTAACCTTGCAAAAAGAAGCAAAACAAGTAAAGTAAAACAAAACCAGATGATCATCTTGACCCGGAAACATGATAGAGATCGAGAAGGAGGCCTCGGTGGAGGCTAAGGAGGGGGATACACCGGTGGAGGCTTCAATGAAGGTTGTAGAGTCGGCGGGGGATGATCAAAAGAGGGGATCTGAGGTGGGGATGGCGACTTATGTCGAGGAGACGCATACGACAACTATCAGGATTGTAGAGGAGGCGAAAACGAGACCGGAGACACGTTATTAGTGGCGGGGTAGCCAACAACGCGGTGGCTAGTGGTTGCACAAAGAAAATCCTAAGAGGAGGACCAGACCTAGACCGGGAGATACGACGACGAGTTTGGGGAACATTAGCCGCCTGTGCTAGTGGCTCGGAAACCCTAGCAGAGAACATCTTACTTTCAGCTTTATGTTTTCTTAAGGCAAAATTACGTTAAAAAGGCTGAAATGAAATTACATTAATTTTAAAATTTCAAACAAAATTATAATTAAATAAAGGGTTAAACAAATTTTGGTACTTTATATTCAGTCCACGGACATTAAGATCCCACATGTTTGCGAACAACTATTTTGGTACCCTATTGTTCGGTCCGCGAATCTTTCTTCGATTTGGGGTTTAAAAACTAATATAATTATGTAAAATGACTATTTTACCCTTACACATTTCAAATTAAATACCTTAATGAGTTAAAAGACAATTTTACCCTCGTTATCATTAATTGTTTAATAATCAAGTAATTACTATTTTACTTATCTTTTTTTAAATTTCATGAATATTTTTTTCATAAATTCTTACCAAATTTAGTTTATTATTAATTAATTAATTCTTATTTGTTTATTTTTAAATTTTAATTTCACAAAAATAATTATAAAAAATCATATTTTTTATTTCGGAAATAACTTTAAATAATTAATTCATTCTTATTTATTTCTTTAATAATTTTCAGGAATTTTTTAAAAATATTCTTTAAATTAGTTTTTTTCTTTTCTCTTTTTCTTATTGTTTTACTCTTCTTCTTTTTTGAAAAATAAATTTAAAAAAAAAATCAAATCGTTCTTCAAAATCAAATATGAGATTCTCATTCTTCAAAATCAGTTATGAGATGTTCAACTCATAAACTCGTATTCTTCAAAATCATATTGTTATGAATCATAATCGGATTCATACAACAACTAAAACCACAAAACTACATCTGGCAGAGCTTCGACCATCTGTAGACATGCCCTTAACAGATTTCTCATAGAGTATTTTTGCACGGGAGAAAACCAAAATTAACCACAATTTCATTTCCTAACAAACAATATGAAACTAAAACGAACTATACTCACAGAAGACAAATTAAAAGTACAAAAATAGCAGATTTATTAGTTCCTAACATACATGAGCATATTTTCTCTGACCTAGACCTCATCTTACCCTTCCTCCGTTGATGTCGGTGGCGTTTATGGCCTTTGGCCATGGATGCCGTCGGGGGCTTTTGCCTCCCATGTAAGCCTCATTCTCGTTTTGGTCGGCAGTGTCCCGCATTTTGGATGACGATCTATCGATTGTTGGTGGCGATGTCCCTTCTCAGCCACGACCCTCGATGTTGTTTGGTCTGTGTTTCAGATCTAGTCAGCGTGGAGGTGGGCTCAATTTTGGTTGTCCGCTGGTGGGATTGAAGGTTTTACCGATTTTTATGGGGTTACGTTTGTGGCAGTGTTTCTGTCGATAGTCGATGTTTGTTCTCCTCTCCAACCTCCCTTCTCAACCACGACCTGTTGTCAGCGTGAAAGTGGGTTCGGTTGGGGGTTGTCCGCCGGTTGGATTGCAGGTGCTTGGCTGGTATGGTAATTGAATGTGGTAGTTTGTTGCCTCGAGAACCAGTAGATGTAGCAGGCACAATGTAAAAGTGGAATGATGGGATTGCAGGTGCTTGAATGGTGTGGTAGCTGAGTTGTTGGCTCGTGAACCAGTAGATGTAGCAAGCACAATGCAAAAGTGGATTGAGTTAGAAGTCTAAACAATAGTCAACCTGTTGGGTATGGGTCTGAGGTCGGTTTGGATTCATGGATTGCGTGTCCGAGCTCCGTTTATTGTGTCCTGTTCGTCTCCTCGATGATGCTTGGTTCCCATTCCAGACGTGCTTTTGGTTTGGTTATTAGAACTATTGGTTTGGCTTGAAGTGGTCCACGCTTTGGGAGGTATGGTGGACTTCCTTTCTTCTCTACTCCGTGTGATGGAGATGATTAGGTTTGGTCTGTCTCTGGTGAAGAAGATAGTGGTGGCGACAGGGAGTTTTGTGTGACATTTCGTTGGTTGTGTGGGTTGGTCGTTGGTCCACACTCTTAATGGTTCCTCAATCGAAAGAGATCTCGATGGTTATGTTTCAGGAATCGGGATCACTTGCTCCGTTTTGCCGTCGCTGTTAAAACAGGTTTAGGTGGTGTGGCTTGCAAGTATAGATTTCAAGCCTTTTAAAGGAGTACGAGTTGTAGTCTCGAGCTTTGATTGTCTTTGGTTGTTTATTTGTGTATGCATTCTTACTTGGCTTGTTTGTTTTGTTTTTTCGGTTTTTTTGGGACTACTTTCCTTGGTTTTAAAGGTTTTTCCTTTAAGCTGTAGTGGCGGGAGCTCCTCTGTAATCGTTGATTATGGTCTTTTGACCTTGAGATGCTTTCCTTCTTGGAAAGTCTCTCTTAATAAATTTATGAGCTGATAAAAAAAAGTACAAAAACAATACTGACAACAAACTAAAATTCTACTCGTCGTTCTTCCTCGTCCTGTAGATGTATGACCTCTGGCGGTCTCGGGTGCACATGGAGCTTGACCAGCATCATCAACACATAACAATCCCTTGGTCAATTGATGTTCTTCAAGCACAATTGTCCAATACACAAGCCTTTCCTTGTGTGGTAGATATGTGTACTGTCCCAAAACGTCATAAGATCCCAAATTGATCTCTGAGATCTAAACACAAAATGAGATGTATCGTCACTAGAGGGTGGGTGAAGGTGTGGGAGACATGGCATCAGAGAACTGTTCTTTAATGGCAGACCTGCGTTGAGCACACGATGGTTGGTCTCGCAATGGGCGCCGGAGACAAAGACGCCAACCATTTAAGCTCTTTCTCCTCAGATTTCGAAGAGTTATTTCTTACTCGACATGGTCTCCCAGGCACGGGAATTGGGAAATCGTCTCGTGGGTCATTCGAAATGACATGGTCATTGCTGGATTTACATAGACCTTGCGCAGATTTGTGAGCTCTCGGTCAAGATCTGTGTCCGACTCCTCGTCTTTATTTTAGATCCACCAAATCAGTCTCAGTTCAACCCGGAGAAGAAGACCAGAGTCTCACTATCGCGGACCCTTCGTGATTGCGGAGAAGAAGTCGTTGGGTTACTATGGTCTCCGATTTCGTGACGAGCAGAGAAGTAGATGAGATGAAATTCTAAAAAATTAAAAGACATAGTGTTGATTTAGGTTTAGTTGTTTAGAATAGATAAGTTTAAATAATTTTTACTTTTATTTATTTATTGTTTATTTAGGCTATAAATGTAATTTCCCCTATAATATAATAGAGTTTAAATGAAAAAAAATATGGTAAAATCATCATTGTACTCTCCACATAAGTGTACATGGGGTCACATGATTAATAGAATGGAATATTCCATTAGTTTATAACCCCAGATCGAAAAAAGGTTAATGGACAGAACAGTAAGGTACCAAAATGGTTGTTCCTAATATGTGGGACCTTAATGTACGTGGACCGAATATAGGGGTTTCAAAATGTATTTAACCCTTAAATAAAGAAACTTAATCAATATTTTTTAAATTTCTTATTGTTTAGTCGTGGTGTTGCGTCATCATTTTGTGTCATCTTTGACTAATCTTAAAAAATGTTTGTTTACGAATGGTTCTCCACATTCCATACATATTGGGCATGGACCGCATCTAAAACATGGTCATCAATTTGGCCATGGGTTCGATTTTGATCGCCATGTTGACAAATTATATCGAACTTCTTTCCTTTAGGTTGTGTTCAACAAATGATATTTCAATTGTTTGTGGCTTCGAGAAGGGGCATATGGTATGTGCAAGTGTACATGGACTTTACTGTAGATAGAGTTCAAGGACGATCCTCCTTCTATCGTTTAATACTTCTTTGTATTTGACTTTTATCCCCTTTCTTCGTTGTTTTTTCATTTTTCTAGGAAGATTCTCTTACCGATTGTGGTAGAGTCTCTTTTGAAGGTTATTCGGGATAACTTTTGGCGGTCCTCTCTCTTTTACCCATCTTGGGGTAAAAAGATTAATAAATTCATCATCTATATAAACACAGGGTAATTAGAGAGTATTCCAGTATTCTCATTTGAACTCAACATGAAAAAGTCATACTACAAAAAGTCTGACTTTTTTTTCATCGGACCATAATATATTACGTGTGCTACAAGCATTGGGTAGAAAGAAATGTGAAGATGTGAAAACGAGAGAGGAGAAGTAAGATGTTAGATGAGTGAACAAAAAGGATAAATGAGGATACTTATAAATGGGTTAAAGTTGGGCTTTCACCCGGAAGTAGTAAATAACGTGTGCTCAGGAAGTTGTGGCTGTGGTATTGTTCTTACAAATAAAGCCCAAGGTGTCCAATTACCATCAATTAAATAGCATGGACTAAGGGCTAGCGTATTTGTTATTGTTCACTATGTAGTGCACATATGGTTGATGATCTTGAATAACTTCCATCAACAACATTGATTGATCGTGTATGTTGATGTCATTGTTCGAGCCCGCGACAACGAAAAACGCATGTCAAATCTAAGTGTCTTGTGATATAATGACTTCAAGTATGATAGTTGGGCTGGAATTATCCACGCATTAGAATTGCCCTTATAACTAGAAAATTCTTACATCGTCAATGCATGCAGTCAAAACTCCATATCATCATGGGGAAGCCACATTGTACATTAAGACTCAATATTTCGCTAACATCCTCTTTATTTGGCCTCCACAAATATTTTGGAAGCTAGGGAGAGGGCCAGCAAAAACCAAAGGACCAACCTCTACAGGAACCCCATTGGAACAAGCATGAATGGACGGGGGAGACCACTCGAAAACTGGAAGAAGCAAGTGGGATAGCTATCGGGAGATGGTTCAATGGGGAAAGCAGCGGTGGGCAAATCGGAAGATCCGGACCAAGGAGGAGGACCATTAAGCAGTTGGAAGCTGAAATATGGGAGCAGGACAAACCCATTATAGTCACCTCACCTACATCGACGAGAACTGGTAAACAACCTCGTCGGAAATTATAATAGGCGATCACAAGGTTGGGGGGTTTGACCTTTTCACCTCCCACTCTCAACATGTGACATGCTATAGCTGGAAGGGCTATATTTCTTGGGGAAACCTTCAAGAACCAACTACGAGTCAGGCCAACCATCATCATGGGTTTTTAGATTCCTCGACTCGGTATCTTGTGCGCACTACTGGTTATTATTCCATTCTACGGTTGTTTTGTAGAATTATTTTTCTCATCCATGAGTGTCGGATTACTTTTCCGCTTGACGAAAGAGGGATTCGTCTATATTTTTGGATTGTTTCGAGTTTAGTCCCCATATATTGATTTTTCTCTGAACTAATTGTATGATTTGATATTATCTAATCGAATACATACCCAATTATTTCAAAAGAAAAAACAATAGAAGATTAAAAAGGAAGAGCCGTTGTCGTTCCACCACTAGGATTTATGAAGTTCTCTTCAAACTACTATTTATTAATTTGCTCTTACAATTACCGTCCCACTCATCGACATTAAATCAAGACTTAACCTCATTCACTTTCAGTATTTATATCTTATCCTACAATTGGCTGTTCACTCATTGCACCTAGTTTGAAACATTTCTCTACATCTATACCAAACATCTGTATTTAGCCTCTCTTTTTTTTGTTGAAAAAATCATCTGTATTTGGCTAATAGTTAAACAAGCTTTGATCCTACATTTTTCTCTTAAGTAAACGTCTCATTTAATAATATTTGGAAATTATCGGTCAACCTAGTCGAACTGAAGGAATAAGAGTAAATACCGATATCATCAGGAGCCAAGATGCAAATTCAGTGTCCGGTTTAGCCCCTATAAAATAATAATAATAATAATTTTCTGATGGACAAAAAGACGGATAAATTCCACGTCATCAATCCAAGTACCTTACGCAGAAGCCATCCTTAACCGTCCGATTGTAGATCGAATCGTCATCCTCACCGTAAAAAAACAGAGCTCCAAACACAAACCCACCTACTCCTCTCTCTAAAAAATACCCCTTTTATTTTCTCTCTCTACATAAAAAAGAGAGGAGATACACCTTTCCTTTCTCTCACTAGAAGCCATGGACCCATCAGCTCCGTTTCCTCCTGCACCCGTCGTCGCTACCGCCTTGCCGACCGCTCCTACCATCGCCGCCGTCGACACTTTCGGAGTTCTCACAGCTACACCCAACCCCACTCCGCCGCAACTTGCTCCCGCTGCACCGAGCCACCCACCGTACGCGGATGTATGTTTTTCCATACGAGATGCAAACCCAGAACCGAAATTGCTCATTAATCTTGTTTTTGTTTATATTTCCTGAGCTGAGATTGATTTTGATTTTGTCGGGTGTTTCGTTGTTTTTTTGTCGGGTTTTGTCCAGATGATATGTGCGGCGATTACAGCGTTGAAGGAGATGGACGGGTCGAGCAAGAGGGCGATAGCCAAGTACATAGAAGAAGCTTACTCGGGTCTTCCGCCGACTCACTCGGACTTGTTGACTCACCATCTGAAGCGGTTGAAGAGCAGTGGACACCTTGTCATGGTCAAAAAGTCCTACAAGCTTCCTCCTCTTAGATCTGATGATAATGGCGTCACCTACACCAATCATGTCTCTCTTCCTGCTGCTTCTCCTGACGGAGATGCTCCTTCTGGGCCTAAGCGTGGCCGTGGCCGTCCCCCCAAGGTCAAGCCCGATGCGGCCCATATAGTTGCAGCCCAGCCCAACACCGCCCAGCCAGTTTTAGCTGCTCTAGGGCTCGTCGACGAATCCGCCGAGAAGAGGGCGCCAGGCCGGCCGCGGAAGAGCGTTTCTATGGCGGAGGTGCACGGTGGGGCCGAGTCAGTGAAGAGAGGCCGGGGCAGACCTCCGAAATCCGACAATGGAGGGCCCGTTGGCGGTGAAGCGGGTGGGCCCGTCTTGGCAAAGAGGCGACCTGGCAGGCCTCCTGGTCGGAAGCCCAAGACCGTTGCGTCTATGAACGGGCCTAAGGGCAAGAGACGCCCTGGACGTCCATCCAAGGCCCAGTCCGTGCCTTTCCTTGTTCCCTACGCTACCGCCGACATACCCAAGCCCAGAGGTCGCCCGAAGTTGGTTATCCCCGCAGCTGTTCCCGGCGGCGCAAAGCGGCGAGGTCGACCTGCTAAGGTTGGGGGTGCAGTGCAGCCTAAGAAGCCCACTGGAAAATCTCCAGGACGACCAAGGAAGGTATGCCATTTCAAATTTACTGTCAACTACTCTTTGGCTGATCGTGGATATTGAATATATTAGATTTTATTTTGTGTAAGCTATGTTTGGACTATTTATAGCATGATTTAGTCAAAGACAGATGATGTGAAGAAAGTCAAAGACTAGTAAGATTCTGCTCATATATGCCCCATTTGACTATTTATAGAAATCAAGGATGAACTATGGTTTACTCATCAACAGAATGAACTATGATTTTCCCCACGTCTTTCATATTCTACCAATCATTGAGAATCCACTAAGAGGTGTTAAGTGTAACGAATATGAGAAAGAAATGAACACACATTTTTTGGGATATCCATGTTAGAGTACAATAGATAAGTAGACACTCATTTTGGTACAAGTATATTATTTAATATAGTCGAAGTCTAATGCGTTTTTTGGTGTGGACTAATTTGGTTGGACTTTTATTTTTGTTATCATGTGATCTGCGATTGTGAGGTATTGTATGCGGTAAATTGAATTACATTTGCATATATTTGTAACAAGGGACTATTTACTACAAACCTGTAATATAACACAAACTACAAATTCATTTGAAACCATTAGATCAAGTGAGTATTTTTTTTGTGCGGTTGATAATATATTCATTTACAAATTCATCTCATTTGGAACCCATAATATATTTGTATGCTGTTGATAATATTTTTTTATAAAGTTTTGTATATTTACCATTCATGTCATTAATGATTTTTTTAAATCATGGCCATATATTTTGCTTTCACTCGGACAGGTTTGTAGTTTGTATTAAGGGGGTTTGTAGTGGATAGCTATCCTATTTGTAACAATATGAAGTTGTAACTTGTAAGTAATCATAGAAAACTAAAATGTAAGTGTATTTAGCTAAATTTGGTGTGTTTTTAATTGAGGGATTTATATTTAGATTGTTCTTGGCTATTTTGTTAATTGAGTTTATTCTGGATTTGTCCTTACTATTTCTGGAACAAGAATGCACCAAAGCCAATATCTGATGAAGCTGTGGAACTCAAGAAGAAACTTGAATATTTTGTAAGTTGGATATGATTTTTGAGTATAATTATGCATTATTTTTTCTTTAGAATTTGCTATTTGGGTTGGTACTTATTCTCCAAGCGTGTGCATTGTGTTGTGTTTGCTATGGGTAGCAATCAAAAGTGATGCAAGCTGTCGGGGTGCTAAAACCACAATTGGCTGCCCAAAGCTCAATTAGTGCAACAGCAGCAGTTCAAGAACTAGAAGGACTTGCAACAATGGATGTTTCTGCACCATTGCCATTGGAAGCACCAGTTCAGCTTCAAATCCCAGTCCAACAACCGATGCTTCAAAATTCGGAAGCCATTTGGTGAAGAATGTAAAGCAAATGCTTTTGTAGGGATTGGTGGTGACGATCTCGTTGTGTTGTGAAGACCCAGAGAGTTTGGGAAGAAGGGGATCTGTAGAGGGAAAGAGATGGAGCAGCAAAAAGATTGATCCACATTGGTAAGAAAAAAGCATGGAACTTTCTAGTATGTAGGGCTTTTTGATGACCGTGAATCATACCCTTTTCTGTTGTATTGATTTTAGCGCTACCCCGAGTTACAAAAACAAAATGCTACTGATCATTAGTTAATTGTTATTTGAGTTATATATTATGGGCATTGTGAAGTATGCAGATTTTGTTTTGATGATGGTTGGAGTGCAGAAATTGGATTGCTTTCTTGGTTGGTAGCTGATATGCATTTGCTTCATAACTATAAATACATTTTGTTTGAAACTTGATGGGTCATGTGTATGGGTTATGTATGTGAAATGGTTAGGTTTGACATTAGGATAACATTATGGTAAGGACTAACAACTGGGAAGGGTTTGGGATTATGATTATGGAATTGTCTTGTGTGGCATTATGATTATGGAATTGTTATTTGATTTGAGATTAGAGTATAATTTGTTGCTTTCATATAGATTTTAAAAAAATATATATATACTTTGACCATGTAGCTTCATGGCAGTGAGTTATCATATGATTTGGATTCAACATTGGATTGATCCTATTCCTGATCAAGCTTTGTGGACTTCCATGCATGATTCTGCACCTTTCTATTGGCACTTCACTATTATCTGAGCCACTTCAGGTAACGCGCTCCTGTATGTGAACAAGGTATCTGATTGGTCAGTGGATGTCCAAATCCAAGGTGGTCCCTCTTGGCAATCTGTGCCCTACAGGGGAAAGACTCGTATTAGAGAATCATCAAAATAATGAGTTTAAGCCTTTGAATTTAATTGTATTCTACAGTGGTGAGGCTTAGATTAAAACTCAAGTTGGGACTTGTATTATGAGTGGTGAGGCTTAGATTAAAACTCAAGTTGGGACTTGTATTATGAGTAGATGCTAACTGCACGTTGAGTTGATATATTGTTAAATTTATTAAATTTTTATTGAAACAGTAAATTTGACTAAAATAATCAACAATAAATTAAATTAAAATAAATAATCTTAAAATAATAACTATCAATGTTTCAAAGAATATATAGTAATGGTCAGTTTTTTGGAGTTGTCGGTGGGTCAAATCATTTGTCACATTAGGTTGAGTAGCCAAGCATTATCAGTAGGCCAAGCGTCCTTCTTGGTGTCATCATTTCGGCGGTGTCCAATCTGGTATTTCTGGAGGGGTGTTGTAATACAAGTGTGCATGATATTAGTCAAAGTATGCCTGCTCCAAACACGAGCGGGTCGGGATATTATGTGCCACCATACTTGGAGGACTCCTAAAACCCTCTCAATATCTTTCTGACAACCTTTTTAAACTTTAGCAAACAATTTCTATTTGCGATTACTGAAGTGGCGAATCGACTCCATAAAGAATAAATGTCGACAACTAAATAACTAGAACTCGTAGTAAAATATTTTTCTCAATTGATGTACACTGAAAATGGGATTTATTTTGAGATAGACTCAATTCTAAAAAAAATACAAGAAGATATTTTGGAAAGAAATGGAGCAAAACTGGATGGAAAGAATACAAATTAATGTATAATTGGAATGAAAAAAAAAAAAATTAAACCGATCACAAGCTACCTGAAAATGGGACTAGTCACTAGCCATGGCCCATGTGCATACCGTAAATAAATAACATGTTTTTTTTTTGATGAAATTCCTTTTAAAGTGAATTACCCCAATAAAACTTACTAATCATTTTTTTCTGACATTAATCTGACTAATCGTACTGAAACACCAAAACTCTTTAACATTTGATTTACAAGTGATAAAATGATACACCCCAACTTTTCTTTAGTCAGTATATAACTTCATTTTTGCACTAAAAGACAGAGCAAATTAATGTGGAAAGTGAAGAACGTTGTAAGCAGATGAGTTCAGTGCAAGAGGTCACTGAATATAAGAATAAATAAACAACCTTTGAGTTACCATATGGTGATTTGTACACAACTTGTTCATTCAATATTCCATTTCTGTGTGGTTTACCACAAATTCCCATTTTCATGCCTCCACCACTAGTAGTTTTTGCCTGGGACTCAAGACTCATCTCTCTCTCCCCTTTACATTCTTAGAGAGGGAAACAGAGGAGAGTGAGGTACTGGTTGTGGCTGGTTGGCTGGGCTGTGTTTCCCACCAATTTAACCTTTTCCTGGGACCTTGAAATCCTTGTGCCTCTAAGCTCAAGTGGGTCATCTTTCTTTGAGGTCCTACTCTCTCTCACTTGTTGGTCTTTGCTATCACTGCCTCCCCCCCTTTTCCATACTAACCCTTATTTTATTTCCCTTTTCTTTCATGTGTGTGTGCTCTTCTTGCTCTCTCCTTTTCTATGGTCAAAGCAAAGATCCATTTTTGGTCAATCTTGATTTTTGTTCTTGTGATGTTGATGCTGATGCAATCTATTGTGCTGTCGTGTATGGGGTTGTGTTCTGCATCTCTGTGCTATCTCCAAGACCGAGTCTTTCTCGACATGTAGGGTCTTATGTTTCCATTGGAGCATCTGGGTGTTCTTGAGATTTGGTGAGCTTTACTGGTACTGCATGAAATGGTTGATCTAGCTCTTGGATTTGATGGGTTGGTTGGGGTTTCGGGTTTGACTGTGAGGGATGCTTGGGGCAAGGGGCTTTCTGAATTAGTTCGAAGTTTCTACCTCTTTCAGTGATTGAGATTTCATGCTTGGTCGAAGAAAATGGAGAGGTTTATGGCCGGATTTTTATTTCTTCGGCATTGACTATCATAGATTATTCTGATTATAATATGAAGAACCTTCTTAAGAAGCTTCATATCATGCCAAATCAAATAGAAGGTTCTACTTCATCCAAAACCAGCAAGTCCACTGATGTATCATCCCCCGAGAGGCCCTCACCTTATAGTTCCAATCCTAGTTTTGAGCATAACAAGACATTTTCAGGTATTTCTAGTTGGTTGAATTCAGTTACCAATAGGCATAGTCCGAGTCCACCATCTTCTTCAAATGTGACAAGAGCTGATACGACTGATTCAGTCGGTAGTAGTGGATTAGATGTGCCTTTGGACTCAGGTTTTCGTGACTCAGGGTCTAGCAACTCCAGGGATCCTGATGTAGAAGATGAATTTCAGATACAACTGGCGTTGGAATTGAGTGCGAGGGAGGACCCTGAGGCGGTTCAGATTGAGGCTGTTAAGCATATCAGTTTGGGCTCTTGTACCCCCGAGAATACTCCAACTGAAGTGGTTGCCTATCGATATTGGGTAAGTTTGCTTCTTTATCTGCTCAATGTTATTTAGTTCATATAATTCTTGAGGGATCAAGTTTGGTTAATTGTTCATCATGTTTGGTTAGGCAGTAGGGCAGATATATTTCGGTTCCATGATTGCCACAAAATCTTATTTGTTCTGAACACGAGTTCAACTCCTTTTTTCCTTATTAGTTGTATGTTGCAATGTCATCAATTTGCAAAATCTGGGGTGACAGTGGAGTTATGTTAATGACTGCTGGAATCTTTATAAAAAGAATAAAAGAAAATACTCAAAAGGGATCATATGTAACATTTGTGAGAAGTAACCATAGGTGTTTTCTCCGGCTGGACCAGCTAGGCTCCGATACCCAACAATGGTGGCTCTCGGGAGGTTTCTGTTATGTATCATACTCGGGATTGGGTCATTAGAATTAGTAGGGCTTGATATTGTAATGGGCTGCGAAGATAGTTGGGTTTTTAATTGTTCTAATGGGCTTTTGTATTCTCAGCCCATGCCTTATCCCAATAGTTGTACATCTTACTTGTCTATTCTCTACAAATGAGAACTCGTGGAATGAAGGAGACAGACATTTTGATCTCACTGATAATTATATTTCTCTCTACTCTCTTCTCCTTCCTTCTCTTCTGTATCTCTTCTTCTTCTTCCCCTCTATAATCTGAACCCGAATCTCTACACTCTCTATTGTCCTTCTCATATTAATTTAAGGTTGTATCACTGGTATCAGAGCCTGGTTCCAGGCTCACCTGATGGACGAAATTTCTTTATCTTCAGCTATAAGATTGGGGATTCACAACATCAAAGAATCTGTAGATGGTATTACGGTCCAACTTGATGACGCTATTACTATGCTCAAGCAATTGGTTTCAAGGTTTCCAGATCCACCTGGTATGTCCTCAATGGAACTTTCATCTCCGATTATGTCTACTGGAAGCTTGGATGAAGACCAAGTTACAAAGTCAGATATTATTTCGGTTGATTTTGAGTTTGAAGATGAAGTAGCAACTCAAGAAGTGAATGATATCGACCAAATACCGAGAAAGGTTTCAGATTACTGTTCGATTCTCACCTGGGAAATGCATATTTCTGATGCATACAAGGTGTTCGATGAAATGCCACCCTCACATATTGTGTCCTACATTAAGGTATGCTCAACACCATTTGCATTACAGTTCCTAGTTCCACATGTAGATGGCCTTGGGGTGATTATTTGGCCAACAGGAGTTGGAACCTTACTTGCTGACAAACAAGTTTTATATTCTAGCAAGAGTTTTATTTATGATCCATTTTATGATATGGGGGGCTTAGGGTTAGCCGACACCGTTGGAGTTCCATTAATGCGATTGTGTTGTGGTGTCAAGGTATTCTATGAGTTAGAAGTTGAAAATAGTGTGCTTAACTTGTGTGCTCTATGTTCAAATGGAATTTTGAGCTTGAACGGAATGACTAAGTTACCATTTGAATTACAGTTGATAGTTCTTTCTAAACTTGTTCTTCAAATGGTTGAATGGCCTACTGGTATTGGTACAGAGCAAATAATTGAGTTTAGAAAGGAAGATCATGGATGGGTATTTGGGATGAGAATTGATGAAGATGTTTTAGTGATGAATCGGGATACAATGTGTAGTATGGGAAGGGGCAGTTCAGCTTATACTACAATTGTTATGGAGGTTGTTGGGTGGGTGTTCAATGTAATCTCGTTGGAAATAGGTAACCCTTTTTCAACAACTTGTCTTGGAATTTCCCTTACATTAAGAGATGTTGATCCTAGTGACAAAATGGATTTTAGGGACGTTGAGAATAATGATGGTGTGCTGGGTAGAGTTATGATAATAATTGGTATACACTTGGTCATTATTGAGGAGGAGGTTGAAGGTTATGGGGGTGGATATTCTCTTAATGAATCTTTTTGTGTAGGGGTTGTTATGGAATGGTTTATGACAAATATTACAATTCTGAGGATAAGGGTAAAGCATCTAGATGAAATGAATGATGAGGTTGATGCCTTAGATAAGGTGTTTAAGGTGAAACAGATAAACGAACTGTTAGATTTGTTTGTATACGTGGTTAGAGAAGTGGGACTCTCAAATGTTTTGCAGGCATGTGCACTGGTTGTTCATATTTCATTAATGGTTGGAGGGTACATGGCTTATATTAAAGAGAAAAGAGTCAATTTATCAAGAGGACAGAAATATTGTCTTGTTTTGACCAGGGCACTTTATCATGGTTGCGATATTTCTTTTCTTGATGATGTTCTCTGTGTTGTTGATACACTGGTTGCTCAGGGAATTGATGATACTCATCTCGGTTGTGAAAATGGTGTATCTGGGTATGAAGCTATTGACATTGCTATTGGAAATTCTATTTTATTTGCTCTTAGGTTATCTACTGGCTGTGCAATTTGGTTGGGAGAAATAATGGCATTGTCTTACTTTAAGGACAGATACAAGTTCACCAATGATATAAGCCTTGAAGCTCACATCAAGGTTCTAAAAATCAATGTTTTTGTAGCTGACTTATTTGGACTGGATTGTATCAATGCAAGACTCTGCTCAGCAAAGAAAGGAGTAGGTATGTCCAAAAATTTCGAATACAATTGTTCAAAAGATTTCCCCAACACTTGACACGGCAGAGAAACCTTTGGGAACTCTAATATTTGATAGTCACTATGATGTGTATCGTGATGTCATCGTATGTTTTCTAGTCATTGATGGAGCCATTGAGAAAGATGACAAGATTTCTTTTATGGCAAGTGGAAAGAATTATTATGCTGATGATATAAGGTTTTTATCTCCAAATCAGTTGCAGGTCGTTTTCTTATATGATGGAAGTGCAATACGGCTGAGAATGAAAGTTATAGCATTATCTGAGGATGCTCAAATATGTGATGGTGGAGAAGAATGTGATTTAGGCTCTGAACAACACAATCCTATTATCTATATGGTAGAGAATCCAGTAAGCATAATGTTTCTTGTTAGCACTGTCCTACAATACGGTGTACAAGTGAACACAATAATTTTTTCAAAACGGGAGAATTACACCAAATGGATTGTCTCTATGACAATTTTAATTATGAGTCCTTGTGAAAGAATGAATTTTGGTGTGTCTGGTCAGCAAGTGCTGAATCTTATATCTGAGGTAGATTTTTCGGGGAAGCAGTTATTAGAGCATGCTCTTAGGGCGAAGGAAGATTTTGTTGAAAAGCCTACATACGTTATGTTTCTTATGTCAATTTCTGGAGCTAGTTCTTTCATCAAAAAGGGTGCCTCAACTCTTATTGATTTGCAGTCACAATCTGGAGCGCTCAGTGAGTTAGGCAATCATGAATTTTTCTCTGGAACATCTGATAGAATTCTTATGATTTCCGGGTCAATTGATGAAACTCTCAAGGGTGTGGAACTTCATCTTGCTACATTATTGACTGAGATTCATCACAACAAAAGAAACAATGTTGATCCAAGAACCGAATTGAGGTTAGTTGTTCTTAGTAGCTCTTATGGTAGTATTATTGGCAAAGGAGGCTCCACCATAAAGTCATTTCTGGAAGACTTTCGGGCTGTGATTAAGATATCTGGTCAGGTTAATATTTATGTTGGGCTGAATATTGGATTGGTTCGTGTCCTTTTAGTTGCAGGTGACACTGTGATTCTTGAGGACAAGAATCGTTTGAAGGAGAGGGTAATGTTATGTATCATACTCGGGATTGGGTCATTAGAATTAGTAGGGCTTGATATTGTAATGGGCTACGAAGATAGTTGGGTTTTTAATTGTTCTAATGGGCTTTTGTATTCTCAGCCCATGCCTTATCCCAATAGTTGTACATCTTACTTGTCTATTCTCTACAAATGAGAACTCGTGGAATGAATGAGACAGACATTTTGATCTCACTGATAATTATATTTCTCTCTACTCTCTTCTCCTTCCTTCTCTTCTGTATCTCTTCTTCTTCTTCCCCTCTATAATCTGAACCCGAATCTCTACACTCTCTATTGTCCTTCTCATATTAATTTAAGGTTGTATCAGTTTCACTCAAAGAAGACCGCCGGCGTCGGAGCAGCAGAACGCAGACTCTCCTTCTCTACTTTCTGCTCCACGTTGTTGTCCTTATATGAAGACTACTGCAAATTAGTCTCTCCGGCGACACTTCCACCAACACAGGGTCGATGAACACCATCGTCTCAGAAGCCGGCGACACCTCCAAAACAGGGTCGACGGGCTTCAATTCAGAAGCCAACGCCAGTTGATCGTGCTGGTGATTCTCGACAGGCTCGACATCACCGGAAGATGGAAGGAGCGTCTGAAGACGGGGCTGCTCTGCCTGTGGAGAAAGCGACATCCGGTGAGCCTGAGAATCGCCGTTCGAAGGTTAGTCGGTTCCATTTGCAAGGAGATGAAGTATACGTTGGCAACTTACCTCAAGGGACCAAATCTGATTGGGTCCTCAATGTTTTTGGTGTTTTCGGTAAGATTACGACCTCCCCTATTTCGCTTCGATGTAACCGGAAAGGGAAAATCTATGGTTTTGTTCGTTTTTCCTCTCTAGTTGAGGCAAATCAGGCTGTGGTTGGCCTCCATGATTTGAAGATCAATGGAGCCTCTCTGATCGTCGCCATTGCTCGACGCCGGCGCCATCGAAGCAGGGCATCGGCGCTGACGGGCAGAGTCGCCAGGAGCTTGGGATTTCTGGCTCTCCACCGCCCTCTGTGGCTACACAACCTATCGTTCCCGGTGGTCCGTCGGCGACGTTCGATTCTCGGCGAGATGAGGTTCTCGAGCAGACGATTCTCGGCGAGGAACATCGCGATCTCCCTGTTCTTCATGATCTCGTGAATCATGGGTCTTCGATTTCAAATCCTCTTGTATCGCGGCGCATCCCAGATCCCGTGAATCAAGGGTCCTTGATTTCGAATTCTCTTGTATCGCGGCGCAACTGTGGGGATTGCTCTGTTCCCGTTTCTGGCGCACGTAGAGCTACTGGAGAAGACTTGCATTCAGGCTTCGAACAAGGGCCTGTGCTGGCTAGGAATGGGACGTTTTTGGTGGTTGGGATTGGGCCGGGTACTGGGCCTGCGCCCAATCCAGTTTTGCAGCCACAACATAAGGTGGTTGAACCGGAGCTGTTGCCTGTTACTGCTGATCCTTCAGCGTCGGACCAGCTGGAATTTAGTGTTGGGTTCGAAAACGTTCAACCCTTGTCGTTTGTGTCCCCGACTTCCTCCCTTTCTCTATACTCAAGTTTCGATCAGGAATTTCCTGTATTGTCACCTGAAACTGTTAAGAAAGGCAAAGGGAAACGAAGGACGAAACCTCAACAGATCTTTACGGTGACAACTCGTTCACTCTGTATGAGTGAAACCCAGAGGCTCGAGGCTCAGCGTAAAACTGAGGTTTGGAGACATTTTGTCAATACAAGGACTTTGCTGCAGATAGAGCCCAAGGAAGACGCTCTTCCTCCTATCGTTTAGTTTTTTCCTTGTATTTTGGCTTTTGTCCCCTTCTTTCGTTTCTTGTTCTTTTACGTTTTTTTAGGAAGATTCTCTTACCGTTTTGTGGTAGAGTCTCTTTTGTAGGTTGTTTGGGATAGCTTTTAGCGGTCCCCTGTCTTTTCCCCGACTTGGGGTAAAAAGATTATTAATAAAACCATCATTTATCAAAAAAAAAATACTCAAAAGAGTCAATGTCACCCTCACCATGCATATATTATTTACACCAGCATGAAGGCTGGAAAAGTGGTTTCAACAATTGACCTCCTTGAACTTTCTTATATGTAACTTCAAGAAATCCCTCTGCTCATTGCCTCACTGTGTTATTTAACATGGAATATAGCTATATGAAGCAATATGTAGGTTGTTATCTAGCTATTCTATTGCTTGCTTCAGACATAATCATTTCTAACCTATCTCATATAGTAGATTTATCCATGCTTCACAGAATTATAATGCTCTTGGGTATGATGATAAAATCATGGATGGTTTTTATGACCTCTATGGAGTTGTAACTGAATCCACGTCAGAAGGAATGCCTTCCCTTGTTGATCTGCAAGGAACACATGTATCAGACGGTGTAACCTGGGAAGCAGTTTTGGTTAATAAGTCCGCGGATGCTAATTTATTGAAACTTGAAGAGAGGGCCCTAGCGATGGCCTTGGAGTCAAGGTCCGAATATGTAATTAGTACATTGGTGCAAAAGCTTGCTGTTGTAGTTGCTGACATCATGGGTGGATCAGTTGGGGATCCTGAAAAAATGTTGAGAGTGTGGCAAGGTCGAAGTTTCAGTTTAAAGGCAATCCTCAGAAGCATGATTTTACCACTTGGTTCTCTGAAAGTCGGACTGGCTCGTCATCGTGCATTGTTGTTCAAGGTAATTAATTGTGCCCCTTATGTATGTTTATTATTCCAGTAAGTCGAATGTTGATCAACTTTACTTTAACTGGGAGCCTCCGGTACTTTAGTTTTTCATTTTGGTGATTTTAACAGATTGAATCACTTAAACACTTCATGGTCCACATAACATAATTTCCTTAACATGTCAAAGAATTAATAGCATTATGTTTCTATAGACATGATTACTTCGTACTTTAAAAGATCTAGTCATAGTCACAAGAGCTTATTCCAAAATGTTTTAGGTCTCCAGGGTACTCCTTGCCATCTCCCCCTTGAGATTCATTGCCATTATGTCTTACTCTATCCTGTTGCTTGCATTTTACATTCTAGGTCTAGCCTAAAAGTTACTTTGAGCAAAGATGTTTCTATGGAATTCTCATTTAAACTTTTAAAGATATATCAGTAGAGCCATCATCCTTGTGTTGTATTTGAGTGCTCTATACATGTTTTTGATGAAATTTTACATTTTAATTGTGCCTTGTAGTTGAGTTTTGTTCTAGGGATTTTCAGGACAATTACATTTATTGTAAATAGTGCAAGCATAGATTATCCTCTTCAGTCAAGGCTAATGTGTGTGTGTGTGTTCTTTCCCCTCACAATTCTAAGTTAGGAATCTTTGTTGTTATGTTTGTTTAGGTTTTGGCTGATAATGTGGGGATCTCATGCCGGTTGGTGAAAGGACAACAATACACTGGCTCTGATGATACATCAATGAACTTTGTAAAGATAAATGATGGAAGGTAACTGCTACTGTACTATGAGATCAGTTGTTTCGCGATGAAAAAAGAATCAGCTTGATGGTTTGCATTTAGTTTTCATTCACTATGTATGCATATTTGAGTTGCTCTAATACCTTGTTTGTGGCTCATAATCAATTAAGAATGCATATGTTGGGACGTGTTTATCCCACAAAAGTAGTTTAGTGGCTAATATTTAGAGAGAGGAAATATTCACGTGGATGAGTCAATTTGATCAGTATTTAGTTCATGGAGATCAGATTACCCCAAATGATTGGGGAAATGGCTTAAGTTGTTGTTACTTACAGTTACAGGTAAGAATACTACACCATATTACATTGCTTTTATTTATTTATTTATTTATTTATTTAGGAAGTTGCTTCTTCTAGGATTATGGTTATTTCAGTTAACTGCATTCTCTTGTTTATTGAGATTATTGATAATGTGAATTCCAGGGAGTACATCATTGATCTAATGGCGGATCATGGTACACTGATTTCATCTGATACAGCGGGATCACACATAGAATATGATGACTCTCTCTTCTCTGCAAGTCCTTCGTCCAGAGACATAGATCCATCTCATGTAGCTTCCTCTAGCAGTGGGGTTGCGAGCTCATGCGAAGAACATTCAGAATTTGAGACGCTGGACAAAAAATCCCGCGTCAGAAACTCTGCATATGCAGAAAATGAGTCTGATGATAAAGGTGAATTTATAGCACCGACTAGTGGAGAAGAAGAACACAAGGTCGAATTTAGACCTCCTTCCAATGCAGATAAGGTGTTGGTACATGTAGAAATGAGAAAATATGTTCTCATTCAACTTGTTTTGATAATACACAAGTGACTAATATATATACATAAGTATTGGGACTCTTCAACTACTCCATTAATGAAGGGATCATTAATGGTGACTTTTCCACTCCTCAATACTAATTACACCACCACCCCCCTCAAGCTAAGGCATAGATATTAATCATGCCCAGCTTGTTACAAAGGTAATCAACTCTAGTACCCGGAAGTGCTTTAGTGAACAAGTCCCCTAATTGATCTCCTGTTTTCACATATGCGGTGGTAATCAAATTTTGCTGAAGTTTTTCACGGACGAAATGACAATCAATCTCGATATGCTTGGTTCGTTCATGAAACACGGGATTTGAGGCAATATGAAGAGCAGCTTGATTATCACACCATAATTTTGCGGGCATGGAGACTTTGAGACCAAGTTCTGAAAGGGGAGTTGGTAGATCCACATTATTTCACTTACAGACTGGGCCATGGCTCTGTATTCCGATTCAGCACTAGATCGAGAAACTACATTTTGTTTCTTACTTTTCCATGAGACCAAATTGCCTCCTACGAATACACAGTACCCTGAAGTAGATCGACGATCAATCTTGCATCCTGCCCAATCTGCATCTGTAAAACACTCTATATGAGTATGACCATGATTCTGATAGAGTATACCTCGTCCAGGTGCTCCTTTTAGATAACCCAGGATATGTTCGAGTACGGCCCAATGCTCGACTGTAGGGGAAGACATAAACTGGCTTACAATGCTCACTGAGTATGCAATGTCAGGCCGGGTTACTGTAAGATAGTTTAGTTTCCCCACAACTCTTCTATACCTTTCTGGATTTTCAAACAATTCTCCTTCTTTCATGAGTTGTGTATTTTGAGGCATTGGGGCAGAACATGGCTTGACTCCTATCTTTCCAGTTTCTGTTAACAAGTCCAGCACATATTTTCTCTGAGATAAGAAAATTCCCTTCTTGCTTCTTGATACTTCTACTCCCAGAAAGTACTTTAAGACACCCCAAATCTTTGGTACTGAATGACTGTGGAGAAGCGACTTCAACGAAGAGATGCCCACCTTATCGCTGCCGGTGATAACAATATCATCCACATATACCACTAGGAGAATAACACCTACTGGAGAGCTCCTGTAAAACACAGAATGATCGGACTTGTTCTTGTTCATTCCAAACTTTTCCACTGCTTGGCTAAACTTTCCAAACCACGCTCGAGGACTTTGTTTGAGCCCATATAATGATTTCTGAAGATGACATACCAGTCCAGACTCCCCCTGAGCAACAAAACCTAGAGGTTGCTCCATATAAACTTCCTCATGCAAGTCCCCATGCAAGAAAGCATTTTTGATATCTAGTTGGTATAATGGCCAATCATACGTGGCTGCCAAAGAGATAAACAATCGCACAGAAGTCAGTTTAGCAACAGGAGAGAAAGTATCCGAGTAATCCACCCCATAAGTTTGAGCGAAGCCTTTAGCCACGAGGCAAGCCTTAAGACGGGCTACAGAACCATCAGAGTTGAATTTAGTAGCAAATACCCACTTACAGCCAATAGCTTTTTTCCCGGGAGGCAGCGGAACCAATCGCCAAGTACCATTAGCATCCAATGCACTCATCTCTTCTGTCATCGCTGAACACCAGCCAGGATGGGATAAAGCCTCATGAAGAGTTTTAGGAACCAAAACTGAATCAAGAGAGGCAATAAAGGAACACGACATAGGAGACAACTGATTATATGACACAAACGAAGAGATAGGATACGTACACTGTCGTTTACCTTTACGAAGGGCGATGGGGAGATCATCATCAGGATCTGTTGGCGAAGAGGAACTCGGCTCTAGACATGCAGCGGGAGGGGCTTGAGTAGCGGGTGGTGCCTGTGTAGCGGGAGGGGCATGTCGTCGGGAATAAATGTATCGGATTGGCAATGGCGGCGGTAGTGGTGGTGGATTCGGAACAGTATGCATAGATGGTGTTGGCGTAGTGGTAGGTGTAGGTACAATCCGTTCTCGATGAGTGATGTGGTAAACTAACAAGTCATCGTTCTCCCCCTGTCTTGGAGTACGAGGAATGGCCGAATAAAATAAAGGACAATGCTCCATAAAAGTGACATCAATGGAGACAAGATATCGGTGGAGATCTGGACAATAACAACGATATCCTTTCTGTAACCGAGAGTACCCCAAGAAAACACACTTGACCGATTTTGGATCCAGTTTTGTGCGACTAGGGCGAACATCACGGACAAAACATGTACTCCCAAAGATACGGGGAGTAATAGGAAAGAGAGGTTTGGTGGGGAATAAGACTTGATACGGGATGTTACCTTGAAGGACAGACGAAGGCATACGATTAATGAGAAAACACGCAGTGGAGACTGCGTCAGCCCAAAAATATTTTGGCACATGAGTCTGAAATAAAAGGGCTCTTGCAGTTTCAAGCAGATGTCTATTTTTTCTTTCAGCAACCCCATTTTGAGATGGAGTGTCAACACAAGACGATTCATGAAGGATACCATTCTGAGCCATATAAGTAGTGAATGGCGCAGAAAAATATTCTTTTGCATTGTCACTTCTCAAGATACGAACTGTAGTACCAAACTGAGTTTGTATTTCAGCACAAAAAGCAGTAAAATGAGAAAATAACTCAGAACGGTTTTTCATGAAATAAAGCCATGTAGTTCGGGAAAAATCATCCACAAAAGAGACAAAATATTGAACCCCAGTTTTAGACACCACGGGTGACGGACCCCAAACATCAGAGTGAACTAATTCAAAAGGGGAACAAACTCTTTTCTTGACTCTAGGAGTAAAAGGGAGACGATGATGTTTAGCAAACCGACATGCTTCACAATCGAAGGATTGTACCTTTTCAAACTGGGGATAGAGGCGCTTCAAAATCGGAAGTGATGGGTGGCCGGAACGACAGTGAGCTTCAAGCAGGGTTAAGGAGGCTGAACAAGCGATTGGTGGTGCAGGTCTTTGGGTATCCATAATGTAAAGCCCCCCTGATACATGTCCTTCGCCAATAATTCGCTTCGTCAAAAGATCCTGAAACAAACAATGATCAGGGTAAAATGAGACACAACAATTGAAGGCCCGAGTTATTTTACTGATAGACAACAAATTAAAAGAAAATCCAGGCAAACTTAAGACAGAAGGTAAGGAAATGGACGGTGTAACGTGGGCTGTCCCAGAACCGAGAACCAAACGCTCAGACCCATCAGCTAGTGTTACAGAAGAACACGAAGAATGAGGCTTATAAGTGTTAAGTAATTTAGGGTTACCTGTCATGTGATATGTGGCACCAGAATCAAGGACCCATTGGGAAGAGGATGGTGATGAAATGGAACACATGGGTAGATTACCTGACTCGGCGGCAGAGGCGACAGAGTGAGATGAGCGCATGAGTGTCTTCTGGTACTGACGAAATTGGTCATACTCAACAGAAGATAGAGTGATTGTTCGATAACCAACAGATCGTAGTTCTTGATTCCAAGGCATAGGGTTTCCTTCCATCATGATGGAACTCTTGGTCTCTTTGTTCATTCAAATAAATAGAGTAGAATCGAATAATAACGGATGGAAAATACTCGGTTTAGGCAACCAGAAACGAGGAAATACCAGCACTGAATTTCACTGGGCACGGGGCGGCGGCGGACGGCGGCGCGTGTAGTCACGCGCGGTGGCAGACGGCGGCGCGTGGGGCTCACGCGCGGCTGTGTGCTGCGGCAAAAATTTCCAGAAACTCCATAATGGCCGGTTATGCCTTGTAGAGACCTCACTCGCCGGAGGTGAGTGAAAAAAGCGTCTGGAACTTCGTAAACAAGCTAAAACAGTTCCCAAACAACAATAACTTGTCCCGGCAAGTGCAACTCCGGTTGGGGGTCAGATGGCTCTGCGATTTCAGACGTAGGAAACCCAAAATATCCTCTATCTTATGGGATAGGAGGTGAGAACAGAAAACGAACGAAAAAGAAAGACACACCGAACGTGCACACCCGGCACAATGGAGGCTCACTCCTAAATTTCCCAACCCCACAGAGCTGATAACCAGGCTCTGATACCATGTAGAAATGAGAAAATATGTTCTCATTCTTCAACTTGTTTTGATAATAAACAAGTGACTAATATATATACATATAAGTATTGAGACTCTTCAACTACTCCATTAATGAAGGGATCATTAATGGTGACTTTTCCACTCCTCAATACTAATTACAGTACAAGAACTTCCTTAACCTAATTATCCTTACAGCCATGGAAGATCTCCTTCTTGGACTGAAGGTGTTAGCTCCCCCGCCGCTCACAGAATGAAAGTGAAAGATGTTTCACAATATATGATTGATGCCGCCAAAGAGAATCCACAATTAGCTAAAAAACTTCACGATGTGTTACTAGAAAGTGGAGTCATTGCTCCGCTGGATTTGTTCACTGAAGAGAAGGATGAAGGTAGTCTTGCTCCTGCTCGATTTATTCCTCCTCTGCCTCAGCACAGAGTGAATGCTAAACATGGTGAAGGTTTAGGGTTTCACCATCAACTTGATTTGAGAGAAGTTGTTGTATCATCACAAGCTGAAGTAACTCCCATTAGATATTCAAAAAATGTTCCAGTTGCCGCAGTTGCAGCTGCTGCAGAAGCTGTTCTTGCTTCTTCAATGGTGGTTGCTGCATCAAAGGCAAGCATAGACAGAATTCCTGTAGCAGCTGCAGCCACTGCTACAACAGCAGTCAGTAGGCAATATGAGCAAGGCATACGAAATGATAGAGATACAGTTGCTTCAGGTAGTGGTGACAAATGTGAAGCTTTGGGGACAAACTCTGAAGATGAGAGGATATCAGATAGATCAGAAGGTAATGAGAGCACAAGATCTGATGTTACGCTTGATGAGGTTGCAGAATGTGAGATCCTGTGGGATGATATCACCTTGGGTGAACGTATTGGACTTGGTAATGGCCTGCTCATCATCTCGTGAGATCTGTGTACTTCAAGTCATAACTTTTATTGAATTTGGTGCAGACTTGACTCGATTTGATTTTTCTGCAGGGTCATATGGAGAGGTATATCGTGGAGATTGGCATGGAACTGTGAGTTTTTTCTTTCTTTCTAGGCTATATGTTGGCTATTTGTTATTTTTTGTGTCTGGTATTTTTGTTGATTTGATTTTGTCAAGCCTTGAGATCTCCAGCTGCATTTATGTATGCTAGAAAGTCAAATTCAATGCTTTTATTTATTCGTTTCAGAATATGGGAATAGTAAACTGCATAATAGCTCAACTAATAGTAATCTGCATCCCATTGATTTTTTTATTTATTTAAAAGATACGACTTGCTAAGAAGTCATACTAAGAACCTAATTTTGGATATGAAAACCTCTTCAAGTGCTAGGTTAAACATTTTTCATAAAAATGACCGTGCATGTTGTTAGTTTTTAGTGATGTGTCATTTCCCTTATTGAATCATTACAACCTTCCTAGTTGTTTTGGGTTATGGCAACATGTTTTGCTTCATGTGGAAATAATGTAAGATCTATAGAGGACTGCTTTTTTCACTTTAGTTCTAGCATGATTCTTGGGTAAAAAAAATGAACCAGATAGGATTCACGCTGATAATTATGCTTGTTTTGGTCAAGGAATTTGTGAGGACAACTACAACTATGGTGTGGTTTTGGGAAATCAGCTCGATATGTTTTACATTCTGGAGCTTAAAGTTTCAACAGAATTGTTGTTGAGGCCCACATAGGTCAGGCTTTTATTCAATATTTGTGTTTGTTAGCTCTCCTTGTCCCTGGGATTCTATTCTAGCTCTCTTGATTCTTTGCCTAGAGACTCGACCCCAAGATTTGCAACAATAGTTGAGAGAATTTTTCTAAGGCATCATTTGGTGCATTTAGTTCAGTTGTGTTGTTAAAGTTTGTGAATGTCCGTCCTTGAATGGGCTTTTGGAATCTCTTTGGTGGTCCTTAAGTTATAAATAATTTTATCCATTTTGGATTTTTATGATAAAAAATAAAAATAAATGTTGTTTGATGTTTGCTTTCTGACTATATTCTGGTATTTTCTAAAGGTTTGAATTGCAAGGTACACATCATGAAAAGAGTGAGGCACCCCAACGTAGTTCTCTTCATGGGAGTTGTAACTTGTGCTCCTAATCTTTCGATTATTACAGAATTTCTTCCTATGTATGGTATGGTATGCTTGCAGTCTTGAACTTTTCTTTCTCTCTGAAAGAACAAAACTTGTTTTGATTGTTGTTCCGTTGGGTCTTGCTTGGCATTCTCTTAATACTTTATGTTATGCAGAGGTAGTTTGTACAGGTTACTTCATCGTCCTAACAATCAATTAGATGAGAGGAGGCGCTTGAGGATGGCTCTTGATGCTGTACGAATTAACTGGTCTTGCAATTTAGTTCACATTATATCTGCTTTACTTGGAAAGTTAATTGCTGAATTTACTACAGGCTCGGGGAATGAATTATTTGCACAATTGCAGTCCTGTAATAGTACACCGCGATTTAAAGTCTCCGAATCTTCTCGTCGATAAAAATTGGGTTGTTAAGGTAGCAGCTGATTTGTATCTTCCCTTTTGAGTCAATCCAGAACTGAAGTGTACCTTTTTATCTGTCATTTAGGTTTGTGATTTTGGGTTGTCGCGTATGAAGCACAATACTTTCCTCTCGCCAAGGTCAACTGCAGGATTGGTAAAGTACAAACTTACCTTCCCTCCATCTTAATCTTACTGCAAAAATGGTCCTTTGCTTGAATTAGTCTCATCTGTAAGAGCAATATGATTGTTGGGTAAAGGTGATACTTTACAAAGTTGATTTTGCATATCTTGTTCAGGCTGAGTGGATGGCCCCTGAAGTGCTAAGGAATGAACCTTCTGATGAGAAGTATATTTTTTTTCATTCAACCCCTAATGATAGTTTCAGTATAAAAATGAAGTAAATGAAACGTGATCCAAATAATGTGCAGGTGTGACGTATATAGCTTTGGGGGTGATATTATGGGAACTAGCAACGCTGAAACAACCATGGGGTGGAATGAACCCAATGCAAGTGGTCAGTGCTGTTGGGTTTCAACATCGCCGCCTGGATATTCCTGACTATGTGGATCCCGTCGTTGCAGACATTATCAGCAACTGCTGGCAAACGTGAATATTCAGTTGTCTTCCCTTTACATGCACTGCAATTGCACTATGCATCCTGGTGGCCTAACATTTGGAATAATATTGTTGTAGAGATCCGAGGTTGAGGCCGACCTTTGCTGAGATAATGAGGAGCCTGAAGCCATTGCAGAAGTCAATAACCAGTTCCCAAAGCAGGAGAGCCTGAAGCCTTTGCAGAAGCCGTAACCACTTCACAAGTACATACACATGAGTCTTGGATAACAGAAAAAAAAAAGACACCTTTTAGATGATTGTGATTCATTTTCCTCAAGTTTTATTTTTCTTGTCCCCTTGCTTGCTATTCTTAATATTTGTTTGTTAAAAGTAGAAACAAAAAAAAAACAAGGAAATTGAGATCCTAGTAAAATATGTGAAAGTGAAAGTCCCTTTCCCTTTGTATTACTATCTCAAGCCTAATACAATTGCATGGTTATCCTCAAAAAAAAAAAATCTCAAGCCAATTTGGCAGATGGCCATTTGATATTAAGTTTTGGAATTTTTTATATATGGATGGTGGGGTCGCGGGGACTTAAGACAGTGTTTATTTTGTAACTTTCGTAAGTATGTGAATGGGAAATTTGATTTAATTATAGGTCACAGATTTTTATTAACAAATATAGATGAAATATTCTATTTCGTCTTGGGACCATTTAATTGTTAAGTGAAGAGTAAAATAATAATTATGTTCATTATTTTGATTGTTAAGTGAAGAGTGAAATAATAATTATGTTCTTTCATCATTTTGAGTGTTATGAATTTAAAAAGAAAAATTATCATTTTACCCTTGTTTGATAATGAATAAATTAATAATTAAATAACTAAACAATACTAAAAAATACTGAATGCATAAATTTTGGATACATAAATTTTGGATACAGAATTACCATTTATGATTGTATTAGGACTTCGAGTTTTTGGTAACCTTATTGGCTATATATACCAGGATTGAAGAATAAAATAAACACATTGAGAAAAATAAATCTGGTTTGGTTAAGTTAAATTGAAGTGTAAGCTCTCTCTAACGAGCTTGTTACGGTCACGATTGCGAGAATGAAGAACAAAAGCTCGTCGTTACGAAATCGGAACTTCAACTCAATTGCGTATTACGACCCTGTAACGCGATCCACACATTACTCTTGGGCGTTCACCTCGACTTTTCTCGCCCTGATAGGTTTCATGATCTCTGGACTCTTATGGTTTCTCGAATTCCAAAGCTTTTGATGCTTTTTCTAGCACAAGCGGGTTGGACTCGATTTTCTAGGTATCTACAGTTTGGAAGAGCTCTGCTCCGCCAATCTTTTCATGCCTTGTCGTTCTCGAGGCCATCCATACTAGATCTTTTTTAATGGGGAGAGGTTTTTCGATCCTGGTGGATCTATGGTTATGTCCTATGTGTGGCCTTTCACCTTCTTATTATTTGTAGTTGGGCTTGGTAGATGTGGTCTTTGGTTCTCCAGTGATGGGGGCTTTCCTCAACTTTCTCTTCGTCTCCTGCTTTGTTCATCTTTTTGTGGCCTTCTATTTGATGGGCGCGTCGTCAGTGTAAATCTTAGTCTCGTTTGAGTCTTTTTGGGGTTACGGTTCCTTTGGACAGCTCGGAACGTTAAGATATTTTAAGAACCTCCAGTCCCTTATCCTTCAAGCATTATTCAGAGAATCCAATTCGGGGTGCTTTCGTTGATTCAACTAGAAGGGTGCGCCCCTTCTCCTAGTTTCTGGATGGTGCTGTCGATGGTTTCTTTTTCCGAGCTTGCTTGAACTCTTCGTCCTTATTTCTCTCTCCTCTCAAATCGGATTGTCTCTCTCTTTATGAGCGGGACATATGTCTATGTCTCTTTTTTGTTTTGGGTCTCCTAGATCATTTACAGGTCTTATTGTTGGTTTGGTGGTTTGTCGTTTTTTTGCGGAACCCCTATTGCTTTTTTATACATTATTTATTTTCTCATAAAAAAAGAAAAAGAACTCTGCAACTGTGTTTGTAATAGGTGATTATGAGACCACCTCCATCGAGAACTAAACCCTAAAAAGAAGAGAAACATTACCACGATTTTAAGTTTTACATCTAACCGTGGAACTTTTAAATTACGAAATGATTTTTTATCTCTTATTTTATTTTCATTTATTTTTTAGCTTCTTATTTATTTCTAAATATTTATTCACTTTTAAATTTTAGTTATTTAATTTGTTTTAATACTTTTACTTTTATTTTAAAACTATTTTAAATACTTTATCATAATTAAAAAAAATTAATCCAAATACAATCTCACGAAACAATCTCCTCCACTTTTTTTTTAAAACGGTAACGAGGTGAAATGCATTATTGTTAATAACGGTTATAAAAGAACCGAAGTCATGGGCTCCAGAATTTAATCTCAGTCCTCCGTCCGTAGGGTATTCAGTGCTCGTGGACCCGTAAAAATAATCTGCTTTGACATCACAAACACTAAAAGAAATTGAGCCCTCATTTGACTGTCCCCAAAACAAACGGAAAGTCAAACCATTACACAACTTCAAAACATTAACCAAACCCAAAAGTCCAAATGAAACGCAAAACATAACAAATTGAAATTAAAATAATACTCCAATGCTTCTAATGTGTTTTCGGAACGAATAAGCACCATCCATCTCGGGTCTAAGGGAATAGGGTTAGTGCCTCTCCCCTCCTCCCGGGGTCCTCTCATTGGCCCTGGCGGGGTTGTTTAAGAGCCCTCCTTTGTTGATCATCGCTGTCATTCTCGTCCTCCAACTGCTATAAAGAAATACCCAATAAATATAAGGCCATATATAAGGCCCTCTTTAATTTGATAATCCGGGTATAAAATCTTCCTCCACTTAATTACGTCGAATTAACAGATAAAAGCAAAGAGGAGATAGAATAACTGTGATGCTATGGTTTGCTCTCGTTCCTGGCAATAGCATTTAAGGAATCGGAACAGTCCAAGAGACGAAGCAAAGAAGGTAAGAAAAACAAAATAACGGTGTTCCATCTCCAACCACATAAACATTTCTTGACTCAAATTTTCTTTTGAATATTACAGAAGAAAAGTATTTTAGAGACCAAGTAGAATCAAATGACAGAACAACCCACTTTGGTTTTAGCAGAAGAAGCTCCTCTCCTCCTCCTCTTCTCCCATGGGAACCGTTTTGGACTCTCACTTCTTGGCCTTCACTGCCATTATCACTGTGATTCTCTTGCCCTCAATCTCATCGTCTTTTTCTGCTCCTTTCCAGCGTCTCTATCAATTTCTGTTTGTTTTCTCTTCTCCAGGTGGCTTACCAATTGCTCTTCTTCATAATCACTGCCCTTCTCAAGTTTGACAAAGTCACTGACTTCGCCGGTACCAATCTCTTATCTTGTTTTCTGGGTTTTGTTGTGAACTGAATTTCTCCACTTTTCACAGAACTGGGTTTATTAGGTTAATGATGTGATGAATCTGAAATGGGATTTTATTTCCCCGAGAAAAAATGCTGTCATTCTTTTGGGTCTGCTTAGAAAATCGGAAGGTTCCCCTCAAATGATGTTATGGGCTGAGTTGTGCACTATAAGCAATTGCTCCAATTTTCCCTTTTGATATCAATTTGGTTGTCCACTGCAATTTCTGCTATGTTAATTTACAAATTCTCACCCCCAACAAAAGTTTACTGAATTCATGCTCCTTATTAAATTAAGAAAGACTAGAATTAGCTGAAATAAGCATATTGTATGGTTTGCTAGTACTTTTGCATCAGGCTTCCAAGTTTACATAGCTTTGAAATTGGAATGTGGTTTGGATTCATCGTTACAGGTGTTGGAAGAGGGGCCTATGGATTGGCCAAAATATTACAAACTAGTTGTAGAAGGATGCACTCTAGAATCATTTATTTAAAGGCAGTTTTGATTGGATATAGGTTCTGGTGATCGGATTTTAAATATTTTATTCTAATCATGTCAGGGTGAGGTCCTGTAAGTGTAGATACTCATGTTCCGAAATAGGATGCTGTAGACATTCTGATTGTGTTTATTTTGCATAAGCTTCCACTTCTTTTTACTGTGTTGGTATTTCTGCTAATTGTTGTTTTATTTTACAGGGAGCACAAATTTTATTATTCTTGCAGTCTTGACTCTGGTTATAAAAGGTACATGGCACTTCAGGCAGGTAATATCTCAACCCTTTCACTCACCGCTTGTTAAGTCATGTTGTTTAAAGCATCTCGCTTCTGTTTTTATTTAAGTGGGCTCTTTTAGAAATTTTCTAAATCACACGTTCAATGAAATTAAAATATTTTTCATGCCAGTTAATATTTCTTAATCTGGCTGCTAGTTCTTCACCATGTTTTACCTTCCTTTTATATAACTATACAGCTCCATTTTTCAGGTTGTCTTGAGCCTGCTTGTTATTGTATGGGGCCTACGCCTTGGATTGTTTCTACTAATGAGGTATGATCACGATGGCATTGCATTGACGCATAGTTATTTTAACTGTGATCCTTCTGTAAACCTAAACTTGGTGATTAAGTATCACTGGTTCTAATCTAATCTGTATACATAAAAAAATGAAATTGGTCACTTGTGTTTCTACTGAAACATGAAACAAAGATGAGGTCATTGAATGTGTAGCATGGTGGTTTAGAGACATTTGAACGGGCACTGCCTACATTTTGAATTTGTGAAATAGGGGAAATATGCTTATAGATTCATAGTGATTCCTGGTTTTGATTTTCTTAATGTGTAGGATTCTGCAATGGGGGGAGGATCGGCGATTTGATGAGATGCGTAGTAATTTGGGAAAACTAGCAGTTTTCTGGACATTTCAGGTTTGTTGGCTCTTTTGTTGACGTTCATTCTGCGTTGGTCCAAGTCAGATATTGTTGTGCTTATTATGGTTGCTTATGGCAGGCTGTGTGGGTGTGGGCTGTAAGTTTACCTGTAACAGTGGTGAATGCAAGTGACAGAGATCCATCTCTTGAGGCCGTGGATGTGATTGGATGGGTTATGTGGTCTGTGGGTGCCTCAATTGAAGCTACGGCTGATCAGCAAAAACTGGCATTCAAGAACTCTCCAGAGAACCGAGGGAAGTGGTGCAATGTGGGAGTCTGGAAATACACTCGCCATCCTAACTATTTTGGAGAGGTCATATTTGCAACTACATTACACATAACAACTTTGACAGCTTACACCTTGTTAATCGAATGATGTGTTTTTTCAACAGATTTTGCTCTGGTGGGGAATATTTGTGGCATCCACACCTGTTCTGGAAGGTGCTGAATGGCTTGTTATCCTTGGCCCGGTTTTTCTCACATTTCTGCTACTTTTCCTCAGTGGCATACCATTGCTCGAGGTTTGTCTCTGCTCTTTATTTTGTTGAAAAAGACACTGCTGTTTATGAATATTGGGTCTAATGTGCTTGATAAATGCAAGCAGGATTCAGCTGATAAGAAGTTTGGCAATGTGGACGGATACAGGATATATAAAAGAACCACAAGGTTAAATTATTATTTTTCTTCTCCTTTTGTTATTTGTCTTACAAGCTGGATTGGATTATTGATTCTTTCACATTATGTTTCAGCCCACTTATTCCACTGCCCCCGGCAGTGTACAGCAGCTTGCCTTCATGGTTCAAATCAATCTTCTTGTTCGAGTTTCCCCTCTACAGTCGTAACTTTCCACAAGGACTACACTGGTGAGTTGTCTTCTGTGTAATGTGAATATGATTTCATTTTGGAACTTCACTCGCAAGTCTACTATTCGTCGATCTTACTCCCTCCATTTTATAATATTCGCCATATTGACCTTTTGGTAACGTTAAGGATGTCGTGCTAATGGTTGACTTCCCTTATCATTAGTCAAAGTTGTCAAGGAAAGGGGGCACTTAAAGTCATACATCCATGAAGCATTGGATCGTCATTTTATTATTGTTTAGAGTGTCAGCTGCGAGATTATTTAGACCTCATTATTAGACAGAAATTGTCATTGCTAACAGGTTTTCTGGTATGAATATTGGCAATCTGTGTCCTCAGATTGTGTTCCTCCTCTTTTGATCAATGTTCTCATTTCTAGGTTCTAAAATAAAAGTATGCATTGCAAAGTTCTAGAACTGCCTTATGCCATGTTAAGCCTAGTAGTATAAGGTCTGAATTATTGTATTTAACCCTCTTCAAAATTAGAATGTACAGAAAAAGAAAAGAATTAGAAACCAACTTAAGTAAGTTTCACGATAGACAACTTGGGTTAGTACAAATTGAATTGTAAGCGTATTTTTAATGACTTCATACAAGAAGCTAAAGCTTTGACCATCTGTGTAAGGTGTAGATCAAGCACGGGAGAGAGCAGCAGCGGCCAGAAGACAGATTAACAGAGATATTTGTAATGTTTGTAAGCAGGCTGGGACTTCTAAAACCGTATCTGTTTGATATATCTGGTAAAACCTCATTATGGGTATTTTTTTTCTTCTGAAACTTTCAAGGAATGTAAAATAACATGAATAGATTGGTTTGTCATTAGCTGAACCTGACGCTGTTCGGATATAGCTTTGTTTTTATCGTACATGAATTGATGAAAAAGGAAATTCAAGTGCATATATGCTTTAACATTAGTGAATACAGAGTAGCAATAGCGATAATACATTTTGGCACTCACGTGTATACAGAAATACAATACCCTATGACTTAAATTGTTATTAGCTGTGGGGGAAAACTGCACAAACTACGCACCCCTAGCATTAATACTTGGACTCAGAACAAATTAAGAGGCAAAAATCATACCCGCCCTGTGTTATTGATGTTTTCCAATGAGATGACAGCTCCAGATCTGGCCTCAGTAGAAGGCTGTGAATATGACTTGAGAATGTAAATGACCCAAAGGTGAAGGCATGCAAGGTAGATCTTGGCCCAGACTTTTGCTGTTGAATTTCTCCTTAGAAATGCGACACCAGCAGAGAATATAGCATCCAACTGAACAAGCAGTGATCCCAAGTGCTTCCCCCCAGAATGAAGTTTCTCCTGAAAGAGAGGCTGCCACTTGGATCGAGAAATCTGCCATGTTCCTGATTCCACATCTCTTACTGAGGGATCGGTCATATCCTTGTCTTCTTCAAGCATCCTAGAAACAGCCTGTTGCAATTACCCAAAAGTGTTATTTTAAGATGAACATAAATAGAAAATCTGAAGCTTCTCTTTGTTCAAACAGCCGCTGATAATGGTTCTTATAAGTTGACAGCATACCTCGATTCTGAACGAAAGACTGGCCTTCTCCGAGGAAAGAGCCTCAACCTGATTGAAGAATAAGGTCAACTCACACTTTTGCACAAACTAGAGGCAGATCATAAAACTAGTTCATGTTTCATGATATTTGGAATACATATTAGCATAATTGTGTTCTGAGACGTATTTAAATTTTAATCATCAATCTGTCCTAATCTGCTATTCTTAACAATGGGTGAGGCACTGAAAGGAGCAGATGAATCAATGTACTTAAGATTTTGTACTGGATGTCTAGTAAACAGTAATCATCAAGAAAGCATTAAAAATCAACTTCCAAGACAATTTCCATCTCTTTAGCTAACTTAAAGATAAGACATATGTAGGAAGCAGAAACTAATCTAAGTGCTGCAATTACTAGATTAAACCATATTGATTAATAAAGGTACCGATACAATTGCAAACCTGAGATTGTTTCTGAATTAAATGGTCAGTCAGCTGACCTAGCCTTCGCTTGAGCTCAACTTCTACTTCTGTCGGATCTTCTATCTCTTTCCTAGCCATTTCGATATTTGTTTCTAGCTCCTTTGCCTGACAAGTAAATCAGCAAAGCATAAGTACAACTGCCGACAAATGAAATGATCTATAATATATGTTAATGGCACTTGCATGACAATTCCATGAATTCTACAATGCATTTATGTTGATTCTTTGCAAGGCAAACTGTCAGATATCACGAATACTACAGTCTACAAGCCATTAATAACACAAACCACAAACCTTATCTTGCAATAGTTTCACATTATCAGTGATGAGAGCATACTCCGATTCCAGGATCTCTTGTTCCAATTCAATTCCTTTTGGTGCAGCAAGCTACAAACATTTCATATCATATTGAGTCATTAGAAAGTGGAGGAAGTAAGAAACAATTCATATCAGTAAAAGGAGCCAACGTAAATGCTGCATAAAGCATATATTTCTATTCCAAATAAGGAAGTGTTGAAGAACCCTCCATCACCCACAGTGGACCACTAGTTAGATTACAAGAATAATACAACTCACATGGTTTTGAGACAATTTACTCTGCCGAGAATTGGAGATCCGGCTCTTGAGTTCTACAAAGAACAAGAAGAAATTTCAAGAACTCACACACACCAGGCTAACACTTTAAAGCTATATGACGGACCTTCATGAGCCACTTCTTTCATCTCAGTATGTTGCTTGAGATCAGTTATCCTATTAACCTGGTTCACAAAAACATGCAAAATTGATTTAACACACATGGTAATGAATATCACAAATTTAACACATTTATGATAGAACGTTATTTTTGTGGTTTAATTCTATAAGAACTTCATATATAAATAACCGACAGTTCCAGAAATATTTATCATGTATAAAGTTAATTTGAATTTGGTATAAATTATGAATGAACAGGCACAATAAAATGATAAAAAAGAATAGGCTGATTCCAGAAATCGAACATATATAACCATCTTGAAATAAAAATTAGGATAGATTCCTGACTAGTTATATGTATACTCTAAAGGAGATAGGAAAAGAGTTAAACATCATACCTCTACTTCAAGATTCCACTGTGTGGTAGCAAGGGATCTTGCAAGAACAGCGTTTGCAGTCTACAAGCATGTGAATAATTAGTGATGAGGATTGGATTGTTTAATCTCAGAACAAGAAAGATAATATCGTCTAAACAAAAATATTAAAGACCACAGATCATAGATAGCTTAGGATACCTCTAGTTTAGCCAGTCTTGCAAGGGCTTCCATTCTAGTATTATTGTGCTTCTGTTTCTCTAAATCTACAGCTTCCATCATTTGCATCATTGCAGTCTGCAGGTCTGAAGCCTAAAGCAGCAAACATGGGAAATTAGCAATACAATTGAGTGCTAGAGATGCCAACTATATAGAACAAATTAGTGGCGAGGCATGCACAATGAAACCAGGCATTCAGAAACTCAGTGAAAGCTAAAGCATTGCTCATAGTTGGCAAGGTAAGAGAATAATTATAAACTAGAGATGACATGGATTTGTTATCTCAACGTTGCTGATATATATATATATATATATATATATATAATATGATTTCAATCAATCAAATAGAGCTGCTTAACCAAAACTGCACATTTTTACCTCTTGTGCTTGCTGTTTAGCCCGCTCTTCTAGTATTTTCTCTAAACTCTGCTTCTCTCCCTCTAATCTAGCAACCTTATTCTCTCTTTCTTTGATTGCCTCTGCAGCTTTAGCTGCTGCCTTCTCAACAAGAATCTTTTCCCTCCTCCTTTTCCTCTCCTCCCTCTCACCTTCACTTTCAGTGTCTGACGACAAAGCTGAATCATCTGAATCAGAACCTCCATCGGTTGAAGATGAAGATCCTCTCTTATTATTGCCAGAACTTGGAGAAGCAGAATTGCTCTCACGTTTTCCCCTCACTGCACTCCTTACATGATTATGAACTTCATTCCCCGCTGACGCTGACTCAACATTGAGCACACGATTTTTGCTCAATGTCCTCGAAAAATCCTTTGGAGCAGCGTTCTTAGAATCAAAATGATCACCATTTTCTTTACTTGTCTTATCTGTTACTTCCACCACTAGGTTTTCAACTAAATCCTGCTTACCCGCATCTCCTCCATGAAGGTACTTCCCTTCATTCTGCAATTCCACACTAGATGTCCTCCCTACAGAATCTGATGAGCTAGACTGAGACTCCACGCCATCATTCTGTTTCCTATCTGGCAGAAGTTCAGTAGTGGCAACCCCTAACTTTCCAATGCCTGGTGACAAAACAGCATTACTACTGCTACTACCACTACCCTTCTGATTCCTCTTCACCTCAGATACAGAAGAATTCAAAGTGGAACCTATGCTTTTCCCTTGTTTCTTACTATCCTTTCGCAGTCCGCGAATGGCAGAAAGCTTATTCCCACCACTAACTATTGGACTTGACGGTTGATTAGGAGTACTCAGTAATTCAGTCCAATCACTATCCGTAAGAGAAGAACTAGGCTTCAATGACAGTTTAGAGGTGCTAGAAACCTCCCTAACTCCACCAAGATTAGAACTTGCATCAACAGGATATGGAACATTGCGTAATTTACCAAACCCGCCATTCTTTTCTGGTGTTTTCTTCTTGAGCTGATCCTTCAACGACACAGAGCCTCCTGATTTCGGAGCACCCAAATCTGGAAAATCCAATCGCGGATTTTCCCCCTTCTTCAGCGACTCCGCAGCTTGCTGATCGATCTGAACCAATACAGAATCCCCAATAGATAAAAATTCACGCAAAAATCATCAGAAAGACAATAACGAGAATATAAAACAACAACATTGCACGGAGATAGTGGTAAAGAGTTTCATTTTCTCGGGACACAAACAGAAAATTTGGAAGGGCAAAGAGACAGATGGCATACCTGTTCAAAGAAGGTCTCGGCGACTTTCAGCTTCGAGGAGATCCAATTTGCCATATTTGCAAGGAGAGCAGCGGGATAAGTCACGCACGGCGCATTTTAGAGGAAGAGGGCGTTTTTACTCTTCGGACTGGAACAGAGTTGCAGAGAAGAGAGGAGGAAGAGAATCGGTGCAGTGGACGGTAGAGTTACTGCCGACGGTATCTTTTCGGTCACAGATGCGGTCGTGACCGTTCATCTTGGAGATCCTGAGGTAGGCATCGTTTTGGTGAGGCGAGACTTGGCAGGTGATGGGAGGTCAGAGGTGTTTAGAGGATAGTGGTGCACGTGCCTGACTGTGACGAACCAAAGAGCGAGTCCAACCACGTTGTGTTTGGTTGCATAAAATCTTATCCGGGATTACTATTATACCATGAACTAACGCAACATTTGGCCATTCATATGAGCAAAAATTACACATCTCCCTAACAACAAACCATTTTTATAATACACCGTTGATTCGATTGAAAAACAATTGTTTATGGTACTCTAAAAGTATATACAATGTACGGCTCAGATTCGGGGTTGATAAGGACGGGGTATGTTTTAATGATTTATTGCGTGTTATTCTAGGGATAGATACGGATAGGTTGTTGCAGACTAGTTGGGGTCCCCCCCCCCCCCACCCCAACGTCCCCCTGAGATTCGGTGGAGGAACTGTTGACGTCCCTCGGTCTTGATCCGGGACACCGGAAGCCTCTGAGGGACAGGCAGGTTTTCCCACCGCCAAGCTTCTCGGCTCTCGCACAAGAAGAGAGGAGGGCAATACCGAAGACTGGTGACACGGCTAAGGAGGGTCCCGAGGGGGACACCTCTGTTTATTTAAGGGGCGCACCCAGGATTGTCAGTCAGGCCAAACATAATTGCGAAGACCCGTGACATGGCTAACCTGGACCAGAAAGCCGACTATGAGGAGGTGGTGAGTACCGAACATTTCTATTTGGACTCCCACACAGTCATTGTCGCCTACCGGATCCCCCCCTCCCCCCCCACACACACACAGGTGATGGAAGTAGTTGCCCTGGGGGAAAGCACAAGGAGCCTCAGGAGTTGGGAGGAGGTCTGGGACCTAAGAAGTTGAAGATGTAGAAGACCAAAGGAAGAGCCAAGACAGGCCAAGTGTACTCCCGGACATCGCAGGCGACACTGAAGAGGGCACTAGGTGCAACGAGTCAGCTGACATGTAAGAACCGCCCCCGGTCGATCCAGGTCGAACCGACGATTTTCAACGAAAGTTGACTTTTTTGTCAAAAAAGTCAACCGATGACTCCGGGAGTCATTCGGGACCTTTCCGGGACCCAAAAAGCATAGTCGCCGTTACGGTTAGCTTAGTTGGGTCGTTTCCTTTCAAACGGTCTCTTTGGTGAAAAAGTCAACTCGGGGTCATTTTCGGTCAAACCTTAAGTCTTAAAGAATTAATTCATTGTTGTTGAGATTTAAATTGGGTAGAGGTGGTCCCCACATGGACACTTGTCCATGTTGGCTTGGGGGAGAAGAAAGAGGATAATAATGACCATTTTACCCTTGAAAAGTGGGCATAAGAGACATTTGGGCAAGTGGGCATTTTGGTCTTAGCTCCTTTAGGTTTAAGAGGCTTGAGGCACACATTTCAGCCCACTTTATCAAGCTTGGCCGAAAATTGAAGAGAGAGAAAGGAAGAGAAAAGCTATGGAAGCTTGAAGAGGAAGAAAGGAGGAAAATGATTGGTCTTGAACTCATTTTCTACCCAAATCTTCTCAAAAACACTAGTTTTTTCTTCTATCTTCTATTCCCAAGGTAAAACTCTAATCCTTTTTCGTTTTTGTTGATTTTGGTTCATGGGTATTAAGGAAAAAGGATGAACATGGTTTGGTTTTGAGGTTTTTGGTGTTGAATGATGATTTTTGGAGAGAAGAGGGTGTTGGATGATTGTTTTGAATTGGATTGTTGTGTTTTGATGAAGACTCATCATGGTATTGAAGTAGAGACATTTTTAGTACTGATTTGGAGGTTTGGGAAGGTCAAAAATGGAGTTTTGGGTTTGATTTTCGTGAAATCAGAGCTGGAGCGCGGGGTCGGATATGATGTGTACTGTAATGCGTCCGGTGAGGGACTGGGGTGTGTGTTGATGCAGTCCGGGAAGGTAGTTGCTTATGGCTCCAGACAGTTGAAGACACATGAGCGCAACTACCCTACCCATGATCTAGAGTTGGCAGCAGTTGTCTTTGTGCTGAAGAGCTGGCGACACTACTTGTATGGAGAGCGATTTCGGGTGTTCTCGGATCACAAGATTCTCAAGTACATCTTCTCCCAGTGAGACTTGAAAATGCGCTAGAGGCGGTGGATGGAGCTACTTGAGGAGTACGACTTCGAGTTACTCTACCATCCGGGCAAGGCGAATGTCGTCGTCGATGCCCTGAGTAGGAAGTCAACTCACTGTCTCGCCAGTATATCAGTCCGAGAGTGGGACATGATGGAGGAGTTGAGCACGTTTGACCTCGAGCTTGATGAGATCACCGATGGTGTGGCCATGTGTTTGCTGGTGGCTCAGCCCACACTAGTTGCTCGTGTGATGGAGGCACAAGCCGAGGATGCCGAGGCGGCAGAGATCCGGGAGAGGATTATCAGCGATGTTGACACCGAGGGCTGGGAGCAGGGTGCCGATCAGGGTCTACGTTGCCGAGGAGGGCTTTTTGTGCCGCGTGGTTGTAGAGACGATGTGTTGAGGGAGTCTCATCACTCCCGTCTTGCTGTGCACCCAGGTGGCACCAAGATGTATCGGGATATCAGACGGCAGTTCTGGTGGAGCGGGATGCGGAGAGCAGTTGCAAAGTTCGTTTCGAGATGCCTCACCTTTCAGCAAGTGAAGGCCGAGCATCAGCGTCCCGCCGATTTATTACATCCATTGCCGATCGCGCAGTGGAAGTGGGAGCACATCACGATGGACTTCGTGTGTGGCTTACCGAGGTCGCCTAGAGGGCACGACGCAGTTTGGGTAGTGGTCGACCGACTGACCAAGTCGACACACTTCTTAGCCATGAGCATGACTGATACGGTTGACACTCTGAGTCGTCTGTACGTTCGGGAGATTATCTGTCTCCACGGGGTTCCATTGTCGGTTGTGTCCGACAGAGACCCTCGATTCACCTCCAGGTTTTGGGGGAGTTTGCAGAGAGCGTTGGGGGCCGAGGTCTTGCTCAGTACGGCGTATCACCCATAGACTGACGGTCAGTCAGAGCGCACGATTCAGATACTAGAGGATATGCTACGAGCATGTGTGTTGGACTTCCGAGGGTCATGGGAGGACCACTTACCACTGGCCGAGTTCGCCTACAACAACAGCTTCCAGGCCAGTATTGGGATGACACCGTTTGAGGCGTTGTATGGTAGGCCGTGCAGATCGCCTGTGTGTTGGGCAGAGGTGGGAGACAGGAGCTTACTTGGTCCAGATCTTGTCCGAGCGACGATCGAGAAGGTCGCGCTGATTTGGGAGCGGCTGAAGACCGCGCAGAGCCGACAAAAGAGTTATACAGATAGACGGCGCCGACCTCTCGAGTTCATTGTTGGTGATCATGTGTTCCTGAAGGTGAGCCCGAATAAGGGGCCAGTGCGGTTCAACCGCGGCGGAGCCAAGTTGGCCCCACGGTTCATCTGACCTTTTGAGGTTTTGGGCAGAGTTGGAGTCGTTGCTTACCGTCTTGCACTTCCACCGCAGCTCGGGAACGTTCATAACGTCTTCCACGTGTCTCAGCTGCGGAAGTACACTGCGGACCCCTCCCACGTTATTGAGTGGACGAACATCGAGGTAGCTGAGGATGTTTCGTATGAGGAGCATCCAGTTAGGATTCTGGATACGCGAGAGCAGGTCTTGCGTGGCAAGACTATCCCACTGGTACGGGTGCAGTGGCGACACCACGGAGCAGAGTCGACCTGGGAGCGCGAGGATGAAGTTCTTGCGAAGTACCCCAGCCTGGTCGACCCTTAAGGTACGTCCGTTTTAAATTTTGAGGACGAAATTCTTTTAAGGGGGTAGATTGTAAGAACCGCCCCCGGTCGAATCAGCGATTTTCGGCGAAAGTTGACTTGTTGCTGGAAAAGTCAATCGATGACTCCGGGAGTCATATGGGACCTTTCCGGGACCCAAAAAGCTTAGCCGTCGTTACGGTTAGCTTAGTTGGGTCGTTTCCTTTCAAACGGTCTCTTTGGTGAAAAAGTCAACCTGGGGTCATTTTCGGTCAAACCTTAAGTCTTAAAGAATTAATTAATTGTTGCTGAGATTTAAATAGGGTAGAGGTGGTCCCCACATGGACACTTGTCAATGTTGGCTTGGGGGAGAAGAAAGAGGGGAAGAATGACCCTTTTACCCTTGAAAAGTGGGCATAAGAGACATTTGGGCAAGGGGGCATTTTGGTCTTAGCTCTTTTAGGTTTAAGAGGCTTGAGGCACACATTTCAGCCCACATTGTCAAGCTTGGCCGAAAATTGGAGGGAGAGAAAGGAAGAGAAAAGCTATGGAAGCTTGAGGAGGAATAAAGGAGGAATAGGATTGGTCTTGAACTCATTTTCTACCTAAATTTTTCCAAAAACACTAGTTTCTCCTTCTATCTTCCATTCCCAAGGTAATTCTCTAATCCTTTTTCGTTTTTGTTGATTTTGGTTCATGGGTATTGAGGAAAAAGGATGAACATGGTTGGGTTTTGAGGTTTTTGGTGTTGGATGATGATTTTTGGAGAGAAAAGGGTGTTGGATGATTGTTTTTCATTGGATTGTTGTGTTTTGATGAAGACCCATCATGGGTATTGAAGTAGAGACGTTTTTAGTACTGATTTGGAGGTTTGGGAAGGTCAAAAATGGAGTTTTGGGTTTGATTTTCGTGAAATCGGAGTTGGAGGAAGAAGAAGGACGAAACTGTCTAGATCCGTCACGGATCCGTGACGGGGACCGTGACGGAGGACGTCACGGCGCCGTGAGGGAGACCGTGACGGCGCTAGTCACGGCTCCGTGAGGAGAACCGTGACGGTGCAGACCACTGGTCCGTGACCCGAACCGTGACAGACCAGAGTTGGGCCTTTTGGGCCCATTTTGTTGGATTTCGAGTAATTGGGACGGTTATCTATAACCGAGCTCTTTTGGGGTTAATTGGGAATGTTTTCCTCTTTGGACCAATTGTGAATTACTCTTGATTCTAGTATTTAATTGTGATTGTAATAACCACTTCCGGTCAACGATAGTTAAACCTGCAAAAAACAGGAAAATTTAAAAAATTTAAGACAGACACTTAATTTAACCTAAATTGACCCCGAGGGTCATACCGGACTTAAGTTGACCCCGCTATCGACCAAAATGAGTTCTGGGGGACTCAGGACAACTTTCTGATCAATTTGGGAAATGTTGATTTTTCGCTGGAAAAGTCAACTGAGCGACGTTTTGGTCCATTCGAGGACCGTTTTGGATCCAAAAATCTTAGCCGTCGTCGCAGCGGTCTTAGTTGAGCCGTTTCCTTGTAGCCCATCAAGTTTCGTAATTTCTTGGGAAAAGTGTCCGTTCGGGGCCCGAAACGTCTGTTTTTCGCGAATCTGATTGGAAAATATCAAGTAGATATTTTCCAAAATGTGTGGGACCCACCTTGACACTTGTCCTAATTGTGGTGGTGTTAGTTTTCCAAAATGTGTGGGACCCACCTTGACAAGGGGTGGCCGGCCACATGTGGTTAAAAAGAAAAAAAATGAGTTAGTTGTTTTAAATAGAAAGAGAAGAAGATAGTTAGAGAGAGAAGGAGAAGGAGAAGAAGAGAGAAGGATAAGAGCTAGGGTTTTGGAGTTTATCCAACCCTTGGATCGTCTCAAGGCAAGAAGAAAACGTCTTCCCCTCGTCTTCCTCTACGGTTTGTACTAAACCGATCGTCGTTTCGTTTATTTTCCAAAGCTAGGGTTTCGTCAAAATGCTTGGGTTAGGGTTGTATTGAGGTTGGGGAGGTGTTGGAGACGTTTTAGAGGTGTTTGGAGGTGTGGTTGCACGTTTTCCGGTGACCGGAAGCTCGGGAGGAGCTCCGGCCACCGTGGGTGGTGGCCGGCCGGCCATGGGGTGGCTGGCCGGAGCTGGGACCAGCCACCACCATGCTGGCCGAGCCCCCCCTTGAACCCTAGGGCTCACGGACAAGTGGGCCGGGTGGGGCCCACGTGCTCGGGTTTAGTGTTCGGGAGGTTTGAAACGTTCCCCGGACCATTTATCCATAACCGAATCGAAAATTGGAATTAAATTGGAAAAGTTGTAATTAACGGGTTTTAGAAACTTTAAACGTTAATTAATTGACTCGGAAGTTGGAATTCGATTCCGTCAAGTGCTTTGGGTTCCTTGAATTATTCTAAGACCGTAGAAACGAAAACGGGAATTTTTGGAGCCCCGGAAGGGCATTTACAAAACCCGGGCAGATTCGCCATGTCGGGCAAATTGGGCCTTTACGGGTCCTTTATCGATAATGTCGAGTAATTGGGAAGTTTGGGAGTGATCGACATTGTCGGGGTTACGTTTGGGCGTTAAGTTTATTGAATTTCGGTTTATTCGTACTAGTTTAAAAGTACCTTAAATTTGTGTTCTTTTAGATCGTGTTGCGGACCGAGGCAAAGGGAAGCTCGGCGAGTGACTGGGATCACATCGAGGCTTAGTGGAGCACTTTTGGAGTTCTATACGAGTTAGGGAAAAGTAGCCGGATCTCGGCCCTGACTAGGGAAAGTTAACAGTAGAATTGCATGTGACACCGGGGTGTCGTGGGTTGAGTAGGTTTATTTAAATATTCGAAAAGCATGATACGGGATTGTAGCGTTTATGAGGAAAGCATGTGACACTTAGTAGTGTCGTAGGAACATAGAACTTAGCAATATTAGAATTACTGGAGGCATATGACCATGCCCGGAGGTTGACTGTTTAAGTTATGTCTTGGGTGGCCATGAGAGCCCGTGTATTGTTGTTGGTGTCTTGGGTGGCCATGAGAGCCCGTGTATTGTTGTTGCTGTCTTGGGTGGCCATAAGAGCCCGTGTATAATTTATTGGTGCCTTGGGTGGCCTTGAGAGCCCGTGTATTATTATTGGTGTCTTGGGTGGCCTTGAGAGCCCGTGTATTATTATTGGTGTCTTGGGTGGCCATGAGAGCCCGTGTATTATTATTGGTGTCTTGGGTGGCCATGAGTGCCCGTGGGGTTGTTGAGCCCGTGAGTTACAGTTGGTGTGTCTTGGGAGGCCATGATGTCCCGTGGGGTTATTGAACCCGAGTCTTTACTATTGGAGTCTTGAGTGGCCATGAGTGCCTGTGGAGTGTTGATCTGGTCTCGTTACTGTTTGTTAAACTTTTCTTGTGATTGTGTTTGCCCGGGGTTAGTAACCCGACTTCGTGTCGGGGAGCGGTGTGGATTTTGGCAGGTTACGAGCATTCTTTGGCTGGCCTGACCAAACTCGAGTCTCGACAGGTTCTGAGCATTCTTTGGCTAGCATGTTCCGTGTCCGGATCTCGAAAGGTTATGAGCATTCTTTGGCTAGCCTGATCCGTGACCAGGTCTCGGCAGGTTACGAGCATTCTTCGGCTGGCCTGATCCGTGTACGAGTCTCGGCAGGTTCTGAGCATTCTTTGGCTAGCCTGATCCATGTTCGTGTCTTTGGAGGAGGTTATAAATGGTTGTGTCGGGTTTACTTTACGAGTTTGAGGTTGAGTCTGTTGTGGAAGGTAACGGGTTGTGGGTCAGTTGAGTAATTGAGTTGGGGATTGTAGTCTCGGTGTTGGGTTTGTTTTTGGTGTTACTGGCTTTATCTACTAATTATGTCATAGTCAGTCTGTTATCTGTGGTGGTGGTGAGCGAACGCTCAGCCCTAGCTGCTTTTCCTACAGGTACTGATCACCGGACGGACTAGGTTAGCTCTTGAAGCTTGTGGAGCTAGGAGCGGAGTCTGGTTTTTATTTTGTTGAGTCTGGTGACGGATACTGTACCTTGTCCACTTGTTGGGACGTTTTTGTATTGTAAATACTATTATTTTGATAACTAAATGGAAATTTCAAAGCTTTTATTCAAAACAGGTTTCAGGTGTTTTATGTTTTTAACGTTCGCGTCCCGAGTTCGGTTTACTGAAATTGGGGCGTGACAGTGATCCTATACTTTGGACCCGAGCTTGGTGGAGGAGGAGACTTTTGGACCTCGTGAAGTGACTAAGCGTTCGGAAAGCGATCGAGGTAGGGAAGGTAGCGAATAATGGTTTAATTGCGGAAAGTTACTAGTATGCATATAGGTCGCGAATACTTGATTTAATTGTTAGAATTGCATGATTGAGATGTGAGGAACGAGTGAAATGAGGGATAGGTTAAGAGCCATCTCGAGCCGTAAGTTTGGGAATTGTCGTGCTTTAGAAATGCATGTGGGCCATGTCGAGCCCTTAGGTTTGTGTGCTGATTGTGATGCCTTGATCTATGATTGTGATGCTTGATGTGTGGTTTATTCGTTGTTAGATTGAGAATCATGTTATGGTATACTCGGTGTAGTATGTTGCTATGTTTGGGCAAGTGTGTCATGCTTGATATGATGTGAACCACTGTTTGTGATATGGTTGGGTGATTGTTAGACCGATGTAGTGGGTTGTGGTAAGTTGGCTCGGTTGGTATATCGTGGTCGAACTATGGCATTGTGATGCGTGAGACTTCCTTGATGCATGTTCCAAGAGGATTTGTATTACGGTATGGTACCTACACCGAGGGGGTACGCCGATGTAGGGTAGTACCTAGGCCGACGATGTGGTCCCACGTATGCGCGGTCCCCCGAGTTGTGGTTCCGGTACGATACTTACATCGATGGGGTATGCTGCTGTAGAGTATCTAGGCCGACGGTTACGTGTTTAGTATTGTGATTGTGCCCCGACGGATTCCTAGGAAGACATCTAAGCCGATGTTGTGTGGTCCGGTATGATGTATCGTGTTTGTGCCCCGATGTGGTTCCGGGAAGATATCTAGGCCGATGTTGTGTGGTCCGGTACGATATGGTTGAGTCGGGCTATGGACAGCCGGCGGGTTCGGGGACTGCGGTACGGGACGCGTGATTGTTTTACTGTGTATTGTATGCTTGATGATCGGATAAGTGATGTGACTGTAGTGTGATAGTGGTCTTGTAAGTGTGTTTGTGGTTATGTGTTCTCCGTGGTTGTCATTAGTGTTGTGTTTTGCTAGTATGCCCTAATTGGACGGTTACTCGTGGTGACGAGCGGACACTCATCACCCTAACTACTTTTTCCTAATGAGCGAAAGCTCACCCCTTTACTTCATTGTTTTACAGGTTTTGAGCGGGTAGTGGTCTAGCGGGATTCTCGGAGCTAGGGAGCTAGCGAGAGTCTTAGGCTAGTCGGGTCTAGAGACGTACCCTCTATTTTGAACTAAACATCTATTGTTGGATTTATGATTTGTTGACTCACTTTATCAGATTTATTACTTTCGGATTATTAATTTTAGTTCACGTCTCGAGTCCGGTCAAAATCGGATTTGGGGCGTGACATGACAGATCGGTTCCAGCTCAGGGACGATGAGGAGACTGAGGATGACTTAGAGATGGTGCGGGCTGCAAAACAGCCCCGCCATGTGCCATGAGGCTGCTTGAACCTCGAGTGGTAGATGGTTGGCGGCCTACCCCTCATGATCCAGGACCGAGATTGGCAACCTTCGGTTGGGAGCTCAAGACTACATCAGAGCATCCAGTTTATTTATTCTGCTTTTATTATGTTATGTGTTTTCAATACTGCTATGGACTTTAGTTTTTTATGTTTTTTTGTTAGTTATTTCAGTTGTTATAATCGGGTTGATCGTAGGGATAGTAATCTTTTTATAGGATGGAAACTAGCCTATTTCTACGGGTTCAGAGCGTTGGGTGTCCTACGGGAGACTCGGACTTATTCTGTTCTTAGGACTTTTAGTCATATACTTGTAAAGGTTCACATAAAGATTGGCGTTAGAGACTCATTTATGATACTCATATGTTGATTGTGCATAATAGTGAATCTGGATCCCTTAATTTAACGGTATTCTATAATGATTAGACTTATGTTAAAACTCGTGTTCTGAGTGGATGTTGAGTGGATTTTGAATGGATGTTTTACTAAATTTATTAAATTCTTTGATAAAACAATAACTATTATAGAAAATTTAAATAAATTTGACAAAATTAATTAGTAATAAAACAAATAATCTCAGGATAGTAACCGTTAGCATTTCAAAAAACATATATAATAACAGTCAGCAAGGAAGCTTAAAATGCTCATATAAAAAGGTTAAAGTTCCTTCTATTTCCCTTCTTTACTAAATTATGATTTAACAAATTTGAAATAAATTTGACAAAATTAATTGATAATAAAATAAATTAACTAGATGAATTCAAACTTCTAGTTTTATTTAACATCGAATAATACCACACAAAACACATTTGACAAGACAATTGTTACAAATAAAAAGCTTTCTCACTCGTCATCTGAATGGTAATGCGCTTTAAACCGACCACATATGTGCTTAATAAGGTCATCTTGGAGTTTTCGGTGTGTTCATCATTTGTCATATTGAGTCAATCATTCATGCGTTGTTGGTAGGACAAAGGCTCTTCCTGGTGACGTCATTGTTCGAGCCATCCATCCCAAAAAATGAAAGTCAAATCCATAAATCATGGGACACTGTATCTTCTAGCATAACGATTGGATCCTCATGGTGATCTCCCCGAACATAGGTTCCTTGCATTGCGACTGGGCAATTCTTCAACTCCCAATGCATGCAGTCAAGACTCTCAATCATGCTGGAGAACCCTCGGTTGTACCCTGATTCAAGTAATCGGGCCAAGTCCTCCTATGTTGGTTTACGCTCGTACTCAGCCCCGAGTACCTGCACAACGACCGTGCAAAAACAGCGTACACATTTGAGTATGATACTTACCCCAAATGGTGGGGATTTGTCCAATGAATCAGTGGAGCACCTATACACAAGCATTCGTATCGCGACGATGCATTTTTGGTGCATTGATAACCTCATGCGCTTGACATCATCTCGCTTCTAAACAAAGTAATCGTCATGCGCCGCTATCTTCTCCATCATCCAATGAAAAAGTGGTAGACATATACGGAATCGACGCCTAAACATATCGGGTCCATACATGGGGTGCTCAGAAAAATAATCCTACATCGTTCGGGCGTGGGTTTCGAGACGACCATTGTTAATCTCTCGTCGGGAATGTTCCTCATTTTCGATCCTTTAACTCAGTGTGTTGATCCTTGGCTTTGATCTCTCTATCATTCGGTCAATCCTTCAGCTGATTCGTTGCTCAACTGCAGAAATGTTGGCTTCCAACTCCTCCATAGATACACATTCGTCATCGGACATTTTTTTTATCGGAATTTGTGAGAGATTTGGAATTTTGAGAGAGAAAATTGAGAGAAATGTTGGTGGTTTGATGAATTGGAGGGGTGTATTTATAGGTGGGGAAATTTCGATTATTTTAGGTTAAAATTCTATTTTTTGTATTAAAAAGATACCCGTTTACGAACGTTAGGGGCCAACGGTCATTTTTTCCGACATGCCCATGTGGTAGCCGGTCATTAGCTGGCCCTAAACCTATGAGTCGCAAACTAACAACTCATGTTAGTGGTGCGTCATCTTGAATGCTTCCGATGGATGATGTGAAGCCAAACTAAAAAAGGGTTGTCAAAGTGATGTGGTTGTAGAGAAAAAGAAGAATGCACAAAAAATTCATAATGTTCTTGTGTAAGTTCAATCCCAAACCTTAAAAACCCTAGACCAATAGACCGTTTTCTTATATACTTAAGGTGTTTTATGGAACACTTTATTTCCTCTTGATTCTGTCACTGGTCCACGTCTGAGAGACCAAGATGTTATTCACGTAATTTGATATTGTTGGTTTATTAGAGCACACAAAACGGGCCGGCCCTGAGGCCCGACCTGCTCGTTTGCGGTCCGCGGGACGCGGGCCGTCCCATTGTGGGACGGCTTTTACGCGGCCCGCAAACACGCGGGCTGGGCCTCATCCCTCGCCCCTCGTCCCTCGCACGCGGGTCGGGCGCGCGTCCCTCGCCCCTGCGTCCCTCGCTCGCTCCGTCCTCTCGCGTGGCGACACGAGTCCCTGCAATGAAAAAAAAATCCGACCATTTGACAACGGTCGGTAATAACGGCTACTCTTTTTAATTAAATTTTAAACAATTTAAACCCTATAAATACCCCAACCCCAACCTCATTTTTTTCACACTATTCTCCAATTTCACTCTCCCATTCCCACATTCTACTCTCTCATTTCAAATATTCTCGTGAAAAATGTCGGGCGACGCAGGGTCCTGTGCACAATCAGCTGGTGACGAAGTCGGATTCAGCCCCGACGAACTAGCACGAAATTTGCATGACATTCTAATGGACCCTCGTGAGAACTCCGCTTTCACGGCATACTCGCAACCGGGTTCGAGCTCAGATAAGTGCAAACTAATTTTTTATTTATTGTATTTTTTTAATTAATTTATTGTATTTATTTACTTCATTTATTTCATTTTTTAAATTAATTTATTGTATTTTTTAATTATTTTATTTTATTTAATTATTTAATTTATTGTATTTTTTAATTATTTTATTTTATTTATTTAATTCATTTATTGTATTTTTTAATTTATTTATTGTATTTATTTAATTCATTTATTGTTTTTTTTTAATTAATCTATTGTCTTGTTGTTTAATTCATTAAACCAATTTATTTATAATACTTGTGTAATAAAAGTTTTGTAATTTCATATTTCGAAGGTCAATTCCGTCCACAACAATTCCAAATGGCGCCAGGGTTCCAACTGCCGCAACAATTTGGAATGCCGCCACAAGGGTTCCAGCTTCCACCACAATTCTACAACTACCCCGACCACCCACTACCCGAAGTAGGCGTCACCCGACCATCCTCTGCCGGACCTTCCCAACAACAACGACGACCCCGAACAGCACAACAGGATCCGCAGTTATTCACCAAGGAGGAAGACCTACACCTCATAGACTGCTGGCTCAGTACTACAAAAGACGCTATCAAGGGAAACTCTCAAGCCGGAAACACATTCTGGTGCACTATTGAGAGGAAGTACAACTCGAGGGGAGGTCACCGCCATCGCGACTGGACTTCTACCAAGAATCGTTGGGCTAGAGGCAAGTCGCAGACAAGGAGGTTCCACGGTTATCTGAAGACCTCCAAGGCCGAGTACCGCAGCGGCTAGAACCACGAGCAGCACATGCAAAATGCGAAGGATGTGTGGGCGGTTGTACCGAAGGACGACAGACTGAGTGACCACCCAGCACATTTCGACCTGGATCATTGGGTTGGGAAGCTTGAGGGAAATACCAAGTTCGCTGCTGAGGAAGGCACCATGGGTAATGTCCGCCAACAACAAGCACGCCAACAACGACAACGGTTGGATGAGGTTGGGGCTTATAGCTCAACCCCACCCACAAGCACATGAGACGATTACACACCTCTTAGTGGCGAGTCCCAACAACCAGAATGGGGAGCTTTTGATCACAACGAGGGGATTGAGGTCCCTATCAGCGACACACTCCCATCCCCTGAGGCCGATGCAAGTCCCCCTCAACCAACTCGTCGTCGCCGAACGCGACCTCCAGGAAAGAAGGCAGTATAGGCATCAAAAAAGGCGGTCGTCCTCACGGCCCAAATGACCGCCTTCGCGGAGATGGGGCGTACAAGGCAGGAGATGGAACGTACAAGGTAGGAAGGCATGACAGAAAGGACCTGCATGATATCCAAGATAACCCAACAGTGGGAAGCAAACATGGTCTTCCACATGACATTGAGGGGAACTGATACCTCCAACTACACCGAAGAAGACTTGGAAGACCTCAAGTCGTGCAAGGCCCGAACGTGAAGAGTCTTGGATACCCTTGAAGGTGAACTTGAAGATCTTCGACGACAACAACCACCACCGAATGTTGACCCACCACAATGATTCTTGAGCATGTATTTTTTTTGTGGGTTGTATTAAAAGAGGATCAATAAAAGTTCAAGTTCATTTTTATTCGTGTTAAATTTATTTATTAGTTTTTTATTGTCATTAATTATTTTTTTCACATTTGTTTATATTTTATATAATTTAAACAGTTTCTGATAAAGAATTAAATAAAACAACAAAATATCAATTAATTAATAACGCAGCATCCAGTCAGCACAAGGGACTCAGCCCTAAAGACTCATCAAGTGTCTCTCATTGCAAAACACTCATTATTCTGAGTCTCTAGGAACTCACTTTTGTCCAATGAATTAGAGTCTCACCAAAGACTTTTTCATTGTATATGCTCTTAGTATTCACTTATGGGTCAAAATTATCCTCTTCTTAGTATTCACTTATGGGTCAAAATTATCCTCTTCTTTTTTTTACGTGTTGTGAAATATAGGTTCATGCACTAGCTCATAGGTACCTTTAATGAGATCTTATAGGTTCAAGGGTTATCCCCATTTTTATGTATAGGTTTAATTAAATGAAAAAAAAAACATCTATAGGAAATGTAGTATTGCCCCTTAATTATATTACTATAAATTTATAATTACCTTCGACTTAATCTTAGAGTTCATCAACTTGCACGTGCACCTCACTATCCCATTCCCATTTACAGAACCCATTAAATACATAAGCAAGGAAGTATAGTTAAGTGTAGAAAGTGGACGGCTGCGCAGAGAGAAACTTAATTCTCTCCGCGCGCAGCCCCTTCCCCCACCATTCTCTATCATTGAAGCCCCAACTTTAAAGCTCTCCACTACTTCGGTGTTCAATCAAAGCCCATGTTTCCAAAGCTCTCCACTATCTTTCGGGGTCCAATCTACCGTCGCCGTTTTTTTTTATCGGAGTTGGTTTTATTTTTTCTTATCTTTTTTGCAGACGGACTTCCTCCGCAGGTCGCCGCCTATCCTTCAATCCGTATCACGGCCTCTCCCTCGCTTCGCGCTACCGATCATGCATCGCCGGACCGGTCCCGCCCTCGAGCCAGTAGCCACCGTGGCCCCCCTGTCTTCCGGAATACGGGCTCCACGCGCCGTCTTCCATCTGCAGCGGCCTCCTGCCCCAGGGTCACCCCTCGCCGGCATGGGTCCGCCCCCTCGGTGGATCTGGGATTCGGGAGGAGAGACGGTCGGCTGGGGCCTATATCAACGACACTCGGATTCGGAACGCTCAACCCCGACCAAGCTTTTGCAACAGGGAAGTCTCGGGGAATCTGCACAAAAGACTAATTCGCTAGTGGGTTTCACTGTTTTAGATCGAATAATAGCTTGGCTCAATAAGTTTAGGACTTTGGTTTATTATTTTCTTGTAAGGTTGAACCGAAGAATTCTTGAGTTTGGATCTGCAAATCAAAGCAGACTATTGGATGGAACCATGTGCGCCCGACGGGCCACGGCCGGTTGGGACAAAAAGCTGGTATCCGGGACTGTTAGGTCCCCCTTGAATCGTTATACAACTACCTCTTTTCCGTTTCAAAAAAAAATACATGAGCAAGCATGGGGCTTGTGGTGCCATAACGGGGGTTTGGTCAAAACTGGTGAAGGGTCATGTCTCTCAGACTCTCCAGTCTCCAGTGCCCCCTACCACATTTTCTACCAAGAAATTTCAATCACCATTTCTCCCGAGAAACATACACAATTACACGAATACTAATACTAATACATACAGAATTGCACAGTCAAGAAGTTCACATCATGTTTCTAAAACCGGATTGATGATAAAAGCTAGCCCTAGAAGAAGCATTAGTCTATCATGCTATACTTATTCATAAGTCCACGGAAGAAGAAAAATAGCAAGAGCTAGATTTAGAATCTAGAACAAGACAGGGGGGGATACTACTGTGTATGCGCGTACACGGGAGAATCAATGTGACCGCCCTCACGCGGAGGGTTTGGTGTTGGTCATCATCTTCTGGAACTCCTCGAAATTGACATTGCCGTCGCCGTCGGCGTCCACGGGAGCGATCATGCGGCCGCAGTCCTCAGCAGAACAGGGGATGCCGAGGCGGTTGAGGACGAGGTGGAGCTCGGCGGCGGAGATGAGGCCGTTGTGGTCCTGGTCATAGAGCTCGAAGGCGTCGCGGAGCTCTGAGACGCCTCCGTCCGCGGCGGGGGCGCTGCAGAAGGAGGTGAACTCGGAGAGGTTAATGAACCCGTCGCGGTCGGTGTCGAGCTCCTCCATGAGGGCCTTGATGTCGGCGGAGGCGTGGGCTGAGCCGAGAGTCCGGAGGACGCCGGTTAGCTCGGTGGCTGAGATCAGGCCGTCGCCGTTGGTGTCGAAGCTGTTGAAGACCTTCTGAACTTCGTCCGAGTTCTCTAGCTGCACGGAGGGTTTCTGCTCGGGGATCGAATCAGCGGTGGTGGCCATGACTGAGCGGTAGAGGATTGAGTTTTGCTTTGCAACTACAAGAAATTGAGATTGGTGATCGAGAGAAGAAATAGAGGTGGAATTGTCAGTGGAGTGAGATTCGAGATTGGGATATATCCGGTTCTATTTATAAATAAGAGAGGGCTACGGGTAGATGATTCTGTCCTGAGGTCTTGGTCAATAAAGCTCATATCAGACCTTCCACAACAAAGATGATTGTGGAGATGGATTCGGCATCGAAATTTGTTAAACAATTAAAATCGATTTAGTGGATTTTCTAATGAAATGTCAGATTCGGTGGAAGAGAAGAGAGAATCGAATGAGAGAGAATCGACGTCGATAAATATGCTGACTCGGAGGACGTCGAATAGCTATGAGAGAACGATACGTCAAAAAATCCGTTTTTTCTCTACTTCCGACCTCTAATCGATCTCCACAATCGCCTCCATTATAGAAGGTCTCATTAGTATTCTCAGCTCTTATTATTTAGGCTGGGCATTACCACCGTTGCTTCTTCTCAAATCATTACTATGGTTGTTCCTTCTAAAATTGGAGCACCCATAACGACATCGAGACTGACTCATTTTATGTTGTTGATTCTATCATTTTTTATGGAGAAAAGTGTGTCGAATCTCTGGTGCATAGTCGTTTTGCAGTCAAATATGCGAGATTTGACTTCAACGTCGAGGATTCTGCAGACCCTGACACTCAGTCCATTCGACGGTTTCGAGCCCGCTAAATCGTTGACAATTTTTGTATGGAGACATGTGGCGCCGAAAAGGTGGAGGTCATTAAAGTCGTAAGTAGATTTCGGATTTAAATAACGAACAAATTCTCCTTATTTTTCTTCACCAAAACATGATTCTCCACCAAATATCTCCAAACGTCCTCGTATGTACTGAAAATAAGCTCGCCTTGAGGAGGTCACATTGGTTTGTGCATGGCTGAATAACTCCAAGAACTCAGAGCACAAGATCGACCAAACCGACATTGCCTTTTGGGACTCCATTCAGAGGGAGCTCGCCCTCGGAACTCATCAAACACCGTCGCTAGAGCGATCATCGAAAAACTACATGCAACATTGGAGCACCACGGACCGGAAGGTGAAGATGTTATAAGAGTTCTAGTCAACGTTCAAGCACACATATACCAATCCGGTAGATTAGATGACCAGATCATGGAGGATACGGAGAAGGAGTACACCGAGAAGTACAATCACATGTTCGTATGGAAGCATTGATGAGTCCTCGTGCGAGACAAGCCTTATTGGGTGCATCGTTTTGAAAATGACTTCTTGACGACCACCGGGGATTTCATCGGCATAGAAGGTCGTCGCACATTGAGAACACCTGGCCTGAGCACCTCAATGTCTAAGATGGACATTCTTGATGTTTCTATCGAAGAGGCTAAGGGCGGTCGCCTAAGACCCATCCGCGGTCACCGTCCTGTGGGCCAGAAGGCCGTAAAGGTGAGGTGGTTCAACGATAAGGGCAAAGCCAAGGCCGAGACTACTACTAGCACATCATTGGCCAACAGCTTGTCGAACATCGAAAAGCACCGTCGGGCGTAATACTCGGGGCTTCAAAGTCACTTTTCTGGGAGTTCCGCTTACACTAGGATAAGGATACCTCCTACATAGAGACCAAAGATTTGTCTACCCATCGACGCTTTCTCTAGGGCGTGGCAAATAGGATCTCTGTGTTGAAACTTATCATACACATAATGCCACCGGACATAAGGGTCTCTTGAATTGTTGAAACTTGGATTTAATTTTCTCTTGAATACAAAATAGCTCCCGATCTTGCAACCTTTCATGGTCTATTTGCTACAAATGAATTCACTTTAGTTCACAAGATCGGTTACACCAATTAGTCCCCAAACTTAGTCACCTTTTTTACTAAGGCCAAGACTTGTATTTATACAAGATTTTCATCCTAATTTCATGCTCAATCCTATTTATACAAGATCGGTGTCCCCCGAACATATACCCATAGTTGGAGACGGTCCAGACAAGGAAGGTCCTGGGACATCTGGTCCTCTATCTCTCTAAGTAGTAGAGGATGGCCATGGAAGCACCATGATTCATTGTGTCGCACCCAAATCCGGGCCTCCAGAGACACGAAGTAAAAAGAAAACATTCCCAGATCGATATCCTTGACAACTATCCTTATTCCGACACGCCCCCATGCACGGGTAATGATGGATAGTAGGACTTCCTTCCGTGGAGGGTTGGGAGAAACTAATCGGCCCACCATCCCAAACTGAAGACAAGCCAGAATCTGCATGTCTGATGGAGTGTAGGGCACCACGACTTCCATCGCCTCCTCATCGGTGAGGCAGCAGGCCGAGAAATCAGCTTGGAGGTTCCCCAATGATGACGGATGATCAGGAGGAACTCGAACCCTAGCATGGTTGGCCATCGGAGTCACCACCGGTTGTAAGTTTGGAACCCTAATGGGGGAGTTCATCTCCGAGACCGGTACAGGAGACGCATGCAAAGACGAGGGAAAAGACGGTGGTCCTTTGTCAAGCACTTTAACCGGTCGCCCCCTTTTGACCTTTGTCGGTAGTGGAGTTGGGGTGATCTCCCTTAGCGAGAAGACCACCAAGCTTTGGTCTCGAGGGAGCGGAAGTTGCAGAAAATCAGAAAAGGGAAGTGGCACCATCGCCGACAGGGGAGCCTCTACAAGGGGAGACTTCGGTCTTCTCTTCCTTCTCTCTCACGGGTTTGACAAAACCCTTCAGAGGTTTGGGGGGCATAATAAGAGGTGGAGCAGTTAAACCACCTGAGGAGGGAGACAGGTCGGCAGCGAGGAGCATCGACACGGCAACCGAGGACGACGTTGACATAATAGAAGGTAGGCTAGAGCTTTCTTTAGGGTTTGCAGTTCCAACTACCGAGTTTTTTTATATATTTTATATTTAACCCTTAATGGCATTATTACTTAAAATGTCAATACATAAAATATATATATAAAAAACGAATCAAATTGTCTAAGTTTGGAATTCATTTCCCAAATTGAACTCGAACTGAATTATATAAGTCATATGAATTCAAATGAACTGAATTTTAATAAATTTGAACCCTATACAAATTACTTAAAAAAAAGTAAATATTATACAAATTTACCTAATCTTAGAAGATATAACTATGAGCTCGAAGTTAATATAAATTTGAATGAAATATTTAAGGGACTAAAGTGAGACTGCCCATCAAGTCCTCTTGGTGCACTTTCCAATCGAATAGAATATAGAATCGAGAGGAAACCATTTGTCACACACATCACGTAGTAATTGAACATACTGTGCTCTTTCTGGGTAATGACCTTGCCGCGTAATATACTTGTCTTCCTTTTTTTTGAAACCCTGCCGCGTACACTTTATTTCTATTGATATGAAAAAAAAAAAATAAAAAAAAAATAAACTGATGACGCGGTGTGGCTTATGCACGCGGTTTCTACGCGTGAAAAAGAACAAAGTCCTTCTAACAGCATGTGCAGCGTTTGGCCCAAAATGGGGTGCCGGAGCCGCAGCCCGTCAGAAAGCCCAGGCTTCGGCCCGCTCCAGCGTGAGGAGCCCAAAGCACCAGAAGCCCAGGCTTCGGCCACGCGCGAAGCCGAAGCTACACGCGCATCCCCGATTCCGGTGCCGCACCCGGACAACTCCTCTGCCCCTTAGATGACGCGTGTCCCTGCAAGGAAAAAACAGGTCAGTTTTTATTTTCTTTTTTGTTTATTACTTATTTTTTTTAATATCTTTCCTTATTTCTGTTTTCAATTTTTTTAATCCTTTTATTTTATAATTTTTTATATTAAATATTGTATAGAATTATTTATTTGTTTTTTCAATTGTAATTTTCATTACTTTTTTATATATTTATTAATTATATTTTTAGTTTTTAACAAACAAATAGTTAATTTTTATTAATTTCTTTTGTTAATATTTATTCTTATTTTTATATATATAAATATACATATTACCTTTTTATATTTTATCTTTTATATTTTTATTATTTATTTTTATTTTCTATTTATTCGTTTTTCATTTTAAATTTATTTTTTTATATTAATTATCATTATTATTATTTTCTAATTCTTTTTAAAATTATTATTAATTATTTTTTCAGTTTTTAATACATAAATATTCATTTTTTTGTTAATTATTTTTGTTTTAATTCTTTTATTAGTATATTTTTGTAATTTTCTAAGACTTTTAAAAATATTTTACTAATTTTGTTAATTTTCATTAATCTTTTTTCTAATTAATTTTGATTACGAGTAAATAATTTAATATAAAAAATAACGATTTGTTGATATACAATTTATAAAATTAATATTTTAACTCTGAGCATCTCTGCAGGCTTCTCACCACTACAGAATTCCCCAATTCAGCTTCGAAGCCTCCAGCTTCGAAGCCTCTAAAATACAATATTTTATTAGAGGCTTCGGCTTCGGCACCTCTACGAGCACTTCATGGCTGCTCATGCTCTAATGCATAAGAGCATCTACAGTAGAGCGAACCGATTATTGACCCGCGAGCCGAACTATATTTTTGCAGTTCGCAGGTCGCGGGACGTGCTGCTGTGCACGGGCGGATTTAGGTAGGGCCCGGGAGGTGGGGGGGGGGGGGGCACGTGCCCCCCTCAATTTTTTTTTAGTTTTTACCATATAAAATTTTAAATTTTCTAATTATACCCTTATTTTTTTATATAATTTTGCAAGTGTGCCCCACCTCAGATTTTACTATTTTTAGTTTTTACTACCTATATTTAAAAAAAAATTCAACTTTACCCTTAGATTTTTTTAAATTTGTAACTATACCCCTCAATTCTTTTAAATTTCTTAATTTTACCTTCACAAAATTTAAGCTTCTTAATTGTTTTACGATTCTTATTATTTAAGTTTCTTAACTATTTTATCTTTCGTATTATTTAAATTATTTGAAATTATATATGTTTTTTTTATTTTCATTTAATTTTACTTAATTTACAAAATTTTATTTTTATTTACCTTTTTTCGGGTTTAAGGCTATAAAAAATTTGACATTTACATTAGGGATAAGCGTCCAGGAAAAAATGTTATACTTTTCATTAAAAAATTATAATAAAAACATCTTGTAATAAGTAATAATTATTAATTTATTATTTTTACGTGATACTAATTTTTTTAATTTTAGTTTATATTATTTGAACGTTACATACTATTCGTCAAAAAAAAAAAAAATTGGTGCCCCCCTCACTAGAAAAGCTAGATCCGCCACTGCTGCTGTGGCGCGTGTTTTTTGCGGTCCGCAAACCGCAAAAATACGGTTCGTTACTCGAACCGCGTCACACGGCCCGGGATCACTGATCGTTGGTCGTGCAAACCAATTCGCGCTCCGCCCTACCACATTGCGACACGTGGCCCCGTTTAAAAAATAAATAAATAAAATTTTATATAACTAAAATTTATACCAATAAAATTGTATAAATTTTATATAAATAAAATTTTATAAATTTTATATAACTAAAATTTAAATAAAATTTTATTTGGAAAATCTTACTCTTACGAAGCCTTTACTTTTTATTCTATAACTAATTCATGGGTAGCATTTCTCTTCTTTTTTTTATCGGTGTGGGACTCCACAAACAAAAAAGTGTTTAGCTTTTTTTACAAACATAAATGTTAATGCTAATTAAGATCAGCTCCTTCTATGTTGGAATACTTTTTTTAAGCGGTAACGAGAACAAGATGCATTAATGCAAGTAGGGGTTACAATAGGACCAAAATTTTGGGCTTCAGAATATAGTCTGGGTCCCTCGTAGGGTACCCGACGCTCGTAGACCCGTAGAACTAGTCTGCTTAGCCTTCACAGACACACAAAAAATTGAGATCCCGTCCGACCGCCCTAAAATTAAAGGGAAAGCCAAACTAACAAACAAGTTCAAAACATATAAATAGTCCGAACACCAAACCACTAAAGACAGAAAAAACCAATAGGAAATATAAATAGAGGCCAATGCTTCCAGTTTTTTCCCGAGACGAGTAAGCACCACCCACCTCGGGTTTAGGGAGATAGGGTTACCACACCTCCCCCCCTTCCCAAGGTCCTCTCATTGTCCCTGGCGGGGCTTCTTCGGAGCCCTCGCCTGTTGATCATCGTTATCATCTTCATCCTTCAACTGTCGGAGTGAGAATCTCGAGAGATCCAGTGCCCTCTTCATTTTGGTATTTCGGGTATAGCACTGACCCGTCTTGCCTTTCCCCTTGACCTTTGTCGCCTTCATCTTCATCGGTCCCGGGACATCCCCAAAACCCCGTGGTTCTCTCTGCTTTCCTCCTCCTAGCTGGATGCTACCCTCGAGTCTTGTTGCAAAAGCTGGCTTGCCCTCATCCTCAGGGATGTTAGTCAGGTCACCGGGATTTGTGATCCTTGCAAATCCTTCTAACGATCCTGGATGCACCTGCTGAGAATTTGGAACTATCTCCTCGAGACGTTCCTTAGGCAAGTCACCGGACTTTGTCACCACTTCCCCTTCCGTTGCCAATGTCAGATCCCTAAAGCCCAGAGGCGGGAGAATTGTGAGGTTCCTATCATGCCGAGAGTCCCTAACCAACCCTAATGAGAAAGTCGTTAAGAGTTCATCCACGGGAGGAACCTCGGCGCCCTTGGTGCTCCCCAATCCGTACGGATCAGCATGTCCACATTCAGGTCCAAATGCACCCTAATGGAATCAGTAAACCAGACATTCCCCCGACTTACCCTCGGGATATTTGCATGACATTCCGCTATCCGATGAGTCAATCGACCACATCTTGCGCAAAATCCCGAGAGGCGCTCATAATGCAGTTCCACTATGGAGGAGTCCCGGTGGCCCGGAAACCTTAAGTGTTCCTGTCTTCGCAACGGCCTGACCACATCAATACTCACCCAAAACCACACAAAAATCATCCAAATGACGTTGGGGCGGGATGGGTGCAGAAAGTACCTCAATACCAAAGGCATTAGCAATGATGGAACGGACTGTCGGGTTCCGAGCATCTCTCGGAACATTGAAAGCTCGGACCCCAATCTCCATGAATCAAAATACTATTGAGCTCGGTTGCATTCATGGGAGGAGAGGCACCAATAGGACCGGGTATACATGGAAAGCCCAAAGGCCCCGGTGTCGGATGTTCTCCATAGCTTCTGTTGTTAGGAAATGGAACGCGACGATGTTCTTATTGAGGCACTCCACTGTCAGCCCCTGTACCTTCCAGCTTCGGATCATCATCCCACACAGGGCCGATATATTGTAGTTGTTGTCCCCCACTATCCGACCAGTGAGGGAGTGTTGATTCCGGCCAATCGGGACTGCTTCAGACAGGACGATGATTATCTCATCGTCTTCCTCCGGATCTTCCTCTGCCAGTTTTGGAGGTCTCGGCCGCAGAACCTCCCGTGGTGGTCTTAGAGGCACCGAGGATGACGCTTCCCCGGGCGTCGCTTTGGATCTGGCGGGGTGCACTAGTGCGACTGCTATTTTTAATTTCCCCATCACTGGGGCTGGAGGCGACGGTAGTTACAGTTTTGACCATGTGATCCCTAGGAGAGACGGTGGTTTGGGAGGGCTTATTTGTACCGGGCCTACCGCTGGGAGAGAGGCCGGCGTGTCCGACAGGATCGGCATCATGGATGGAGTCAGGGATGATAGAGGGACATTCGTTGGCCCCATCAGTGATAGTGGCGGTTGTGATGGGTGAGCATTGCCCAGAACCGGGCTTGCATGTGGCGTGGCGCTGAGATCTGAGAGTTGGTCCGCGTTCCCGACCGAGGAACGGGCCTCCGAAATTGCCATTTCCATGCGTGTCTTCGCAGGTTTGGTACCGACCATAGTGGGAGTGGTGGAAATAATCGAAAAAGAGGTTGTTAAGAGGTAAGAGGGAGGCTTGTGAGCGCAGAAAATAAGAGAGAAGAGGGGAGGCGGCTCCGATTTTCTAAAACCCTATCAGAAATCTATTCGATCACTCTATCATGAGAACATTTTCTCTATGTAGGAATTTAAACCACCGAATACATAGTTGGACACGGTTTATCTAACAGAAAAATATGGACCTTGATGTAAATTTTACATCCAAATTCTATAAATGAAATCATAAAAAATGTTTTATATTTGTTCATAAACATATTTAGTTAACAAGTATTTCAGTCATTAATTATATTTATCAAATTTATTTCAAAATTATATAATGTTTACTGTGTATAATAAAACATTTAATTAAATAAGTAAAATACCAATTCAGCATCCAGTCAGCATCCACTCAGAATACGGTTGCCTATCCGGTTTGTACTACTATAAAGTATAGAGCACAATTTATTTTAAGGACTGCAAACCATAATTTTGCACAGTCAGCATACAGTTTGATCATCTGGTTTGACCCACTGTACATGCTCTAAGCATTGTACCTTTCTCTTTTATATAAAAAAATATGGATAATGCTAAAGTAAAATTGTTTGGGAAATTTTAACCTGTTATCTTAAGAAAGTATTATTATTTTTGGATAAACTCTAAAAAATTTATTAGGAAAAAGATTAGATCTAAGAAGGATAAAACCAAAACAAACTATAATAAGGGAGTTTTCAACAGGAGCTACGGGAACAAACTTCGAAAAAGAACAAGCCAAGTAAACAAAAAACACAGACCGATGAACAGTAACTCAAGAGACTAGGCGTTCCATACGGTCCAATGAACGGTACCTCATGGTAGATATGGTGAATCCTCTGGTCCCATAAAGACTAAGTAAGACGTACCCCTCCGCTCAACAGTAGATCGTCCCCAAAAGTCCCCAGTTGGTACTCACCGAACCCAAGTGGTAACAGATGAAACTTGGATTGACTCCTGAACATAAACTCATCGGACCTAACAGACCATACACAGTCAAAACCGACCCAACATCCTCCTTCACGCTTTTTAGGACGAGTGCACTACACAGGAAAATGCTGCCAATCGGAAAAGGAGATAGAAGCTCGCAACAATCCAGCTTGCCACAACGTGCAAAACGAATAATTCTGGATCTTGCCATACACGACATCACCACAGTAAAAAACACAATTAAACACTGAACCATTACGAAGAAGCCATATTTGGCCAGATAGTAATGTAGTAGACTCTAATCCAAGCCTTCCATCAATGATTAGAACCCAAGCCTTACCACAAATAAAAGACTTCACCAAAAGACCGGGGCATGATCCAAGTAACTCTCCACCAAGAAAGTATTATTTTTAAATGAGTATTCTAAAGTATTTTTTCTATTATTCTTGAAATATTTTATTTTCAATTTAGTATTTTTTTTTTCCAAAACACCTAAAAAATCTATAACATCCTTACTAAATCAGAACTAGGAATAAATCAAGGCATGGTAATCTAGTTTCCTTAAAACCTTTATTTTCCGTACAACAGGGGTCTCCCGATATACAATGATTTTCATAGTAGAACTTCAATCTTGTCGATAAATCACTGAGAGCGAGATGAGGGCGCCGTAAACGTGAACGAGAGAGAGTAAACATATTTTTCGTATATTTTTCATGTGTGTAGAAAGACTAAAGAAATGGTTTAAATAGGCTCTCGTTGAAGATAAAAAGGTCATTTCGTAGGGTAGCTAATCCCACGAAAATCTCCCTTAAATGATTATCGCCTAACCATAAAGCTTAGTCAAATTCTAAAAACAATTAAGACTAAAAATGGAATTTGAATTAAATTAAAATAATCATTTTACATTTTAATATTACCCAATAATCCCCCACAAAATGTGATGGGAACGGATATTAAACGAGGAAGTGGTGACTTCTCAAATTCGATACCTGCATAGGATAGGTAGATAACATCCTTGAACCTTCCTTAGAGAAAGTATATTTACTCTGCTGACTGACTTGTATACACAATGTCCTTGAACTATTCATTCATTTGTGCAAATGATGATATACTCCACATAAATACCAACAAACACGGTTTTGGTTCTCACGACTATGTTCATTATGGTCATGAACACCTTCCTAGTTTTTTAAGAGTTTAAGATGACTAGCCCCATTAGTCACCCTAGAAGCGACCTCACTTCACTATCACATAGGTGATTCATTTGCTCAATATTCTTGATGCACAAAAAATCATTAAAAGCAATGATTATCCTTCACACCTTTTATATTACTGTTTTTGTATCATAACAATGAACTCGGGGTTGGACCCCCATAGTCACCTTAAACTATTTATGCAATTAGCTTGTTCCATTGAACCTAGATATTGGGATCTCCAGTTAACTAGGTTGGGTTTCCCTTCACATAACGCCTTTAGACGGGCTTTAGTCACATTCTTTTGGATACCTTTTCTTTAATAGATCTCAATTTAACGTTTAAGTTAGTAGATCCATTGTGTTATCATTTAAAAATCAAAAACGATAATTCTCGTTTGAGATCAATTGTTGTATTAACTCAAGTTATGTGGCTTATTAGTTGCTGCTTGATTATACACACATATCTTGGATACAGATCTTGGACAGTCGAGAATTTACCTTTGGTAGTGGGACCGACCCCAACATTTACACGAAATTATGCAAGGTTTTCCTTTACCATAATTTGTGTGATGACGTTGACTTAGCAAAAATTCAACATTAATAACTGTTTATGTCTTACATACAATGACTCAATGAAACAACTTTATTCATTTATTGGATGAATTTCAAAATTAGTACGTAGAAATTCATCTAGTCTAAACTAGCATCATGCACGTAACTCATCATCGGATAAATATTTTGAAGCTCTTCCACAACGTTTGCTTCATATGGATTGACTCTCTTTGAAATATGGAATTCGGAGGATCTATGGCCCATTTATTGCAGTTGTAGCATTTCCCATTGAACTTGGGTTGTTTGTTGATGCCTCTTCTAGGTCCTAGATTAGGCCTTTCTTGAGGCTTCTTACCTTTGTAACTTGGCTTCCTCACCTCTACTATGTTTATCTTTGCCTAGGAAAGGCCAACATTGAAAAATTTCTTGTAGGAGTTTATGTTGGTTACGTTGACACGAAGTTTAACAATCAGGTCCTCCATAGTCATTTTCTTTCGTCTATACATGATGTGGATCTTGAACTGCTCTCATCTTGGTGGTAGCTTCTCAACAATTTATGCCACTTGGAAGCTTTCACTAATCTCTATATCCTCAACTAATATACTCTGAGTGATTGACTTGAGCTTCTGGAATTGACTCACAATATGTTTGGAGTCAATCATTCTGAACTGAAGAAATTCAGCTATCAAGAATTTCTTAAATCCAACGGCATCAACTTTATACTTCCTATCTAAGGAATTCCACAATTCTTTGGCCGTCTTTGTCGTACCGTGCATGCAATATAAAACATCCAATATCTCATTCAAGATCATATTATAACACATGAAATCCTGGTGGTTCCATGCATTTAATGCTCGTTCTGAGAGATTATTAGTCTCATTCTCGTTGACATCACGATTAGGTAGAACAACATCTTCTGCTGCCAAATTGTGAAATCTACCCCAATAAATTTCTTCGGTTTCTCAGAGTGGGTGAGTGTCATAGACACCGGCAGACATTGAGTCTCAGCGTGTGTAATCGCTACATGCATTGGTTTGTGCTGATCTTCAGGTTTGACGCTAGGCCTAATAGACTTAGAGCTGCTTAGTTGTTTAGTGTCCTTCGTTGAATCGTCATCCATTTCTGAAATTTGAAAAACCAAATGATCAGTTCTATGTATGAAAGAAATATCCTCGTTTGGAATATTTGTTAGCCGTTAATTTTCATAGGCGTTAAAAACTTGTTTGATCTTAATCCGTTCCGTACGTGTTGTAAATTTAGAACTGAACCCAAAGACAATTTGTTATGGATTACTCACGAATCCAAAGTTTTGATTGTCTTTACGTGTTTTTTTAAAAACAAGATCGATCTATTTTCCAAAGAACGTTTTCTTTAAGAAATTTTCTTTTTGGGAAAATAGCAAACCGTTTAGGAAAAATTCAAATTTGTTTCTAAGTTTGAGAAAACTGTTTAGAAATATCAATTCCATATTCATTTCCCTTGAATTCCGTATGAATTCATAATTTGATACAAAATTTATAATTTCCTCGGAAATTATTTTTGAAACAAATGCTTAATTTCCTTAAAAGAATGTTTTTAAAAAAAAAACAAGCCAACCGGGTCAGATGAACCTAAGAATCGGTTCTGACCCAAGAACCGACTAGCTTCGCCTTTGGGTCAGATGACCCGCGCGCCTGACAGCGTGAGTCTCCATTCCTTCTTGGTTTGGGCTTGTTTACTTTGGGCCTTTCTTTTTGTTGTTTGTTTACAAGATGCAGAAAGAAATAAACACACGGGCTGAACATACAAAGCCCACAGAGACGAAAGCAAAATTAACAGAAACAACAAAACCCTTTCAGCTGTGCGTCTTCAACCTCCAGCATCTGCCGTTTTCGGACTTCAACCTGCGGCTGCGAAAAATTCAGCCGAGAAGACAAGCTCATCTTCAATCCTCCAGCCATCAAAACAAAACAATAAGCCTGCAACAGAGACTTCCAGCAGCGGAGAGAGCAGAGAGACGACGATCCTCAGCTCGGAAATCCAGAACAGGTAAGATTCAAAACTATTTCAAATTTTTAGTTTTATAATTGTCGTATTCAGTAAAAAAATTCAACCTTTTGTTTTTCAGAAATCAGACTTCGAAAATGGGTTTCGAAAATCACAAATCCCTTTTTTTTCCGCTGCCAAATTTCGATTGAAAATCACATTTGAACTCTTCAAGTTTGTTACCAAAAAAACGTTTTCAACAGATTAGGAAAAAAACTTTAGATTTTGATTTCAGAAATTTGTGAATATGTTAGATTTTCAATTTCCTTTGGAATAAGTACAGCCAAAGATTTTGATTTCAGGTAGTTTTAGTGTCGTACTATTTTTGTTGGTTTTCTGAATGAGCATAAGATTGCTAATTGCATTTTTTAAGTAGAGTTTATCATGTTGAGCACAAGCCTTATCTCACCTCTCAAATAAGGACTCTCAACCTGGATTGCTTTGTTGCATTACAATTCAATTTAGTGGCTGTATTGATCATTGTGTGCTGTGTTAGCAGTATTGCTTATTGAGTGAGAGATTATATGATAGCAGTATTGATTGTTGAATGGGCAATTGTAACTGAAATTGGAATGTTTTAATTACAGTTACTGAAATTGGAATGCTTTAATTATAGAAACTTTCTCACTTAAGACAGATTGCAAATTGGAAGACAATTGTAAAAGAGATGCGCTTGGAATACATATTGAGGGGAATTGCTGAAATGTGCCCGTATGAATTGCTAATGGATGAATTTTTATGAGTTTAAGACTCACAAATCCTAATTATGGAATTATGTGTTGTTTGAACTAGATAATATGACATTTTATGAATAAATATTTTGTATAGTTGAGGCTTACGCCTTTGTTCGCCTCGAGGCTTACCCTTCCCGTTTCCGCCTTTCAAAACCTTTCATTGCACATATTAGAACTGTTTGATTTGTGCGATTTGTTGATTAGTTGTTTCATCTAAAAATGATTCTTTACTAAGCTAATGCTTAAAAGTTCACGAGCACGAAGCAGCGTTAGCATTGCAATCAGCGTTATGTTTTCTAGAGATGTTCTCTTGCACTTTCAAATTGTTATATTTGAAACCAGTTGTCTAGTTCAGGAAGTTAATGTTTTTTCAGTGCTCTGTAGCCTGTATGGCTTGATTGCCTTTCAACTTGAAGTAGCATGCTTCTGTCTTTTAAAATTTGAATTTTCTGTTATTTCTTCTATTTCCTGACAGCTTACAGGGAAGCACAATGGCTGCAATGAATGGGCCTCCACCACCGCTGGCACCTGAGATTCAAGCAATACTCAGGGAGGGCATAGGATTGTTGCTGTCAAGATGGTCAGCCCTCCGCATGGCTGTTGAGAATGGTTGGGGCGGGCGCAACTCCCACCTTATTCCTGATCAACTTGCCTCTGACATCTTCTCCTGGTTCACCCTTTCCAAAGGTATATTTCAGGTTGTTTTGTAAATTTAAGTGAGACTAGCATGAGTGTTTTTTTCCTGGAATAAAGACTTCTGTGTTTGGGTGATGAAAGATATTTTACAAATTGAAATTAGCAAATTTATGTTTTAATGGCTTCAACAATATGCTGAGATGAATTCATAACTGAACACTGTTTTTGGTTTTGTTTTGTGATCTATAAGCTGAAATATGTATGCTTTTTGGTGGTTACGTTGTTTCTCTCTCTCGTGTAGAACCACTTTACATTGATGATTTGGAGAACATTCTCGTAGAGGGCATGCTTTTGCTCAATACGGAAGTCGATGACGGCAGCATAGAAGAGGTATAAATAGTTTTAAGGGTTAATTTCCTTTAGTACCCCTTTTCCTTTAGTACCCCTTTTCTATTGGTAACACTCTTTTAGTACCCTGATGTATTGGTAACGCTCTGGACAAAATTTTGGTCAAGTTTACGCTATTTTGATGATCTGTGACCAATTCATAAGGGGTATTAAATGTTCTGTTATCAATACATAAGGGGTATTAAATTATCTGTGACCAATTCATAAAGGGTACTAAATGGCAGTTACCAAAACAGAGGGATTGTTATTGAATGTTACAAAACGCAGGGGTACAAAAGGTATGTTACCAATAGAAAAGGGGTACAAAAGATAATTAACCCTAGTTTTAATTACTACATGGACTTTGAATTGCCAAGCTTTACGCATCTATACCATGGTGTTGCATTTTATTTCAATCATTGTAACCACAATGTATAATTGAGAGTTTAGAATAGCATGCCAATCTAATTCCAGCTTTTCGGTGGTGTGAATTTTTTAGGGTGTTGAGTATTTTAGCTCTTGTAGTTAATAATATGCCACCTGTGTCCCAAATTAAATCTCCATTCTGCCTGAAATGAGTGTCCCATTTCCGATTTATGTAGTTTGTTAAGCTTGGTTTATCAATAATATCGCTTTATAAGTTAGTTATAACAAAGTGGGTTATGAACAAATGGTAGTCTGTGAAGGTAAAGGGTTGAAAGTCAAGTACTAAAATATGAGTACTTGATTTAAGGGGCACTTATTTTAAGATGGAGAGAGTATATAGTTTATGTCAATTTTGACTTATAGGAAATATGTTTCAATATCTGACACTCCTGACCATAATAACATGGTAAAGCAGGAAGGCATTAACTTTGGTAGGTTAAGATACAATCTAAAATGGCTCTCGCAAGTATCACTTTTGGTAGCGTATGCTCTGTCAGATGCAACTAGTATATTTGCATGCACCGAGCTTGTAGCATTTCAGTGATTTAGCCGAATTTCTGCTAAATGCTCATTTATTATTGGTTGGTTTCAGCTAGTGTAACATCACAGTAGTTTTTACCATTGATCACTTACCTTCTTGTTCTTCTTTGCCTATTCAGGTTGCAGAAAACTTGATGGTTATGCATGGAGAATGCTCTGAGGGTAATTATAGCTCTGTTCAAAAACTGAGGGAAGCCAATGTTCAGCCCATATCTCATAATGCTAGACAGGTAAAATTTGGTGGAAAAGTATATTTTGTAAAGCTTGTGCTCCATGTTATTTGGTTGGGAAATTTTAGTTGACTTGATTTGTTGCAATAGTTGCTTTTGTTTGATAGAATAGTGGAAGTCTAGTACCATGGTGCCTTCTATTTAATTTAAGCCAGCTGTAATCTTGTTACTGATTTAGTTTCATATTGCTGTCAAGTAAAAAGTGCATCGTAGTTATACTGTATTGTCTAATGTTTTATTGGGTCAGCAAAGTATATTTTAAAAATACAAGGTACTTTGGGTTGGCATCTATATATTTTGTGCAATTCAAGGTCAGCCATTAAAAGAAACATTGAATCAATTTTTAATCAGTTTCGGAGCTATAAAGCTTAAGATCCAAAGTGATATACAACGTTGCTGACGAATGTTTAATGTGATTGTTTGTTATACCATATATGAATTGTAGACTGTTATAGTCATGTGAAGTACTAAACCTAGCAAGCTTGTAGGATTACTACTTTTTATGGCCGTATGCAAAATAAGTGTGGCTGAGAAACGTATATCTCACGTGTCCTTTTGTCATTTGGTTGATTCATTGACCCATTTTAGTGTTATCTGCACTCTGTATTTCGCTGTTAAGTAGGACTGAAAATTTCACGGCTAAGATGATTTTTTTTGGTACTTGGAAGGTAAAAGAAACTACCAGTGTTGAGCTTGATACTGTTTTCAACCAATTATCCTAGAAATGCATACTATTGGATTCTAACTGCTACCGTTTTGTTACTATGGAATTAAGGAGTTGATTACATTTGTATGGTATTTTTCCTCCTCTCTGCCAGGTTAATAGTGATAGTGAAAGTGATGAAGATGAAGAGAATATGGAGGAGGATTCAGCGAACACGATGGTGGAAGCATCAGAATCCCAGCCAAACTTGACGCCGGCAGGAAATCACAGGGAGGTGCCTGATGCAGAAGGATGGACAGTAGTCGGATCTAGAAGAAGGGGGGGCGGGAGGAGTTAGGCATTTGCCGAACTGCTCTAGTATGTTCTCAACAGCAAGGCATTTTTACTAGTATTTGCAACCTTACTTTATGAATTGTGCTTTGCTTGAACCTGTTTTGTAGCATACACAAATTTAAGAAGTTGCTGCTTAAACCAAGTTGTGTAGCAGCCTGATATAGACCTATGTATGAGCAGTAGGTGAGCTGACTGGTAATTTGGGTGTGATACATGAGGACAAAAATGAAGGCATTCCCAAACAAAGTTGTGATTGGGATTCAGCAAAGCTATTTGGTGTCCTTCACAAATGTTATGTCCTTTGTCAAGTTAGAGATATGTCTTCTCTTTGATGATAACTTGGCAGTTAGTATTATGGAACATATACTTGAATCCATGCTAGTTTGGAGAAAATTAGTTGAGGTAGCAAAACCAAAACTTAAACCAGTATTAGGTAGCAACAACTGAGCAACCAAAGTTCAAATTGCATTTGATGAGAATGGTATTGGTAATATATGAATGTGAGAGATGAATAATTAGACAATAATGAAGAAGAAGAAGAAGAAAGGACAGAAGAGGGTACAGAGGGAGAATTGAAACATCATTCCATCATAATGAGTACTGACTACTGAGAAGAGAGGACTTTATATTGAAGAGAGAGGTGTTGGGTCTTCTTCTGTGGTACTAGTGGGGTAGGCTACAAGAGGAGATGGAGAGGAGATGGACACGTTATTATGTTGCATAGTAAGTTGAATGAAAGGGGTAGAGAGAGGGGGGAGGCAACAAGTAGCTAGAAGGAGCACTGCGCATGCAAGTGAGAGGGCACAGAGGAAGATTCCAAAAGAGAGAGCTCAGTGAATGGTGATGGCTCCTAAACCTGTCATATCCGTATCATATGTTGTGTCTCTTCTCAAGGACTACCCTTCATTCCATTTTTTTTCTTTTTTATTATTCAATTTTAATGGTATAGCGTAGGACCATACATTTAAGTATTTTCCTTGTCTTGTATGGAGCCAGTTAAGGAGCCAAGTCACTGAAATTGCTGGTAGTGTGCAATACTTCTTTAGAGTCTTCTCCCCGGTCTTAACCCTAGTCTTAACCTTTAATAACGTTGATTGGTCTTCTGTCCGTGAACACTAATCACTAATGCCAATCAATCATCACTTTTGTCTGCTCTAATGACAACACCTGATTTTCCTGCCCTCTCCATTTATCAAATCGGGCATGCCTCATTGCAACCCAAGGCTCCAAAACAGGCTCATCTCCTTCCCTACCATCCTCCCCACCACTATCAGTTGTCACCCTCCTCCTCACTATGGAACCTGCAACAGTTGTGCTCTCCCTGGGACGTACTCTGTCGTCGTCTATAGTGGAGGGTAGCGTCAAACCAAAGAGGGGGCGTAAGCCCTGAACTATTGTTGTTGCTATGACGGTCGTCATGCACCGTCGGTGACTCTTTTGTTAGGTCCGGCTAAGGGTGGTCCTAAACCCCTGGCACCGATAGTGATAACGGGCAACTGGCCCTCAGAGAAAGCTCTAGTCCCAAGCCTGATGATGTGTCAACCAAGACCTAGATCGGCTCCCATGACTCTGATCGTTACTCCTCCGTCTGTGGTGGTTCTCCACAAAGGTTTCTCAGCATGTTCTCTCGCTGAGTAAGAGGACGTCGTCATTGACGTTCCTTTTACCCCCGGTTGATCTAGGGGTTCTGGCTCGCCGGTAGTTCAGCATGATAGGGAGGATGCTCACGCCTCAGACGTATCGGAAAGACCTAAGGCTGAAGGTCATATCGAGGGCATGTGGATGTTCGGCTCTAGGGATATGATCAAGTACCTCGAATCGAGGGTATTTTGGTTCAGTAGTGAACCCTGGTCCTGTGCTAGGTTCCCTTTCATTCTCGGCTATATAATCGACCATATGGGAATAGAGCTTCCCCGAGATTGGACATGCTTCAATTGTGGGTACAAGTGACGGGCCTTCCACCCCTGATTCGAAAACGAGCAACATGAGAGCTCATTGGGGCGACGTTGGGTGAATGCGTCCATGTTCCATTTGACCAATGAGGTTCTGCTGGGGTGGAGCAGTTCGAATCCGGTTTTGGATGTCTTTGGACCGTCCGCTATACCGTTCTCTAGTGCTGTGTTTTCAGAAGTATCCAGACCTAGTGAAGGCCATCCTGACCTATGACGACTGCCATTTTTTTGTTATAACTTTGGGCGGATTGGTGACGGGACTTAGGAGTGTGAGCTGGAGGTTCCAGGGCTGCCCCGGTTTGACAAGTCCCTTAAGGTGGAAATGCGTAGCACCCTCGGGCATAATTTCGACACTGATTGAAAAAAAAGGCACCATCTCTAGTGCGTCCACCTGTAGGATTCACTCGGGTGACCCCGAACACCTTACCTACCACTCTCCCACCTTCAGGGAGATGATCCTAGTAACCCCGAACACCAAAAGGGGCGGGACAGGGGCGAATTGGGATCGAGTTGTCCAACCAACTTCATCGATTGTCCCATCTGGATATCTAGGAAAGAAGAGGGGCTCTACAGGAGAACCACAAGAGGGTCAGGCGGGCTAGGAAGCAACCTTGCCAGCTTCCACGATTAGTGAGCAGAGATTCAGGTCATTTAAGCGGTAAGGACCCCTAAATCAATAACACCCTCCCCTACTTATTATTGAGTTCACGTTCGATCGTTCTCCTCACGGCAAAAAGAGTCCTCTCCATGGGATCAAGCATCATTTAGGCATTATTTGGAGCAGTTCTTCTCAGTTTATGAGTCTTTTGTTTACAAAACGTAGTGCTATCGATTCTTTGTCTCAGAGTTTGTTAAACAGGGACTTCTGAGGCCATTCTTTCTATATTGACTCTTTTTATTAATATATCCATGCAGCTTTCATCCAAAAAAAAGGAGTCAAGTCCACTTTGATTGTAAAAATGTTGAGATAGAAGTGTGTATTTTTTAAAAGAGAGATTCATTAATAAATTAATTAATATTACCTACTGAATAATACAAGGGTTGCATTCATAGGTCATTCTCGGGAATACGAGGGACAAGCAATGAGATGATAGCTCTTGAAAAGGGTGACACAACGCCTAGACAACCAAGTACTAGGTCAGTCTTTTTTATCGACGATCCATAAATATCCATCGATGGAGAGACCCAACTTATAACGCCACTAAAGAAAACAACCACCCCCACCAGAGATCCGCTAGAGAAAGACAGGTCTTTGATGGCCAAATTCTGGTAGAGAGGACTTCCAAAAAAAATAAACAACAAAAACGAACAAGAGATACTCGCGAGGCATCCGATGCCTAGGTATGGGATCAGAGTGAAGGGGGAGGTGGAAGGCGTCGACAGAGCATAACTGATCCGCTTGGGGCGAGGGAAAGGTCTGACCGGGTGAGCACGGTGCGCAGGAGCACGGATGAGCGGTTCAAACTGCGAAACTCCGGTGGATGATAGGAGTAGATCTGACCATCTGATCGGAGGAGTAGCGTGGCAGAGAGGTCTGACCGGAGGAGGTTGGGTCGTCGTTGTCAGGAGATAAGGCCAGAGGAGGACGACAATGGATCTCGGGCGAAGGACCACGACAGACATAGATTTGGCGAGGACCCAACCGGAGGGGCACAATAGAGCTTGGGCGGAGGACCACGACAGGCGAAGGTGGCAACACACGGGTAAATTATGGAGAAGAGTGATATGACCACCTGACCATGGATGGGGAATCCGCCAAAGCCACCTCGTCGGCTTAACTTCACCAACGAGAAAGGAGAGTAAGAAAGCACCACCGTCGGCCACTATCATGACCGAAACGATGGTAGCTGAAGTTACGGGCGACGATCGAAAATAAAGAGAGAATTCGTTTGATAGGGTTTCTAAACGAGAGAGAAGCACGGTCATGATAGTGAATCGACGTTTATGCGATAGAGGTGGGTATCTGAGAGATTGAAAAATAAAAATAGACTAGTGGGTAAGGGGAGGCGATAGAAAGGGAGGAGAAGAAGAAGGGGACAGAGAAAAGGTTAGAGGATGAGAGGAGGGAGAGGGGCAGTTCGGATGGAGAATAAGAGTGAAAGGCACGAGACATGAAAAAGAAGAATAAATAATATACATAGACAATATTGAATATTGAATATTGATGATCATCGTCACGTCGTTTTTCTTTCTCTTGGCCCAATGTTATGCCTCCTCTTCCCTCCCAGAATTCCACGCTCCCCTCTAACTTTGCTTTTACATCTCTCTCTCTCCCTCTACCTCTCTGTTGCAGCAGTTGCAGACACACACACCAATACACCATTGCCATTGACACCAACCATCACTCATCTTATATAATTTGTAGTCAACCTCTTATATCATGTTTGTGTTCCTTCTTTCTTAAACCACTCTCTCTTCTTCTACTAGAGCATCAACTTGTTCATCTCAAACCTCAAACCTCAAACCCTCTCTTTAAGTATTATTAATTTATTATGTGGATGATGGGTTACAATGAAGAGTTGGATTCCCGCAAACTCCGGCCACTCATTCCCAGACCTCCAATAACCTCCTCTCCTTGCCTTGCTCGTCTCCACGCTCCCGACCATTTCTTCCCTTTCAACCACCACTTACCTGCACCTACTATGGCGTTCCAGCCGTCGTCCGTGGTGGTCAGCTCGCGGTGGAACCCGACCCCGGACCAACTCCGAACCCTGGAGGAGCTGTACCGGCGAGGGACCCGGACCCCCTCCGCCGACCAAATCCAGCACATCACCGCCCAGCTCCGCCGCTACGGCAAGATAGAGGGCAAGAACGTCTTCTACTGGTTCCAGAACCACAAGGCCAGGGAGCGCCAGAAACGCCGCCGCCACATTTTGGATTCTCCCTCTCCCTCTCCCCTGCTAGACCCAAAACATGATGATGATAATGTTGATGTTGATGTTGATGATGATGGTAATTATTATTTCTTTTCTTTTATTTTCGGATATATTTAATAACTATTAATATTCTCATTCCCTTTGTTTTGTTGTATGGATTCATAGGAGGTAGAGCTGCAGGTTTTGAAGTTGAACAAAACAACAACAACATTTCTACACACTGCACCACTTCTCCACCAGAGGTCTACTCTATTTCTAGCTACTCCTTTTTTTTCAATTATATATTCTCTTGATATAAAACAGCATATTAGTTTATTAACCTAGCTAGCTAATTGACTTGACAATCCATTCTGCTGAAAAAGACAAGACCTATTCTGTCTTCAAGAACCATCCATGCATTGACTTTATTAAGCACCATCCATGTATTAATTAATAATAAGGACATGATTAGGTTAGAAAGTAAAGGCGTGTGCGATGTGCATGGATATGCAAAACTCTTAAGTAACTCTGTTTCAAAAGCTGCCCTCCTTCCTTTCTGTCGCCTCTGCTATTCTTCAACCTTTACTTTCTTTCTTGAGTTTTGTGCTTCATCACCATTCCCTTCCATTTATTAATTATTAATTATATATATATATATATATATGGACGTACTGTACAGGAAGAAAATTCAAGGTCCACAAAAGCTGCATCAATGGCACAACCGTATATCCATGGATGGGTCCAATACGACCAAAGAGAATTACAACACCATCAACAACAACAACACATGATGAAGAGGAATGCCACGTGGCATACCATACCTGCTAGTGCTACAAAGGGGGTCACCAGTTGTAATAACTATCAAGACTACCTCAACATCTTCATTACTCATGACCCTCATCGTCTTCTTCACCCCAACAGCAACACCATTGATTATGGTTGCGATGATGATCGAGATCACCATCAAACCCTTGAGTTGTTCCCTCTTCGAAGCGAAAATGGCATTGGTGTTGCTACTGCTAATGCTACGGCTGCTTGCACTAACCAGAAATTAATGATGACTAATGCGGCCATGGATGCAACCAGCTTCCCTCCTAATTACCAGTTTTTTGAGTTCCTTCCATTGAAGAACTGACTAATTAATAATTAATTGCCAGTGATGCTGATACAAGTAGCTATGTGAGAGAAATTTACCATGGGGTTGTGTTTTAGGGTTATGTTGGAAAATAGCACTATATATATATATATAGCTTTTAGTATCTGTAATAGACCACATGGATGTTACGTTTCATGGAAGGTGCAACAAGTTTGTGTTTTGGGCCTCTGGTTGCCTTCAAATGCATTTGGACCATGTTGGTTCTTTTCAATATATTATATACTGAAACAGTACTATTTAATTTTTATTAATTCTTTACGCAAATTGAAATGGTCTGATGATGCTATGGGATGTAGAGTAGGTCAAGTGTAAACTACTCTATATGGATCATATTACTCAATTATATAGTAGAACCAAAATTATCTATTACCAAATACACACTAGCCTAATTATATTTTGGGTAAACTACAAATACCTATCCCAAACTTGTCACGATTAACTGATACCTATCCTCATGTTTTTTTGTAACCGATACATACTCAAATGTTTAGTTTTTTAACAAATATCCCAAGCAGACAGGTAAAATGACGAAAATGCCCTCAACTACATTTCAGTAATTACTTTAAAAAAAATTAAAAAAATCACTTTTGTTAGGTATATATATGTAATTATTAAATCACTTCAGTTTTAATTTAAAAATTTTTAAAAAAAAATCACTTCAGGGCATTTTCGTCATTTTACCTGTCTGCTTGGGCTATCTGTTAAAAAACTAAACATTTGAGTATGTATCGGTTACAAAAAAACATAAGGGTAGGTATTAGTTAATCGTGACAAGTTTGGGGTATGTATTTGTAGTTTACCCTTATATTTTTGATTCATTCGGTTATTAATAAAAGTGTAATTCTGTAACAGAACATAATATAAAATATATAATTTGCTAGACTCATACTTTTTATTAGCATATAATGAATTTATTGATGATAATAAGAGTCATTACACTAGAGATAAATTGAAAGACATAGACTTAAAAAGATAAAACAGAGGTTTGAATCAATAGGTTCTAAGCGTTAATTCTATAACTAGATACTTTGATATTCCAGGAGTACGATTTGGCAATCGAGTTGTGGTACGGTGGCTGTTCAGCAATAGTTCAGGATAGTCATTCCCTGACTCAACCTGAAAATGCAGGTACAAAATTATTTGGAGAGATAATGAGCATTCAGGGAGAACACCTGGGAATGAGGGAGGTAGGGTGTCAGACGTGCACCGACTTTGGCAGGGTTAGGCGTGTGTATCCCTAAACACGCCCCGTTGTCCGAGTTCACACTCATCGTCCTATGCGAGGTTGTCGTGCAATCCTCGTATTTGGAACCTCCCAATAAGCTGATGCCATAACATGGCCAACAAGTTCTAAGGTCCAGCAACACGAATTTATTGGTTAGACAGGATATCTTATGTCGTCCCTGTATCGCTTGGTCCTCTTTTTTAAGGCCTAAAATGAGATGATAGCTGCTTAGCCTTATACTCATATACTTTCAATAAAAAAAAGTACATTACAAAATAAAATATAACATTTCATATATCAATTCTTCTTTTCTAATTACCTTTCTTGAAACTCATGAATTAAGTATAGAGTAAGACAATAACCTATATGGATTAGTCTGGTGGTAAATATCTCTTCATATCTCATTTCTCCTTGAAGTCATAGGTTCGAATCCCAGTGAATACATTTGTTAGAGAATATATGTGGGTGTTGAGAGGTGGATTAGATTAAGAGTTAGCTTGAATTTTTTAGTTGCATGAATATATGCTAAAATAAATGTTCAATGGAATTAAGTTGAAGTGATTTGATATTAAAATTTTACAAAATCATGACTACTTGACCATTATAGGAAGAAAAGGAAAACCCAACATTTGAAACCTTATACTTGTTATATATAATATATGTATATAGACATACTTCTCAAAAAAAATATATTTATATAGACATATATTATTATAATTTTAATGATATATAAAAAATCAATATAAATTTATTTCAATTAGTATTGTATACCCTAGAAATAAAGGTACTGTTTAAGTAACTGTCAATGTGTGTATTGGGTTCTTCAAAAATGCACATTAATGACATATCTGAAATGGTATGTGAGATGTGAGAGTGTGATGTTGAAATGAGAAGTTAGATGGTGGTGTGTGAGAAAGAGAGACTGTGATGTTGAAGTGTTAAGGATTTGGGTTAGAGAATTGTTTTGTTCTCTTCTTACATATTTAGAAATAGTAACATGCTCTTTATAACATCCTAGTTATTCCTCTTTCAAATCTGTAAAAACCAACCACCTATAAGATGTATTTCTCAATCGAACAAATCTTATTACATGGATATAAATATTTAAAAATGATCATAAAAAGATATTGGGTTAATCCATTATGCGCGGGTAATTAATTTAAAATCGTTGATCAGACACATTGACTATGTATTTTTTTTAATGTGCAATATTATAAATGAGACTTCAGTACATCGATGTGTGTCAGGGAATACGCTCTCTGACCATTAAAAAGGACAGGAAAAAAAACAAATGGTTCACTTGTATTACTAGTAACCGTAACAAACGGTGTTGAAATATCATATCAACAATAAGAGAATACAAAGATGAGAAAATAGTACTAGAATTCCTATTCCAAAAACTATGTATGATACATGAGTTGATGAGTTAAGGATTAGGTTTAACGAGGCAAGACAACTCAACTAGGTGGTAGCATATACTCTCATAACTATCTAGAATCATAGATGATAGAACCCTACACTCACTGCGCTGTACATATATAGTTATAAAACATGCTTTACAATTTCATCATGGTACTTAATAATTAAAAATATATATATAGTAGAGAGAGAGAATGTGTATATAAATATAATATAGATGTACATAAAAAGAAAAACACAAGAGTTTGAGTAGGAAACAAGAAAGAGAAGGGAACAGAAAAAATGTGTGTGAAAGAGAGGTACGTAAAAGATAAGATGGATCAGTTATGGTTCCTCTTTCTCTCGACAACAACACCCTAATCACTAATCACACCATTGCCAATTTGCCATAGCCTAGTCTCTCATCTCATGCATGTTTCTTTCCTTTTATTTACTGTTTTACCCTCTCTTTGTCACGTCTTGACTTGTACCAAACATGCCTGCAGCAGCAGCAGCAGCCATAGCCATATCTCAGATTCTCTCATGATTCATGACTCGTTAACGATTTATATATATATATATATATATATATATATATATATATATGATATATGCATGGATTGGTTTTGATGCCTTTTTCTCAGTGATTCCTTGAAAGAAGATCCATTATGATATGATATGATGTATGTACGAATGTATAATAGAAGCATGTCATGACACTTTATTTTTGAACAAAAAGCGAGTCAAATGTTTGCGTGATACATCCATTTGTCTTTCGTCATTACATTTAAAGTAAGCTTCTGCAGAGTGCCCATATTCATTTCAGATTCAACAATCAACATTGTCATTCACCACCATCTCTCTCGTCTCTCTTTGTCCCACTCCTCTTCATGCTTTACAGTTTTTTTTTTGTAATATAAAAAGGACATTAAGACGTGTTATGTACGTACGGATCTCAATCCCACAATTTTATTTGTTCAGAGTCTATCCTTAATCCTAGTAGGAATAGACATATAGAGAGGGATAGGCGATTACATGTTTTAAGATTGTTAAATGTTCTATTGTTTTAGTTTCATCCCCTTTCTTTTCATACCAACTAATTTTGCTTCCCTCAAATTTTCTCCTATCGTTGGTAACTCATTAAGTGATCTTGATTAAGGTTGTGAACGATGATACCAGTACTTCATAGTATAATTAACTCCCTAAACTGAAGTATACATTAATTATTTTGCAAAATAAAGTAATTTTCGTAGACGGACAGAACCGACATAAAGTATGTATCGTTTTCGAAAAGTCCAATTTACTGATCCTAGAATTATAACCGATATAGCTCGACATGGTTAACTTTGGATAAACGCCAAACACAAAACTCTAAAAAACTGAAAGAACCAATTGTGCCTCAACATGATCCAAGTAAGATTGTCTGATTCCCGTTTGGGCCTCTGGAGATGATCATTTTTTGTGTGGAATACTTGACCAAAGATCACAATGATTGGTGGAGGAGAACATTTAGTTGGTGCTAGCCGTGTAAGGATCGGCCGGCTTTTCCTACCCAGTTACCCATGTCCCCTAGGGCAACTCATTTACCCTAGGGAGGTTGTTTTCCAATGTCGTCTAATTCTCATATGACTCCTCTGTAGATATCATACTGGTCAGGCCAAAAGGGCCTCTTCCTTACCAAGGTCTTCTTCGGCTCAATAGTTGATGTCAGGGCGGCTTTCTTCCCTTTCTTGACCTTCCCGAGAGCTAGCTACTTTATCTATTGTCCCATCGTCCACAAGGTGAGCCTGGTCCTCCTAACTATAGGTTAGGCAGAATGTTAGTTGTCATGCCCGACATTCCTTACCGAGTTAAACCCTCATTTGTCCCACCCCCGGTTGGGGTTGCTATATGAGCCTATGGATCTAGGAATATGTTGGAGCTTTAGGCAGGATGTCCAGTGTCAAGAGCGGTGGTTCAAACCCAAAGGTGATCAGAAGGGAGGACTAGACTGGTTAAGATTTCTTTATGGGTGCCCGTATACGTGGTGAAATGTTGTCCTAACGCAACATTCTCTTAAGCTACTAGAGAGAAGTCATATATGGGTACCCATGGTGTGGCATTTGTGCATTCATGAACTCCATAGCCCAAACGACCACAATTGAAACAGAAAAAGAAGGAAACTTCATACTTCAGAATAATGCGAACTAGATCAAAAAGTTCTTGGAATTTGAGGACAATCGATCGCTTGAAGGGCTATTCAGGTGCATCTAGAACCGAACCCAGATCTCCCCCTACAGATCCCCCATTGGTCACAAATAACCTTCACACATTCTTCGAGAGTGTTCCTGACAAGAGTACTTGTTACCTCTGTCATGACCGTTAGTGTGATGTCTCATGCATGAGCCCATAACTGGATATTGTCTAGAAGAGGAGACAACATCCCCCATGCACCGGTAGGTTAGAAAAGATTAGCTGAGCACAATCAAAGCACCACGGTTCGTCCCTCCATAGCCTCTCCTTGGCTTCATGGGAGGCAAAATAGGACGTGTATGCATCCTGATCAAGGTCTTTCAACATGAGGCCATTAGAGGACGTCCACCACAACTTTGTGATTACTTGGAGCATCACCTTCTGGTTATAGGTTTGCATATTAAGGAGGCGGTCATCTATACCGTAGAGACAGTAGGCTGGAGAGTCCTGATCTGTCGGGGTATAAGACACCTCGATTATAGTGTCCTCATCTGATCGATTGTGCACGTTAGGGTTGTGCAAAAATATTCGGTAATCCACTCCACCCTCTTATCCGTCCGATCCGTTATCCATCATTCATCCGCATATAAGTGGATGGATAGTGGATCAATTCTTATTGATACGCAACCATATGGGCGGATTGATGATTACGGTAGATAGATCTATGGATGATCAATTCGCCCGCACATGGTATCAAGCTCAATTTAATACATAGAGTTTAACCAACCATACTACAAAAACAATCACCAGTCTATCCAACTACAAATGTGAAATCCATATTTTTTTTGTACTAACATCTATGTAGTATTTTTATAGTGTAACTAGGTGTCGTAAAATTGCTTGAATAAAAAAATGGCATTAGTTTTTTTCTAAAAATAATTTCCATCTTATATTTTCATCATAGTTTGCGGATCATGCAGATTGTATCCGATCTACTTGCATATTTTGCAGTTGAAATCCGCCAAACATTCATTTGTCATAAGCGGGTCGTGGATCACAAAAATCAGGATCCGCATCCGCACGGGCGGACGAAAATCCATTCCTGCGGACGTATAGCCACCCATGTACACCCTTAGTGCACGTAGAGAATCCCCTCAGAGATCATCTAGAGACGGTTAAGGTTCTAGTGGCAGCGTGGTTGTGTTCAGCGACGACATGAAGGGCGACGTAAATAAGGTGGATGAGGATGAGGTTACTATGTTCATTGTTTTTAAGGCTTCCAGACTAAGCCCTCCTGGTCAACCATAGAGGTCAGAGGCGGCGTCATAACCAGGCCCATAGTGCATAATGTAATACGTAGTGGAATATGGAGCCTTTAGTTTTTTAGCCCTAAGTAGGGGTGTGCTTAAAAACCGAATCCCGGAGAAAACTCTTGTCCGATCCAGATACACAAATTTAACCCACCCACTACTGTTGATAAGTAGTTGACAGGCGGATCTTATGTGTTGCCTAGGAAGTCGTATCTGTCAGCCAAAATGCTAGCCGACATGTGTATCTATCGGTTAAGATCCGTCGTCTAGGTCTCGTGGGCCAAGTATTTAACCAACGGATCTATATATCTATCGGTAGGGAATGAACTTTACCCACAGATCCAATATGTGGGTAAAGTAGTTCACTTTACCCACAGATTGGATTCGTTGGTGAAGTGTAATACTTTACCAACGAATTGGATTTTTGTATAAGGTGTAAAACTTCTCCAACGGATAAATCCGTTGGTAAAGTTATACACTTGACCCACCGATGTGATCCGTTGGTAAAATGTAAGAACCGCTCCCGGTCGATCCCGATCGAGCCGGTGATTTTTAAGACAAGTTTGACTTTCTGCCGGAAAAGTCAACCGATGACTCAGAAGGTCATTTGAGGCTTTTCCGGGGCCCAAAATGCTTAGCCGTCATCACGGTTGGCTTAATTGGGCCGTTTCCTTTCGTTTGAGTATAATATTGGGGAAAGCCAACTGTGGTCAAATTTGGACTTTTTATCGACTAAGACCTAGTTAATTATTGTGCTGGATTTTAATTTGGATATTTGTGGTCCCTACTTGGACACTTGTTCATAAAGCATTAGAGGAGAGGAAATGAGTGGTCATGGACCATTATACCCTCCTAAGGACCTTTAAAGGAAAAAAATATCAAGAGGGGCTTTTAGTTTTTAACCAAATCTAGGTCTTATATGGAATTGGAAGACCAAATTCAGCTCATATTTGTTGGTGTAGCCGAAATTTAGAGAGAGAAAGGGAGAGGAGGAAGAACAATGTGTCTTGAAGAAGAAGAAAGGGAAAAGGGAGCTCCTTGCTCCAAGTTGTTCATCAATTCTTCTACAAAACCCTCCCACCTTCATCTTCTCATCTTCCTAGAGGTATGTGTATCCTCAACTTTCCATTCCAAGAACTTTCATCTCTTGGGTTTGCTAGAAGTTGTTGGGTTTGATTGGATTGGTGTTAGATGATGTTGCTAAGAAGCTTTGGTGGGTTTTTGATGGAAAACCTTAGGTTTCATGGAGTTTTTGATTTGATTATGATTTGGAGAATCCTTGGAAACTTGTTTATTTTGTTGATTCTTACCATGGGTAGAGGAGTTTTGGAGGTACTTAACTGTTTTGGGAGCTGGAAATGGTTGAAAATGGAGTTTAGTTGTGGATTTTCGGGAAAAAGGAGCTGGAGGTTGAAGAAGGGTGAAACTGCCCTGGGTCGCCACAGATCCGTGACGGAAACCGTGACGGGCGACGTCACGGCTCCGTGAGGGATTCCGTGACGGCACGTGTCACGGTTCCGTGACGTCATCCGTGACGGGTGGTGTCACGGCTCCGTGACCTCTTCCGTGGCAGACCAGTTTTGGGTCCTTTTGGGGTGTTTTTTGTCATTTTCGATCTTTGTTGTGAGATGTTTCCTTGGGGTAGTTTTGAGTCTTTTTTTTGCTTCTTAGTTAGATCTTGATTGGAGTTTTCTTGTGTTCCAAAGACCTTGGTTTCGAGCTCGAGGATCGAAGACCTTTCCGGTACCCGTGTGAAGAACGGAGGAGAGGTGAAGCAAGCGTTACAGCAGAGATTTGTTAGAGGAAGAACACAAGGTAGGGAAAGTCCTAATTTCTTATTTAAATGCTCAGTATGCCTATTAGGTTAATAAAATCGGAAAGGTCCTAGAATTGCATATAGGATGCGAATAACTAGAATAATTGTATTTCAATTACTAATAAATGGATGGGTCTAGTATGCATGCTTAGGATGAGAATAACTAGTGTAACTCGCTTTCAATACTTGGGAATTGATTTACTGGTAGAGAGGCCGTGATGAGCTCTCGGATTAGTTGTTGTGCTAGGTTCACATGCTTGGTTGCTAGTTATTAGGATAAGCAAGAGTCTAATGAAACTAGATCGAACGCATGCTTGAATGTTTGAATGATTGAACTTGAATGCTGGAATGTTTGAATGATTGAACTTGAATGCTTGAATGATTGGTTGATTGATTGAGTGGTGATTAATTGTTTGTTTGAACGGATGATCGAGTATGACTGATTGTGCCAAAGGGGCACGATTAGGTGATCGATGGACCGATGGTTCGTGACAGGTAAGTATACGGTAAGTGGAAGGAGCAAATGGTTATCTTTGGTGTGTTATGGTGAAGGTGTGGTTTGATGAACGTTGGTTGGTTGACTTGTTATTTTGCGTCTCCCTTATTCTCATTCTTAGAATATCGACTTGTCGGGTATGGTAACCCCACCGTTGAGGAGTCCGGTGTGGGGATGGTTTGCAGAAATGATTAATGGTGATTGGGTATGGTACCCACACCGTTGAGGAGTCCGGTGTGGGATTGGTTTACGGGAATGATTGGAGCCGGAGGGCATTGGTTATTGGACCCTACGGGGCATTGATTCTTGGAGCCTGAGGGCATTGGTTATTGGACATGGATTTCTGGACAGTTGGTTGGATTACTCTGTAAGAAATGGATACTGTGGCTTCACTCGAGTGTATGCGTCCTACGAGAGCACTACCTTGGTCCCCTATGACTTATGGTCCTTTGGAGGCATTTCCGAGAATCCCGACGATGAGCGTCCCTCTGGGATGGTTTCTGGTGCCCCGACGTATGTGCCTCCTCTGGACCGAGGGAAAATCTGATATGATATGGATACTCTGGTGGATCGGAATTATGGGAACCGATATGATCCCAGAATCTATCTATGGATCGGAGGCTTGAGAAAGCAAGTGGTTGGTGTGATATCAATTACTCCCATTTTTTTAATCGTTATGATACGTTATAATCTTTTTATGGAACCTTTCAAGTTACTGTTATCTTTAAGAGTACGATACTATCTTGATCTATTCTGTTCATTTAATATTTCATTGTTAATCGTATTAAATCGTTATTTGAGTTATCTGTTTAAGCAGTTAAGTATTGATCTAAAGGTTGAGTTGTTAAGGTTTTTCCCTACTGAGCGCAAGCTCACCCCTTTGTTTCTCTTACTGTTTTTACAGGAGTACCTGATGTCTAGAGAGTTCGAGGCTTAGGAGCTTAAATCTGTCTTGGGGATTATCATAGATTTGTGTTGGTCTTTTGTACTAAACACTTTATACCTTACTCTTTATGTTGAGCTGTGACTCATTGGAGATTTTGAACTATTTACTGATGGTTTGAGGAAGTTTATTCGATATTAAAGGTTTATGTCATTTATTCATTGCTTTTCTATTATTAATTCTGGTCACGTCTCGAGTCCGGTCAAAACCGGATTTGGGGCGTGACATAAAGTCTAATACTTTACTAACAGATGATATCCGTTGGAGAACGTTTACACCTTAGTAACAGATGTTATCCGTTTGTGTAGTATGGAGCCTATCCTGTTAGTCTTAGTGCCCGTAGTTCAATCCTAAATGTCCAAATGTACATATCATCGTTAGCAATAAAATTAAAGCGGCTTTATATTACTTATGTGTTGGAGTAATATATCGACGTGTGCTCTGATCTATGCCCACCATGCGAATAGAACCATAGATCGAGATAGATCACACTCGATGGGTCCCTAGTCAACAAAGCTTCACTAGAAGCGACTAGTATGAAAGATGGCTCTTTATGGCTTACGTTCTGTTAGTCATTGGAATGGGATTCCGGAGTCTGATCATAGATATCATGTGGGACATGATATTGGACGACCCGCCCTGAATATGTGCCATAGATTAAGTCATGAACATATTCAGTGTTGTAGCTTGTCATGTATCCTTAGACCAAGGAGTCTTTGTGATCGCTATGTAGTCAACAACTGAGTTTGACCTGAGCCTAACGTTGTCCGTAACAGGGCTTCCATAACGGCCAGGATTGGCTTGGGGACGGGCTACATGAGTGACACGAAAGACGGCTAAGGGATTTATCCCTCATACTAAGGTATGGGAAAGATATCGGTTCTCGGCCGCTTGATCGAGAGTGACTGGAAGAATAGCATGGCCATGCACATGATACTGGGTATCATATCTTCAGTCATCTCACATATCAAGGAACGGTGATTGAGAATAATAAGGATGACGGCTCTATGCCTTATCTCAATCAGGATATCGGAGATAAAAGGATAATGACAGGGACGACGGAAAGGTTAGAATCGACAGGGTCGATTCCCTATGCAGTGTCAGGCAATACTAAAGTCTCGTTAGTTGCCACTTAAATAGGATCAAGTAAAATGGGATTTTACGTTGATCTATTGACATGCATAAACCTAAGGGTCACACCGGAGGATGAAACTCATTGACACATTTATGGAGAATGGGCAAAAGGGAGTTGTCTCGGGACATGACCAAAACTGGGTTTTGGGTCATGCGCCCGTAAGTGAATAGGACTTCACAGATCGAGACAAGGCTTGGAGTCTTGGGATTGATCGCATCGGATAATGTTGGACATTTCCGGTATGGAAGGCATGGAGGCGATGAGCGAATCACGGGACCTCGTTGGAAATGGCCACGGGCCATGTTCCAAGAGGCCCATGAAAGGCCCATGCAACCAAGGCCCATGGAACTAATTAATCAAGTCTTGATTAATTAGTACTAAGTAAGCAAGACAAGGATTAAGGTGTTGGTGATTCACCACCTAACCCAATCTTGTCTTGCCATACTTTGTCCTATTTACACCTTACTTGACACCATACTTGTCCCATGCCTTTAGTTGGACAAGTATGGGTTTTGTTATGTTTAAGTCATCTTTTTTCAACATAACAAACACAAGACAAGAATAGGAAACACATGTTCTCTCCCTCTTCCATGGCCATTTCGGGTTTGGCTAGTTTCCTCCTCCATTTTTGTGTTCTTGAGTCCTCAAAGAGAAGAACTACGTGGCTTTGATTCCCATGTGGATACGTAGGCGTCTTGGAGACTCAAGCCAATCATTCGTTACCCGGTGTTCTTGTTTTGGTAAGAACTAGTGCTGAATTTTTCTCTTGTGAATCCATTCTTTGTTAGTTGTTTCATGGTTTTAATCGTCTCTTGGTTTTCCTTGATTTTCCGCTGCGAGTTGGTTCATCTCCAACCCTACCTCGAGACCCAACAGTGGTATCAGAGCCGTGCTACCTTCGGGATTCACAAGACGGTGTTCAAAGTTTCGGTTTTGCTTGAAAGTTTCGTTTTTTGGCATGTTGTTTTGCTAAATTGTTTGATAACATGTTTTAAATTCTTGTTCATGGATTTAATGCATGTAAAATGAATTTTTGAAAATTATTTCAAATCTGGAAATTTTGAAAAAAATTTGATTTTTCGGGTCTCGGGAGCGGGACTCTCGGGGAGCCGAAACCGGGACCGAACGGGGCTCCGTTGGACGGAGCTAGGCCAAGCATGACCATTAGATGGTTGATATGCCAAGGCTAAACCGTTTTGTTAGTTATGACGAGTTTGGAACCGTCATGACGAACTCGAAGATCAAATGTTCAAAAGTTTCATTTTTGAACGGTTTCGATAAACCGAGCATCAAAAAATTTCGAAACTTGGCTATTAATTAAAACCGGAAAATCACATGATGTTTGATAACATGCTTGTTTGATAACATGATGTGTGATGTGATGTTGGCATGGTGTACACAATAGCCCCGAGCTCGATTTAATTATTTATCGCTTTTCACGGCCTGCGAGCCGTTAGAGTTAGCGTGTAATTATTCTTTCAAGGTGTGGTCGTCGAACCACTTGTTTGTAATATTTATTTATTCCCGACCTGCGAGTCGTGTATTAAATTGTAATATTTTACTCAAGACGAAGAAAGGGCGAAAAGGTCATTTGGTGGCTTTTCGGGTGTTGGCATCGGCTTGGAGTCGGTGGAGCTCAAGAAGCTAGTGGGAGTTAGTTTAGGGGGCTATTATGTGCACATTTATCGCTTTATGCTTGGTTTAGTTTATGCATGATTAATTCTATGTGTTTTAGAATTGCATGCTTAACTTTATTTACCGAGCATATCACCTCACATGCAAAGATAAAATTGGAATTTTAATCCTTGTGTGTGAACCCTTAGAACCGTCATTGCATTGGATGTAGTTGACGGGTTCAAAGGAAGAATTACATTGGATGTAATTTGAGGCATCATTGCATTTGGAATGTAGTTGATGTGCTCATCGCATCTAGGATGTGCCAAAGTTTTGAACACAACTGGACAAGTAAAAGCGGGTCATGTCCGATACCTCCCAATAATCAACACCTTACTACCTCCCCGTCCTATGGGTGTCGTGCGCATTAGCGGAGCATCCATGGGGAAGCGGGGTAGTAGGTTTGGACGACATATGTGGGTGTCGTGCGCATTAGCGGAGCACCTACATAGTGACGAGCCATAGTTGAAAATTGGTGGACCCGACTACGATTCTCGGCCTGAGGTTGAGCTAGGGTAAAAGATAGGGTAAGTCGTGTACATAAGTACATACCCTAGCCAAGAGTCACATTGGATGTGATTGGATGGAGTCCTACCTACATAGCTCGATTAAGTGGTGAGCATTAGTTCAGCTTAATCGAGTGAATCAAGGATCTTGGTTTCAGATTCTAAAGGTTTAGAACTGATTGTTGGTGTTTAAGCTTGATCTTCATAAAATTTATTCAGTTTACTGATTGAATTTTATCTGTTGTAGATCAAATGGCAAATTCAGTGAACATTAATAGTTTGTCATTAAAAACCATTCTTGACAGGGTCAAGCTAAATGGGACAAACTATTTGGACTGGTACAGAATTTTGAGGATAGTCCTCAAGTCTGAACGCAAAGAATATGTCCTTGACAAGGCTGTCTCTAAGACCATATCAGAGTTACATGAAGTGTCATCAGCTGCTGAGAAGAATATCTCAGGGATCTGGGATCCAAGGATATTCTGATGGTCAACAAGGGAATTGGAAGTGGCAAGGGCTGGGCCCATGCGCACTTGGCAGGAAAGATGAGACACCTGAGAATGTCTGCTTCTACTGCCAACAGCCTGGTCATTGGAACCGGGATTACAGGAAGTTCATGGCTGATCTGAAGAAGGGCAGTGGGACTGCGCCTTCATCAAATAGCCTGGATGATCTGAAGAAGGGCAGTAGGACTGCGCCTTCATCAGGAAACCTGGATGATCTAAGGAAGGGCGGTGGGACCGTGCCTTCATTCGGTATTAATTCTATAGAGCTACATCTCTCTACTTCCAAAGATTTATGGGTATTAGATACCATGACTGAATCTCACACATGCACTAATATATGGTGGCTGAAAGTAGGAGAGATTTGGAAAGCACGAAATGGACCTCAGAGTTGTGGCAACTGCTGTAGGATGTATGAGTCTTGCTTTGCCAAGAGGCCTTGTCTTAGTATTGTATAATGTATATTGCATACCTACTTTTAGTAGGAATATTATATCTGTATCCGTGTTTGACAAGGAAGGATATAATGTTAATATTGGAAATGGAGTTTTCAATGTTCTATGCAATGATATGTTTTATACCAGTACTGACATGGTTGGAGGATTGTACATATATAGATATGGGTAACAATGCCTCAAGTTCTATATATTCCGTTAATACCAAGAGGTCTAAATCCAACGATTTAAACCTAACTCTGTTATGGTACTGTCATTTGGGTCGCATAAACAAGAAGCGCCTATCAGCACTTCAGAAGTGCGGGCTTTCAGGTTCATTCGAATTCCATTCGATCGATAGGTGCAAGGTTTGTTTGATGAGCAAAATGACTAAAGTGCCCTTTATCGATCGCGATGAAAGGGCGGGTGAATTATTGGGGCTGATACACTCGAATGTGTGTAGACCAATAAGTTCACTTGCCAGGAGGGGTTTTAGCTACTTTATCACATTTACTGATGATTACAGTAAATATGGTTATGTCTATTCGCTGAGACATAAGTCTGAAGCTTTTGATAAATTCAAAGAGTTTAAGACTAAAGTAGAAAACCAGCTCGACAAAGGTATTAAGGCACTTCGATTGGATTGAGGTGGAAAATACTTGACCACAGAGTTATTAGATCATATAAAAGAGAATGAGATCCTTTTGGAATGGACTCCTCCTGGGACACTGTAGTTGAAAGGTGTAGCCAAACGGAGAAATCGGACATTGTTAGACAATGGTCCGTTCCAAGATTAGTTGGACTGATCTCCCAATCTCTTTCAGGGGTTATGCTCTAGAGACGACCGCATTCATAGTGAATCGGGCTTCGACGAAGGGTGTGGAAGGGACACCATTTTTAAATGGTACGGGATGATGCCCGCTTTGTCCTTCCTAAAGATTTGTGGTTGCGAGGCTTATGTGAAACATTTGGTTTCGACTAAGCTCGAACCAAGATCTGAGATATGCACCTTCGTGTGGTATCCCAAAGCAACAAGGGGATACTACTTCTACAATCCCAGTGAGAACATGGTGTTCGTCGCTTGGGGTGGGGTCTTTATGGAAAAGGAGTTTTGTTTCCAAAGACGTCATTGGGAGGACTGTGCATCTCGAAGAAATTCAGGATGGTACAGATCTGTCTAAACCAATTGGCAACCCAGTAGAAAGGAGCCATAGATTGTCGTAGAGTAAGAACCAATTCCTGTTACAATTCCGGAAGGTCCAAGGCGATTTGAAAGGATCAATCTTCCACCTCCAATATATGGTATCCGGAGGTGACAATGAAGTCATGGTGGATCACGATGATCCAGCCACCTTTCAAGAAGTCGTGGATGGGCCCGACTCCGAGTTATGGCTGGGAGCCATGAGGGAGGAAATGCAATCCATGTCGGACAACCGAGTCTGGGAACCGGTTGATCCCATCAATGGTGTGAAGACCATCGGATGCAAATGGATCTTCAAGGTGAAGATGGACATGGATGGCAACCCTCTGACCTACAAAGCTCAACTGGTGGCGAAAGGTTATAGGCATGGATTGACTATGAGGAAACCTTCTCCCTAGTGGCTATGGTCAAAATCGATCCAAATTCTTCTTGACATAACTGCGTATTATAATTACGAGATATGGCAAGTGGATGTCAAAACCGCTTTCCTAAATGGAAATTTGACTGAGTACGTTTGTATGTCTCGGCCCAAAGGTTTTGACGATCCGAAGAATAAAGGAAAAATTTATAAGTTGTTGAAATCCATTTATGGATTGAAACGAACTTCTCGGAGTTGGATCCTTCGTTTTGATGAAGCTGTAATTGGATTTGGCTTAATCAAGAACGAGGATGAATCTTGCGTTTATAAGAAGGCTAGTGGGAGCAATATTACCTTTCTGGTTCTCATTGAAAACGACATCCCAACCTTGCACGAGACTAAAGCTTGGTTGAGGAAGTGTTTTTCAATAAAGGACTTAGGCGATGCTTCTTATATCTTAAGGATTAAGATATGTAGAGATCGCACCAAGAGGGTCTTGGATTTAAGTCAGGGAACCTATGTGAACAAGGCATTGAGTAGGTTCTTAATGCTCGATTCAAAGAAAGGACTCTTACCCACTAGTCATGGCATTCATCTCAGCAAGACTTAGTGTCCTAAGACACCTGATGAGCTGAAAAGGATGATGAGAATCCTATGCGCCTGGGGGTAGGATCGATCATATATGCCATGACATATATGAGACCAGACGTCTCGTAAGCCTTATGTTGTACCAGTAGACATCATTCTAACCCGGGGGGAAAGATGATGTTGAACTAGTCGTCGAAGGATGAGTAGACGCTAGTTTTCCAAGACAAATCCAGATGACTTTAGAAGTCAATCAGGATATGTGTTTACGCTGAATGGTAGAGCTTTAGCTGGGAGAGCGTAAAGCAAGATATCATTGCCGAATCTACGATAGAGGCCAAGTACATGGATGCTGCAGAGGCAGCTAAGGAGGCTATGTGGATTTGGAAATTCATGGCAGGGCTGGGTGTAATTAAAAACCCATCCAGCCTGGTGAATCCATCTTGCGACAACACAAGGGCCATTGCGCAAGCTAAAAGCCTAGATCGTATAACAAATCCAAACATGTACTGCGGCGTATCCACCTCATCAGATAAATACTGAACTGAGGTGAAGTGAAGATAACCGATATTGCAACAGATGATAACATAGCCAACCCTTTGACTAAGGCAGTGTCACTGCCTGAACATGTTAGACATGTAAAGTCGATGGGGACATATTGGAGTTTAGATTGGAACTAGGGCAAGTGGGAGATTGTTAGTCTTAGTGCCCGTAGTTCAATCCTAAATGTCCAAATGTACATATCATCGTTAGCAATAAAATTAAAGCGGCTTTATATTACTTATGTGTTGGAGTAATATATCGACGTGTGCTCTGATCTATGCCCACCATGCGAATAGAACCATAGATCGAGATAGATCACACTCGATGGGTCCCTAGTCAACAAAGCTTCACTAGAAGCGACTAGTATGAAAGATGGCTCTTTATGGCTTACGTTCTGTTAGTCATTGGAATGGGATTCCGGAGTCTGATCATAGATATCATGTGGGACATGATATTGGACGACCCGCCCTGAATATGTGCCATAGATTAAGTCATGAACATATTCAGTGTTGTAGCTTGTCATGTATCCTTAGACCAAGGAGTCTTTGTGATCGCTATGTAGTCAACAACTGAGTTTGACCTGAGCCTAACGTTGTCCGTAACAGGGCTTCCATAACGGCCAGGATTGGCTTGGGGACGGGCTACATGAGTGACACGAAAGACGGCTAAGGGATTTATCCCTCATACTAAGGTATGGGAAAGATATCGGTTCTCGGCCGCTTGATCGAGAGTGACTGGAAGAATAGCATGGCCATGCACATGATACTGGGTATCATATCTTCAGTCATCTCACATATCAAGGAACGGTGATTGAGAATAATAAGGATGACGGCTCTATGCCTTATCTCAATCAGGATATCGGAGATAAAAGGATAATGACAGGGACGACGGAAAGGTTAGAATCGACAGGGTCGATTCCCTATGCAGTGTCAGGCAATACTAAAGTCTCGTTAGTTGCCACTTAAATAGGATCAAGTAAAATGGGATTTTACGTTGATCTATTGACATGCATAAACCTAAGGGTCACACCGGAGGATGAAACTCATTGACACATTTATGGAGAATGGGCAAAAGGGAGTTGTCTCGGGACATGACCAAAACTGGGTTTTGGGTCATGCGCCCGTAAGTGAATAGGACTTCACAGATCGAGACAAGGCTTGGAGTCTTGGGATTGATCGCATCGGATAATGTTGGACATTTCCGGTATGGAAGGCATGGAGGCGATGAGCGAATCACGGGACCTCGTTGGAAATGGCCACGGGCCATGTTCCAAGAGGCCCATGAAAGGCCCATGCAACCAAGGCCCATGGAACTAATTAATCAAGTCTTGATTAATTAGTACTAAGTAAGCAAGACAAGGATTAAGGTGTTGGTGATTCACCACCTAACCCAATCTTGTCTTGCCATACTTTGTCCTATTTACACCTTACTTGACACCATACTTGTCCCATGCCTTTAGTTGGACAAGTATGGGTTTTGTTATGTTTAAGTCATCTTTTTTCAACATAACAAACACAAGACAAGAATAGGAAACACATTTTCTCTCCCTCTTCCATGGCCATTTCGGGTTTGGCTAGTTTCCTCCTCCATTTTTGTGTTCTTGAGTCCTCAAAGAGAAGAACTACGTGGCTTTGATTCCCATGTGGATACGTAGGCGTCTTGGAGACTCAAGCCAATCATTCGTTACCCGGTGTTCTTGTTTTGGTAAGAACTAGTGCTGAATTTTTCTCTTGTGAATCCATTCTTTGTTAGTTGTTTCATGGTTTTAATCGTCTCTTGGTTTTCCTTGATTTTCCGCTGCGAGTTGGTTCATCTCCAACCCTACCTCGAGACCCAACATATCCGTCGGGCAACATAGGTCCAAAACAAAACAAAAATGGATTTTGGATATATGTTGCACCCAATCGGGCATTGTACCATTTACATATGCACACCTATAATTAGAATCCAAATTTTGCATGGCTCATATCAAATTGTTCAACAGATATACAATTATTTGTTGTACAACAGTCCACAGTCGCATAATAGTGTTTAAACACACAGTACTAAAAAGATTTTATCAAACATAGTAAAATAAATCATGTTTGGGTGAAAAATGTTATTATTGGGGGTTTAAAATCGTTGGTGCTGAAGACAAGGTGGCTGAAGATGGGGTAGTTGTGGAAGGGACAACAAATTGATGGGACGTAAACATTGCGAACAATTCTTGAGTCTTAGATTGTTGTGCTGCTTGTGCAGCAAGCCTTTCCCCCATTTCTTTGCGCTGCTCGTCCATCAATTTGCGTTGCTCAACCATTCGTTGCAAGAACATTTTCCTTTGCTCAACCATGCGAGTCCTCAACTCTTCTAACTTCTTAGAGGAGCTTCAAGACCTCGCACTGGAGCATTGACCATTGTGCTTCTCCCTCGTCGTTGGGATGATCACCGCGTTCCCGAGACCGGATTAGAATCGACCCTTTTGTTGTTGTTTTTTTGAGATTTCTTAGATGAAGGGTAGCTCTTCCTCCACGGTAAACGGCTTGGGGATAGTAGGGGTAGAATCCTTGCACTTAGTCAGCAGTGCCTCGGTCAACCTCTCATGGGTCGCATCCACAATTAACTTGGCTTATTCCTAATGTAGACAACAAGAAGTTTGAATGAGACTAGACGAAACATCATATAGTGGACCTAAAATTGTATTCACAAAACTACAAATGCTTATGTAACCTAAGGAAAACAATTTACTACTCGTTTTGTGTTGTGCTCGTTGAGATCATTTTCATTATGGTAAGCCTCTATGTATGCGTCGTAATGTGGAAGCAAGGGCTGTCGTTGAAGCCAAAGTTTGGCCCGGTTAACGAAAGTCATACTACCCCCGTGGTAAGCGTGGCCGTTCTTTTTCGATTTCCAGCACCATACTCGCTCAATTTCTACAAATTTTTTGACAAATGTTAGTTGCAATAACAAACATGTTAAAAAACCAAGCAATCACTATGAAATGCGTATGGCATTTCGTACCTCTAATTCTTTCCATTTAAAGTGCCCGCAAAGCCACTGAAAATGCGTACAATATTCGGGGATACTATCGGGCCTTTGCATCGAGATGAGACACCTTTAGATACAATATTCGGGGATAAGGGCCCAAAACCTAGTGAGACGTCCGGAGACACCCTCTCCTACCAGTTGGTGGCGTACTGTGTGGCCTTCCAATCCTTCTTAAACTCCAACATCGATGCATCAAAGCGTGGGGTACCACGTAACTCCAAGTTGCACTCCCGAACTCCATGTCTAATTTACCCACAATTGAAGCAGAATGTGGGGAGCTTCGTGTAGGTGAGCGAGACCCTAACGGGGTCCAAGAACTCCCTAAAATGTTGCAGCAGGTGGCGACGAAGAGGGTGCTCCACGAGGTGACATAATCAAACCTTCATCGCCCCTCCCCAACATAGGCCCCATTGATCGCATGGAACCTCCATTGGGTCAATATCTCCAAGAGAAACTAAAAGGGAGTTCTCTGGCCATTGGGTCAATATCTCCAAGAGAAAGAGGATGGTCATCGAAGCACCAATGCTCATTGCCCCGGACACATGCCCGAGCCTCTACCGACTCGAAGTAGAGCTCGAAGACCCCCGAGCCTATGTTCTTGATAACCAGATCCCCCGTTGGCCGTCCCTAAGCATTGATGATGATACGCAGTATGAAGTCCTTCTAGGGAGGCCTCGGAGCCCAGAGCTTCCCAACTATGCCAAACTGTTGGCGCGCCATCACTGGCGGATCGACTGGTGAGTACAGAACTAGGAACTCTGTTTCCTCCTCTTCCTCTAGGGAGCAAGAGGAGAAGAAATCCTAGAGACTTTTCATGGTAGACGCAAGCAAGCTCGGAGACATTGGATCCTCTTTAGTTAGGGTTTCATCCGGCGGCAACATCGTCCCTCGAGGTCGAACCGTACTTACAGGAATGGTTAATAAGGATGGTATCACCGGGATCCGATCAACATTAGGGAGCGAGAGGCCAGCATGCAGATGCGCCTCCAACTCCGTTCTTTGGTTCTCATTGACGGGCGCCTTCCCTCTACTAGGGTCCCGACGCAACAGAGTTAGAGACTCAGGATCGTCTCTGGTAGGAGGCAGGATGGCCGGTGGTGGGTTGCGTAGAGCTGAAGTTATGACTCGAATCTTCACCGGATGGCCTCTCCGTGGTTTCGTCAGTTGTGGTGCCGATGATGTGGTGAGCCCCAGAGAGAACGCCACAATTGTGTGGAAGATGGCGGTGGGGGCACTCCGGATGATGGTGGCGGCGATGGAGGAAGGCCGGCTAGGGTTGGCTTCGGCTTCCTCCTACGTCGGACCTTTAATGGCGCCTCAGAAGAATGACGAGGGGGTGGAGTTGCAGAGAACTGCATGGTAGGGAGCGGCGGTAGGATATGACCAGGTGAACGTGTAATGGTTTCGGTGCTGATGACATGGGTAGGAAGCACCATAAGTAGAGATATGGTTAAGTTTTCTCAGGAAAGACACTCGACATCACGAGAGAAAAATTGTTTTCAAAAAAATTGACTTATGGCCTTTATTTTTTTTTTGAATAGACAATTTTTTTTCAATTAAAGAGCCTCTTTTGAGGTAAAAGAGAGCTACAAGGCCAAGAAGACCACAAAAAAAAGAAGGGGATTCTCCAAGATGATCATATGCCATCTATAAGAGATATCAACTACAAATAAAACATAACACAAACAACAAACAACTAAAGTGAGTAATAACTAGAGACTTGTAGGTGAAGCAATGGATTCAAAACCGAGATAGCTTGCAAACCAAGCAATGCCGAGTGATCCTTGCTCTCCAAGCAAAGCTGAGCAGAAGGCAATAAACAGAACAACCGAGAATGGTAGAGAGTTATGCAGCAACTTTGGAATGAAAAACTGCAGCAAGAGAAGATTGTAGCATAAACCCAGCAACCACCAAGAAATTGAGCCATGATATCCTGACAGCAGCAAAAGGGATTGGGCAAGAAAGGGGGAGAGAAGGTATGAATTCAGCATCACCAAACCAAGAGATCAAGACTGAGGGACAAGCAGCCTTTGGAAGATTAGGACTGCAACAAGAAGAAAGGGCCAAAAGAAGATAAACAGAACAAAAATGAACAAGAGAGGAAGAACCAAGAATATAAGAGTTCCAGCTGCGGACAGAAGGAGAGAGGCACTCAAACCTAGAGAAGATACCCACACTCAAAAGAAAGGAACCTAACTACCCACACACAACAGAAGGATAGCCAGAGCAGGGCTCAGAACAACAACACAAGCAAACCAGCAACAAAAGCCCTATAGGAGAGGGCCAAACCAACTTTACCAAACTCACCACTCAACCCAAACCCAACCCAAACCCTCCCAAACCCAAACCCCAAATAGAAACAGACCATAGGAAGCAAGCTTAGCAAAATCAGCAACTTTGAGGACTTGATCTCCAATCTTGAAAAGAAAACCTGGAGCCATTTTTAAGGAAAGAAGCACAAGCCCAACTATAGGAGTGAGATACAATGGAATCAATGATATGGAAGGCTGGCAAGTCAATACCATTAAATACCAGATTGTTCCTGGCCAACCAAATATGCCAGCAGGTTAACTATATAATTTTTCCCCAATGAGATTTACTTTTCCTATGAAGAAGAAAAGACCAGGCTGAGAAGAGATCCTTGATAGAGCCTGGGATGACAAATTGCACTCCCCACCAATGACAAAGAGAAGCCCAAACCAACCATGACTTAGAGCAGTGCAAGAGAATATGGGATATGTCTTCAAAGTCCCAATGGCAATGCTGACAGAGAGCTTCCTCCAAGGAGAATTGCATACCTCTTTGATCCAAAAAACACTTGCTGGGGAGGGCTTCATGACAGGCCAACCATGAGAAGGCAGTTATTTTGGGAGGAATGCCAGGGATCCATAAGTATCTAGACCAATTAAAATTGATAGGAGAGGAGCCTTGATTGTCTAGAATGGAGTAAATTCTTTTGACAGAGAAACCCTTTTGATCACATGACCTACTGAGAGAGTCTTCCTTGGGAAGGACTTGAACATTGTTCAGAATAGATTGGAGAGACAACCAATCATTCTCAGCCCTGCCTCTAGGGGTTCTCCTGAATTGAAGATCCCAAGAGGCACCAGACCATACCTCAGAGACCATAGCTTTTTTGGACTGAGAGAGAATGAATAGCCTTGGGAATAGGAGTTTAAAGGGGGAGTCTCCCCACCAAATGTCCTCTCAAAAGAAAATTCTCTGACCATTACCAAGCTTCCAAGAGAGGCCCTTGAAGCCAAATAAATCCTGAAACCTTGGATCAACATTTAAGGACAGAAGATGTTGCAGAAAGCCTCCTGATCCAATTTCAGAGAATTTGGATAGATCCCACTCCTTAGAGTTCCAGCCATATTTGTCACAGATGACTAACTTCCATAAGCTATTACCTTCCAAAGCAAATCTCCACCACCATTTTGAAAGAAGAGCCACATTCATAGCAGCCAGATCTTTAATCCCCAAGCCACCTTCTTCTTTTGGTCTACAGACAATGTTCCATCTCAATTTACTGAAGGTTCTAGAGGAGGGTTTAGCATGCCATATGAATCTCTTCTGCCATTTGATCAGAGAGTTGAGAACCCCCTTAGGGGCCTTCACTAGGGAGAAGAAGTTGAGGGGAAGAGCACTCAGAGAGGATTTAATTAATGTAATTCTCCCACCAAGAGAAAGAGTTTTAGCTTGCCAAAGCCCCAAGGATGCTTTGTACTTCATAATAATGGGGTCCCAAGAGATGATCCTTTTCATGTTTGCACCCAATGGAAATCCCAAGTAAGTTATTGGCAAGTGGCCAATAGGGCAGTTCAATGAGTCTGCAATGGCCTGAGTTTCCTCCTCTGATAAATTGAAGGGGATGACCAAAGATTTGGTGTAATTGACTGACAAACCAGAAGACAGAAGGAACATGTGAAGAGCGTACTTTAAATTTGAGGCACTTTCATCTTTAGCTTTCATAAAAAACACTGCATCATCTGCAAATTGCAGGTGAGAAAGAAGAGGCCCTGTAGGACTAATCTGAATGCCTTCCATGAGATCATTTTGTATAGAGGCCTTGATAATTTGGTTTAGACCTTCAGCAACCCTGCCCTAGGCCTCTACTGATGGCAAAATCAGGAGATGGGGATCCATTAACCAGAATTGAAATGTGAGCCTTTAGGCAAGAGAGAATCCATACTTTCCACTTGTAACCAAAGCCCATTTTGGATAGAAGGCTCATCAAAAAGCTCCAGCTTACTTTGTCAAAGGCTTTTTCTAAATCAGCTTTGTAATAACCACTCCCGGTCAACGCTAGTCAAACCTGCGAAAAACAGGAAAATTTAAAAATTTTAAGACTGACAGTTAAGTGAACCTAAAATGACCCCGAGTGTCATACCAGACTTAAGTTGACCCCGTTATTGACCAAAGTGAGTTCCGGGGGACTCAGGGGGACTTTCTGATCAATTTGGGAAATGTTGACTTTTCGCTGGAAAAGTCAACCGAGCGACGTTTTGGTCCATTCGAGGACCGTTTTGGATCCGAAAAGCTTAGCCGTCGTCGCAGCGGTCTTAGTTGAGCCGTTTCCTTGTAGCCCGTCAAGTTTCGTAATTTCTTGGGAAAAGTGCCCGTTCGGGGCCCGAAACGTCCGTTTTTCGCAAAACTGATTGGAAAATATCAACTAGATATTTTCCAAAAGGTGTGGGACCCACCTTGACACTTGTCAAGTATATGGTGGTGTTAGTTTTGGGGGGAAAGTGTGTGGTTGTAAGGTGTGGCCGAGTATAAGGTTTTAAAGGAGGAAAAGTTAGTTTTGTTGTTAGTTTATTAAATTAGAAAGAAGAAGAGAGGTTTTAGAGAGAGAAGGAGAAGGAGAAGAAGAGAGAAGAAGGGAGGTTGAGCTAGGGTTTGTGATCGAGCCCTTGGATCGAGTCAAAGCAAAGAGCAATCCCGTTCCCCTCGTTCTCCTCTACGGTAATACCCGAACCGATTCTCGTTTTGGTTATTTTCTTGGAAGCTAGGGTTGAGTATAAACTAAGGCTTAGGGTTGTGTAGAGTGTGGGGAGGTGTTGGAGACGTTTTAGAGGTGTTTGGGGGTTTAATTTCACGTTTTCCGGTGACCGGAGGCTTGGGAGGAGCTCCGGCCACCGTGGGTGGTGGCCGGCCGGCCATGAGGTGGCTGGCCGGAGCTGGCAGCAGCCACCACATGGTGGCCGAGCCTCCCCTTAAACCCTAGGGTCTCGGCCAAGTAGTGTGGGTGGGGCCCACATGCTCGGGTGCTCGGTTTTCATCGTTCGGGTGGTTTAAAACGTTCCCCGGACCATTTATCCTTAATCGAATCGAAATTTGGAATTAAATTGGAGAAGTTGTAATTAACGGGTTTTGGAAACTTTAAACGTTAATTAATTGACTTAGAAGTCGGAATTCAATTCCGTCAAGTGCGTTGGGTTCCTTGAAATATTCTAAGACCATAGAAACGAAAACGGGAACTTTTGGAGCCCCGGAAGGCAATTAACCAAAACCCGGGCAGATTCGCCATGTCGGGCGAATCTGGCCTTTACGGGTCCTTTATCGACAATATCGAGTAATTGGGAAGTTTGGGAGTGATCGGCATTGTCGGGGTTACGTTTGGGCGTTAAGTATGTTAATTTTCGGTTTATTCGTACTAGTTTAAAAGTACTTTGAATTTGTGTTCTTTTAGATCGTGCTACGGACCGAGGCAAAGGGAAGCTCGGCGAGTGACTGGGTGTACTTCGGGTGTTGTTGGAGCGCTTTTGGGATTATATACGAGGTAGGGAAAAGTAGCCGGATCTCGGCCCTGACTAGGGAAAGTTAACAGTAGATTTGCATGTGACACCGGGGTGTCGTGGGTTGAGTAGGTTTAATTTAAATACTAGAAAAGCATGATACGGGGTTGTAGCGTTTATTAGAAAAGCATGTTACGGGAACTTAGTAATTATTGAGAAAAGCATGTGACACTTAGTAGTGTCGTAGGAGCAGAGAACTTAGCGTTAATTGTTTTACTGGAGGCATATGACCATGCCCGGAGGTTGTTTGTGAACTTATCGATATTAGGAGTACTGGAGGCATATGACCATGCCCGGAGGTTGATTGTGAAACTGTTGATGTTAGGACTGTTGGAGGCTTGGTTAAGCCGGAGGTTGATTGCTTATTTGGTGTCTTGGGTGGCCTTGAGAGCCCGTATTATTTATTGATTGAGTTTGGGGGGCCTTGAGAGCCCGTATTATTTATTGATTGAGTTTGGGTGGCCTTGAGAGCCCGTATTTTATTATCGAGTTCTGAGTGGCCTTGAGAGCCCGTATTATTTATTGATTGAGTTTGGGTGGCCTTGAGAGCCCGTATGTTATTATCGAGTTCTGAGTGGCCTTGAGAGCCCGTATTATTTATTGATTGAGTTTGGGTGGCCTTGAGAGCCCGTATTTTATTATTGAGTTTTGAGTGGCCTTGAGAGCCCGTATCATTTATTGATTGAGTTTGGGTGGCCTTGAGAGCCCGTGTATTTAAATTGGTGTCTTGGGTGGCCATGAGAGCCCGTAGTCAATTGTTGGTGCTTTGGGTGGCCTTGAGGGCCCGTGTACTAAGTTTGGTGTCTTTGGCTGGCCTGACCGAGTTAGAGTCTCGGGGGGGTTGCAAGCTTCCTTTAGCTGGCTTACGAGTTAGAGTCTCGGTAAGTTGCAAGCGTGTCTTATGGTTGGTGTCTTGGGAGGTCGTGAGTGCCTGTGGGGCTGTTGAGTTCGAGTTTTACTGTTGGTGTCTTGGTGGCCATGAGTGCCTGTGAGTGTTGAACTTGTGTTGTTACTAGTTGATGAATTTGCGTGTGATTGTGATTGCGGATCCCGGTAGGTTGCAAGCATTCTTTGGCTGGCCTGACCAAGTTTGAGTATCAACGGGTTGCAAGCATTCTTTGGCTGGCCTGACACGAGTTTGAGTAACACAGGTTGCAAGCATTCTTTGGCTGGCCTGGTCCGAGTTTGAGTAACACAGGTTGCAAGCATTCTTTGGTTGGCCTGGTCCGAGTTTGAGTATCACAGGTTGTAAGCATTCTTTGGCTAGCATGATCCGTGTTCGTGTGAGTGGGAGAGGTTACTGAGCAGCTGGTATGCGATCCTTTGTGATCTTGTTTGGTGTGCGATCCTTTGTGATCTTGTTTGGCGTTGTGTAGTCTTTCTGTCGTGTCCTTGGAGGAGGTCGTCGATAGTTGTGTCGGGTCTACATTGTGTTATCGAGTGTTGAGTCTGTTGAGGAAGGTAACGGGTTGTGGGTCAGTTGGGTACTTGAGTTGAGGACTATAGTCCCAGTGTTGGGTTTGGTTTTAGTGTTACTGGCTTTGTCTGCTAATTATGCCGTAGTCAGTCTGTTATCCGTGGTGGTGAGCGAACGCTCACCCCTAGCTGCTTTTCCTACAGGTACTGTTCGTGGGACGGACTAGGTAAGCTCTTGAAGTTCATGGAGCTTGGAGCGGAGTCTGGTCTTTACTTTTGTTGAGTCTAGTGACGGATGTGTACCTTGTCCACTTGTTGGGACGTTTTTGTATTGTAAATACTACTATTATTTTGGTAAATAAATGGAAATGTCAAAGCTTTTATTCAAAACAGGTTTTTAAGTATTCATGTTTTAAAAGTTCGCGTCCCGAGTTCGATTCGCTGAAATTGGGGCGTGACAGCTTTGAATAGAAAGAATTTGGTTTTTGATCTTTTCATAAAGTGTACTAATTCTGAGGCTATAATAATACCATCTCCAATCTTTCTACCTTGGCTGAAAGCTGATTGTTTATCACCAACAAGAGAACTGATCACTTTTCTCAATCTTAGAGATAAGACTTTAGAGAGAATTTTATAGGGCCCCCATAAGACTAATAGGCCTAAAGTCATTATGGTCTTTATTGGCTATTTGTTTGCATAAACTTTGTAATATCAAGTACTTAGACCATGTGTTTGGTTCTCTCTTATTGGAATTGTTTTGAGTTGAGCTTGACAACGGTTCTTTTGTTCGTAATATAAGATATTCTAATCTTTTGTCTTCTCTTTTACTTCAAAGGAGAAAACCATAATATAAAATTTATTGACAATAAAAATAACATGAATATAAAAGTGAAAAACTAAAAAAAAAAATCTGTAAATCCAACTAAACAAGTCAAGCCTTGACTTAGCCACAATGGATACTCCAAATATATCCATATATAAAGTTGATGATAATGATGCTGGGTTTTATGGTTGGTGAATAGTTTTGGTTTTACTTTGGGCATACACACAGTGTATAGGAACCAGAGGTACTGGAGAAATTGATGTGAGAATCATGACTGGTCAAGAGAAGCTATGCAATCCCCATGTGTATATATATATATTGATATTTTTGTTGATAATACATACAAAAACCCATAATAACAATAATACAGTAGGCACAAACTCCATGAAAGAAAGAGTATCTGAGGCTGTAGTTAGCAAATGGAATTTGTCCAGAAGCCTATAGGCTTTGAACTTGAAGGTCTCTCTTTGTCCTACACTACACAGTGCCTCCTGCTCCCCCTATTCGATAAAAGCTACTCTTCATCAGACTATATTATTTTACTTATCAGAACCGATATTGTTTCTTTTCACACAAGTTCACATATATATTATACTGTATAATTTTCAAGGGTAAAAATATGTTGACCAAACTTGTCCATTAATTGAGAGAAAAAAAAGCTTCTAAGAAGTGAGCAAATATGGACACATATACTGTTTTATGCAATACAAAAAATATCGAAAATCGAGAAAGGAGTATATGAATGAATCTTTGAATTAGTTTATTGTTTATTTGGTTTTTGTTTGTCCTTCCGGTCGGAATCTCATATATCCGGTAGGTGTAGCTGCTACCTCTAGTGGTATGTCTGGTCGAGATTTTTTATCGGTGGATATCTTCGGAAAGCCGGTAAAAAAGACTGATCTGCTAGTAGTTTTTATCTAGGCGATGCGTCGTCCGTCTGGAGAGCTATTCATCTCGTTGGTCGTCTCTCGGATCTCCGAGAACGACCAACGGATACAACACTTATATGGTTTGTTATGTGTTCTGTTTGTAAGGTTTGTTAAGATATTAATAAATCTTTCCTTTTAAAAAAAGATGAATATTTGAATTCCTTGCACATAATGTTTGACAAATTCATTTTTTTCACCTTTATTTATCTTTCTCGATCCCAGTAATGATATAAATTTCAAAGCAATGTACAGACCTCATCGCCTACAGTTTAGTTTCTCTGGCAATTAATGTGCATTATCTATTTTCTTTAAGATTAAACTAAAATAACAATATACAAGAATAGGGTTAAGGGCAAAATGGTCATATGAGAAGTTGACAGGACTTAAAAACTGCTGGAAATAAGAAGACACAGACTGGTGGATAGCAGGTTTCCCTCTTATGGCAAAGCTCTCCATGTGATTCCCTTCTTCTTTTTCCAATTATGACCTCATCATCTTCATCTCAGTATAAATAAATTTGCTCTTATGAAAGGACAGGGCACTGCATGGACTTTTAATACACCTGTTTCACCTATTAACTTCATTTTTTAAACTCATATGTATGTTAATAACAAGGTTATTTAATGATTTTCACGAGTTTGGGTTTCTTTTTGGCAGACTTGAGATAGATCATCTTCTGGATTGTTTTATTTTTGCTGCAAAAGTGTTCTCAGTTTTAGTGTATTACTCTGGACTTTGTGAATTGAGCTCATCTCTGTATTTTTGACTTCTGCTGCAAATGCTAATGGCAAATCTTTTGAGATGGATATGGTTAGAACTAGGGCGGGCTTATATAACTTCAAGAATCAATGATGTCGAATAAGTTCAGTTACTTTTCTTTTGAAAGAAAAAAAGAGTAGAGTGTATTCATTCAAGCAAACAAAATAATACAACACCAAAGGTCAAGAGATAAATCCGATACAACTCAAAAAGATGGTCGGGATCCCCTATTTATTAGCGTCTGTTTTAACAGATAATATTGTTTAAATTATTGATTTTGTTGGACTACATTATTAGTTGGATTTAGGGTAAATTACAAATATCTACCTAAACATTGTAGCGTTTAACTGATACGTACACAGATGTTTAGTTATATAACAAATAACCCAAGTCGTCAGTTAAAATGACAAAAATATCCTCAACTGCACTTCAATAGTTATTTAGATGGGTGCGGAGCGGAGTGGGCTGAACCCAAAAATACCATCGTCGTCACCATCTTTCCTGTGGGAGAAGTTGAGTAGCGGAACCACATTTGATTATTTTGCTCTCAAACATAGAGCAACTCGCGAGATACAGTGTAACGATTCTTAAACCTCACAAGACAAATTAACAACTAAAAATTACTTTGATATAAACTGAAAAGATAACAGTTACAGAGTATGCTCCGAGCTTGCTCCAAGCTCGAGTTTGCCCTTGCTCCAAGGGTCTCTACAATTTTCTCCACAAACCCTAAACAACAACTACTATAATACTAAATAGCAAAAATAAATCAGCAAGAGCAGCTGAAACCAGAATCCCCATGCCGAATAAAATAACATCACATCTTTGATGCTCTGAACTTCTCCATGAATACCTTTTAACGAGCTTCATACCAAAGTTGATTGATGAAGAAATTTCGAGCAAAGAGTAGAGAAGAGCCCGTGCTTCTCTCCTTTTCTTCTTTTTGCTCAGAAATGTTGTCATTGTACCAAGAATACTGCAAAGTCGTTAAGGCTTCAAGTGTTGATAAAGGGGGGCTAAGATGTGATCACGTAAGAGAAGTTTGGCCGGAAAAGTTGTTTCCGACAAAGTCAGCAAAGGTGCAATTGCTTCTGTGAAGATGTCCGGTAGGAAATCAAGTATGCCTGAGCCCGTAAATGGCAAGGACGTTGTAGATCAAGCCAGCAAAGGTGCACTTGTGAGAGCTTCTGCCCCTGTTACGACTGGTAAGGAATCAATGGTGTCCAAGCCTGTGACCAGCAAGGATAGAACAGAGTCCTTGTTGAAGGTTCAGACAAGTAAGATCTTCCTATACAATTTATCGTACTTCACAACGACAGATTGGGTGAGAAATTCTTTGGGGGTTTATGGAGAGATCGACTCCGCCGTAGTTCTTAAGCGTCCGAACCGGAAAGGTTGTTTTTTCGGTTTTTATGGAGTTTCAATCCCCCGAAACAGCCATGAAGGTCATAAAAGCTTTCAATGGTTTTAAGTTGAATGGATTCGAGCTGTTTGTGGCGTTTGCGCGATCTGACAAAGTGCATAACCATTATTGTAAGAATCAAGTAAAACAGAGCATGTACTATGTTTCGCATCGATTTGAGCGGTTTATTTCTGGGAAGATGGAGAAGCCTCTGGTTCAGGTGGGTCAGAACGGTGCTCCGGTGATGGGTTCGTCGGAGCTTTTATCCACCGGGGATCCTGTTTCCATCTCGCATATCACGTGCCATGACGATCCATGCGATTCAAGCTCTGGTTCACAGGGCTCGGTCGTGATTCGAGATCCCGTAATTCTTGGGATTTCAAACGGTGAAAATCAATCAGATACGAGTGATGTTCGACTTGAAAATCGGTGTGGTGGGATCGTATCAGATCAGATGGGTTGCGTTGTTACAGAAGCGCACGTTTTGATTGAAGGAGAAGAGGGTGCTCTTGGGCCACTTGTTTCAGTTGGTCCTAGAGACATTGGGCCGGTTGTTCAAACATGGCATGGATCTTTTACTGGCCTGAGTTTGGGTTTATCTTGAACCCAAATATGTCACCAGGCCATTTGGTTGTTACGGTCGCTATGGAGGCTTCGGATCAGGGTTTTCAAACCCGAGATCCAACAACGTCGGTTCATGCTACCATACCTACCGAGACTCATCAGAGTAGTCTGTGGAAGGAGGTGCTTCTTCAACCGCCTCCGTTTAAGGGTCGTCATTCGAAGCAACCGTCTAGAACTTCGAACCGTCAGAGTCGACCTCCACATTTTTAACGGATTATTATATTGTTGAAGCTAAAACTTCGCGTTCTTTGGCTCGTGCGCGACCTGTAAATCCTGTGGACTTTGGGAAAAGGATTTTACAATCTAAAGTCGAGCAGTTAGATCATTCAGCTAAAGCCTTTGATGACCCGACCCTGACATCGGAAGGTGAAGAGTGGGTTACAGATGGTTGATTTTTGTTCCCTTTATGGGTTTTTGGTTCGGGTTTTTGTTCCCGCAACTCCTTTTGAGAGCTTCCTTGTAATGATTGTCTTTTGGTTAGATCCTGCTTGGATCTAGTTTCTTCTTAATTAATTTTTTCGAGCTTATTAAAAAAACTACTATAATACTAATACCTGAACATCTGCGATGGTCCCCTCCCTTGTCTGAGCTGCCCTCTTCTGAATGGTTGTGCTCTATACCCATGAACTGGAGTTGTCCTCCCCATCCCTTTCTCGAGCCTGCGCATCAGACTCATAAAGAAGGCGTGCTCTCCTCTTTCCGAAACGATGTCGTTTTCTTCCTTGGGATGAAGGCTTGTTATTGGGCTGACGACCTTGAGCCCACTTGCTGGCCCATTTGTATCTAAGATCCTGACAATGCTCCTTCCTTAAACAAGACTTGTCCTCACGTCTTCTTTACATCTACCATCCACCATCTTTTCCCTAGAAAATACATCTCATACATAACAAGATGTAAGTGATCATATTGATACTCCAAACCTCCAGTTCATGACCAGATTTGCACTTCGAATTTTCAAGAGCATTGTCTCGTAGCTCATTTCCTCTATCCGCACTTCTCGGGTAAAGAGTATTTATCACGCCTTCTATCTTTTGTTGCCGATACTGAAAGCTTGTGTCAACCATAGAAATATCAGCCACATTCTTCCCATGAATCCTCACAGTTTCCACCACTAGCAATTCACTATCTTTCTCCGAACCTTGAATGATTATATTCAAACAATTTGCTGTTGTTTCACTGAGGACGTCTTGTGCTTCACTGAAATATTAATTCTTTACAAATGAACTCATCATAGGATTGTAAGGGCAACTCATAGGATCCATCCCCATCTTAGTGACTATCTTAAACAATTTGCAGCCAATACTTAACTTTCCCTTCGCCAAAAATATAGATAAGAAAATGTTTACCTTATCCATGTCAAAAGATCTTACAATGTTAGCTCGAACTTGTTTGTCCTTTATAACACTTTCTTGGTCTTGGAACCAAATAAATTTGAATGTATCATCTGTTACGACGACCCTTTTCTTGTGCAGACATAGCCTCATCATCCATGATAATAGCACTATCGGCTTGCTTGTTTCGAGTATTCATGAATTTTTCCCTTACTTCATCCATGGCATTATTGAAACCCTCGCCATCAACTTTTAAACCTTTTTCATCCGCCATCAACTGAATCAAATCTAATGAAAAGCCATATGTATCACACAAGACAATTGCATCTAGCCCCCTCAATGTGGTTCTCTTAACATTCTGGGCAGTCCTCTTGAATTTCTCAATTCCTTTATGTAAAATCTTTTCAAAACTTGCTTCTTCTGTACTAATTGGCACCTTGTGTTGCTTTATCTCATTGAAAACATCTCCCATCCTTTCACAACCACATTAATGAGCCTACTGAAAAATCCTGGCTCTGTTTTTTAGACTTTAGTTCCATACTAAACAACTCGAGTAGAATACACCTTAGTTAATTTTCATAATCTTCGTTGCTTAGACGATAACCACCAATGATGGAAAACGAACATGTTCTAACGTGATCAGCAACAATCTCGTATACCATGTCCACTCTATCGGTATCTTCCCCTATCATGTACCAACGCCCTCTAAAACAATAGATCTCATCCACTTCTTTCCATGTTCTCCCAATGTGTACCACCCACAAATCACTCGCAAGAAGCTTCTCCTTAAGTGTTCTGACCAGCTTCTTCCCTTGAGCAGACTTTGGAACTTGACCCTCTTTTCCCATTTTCCTTATCTCCCAAAAATATACAATTCCAAACCCCTTCAGGAATATACTTTAATAGTGACTTCAAACATTTCAAATGAAATCCAATTAAACAAACATCACACTTTATCATCACAACCTTTTTAGATTTGAAAAACATCATGCACTGCCCCACCCCCACGACCACAACATTCAAGTTCCCATCATTTCTCCTCTTTACATAAACATTATTCTCAAGCTTAATTTCACTCTCTTCGTATACAACCTTTTTCTTCTTCATTCTATCTCCTTTCTTAAGAGTAATTAAGAGTTCATTGCAAGAAACATAATCAATTACACTGATACCATCATAATCCGTAAATTTTTGTGGAAGAGCTGTAATGGAAAGTAAAAATGTTTCAAAATGTACCTCAACTACACACCCATTTGAAGTAATATTTGTAACTCCAGGTGGTAAGGTTTCTCTATAGAGAATTGTCAGGATTTTACTTAAATCATCAACCTGACCTTGATGAGGAGATCCGCCATACAAACAACAAGAAACCAAGCCCAATGATCCATCATATACGTCAAGGTCAGTATGTACCTGCTTTTCTTCCAAAGCCCTAGCAATAAATGGCGCCATGGGAGGTTTATGGTTGATTTAATTGAAAATAAAACTTGACGTCTTCATCTTCAAAAGATAATTTTATCAACAACTCCGCTCCTCACCGCCTGTACTTGTTACTATGCCAATTACATAAACTTCAACCTAGTTTTCGTCTACCATAAATTTCTTGAGCTAATGGCTAAGATACCTTTCAACCATTTTTCAAATATATGCAGCAAAAACCTTTTGAATATCATTGGTCACGCCTTGGTTCTTCTTCCCTGACTTTACTAGCCTTAGAGCTACTTCAACACTCATGTTGGTTGTAACAATTACACTAGCTGCTCTGCCAATCACAAGACCATCTAGAAGGACATGAGTACGTGCAATGACAATAAAAACATCTAAAGCCATCACCTCCTCAAGAGTGGTTGTTGTTTCCTCCCAAACAAACACAAAACTTCCTATATCAGCGCACCACCTCTCAACAATCCAACAAAATAATTCACCAACCAGGTTATGGCCCCAAAATTCCTCAACCCTATTCATGATCAAATGTTTAAAATCGTATCTCTTATACTCATACCATAACATTTCACAATAACTCATGCCAACACCAATTTCAGCCAGCCATCCGATAACACCATTAGTTTGCTTAACTAGCTTGAAAAAGTATAACTCGAATCGGATAAAAAATACCTCAATCATGTTGTGTACTATCACATTCCCATCTTCCATGAAAAGAATTTGGTACTCTTCGTCTATGACTTTTATTTTCTTTAAGAACCCCTTCTCTCTTATTTCCATCTCACTTTCAGGTTCAAGCTCATCTGTTATGGCCGCATTTTTGAAAGGTTCAACTACGAACAAGGCTTTGAATGACAACAAAACTCGATCCATTTTCAATAATGCCTCAATTTCTTGTTGTTGCAGCTTCTTCTTCTCAGCTTTGGCTTTCACCTTTGCTTGTATTTCAGCCAACAATTTGGGTTCGAGCTCCGCCTCCATTTTTGCTCAGAGTTCAGCCTCCTTCTTCACTTCGAGTTCGGCCACCATCTTTGCTTCTAGTTGAGCCATCATTTGTGCTTCTCGCTCCTTCTCAATCTCCAAAGCTCCCCTGATTTCATACTCTCGTTGTTGCCATTCACCAATAAGATCCACCGTGGTATTCAACTCAACTCTGAGATGCCGAGTCTCCTGCCACCATGGAACTCTTCAAAGTTCCTCTTCCTTCCATCCTAGAGAAGTAATCAGCTCCTCTTGTATCCTGTCACACCATTCAATTTCTCTCTCTATCCAAGCAATTTGAGAAATCAGCTCCGGCGTAGCCATGGTCGCTGAATCGTTGACCCTGATACCAGCGTAACGATTCTTAAAACTCACAAGACAATTTAACAACTAAAAATTGCTTTGGTATAAACTAAAAGGATACCAATTACAGAGAATGGTCCGAGCTTGCTCCAAGCTCGAGCTTGCCCTTGCTCCAAGGGTCTCTACAATTTTGTCCACAAACCCTAAACAACAACTACTACAATACTAATACTTGAACATCTACGATGATCCCCTCCTTTGTCTGAGCTGTCCTCTACTGAATGGCTGTGCTCTGTACCCATGAGCTGAAATTGTCCTCCCCATCCCTTTCTCGAGCCTGCGCATCAGACTCATGAAGAAGGCATGTTCTCCTCTTTCTGAAATGATGTCGTTTTCTTCCTTAGGCCGAAGGCTTGTTGTTGGGCTGACGACCTTGAACCCACTTTTTGGCCCATTTTTATCTAAGATCGTGACATACAGACGAACACGCCAAATCCCTCAAATTTATGGAGACCAGAAGTGTTACACATGTTTTCCCAACGTACCCATTTAATCTCATGTTATTATAGAAAATTGAATACTGCAAGTGAAGGTAGATGCATGAAAAAAGGGGAATTGATTGGAGTGAGTTGTAACCTAAATTGGCAAAAGAGCTGGATGTGCGAGGACGGAGAGAAAGTGTGATAAGGAGCAGGGAACAATGCCATCTAGGATCCACGTCAGCCCAAGCCCAATGCTCCTTTTATGGATATATATATGATTTGGGCTTTGCTTTTCAGTTGGGCTTTTATTGGGTCCAATAAGAATTAAATCAATTCATTACATAACTCTTCAGCCGCATCCCTTTCCATCTGTTTTTTTGTTCGTGAACTCAACGCCTAACTCCCCTCTGCGTCGCCTCCAAGTAGTGCCGCCTCGCCGGAAAACACAGTCAAGCCAGGTATTTTCTTCATAACCAGTTCAAATCAGGTTTTATGATCTTCTTTGTTCAACAATTTGGGTCTTGAGGGTTCGTGTATTTGTGCACTAGAACTGTTTTGGTTTGTGACCTAACTGTTGTCTATAACGACTTGGCCCCATTAGGCTGCTTCAAAAAAAATCAAAGTTTCATACCAAAAATGTATTTTTGTGTGTGTGTTTTGAAGAAGAGAGATTGAATGTGAAGTCACAAAACGTGCTCTACTCTAATGATAAAAGATTCAAGATATGGTAAGCAAACATGAGCAAAGGTAGGCTGTAACTTTGCATTGGTTCAAGTATGGCAATTTTGGTGAAGAAATTGGGGGAATGAGTGATTTTAATTGATGGGTATGATTCATGTTAGGGAAATGAGTGGTTTTGATTGATGGGTATGATTCATTTTAGTTTAAATTATTAATTTTGATCCTGTTATAGCTAGGGCTGAGCATGTCATTTAGGGTACTATGGGCTGAGCTCTTTTTTGAGACCGGATATGCTAAATCTGGTTGGGCTTTAGCATCACATTGTTGAGCATGTTGCGTGTCTCCGAAAACAAAATTAATAGAAATAATGTTTTTTTTTGTTAGAGGTAGGGTATCTTTATGCATCCTGGTTTTAGGATTCTCAGAAGTAATTGGAGGCTTTGAAGCACATTTAGTTCCATTCAATGGCAGGGTTTTTGGTTTGGTTTGGTTTTACTATTTTTGATGCTGGAACTCGAGTATTTGACTCGAATGCTGGAGCATTTGGTATGTAGTTCTGCTAATTAGTTTATGTTTTACCATATGGTGAGGCATGGGAATGGTTGAAGGTAAGTGTTGTTGCTTAAGGATATGGCTGTCTGTTATACATTTTGGTTTCCAAGGTTGTTCATGTGGCTTTAATGTCTTGTTATTTTTGTTGGCTTTCTGAATGAACGTAAGATTGCTATTTGCACTTTTAAGTAGAGTTTATCATGTTGAACACAAGCCTAATCTCACCTCACTAATAAGTACTCTCAACCTCACCCCGTTGATGCAGCTATCAGCCACGGGTTGAATCTCCCTGTTGTTTGCTCTGAAGTGTTTCACACTTTCTCACCAATGAGCAGCTGGAGGAGCCTCCTTCTTCGGATTGGTGACAAGTGTGCTGAATATGGCACTAGTACCGACTTCAAAGAACACATTGTCAGTTCCATTATCTCTCCATCTCTGTATATAATCTGTTATGTATAGATTTGCACAACCATGCTTCTCAAACTCCTGACATTGTTGTCTCAGAACACTAGGTTTTGTTACTTGCACTAACTATGCAGCATAGCTATTGATTGCGTGTTTTTCCCAACTTTTCAGGAAACATGCTCCGGTGTACTTCGTCGTGAACTTGAGCACTCTGAGGACGACATTCTTCCTGTAAGCCTTCAATTTATGTGATTTGAATTTTACTTACTGAAGGAAGTTTTTTTTTTTTGTATTTGCCCACCACTTATTTTTTGGTTATTGGTGGTTATTTATGTATATGTTACATGTAGAGAAATTCAACTGAGCTATATCATTTCCTCTACAATCATTATGCATACCGTGCTTGTTGTATGGATAACTTTAACGTTTACCTGGTTGAGTGCTTGTTTGCAGCAATTTTATCATTGTTGTCGGTATAGTTCAAACTTAGACAGCTCAAGGCACATGCGTCTTTGTTTTCTCTCCATGTTTACAAATTTGAGTAACTTGCTTCGGAGTCAGTTTACACTCATTGTGCTGTTTATGCCCACCTCATTTTAATTTGTCTTCAAATAATAGAAGGCCTGATTATATGTTAAGTATTCTTACATGACTTCATTTACCTTTTTGGCAGTACATTCTTCAATGCGCTGAGCAGTTGCCTCACAAGACTCCTTTGTATGGCACAGTGGTAGGATGCATCAACACTTTTGACATAACTATATATATTTCAATCCCTTTGCATAACCTATGAACCTACTTCCATTTTCAGGTTGGACTCTTGAACTTGGAGTATGAGGACTTTGTAAGAAAGCTAGTGGAAAAAACTCAAGCCAACTTTCAGGTGAGAAAGCTCTTTGCCAGAGTATTTTGGTCATACATATTTGTTTATGGTATCCTTTTCAACCAAAGTTCTATGTGAAGTGTGTTCTTGAAAACAAAGTAATATTTGTGATATAGCGTCATGTAAATAATAAACCAATGGGTCAGTAAGATGAATTTAAAATCCATGATCGGATGCCATATTTTTGTTTGTTCTGTTAACCATGCTTTTCACTGAACAAAATTGCTGGTCCAGGGCTTCCTCAGTTTCATATCTCGCATCTGCTCGACACCTTTCAATTGTTTCTTTTAACTCTCTATATAAGCTGTACTTCCTTGAACTATCTCAATCTGTATGATATGGAATGTCATGCAACTAACATATCTCCTTGAGTTTGGGTTGATCTATTATCTATAATGTCCTCCCGGTACCCTTGGCACAGTCAATGGTGGTTGTCTGAAATATTCATATTTTTTTAAATTTGGATAACTTTTGTGATTCACATTTATTGAAGATCAAGAGACTTTATTAGTTGTCACAGGACTTAGATATACCTATCAGAAGTTAATTTGTCTTTATTCGGCATGTCGTAATTGTTTCTGTGACCTCCTTTTCTCTCCTGTTATTCTACTTTGTATGATATCTACTTCTTCAATTTTCAGGATGCTTTAGATTCAGGAAATTGCCATGGGATTCGCCTTTTGATGCGGTTTTTGGTTGTTCTGGTATGCATTCTATTGTTATCGCTATATGGTTGGTTATGCAGGAAGTTTGTCTGATTTTGTATTTTCCAGTAATTGTCTAATCTATTTAATTTGTCTGATTTATTGTGTTGTTTTTGAAAACAAATCTGTAACTTGTATGGTTGTTTGATTCCTAGATGTGCAGCAAAGTACTCCAACCTAGTTCTCTAGTTGTTGTCTTCGAATCATTATTATCATCATCAGCCACAACCGTGGATGAGGAAAAAGGAAATCCTTCTTGGCAATCACGTGCTGATTTCTATATAGCTTGCATTTTATCATCTCTCCCATGGGGAGGAGCAGAACTCATTGAGGTAAATGTTATCTTAGAGTTTGTTAAGTGTTATGTTCAATTACGTTATCTTTATATAAAATTCTATACTATTCCCTACTAGAGTATGAACTTTTCTTTTCCCTTTATTTATTTTTAATATGAAGGGAATATCATGATATCTTGCTTTTGTTAATCTTCAATAATAATTCAACACTAGACTGATCTCAACTGCGCATATTGGAATTATAATTCAGTTACACAATTCATGTAATAACTGTTCTTCTAACGTTTATCATTGTTAGTGGAGAATATATTCTATAGTTTCCAGTGTGCATAATGTTAGAGTTTAGTTTATTTCCAGTTACAAGTATTTCCTATTCCTAGTTAAGTTAGGTTTCCTATGTTGTTTAGTATTAGTATTTCCAATTTAGTATAGAGTTAATCCCTATATGAAGGGATGCTCTCATTCTATTGAAACATCAAGAATATTAAGAATCATCAATAATATTTCATTACAATGCAATGGAAATCGTTTGCATTTACCAAAGCTTACTTGGTCATGTTGTCAAGTGCTAGGACCCTTGGTCTGGTGGCTAAAGTTGAAGTCAAGACAGCAGTATAAAAATTAACCATAAAACAGAATATGAATATATGATTCATTTCACTCAGAAAAGGCAAGTTTAACTTAGGGTAACATGAATTCTGATTGTTTAGCATGCTCTTGGTTTGTGTTTTGCCAAATCCTCATTGGTCTGGTGGCTAGGGTTCAAGTCATGGCAACAGTATAAAAATTAACCATAAAAGGGATTATGAATATATGATTCATTTTACTCGGGAAAGGAAAGTTTAACTACGGGAAACATGAATTCTGATTTTTTAGCATGCTCTTGGTTTGTGTTTTGCCAAATCCTCATTTACTATAAAGATCGACCAAATCTTGCCCTGCGGGTGTTGTAATTAGATTTAGTGGTCTATGAGTCTTCTGGTGGCACTCTTTTAAAGATAGGTCAAGTCATGCTTAATTTCTTCTTCTTCATGAACTGCATCAGGATAAAGTCATGCTTAATTAGATTAGTCTTGTCAATCTCTTGGTTTGGTTTAGCTTTTCTTTCAACTAGAAGACTATATACTATGCAGGATCTGGAGTTATTTGTGTACTTTCATGCCATAAGTATGCATTATTTCTGATGAAAAAGGACGTCTTGTGTGTACAGCAAGTTCCTGAAGAGATTGATAGAGTCATGGTTGGTATAGAAGCTTATATGAGCATCAGGAGACATGTTTCTGATGATGGTTTATCCTTTTTTGAGGATGGTGATGAGCTGGAGAACGGTTCTACTGAAAAGGTAAGCTTTCTTGCTTTTACAATTTATTTCTCCTTTCATTTTTATCACCTCGTATTGTGAATTTTCATTTTACTATAGGGAAACACCTAACCTCAACATCAATACACATAAATTACACAATGAAATAGGTCATGCAGCTGATTACTATAATTGTTGTCCTTCATGGTTATCCAATGCTTAAACACTGTAGGTGATGACCTTGGTGGAACAATGAGTTGTTTTGAATCATCTACATTCTTATATTTTTGCTTTGTCATATTAAAGAAATTCCGATAGGAAACACTCAACTTTTAGTGTATAGCTATCACAATTTTATAAAACGGTGGACGTGTATGCCTCGAGGTGAGGCGGTAAAATTAAGCCTCGGGGTGGCGCCTCACATGGTATATTTGAAGTTTATGCCTCAGACCGCAGCGGAACCCATGAGGTGTGTGCCTCACTGACCGCTTCACCACTGAGGCATACACCTCAACTTTGAGTGTGTTGTGTGTATTTTGGGTGTTTTTCAGGCTTTTAGGTTTGGATATGTTAAATAATGAATTAGGATTTGTAAAAATGAGGAATATGGGGTAAAAATAAAAGATGTGAATAGCTAAAAGATTATTTGTTGATGAAAAACCAATCAAAGCCATTGAGAGGATAGTGTTTTGCTTCTTTTTGGACTGTAGTGTAAAAACATAAATGATCTTTCTTGATATAAATTGTAGATTGCACTTTATCATCAAATGTGGTGGCTGAACTTGATCACTAGTGTTTAGTTCATCGGTAAAGTCGTTAAGACAAAAGTTTATTTTTTAAAAAAGATTTATAATAATATGTATTTTTATGATTTATCTGTAAAATCAGCTTTTTAAACTAAACAATCCTTGCTGTTTGAACTAGATTGTATGACATTTTATGAGTTTAGTAGTTTTATAACTGAGGTAGGCCAGTTCCCATTTCCGCCGTTGGAAAATTGATAGTTATCATTGCTTTTCTTTACATGTATGTTTTCTCTTACTGTGCGATTACATATCTTTAATTCTTTATTCTCAGGATTTCTTAGAAGATCTGTGGGGTCGGATACAAGCTCTATCCAACAATGGATGGAAGGTCGATAGTGGTAATTTTACTTGTCTTTCATTTTTATCCTTTCTTATTATTCATTTCTCACCTCCATCTGTAGTTTATTTTTGTCATGTGTGATCATGAATCCAAAAGGGTTATCTTTTGCTTGATGTTTGGTTTAAGTCGATGAAGGCTGTGTTTGTGAGTTGGATCATCAGTAATCCCATACAAAAAAAGATATTAAAGCTTTTGTTTAGTCATCTGTAATCATAAATACCTTTTGTCGCTCCTATAGATATTAACTTTTAGGCTTCCATACTTGTTCAATTTGCTTCTTTATTGAATTAATTTGTTCTTTCCATTCCAAAGTTCATTGTTTCTCCTTTCTTGCATTCCAATCATTCATCATGAATATAATTTTGCTGGTTCTGTTTTTAAAGTAAAGTTTGAGCAACTTTATGTTGTCTCCATAACGTTTAACTTGTACATTATGGAGAGATACTGCAGATCCTTGGGATGAGAATTAGAACCATATTGTATACTGCAGATCCATAACGTTTATGGTTTGGACCATCCGTAATCCCATAAAAAAAAAAAGCTCTTAAAGCTTTTGTTTAGTCATCTGTAATCATAAATACCTTTCTCACTCCCATAGCTATTAACTTTTAGGCTTCCCTACTTCAATTTACTTCCTTATTGAATTAATTTGTTGTCTTTCCATTCCAAAGTTCATTGTTTCTCTTTTCTTGTATCCCAATCATTCATCATGAATAAAATTTTGCTGGTTCTGTTTTTAAAGTAAAGTTTGAGCAACTTTATGTTTTGTCTTCATAACGTTTAACTTCTACATTATGGAGAGATTTTGCAGATCCATGGGATGAGAATTTAGAACCATATGGTATATTGTTAAATTTGATCAATTATTCATTCCTAAGTTCTCACCGGATGAAGTAGCTGCCTTTAGATTTTAATAGATTTAGTGGTCCAACTGTTCTATTACAGTTCCATTATTACATGGGAGACCTGTATCCTGTTGTTAGCAGAAAAGATGTACGGGCTTTCTTCTCTAATTACTTATTGAACTAGTTAAGAAATTTGTTAGGACTTGTAAGTACCATAAAGATAATATAATGAAGAAAGCACTGCCTTGTATGATGCAAAGGTCATATTACTTGTTCTTTATTGTGTATATTTCTGCCTTAAAACTTGTAAAACCAATTTTTATTGATAGAAGCTCTCGACTTATTGTAATGTCGCTTCATAGTTGCTTTCTTGACCAACATATATTCTATGATAAATATTTCTGTAGTTAGGCCCCTCCCAATTTTATTACTTGATCTATTTTTTTTTTTATCTTGCTAGTTCCAAGACCTCACCTCTCGTTTGAAGCCCAGCTGGTTGCTGGAAAGTTGCATGATTTTGGGCCTATTAGCTGCCCTGATCAACCTGATCTACCTTCTTCTCTTTCTGGGATAACTTATGGTAAACAAAGGCATGATGCAGAATTGAAATATCCTCAAAGAATACGCAGGCTAAATATATTTCCTGCTAGTAAATTTGAGGTAGGTACAGAACTCTATTATATTGGCATTTATATGACAGCGGTTCATAATTTTCATTATTATGAATAGTTGGTCTAATTCTGATTTTTGGTGCTCTGGAAGTTGGTCGAATGTTGACAATTTTTCATTTTATTTGTGAAAGAAGCAGTTCTGCCATTAAATATTCATACCCTGCTGTTCATCAACATAGAGTTTTTCCTTTGTGATTAATGAATTTCACTGTGGCATTGCAGGATTTGCAACCTATAGATCGTTTCATTGTGGAAGAGTATTTGCTAGATGTGCTTTTGTTCTTCAATGGGAGGTTTGTACACAACTTAAATGTGTTATATTCAATTCTTGCATTATCATTTAGAATTTAGACCTATGTTATCACATCGTGTACTTTAATGCTATGGTTTTTGGTTGAGTAGCCTTACCTTTATTGTCAAACACATGAATTTGAATAATTACTACACAGCTTTAATTGCTATGCTATACATTTCTATTTTTGTCATATATCCATAATGTTTAGTTGATATGTTCTCGATTGTATGCTCTATTCTCGAATTTGTGTTGTGGTTCTGAATATTATGCTCTTAGTTGTTTAAGGGTCAACTATTACCTTCACTTATATCATTTTTATTAGGCCTCTCCGTGGACAAAGTGAAAATTACATTAATGGTAAAATAAAGTTTACAATTCTTCCCTGTTAATTAAGAAATATGGTGTGTAGTATTGGGACAACGAGACTGTAACTGATTGTATTTATTATGGTTTCCTGTTCCGTGTCTTCGAATGATTTGACACCATTTTTACCTAGTTCTAATTTCTTTTGATTCTCATTTCTTGGAAAGCTAGTCGAAAAGAATGTGCTGCCTACATGGTTGGTCTGCCTGTTCCATTTCGATATGAGTATCTAATGGCAGAGACAATATTTTCTCAGGTAAGTTTATACTTTTTTATCCATAACTGTATAATGGGCTTGCATGAGCTAAATATTTATCACCTTTCTATGTTTATTATATTTTTGTATGTTTGCTGCAGTTACTTTTGTTGCCACAGCCGCCTTTCAAGCCAATATACTACACCTTGGTTATTATTGACTTATGTAAGGTTGTACTTCACGACTAATCCTATTGTCATTTTTATCTGAGGCTGCTAAATATATTACATTTCTTTAAAAAACTTGCTGACAAAATTTCTTTTTAGGCTCTTCCGGGGGCTTTTCCTGCAGTTGTTGCTGGTGCAGTTCGTGCTTTGTTTGAGAAGATTGCTGATTTAGATATGGAGTGCCGGACAAGGCTGATCCTTTGGTTTTCACACCACCTGTAAGCCTAAGTTGCATAACTTCTATATTCTTAATATACATTCTTTTCCAATTCTTTTCTGTAGTGGTTCTCTACAGGGAATTAATAATCCTTGGAATATTTTTGTGTTTGAGTTATCTATATTTGTTCAGGATGGCTAAATCCTATTAAGTGAGAGACAGATAATTCAAAGAGAAATTGATTTGATAGATTTGTGGCATGTAATGAAAATACATTTAAGAAATCAGTTTCTGAAATTCAACTTCCGCGTACAGCACTAGCAATGGGGGTTCTCTTGTAATATGATTAGACTATAAAGCTTGTTTTGTAGTAAATATCAGGGAAGTGATTTGTTTCTTAAATAAGTGGATTCTTGTAAGGAGTCGGGTCACCTAATCTAATCTAGAATTAACCTTGTTTTTTCTTCCATTTTTTTTCCTACAGGGTTATTTCCATGATATAACTGTTGTATATTCCACTAATTCGGGCAATAAGGAAAATCTAACAGAAGAATGTAACCCATGTGTTAATAGGAATATTACTAAACCTATTGAAACATAAATTAATTCTCTGACAAAGTTCCCTGTCTTAAGGAATAATTAGCATGATACCAATCAGTGGGGGTTTTCTCTAAACCCCCCACCCCACCAATATTTTCCAAGTAGAATTTATTTATAAGAAAAGTAAACACATTGGTGGGTTGTACTTCGGAGGAAGGAGTGTTGTTGAAAAATGATGTAATTAGGTAAGGGCAAGCGATAAATAATAAAAACAATAGTGATTTATTTTGTTAGAAGTGTAAAAGCACTTTAAATTTTTGAACAGAAAATTGATTAAAAGGTGATGAACTTTAGGAAGATTCATGGGTCTTTCAATAGTGTGGTATGGGTTGGGTCTTAAATCTTGGCACATAATTTGGTTATATTTGGTGTGCTTTTGAAACGTATCCATGGAGCTCTCTCTATTTTTTTTCTGAAATATCGTTTCTAAGACACTGGATGGTCTAACCGTTCTGTTGTGTTGCCCACAACTAGTTTTTATATATGTAAAAGCTTCAACCTCTTCCATTTTTTTTGCATATCGGAGAGTTTGTGTTGAGTAACTGATTAATTCCCAAATATGTCTTGAGAACTCGCTTAGACATGACTTGAGCATATACTTAGATGCTTTGTCCTGTTGATATTTATCAAGTGATAATGGTTTTTGTAGATCAAACTTTCAGTTCATCTGGCCATGGGAAGAATGGGCTTATGTCTTAGACCTCCCAGTATGGGCCCCGCAACGCGTGTTTGTTCAGGAGGTCTTAGAGAGAGAAGTTCGATTGTCTTACTGGGACAAAGTTAAGCAGGTAATATATTGTTGTGGGGTGTAATACTTGAATCGTTGTGATGCTGATTTACTCTCAAAATTACTCCTTACTCCCTCTCCCTCTCCCTCACGGCTTTAAATTCAGTGTTGGTATGCTTATAGGTATTCACTAATGCAGAATTGGGGGATGCTAGTTGTGTCCTAGTATGGTCTTTCCACTTATTATCATTTTATTGTAGTAGGGGTTTAGCTCTCCACAGTCTACTTATAGTTCAGTCCTTATCTGGAGTTCATATATATATATATATATATATATATATGGCAACCTGTTTTACTGTCAAATTTTAGCTTTACTGAACTAATATAGCGATTTAAAAAGTTGGATTGCGTTTACTCCTTTGCAATAGCATTGACAAACCATTAATCTTCAATACCAGAGACCAGTCAACATTTTAAACTGATCAAATCTACCACTACCACCACTGCCATCACAATAATGATGGTGCCATTGCCTTCAGTGTTGTCAACATTTATGATTGTTTGATAGTTAACATGAGTACAACTGTTGTATGTTTCCTGAAAATCTGTCATTACAGAGCATCGAAAATGCTCCTGCTTTGGAAGAGTTGCTTCCCCCCAAGGGTGGACCAAATTTCAAATATGGCGTGGAAGATGGGACAGAAAGAACCGAAGAACGGACACTTTCTGGTGAACTCAGCAGCATGGTTAGAGGAAAGCAATCTGCTCGAGAAATGATTTCTTGGATTGAAGAAAGTGTACTCCCCACTCACGGTTTGGAAGTAACCCTTACTGTAGTTGTACAAACCCTTCTTGATATTGGATCTAAAAGTTTCACCCACTTGATAACTGTCTTGGAGAGATATGGTCAAGTCATTGCAAAGCTGTGTCCTGAGGAAGATAAACAAGTTATGCTAATAGCCGAAGTGAGCTCATACTGGGAAAACAATGCTCAAATGACTGCCATAACTATTGACAGAATGATGGGTTACCGGCTTATTTCCAATTTGGCTATCGTGAGATGGGTTTTCTCATCAGAAAACATTGAACAATTTCATACACTAGACCATCCATGGGAGGTATGATTCTTTTGTTGCTTTTGCACATTAATAATGTAGTTGTCTGAGCGATAATCATCATATTTCTTTATGTAATTTCATGAGGAAATATATGAGTGGAGTTTCTATTGGTATTATTAGAACAGATGAGCACTATAAGTTATCGTCCTATCCATCATTAGGTACAGATGGGTGTGGACAGTTAGATTTCACTTATTCATAACTGCAATACTTTTTGTTCAATGATAAATACGATCTTGTCTATCCTCCCTGGATCTGTCTGAATTGACATCCAAAATTTGTAGGTTCTAAGGGATCTAAAGTACCTTCTACACATACTGCCTGCAGAAGAATTGTCTAGAAACATGCAACTATCAGTAATTTATTAAATTGAGTAATCTACTATCCTAGGTTGGATGTCCCAGAATGAATGTCCACCTACTTATTTATTGGAAAGTAAATTATGGACTAGTTACCAAAAATATGTTTGCAGTAGTAAATCACAACAACTCTGAGGAAAAGCAAGCACTACTTCCATTAATCCTTAATCTTTGCTAAAAGTCAAACAGGACTCATTTTTGTGACAGCAGATAGTCTTGAGTCTTAATTTCCGTATCTTGATGAGATTAGTACATTTTCTTGTTATCCGTGCCACATAAATGTGTACCCTCATTTTCTTGTTTTTTTATTTTTATTTTTTATATTTCATTCCTATACAGATTCTTAGAAATGCAGTTAGCAAGACTTACAATCGTATTACTGATCTGAGGAAAGAGATCACATCTCTTAAGAAAGCAATTGTCGTTGCTGAAAACGCTGCAGCAAAGGTAAATGCAGAGGTAGAGGTTGCTGAGTCTAAGCTTTCGCTTGTGGATGGCGAACCCGTCCTTGGTGAAAACCCTGCGCGGTTGAAGCGATTGAAATCATATGCTGAAAAGGCTAAAGAGCAGGAGGTATCTGTGCGTGATTCCCTAGACGCTAAGGAGGCTCTTCTTGCTAGAGCGGTTGATGAAAATGAGGTATCTATTAATACATTTGATTGTTTCATTACTGTTGTCTCACTGTGCTTTCCTGAAGAGATTTACTTACGCCTTCTATATTTCACTTCAATTTCTCCACCTGTCTTCTGTTTAACAATTTCTTTCAGGCACTTTTTCGCTCCTTGTATAGAAACTTCTCTACTGTGTTGATGGAGCGCCTGCATGCTGGGACCTTGCAGCAGCTTAAGTCTGTTAATGCAGATGAAATGGCTGTTGATAGTGAAGATCCATCTGCTGCCATGGAAGTGGACTCTGAGAATGGGAAACAGAAGAAAAGGTAAGCCTTGGGATCTTTCCCTTGTGCATCCACGTTGTCATACAGTGATGAAAATAAGATCAATTTTCGTGTTATTTCCTGTGGTTCAACTATATTTGACCTAAACTGTTTATTGTCGCCAGTCAACTGAATGGTCGGAGAGCAAGTAGTGTGTATAATGTTGGTGAGAAAGAGCAGTGGTGCCTTTCAACGTTGGGCTATGTGAAAGCCTTCTCCAGGCAATATGCTACTGAGGTAAACTTGCTGCTCAGTTTTGTCTTGTAAATGCATATAATTGTATTTTTCTTACATTTAAATTGTACTCTTATTTTTTTTTCCTCAACTGGCAGATATGGTCTCACATTGAGAAGTTGGATGCTGAAGTATTCACAGAAGATGTCCATCCTCTTTTTCGGAGAGCCGTTTATTCAGGTTTACGCCGACCAATCAATGGCATTTGATATGGTTAACCTCTATTGTAACTCAAAATAGCCGTTAACATTCAGCTTTAGCTCCGCCCCTATTTGATGACATCCAAACAAGGTAGAATTGAGAAGAGATTGAAAGGCAGATTGTGAGACTAGCTATCTTTTTTTCTTTCTAATATTTAGCGGGTATGTTGAACTGCCAAATCTTGTTATTTTCAATGCTTTGCCCCAACCACAAATATATCTGCCTTATAGGTCTGATTTCTTTACAAACAGACGGAGGTTCAATCAGTCCACACAAATCAGCTAACTTCAAAATTGGCAGATGGCTAGAAGACCCTTACTAAAATCTTATGCTTATGCATCACATTTTTGTACCAGCTATTTTATTTGTTCTTTTCTTTTCTCAACTCCAACCCATTTGAATTTGCTTCTCCTTACATTTACATGTTATCAAACAATGTTGGAATTTGTTGTGGGCTAGGTTTTCCATTGACGAGCATGAAATGGGTGCGTCGCTGACTTTGAACCCCGAAAGGAAATGAATAATAGAGCACAAATCCGTATATAAAACCGATTTTGTGTGTTTTTACGGGAGTCACCAGCTAACAAACAGGAAGGACTATTTAGATTAGAGAACGAAAGGAAATGACGATGGTGCCTGTTTGAGACACTATTTCGCAGTAACCTGTGTTTTTTCTTTTCTGAAAGCAAATATATTGATACTATCTCAAGGCTTTAAAGCCAGGAGAAAAAAAAGATGAATGCCTCTCATGCAGATAAGAGTACTGGCTAGACGCACAACCTTAGATAACAGAACCAGAACCAGTAACAGACAGGTCTAAACTCAGACTTAATGACCTAAACGCACCTAAACAATAAGGTAAAATAAATGATGATACAGAAACGAAACGAGGTCTAGTACCTAGATTTTTCTACCATGAAGAACAGTGAAATCCATTTATCTCAGTCCAGAATCAACAACGAAAAAACAAAAAATAAAAAACATATAGTTACCACCAGTACGTCCCGAGCAGTACAATCTCCGCAACACCCTCCAGACTATCGGCTAAACCCTGAAAACTCGTCGGAGCCACCAGGATTCCGACACGCTGGTGGTCAACACCACAAACAGCAGAGTTACCCTGTCTTTCTCCTAGTCTATTCTGCAACGAAGTTATAACATGGCTCAACGCTCGACTTCAGCCAACACCTGAACCGTTGAATCTTCGCCTCTACCGCGAGCGGAGAAGAGGGGAAGAACGACCGAGAGAGGGAGAGTACGAGGAGGCTTCACCTAGGGAGACGAGGCCGACACCGACCACAGACCGTCAGATCTGGAAGTTCCTTGCACGACAAGGACCTCCAACGAAGAAACGACGCCTGACCGTGACCAAACCACGACAACTACTACCTCCGGCCTAGAAGATCAACACCACCACCTAGACCGGTGCCCGAACTCCTCCGAGACCAGATCTACAACGAAACGGGTATTTTGAACGCTTCCCACAATTAATCGGTAACGCCACGTCGGAGAGGACACGAATCGACCACGAAATCACCCGTCAAAACCAGAGCCTGGGTCGGAGAAGCAAGCTGTAGCAAGAGCTAGAGAGTCAAAACGGAACTCGGGGGAAGAAATCTACGAGTTCCGACGACCAATACCAGAAGAGGTCGAGATCTGAAAAAAAATGGGAGGAGAGGATTGTAAAGGAAGGAGGCGAGAGGTGAAAGTAAAGGACATAAAGGGCGGAAGGTGAAAGGTGAGGAGTCGAGGAAGTCCTCTACCGGTAATATTCGGGGCCGGAGCCATGACCATCACCGACGGGGACGAGAGATCGAAGACGACGATTGTGGTTGGGCTAGGGTTTGAAATGAGAACGAGATAGTATAGACGATTTTCTTTTTTATTAACAATTTTGGTTTAGAAAGGAGATTTTTTTTTCATTTAGTTGAAGAAGATGATGAGGTGAAGAGACCGAATTGACCAAATCAACTTTTTATCTTCCTTCGATCATGTCCAACGTCGGATAAATTCGAGAAACTAACAATTTGTTTGGGTGATTCGTTGATGTCGGGGCAAATTGTTCTAGTGAATCCAACTAGACGAAGATCTTATAGGGACAATTCACTCAGCCTTGGGAGAAAACCCAACGACTACTTTTGCCCAATAAATCTAAAACTACCCGCTGTCTATTTCTTAAGTATAAATAAATCTAAAATTTAACTTTTATTTTGAGTATAAATATCCACACATCATCACTCAAAAATCATGTAATTCAATTTTTCATTTCATTCCTCTTTCAGAATTCTCTCGTTTAAAGCACGAAAAAAAATGAAAGATCATTAATTAAAGATTGTCAAAACAGTAAAGAAATTTGACATAATTTATCGGCAATACAACTGAAATCGAACCTCCAAATAAACCGATTAACATATTTTAGATACAACTGATGTCGAATTCATCTGGGAATGTGGAGCATCATTAAAAAATAAACATTGTTAGAGGCAAGTCAAAGACGAAGTAAGTGGCGACTACACACTTTGTAATATCGATTTTGATAAAGTTTTTTAATTTCATGTAATTTGATTTTTTTTTATCTTCAAGCAATATCATTCAAGTTTTTAAAAATTAAAATAATTTTATTTTAGTATTTTAATTTAACGTAACGTCATTTCAGTTGTTTGAATTTATGTGTTAATTTGTAGTTTCCGGGATTTCGGTAGTAGTCCAGTCTGATTATTGTCTGTTAACGTCATTTCCTAGCCTTCACCTCTGTCTCATTTGCACTTCCTATCTACGGACGACCTTTTGTTTCATAAACTACCAAAAACTTATGCATTCACGAGTGCATTTTAGAGGTTGGAGTACTTAAATAAACCTATCCGTTAAGTTAGACGAATTCCGTCATCTTTACTCTGAATCCTACAAATTTTTGAAAAATCACAGTGAAAAAGTGAAACCAAAGATGAAGCACAACTAAGACGTGAAAATGAAGTAAAATTAAGGGCTGAGAAACATATTTATCTCTCTAATAACTAATTTTTTTAGTTTCCCTTTTTATGAGAAATCACTATTAGGCTATCCACAGTGGCATCGAAACGGCGTGTAATGGAGTCGTCGAATCGTACGGCGCGCAAATTCTTGGTGTCGAATCTATGTTGCAGAGTCTATTCCCCGTTGAATCTTCGAAACCACCGAATCGACGTCGAGGAAATCGTAGACTCAGAAGGCCGTCTAATCGACGGATTCGGGCCCAGCAAAATTGGGCACAACGAATCTCCGTCCGACGCGTGGCAGCAATTATGAAGACGGAATTGAATTTTTGGCTTTTAATATCCAATGCCCGAATCGTCTTCCTCACGAATATTCTGCAATTTCAGCACCGTATCGAAGTTTCTCCGACCATGTGCTCCCCCAACCCCCAATTCAGGTATTTTCTACTCCCAGAGTTGTGCCGACGACAGTTATGAAGAGTACCAACGTAGAGGAAGACGAGAGTGGGACTTCGTGCCCGATTCACAGCATTACTGTGACGAGGAGGAGGAGAGGCATTGGGCCCAAGATCCAGAGGCGTACATCCCGTTTCCTTTAGAGCAACGAACATTGTCGGCAACCCCTGTGCTGAACCGCAACCCTGAAACCTTCGGTTCATCATCGCTATTCCTCAGTGGAATGACGTACGACAGCCCAACAAATTGGGAAATGGGAACATGCTCGAGCAATAACGGGCTGCACACAGGCTATATCGGGACGGTAGTCCCTACAGTACAACGTCCTTGGCCAACGTAGCGAGTCCGCGAACCACCACCTCCTCCAGTGGAAACGGAGGCTTACATACCGGCTCCTTCTTGTCAGTACCAGAAATAGACATGAGGGGAGGAGGAGACATTGGTCAAAACATGGATGAACAACTCCGAAAACTTGGTAACTAGGGCTGATCAGTTGGCGTAGTCATTTTGGGACGCCATCCACTGTGAGTTTGTCTAAGCGACGAGCCATACACATGGACATGATCAGACGACGAAGAAATGCAAGCAACATTGGAGCGTATCTAACCGAAATGTTAAAATGTTCCAAGGTTCGATGACCAGGTCACAGAGGATGCAGAGCGAAGCTACGTGGAGAGATACGACCATGTCTTTGCTTGGAAGCATTGGTGGCAGCTCGTGCGAGAGAAGTCATGCTGGCAACATCGTTTCGAGAACGAGTTCTCGACGACAAATGGTGACTTCATCGGGACTGGGGAATGGCTCACACCAAGAACTCCCGGACTGAGCAACCCAATGTCTCAGATGGACATGCTAGCTGTTGCTGCTGAAGATGCCGATGGTCCTCGATCAGGACCATTTCGCGGTTGCTGGCCTATTGGTCGGAATGTCGCGAAGGCTAGTAGGGGAAGGGCAAGGAGACGACCGTTGAGTTAGACCACCCCACATTGGCTCTGGCTTGAAGGCCATCGAGCCTGAGCGGTCGACACAACTACTGGGCCACGAGTCCCTTATGTGGTAGTTCCGCTTACTCTAGGATAAGGATACCTCCAACATGGACCCAGAGGATTTGGCAACCCATCGGCTTTTTCTCCATGGCACTGTCATGAGGATTTCAGGATTGGTTTGAGATGTTGTTCAGTTGTTCCTGTGAATACCACAATGTGCTCTTTGTACCGACCATTTAAATATTAATCTACGTTATTTATGTTTCAAGATGTTAGGAAGATTTATCATTCTATCGCACAACGCTAACAATATTCCACTAGAGCACTACACCAACACGTGTAACATTACATTAGATTTGTACCACTAAATAACGACTAAATTAAGGAAGCGGAAGAAGACTTAACGGAGCGTTCAATAATTTTTTATACTTGTAATTTACATTCAAGTCGAACTAGTCGACCATCTGCATTCAACATAGAAACCTTGAACATTTCAATAAAAACAAACAAAACGATATTTTTTTTTGATCAACGAAAGCATATGATAAATTACCCTCTCTTGAGGAAGAAAAATGTTACAAAAAACAATATGTCTACAGATTGAAGGCGGTTTTCAGAAAACAAAATAAAAACAGTAAACATAGATGGGTACGCAGACCCAGTAGTGAAAGGATACACAACAAACAAAACGATATACATCTTCTATTTATGGGTCAATTAGAGTCTAATTGTCATTGTGAACAAAAAAAAGGATTAGACTATATTATTGAGGCTATTCAGGATCTGTTTAGGATTTATTCATGATCTAATTCATAACTTAATCCAAAAAGTTCGACCGGGAGGTCTTAATCTCATTGGGATTTCATTGAAAATGCTCTGAATAACAAAGAAGTAAAGAACCTGTTTATCATTGGGATTTTTTCGATGATGATTCACGTGAACGATTTCTGCACACTTTTTAACGGCGCAGTAGCTCATATTTATCCCATTTTTCGTTCTCTTTTTATAATAAATTTGTATTGATTTGATGAATTGATATTAATAAAGGGTTCCTTTTTTTACTTTAAACGGAATAGATGGTTGGTTAGCATTCAGAGAATTACGTATCCCAGACTCAGCTAACAACAGCAATGGTGGCAAGCAGAAAACTCTAAATTCATGAATAGGCAAAAGTTGAAGTTGATGAATCAACAACTCTCGCCTCTCTTATTACAGACACAACACAACACAACCCATGAGAAGAGCAGCACATACGGATCAACATTTTTGAAGCAACTTCATTTCTTCTGGGCAACGAATAGGCCCCACCTCTGCTCCCCAGTTGCAGTCCTCACCAGCTTTGCTTTCCATCCACCAACTATGTCATTGTAGTCTTCCTACATTTTTCATTCACAAACAACAACATTAAAACTGCAACATCAACAGATCAACTGTTTTTTTTTCTGTCAATGACATAACAAAATACTCACTTCGGAGAAATCTTGAATGAATGCATCCTTTTCCACCTCAACAGCATTCAGTTCCCTCTGCAGAACTCGTATGAACTGCAACACAACCACACATTTTTCTTGAATGAATGCATCCTTCAACCTCACATTTTTCTTGTATCAACACAAATTTACAAGTATCTATGTAATAACAAACCTGCTCAGTCCGATCCTCAGCAATGACCTCATCAAATCCAGCATTTGTAAGCATCTGACAATTATTTGAAATCAGACACATTAGAAATGCAAATGATTAACAAATCGTATTGTATACGGATTGCAAACATACTTGGCTGTATGACTTTATATCATGAAGATCATAGCCTCTTTGCTTAATATACTCAGAGAACTCTGTGGATGGAGTTCCAGGACTCCGGCAATAATCACTAATCAGAACCTTCCCTCCTGGTTTCAGCCACTTGTAGAAGGATCTGAACAGTGCAGGTTTGTCCTGAAAATATACAAAAAATATACATATTCAGATGCTGCAGAAATAAGTAAGGAGGGTATATGTGTTCATTAGGCAACTTGTCATCACAAGATAAATGACAAACTGAAGAACAAATAGAAAAATACCATGGCAAGATGAAGAATTATATCATGTAAGGCTTCAAGAAAATATTCGTAGGCATATATGATTTGTAACCTGAATGTGTAAAATGGTGTCACGGCTGTAGATCACATCAAATGTGTTATCAGGATATGTTTTCTTGGTGCAGTCAGCAACTTCAAATTCAACTGGACATTTGAGTCCAATGGCACGTTCAAGTGCAAAAGAAATCATATTGATGGAGAGATCGATGCCAACGACCTCAACATCAAAATTTTCTGCCATGTAAAAGTCCCCTCCACCAATGCCACAGCCAACATCTAGAACCTTCTGTCCAGGTTTCAGGTCCAACTTGGCCACAAATTCTTTGGTTGTTTCTGCTCAAAGATAACGATTAACTTGAAACATTAAGAACGGTACTCATATAATTAGGAGAGTGATTGGGGAACTATACACAGAACGTGTTTGACTTTCCACCTTACCCTACTGTCCTCCTATGTGCCCAAACTCAAGTCGTTATAACTAACTAATACAGGGATAATATCATTCCCTCTTCCAAGTGCTACAGCGGATCAGTAATCCGTGCTAAATTAACCAACTAAATGGAGAGTGGATCCTTACTGTTTAGCAACTTGATTAACTCACTAGCTGCTTTTGACAAGGCTCTGGTTCTGCCTTTGGCAAAGGTTCCACTAATTTAAATGAAACAATTTGTTTTTGCCGAGTATGTTTATTACATGACATTATTTTTCTTATTTCTTAACAACAATAATGTTTTTCTTACATACATGTTTCATATGCATATATTTGACAGAATTGCAATGTGGTATACCTAATCCTCCTGTACTCACGTAACCCTGTCCAAAGACACGCTCATAACGCAATATGCCACTACATTTGTACTGAACATTGTCCAAGAACCGCTGGAATCCCTTATCATCTTGTGATTTAACTTTCTGCCATATCCAGCAAATCTGCATGATGAAAACATTCCAGGCTTCTTAGTCATCGGAGGAACATAACTAGATAAACTGAAGTGAAGGCTGCTGTAATTACCTGATTCTGATTCTTTTTGTTTCTCACATAAGCTCCAATGCATTTGCAACCAACAAATGAGAGCTCAAAGGAATCCCCCGAATCGTTCGAAACATGACATTCTTTAAAGATCTGCAATGCAATATGGTGAGAAACAGATTTTAGTGGCACTAATTATTTCTTTTCAGAAGACAGATATATCAAAAGTAGAAATTCTGCCTGGACTCTAATTTGCATATAAAAAATCATATACAGATTGTAATCTTTAAGCAAATGGACCTAAAACCGAACAACTAGGGATAAAATGACATTGAATCAGAAAGGCAATGATCGTATTAGCATTTCACAGCCAAGAGAATTTGTTTGGAACAGTCTCTAGTAAAATTAAATAAGCATGAAAGTTCAAGTCTCCTCCATCAATTTCAATCCCAATTTATAAACCATGGGGTTATGATATACTAACACGCTGACAGTATTCTGTCAACAAAGTTGAGCTCTTAATAACACGCGTAACAGTGAGTAGATCTTAGGCAAACAGCAAACCTTAGTGTAGAATCGGGGTTCCCGGTAGTGGGTTGGGTTGTTTTTACGCTTAGAGTCTCCAGATTGGTGGAAGCAAGACTCCCTGAAAAATATAAACCCCCCTTCCTTGACCCATTTGATCATCTTTTCTGCAAAATTCTCTACCTGAAATGACAAGTCAGAAGCTTATTAGCATGTTTACGACAAAATAATGGGAAAAAACTGAATGAAATTGGACAATGGTTGATGTCTGTAAACAGTCAAGTCCCTTTTAGCACAGTATGCTTGACTAACATACTCCAACAATTTATGTTGGGAGAACTTTACCTCCTTATCCGAGAGATACATAAGTAGCCAATTCGAGAATATCAGGTCAATCGATTCTTCAGGGAAGTCCAGGTCTGGTGATATAACATCAGCACACATAAACTTGACATTCTTGTGATGACCATTAATGCGCTCGTTCTGCATGTATTTAAAATAACAGGTTCCAATGAGTCTCCTTAGTTCCACTTTGTCTATATAATTCAATTAGCTATGTGAGGGTGGTAATTTTACCTTCTTGATCACATTATCAATGAAATCTAAAGCTATAACCTGACCAGCTTTCTGAGCTAGTTCGCCAGTAAACCGACCGATACCTGCTCCAAGTTCCACCACTGTTTTACCTTCATATGGTGGAAGGAGAGAAAGTACCTGTATAAACTCCGATCAATCCACTTGGAAATTGATGATGCCAAGAAGGAAATGAACACTAAGCTAAAACATCAAAAGGAGAAAACTGTATACTAAGGAAAAGAACAAGTCTGGTCATTCATATTTAGACAAAACCAATGAACAAGGCTTCAGCATAGAATTTTTAAAAGATAAGTAGCAAACTTGTTCAAGTGAAAAATGGACGACTATTATCCAATTGGTGAAAAATCAAGAATCCCAAAAGTGAATTATAAGCTTTTCCAACGTAAAAGATCATGTTAGGGGTGTATCATTCTTCTATGCTACCTCTAAAAGGGTTCAAAATGAATCTTAAAAGCAATTAAATTGCAAGCATATACACATATGATCCAAACCCATCAAATTTACACACTCCGTTCCGAAATGACTAGATTCTGATAAAAAAAAAGGTTCCAAAATGACTAGAAGCAAAAAACAATTCCAATTGTTCACATCCACTCAAATCCAGAACATGAAGGTCACAACTACACAATTCCAGCATATAGACCCAATACACACATGACACATTGCACGAAATAATAACACAGCAATATATAATAATGGAGAGAAGGACGAGAGGGTTACTTCAGGACGCTCCTCTTTGTCGAGATCAGCGGCCTTGGAGTCGAGCATCATAGCCTCAACGGTCAAATCCGCAGAGTGCTCGATCCAGTAGCTCTTCTGCACCTCACGCTCTTCACCTGTAATCCATCGAAAATCGATAAATGCAAAGAAAACCCAGGAACAAAAACAAAACAAAAAAATGAAATCGAATAGGATCCGAGACTCACATTGAGCAGCCATGGAGACGCGAAAGGATGGAGGGAGAAACAGAGGAGGTTGAATTGCGGGGTAGAGGAAGGAAATGAGAGGTTATGAACTAACAACCTTCAATGGCAATGCGAGATCTAGAGAAGCTCCTGGACCTGCGGTTGCAAGCTACGCCTTTCTGCTGCATTACCCAAACACTCACTACCACTCACTCGCACACTCCGTCTCTCTGCCTGCTCTGTGATTTGCTCTCTGCCTCGCCTCTCCTTTTATAGACTAAAACTTGATCATGTGAGACTATTCACTTCTTATTTTGTTAATTAATACTATTCTTTTCTTTCAAATTAAATGTCATCTTTACCCTTTCTATACAAATTAAAGACGGGTTTAATTGTAACCCACAACACTGCACTTAACGAGTGTGTATGCGGGGACGATCTTTCAGGTTGGAAAAACTTGATAGTGGTCCAACTCTCGATCAGTGGAGTGAAGGCGCCTTCGAGGATGACGCCTAGAACGAAGAGGGATTCCGCTGCAAACTCCAGGAAGATCAGGCGAAAGCTGAGAAACAATTTTGCCAAGAAAAATGAGTATCAGTCAAGGCTTCAGGGACGATTGCTGGAAGGAATCCCCGAGACAAGGTAGTCCTTCCTTCACTACTGCAAAACACTGGTTTGATTTTCAACCAGACTATATGGGCCATCTTCAGAGGAATGAGCGGCGATTTGGTCACACCTTGAGCAGTGTTTTGCAGTACTTTTTTCATTTCAGTCATTTACTTTTATCACGACCGTCTTCGACGTTCTACTATTGCTGAGTTATTGTTAGACCTGGTGTAGGATCAAACATATGATAACTCCTTTTTGTAGTGATAAAAGTGATTCGTTGTTCTAAAAAAAGATCGGTTTAATTGTTGTTGTACTTACCTTTTTTTATCACAGGGAGACATGAGTTAAAGATGTCGAAATAATTTCACAATATTTCTTATTTAACTGGTTTTTAATTTTTCTCGATGATCACATTTAATTTTTGAAGTTATTCACTTTACTTTGTTTTGTTAAAAATAAGAAGAAAAAGAACGGAGAGAACTCGAGTAAAATTTGCTATCAGTATCATATTTTATAAATTATGAATATTAATGAAAAATATAGTTATTATTTATTTATAAATATAGTAAAGTGAATTTTTAAAAATCATCAAGTAAAAAGATAACAAGATGAGTACATTTTCACAGAGATTATATTTTTTTATTAATAGACTAAAGTTAACACTTATTTCTAAGAAAGACGTTTGTTTGTTCAAGTGATCAACTAGTATTTTGATTCGGGAAGGGTTTACATAACAACATTACATTATAAAACCTTGCCGATCAAAAAAAAAAATATGACTATGATTCAAATCCACTTTACTTTACAATCATGGAACTTGTTTTATAATATTCAATTTTAAAATACCACATTAACCACAATCATCTTAAAACAAATAAAATAGTTTAAAGTGGCATAATGAGTTACATCTAAATGTTAAAGCTCATATTTGATATTTGTAAATGAGGTACAATCATTGTGTGGTAGCTAGTAAGTTTTCAAGCAAAAACAAAAGAAACTAAATACAAATTAGATATGAGGGAAGATGTTATTAACCCTTGAAAAATACCAAAAGCCATTAATTGGGTACTATCTCTACTCTCTACTTATTCTATAACCGACCAAACGATTATTGAATCTGTTGAGTCACCTCTCTGCATGAATAGGAAACTATCAGAGCCAGAGAGGGAAATGATAAACAGAAGGTCTAAGAAGTTGAATTTTTAACCCATGAACTGAGCCAAGGAAACCTCACTCCCCTCAGATTTTGATTTTATTAAAATGATTATTTAATATTTAAAATTATATAATTTTTCTAATTTTAGTTAATGTAGAACATTTGTTTTTTTTTTATGAGCGAAAGCAAATTAAATATATCTTCTGAGTTAAAAGATACAAGATAAAAGATCTCAATCTAGCTACAGAAAAAAATGTCACAAAAAAGGAACAACAGCAGAAAAAAGAAGCGATAAATGGGTATGCAGACTCTGAAGCTATGAATGGGTACGCAGACCATGAAGTAATGAATGAGTACGTTGACCCTGAAGCTATGAATGGGTACGCAGACCCAGAAGCCCCACACCGGGGGAGATCAACAACCACAATGAATGAGTACGCAGACCCTGAAGCTATGAATGGGTATGCAGAGTCTGACGCTATGAGTGGGTACGCAGGCCCTGAAGCAATGAGCGTGTACGCAGACCCAGAAGCTCAAACAAAGTGCAATGAACAAAGAGAAAGGTCTAAATACCCAAAATTTTCAACCTTTAAGATTAGAACAGTGAACTAGGTCTTAAACCCTGATTTTGCTAACATGAAGCACACAAGAAGAAAAGGTTAAAACCCAGATTTTCCAAACATTAAGCATGAACAAAACTGATAAAAACCAAAATGACTGCCAACGAAAGTAGAACACCCTGTCTCATCAGGACCATCAAACAGTCACACAGACTGCAGACAGTCACTAACAAGTCGGTGGCCAACACCACAAACGATGGAGACAGATTTAAGGAAAATACCCTCCAGAACCCACTAAACTAAGATCGAAACTGAGGGAGATATGCTTAACGACACAAATGCCAAACTACTCGACGGGGGCCAACACCCAAAACCGTCGAGTCCTACCCAAAAAAGTGGGAGGAGGCAGCAGAATATACCCGACATAAAACATTAAAGGTATAATGAGGGGAACACTAAACTAAAGCATGCGAAAAATGATACCAGTAAGCCTCGTCGAGCCACCAGGTCCACGACGATCAATACCCGAGAGGATGATGAAGCGCGTCCCACGACTAGACCTGAAAAGAAACGACGAGAAACAGAGCAAACCATCAAAAGTGTCTACACCAGAACCATAACAATCCACACCAAAATGAGGTAAAGAAAGCGTCCCACGACTAGCTCTGAAAAAGACACTTCCGAAGTTACACTCGAACCTCCATCACACCCCCTCAAGGAAAACAGTGGAGTTGGGTAATCCGACGGCCAACACCAAAGCCGGTCCAACATCCTTGTAACTGCAGCATCCGTCGAGCAGCTCCAACAAGGCGAGAGGAAGAGGAAGCTGGTCACAAAGGCCGGAGCAGGGGAAAAAGCAGTAACCTGACCCACACTGACTAGGCCCAAAAACCTGAACAGGGTCAGAATCTAACCCGGCCAGGTCCACAACCTGATCTGGGGCAAAGCTGACCCGGCCCGGCCCATGACATTGTCCGGCCCAAAACCAAAACCAACCCTACCCGATTCACCTGAGTAGTTGAAGAACCCGACCCGTGAAGTTCTGCCGCGTCCTTTCCATTTGAAGCCTGTGAGATCGAAATGAGAGACTGCCTATAAGAACCGCCCCCGGTCGAATCGGGAAACTTTGGGAAAAGTTGACTTTTCGCCGGAAAAGTCAACCGATGTCTCCGGGAGTCAATCGGGACCTTTCCCGGGACCCAAAAGCTTAGCCTTCATTACGATTAGCTTAGTTGAGTCGTTTCCTTTCAAATGACTACTTTTGCGAAAAAGTCAAACCCGGGTCAAACTAGGTCGAATTAAGGGTCTTAACGAATTAATTTAATTTGAGCTGAGATATTTTGGGTAGAGGTGGACCCCACATGGACACATGTCCACGTGTCTTGAAGGAGAAGAAAAGAGGGGAAAAGACCCTTTGGTCCCCACTTGTGGACAAAAGAGAGAGAGGGGTTAAAGGACGAAATGGACATTTCTACATTTAGGATAAGGACCACTTTTGGGCAAATTTCAGCTCATTTGTTGAATGTTGGCCGAACCTAGCTAGTAGAAGGAGAGAGAGAAAACTTCATTGAAGCCTCCATAGCTTGAAGAAGAAGAAAGGAGAAGAAGAGAAGAAAAATGTCTTCTTTCACTTGTTTTCTACCCCAAAACCTTCATTTTCTTCCATTTTCTTCATCATCTACCCATTCTCTAAGGTATTCAAGCACTTAACTTCCCGTTTGTTAAATTTCTAGTTGTGGGTTTGGTAGAAATTGCATGAACAAGACTTGGATTTTATGGGTTTGGGGTTTTATTGGTTAAATAGAGGATTTGTGGAGAGAAAGTGGAAGAGTTGTTGGAAATCAATTGGGTTTGTGGTTAATTGCTTGAAACCCACTTTGGGTTTGAAGTTTTTGGAGTTGTTGAGGTTAATTTTGAGGTTTTAGAACTTAACAATGGAGTTTGGAGAATCTAGAGCTTGTTAGGGACTTTTTGGAGAAAAAGGGGTATTTTTCCGGCGACCGGAGGTTCGCCGGAGCTCTGGCCGGTCACCGGGGGAGGGAATGACCGGCCATGGTGGGAGGTAGGCACGGAGCTGTGACTGGCCACTCGGTGGCGGTCCGGTCCGGCCACCCACGGCCCACGTGTGGCCGTGGGGCCCACTCGGCCGGGAAACAGGTGTGTCATGTTCGGGTGGTCTTGGGTGAACCCCGGATCGATAATTCATGCCCAGAGCGAATTATGGAAGTCATTCGTGAAATTTCGGGAAACACGATTAGAAACTTTAATTGTGATTAGAACACTCGGACATCGAAATTTGATTCCATCAAGTGCGAGGGAACAAGTAATTTTAATTAGGAATGATAGAAATGAAAAGGGAAATTTTCGGAGTCCCGAGGGACGTTTTCCCGATACCGGGCAAAATGGACCATTACGGGCCCATTTCGACAAGTTGAGTAATTGGGAGTTAGTTCGGGTATTTTCACTTTAAACCACACTTGAATTGGTATTAATTCTCGTATTACTTTGTGATCTTAGACGTTGGTCCCGAGCACGGCGGAGGAGGCTACTAGGCGACTCGTTGATTTCTTGCGTTTGGATAGCGGTTGAGGTAGGGAAAAGTAGCGAATACCGGTTTAAATGCGAAAAGTTACTAGAATTGCATATAGAATTTAAGTAACCGAAATGTTATAGAATCACATGTAGGATGTGAATAACTAGGGTAGTCATTTATAAGATAGAACCACTTGCGGGCCAGGTCGTGCCCGTAGGTGTGGGAATTGATGTGCGGTAGAAGTGCATGTGGGTCCCTGGTTGGGCCCGTAGGATTGTGTGATGATTGCTCTTGGTTGTGATTAGTCGATTTGGTATGATTAATCTGTGGTATGTTCCGTTGTGAATTAATGATCATGGTATGATATGCTCGATATGATATGTTGGTATGATATGTCTGGTATGATATGTTCGGTATGACGTGAACTACTGCCTTGTGAGGTGAATGATAGACAGATGTGGTGTGTTCAGTAAGATATGTTGTGGTGAATATTGGTGTGCATTCTTGCTTGTGATGTGTTTGGGACCCTGTATGTGTGTACCCCGTTGGGATGTCTAGGCTGAGGATGGTGTGCCGGTCCGATATCGTGGCCGATGTTGTGTTTTCCGGCATGATATGTTCCGAGGCTGTGTGTTCTGGTACGATACCTATATCGAAGGAGGATTCCGATATAGGATATCTAGACCGAGGCTTCAGGTATGATATCTATACCGAAGAAGGATTCTGGTATAGGATATCTAGGCCGAGGGTGGTGTGGCGGGACGATATCTAGGCTGATGTTGTATGCCGGGTAGATATGTTCCGAGGCTAGGTGTTCCGGTATGATATCCCGACCAATACTATGTGTTCTGATATACGTATATCCTGACCGATACTGTGTGTTCCGGTATGATACCTATATCGAAGGTGGATTCCGATATAGGATATCTAGACCGAGGCTGGGTGTTCCGGTACGATACCTATAACGAAGGAGGATTCCGGTATAGGATATCTAGACCGATGGTGTGTGTCCCGGTGTGTATTGGTAATGATTTATTGTGTGTATTTGCTCGATGACTCTCTGAGATATGGTTCAACTGTGAACTTTGAGAAATTATTAATTGTTGAGCAGGGTTGATTTCACACGTTAAGTGTGGTGTTTGGGTAAGTGATGCGATCACACGAGGTATGGTTATGTGAGTTTGATTATGATTGTGGTTGTGAGTATTGTTCGATTCATTAGTTATTGTGCTTACTAGTATGCCCTATTTGGACGGCTACTCGTGGTGGTGAGCGGATAGCTCATCTCCTTTACTAATTTTTCCTACTGAGCGAAAGCTCACCCCCTTCATTATCGTTTTTACAGGTTTTGACCGTGAGTTGGTTTAGAGGACGTCTCAGAGCTGGGGAGCTTAGCGAGAGTCCTAGCTAGTGTTGGATGGTCTAGAGACGTACTTTCTTTTTCGTACTAAACTTCTTTTATTTGGATTTGAGCATTTGACTCTTGGTACTAGAATTACCGGTTTTGGATTATTTATTGGAGGGTTATTTCGTTTAATTTTACTGTATTTATTATCACTTTTAGTTCACGTCTCGAGTCCGGTCAAAACCGGATTTGGGGCGTGACACTGCCACGCCGGAGCAGCAGCTTCAGAGAGCAGGAAGAGGACGAGAAAGCAAAACCGAGCAGTAGGTGACAGGCCGAGCTCCGATCACACAGCAAACTCCGGGAAGCAAGATTGGGCACCGGAACTAAAGAAAACCCCGCCAAAACTCCGAGCAGCAAACGAGACCGGATCTGCGAAGCTTCAGACTCTAGGCAGGCCATCTCCAGCTCGTCCGGCGAGAGAACTCCGCGGCGAGCCAAGAAGAACGGTGAGTAGGCAAGAGCTTCAGATATGAAGCTTGACAACGCGAGGGAGAGATGAAAAAGGAGAAAGGGAGAGGGAGGGAGAAGCAGGGGTGGGGAAGAACTCCACCGACGACAACCATGGCCGGAGCGGCCGACCATCGTCGGTGGAGGACAGATAGGGGCGGCGGAAGTTTGGCTTTAGGCTAGGTTTTTTTTTGTTTCTTTAGAGAGAGTTTCCAACCGATGTAGAACATTTGTTTGTTTAAGTTACTAATAGCTAGGGTGATATAACAAATCTACGTGAGTTTGTTAGTTCGCCAAATTTGATTTCACAATTAGACACCGCTGATTAACAAGTTGGGTTTAAGCCGAGTTCAAACCGAATCATTTAAACATCGCGAATCATTTTTTTAACGAAAGGTGAAAATTTCATTAAACCTTAATAACCTTACATCGATGTGCGTCAGGGAACAAGTTCCCTGGCCACTTAAGAAGGACAGTACGGAACCGAAGTTCACCAATCCTTTTTCTACTATAACCGCCACTGACGGTGTTTGGATGTCATAAGGGCAAAAAAAACGAGTGCGAAGATGGTACTGGAGGTCCTGCTCCGAAAAACTATCGCAGTAGTAATGACCAAAGATTTCTCCAGCAGTGGAGGGAGGATATACACGAATCAACCGTCACCGACGGTGTTTGGATGTCATAAGGGCCAACAAAAACACGAGTGCGAAGATGGTACTGGAGGCCCTGCTCCGAAAAAAAATCGCAGCAGTAATGGCCAATGATTCTCCAGTAGTGGTGGGAGGATATACGCGAATCAGGGTTCCCTCCCCGGAAAAGTCTCTGGCTCTATGCGCGCTAGTCTTTGACCCTGCAAAGACAAAATTAGTGAAAATAACAAAGACTCATTCGATTAGCTTGGTCCAGAATCGAGAGAAGGGTCGAGGATGGTTCGACGATGGAGGCCAGGGAGATGGATGCGCCGGTGGCGGCCTCAGAGACGACGAGGGTTGCTCAGGAGCGAGGATCCGAGACAGATTGATCCAGTGTCAGATCAATTTGCAATAGGGACAGAAAATAGGGGGGGAATCTGTATCCTGTTCGCATGCATTGGTGGAGGCCAAGTAGGTGGGGATATCCGAGGAATTGCTGATGAAAAAGGCCGAGATAGGAGGCCTCTTAGAGAGTGAAACTCCTCTAACACAGGCCGACCACCAGCAAACAAAACAAAGGAAGAGGGAGAACACCATGACGACAGAAAAGAGAGACCGAACCTATGTTGAGAGAGATGAAAACTGCGTCGGAGTGAGACGGCGGGGAGGGCAAGGTGTGTTTCACCTGAGCATGTCAGTTTTAATTTTCATCCATGGTGTGTTTCATATGAGCATGTCAGTGTCACTCACTAGTCACTAGTCACTAGTCACTGGTATCAATAATTGATTGATAAAATAAAACTCATTATCATTTTCTACGGAAAGAAATGCTATAATTGGAACAGCCATAAATCGAGTGTGGCGACCTTTGGTATCTGAGAAGCAGCGAAGGGAAGAAGAGTGGAGGGAATCTGTGGAATGAGTATCAATGGGGCCTATCCACGTCAGCTCCGGGCCCATCTCTCCCGTCCACTTGTCCCTATTCACCCATTTTATGTGGTCATGATCATGATTCACCACCTACATCTGAATCTTTCCTGGACCACTTGGTACCCCCACAGGAATCAATTCATTCACCAATCACTCATTAGCCATTTGTAAATTTTAAATACATATTTTTAAATTAATGTCAAAATTTAATTTCAGGTTATTAATACCAAGAAAAACAAAGTGCCTCTCTTTGAAGGTCTCAGGGAAACGTTGTTTTCGAACTTTCTGTAGCCTTTAGTTATCATTTTTCTAACTGAGGTCGATCTTTCGTGACAAATCTTATAACAGAGGTGATATTTTGTTACAAAAATAACATAAATGTGGTAAGTTATTACAAAAAGTAGCATAAATATGATATTTTTTTTACAAGGAAAATTATTTTTTTCACACCTATTTTACATGTGATTGGTACTTTTTGAAAACGGTCACCGCCTTTGTGATAAGATTTGTCATGAAAGGTCGACCTCAGTTACGAATTACAAATGACCTTTCTGGCTGAACTAGGAATCGACGTTATCCCAAGGCCCTATCTATTCATGCTGTTAGTACCGCTAATCCTTTGTCCAGTTATTCTCTATTGCTACCCCCATTCCGAAACTCCATCATCTCTTCCATCTATCATATCGAGCTCGTCGGTCACCTTTAGCTTCACAAATGACTCTCTCACACATTCATCGTCCCTACCTACGTCGTCTCGGATCCCTTCCCCGACTCAGCCTTAACCGTCTATGTCCGTCACTGATGTATCCACCGCATTGACCTCCACTGATGCTTCATCTTCGATCTTTCTCCCGCCTTAACAGTTGCATCTCAGAGCATGAAGCGCGGCTCCGGAGGTCGTGGATGTTAAAATCTCTTAAATTAGTATGTTGATGTGATAAGATCACGCGGTGGGAAAACGCCAATTATCGACTCGTTTAGCTGTCAGATTTTGTTATATGTCTAGATTATGTTTTTTTATCTTATTTTTACCTAATACGTCCGATAAATTGAATATGAGTCCATTTTTTTTAATTCAACTATAATAAATATAATACACATAAACATAATAATAGAAACATAGTTATATTGAAACATAGTTATAATACAAACTAAATAAACATAATAAACCATAAAATAAACATAATAAAACATAAAATGGAAAAACCAGCCATTACTCGTCTTCATCAATTTAACGACGCCACTTCGGTGCGTGTCGGAGGACGTCTCACTAGTACTTTTTGGTGAACTTCTCACATAAGACGAGTTCATAGTCGTCATGGGCAGAAGAGATGAGACGTTCCTCCGGATGCCCAAACCGATTAGTGGTTGAGTGCTCTCGATAATACGTGTCGAACTTAGCACACTTCTTACCGTTCTTCCCAAAATGATCCTTAATTTTCATTTGGGTTCTTCGAAGGGACTTTGACGGCGCGATAACAACAAACTAGAAGTAAACATTGGCTTAATAGTCAGTCCCGAGTTTCATATGCTTAATCCATGTGTAGATCAATCGATATTCTTTTTCGTCATTCCATCTGATCCTTGGAGAAGCCATGCTTGTTTATGGTGATATGGCGACTAATGTGGACATAAAATGCATTATTTCTAGATATTTTTACCCCAACATATCTTAGCTTTTCAGTCTCGGTTCGATTGTTTTTTTATACACTTTTCTCCCCATATATGATAGTGCTCGCTCTTCAGGTGTAGTCGAGAATTCCGAGCAAAAAGGATCCAAGTTTGGGGGAAAACACGAAGTAGCCATCATGTGGAGGACTCACAGGAAGTTTGGCCTCCAACCCGCGACGAACTCGCCGACGGTCTGGCCTCTAACCCGTGGCGGACTCGTCGGCGGTCCGGCCTCTAAGCCGCAGTTGGCTCGCAGGCGGTGCGCGAGCGAGCGCCTCGATGTATCCCAATATCGTTTGAGACATGGAACGTGTCCTAGTCCGTTGCAAACCCGGGTCCAATCCACCATATAGTCCGTGACGCGCGACTGGACTGATTTTATAGCTTGTTTTTGGGCATTTAAATAGAAAAGTAAGGTCATTATTTTGCATATACGTGCTTTGAGAGAAAATCAGATTGGGTGAGAGAATAATTTGTATTTGGGAAAGGCTAAGAGAGTAAGAGAGTGAAGATATTAGAGATTAGAAGATTAAAGCTTGAAGAATATCCACAAATTCTTAATTTTGGGTATTTGTAAGTCTGCAATTTCCCAATACGATGAATATTTTTTTTATTGTTTATCCATGTATTATTCTTCCTTCTTCATGAACAACTGAACCCCCATAATCTAGGGTTACAAGGGAGTAGAGATTTGATTTTCATTGTGTTGAATGCCATGAATATTGTGATGTTTGATTCTAGTTTAGGGTTTATCATTTGATATGTACTTCATGCTTTATCTCCCTTACAGGCTTGATAGATGATAAGAATTGGAATTCAACACTCGTGAGATGAGGATTGCAATTGGTCTAAAATCATATATAAAATGGGTATAAATATAGACTATGGATAGCTAGATTAACACAATCGCAATAGGTATAGATTTCGCATCGAAAGCTAGAAACTGTCGGAGAACATAGTACTTTGGGTCTTCCTACATCTAGATTCGGGAGAACTAGGTGGTTAGATTCTATTAGGGTCCGAAATATTCGGAAAAAGTTAAGACTAGTTTAGAGATAGTTCGTTGCCCCTAAAAATAGACAAATTCACATTATTTATCAGTGTAAATGCATTGGAATGATCTCTATGAACTCATATCTTATATTACATTTTTCTTTTATTCAAACACTTTTCTGATTCGTCTGAATACTTGCTTACAGTTCAGTTATTGTTTATTTTGTATGATATTAAAGACCAAAACCATTTATTAACGAAATTGCTTAATAACGACTTCAGATAGTTGCTTTTGTCTTGTGCTCCTTTGGGTTCGATACTTTGAAACTAAAAATCCTGATTCACTACTTGATGATCGTTACGTTTGTCGTGCCCTTTTCTGTGCTAAAACCGCATGACGTCAACGACGAAACGACAACTATGCGTACAAGAAAGACCAAGGGAAAAGAAGGATTCGAATGCATTTGTACGTGAAGCACTGAGGGATTTATATGAACAAGAAAATTAATTAGTAACCTAAATGCAGTCAATTTGAAATCAAAGTAATTAATTTAGTTGGTTAATATACAATTAATTTGGTACGTCGGTTATCGCTTCGTTGCCACGTGGTCAAAAGTAGCAGATTCTTTGCCATAAAGCGTCATTGAGTGCGTTGCGATGTGAAGTGACACTCCGCACCACGATGTCAACATTTCTTAGCTGCTGATGTTTATGACTCGCTCTAAAACAAACGCTAAACGAGTAGTTTAAATTGACGACTATTCATACAACGACAACGATAAGTGACGTTGATAACGTGTGATTGTCGAGTTCAGCATTCAGCGACTGCTCACTATACATGCTCTGATGAGGTCTTCTATAAGTCATGTCAGATTACATTTCATCCACAACACATCAATCGAACAAAAGAGAGGTGTGGCTAATGTTTCCAACAAATAAATGGCATTTAGAGAAATCAGAAGCGTCCGAATTTTTAAACGAAATCGTCCGTCCTAAACATCCCTTACCACTATGGATTCTATTACTGCTCTTCCTACGTGTTTCAATTGATGCAATGAATATTCAATTTGATAAATAAACTTGGTAAAATTTCCCCACCACCAGCCGAAAGAATATTCACAAATAGGCTAAGTGGTGTGATTGTGTGAGGTGATAATGGAGTTGGGTCTGGCATTATAATTACCATCTTTGATACCTCCACCATGTAGCGACATACAGTGGTGCGTGGTAGTCCACACCATTATTGTTATGGACCCCATAACTTCACAATATCTAAATGGTCTACAACTTATCAAATATAATTAATTTATTTAATGGCCTAAAAATATACTAAGTTGTACCTCCTAGACCTAGTCCTACTTACAAATCGCTGCTAATTTAGTCATTCAACTTGAAAAAAATCGTCAAATTCAAGTTTTTTTTAACGGTAAATTACAATTTTATAACTGTTTAAAAGCAACTACATCGAAATGACTCGAGGAACATGCTCCTCAACCATAAAAGACCAGTATGAACGTACACTCAATAAAAGTGTGATAATTTACTCCTAAATAATTTTTTTCAGACAGCGTAAACTTGTATGAATTGATAGAGAGGAACCTTATGTGGTGGCGTCGCAGCGGCTTTAGGGTGGCGGGGGAGAGCCTCGGGATCTCCCGACTACGACGAAGACTGCCAGGTTTTTCACTGTGTCTCTTCCCCCTTATGTTTTCATATGAGATTGTAGTCTCTACGGTTGGTGGTGACGAGAGTTTCTCGTGTTTGGGGTTTGGTCCAATGGTGACAACACCTTTAGCCACACTCTGGTCGAGCGGCTGCTCCTAGGTGGTAGTGCTGTGTGGTGGTGCGTACAATCAGAATGGGAGGAGGTTATTTTCTTCGCCGAATCCGATTGATTTTGAGCCACTTTGGGGTTAGGTGGGAGTCGGGTCTTTTTACAGGTTACGTTGTGGACGAACAAAGGGGATCTCATGTTACATTGACCGGACCTTCCTCTTCTTCCGTTACTAAAGCATCGGCTCACAACCTGGAGAGAAGACTTGCGACGTGATTTTGGATTGGGGGATGGAGCCGAAAATAGTTTAGTGCGGGTGAGCGGCGGTCGGATTACTGAGAGGCCAAGGCGGAAAGGGGTACTTAGAAACAACTTTGGTTTGCAAGTAGTGAAAGACTACACAAGGAGTGTTCTTTAACAATGAGATTGCTCTCATGGAACTTTCGAGGGCTAGGTAAACTAGCTTCGGTGGAATACCTGAAGGGGGTCATAAGACGTCGGAAGGCCCATGTGATTTTTCTCTGTGAAACATTAGCTAAGGTAGGTCATGTGGAGACACTAAAACTGCAATTGGAGCTAACGGGAGGATGCGAAGTGCCGACGAATGGTCATCAGGGGGAATGATTTTATTATGGACGGAGGATGTACAAGTCTTGCTCAACCCTTCGGGCCCTAGGTTTATCGATGTCAGTATTACAGGTGCAGGCAAGGAGGAATTATGTTTCATTAGTATTTATGGGGTAGCCAAGCGTGAACTCGGGTGGCAAACTTGGGACCTACTTCGGTCTCTGGGGGCTTGAACCCCTGTAGTAGAAAAGTGGCTATTAATAGGGGACTTCATTGGCATCCTCGATCAGCGGGAGAAGAGCGGGGGCGGGGGCTGGGGGGGGGGGGGGGGTCTCCAATACCCTGAAAACCTCATTACCTCGTTTCGGGAAATTCTGCAGGAGCTGAATCTCTTTGACGTACCATTTCAAGGGAACGAGTTTACTTGGCATAGTGGAAACGACCAAGAAACTAGGATGACAGTGCAATTAGACAGAGCGATTATCTCGCCAGGTCTCCAAGTAATGTTGCCCCTAGCACACTTAGACAACGTTAAAATATCCACGTTGGACCACCTCCCCATAATTTTCGATTCGGAACGTAGAATTGAGTCTATCAGCTCACGTCATTTCCGATTCAAAAATATATGGGCGGAAGATCTGGAATGTGGTCAAATTATTTAGACGTGGTGGGGTGACCCAGACGATCGGTCTATCCTAGCTAAGACACATGAAACAGGAGAAGCATTGGAGAAATGGGGTAAGGAAGTTTACAACGCTCTATTCAGGAAGATAACACGTTATGAAAGGGACATTCTATGGTTGAATGAAAAGGGTGACCGCACCAGTATTCGAAAACGAAGGGCTCTACAACTGTTGTATGAGGCAGCGCTAGACATGAAAGGGGAGTTCTGGAGACAGAGAGCGAAACAACACTGGTTAACAGATGGTGACCGAAACACAAAGTTCTATTTAACCTCAGCTTCCTAAAGGAAAAATAGTAACAATGTGACGGAGCTAAACGATGTTGAGGGAACGGTGCTAACCTAGGGAAAAGGGCTGGGAGACCACATCCTCTCGTTCTACAAAGCACTCTCAACGAGGTCGGAGCGCTCAAATGCTTCCTGGCTTCCTTATTTTCTACAGCAAGTCTTTGTGGTATAGAATACATCCTTGATAGCGATGGTAACTTCAGAGGAGGTATGGGATGCCACATTTTCCATAGGTACCAATAAATCCTCAGGCCCAGATGGCCTTAACCCGTTCTTTTACCATAAATATTGGGCTACTGGAAGGGAAGATGTCACTTCCTGTGTGCGTAGGATATTCGAAGGGGGAGAGATTCCACCCTCTCTCAACAAAACTACGTTGGTCCTAATTCCGAAGGTGGAGGCCCAACGTCTCTTGAGGATCTTCGTCCCATTGCTCTATGCAATCTTTTATTCAAAATCGTGTCGAAAGTTGTAGCAAATAGACTCAAGGGTGTCATGGAAGGAATCATCTCTCTTTCATAGGGTGCTTTGTCCCGGGACGATCGATTCAAGACAACATAATTCTCTCTTTCAAAACTCTCTACTTCATGAAGAACAAGAAAAAAAGGGCGTGAGGGGTGGGTTGCTCTAAAGCTAGACATGAGAAAGCCTATGATAGAGTAGAGTGAGGTTTCTTATGGGACATCATGCTAGCGTTCGGCTTCGGGGAGGAGTGGATATCGCTATTAAAAAGATGTACCTACATGGTCATGTACAATATTGTGGTAGGAGGTCGTTAAGCCGAGTTTTTACAACCTGAAAGGGGCATTCGCCAAGGGGACCCTTTATCCCCGTATTTGTTCCTATTTTGTATGGAAGGCTTTGCCCGACTTTTACAGACAGCAGAAAGTCGGGGCTACAGTCATGGGGTAAGAATAACACCTTTAGCTTCATCGCTTACTCACCTCTTCTTTGTAGGCGATTGTTATATGTGTATTGCAAGGCTTCCCACATAGAAATGGGAAGAGTCCGAAACTATCTCAAGATGTTTAAGGAAGGCTTTGGACAAGTTGTGAACCTTCAGAAATCGTCCATCTTCTTCAGCACAAACACGCATGTGGATGCTCATCGGGAGGGGGTCCGTCTACTAGGATTCTATAACTCCAACACCCTTCCCCCTACCGTGGAATCCCAAACATGATGGGCCGCAGTAGGAAGCAAGGACTACAATATATCCTGGATTAGGTACTGAGGAGGATACATAGATGGGACGGCAAGCTCCTCAATGGAGCAGGAAAGGAAGTATTGGTTAAATCGGTCCTCCAATCCATCCCAACGTATGTAATGAGTGTCATGAGCCTTCCGCAAGGTATTTTGGAGAAGATGAATGTGGCTCTGGCGCGCTTCTGGTGGAAATCTTTGGAAGGCAGTGTGAAGCCGATAATCTAGCATTCTTGGTCGACTATGTCTCGACCGAAAGAAGTGGGAGGACTTGGATTCAGTAATCTCCAGGATTTTAACACCTCCCTTTGGCCAAGTAATTATGGAAGATTGTGACGGATGAATAAGTCTAGTAGCGCGAGATCTAAAGGCACGATACTTCCCTGATTCCTCTAAGTTGGAGGCAAAAAGACGATTACAACAGAGCTTTGTGTGCAATAGTCTACTCTCGGCCCAAGACCTAGTTTAACAGGGCAACGAGATCGGTATGCCCGAGTACGTCAACCTCATTCCTCCGATACCCTTGGCTTATAGGGACGGAGCCTTGGATAACAATAGTTAATTCGGAACTAGAGCATCTGAATGTATCAAGGCTCATGACGCAAGGCACGAGACAGTGGAACGAAGGGATAGTTCGAAAAATCTTCAATGATACGGACAAGTTAGCCATCCTTGCAGTGCCTACAAGTATCTTGGCAGTATCAGACTCATGGTATTGGGCTGGGGAACACCTTGGTCAGTTTCAGTCAAATCAGCCTATGGGATGATTAATCATGCTCAAGCTACCACCAACACTCACTCAGACATCTGGACTTCAATATGGTCTTTGGAATTCCTTCCAAAGGTGCGCACTTTCCTTTGGCGTACATGTGCGGGATGTCTTCAAGTAGCGACCAGGCTTCAGTCGCGCAGGGTGGCAATGAAACCAATATGTCCTGTCTGTCAGGTGGAGGAGGAATCAAAATTTCATCTCTTGGTCACATGCCCAGTAGCGGCATAATGTTGGCAACGAAGCGGATTAAGGCTCCCACATACAACCGGAGACATCACATAATGGTTGCGAGCCATTCTACTTCTTAACCCCTCGTCAAGTGGAGGGGTGGTGGGTCGCCTCCTATGAGAAATTTGGAAAGCCTGGAAGAAGAAGGTATGAGAGAATATTTCCCTTACGGCAGCAACCATCCAACATACGACTGCTTTGCTGAATGCAGGATGGGTGGAGGCTAAAAAAAAGGAAGGGGGGGGGGTGGTAGCATCATCCCCAACCGGACAATTAGCGGAGCAGAATCGGCATGAACCTACCCGCCTCAAGGAACATGATTCATTAGCAACGATGGAGCTTTGTTCGCGTCAATAGGTCAAATGGGAACAAGATGGGTGTGTAGGGACGACACAAGCCTACTCACTCGGGCCCAATCTACCTCGTTCCGTGGACCCCAAAAGATAGAGTCTTACGCAATTAGAGACGCATTGCAATGGTTACTGCATGAGCCACGTCAACGGGTCAGCATAAGAAGTGATTGCAAGATCATAGTGGATATGATCAATACAAGGAGAAAATCCTCTTCTTTTCTAGGGATAGTCGTCAGCGACTGTATTTCCCTTTTATCTAAACTCGAGTACGTGAAACTCGATTTTGTTAAGCGGACATCGAACAGAGCATCTCACTGGCTTGCAAGGACGGCCTGTTCCTCCCCTGTCTGGGAATGACAAAGAGGGTATATCCTGAAACCATTTCATCGTATTCTTATTACTGATATTTAAATAATATACCTCGTTTTGATAAAAAAAATTGAGATAACTATCCTGTATTTTTTTAAGGGTAATTTTCACCTCAATACCCTAACTATTATTTTTTTTCACCTCAATACCCTAACTATTTTTAGAGGCACCTCAATACCCTAGAATGCATTTTTTTTTCACTTTCATACCCTAACTTTTTTTTGTGGCGCCTCACTACCCTAGAATGTTTTTTTTCCACTTTCATACCCTGGAATGCATTTTTTGTGGCACCTCACTACCCTAAAATGTATTTTTGTGACATTAAAAACTGATTTTTTTTATAAATAAATTTTGTAACCAATGGCTTGCTTTTGAAAATTTGAATGTTAATGAGGGGTATTTTGGACCTTTTAAGTGTTTGGATGGAAAAACGGATGGAAAATAGACTGAAACTAACGACAGGTACTAAAGTGACACAAAATGGTATTCTAGGGTATTGAGGTGCCACAAATGAAAGTTAGGGTATTGAGATGACGAAAACATAATAGTTAGGGTATTGAGATGAAAATTGCCATTTTTTTAATGATAACAAAATACTCATGCTTTTAAAAAGTAGAAGAAACTGTATTTGAGGATATTTTTTTATCAATGAAAGCTTAGTTTTTTTTTCTTTTGTAATTGTTTTGAAGCAATTGATATTTTTATTTTTGAAAAAATGATATATTATTAACTTTTAGAATTGTTCAGGGTTGAATTAACTTATTTTTTACTTAAAAATAAGAATGAAAGAAGACGTAAAAATAAGAATGATTATTTATTTATTATTATTATTATAAATATATATTTAATTTAAAACCAAAAAGATTTTAGAAAAAAAGGTTTACTCGTGGTTGGTATTGAATTTTGTATCTTGGAGGGAAATAACACAGAAAGCAAGATTGATGGAGTATTGGGAGATCCTAGTCGTAAATGACCATGGCACCAGTGCGAGCCGATTTAATAAATATTTTCTCTTATGGACCAATGTCCGATATCTTAAACATTTAGAATCTTGAGATTTTTTATTTTGAAAATAGTGAATCTTGTGAGATCTATTGGCCAAACAAATAAACATTTTTTCTGATGCATCTCTTTAATTAATATATATACGTGCATGGTCCAAAGTTATCAGAGCTTAGATACATACCACGTGTGTCTTGATTTTTCTGGCGTCGAACAAATGCCTCTTGGAAAGACTATTATACCCCAAATTATGGGCTCAAGTGAAAGGTTAGAATCGGCTTTCCATCAAAGTTAGATCATTAATTATTGCAAGGCTACAAGAAAAGTAGAGTTGTTTGGTAGTGTAGAGTGTGATCCAATCACTGACATTGGCTAGACAGTCACATGGTTTGGGGTAGGTAAGGCTCACATGACATTATTCAATCTCTTACCTTAAATTTGTGGGTTTTTTTTAATGTCATTTTGGTAATTTGCGTAACAAAATTCACACTCCATGTCACTCGAGAACTTAACCTATACCTAAACAGGCCCTTTAGTTCACATGGTTCATGTTTGAGTGGTTGTTGAGATAATACTTTTAGACAATTCTATATAAGTGTCGTTAGGAATTTGATCTTCCAAAATGAAACATTATTAGAACAACTCTAACCCTAAAAAAAGAGGAGTGAACGAATGCGCAAAATATTTAGATTGGTCTAACGAGTAGTGTCAAGTTGGGCGAATCAAAAAATGAATAAAAGGCGTGGATAGTTTAAGCAAAATCGCAACCGTACTCACAAATCAACCAAGCCTACATGAATGCGCTATAAATCAAAAAGCTCGACCAATAGTTGAGCATCACGTGTCCTGAAAATTGATAGACTTCACAATAGTCATGTTTGAGGCCAACATTTATAATCGGATTTTAGATCCCAAAAACATTATAAATATCATTAAAACACCATAGAAATCACTATCCCCACAGAATAACATACCACCCAGGCTATATTCACTCTTCTCAAACTTCAAACATTTTTTCAACCAATTGTTTGATGAACCAACTCTCGTGATTCTTTTATTTCTGATTGTCAAAGTCACTATATTTCCAATTCGTTAGGAACTGTCCAGAATTTGAAAAGAAGCTAGGTTCCATTCTTCAGATGGAGGTGTATGGCATAATTAGGTTATCCAATCTTCTTAACCCACTCGGAAAGACTAATCTCTAGACATATTAGTTCAAAGTAAGTTTTGGGCTCAATTTAGTCGTGCATACTTTAATTTGGTAGATGGGCTGATGTAGTTGGTTGGCCCAGGCCCTTATGTGTTTTTCACAATTCTATTAGTTGTCGTTTTGTATCAGTGACTTAGTATTAGAGCACTTGGGCTAAATGCAGTTGTCGTGTTTGATTTGGCAGATGAGTTTATGTACTTGGTTGGCCCAGGCTCTTTTATATTTTCTATAATAGTGGTGACTATGCACAGGAACAATAAAATGGTGTGATGTCAATATGGTTGTAAAAAACGTTAAGTGTTACTCGGGGTTTAGGCTTAATATTTTTAATTATGATACAATTGGCCCCCTTGCTCGAGACAAAGGGACCTTAGGTGCAGAAGTCGTAGATACCGGTTTGGGGGACGTCTAATGGTCCCAATCTATTACGTAGGTCTTTTCCTAACGATCCTTCTGGAACTCCAGGATGGAGGAGTCGTACTGGGGGGTGCCCACCATCTATCGATCACACTCATTAAAAACATGGCCTATCAAACCACAATTAAAACAAAACACAGGTAGTTTGTATAAGTGAGTGAGACACGAACCGGTCGCGGAATTACCGAAAACGAAGGAGAAGCTGACGGCGTAAAGGACATTCCACAAGGTGCCCGAACCGGACCTTCACCGTTCTGCCCAACCTTGTACCCCATTGGTCCCAAGGGACAACAACACACAACCCCAGTACCGAGCCAATCGTCTCTCCTGTGGTTCTGGTTCGTACCAAAAGAGGAAGACCATGGGCGTCTACCCATAATTGGAGGTGATCTAGGGCAGGGGATCCCTAGCCATCGAATCCAAATCACCCAATAGAAGTGGTCGCATGTCAAAGCACCAGGGTTCATTCCTTATAACCCATGCACATGCCTTCTCCGTCTCGAAGTAGAAATCGAAGACACCCGGTCCAATGTCCTTGATCACCAACCCATCAGCCGCTTTCCCTCATTCCTTGGTGATGATCCTAAGGAGGACCTCCTTCTGAGGGGGCTTGGATGCCCATAATTTGCCCATCATGGAAAATTGTTGACGAGCTAAAACTGATGGGCTCACCGGTGCATACAACACCATCACCTCGACCTCATACTTCTCCTCCAATGAACAAGCCGAGAGGCCATCTTGAAGGCTAGTCAAGTGAGATTCCAGAGACACTGGTAGGGGTGGTGCCCCCGAGGTGGAACCAAACTCGTTGGTTTTAAAGACCATGGGACATTGGACCATACCCAATGGAGGATTGAGCAGCGTCGGAATCATGGGGATGCGATCCATATTGGGCACCCCGATCCCCTAACAGAGGGCCTCCAGGTCCTCCCTTCCTGGTTCAGTCATGAGAGCTTTCCCTCGAAGAGGGTCTCTGATTGGTGGGGGCGACGGAACGACGACGGGGCCCGCCATAGTCAGCGTAACGCTGGTTCGGACCGGCTCCGACGGTGTTTGGATAGTAGGGAGCACCCTAGGAGGCGGCGATCTTGTTGAGTCGTCGATAGGGGAAATTGGTGGTTTAGACTCCAAAACCCTAACTTGACTTGCGGGAGAAGCAAGTGATTGAGCTTTGACAGGACGACCCAACCGTGTCTTACTCAGAGGAGCAGAGGATCCTGGTGAGAAAAGCATGAGCGTAGAGGTCAGAGAAGGTGAGGGAGTCGTGGTTGAGAGGGAAAGAGGAACCGGAGCGATGGATGTTTGCTTCAGCTTCCTTCTACGCCTCGATTTTATAGGGGGCACCACATCTGAAGAGAGGCGAGGTGGGGGGACAAGTGCCAAAGGCTGCATAGGCGACGATGGGACACGACCGACGGTGGAAACAACAGTTTTATCGACGACGGTGACAAAAAAACTTCATAACTAGAGGTCAGGGTTTTCTCAAGAAAGAGGTTCTCGACAAAGAAGCGAGAGAGTATTTTGTCATTTTAGAGAGACACGTGCAAGAGGTATGATATCATGTATAACTAGTTTTGATACATCAATTATCTCTACAATTCTCTTTCTATATATATCATTTCATTCCTTTTTCTTCCGCCACCTTTCTAACCCTAATTTCTTTTCTATAATTCCCTTTATCACAATACAACCATACCATTACAAATTTATAACTCATATAAAATCAGGTATAAGAATAATTTGCGTTAAGTTTCCTACTCTGTCACATAGAAAAAATCTCGTTCCAGAATAAAAAAACTTTATTTCATCCAAAACTTATTCCATTCGATGACATATAGTCTTCTTTCCATTGAACTGTTTCATCAGTGCAATAACAAACCATAATACCGGCATAACAACCTCAAATAAGTCTTCAAATTAAAGAAGAAACCTTAACCATAGTATATGAAATCAAACATCAATAGAGATGACTGACTATTCACTACAGTACCAGCTGATCGGAACATCAACCAAGTCCTTGTCATTTGAACTTAACGGACCGTTGGGTGAAACTTCCATAGCCACAGGTTCATGCTCAGGATCACCAAGAGCAGAAGCTGGTAAGCCACTCTCAGGAACTTCTTCCTCTCCATCATCTAGGGTTACCTCATTGTCATTCATTACAATTCCTTCGCCCTTTTCTTCTGGATCCTCAGGCTCTCCCTGTTCCTCCACCAAAACGCCTTTGCCCTTGTCTTCAGGGTTACTCGGCTCTCCCCTTTCTGTTTCATTCAGTTCCTCATTTTTGGTTTCTTCTATACACATAAATATGATAAACGAGAATAATTAGATAAAGAAACAAAATGAAATTATTAGGGTTTGATCATGAAACATAATTACCCGAAACAGTCTTGATGTCATCTTTTTTTTGATACCATGTTAGCACATTCTCATACGAGTCCCTAAAGAACTTGGCGACAGCTCGTTCAGACTCCATGCGCTTCTTCTTCTTGGAATCGTTAGGGTTTATCCCATGCAGCAAATAATCTTTGGCTTCTATAACTGATCTACACTTGACGTTTGTGACCTTGTGGTAGTAGTACTGCATGTATTTTAACTCGTGTAAAGTAAAATCAACTCGAAAAAAGCGATAATGATTGTCTACAAAAACAATAACATATAACAAGGTACCTTATCAACTGTTTTGCCATTTATGCGAGGCCTAGCCTCAACGAGAAAGTTTTGAGCTATCCAATCTGGAAAAACTTTCCTTCTCTTCCCACGACCGCCTGACTTAACTTGCTCATCCTTCACGACACCTTCAGGCGAAACAAACTCCTACACCCAAAAAAAGAAGAGAAAGAGAAACATATATATATATATATATATATATATATATATATATTAATCAGATAAGTAAGATGGAAGATATTTATGAAGTTGTTTTTAGAATATATCTATAATTAGGCCTTAAACTATCAGCCTGAGTTTTTAGTTGATTGGTTCTCTAATATAGTATCAGAACTTGACACCTCACGGACCCGGATTCAAACCTTACTCTCTACAAGAAAAAATAATTTTTTTCTTAATTTATTTCAAATGGATTAGCCCTTAGCTTTTCTTAATGCATTATTCTCATCTTCTAATAATTCACCTCCAAACCCGTAAACAGACTTATCTGTAAGGGCTCAACAAGTCACAAAAGTATACTCCAAAATATAGAGAACACTTACCTTATTTTGATCGTCCTCTACTTTGATAATAGCTAGAGAATCAACGACATCAGACATTTCCATAGTAGTTTCAGGATGATGTAATAAGTTTTCTTTTATGGTCTCCTCGGATGATTGTGCAGTATCAACCTCTTCCTCGACAGGTTGGGGATGAGGCTTCTCTATCACGTCCTCCTTGTACGTCTTATGAGAACTGAAGAAATGGAACTTGTTTGTGACAATACAATCACTAGATGGCAAGCAAAAGGAGATAGGACTGGCGTTGATAGTTGTTTGAGCCACAAATGACTCCTTCAGAACCGTGTAGCTGATTGTGGATTGTTGTTCAGTTATCAACGGCGGAAAATCCTCCTACATATGAATCCATGAAATATTTGTGTAATATCAATTTATGCTTCTCAAATCTCACGTGAATATTAATAGTTAATTATGTTGAATTAAGATCAACTAGAACAAGAACACAATATTAAGGATTACTAATCAAATGTCAAAGTAATAGTCGTGTATAGTCGACTAAAGTGACTAATTCGTAAAATCACTTTGGTATCAATATCCACACATGTGATATACATTTCTTAAATACTGAATTATCATATCTTTCTTTTGTAAACATATAAACTAGTTATGATATTAGGTACATTTGAAACGTGTTAATCACTGCCTACATTCTATGTAAACCAGTATCGATTCACAAAGTCAGTATGGTATATTTATCAAGAGAATGGACATGATAATAGAATGCAAACGAAACATTTATGAATTACATTTTTACAAAAGCCTAGTTTTTTTGTTACCGGAATCAAAATTTCTAGTGACTCCGGATTTTTTTATGGTCATGCGGGTTTAGAAACAATTGGGCTCTTGAGGCTGTGGAGGCAGCTGGCCAGTTAGAGGGACTATTATCGGTATGGAATACTAAGTTTTTTTTATCGTTGAGGTGGCTCATGTCTACTTGGCTTAATGATGATGGGGATTGGTGTACGAGATTCTTTCATCTCGTGGCTAATTTTAAAGCTCAACAAAAACATATTTCGCAGATTTAGGAAAAGGAATAACTTTAATGGAGCCCGCACGTATCAAGGAGGCAGAGACAAGACACTTTGTATCTCATTTTCGAAGGTTGAAGATGCCATTGTGGTATCTACCGGAGCTTTCTTTTAAGACTTTAACGGGGAAGCAAAGTTCCATGTTGGAAGCTCCTTTCTCAGAGGAGTAGGTTTTATGTTCTTTTAAATCATGCATCGGTTCAAAACCATTGGACCTGATTACTATGCTCTTTTATCAAAAGGGTTGAGATTTTATAAGGTCGGATATCTTGGATTTCTTTGACACATTTTATAGTGGTGGGAGGTTGGGCAAAGGTGTGAACTCCATTTTTTATGCTCATACCCAAAAGAGATAACTTGTATACTTTCAATGATTTAACGGCCCATCAGTTTGGTTTCTTTAGCTTATAAGCTCCTAGCTAAGGTGTTATCGCTTGACTAAAGCCTGTGATTGATTCCATAGTAAGTGATACCCAATCTGGGTTCATCGGTTGGCGGTAGATCTTGGACGGGGTTTTTATTGCTTCAAAACTAGTTTAGTTTATTAGAAAATAGAAAGCCTAGTTCGTCTTGTTAAAATTGATGTCTCGGTAAATTGGGATTACATTGGACTCTTGTTTTGAGGTGATGGTTTTAGTAGGTAGTGGAGGGGTTGGATGTGCAATTGTCTTACAACCCATATTTCGGTTTTGATTAATGGGTCTTCGTCTTTGGAATCTCCATTGGGAGGGGGCTGTGGCAAGGATTCTCGTTGTCCTCGTTTCTTTTTGTTATTGTAGCAAAAAGGCTCTACTAGGTCAAGGAGAATGGGGAAAGGCAACAGGACTTTCATGGTGTTCGATTTGGGACTAAGGGACTTAGTATTTCTCACTTTCAATTTATCGATGGTACGATCATTTTTGTGAAGGGGTGTAGGGGATTGCTAATTTGAAAAATGTCCTACCCGGTTTTCAATTTTGGTCGGGGTTGAAGATCAATTTTGACAAATCAGTGCGTCATCTCTTTAACTTGAGAAGTTTGGATGAGGATTTAGTGGCTGAAATCTTGGGGTGTGCTAAGTGCAACTTACCCATACCATATTTGGGGTTTATTTTGGGGGTCGATCTGAAGAGGTTGAAAACCTAGGATCCTATACCGCGGTAAGAAAAATTCATGATTTTGGAGCAGGTGAATGCGATCCTTCTTGCTAAGTGGTGGTGGAGGTTAACATTGGAGCATGATACTCTTTGGAAGATGGTGGTTTGTGCAAAGTTTGGGTGGGATGAGTCAGAATGGGATTTAGGTAGATTCTCGATCCTTGATAAATCCTATTGAGTGTCTTGTATTCAAGGGATTACTACTGATGCTGAGTTTAAGGAGCTCTTTGAGGATGCTGGGTTTGGTGGTTGTTGGGTTCGAGTCATCAGATCCGATTCCGATTGGACATTTGGTATGGTGAAGTGGCCTTTAAGAAAAAGTTACCGAGGCTATTTTTACACTCATGTAATAAATTTGGATGTGTTCATCTATTTTGGATTCATAGGACTAAGTCACTACATACGAGAATATCGTTGAAAGGATAGGAGGGGGACAAAGGCCGAAATACTAGGTCTGTTGGAGATGTAGCCGCCTTAGCTAGAAGTGGACGACTCGTGAGTATGGATTGTGGACCCTACGGTGTTTTTGGTGAGTGGTTTTTGAGATTAGTAGACAAATGGGACCTCCAAAAATCTTGTCGTTAGTTATGTGGTCCTCACTTACTCATTCTAAGGTTTCGAGGTTTGTGTGTCTTTGCTGCCATGATGTCATTCCGACAAAGGTGTTTATGGAGGGGCGTGGAGTACTTATCCCAATCGGACAGTGTTTTCTTGGAAGGTGTGGGCGGGTGTTATGGCGTGGTAGGGAGTTTCTTGGGTTGCCCCAAATGTTCAGATGTTATTTGAGGGATGGGTGCTCCTTGTCCTAAGATATGCCAAGTCTATTTGGAGTTCGGTTGGGGCCTTGGTTGGTGGCGTGGGAAATTTGGTTGGCTTGTAAATGTATGCATATCAGGAGATCAGGCCGAAGGTGGGGGAGGTACTGGGTCGTGTGCGATTTTATTTCTTTAGTTTGGTAAAGACAATAAAGGGTAGTTTTCTTCGTTTCAATTTTATGGAATGAAGTCGATCACCCTTGTTGTGTTGTAGGGGAAACAGCATGGTGGTTTTTAGAGAAGCTGGGTAGGTGGTTGTGGTGTGTTTTTTTTCTGTTTATATTTGGGTTATTATGGTTAATTGGCCTAGTTTTGGCTTTGGATTATTTTGATTAGGTTTATTCTTTTGGCCTGCTTTTAGCAGCTGTATCCAGGATCCGTCTTTGGATAAAAAAACATTTCTACACATTTACATGTACAGAGATCTACCTATGGCTCAAAATAATGACTTGGTTCACCGACGATGGATAAATTAAGACTTTCAAGTGAACTTCAAAGTTTCTTTTTGATAAACACATTGTTAAATCCCCTTTAGATCTACAAACATATTGGGAAACATAAAATCGCATTATTCCAAACTTATATATGAGATATACATGGAACAGATAATTTTCTTGAGTTAAAAAAAACAAAACGAACATCAAATTGTATTATTAGAAAATATAGATAGATATATATTTGGAGAGAAGAAATCAAATAGTACCACCTCTTAACGTAAAAACCGTGTGAACCAATCCAAGTCAGCTAATTTAAGAATGGATGGATGAGATACAATTGAGTTGTTGACTTATTGACTGAAAAAACAACATTTTTTGTAAGTTATAGGGGTTTTTTATAGTAAAACTATCATATTACTTTTACCAATTCACAAATTTAATTTTTCCCGCTTCGTTTGAATTCCGATTGGCTTCAAACTTGCGCCGATATTTTTTTTCAAGGGTTTTCTATCAAGATCAGTCATGAATATATTTTGAAGCACAATTTTTTTTATCACCCCGATATAACTTTTTATTTTCGTGCTTCAAAATATATTCATGACTGATCTTGATTTAAAGCCCTTGGAAAAAGAAAAATATTGGTGCAACTTTGAAGCTAATCGAAGTTGAAACGAAACGGGAATGATTAAATTAGTGAATTGGTGAAAAAAAAATATGGACACTTGTCCACATGGCACCATACTATTACAATTATGCTCTTGCTTGTGTGAGAAAGGATGAAACTGTCGGGAATTTTGGGTGGAATTAGGGTGATGATATGACATTATGGTGAATGTTGGATCTTAAGAGTGTGGTTATGATTGGTTCACGCAGTTTTTAGGATAAGAGGGTTTGTATTAGATTTGTCCTTTATATTTGGATATAACTAATGTTGAAGTCATGAACATTTTTTTTGAAACAAGGCAAGAACATTTGAAAACATAAGAGCCAGACTTTATTGCTTTTTGGTAACTATATTTGAATATGAAAGCAAAAACAACATGCTATGTCTTAAAACTTAATTTATTGGTAATTTAAATGGGATTTGGGGGTGTGCTAATGAAACAATAATATTTACAATCACTTAATTTTTTTGATAGATAATATTATATTTTTTACTCCGATTAACAAATCGTTCCAAAACATTATGAAAAGCATATATAACTTCAAGAAAAATTATAAAAGAAATTTATTCATGGTAAAGGGATTCTTATGTTGTAAAATGTAAATAATGAACAACATGATATATATATATATATATAATATAACCTCGAATTTTAAGTTTAAATACTAAGCTAAAAGATAATTTACATTTCATATATGAAAAATCATTTGAAGTTCTTAATTTAAGAATAAAAACAAATTTGATGTAAAACTATATAGATCGATACACCATAACTATTCTCTCTCTTTCAATATAAAAGTCGATCGGTGAAGGAATATAACATGCTATTAATCTAAGCTATTGACATATCACTTATTTCAAAACTTAGTATTAATGGTGGTACTATCAAAATGAAAAATAGATATCGAATTTACTAATTGATCACTAGTTACGACTTAAAGTTCTTAATTTGTGAATAAATTGTTGTTTGAAAAAGAAATAGTGGGTAAATTGGAGCTCTCTGAGTGTCATGTTTTTCTTTTAATGATCATCTAATACAAAGATCAATACATGTCTTAGACTCTGAACTCATAATATAAAAAACAATATTTCATTTGGATGCAAGGGATTATAATGCTACAATCAATAAAATTACACAAGATATTGGTGTGCTCAAACCTAAAAGACAAAGAAGAATAACTTACTTGGAGCTCTCAATTTTTCAGGACTATCTAGAACTTGAGGAACCATACTGAATCGCTATTGATGAAAATAGTTTTATAGGTTTAATAATAGAACCACTATCCCTTCATTTATACTATAATGAAGATTTTGACAGGTGTTGTCAAGAAAAACAATTGTTATATATAGGAGGGAAAATACCAAAATATTTATTCCTCTCTAACATTACATGAATGCATAGTATAGTCTTTAGGGATTGCATGTTGTTTTGGCTTTCAAATTCAAATATTGTTACCAAAAACTAATTATGTCTTGATTCTTAGATCATAATAGGTTTATGTGTTGCTTTATGTTTTAAAAAATGTTCATGAATTAGACATTACTCATATCCAATTATATCTATGTTTCCTAATAGTAGGCTTTAATGTTCTTTTTGTCTTTTTCGTATTTTTCAAATTACTTTCCTATCTTTACAGGAGCCATCATTTGAAAAATGTAAACAGTTAGCATATTAATTGATGAAACTATTTAATTTTCTTTAATTTCTACTCGGTCTCAAAAAGGGAAAACCCCTAGCCCTCAAAAGGAAAAACCCTAACCACCTTCTTTTTCTTACGTCGTTAACCACTACTAGTCACCATGGTCGTCGTCGTCGTCGCTTCCGTTGATTCACCTCCCTCGGGCCATCATCCTCTCAAGCGAAGAGTATTCCCCTCCATCCCTCAGATGCTCCTCTTTTCCGGTGAATATCATGTATGAACCTCGTCAAATCATGTAGCTTGCGTCTCCCATGCGGCAACCATCAGAGGACAACGATTGTAAAACGATCGGAAGATAGCCGGCTGGTGGGTTTGGGATATGGGGGCGGGACGGTAAGGGGTTGTATTTTTCCATGACATCCTAGCACAAGGAGGAAGAAAGGAGGGTACCACTGCAGGATCCTCTAAGTTGGCGTTTTTTGTTTCAATAAAGACCTTTAAGGTTCGTTATTTTGGTTATTAGTTTGGTTTCGTTTGATGTATTGTTTTAGGATTTGGATTTTAGGTCGTTTGTGTTTCGTTTCCTGCTTCCTTTTGGGGGTTTGGATGTATAGTTTTCTGTTCTGTTTGTTTGAAATGTCGGTAAGGGGGTGTCTTGAAAGTGTGTCTACGAATCAAATTAGGCTTTTTCTACGGGTCTAAGAGAGTAGGGTTAACTACGACCAGTCCGGACGATATTCTGAAGCCTAAGGCTTTTTACCCTACTATGTATGGTTTATTTTTTTATAGTAATGCACTTCCCCAGTTACTCGTTTTAAAAAAAAAACTAGTGCAACTATTTTCAACTCACTTTCAAATCAAATTCTTGACTTAATTTTGAATAAATAAGAAATATTGTTATCTATAGTTATTTACCTTTTCGGTAATTGACTTCCTTTGTGTTAATTATATCTTCACTCTAATTACTTTTTATATTTATAAAATATTTTTTATTTTTTAATGGTTTAGGTGAAATATGTCAAATAATAAAATCGAGAATTGTCGATAATTTATTTACATTTTCTGAACTAAAATTTTGAGGTATATGTTAAGTTATAAAATAAAATGTTAAACACAAATATTTCTAATCGGTTTTGTTACTAATGTTGAATATATACATTCATTACTTCCACAACAATTTTGTTTTGGAGTTGAATGCTATAAGGACTTGAGTAAACATATTTTGATACACATTATCATTTTGGCCATGCATAACAGGTAGGTAACTCTTCCATTTTCTTTCTTTGTGCCCACCTACTTCTAACAACTTATTACATCATGGATTGCACATTTGAACCTCTAAGAATTAACTGGTTTTGTTGATCACATAAGTTCTTAAAAAATCTTGAACAAATGTTTTTTTTCAAAGATGAACAAATGAATTTAATAGACCTTTGATCTAATTATGATTGTTTATTTATAAATTACATATTTTCTTTAATATAGATAAAAGTATGGACTTGTGTAAATATATTAGATTAAATTCTATAGTCAAAAAATGAAAGCCTCTCTTTACACGGCGAGTGAAGAATATTGGGAGACTTATGTGAAAATCTATGGAATTATTATCGTTAGATTTATCAAGAACAAGACATGATAAACAAAGCACAAAAGATATTAATTACATCTCTTATATGTCAAAAATTCCATCTCACAGGCTCGCCTGTTAGAGAAATTATCAACCAGATTTTATTTTTCATATATTATTGTTAATTAAACTACGTTAGCTTCACATCTATCCAATTAAATCGATATTTATCACTCGATTGTCCACGTAGATAAAAATATGGCCGATAGCATAATGATTAATCATAAAAGATGAAAGGGGGCGCTTAATTAATTAGAGTTGTGGATTGCACGCTAATAAATATTGGCGATCTAGAGGGGGTTTCACGATGTGTTAATGAAACAATAATCAACTTGTTTTTGGTACACTATTGATTTTTGAGTTGAATTAATGGATCACCCCTACACTAAAAATCATACATTTGACGCTTTTAATATGAGATAAGGAAAATTTTGATGTTAAACTATAGATCGATCTACACTCTAAACATCAAAAATTTCTCTTTGTTTTTCATGTTCTTTCAATATGAAGTCCATCCGTAGAGGAATATAACATGCCGTTAATCAGTCTCAAAACTGAGAAGTTATGGTAGTACTTGCAAATAGAAAATTAGATATCTAGTCTATCAATTGATCACTAGTTAAAATTTGAAGTTCTTAATCTGAGGATAAATTGTTGTTTGAAAACAAAACAAATAGTGGCCAAATCTGAGCACTACTCCATATATGTCTCTAGTCTCAAGATTCATAATTTATAGCAATATAATGAAAAGAACATCATTGTTCATATGGATGCAAAGGATTAGAAATTTACAACCAATAAAATTACACAAAACTAAACTGAAATACATAGAAGAATAACTTACTTCATTTGTTGCATAAAAACTGGAGCTCTCATTTTTTTTCATGACTATACTTAGGGCTTGAAGAGAGGTTCCTAGGGTTCCAAGAGGTTGATGATGAGAGGAACTATATTTAATTGTACTTGCCAGGAAATGGTTTTCAAGGATTGATAAGAAAACCTCAATGCCTTGATTTATATTATAATGCAGATTTTTTATAAGTGTTGTCAAGAAAAACAACTGTTATATGACAAGGAAAATGCCAAATTATTTCTTCTCTTTTTACCATAAATTCATAGTATTTTACTTTTGTTTTCAAATTAAAAGAAATTTGATTACTTAATATTGAAATTATTTTTGTCACATTTGCTTAGATACCGTAACAGGTTTCAGGCATAGCATCTTGATTTTGCTTTCAAATTCAAATATAGTTACCAAAAACTAATGAAGTCTTGGTTCTCAGAACATTATATATATATATATATATATATGTTTCTATATGTGTTGCTCTTATGTTTTCAAATGTTCATGAATTCAACATTATTCACATCCAAATGTATACATTGTATCCTAATAATAGGATTTAATGTCCATTTTGTCTTTCTCAGATTTTTCAAATTAATTTTGTAATATTTACAATAACAATTAGCGCATTAATTAATGAATAACCTCTTTTTCAACTCATTTTCACACCAGATTCTTGAGCCTTGAAATAGTTGACTTAATTTCAAATTTGATACAAATATTGCTACTAGGAGTTTTAATTACCTTTTCCATAATCGACTTCTTTGTGTTAATTATATCTTTAACTGCCATTTTCTTCACCAATAAATTATTTTCAGTTTTTATAATGGTCTGGGTACAATATGTCAAATACTAAAATCGAGAATTATTGATAATTTATCTATACTTTCTAAACTAATATTTTATATTTCAAAAAAAACTAATATTTTAAACCATATATGTTAGTTTATAAATTAAAAAATTGAAAACAATTATTTCTGTTTCGTTTTTGTTACTGATGTCAAATGTATATGGTTATTACTTCCATAACAATTAGTTTTGGAATTTAATGCCATAGGGACTAGAGTCAAAATATTTTGATACATCGTATTATTATTTTAAATATGTAACTCTTCCATTCCCTTTTTTTTCTGTGCCCATCTACTTCTAAACAAATGATAACATCATGGATTGAACATTTCAACCTCTAAGAGTTAACTGTTTTTCTTGATCCTATGCTATAAGTTCTTAATATGATGGCATTCTTGAACAAATGTTTTTGTTTATAAAAGAAGGCAAAATGTATTTAAATAGACCGTTAATCTTATCATAATTGTTTTAATAAATCACATATTTTCATTGACATATAGATAGAAACATAGGTTTACTTGTACTTATTAACTTAAATTACGTGATTTAAAAATGAAAGCCTCTCTAGGGGGAAGAGTACTATTGGTAGTCTCCTGTTAAAATCTATGGAATTGTTATCATTACATTTTAACAAGAGTGTAGGACATGATAATCAAGCACAAAAGATATTAAATACATCTCTTAATCTTTTCACATGCCACTTGTCAAAGAAGATACCAATCACATTTTATCTATCATGAAGTATAGTAAATTGAACTAGAAAAACAAGTTAATATCTTCACATCTACCTAATTAAATCAACATTTACAAAACGATTATACACAAATGTATATATGGATGATGACATAATAATCAAGTTACAAAGAAGCACATTTTTTTAATAATAAGAAAAACGTGTTGATGAAAAATATAATATTAACCATATTTTATTTTATTTTGATAGACAATATTGTTCTTTGTTCTGAAATAATAGATCGTCCTCGAATACTAAACTCATATGTATTTGTAGCTTTTAAATATATATATATAGTTGAAAATATGAATAGTAAAACAACAAGAATACATAGAAGATCACCTGAAGTTCAATACAAAAAAATTGATGTCAAATAAGGATCCATCTACTTTCAGACATCAAACCTTCTCTTTCTCTTTTTTCTTCTTTTTATTTCTTTTTTCATGTTATTACAACATGAAATTAATTAGTGAAGAAATATAATATGCCATTAATCCAGGCTTTTGATTGTCTCGAAACTCAGAATTTATGGTGACACTTACAAATAGAAAAAGGATATCCAATTTACGAGATGATCACTACATGTCTTGATTTGAAAATAAACTGTTGTTTGAAAGCAAAACAATTTGGGGGCAAATTAGATAGACCTAGACATCATACTTTTCTTTTAGTGTTCTTTCAATACAAAGCTCAATACATGTCTCTAGTCTCAAAACTCACAATTTAAAGTCATGTTACGGAAAGATCGTAGTTCATTAATTTGGATGTAAGGATGCTACAATCTATAAAATTACACAAAACTAGTTACATTAGTCTGCACAAATTAAAATGAAGAGACGTATAAGAATAACTTACTTTGCCCGTTGCATAGAAACTGGAGCACTCTTTTCTTCTCGATCTCACAAAATTTCACTTCTCCCCGACCTTTATTATGTGCTTTTGTCATCAACTCAACTCCGCAATCCCTTTTTAAGTTACCCTTGAAAAGATTCCACGGCTCTCTCTGAATTGTACTTCTCCCCCAATCTATACTCTTATGTTTTTTACCCTCAATTCTCCCCCAATTCCTTTCTTGGTTACCCCTGAAAAGATTTTCTAGTTCCGCCACTGATGTCTACCTACGGCTCGAAAAGAGGTTCTCAGTGTTTCACTAGGTAGTATATATAATTGCATTTGACGGAAAATGGTTTTGTCTTGATTTATATTATAATGCCGGTTTTTGACAAGTATTTCCAAGAAAAACAACCGTTATAAAGGAAACTCTTGTAATATTTCTTCCTCTTTTTTTACCGTGAATTCATAATATTTTGATTTTGTTTTCTAATTAAAAACAATTTGATTACTCAATATGGGAACTATTGAAAATATTTTTCCCGCATTTTCTTCGATACCATAATAGGTTTTAGGCATCGCATGCTGTTTTTTTTTCTCTCAAATTCAAATATAGTTACAAAGGCTAATTAAGTCTCGGTTCTTTGAACATCATGTTCTTGAATTCGACATTATTTTTTTTTATAACCGGTGGTTTTAATTATACCCAAATATACATAGTATGTGTTTCTTTTCTTTTTCTTTTTTGAACGAATGGTGCAATTTTATTACTTGAAATAGATTACATTATCGGGCCTCGGGGAACAGGCTCCTCGATCACCAGAAGGTCAGTACTAGCGACCAATGGTCAACTGATTCTTGTAATATCATAATCGTCACAGACGGTATTTTGACGTCCCTTGGGCAATGAGATCCTTTGAATAGCATAACCGTCACAAACGGTATGTTGACGCCCTTGGACACTGAAAGAAGACAGTACCGGAGATCATGTGGGACCTCGACAGTAATGTGATGACTCCTGGGAAAAGAGAACATCAGGTTAGGAGGAGCGGGGTACCGGAGATCCTGAGGTACCTCAACAGTAATAGTGATAGTGGGAGGCAAAGCATCGCCTAGGGACCCCTCCCAAGGCCAGTTCCTAGAGCATTGGATGCTTGTCGTCATTGACCCTGCAACGACGAAGATAGAAAAAATAATAAGGACACATTCGATTAGCCAGATCCATAATCGAGAGAGGTATCGAGGGAGAAGCGATGGTGGAGGCCAGAGAGGATGCGGTTTTAGGGACGACAATGACGCCTTCAGAGGCGGCGACGGCGGCGGAGGCCAGGGAGAAGTACGCGTTGGTGGCTTCATCGGTGACGAGGGCTGGTCGGGAGAGATAACTCGATACCTCGGAGGCCCAGATGAAGGCACAACCCTAGGAAACACGCCACCCAAAACAGGAACCAGAGCAAGGTCGTGGTAATCCCGGGAATTCGACGATCTAGGGTTCAGAGGGAGAGGGCAAGGCCGTTGCTTGGGGTGGAAGTAACCTAGGGCCAGGAACGCCATGACAGCGGAGAAGAGAGACCGATCCTACGTCGGGAGATGTGGAAACAGCGCCGGGGTGAGACGCATCTTGGAGGGGCTGAAACCCTAGGTTTGTCCTCCATTTGAGGCGCAAACCCTAATAGAGCATAGGAAAGGCTAGCTAGATTCATAGTATGTGTTTCTTAATAATGCAATTTGATGTTTATTTGGTCTTTTAATTAATTCCCATTATTTACAATAACCGTCATTTGAAAATTTTAAACAATTAGGACATTAACTGATAAAACTACATTTAATCTCGTTTTCATACCAAATACTTGAAATAGTTGACTTAATTTTAAGGAGAAATTTTATTATAATACTCTAGCAAACATTTATTTTCATTATAATATCCTAGCCTATTTTTTATTGTATTATAATACCCCTAGCAAACATTTATTTTCAGCTTAATACCTAAGGTTAGTTTTCCATCAAATTTCAGATGGAAAATGATCATGTGCTACGCACATGACCATTTTTTTTCAAGAAATTCCTTATGCAGCCTTTCAAACCCTGCTCTTTTTTTAAAACAAAATTTTTTATTCATTAGTCCTCTCTCATGAGGGATAAGAAAGGATAAGTGTAAAACTGCTCTTAGAACAAACAAACAAAACCACCAAAACCTCCCACAAACCTACCAAAGATGTGAGGAAACAAGAGGAACACATCCCATACAGGGAGAAAAATATAAAAGCATTAAAAAGAACCAGAGACATAACTTGCATAAAACTAGTCAAGCACTGCAACATAGAAAATAACAGGAGTTTGGTGCAAACTTGAGTGTCAAGGCACACACCAAACCAGGCACTGAGAAAAATTAGGCCTCACGTAACCTTTCCAACCCAACACTTCAGTAGAATCAAATTGTAGTAGGTTTTCTCCTGAGACAGAGGAGAGGGGAGGAGCACCATTGCTGAAATGAGAAGGGAATATACTTTTTTAAACAAACACCATTCAAGATTGTAGGAGGCACTCATGATGTAATTGCAAACTTGCACTGTAAATGAGCTTTGATTCTAAAATACCAACTGATTCCTACTAAGCCAGATATGCCATAAGGTAATGCTAACAACCATTAATCATTGCTTCTGAGAGGAAGTTGGAACCAAGACTTTCCAGGACAGTAGGAGAGCTTTGATATCTCTAGGAGCAACCCAAAACAATCCCCACCAAGCCAAAATATGAGACCAAATCAACCAAAATGAGTTACAATGTAGAAGTAGATGAGTAAAATCCTCAAAAGCCTTCCTACAAAAAGGGCACAACATGTTTGAGAGTGAAATCTGAAGTCCTCTACTCTCCAAAAAAACTTTAGTAGGGATTGCTTGGTGACAAGTAAGCCAAACAAAGGCTAAAAACTTAGGAGGTAAGAGAGAATTTCATAACAAAGTGGTCCAGTCCAGAGCATTCTGATCACCAAAACCTTGAAGATAAGTGTACATCCCAGTGATTGAGAAGCCCTTTTCCCAACGTTTTTAGTGTGAAGGTTGATCATATCTAGAATCTGATATGCTGATAGTATTGAGGCAATCACAGAATGCTGAAAAGTTCCCAATTTCCCAACCTCTAATGGACCTTCTGAAGTGTAAAATACAATCCCCATTACACCATAAGTCTCTCACTTTATTTTTTTGGGTGCCGAGCTGGTAAAGTCTATGTAAAGAAAATTGTAGAGGTCTGTACCCAAGTGCCACTCAAAACCAATAAAGCCAAGAGTAGCACATAAATAAGGATATAAAATGAGAGATTTCATATATGCTAAAAAACAGTAACATTGGTGATGAGAAGGGAAGAGAGATCCCAGTTTGCAACATCCCAATTGAACCTAGCATAAATAACTCTTTTCCACAAACTATCAGTCCTTAGAGAAAATATCCACCACCATTTGGAGAGGAGAGCCTTATTCATGAAACAAAGGCTTCTAATACCAAGTCCTCCAAGCCTCTTGGATCTGCAAACTAGATCCCAATGTACTCTTTCTAGAAATGAAACCCTTCCAAAGAAATCTCCTCTGCCAAGATACAAGTTGCTTGATAATACTAACATGAGTTTTAAGTAAAGACATATATAGTACAATAGTAGAGAAGAAAGAGTTGATTTAATCAAAATAATCTTACCCCCAAGTGAGAGGAATTTGGCTTGATAGAGAGCCAGTTTCTTCTTGTAGTTCTGCACAATAAGAGACCAAGTCTTTGAGGACCTTGGATTTGATTCTAATTAGAAACCAAGGTAATATAAGGGAAGAGTGTCAGCATTAAAACCAAGTACAACGGTGACTTAATCAAGGGTAATGGAGACAACATTAAGAAGAACAACACTTGATTTATGAAAGTTAATCTCGAGGCCAGAAGCCAGCTGAAATGATTTTAGGATCCTTTTGAGGTTACATGGCCATCTCAAGCTCTAAGCGAGTTAAGCAACCGCTTAAGGACTCATACCGAAAAAGGCTCATAAAATTAAACAATCATCCGTTTAAGGCATGGATCGAAAAAGGCCCCAAAAAGTTAAGGAATTTTTAGTATTTAATCAAATCTAATCAAAAGACATATTAAACTTCTAATTTTGAAATTAAATTTTTGTACTAGTTGTGCCAATTTTGATCTCGATTCAATTGTTTTTTGAAAAGAAAAACAATTCTCATCCAAAAGGAAGACAATTTTTCTTGATTGTTGAATGTTCTAACAACTTTGTGGATCTTTATGTAGCAGTGAAAACTATCGTTAACGATGTTAGAAAATGTGGTTAAATGGGATTTTGTGATTTTAATTGTAATTTATGGCACTAAATAAAATTTATGGTTTTAAATGTGATTTATGTAGTTGGTTGGTCATGACCTCTTAATGGGAGGCTTTTATGAGATTAGCTATCCCATAAAATTACCTTTTTATCCCTATTAGAGAGCCTATAAATACCAACCTACTAAGTCATCTTCTATACACTTCAAACGCTTCACAAATACCACACACATCAAAAACCATAGATAGAAGACCACTTATTTCTCTCCCAATTACGTTTTCATTCTACCTTAGTCTTGGTGATTTCTTTACACGGAGTTGGGTTCGTTCACGTTAGTCGTTGTATCTTGGGAGACCGTTGCCCATACGGGGCTGTCAAGTGTCTTAAGGAAACAGGAGTACCTGGACTCAGACTAAAAAAAATTGGGTTCTTAGATTCAGATGGGATTGTGAAGATGAAGAAGATTTTATTATCGAAACGAAAAAAACGTTGGTTCAAATCTAGCTTTTCCCAAAACGTTTACAAAGTTTCAAACCAAATTTTGAAGAGTATTAGAACAATTTTTGTTTGTTTTCGAAACCGAGAATCAAAATATGAAAATAAAGTTTGAATATGAGTTTTTGTTTCTTACCTAAGTTTCTGAATCTGGAAATTTTTGGTCGGAACCTATGGAGTTCGAGTGCTTGTTGGATTATTTTCTTGGTTGCTGGAGTTTCTCCTCTCCAGATCCACCAATTTTTTTTCGCCGCTGAAGAAAACGTTTGGCAATGGAAGTCGTAGGAGCAAAAGTATCCCCATGGCCGCAGGTAATGTGTTAAGGCCCAAAATGAAGGGAAAAAAAGGAACTGCTGAGTCCCAAGTTGATTTAAAGGCAGCCTACAAGTTTTACCATCCCACCCTCAAGGAAACACCTTGATTTTGTCGTACGAGTCCAACCGCGGATTGGGATTGCGGATCGGGTCAGATCAGCGGGTCAGGGCTGCACGCGGGTCCTGGGCGCTGGACTGGAGGGAATTACCCAAATGGCTTTTTTTTCTATAATTATTAGGATGGTAGCCTCCTAATTTTATCAATCTTATTATTATTTTTATGACATAAAGGTATGATATTACTCTTATACCCTTTCCACACTTAGAGATAAAAAGCTTCTTTTTCCCCCCTCTTTATCCACTTGGCCTTATTTTTCCCTCCCAAAGAAAAATTTCGTTTATTTTACAAAAACTTGAGCCTCTAAGATTTGAACCCACCAATATGCTAGGTAATCAAGCTACTTACCACTAGGCTATGTGGTATTTTGTTAGGCCTTATTACCCAAATGTCCTTATTTTCTACAAGTCCAACTAAAATGACCTCAGCATTCTATACTCTCACCAAACTAAGTCCAACTAAAATGACCTCAGCATTCTATACTCTCACCAAACTAACTTCCTCTTTAATGAAAGTTTCATAATTACAACCTTACCCTTTTGACTATTAATTTATTTTTTTTAAATAAAAAGGAAATGAGAAGAAAGAGCTAGTGCCGATCAGGTCAACGCGCCATGTGGAGTGCTCTGGTTCGCTCCTTCATTTTTAATGTTATTTTCACTATTTCGCTCATATCTACTCTGTTTTAGCTCTGATTTGTTTCGTTATTTCGCCAATAATTTTATTTTTTCCAGGCCTACAAAACAAGACCAATCATTAATATATTTTGAACACTTGAAAAATATCGACCAAGAACGAGGTTATGCGCATTTATTACTAAACGCTAAAAATAATAAATAAATAAAACGAGACACAAACTAGGTATAATATAGGGGGAATGGTCAAATTAACTAGGACACAATTACGCTCATCAATCATCATCCAAGTCACCTCCATTTTAGTCTTTCCTCCAAAAAGTGCACGTCGTTAATTAATTGATGAAGCTGCAATTATAAATTGGACCAACAATCTCCACTTAAATCATTCAAAATATCAATTTGTTGATTCGTCGAGCTATTGAATTACTTATTTCGAACTACATTTGAACATAAATTTCATGATTTTGTGTTCTTAAGATTATAGTTAGTTATTGTCCGTCTCCCGGATCTGATGAGAGAGGTAGCCAGATCTGAATGCCGATTCTTTGATGTTTTCATTCGATCTAGGTGCCGATCTGAAATGAATTTTTTAGACTAGCACTTAAATATGGACATTAAGGCCCAGAATATTTATCCCAACTGTAAAATAAATTGAAGATCTATGAATATTCTGCTTGTTCTGGTATAAATTTTCCAGATTAACAGATATAAGACACAAGAAGAAAGAATTGTTATTTCTCAAAAACAAGTGTAAGGTACTGAACATTGAAATTGACATTCATTCATATTTCACATACAAAAAGTTTGAATTAACCAATCCTACTAAAGTTTGAATATCCTTCCAAATTTCACAAAATCAACAAAAACAAACTTTTTAGATGGTTGACTTAGAACCATTCAAGTTTGACTTCAATCGGCGAGGAAGAGGTCGACGACATCTTCCTTGCTGACATCCTCCTCGTCGGTTGACTTAGAATCTTTTTAGATGGTTGACTTAGAGCCTTTTTAGATGGTTGACAAAGAGGAGGTCCATGAAGTTGGTGACGATGTGTTGGAGGTCCATGTAAGAGGAGGTGACAAATAGGATTTTGGGTCCAATGAAGGTTCTAATGATGTGTAACTCATATATTTACCGATCTATGGTATCAATGTTATATAACTTATACTCTACAAGATGGTTTTAAACTATTGGTCGACTTTGCAAAGCCCTCTGTTTCCAGATCAAAGTCTCGACCTGCAAAGTCTCTTCAGCAATGATCTTCCTATGCGAATAATGCTTCGGTGTTATCGGTTCAAGGTACCTCAGTGGATGGTTCTCGTGGAATGGCAATGTTCGGTGTTCTTGTATTGGCTCATGCTAACTGGTCTGTTTCTCAGTACAATTCAGTCTTGAGCTCACAAGGCTTAGACGATATTGTGCTCAGATCTTTCGGCAATCGAATTTTCCCTCTCACATTTTTGAACCCTGCGGTTAGGGATTCTCTTGAACAGGAAAATTGGTCGCGACTAAGGCCTTAGTTTGATCTGCTCAGCAATTCAGGTTTAATGGTTACTGTGGGCGGTTTCTTCCAGTGGGTCAAAGTGGAAGGCATTCCCTTTTAGGGTAGAACGACTGAATCAGCTAAGGCAATTGGGAATTCTTTGGGATCGTTATTACATTTTGTCTGTGATAATTTTCCGTCCTCAGCTAGTTTCGATTCTATTTTTTTGTTGATCCATAGTAACTCTAAGATCAACTCTATGTTGCTAAATTTAAATTTGGGAGAGTCGACTTTCCCCTTGCTTATCACCGGAGTACCAATCGCTGAAGTGTCGGAGCTCTGTCATCCAATAGTAAGTGTCCCTGATTCTTCTTCTAAACAGATCAGTGATGAGTTCGAAAATAGGGGAGTGGATAAATCTTCCTCTCAGATTCAAATTTCAAACGATACTTTGGTTCCTAATCCCCTAGATATCGTGAAAGACTCAAATATCTCTCAGAGTTGTGAAACCGGGAGGAGTCTAGGAACAGATTCTCGTTTGCGTGCTGCGCAAGAAACGTTGTCTCCAAATTTTTTGAAGCAGAGTCGTTTGGACTCAAAGGCCCCCGTCACTTATTCTGTAGCAGTCTCCTCCCAGAAAAGTCACACCCGCAATAGCTCAGCTGCAATTCGACAAGGGAATTGGGACTACGTGAAAAAGGTTGGTCTGAAGGCTTTAAAATCCACTGAATTCGCTATTGATCAGTTTAATAATTTAGACTTGGAGGTCTCGGAGCATCTTGATTTAGAGGATGAGGAAGATGGTGATTATGAGGACGTGTGTGAGGACGAGGATCTAGACTCTGTTGAGTCTGTTCCTCAATCCCTACTCCGAAACTGATTAAATGAAGTTCCTCTCATGGAACGTGAGAGGAACTAACTTCGTTCAGAAGAGATGGAGTATAAGTAGCACCATCAGACGCTATCACCCGGATTTCATGTTTCTCCAAGAAACTAAGGTCGACTATTTCTCACCTTCTTATCTTCGGAGGTGTGGTTTTTATGGAAATTGGGAACATTCGTTCTCCCCGTCTGATGGTGCCTTGGGTGGTTTGCTTGCAATATGGAAGCCTGATATCTTTCGATGTACTGAAGTAATTCCTTTGAAGAATGCAATACTGTGGTTTGGTTTCTGGTCGAACTCGTCTTCCCCTATGGCTTGTATCAATGTCTATGCTCCCTCATTTGAGGCTGACCGGCTACTCCTTTGGGAGGAGATTCATTCTTATAGTCACAGATTTCCAGAAAATGTCTGCATTGGAGGTGATTTTAACTCGGTGTTAACTGAGGAGGAAGTCGAAATAGTGCATTCTCTGAAATTGATAGTTCCAACTTCTTGAATTTTGTTTTGTCACTCGGGTTAACTGACTTGAGACTTGAGGGCTGCAAATTCAATTGGTATGGTCACGGGTCTAAGGAAACGAGACTGGACCGGTTCTTGGTTTCTCCCGAATTCCTAATCGTGTTTGAAGGCATCTCTCAAAAATGCTTGGAGCGTGGCTTATCCGATCATCGCCCCGTTGTATTGGAAACTTGCTCGATAAATTGGGGACCTAAACCTTTTCGGTTTCTTAACGGCTGGATGGATCACAAAGACTTCATTTTGGTGATCAGAGATTTTTGGGAGTCGTATTCTTGTTCGAGCTCTCCAAGCTATCGTTTGTGGTTCAAGTTGAAGTGCTTACGGGATGATCTTAAGGTTTGGAACCGGGAGGTTTTTGGGATGGTTGATACTCAAATCGATACCATTACCAAAGAAATTGAGTCGCTTGACAAAATCTTGGACATCAAGGATTTGACTGACTCTGAAAGCATTAAATGTTCTCTGCTGAAGGTTGATTTAATCCACAAGCATAAAGTGTTAGCAAGAATATGGTGTCAGAAATCACGGCAGCGTTGGTTTGATGGAGGAGATTTATGTTCCAAATATATTCACCGGTTAGCGAATTTTCAGGGCTCTGTTAATCGCTTCTCAGTTATTCGTGATGGTGCTTCAGTGATCACCGATCCTCTTGGTAATAAAACCCATGCGACAGATCATTTCCAGAGACGTTTTAGTCAGGTATCACCAGCGCCCTTAACTATTCCCCCGTTACCATTTTCCTCTTTATCTGAAGTACAACGTTCAACTCTGGAATTGAGTTTCTCGGTTGAGGAAATTAAACAGGCTGTTTGGGATTGTGGTAGTGAAAAATCCCCGGGTCCGGACGGGTTCACATTAAAAAAAATTCAATCTTGTTGGGAGATTGTGGGTGCAGATGTGATTGCTTTCATACAGGCATTCTATGAAACGGGTGTAATTGGGAAAGGTCTGAATGCTACTTTCTTGACACTAATACCCAAGGTACAGAATCCGGAAACGATGTCGGAGTTGAGACCGATCAGTCTTATCTTAGGCCCGTATAAGATACTGGCAAAGGTGTTGGCAAACAGATTGAAGATTGTGCTCCCATAATTGATTAGTGATGTTCAAAGTGGGTTTGTAGTGGGGCGCCAACTAGTGGACGACATATTGATAGCGATTGAAACTATTCATTTGATTAAGCAGACCAAGGCCGAAATTATTCTCCTGCAGTTAGACTTTGAGAAAGCGTACGACAACCTCAGGTGGGATTGTTTGGAGGACGTTATGTGGGGTTCGGTGCACGTTGGAGAGGCTGGATGGCTTCATGTTTTAAGGCCTCTTTATCTGTGCTTGTTAATGGATCCCCATGATCGGACTTTGTGATATCCAAGGGTCTTCGACAAGGTTTCCCTTTTATCCCCGTTCTTGTTTCTTCTAGCAGCTGAAGGCTTGCATCAAATCTTGTCCAAAGGCATTTCTGAGGGGGACTTTGGAGGTGTGAGAATTGGTAGAGACAATTTTTGGGTATCACATTTGTAGTTTGCAGATGATACCTTGCTATTCGTCTCTGGTACTAAGGATCATTTACGTACTCTCAAGACTACTTTGGATATGTATCAGTTGGTTTCTGGCCTCAAAATAAATTACTCTAAATCTAATGTTGTCCTGTTGAATGGTTTCTCTATCTCCGAGAGTTTGGTGCAGGAGATATTTCATTGTGAAGTTGTTGAGCTCCCTATTCGGTACTTGGGTTTTCAATTGGGGGCTGATCCTAAAAGGGCCAAGACATGGGAGCCGATTGTTTGAAGGTTCAAAAAGTCCTTAGCGTTATGGAAAACAAAGATGTTGAACTCGGCAGGTCATTTAACTCTTATAAACTCAACTTTAGCATCTTTACCTATCTTTTACATGTCGTTGTTTAAGGCCCCCAAGGGAGTTGTACTTGAATTGGAGGCTTGGAAAAGACGCTTCCTTTGGTCAGGCAGTGTTGCTCGCAGGGTTTTAAACATAGTGGCTTGGGTTAAGGTGGTCTTGGCATAAGGAGTCTTGAGCAGGTGAACAACAGTCTTCTAGCAAAATGGTTCTGGCGTTTTGCCACTGATCATGACTCTCTTTGGAAAAGATTTATCTGCGAGAAGTATGGATGGTCTATTGATTCTTGGGACTTGTGTGTAGTGGATAAGCCTTCCTCTTCTTCAGTTTTCTCTCATATTGTGGCTTTGGCCTCTAGTACTGGGTTTTCACAGTTATTTGGCCCTCAAAATTTGCATTGGAAGGTTGGTAGAGGAAACCGAGTCTGGTTTTGGGAGGACGTCTGGCTCGGTCGTTCCCCTTTGTTCGTTCAATATCCTCGTTTGTATTTACTCTCGGTTTCCAAGCACGTACGGATCAGCGAGGTATGCTCTGCAGGAGTTTGGTCTTTGGTGTTTCGCAAAGATTGCTTCGTTTGGGAGGAGAGTCAAGTTCAGAGGTTACTCTCCTCTTTGGGATCTTTTCCTGTTCGGTTTGATTGTGAGGACGCTTTAGTCTTGTAAGAACCACTCCCGGTCAACGCCAGTCAAATCAGCGAAAAACAGGAAAATTTAAAATTTTGGGACAGACACTTAAATGAACCTAAATTTGACCCCGAGGGTCATACAGGACTTAAGTTGACCCCGATATCGACCAAAGTGAGTTCTGGGGGACTCAGGGCAACTTTTTGACCAATTTGGGAAAGGTTGACTTTTTGCTGGAAAAGTCAACCGAGCAACCTTTTGGTCCGTTCGACACCCGTTTTGGATCCAAAAAGCTTATCCGTCGTTACAGCGGTCTTAGTTGAGCCGTTTCCTTGTAGCCCGTGAAGTTTCGTAATTTCTTAAAAAATGGGCCCGTTCGGGGCCCTAGACGGCCGAATTTCGCGAATCTGACAGAAAAATATCTACAAAGATAGTTTTAAAAGAGGTGGGACCCACTTGCCACATGTCACACAAGTGGTGGTGTTAGGTAATTTTGAACAAAACAAAAGGAAGACAATGTGGGTAGGTTCGGCCATAGTGAAAAAAAAATAGAGAGAAAGAAGAGAGAATAAGGAGGGAAGGAAAAGGAAGAAAAGGAGAAAAAGGTTTAGGGTTTGGGGATTTCCCGACGATCCAACCGGCGGATCGTCTCAACGATCGAAGAATCGAGTTCCCGTCATCATTCCCTACGGTGAGAACCTAATTGATTTTTGTTTTGGTACGTTTAAAAGTTAGGTTTTGTACTTAAACGGGTTAAATATGGATGAGTCGAGGTGTAGGGTTCGTTGGGAACGTTTTGGAGCGAAAATGATCGGTTTCCGGTGACCGGAGGCTCGGGGGAGCTCCGGCCACCGTTGGTGGTGGCTGGCCGGAGCTAGGACCGGCCACCATGGTGGTGAACCGGTCCAGAACCGGTCCAGCCACCCACGGCTAAGGGTGGCCGTGTGGGGCCCACGTTTCGGGTCTCGGGTTTTTCGTGTTCGGGTGGTTTAGGACGATCCCCAAGTCGTTAATCCACACCTGGAACGAATTTTGGAATTAAATTGTGAAAGTTGGAAATTTCGGGTTTAGAAACTTTAAACGCGAATTACATTGCTCGGAAGTCAGAAATTGATTATGTCGATTGCATTGGAACCCTTGAATTATTCTAAGATCGTAGAAACAAAAACGGGAATTTTCGGAGCCCCGGAAGGGCGTTTTCCAATCCCGGGCAGATTCGCCGAGCCGGGTGAATCGGGCCTTTCCGGGCCCATTATTGACAATGTCGAGTAATTGGGAAGTTTGGGAGTTATCGGCATTGTCGGGGTTGCGTTCGAGCGTTAAGTTCATTAAATTCGGGTTTCGCCTGCTTATTTAAAAAGTGTGTTAATTGTAATCATTGTAGACCGTGTCGCCAACCGTGGAAAGAGGAGGCTAAGCGGGTAATTCTGGAGCACGCCGGAGCTTGGGCGTGGACTTTTGGGAAAGCGTTACGAGGTAGGGAAAAGTAGTCGGATCTCGGCCTTGACTACGGAAAGTTAACAGTAGAAATGCATGTGACACCTAGTGGTGTCGTAGGACAAGTAAGTTTATCGAACACTAGAAATGCAGGCGACACTTAGTGGTGTCGTATGATACGTGAACGTATCGAACAATAGAAAGACATGTGACACTTAGTAGTGTCGTAGGATAAGTGAACTTATCGAACAATAGAAATACTTGTGGCATTTGGTTGTGCCCTGAGGTTGATTGAATTGTTTGTGTTTGTGGGTGGCCGTGAGTGCCTGTGGGGAGTTGAACCCGTATTTTACCGTTTGTGTGTCTTGGGTGGCCATGAGTGCCTGTGGGGAGTTGAACCCATATTTTACCGTTTATGTGCCTTGGGTGGCCATGAGTGTCACTGGGGAGTTGAACCCGTATTTTACCGTTTGTGTGTCTTGGGTGGCCATGAGTGCCCGTGGGGAGTTGAACCCGTATTTTACTGTTTGTGTGTCGTGGGTGGTCAGGTGTGCCTTTGGGGTGTTGGGCCCGTGTGTTTACTGTTTGTGGGTCGTGGGTGGTCCTTTGGGGTGTTGAACCCGTGTGATACTGTTTTATGCGTCGTGGGTGGCCATGTGTGCATGTGGGGTGTTAAACCTGTGTTGTCACTATTTATTGAACCTTGGGTGATGACTGTGATTGCATGGAGGTCGGGGGCCCGCTTGACGAAAAAGGGGTCATGTGGTCGCGCGCGTGGGGGTTGGCTAGCCTTCCGACTAACCATCGGTGAAGTTGTGCATTCTTCTGCGATAAAGGGGTATTGTGGTCGCGCGCGTGGGGGTTGGCTAGCCTTCCGAGTAATCATCGGTAAAGTTGTGCATTCTTCGGCGATGAAGGGCGGCTCCCCTTCCGACTAGCTATCGGAAAAGTATCGTTGTATATCGCTAACAGGTCGACCGCCTAGCCCAACTGCATTCGGGGAAAGTTGTGTGGGGCAAGCTCAAGCCCAGCCGGTTAGCAACCGGCACTGAGTAGCTGGAGTGCGATCCTTTGTCATCTTGATTGTTGTGTGCGATCCTTTGTGATCTTGGGTGTTGCGTGGTTATCTTTTCTGTCTTGGTGGGGGTCGTAACCGCTGTGTCGGGTCTACATTACGCGTCCGGGTTTGAGTTGGTTGGGGAAAGTAACAGTTTTCGTGTGACAATCGGGTTACTTGAGTTTGGGGATAGTAGTCCCCGGTGTTTGGTTTGTTGTTGGTGTTTCCGGCATTTTCTGCTAGTATGCCATAGTCAGTCTGGTATCCGTGGTGGTGAGCGAACGCTCACCCCTAGCTGCTTTTCCTACAGGTACTGGTCGCGAGACGGACTAAGGGAACTCTCGAAGCTTGAAGAGCATGGAGGGGGAGTCCGGGTTTTTGGGAGTTTAGCGACGTACGCTTTGTTTTTGTCCACTTGTTTTGGACGTGCTTTCAATTGTAAAATATTATTTTGTTTAACTCAAAGTGGTAATTTTAAGCGGTTTATTAAAATGTTAAAAAACTGTTTTATTGTTTCACCGTTCGCATTCCGGGTTCGGTTCTACCGAATTCGGGGCGTGAAAGTTTGGTATCAAAGCTCGAGGTTTCACACCTCGGACTGTACGTCAATTAGGTGGGGAGAGTTGAGTCGTTAAAAGTCTTGTCGTGCGTGGGTTGCGCAAGTCGGAAAACGTGTGTAGACCCGTAGTGACGTGAGTCCTGTTTGTTGTTGTGTGTATGTGCAGTACTGTTGTTACTGGCATAATGATAGTGTGTTGCTGCGTGAAACGTTTTTAAGTTGTCGCGACTCGACTCAGGAGCGCTCTTGTAGTCGAACGTGACGGTGCTGATATCAAGTGGGTACAATTTAGTTCGGGGACGCCTGGACCGGGTTGTAATTACGTGATGTCAAAAATGAGATTTTGTGATGAAAGGGAGAAAAGTTTTAAAATTGGTTGGCCCTGTGGGCGTGAGTTTAAATTTGTTGGCCTGGTGGGCGTGTTTTAAAATTGGTTGGCCCTGTGGGCGTGTGTTTAAATTGGTTGGCCCGGTGGGCGTGTTTTGATTTTGGGTTGGCCTTGTCGGCTTGTGATTGAGGTTGGGTGACTTGATTTCATCTGTGAATTGTTGTACGTGTGTTTGATAATTTGGTGATCGAGCGTGTGTGACGCTTAAGACTGTTTTTGGGGTTAAAAAGGGGTAAAAATCGAGTCTGAAACGATTTTGGGAAACAGGCATGCGCGAGCGTCACGGACCCTGTCATGGATCCGTGATGGAGCAGCGCGTTTTTGCGAGTTTTGGGCCTTCGTCACGGCTCCGTGACCCCAACCGTGACGGGGTATGTCACGGATTCGTGATTCCTGTCTTGTTCCACCGTCTTGACTGTGCAGTTTGTGTGTTGGTTTTGAGTGGTTGTGTTCATGTTTGTGTTGGTTGTAGAGGTCGTAAGCTCGGTGTTAAAAGGGTGAGGTCTTGGGTTCGAGACTCATCAATAACCTGCGGTAGTGATACAGCGCCTCGGTGTAAGAGTCTCACCACGGAGAGGGGTTAGGGTTGATGCGCTGCGGCGCCATACGAACTAGGTTTCTCCTATGTGAACGGGTGTTCGAGGTTTCCCTCACGTGAACGGGTGATTTGAGGTTTCCTTCACGTGAGTGGGTTATTTGAGGTTTCCCTACGTGATCGGGTAATTGGGGTATTGAGGTTGTGAGCAATAGTGGCTTGCTGAGTTGAGAACATGATCCCCGTTTGAGGTTTCCCTACGTGATCGGGTGATTGGGGTATTGAGGTTGTGAGCAATAGTGGCTTGCTGAGTTGAGAACATGATCCCCGTTTGAGGTTTCCCTACGTGATTGGGTAATTAGGGTATTGAGATTGTGAGCAATAGTGGCTTGCGGAGTTGAGAATATGATCCACATTCGAGGTTTCCCTTACGTGAGCGAGTATTTGAGGTATTGATAGCGTGAGCAGTGTGACGTTTTGGTATCAGGTTTTGAGGTAGTGGTTTGCCCTGGTTAGATTGGTAAGTCGTTAGTGGTTTACTAGTATGCCATAATCAAACGGGTGTCCGTGGAGGTGAGCAGAACGCTCATCCCCTTTACTACTTCTCCCGCAGGGGACGAGTAGCGAATACTGGCTTGGTTGCGGAAAGTTATAAGTAAATGCATAGAGGATCGTGTGAGGGTTGTACTTTACCTTGTCGGAATGACCAATGGAATGGTCGTTCGGTCTCAGATTTGGGCGTCATTTTTATTGGATATCGGGGCGTCACACTCGTTTGCTTCGTCGAGTTGTGTTGAGATGTTGGGGTTGAGTTTAGAGTCGTTGAGTCCACCCCTGCGTCTGGACACGCCGGTTGGTGTGGTGTTGACTAGGGTCTGTCGTGCCTGCGAAGTTAGAGAAGCGAACTGATACAGGAGGTTCGAGTGAGGGCTCAAGAGCCCTGATGCTGGACCGAGTCCTCACCCCGAGGAGTCGGGTATGTTCGGAGTTGGTGGGCACGACAGCGGTAGTGGATCGAGGTCTTAGAGAGACTGGGAGGATCCGTGAGGTTCGGCAGCGACTGAGCTTGTGCGTGTATCCGTGGGAAGGATACTCACGAAATGACAGCCTTTGATGTGATCCTGAGAATGGATTGGCTGGCGAAGTACCGAGCCAATATCAACTGTTACAGGCAACGAGTGACGGTGTCAACGGGAAACACGAAAGTTTCTTGTATTCTGGGCAAGAGGAGCGGAGTTCTCCTGTAGCTGTTTGTTTTTCTTGAGGTAGGGAAAAGTATTATCCTCTCTTAATTTAAAGAATACAATTAATATGCCTATAGGGTAATAAAACCGGAAAGGTCCTAGTTTGCATGTAGGATGTGATTCACTAGAATAACTGCCTTTCAATTACAATAATAACCGGACGAGTCTTAGTATGCATATAGGATGTGATTCACTGGAATAATCGCTTTCAATACTTTGGGAAATTGTCGTGCTGGTAGAATGGCCACGTCGAGCCTTAGGATTGCTTGTTGAATGTACTTATTGCTGATTGTTTGTCTTTAAGGTCAATGCATGTTACGTCCTTAGGATAAGATAAGAGTCATACTAAATTAGTTAAACTATGATGATCGTAACGTAATTGGTTGATCTGTAATTTTGATTGATTGATTGAGTGAATGTTTGAGTGTGAATTGGTTGTGTCTATGGATATGATCGGGTGAGTGATAGACCGATGATACGTGGTTGGTAAGTCATAATGGTAAGCTTGGTTCGACATTGTGTGTGACTGTATTATGTTCATTATGCTATTGTGTGTTTCGAGTGTGCACCCCGAGGTGGACATGCCGGGAAGACATCTAGACCGATGTGCGGTTCCGGTATGATGTGAGTGTGAACCCCGAGGTGGACATACCAGGAAGATACCTAGTCCGATGTGCGGTTCCGGTATGGTATATGATTATGTACCCCGATGTGCGTTTCCGGGAAGACGTCTAGGCCGATGTGCGTTTCCGGTATGGCGTGTGGTTGTTTACCCCGAGGGAGTAGTACCGGGAAGATACCTAGTCCGATGTGCGGTTCCGGTATGGTATATGTCACGCCCCAAATCTGGTTTTGACCGGACTCGAGACGTGAATTAAAATAATAAATAATTTAAGCAAACAATTAAAATAAGCATTAAACGAAACTCTGAAAATAATAATTATAATTTCTGAATGAAAGAGTCAACAGCTCTTAACTGTAACGTAAAACAAGGCTTAGTTCAAAACACGATTACGTCTCTAGACCTACTAGCCTAGGACCCTCGCCAGCTCCCAAGCTCAGCTGTGTCTTGCTAGCACAAATCCCGCTCAACACCTGAAAATAAAAAATGTATGGGGTGAGCTTTTGCCCATTAGAGAAAGTAGTTAAGGTAATGAACATCGGCTCACCACCACGAGTAACCATCCAATTAGGGCATACTAGTACAACACAACTAACTGTTAATCGGGGTTCATAGCCAAACTTACCAAAACACACAAACCGACAACTTTCACACAATAAAACATTAACCAAACAGTAACAGCATTACACACACGAGTAACCAGCACATGTCACATACCGCAGTCCCTGAACTCCGCCGGTTGTACACAGCCCGACTTCATCATTTCAAACCGATAAGTCAAAGTGTCACAACGGACCACCTCTCGGTCCAGAGGAGACGCATAACGTCAGAGGAGACGTATAACATCGAGGCTGCCGGAAACATCCCTATGGGCACGCATCTCATCGGGGCTCTCGGAAACGTCCCCAAAGGGCCATAGATCATCGAGGCTGAAACAAGGCACCTAGTGCCCATCACGACCCGTAGGACCAACACGACCCGAAGGCCCAATCACGACCTATAGGCCCTATACGACCCGTAGGCCCAACACACTATGATATGGCCCGTCGGCCCAATGCAATATGATGTGACCCGTCGGCTGCGACCTGTCGGCCCAATGCAATATGATGTGACCCATCGGCTCCGACCCGTCGACCCAATGCAATATGATGTGACCCGTCGGCTCCGACCCGTCGGCCCAATGCAATATGATGTGACATGTCGGCTCCGAACCGTCGGCCCAATGCAATATGATATGACCCGTCGGCTCCGACCCGTCGGCCCAATGCAATATGATGTGGCTCGTCAGCTCTGACCCGTCGGCCCAACACGACCCGTAGGCCCAATCACGACATCAGCCTAGATTTCCTACACCGGCATACCCCCTCGATGTAGGCATCGTACCGGAAACACTCTCTTGGATCATACATCACGATAATATCACGCATCGCAATGCCATAGATCAAACACGGCTCACAGGCCCAACAATCTTACCACAACTACACAATACGCCGGTCTATCACTCACCCGACCATATCACAATCAAGGATTCACCATTCATCAAGCACGGCACACTTGCCCACACATAGCAACAACATGTTACACTGAATATACCAGTTCTTGACTATTAAACTTATCGACCCTAGGTCACACAGTACGCATCTCAAACAATAACAGGCAATTCAATTAGCACACAACCTACGACTCGACATGGTCATTCTACCAGCACGGCAATTTCCCAGAATATTGAAAGCGGCTAACACTAGTGAATCACATCCTACATGTTACTAAGACTCGTCCGGTTATTTATGTCATATAGACGTTCGTTCCAGTTTTATTATTACCTAGCATGCATACTAGTAACTTTCCGTGATTAAACCGGTATTTGCTACTTTCCCTACCTCAAGACGATCACAACAGCTACGTCTCCTAGCTGCTTACGTCCTGGCCTAACTCCGGTCTTCTCGGGCGAAGTCCACGACTGATTTTAACATGTAAAACTTACAATCATATCCGGTACAGTCCAAATTAAAACAAGTTGTCTTTTAAACTCGAACGGTCAAAAGCGAGAATATACGACGAATCGGGTTCGAGCACCCGAACCCCGAGCACAGAATCCAGTGCACGTTTCCCGAGACATGGTTCCTAATGCACGGATCCCGAGGTACGGTTTCCAATGCACGGATCCCGAGGTACAGATTTCGAGGGCACGATTCCCGAGGTGTCCAATTTCCCACTTTTAATCCCGTCCTAAGTCCGATTTAACCGTCCGGTTTAATGTTCGGGTTTCCAAAATCGTTCAAAAGTCCAACGTTCTTCAGATTCGATCCAACGTCCAAAAAAACAGTCATTTTTATTTAAATTCAAACTGTTTCGAATTCCTTATTTCTTTGATTTAAGTCTGAACTGATTTTAGATTATTTTCTTTAAAAAAATTCTTCAACTAACTCGTTTCCAAAACGTCCAGATCCGAAATGAAGCTCGGGAAGCGGAAAGAAGATGAAAAAGGGGGTTTGGGTACGAAATCCGTCGATCACCGACGGAGATGCCGGCGACCAAGCCTCACGGTGGTTGCGAACTCACCGTAGGGGAAAAGAGGACGGCGGCGGAGCACGGCGAGTCCCCGTCTCAGATCCGGGCGAGACCGGCTAAGATCTCGACGATTTTGGCGTCTTGGTTCTACAGAACCCTCCGGTGGTGATGTGACACCGCTGGTTCTCGTCTCTGCTCCGGGTGTGCACGGCGGCGGCGCGGGTTGGACGAAGAGGAGGGAGAGATCGGAGAGGGTTGGGAGATGAGGGAGAGATGGCGATGGAGGCGAGAGCGTCTGAAGGAGAGAGGGAGGGAGTGTTTGAGAGCGAGGTCGGAGATGAGAGGGGCGACCGGCTAGAAGGAGGAGATAGAGACACTCGGTAGAGGGAGAGGTTGACAAGGGAGAGAGGAAGTGAGAGGACGGTTGCGTTGAAATGCTGCCGAACCGTAGAAGTTTGGGTATAAGAAGAGCGGGCCAGGTCCGTAATGGGCTTCTGGCAGGCTGATGGGCTTCGCGGCCCAAAGAGGGGAATAGGCTGGGTCGGGCTTGGCCTGCGCACCGGGACTGGTCCAGGCCTGATCTCCTTTTTTTTGAAGTTCTTTTTATTTCGCACTCGTTCTAGTTTTTCGACCCGTTTCCAACTCTGACGTTTCAAACGGATTAAATTAGAACTTTTAAATCTTTAAAACGAGTCGGTCTTTACAGTATATGATTATGTACCCCGATGTGCGTTTCCGATATGGCGTGTGGTTGTTTACCCCGAGGGAGTAGTTCCGGGAAGATATCTAGGCCGATGTGCATTTCTGGTATGATATGTTACTTGTTGCACCCCGATGATCTGTGGTCCTTTGGAGACATTTCCGGGACTTCCGAAGATATGTGTTCCTTGGGAACGTTTCCGGGAGTCCCGATGATAGTGCCTCCTCTGGACCGAGGGGAAATCTGATGTAATATACAAGTCAGTGTACGGATCAGAGTTTTGGGATTTGATATTCAGTATTTCGGTATTTGTGTGTTACTTTAATCGTTTCCTTGTTACATTCGTTATTTTTCCGTTGATCTCCTTGAGTGTTACCTTCTTTAAAGTATTGCAATTCTTATTGATCTACATGTGTAGTATCTTTTGGTTAATCGTATTAATTTTTAAACTTTGAATAATTGTACTAATCGGTTTTGTGTTAAAACGGGGATTCTTTTACTTTACTACTTTTTCCTATTGTGCGTAAGCTCACCCCCTTCGTGTTTACTGTTTGTACAGGTTTTCTTGGTGAGTAGACTTAGAGATTGCTTCGGGACTCGGGAGTTCCTGGAGGCTTCGGGTGTCTTATTGTAGTTGGACGTACTTTTCTTCTTATAACGAACTGCTTTTCTTACGTATTTGGACTGAGTATTTGACCTCTTCTTATTGTAATCGTTGTTTGGAATTTTAAAAGTTTGGAGCTGTTTTCCCATTTACTTTAACTTATTTATTATTTTATTATTGTTCCTAGCTCACGTCTCGAGTCCGGTCAAAACCGGATTTGGGGTGTGACACACATTGGGGTAACACAATACCAGAATTCGCATCGGTCTTCCCGGGATTCGCATCAGGGTTACCACAATCCATCGGCCTAGGTACTGCCCTACACCGGCATTCCCCTCGGTGTAGGTACCATACCGGAACACAACCCCTCTTAAAACACACATCAAGGAAATAACACGCAACATAAGGCCATAGTACAACCACAGCTTAGCAATCCAACAATCTTATCACAACACGCCACAAAGAACTCACATTAACAATCACGCTTACCGGCATAACTTACCAGCCATGTTCCATCGGTCTATCACTCACCCGATCATACCATTAGGCACAATCAATTCACAATCAACAATCACTCAATCAATCATAATACGGATCAACCATTCACGTACAATCATCATAATTCATCTAGTTTAGTATGACTCTTATATTATCTTAAAGACGGAACATGCATCAACACTAAGGACGAACAATCATCAATAAGTACATTCAACAAGCAATCATAAGGCTCGACATGGTCATTCTACTAGCACGGCAATTTCCCAAAGTATTGAAAGCGATTAAACTAGTGAATCACATCCTACATGCAAGCTAGGACCTTTCCGGTTATTATTATCCTATAGGCATACTATTAACAATATTTAAAAATGGAGTTACTACTCTTCCCTACCGAGAAATCTCCAAAGCTTAATACTCCTAGCTGCTGACGTCCTGGCTAGCTTCCTCTCCGTCTTGTCACGAGGTCCAAGGGCCTCCTCCTCCGTCAAGTCCGGGTCCAAGGTCTTGGATCACAAAAAAAGCTTATAATTAAAGACTAACCACGAGACGCACAACTAAGTTAAAAAACCCCAACCGTTTGGTTCAAAAAAAACACATTTCAAATTAGACGAAAAACACTCGAAAAGGATTCAAAAGGACTAAAACTGGTCTGCCACAGATCGGGTCACGAAGATGTGAGACTCCCCGTCACGGATGACGTCACGGACCCGTGACGAGTGCCTTCACAGTCTCCCTCACGGAGCCGTGATGTCTCCCGTCACGGATCCGTGACGGCCTAAACCAATTTCGTCCTTCTTCTTCCTCCAGCCTCCTTTTCACGAAAAACAATCCAAAAACTCCATTTTCAGCCATCCAAAACCTCCAAAACAGTCAAATAGCTTCAATATATCACTACCCAAGGTAGGATTCATCAAAACTCCAAATACCCAAGAGGTTCCCAAATCAAAAACACCAAAAACTCATAGATTTCAACATAAATCAATCATCTATCGCTCTAGAACATCATCAAACAACATAGAACTCAAAAACCTAGCTAATTCATGCATTTCTAAGAAAACCCAAAGCATGAAATGACTAGAAATGAGATTATGATAGTGTTCTTACCTTTAGAATGATGAGATGATAAAGAAGGTGGGCTTTTGAGAAGATTTTGGTGAAGGAAATGCTTGAAAAGAGCTTCTTTTCCTTTGCTTCTTCTTCAAGCTTCAATGGAGGCTCCTCTTCCTTCTCTCTCTAGCTATGTTCGGCCACCACAAGCAATTGTGCTGAAAATTGGTTGCTCCAATTGCTTTAAATGACCTAGATTGATGGAAGACCAAAAAACCCTTCAGCTTTTATCCCCTTAAGGGCACTTGTGAGGGGTAAAAGGGTACTTTTAGCCTCTTTTCTTCCCCTCCAAGCTAGCGTGGACAAGTGTCCATGTAGGGACCACTTGTCCTTAGCTAAAAATTCCAGAACCTTAATTTAATTAGGATTTGTCGATATAAAGTCTCGGTTTGACCAAAAATTGACTTTTCCAATAATACAGTCAAACGAAAGGAAATGGCCCAACTAAGCTAACCGTGATGACAGCTAACCTTTTTGGACCCCGGAAAGGTCCCGAACGACTCCCGGAGTCATTGGTTGACTTTTCCGGCCGAAAGTCAAACTTTGCCAGAAATCACCGGTTCGACCGGGATCGACCGGGGGCGGTTCTTACAGCAGCGCACCGGCCCGGAACCAGAACCGGTCCCTACGGCGTGCCGTGCCGGGACCAAGCTCGTTTCGTACCGAGCTCCGTGCCGGAACCCGACCCTCTCCAGGCGGCGTTCCGCGCCGGAACGTGACCCTCTCCGGGCTCCGTTCCGTGCCAGACCAAAGCCCTTCTTCTCCAACTCGTTTTCTGCGAAAATCTTCTCAAAACCTCCATTGAAGGACCTCCAAAGCTCCAAAACAGATTCAATCAGCTCCAATACTTCAATCCCCTCAATGGGTTTCATCAAAACTACTCAAATAAAACCAATCATCTATCTCATTTTTTTCATCAAAAACCATCGTCCAACACTAAAGCTTCAAACCCCAACCATGTTCTTCATTTCCCCTCAAACCCATGAACAACAATTTACCAAAAACGAAAAAGAGCTAGATGATTACCTTGAAAATGAAGTGTAGAAGAAGAATCCAATTCTTTTAATGAAATTTGAGTAGAGATTAAGTCCCAAAATCCACCCTTTTTCTCCTTTCTTCCTGCTCAAGTTTCTAAGCTCTTCTCTTCTCCTTTCTCACTCTCTCCAAAATCTGTCAAGAGGCACAAATGAGCTGAATTGCTCTAGATATTTGTGCTTTAACCTAGGGTTGAAATCCCTAATATGCCCCTCCTTACTCTTATCCCTTCAAGGCATACCAAGATGGTTAAATGGGTCTTTTAGACCCATTTCTTCTCTTCCAAGTAAATAAGGACACATTCCAAGTTGGGGACCACTCCTAGTTCCATAAAATCCAGCACAAGAAATTATCGGGTTTTAGCTCTTTATCGGACTGCGGTTTGACCGAAAAGACTCCGGGTTGACTTTACCCAATATTACAGTCAACGGAAAGGAAACGACCCAACTGAGCTAACCGTGATGAAGGCTAAGCTTTTTGGGGCCCGGAAAGGTCCTGAATGACCCTCGGATTCATCGGTTGACTTTTCCGGTCAAAAAATCAACTTTCGGCGAAAACCTCCGGTTCGACCGGACTCGACCGGAAGCGGTTTTTACATGTAAAAGTTGGCATTACTTTCAAAAAAAATTATATCTCTCCCAAATCAATCATCCGCAATTCTAAATTAAAGTCTAATTTGTGAAAGGTTACGTTTAATTTCAAATTTGACACCACAACCATACTTCCTTTATTTCCTATTTTATCTTTCATTTTTGTCATACTGTCGTGTTGCTCATGCGAGTCTCCGCCATACCCTATTTCTCGTATCTCTTGAAATTATTGTTGCACGTCGTCTCTGGTCTGCCTCGCCCTATATTTCTCATCTCCCTCTACATGTCTAGTTACTAGTGTGAGATAAATAAAAAAATCAAGTCGATGTCCAGTCTATATATATGGTCTTATCCCGTTTAAACGGAATTAAATCAACCCAATGCCTTATACCACCCAACCAAAACAATATGGGTCGGCATTGATTATGTCATCAAAATGGATCTGAGCATCAATTCAGGTTGATGGTCGCTTGGCGAGTGTGTCACCGTATTCAAGCCAATCGGAGAATGTTGGCCGATTACCATTGTAGCAACTTGTCATCGTCGCGAACTTCACCTCTTCGTTCACTCTTATCGATGATAAAAGCATGAGCTAGCTCGATGAATCGTCGAATTGCTTGTTGTGACATGTGTCCTTGAGATTTATTTTGATTAAAGTATGTTAAATAGGCTAGTGATTTCAATGGATGCGATGAAAACTTGATATTTCAAAAATCGAATTAATAAAACGGCACCGTTATAAATACTCATACATCCAAATTGTATCTTGCAGAAGTAGAATCTCGATCAGTGTCGATTGTATCTCGTAACCGCCCGTGATTTTTTTCGGTTAATAACCAAAACAACATCGGGTACTGGTCCTGATAACAAAATCCATGCTACCGGTGTTACTAATCCGATTATTTTTTAAGGTCGCCGATGCCGGATAATCAGACACCCATACCCCAACTTTACACAACTTGCTCAGTTAGGCTTTCTCCCATAGCAAAAAAACTCTCACTTCTGCCATGCTTTTCTGCTTAAACAAAACAATTAATTAATGATTATAAATATATATATATATATATTCCCACTGAAGAAAAGGGCAAGTAGGGGAGAGAGGGAAGTGACAAAAGCGTGCACAAAGAGATGTCTCGGGAAGGGCCGACCCAACATAAGAGAGTGGGAGACACCAAAAACGTTAGGAGCAAAAGGTTACTCTTTGTGCATCTGATAAAGACCTCACTGACGTTCTCTTCTGCCCCCTTTGCTTCCCTTTTCTTTTACATTTTCTTCCTCCTTCGTTTCTTCTTCTGTCTTTTTCCCCCCAAGTAAATTAATAACACCAAGTATCAACTTGCAAATCTCAATGAACACTCCTTACCGTACTTTAGGCAAATTAAAAATAAAAGCATCAAATTCATAGCCATGTTGTTGATAGGAGTTCTAGTGACTGGTTGTCGAAAATGCGAAAGACCTCGTACAAATAAAATAACCATGCATGAAACAAAGATCAAAGGGAGAAAAGGAAAGGTGTGAATAAAAAGTTTTGAACGTGTAATTGTGAAACCAAAAGAGCAAGGAGATGGAGAAGGTTGATGTGAACAATGTCCCCCAATATTCTAAAGAGGTCCTTATCAAATTAGACCTCTCTAGTAATGGAGGGTCCCTCTTTTCCACTATATCATCATCTACACTCTAACAGCATGCTTCTCAAAAGTATATATAAGGTACAAAAACTCTCCATTTATGTTAATTAGTTAAGGAAACTACAGTTTTTTTTGTTATCATGATAAGGTGAACTGAAAGATTTATAATTCCCCCTTTGCATAGAGGAGAAAGCATACAAGTAAGCTAGGGAAACATTCTTTTATAAATTAAGCCATGACTAGAAGCATAATTTTACAATTTTCACCAAGGAAAGAAAATTCATAAGAAAGATTCATCTTTGTTGGCCCGCCCCGTATTGATGGATCTAATCTCCTTGGATTGCTAGCTAAAATGACAACCTTGGATCGATATCACTTGTTCATAGCCCCAACAAAATGTAGTAGACAAGAGTGATCGGCAGGGCGATTAGCATTCCAAATATAACACTGCAAATCAACACCATTTCATTAAAGAAGAGCCCAAGAGTAAGGGTAAGGACAAAGAAGGAGATGAGGATATATATAGACTATAGTTACCCTGTGCTAAGAATGTCAGGGTGTACGTTGTACTCCTTGGCAAAGACAAAGGGGACAATCCCTTGAGGAAGAGCTGCCTGGTTTTTGTAAGACAATGGACAAATCAACATGTTAGCATCAATGGTACATCTATAATAAACCCTTGCTTAGTTGCTTAGGCAAATGATATGTTTTGGTGAATCACAATAGTTATTAGGAAAGTCCATTTGCAAGTATAGTTGGTTGGCTCTTCACTAGACTAGTGAGGTTAGTTTTAAGATTAGTGATGTGATTAAGTGAAAAGATAATGGGAATAAAAAAATGTTATCTTGGGAGCAGAGAATTGATGGGATATAATAAAATGGTGAGAAGTGGAGTGTAGTGTGGAGTGCAGAGAGGGGGATATGAGCAGCAGTGTCAGAGGGAGAGAGAGGTGAGACCTGGACAATGGCAATGTGTAAGAGAACACCCTTGAGGCCAACAGCAATGGAAGCAGCTGCCATGACAGCTGGTCCTGTGAGGAATCTCACAGCCATTGAAAAAGTAGCAATGGAATTTCCACAAGCTATGATCCTTGGCTGCAATGCCATGAACAGACCTGCAAAATGTCATCAATACAATACCACTATCAAATCCATATCCAATCTCCAACAACACTATCTCTGTCAAGTATAGTAGAGTATGTACTATTGTATTATTAACAACAGCAACACCCAGACCATAAAGATTATTCACCCACCAAATCCCCACTCTGTCAGTCTTTTCATATTAGACCTTTCATCATCATCACCACACCACACCACCACTAAACTAAACATCCCATCACCCAGGCATTATACCAAAAGTATAGGACATGTCATGCATGAGAGACTGAGATGAGAGGCCTTTCATACTCATAGCAGTAGTAGCACTCTCTCCTTGGTTGATGCTCTGTGCACATTATAATGACCTCACACTGTTTCTATATTTACTTTGCTTGCTTGCTTGCTTTAAACATATATAATAATGAAAAGTGACGGGAGAATATCATCATCATCATCCTCACCATCACCGAGAGAGCAAAAGCAAAAGAAAAGCAACAATGGTGCTTGTAGAGAGAAAACACTGACCAAGACTGAACATGGCCATGCCAAGCCCTGCATCTGAGAGTATGGAGATGGACTTTGCTATTAGGATTGGCATCTCAATATTCCACCTATAACAAAACAAACCCACAAAAGAATTTGATTAATTAATTAATTAGTAAGAGAAGAGAGGGAGAAAAGAGATAAATGTTTTGCAGAAAAGTGTTAGACCTGAAAGAAACAAGGGACCAAGTGAGGCCAATCAAGCTGGAGTAGGTGTTGGGGTTCCTGATGAGCTTCCTCCAGACCATGATGAGGATGAGCCTGGTCATGACACTTGTTGGAGGCATGGCTTTGTTGATGTTGGCCTTTCCGTCTCCTCCGACCTTGCCACCACTCTCGAGCTGATGATCCGTCTCCCCTCTGTTCCCAAAGCTGAACTCATCCCTCTCCACATTATACTCCTCCGCCTGGTTCTCTCTCTGACCCTCCACTGTATAACCCATTCAATTTAAAACAAAACCACCCCAGATAAGGAAATGTCGTTACACATATATATATATATATATATATATATATATATATATATATATATATATAAAAATGAAGGAAGCAGAAGCAGAAGCAGTAGTACCTTTGCCAGGAGAGACGGCTAGTCTCATCTCCTTGTCGCCAAACACGTCGGAAACAGGGGACGCACTGGAGCTCCACACAAACATGTGAAGGTCCTTCTGGCCATCCTCGCCCTTATTGGGGCGCTTGGCGTTTCCGGCGGGCACGTTCTTGGACCCGGTTGGAGAGAACATCCCCGGATTGGGCGCCGGGTAATGCGCTGTGCTGTTATTGCTGTTGTTGTTGTAATGCGCACGAGGCTTGTTGTTGTTGCCGTCCTCTTCGAAATTAGAGGGCCTGGGAGTGGGGCCCCTGGAGGCGGAGAAGCCGTAGACGTCGTTGGCGCCGAAGTTGGAGTTGCGGCCAGCGGCGAGCATGGAGAAGTCGGTGTGGTTGAAGCTGGAGCCCCTGGGGGTGGGGTTGCGGGAGGACTGGAGGGAGTAAATCTCGGCGTTGGTGAGGTTGGAGGGGCGGGGGGTGGTGGAGGAGAGGCCCTGGGACCTCCGGGAGAAAATGTCGGATCTGGAGGCGTTGGACTTGCGGACGGTGATGTGGAGCTTGCCGTCCTCCTTGATCTGGGCGTCGGTCTCGAGGGGCTGGCGGCCGTCGAGGGACATGATGTCGGAGTCGACGTGGATGGAGACGATGGAGGCGGCGGTGTCGGGGAACTGCTCGGAGATGAGGAGCCTGGCGCCGCGGTACTCGAAGAGGAAGAGCATGAGGGTGTACCAGATGATGCACTGGAGGACGACGATCTGGACCATGAGGCTGCCGGAGGCGTCGCCGTACATGCCCTTGAGGAGGGGGATGCCCATGACGAGGGTGTTGGGGAGGGTCGACAGGGAGAAGAGGGTGATGGACCACTCCAGGCACCCCCTGCTGCTCAACCTGCTCCACACCGCCAGCACCGCCAGCACGATCACCTTCTGCAGCGAGTCCGCAGCGATGAACCGGAAGTTCATCTCGTAGGGGTTGTTGGACGCGATGAAGTGGAACGACAGTAGCGGCACGGCGAACAGGGCCACGAACCGGTTGATCCCGGAGCACTGGTCGGGCGTGAAGATCTTCCACCACTTGACTGACCCGTAAGCCAGGATCATGGCCACGTACAGCGGAACCATGGCGCTCATCACATGATAGAAATCCAATAAAGTAATCATCTTCGAATGGAAACTAGAGGTTAAGTTAATTAGGAGATGAAGAAGCTAGCTATATGGTATGGTATGGTACGAGAGGTTGAAGAAGAAGAGAGAGATGATGGTGTAATAGTAGTGGTGGTGATGATGATGGTAGTGAGGAAATGTGTTGAGACTAGTGTTCTGGGGTTGTGGGTAATACGCAGAATTTGCAGACTTGTTTTATATCTTTGATATGTTGTGATAGGTTGATAGAAGAAAGATGGCTTGGGAGCAAGGTTGCAGTTGCAGTCCCCAAAGCATTAAAGAAATGAAATTGGAGTTTTGGGGTTTGTTGGTATTGATTGTGTATAGGAATGAGGCATGGGATTAGGGGAGGGAGCTCTATCTCCAATGGAGCAATGTCTGCAGAAAAGAAAAAGCAAGATGGTGGGACTGAGACTGGGACTGGGAGGTGGGTGTGTCTCCAAGTACTTGTCTTCCTAACCTTTTTCATGCACTCCCTACTATGCAAATATGCAATTGCAATTGCATACCTTCTCTTCCTTTTTCTTTCTTCTCCCTTGGACCTTTATCTACCATGTCTTCTCTTTCTTGTTTTAGATGTTAAATATCAGGCGCAATCATGATATCCTACTGTTCTTCCCACCCCTTTAGATTTTTTTTTATCAGAACAACAGGAATATTATTACTAGTAAATTGGGAGAGAATTAGACACAATTCCTGATATGTTTGAAATGTTTATCCCATCTATTAGAAAACCCAATTTACAAATATGAAATCTATTCTTATTAAGAACTATAAAAACTTTTTCCGACTCAACTCAAGTGAAGTTATAGTGCCTCAAATACTCGCCGGCTACGTTAAGAGGCATGGTTAAGAATGTCGAGTAACTAAAAAGACATCCAGTAAAAAGAGGAGTTGGATAGGAGAGCAACATGTTCCTCCTCATCTTTGTTCCGCGATCTATAATATTATTATACCTTGCAAAACAGAGAGAAAAAAAACAAAGCAGTAGCAGTTGTTCATAATGTTTCGAAATCAGGAGAACGATCAAGGAGGAGGCGTCGGTGGAGGCCAAGGCGGTGGATACATCGATGGCAGAGTCAGAGACGGTGGAGGCTAAGTCGGGAAGGGATCCGAGACGACATTGGCAAGGCCGAAGGATCTAGACGAAAAAGGATCGTTGCTGAGATCGGGACGCCGAGATGAAGAGACCGGAACAGATCACCAAAGAAGGGTTGTCATCCCAGAGCACTAAAGAGGAAGCAACGTCGCGGATGCTGAAGACGGCCATGACGGTTAGAGTCGGCCCTCTCTAATCAATAACCGACTTCTTTTATTTATTTACTTTTCTTCGATTTCAGGAAAATATTTTCGATAAACATTCAATTCCATTCAGTTTTACTATTAGGTCAAACTCGATTCTTTGAGTCTGACTTTGTTTGACGGACCTCAAGGTGGTTCGAACACGATTGTCGGGGATCATGGCAGTCCTTCGAAGGATGCTTTGTCTAAACTCCCGATTTCGGAGGGTGAACCAAAGAGACGTGGTCGTCCAAAAAGGGTTCAATCAAAGAAAATTGCTCCTCCAGTCGTTATTTATCGGACAAGAGCCAAGACTTATGTTGATAAAGGTAGCAATTCGGAAAGATTTACGGTTGATATTTCTAAAAAAACATAGCTCATGTGATTGGAGCTATTACAAGAAAGTTGGAAAAGGGGTAGTCAATCTTGGTTCTTTGGTGTTCGACCAGCTCAACCCGCATCGTATGCTGGAGGACGTCGAGGGTAGTAAGGATGAGGATTACCCTGAACCGACAAGAAAAGCTATAATCCATGTCCCGGTTTCTAACTGGTTTATTTGCTTGGACCCATGTAGGAAATAAGCATGGAGGGCGTTCTCTTGTTGTTTGCTCTTCTGCTTGGGTTTTTTGTTCTCTGTTTAGCTCTATGTAGTTGTTATAGCCTAAGGAAAAAGTCCTTAATTGAGGATCATGTTCTTGCATTGTTCTACTGACTTGTAGAACACTTTCCTAATAAAATATTGGCTTATCAAAAAAATTTATACGTTAAACAAAATATTTGTTGAAAAAGCTTTGTAACTTTTTAGAGCATCTTCAGTCGGTCTTGTTTTGTCGGCTGAAAGGATGAGGCGTTTTCAAAACACCTCTAAAAAAGCCAGCACATGTAGATTTGTTACGCCAAAAGTTGGGCTTTTTGTAACCTTACCGCTGTAAACAAACGTCCAAGCGGAGACGTTTTGTATCTTACTTTCCTTGTTTTTATTTTTTTGCGATTTAAATATTCATGACATTAATAAAAAAATATTTATAAAATTTAGATATCATCGATACTTTTATTTTTATTGTTTTGTAATTTAAATATTCAAAACATTAGTTAAAAAATATTTATAAAAGCTAAATATAGCCTATTTTTATTTTGTGATTCAAATATTCCTAGTATTAATTAAAAATGTGGATAAATTATAAAAATCTATATACCAAAATACCCTAAATTTTATTTTATTATTATATTTAAGTATATAAATACAATTATCTATTTTAGCTAACGAAATCTATTATTTGTATAAATATAATATATATTTTTTGAAGTAATACAATTTTAATTATGTTTAATTTTAATTGCAATAAAAAAATGGCCTTTAGGGTTCTCTACTCCCTCGTTCTCTATCGCCTTTCTCTTCGATCGCAGCCTCCACAACCATCAATTTCGCCCCGCTCTCGCTGTTATAGCATCTGCCCGACTATACCTACTACAATCACAGGATGGAATAACAAGATCTGGAGAGAGATGAAATTCTCTCAAGAACCTACCATCAATCCTAATTCAGCACCGACCACGACTATGTCTCCTACGCTTTTGTTCCCATTTCCACCGACCTCTAGACCACTGATCCATACTTCGTCGAAATCATCACATCCACCATCATCTCTACCTCTCTTTCCCCCGCGCCTCCTACCTCGACCTAGGGCCCATCAGTTTCACAAAGAGGACAGGGAAGAGTCCAAAGGCGATTTAGTTCTGAATCCGCCCATTGGGGTCTCAGCGAGAGTTATCCCCAACCCCTTAACTTGTACCTTCGTGAATGGGAGAAGTGGCCGGCCTTGCGGGGGTGGCTGAAAATGAAAGATGATGATACCCCCTTTAGAGCACTGATAGAAACAAAAGGTACATCGATGGCGGTGTTGCACCGCCGTGATTAACGGTCAATAATATTAACTTAAAGGGATCTCCAAGTGAAGGCCCATCAACCCCTCGATACGTACCTTAAAGAATGGAATGAGTGGTCAACTTTGCGAGTATGGCCACTTCTGAAAGATAGTGGGGTCCCCCTAGAGTACTTGTAAAACCCGCTTTGTTTTTAAAGGAGTATTGTTTTGACAAACTGAAACATTGGGGTGAGTTTTTGTAAAAAAAAAAAAGGAAAAAGAAAGAAAAAAAAAAGTTTAAAAAAGGGGGGGTAAAGGGGTCGGACTGGACCCGACCCGCCAGACCCGGATCCATTTCTTCGGTTTGGGTCGTGCGACCTAGCACTCGCCAGAAGCCTGGTTTGCGAGCCCGTCCGTTTTTTGGCCCAAGCCCAGTTTGAGCTCCGAGTATAAGAGGGCAGAACTAGGTTTTTGACACCCATTCGCCTCCTCTCTCCGCACGCCTCAATCCTCTCATCTCCCTCGCCCGACTCTCCTCTCTCACCGAACCACGTCGCCGCCCTAGCCATCTTTTCCCTCTTCTTCTCCGACCAGCCTTCGCGGCGCCACCGTCTCCCTTCTTTCTCGTCTCCGTTCAGTCGAGATGTCGCCGAAGTTCTCTCCCGGCCACTCCCTCTCCACCCCTCTCTTAATCACCGAGCCGCCTCCCTCGCTCATATCTAGCCACTGCCGTCATTCTCACCGTCTTCGTCTGCTTCTTCCCCGCCGCAGCCCCTTCACCAGAGTCGTCGAGTCCCCGCCGTCGCCGTTCACGGACAGGGCCGAGACAATTCGTCATGTTCCTCCGCTCCCAAGGTCGTTCACCACCGCCCAGCTGCCTTCTCCTTCCCTACGGTGAGCTTTGCACCGTGAGACCTCGGCCGGTTTTGTCACCGCCGAGGGTCGGTCATTTCTGAAACCAATCCCCTCTTCCTTCCTTTTTTTGGTTGTTGTTCGTTCCTGAACCTCTATATATAGTTTTGTTTGAGACAAAAATCGAAAGAAATAAAGGAAAGGAAAGGAAAATGAAACTAAACGAAAGAAAAATCAGTTTTAATTAAAAAGATCTCTTTTTGGACGTTCTGGACTTGAATCAAAGAGTTTTGAAACAAACAGAAAAGGAAATCATTAATATTTTGGATCTAAATCAATAAGGTGCTAAATCAGAGTGGATTAAAGAAAATGGTTTAGAACGGATGAATGTTGGGAAGCTGGACGTTTAAAAATCGGACCTACAACAGACGAAAAGCGGGAACGCTAAATCGAAACTCGTGCCTCGAGAATCGTGCATCGGGTTCAGTGCTCGGAACTCGAGTGCTCGAACCCGATTCGTCGTATAAACCGCTTTTATCCCGTTCGAGTTTAAAAGGCAACGTGTTGCATTTATTTTGTACCGTGTCTGATTTGATTGTAAGTTTAACTGTTAAAAACCCAGACTTGGACTTCGCCCGAGAGCTTAGACTCCGCCCGAGAACTTGGACTTCGCCCGAGAAGACGGAGTTGGCCCGGTCGTCAGCAGCTAGGAGTATTATTAGAGGAAGACCGCAAGGTAGGGAAAGTACTAAACTCCTTGTGTAATTTAATACTTAGTATGCCTATTAGGTTAATAAAATCGGAAAGGTCCTAGATTGCATATAGGATGCGAATAACTAGAATAATTGTCTTTCAATTACTAATAACCGGACGTGTCTAGTATGCATGCGTAGGATGTGAATAACTAGTTTAACTCGCTTTCAATACTTGGGAATTGTCGTGCTGGTAGAAAGGTCGTGATAAGCCATAGGATTGATTGTGTTTGCCTCACATGCCTTGATTGCCTAGTCTTTAGGCCAATTTAAGAGTCTAACGGAACTAGATAAATTTTGTGCTTGAATGATTGAATGAATGCTTGAATGATTGAATGAATGAATGAGTGTAATGGGTTGTGCCAAATGGTACGATCGGGTGAGTGATAGACCGATGGATTGCGATTGGTAAGTATAACGGTAAGTGTAAAGGTATATGGATCTCTTGGGTGTGTTGTGATGGAATAGTGATTTGCTAAGCTTTATTTGTATGATGTATTGACATGTTAGTCTCTTGTGTGTGTTTTGAAATGATTATTGGTGATCCAGTATGGTACCCACACCGTAGAGGATTCTGGTGTGGGGTATTACCATAGCCGGTGGATGGTTTACCCTGCGGGGCATTGGTTGTTGGACCTACACCGTGGAGGATTCCGGTGTGGGGTATTGTTAGACCCTGCGAGGCATTGGTTGTTGGACCCTGCGAGGCATTGGTTGTTGGACCTACACTGTGGAGGATTCCGGTGTGGGGTATTGTTGGACCCTGCGGGGCAATTGGATGGTTTACCCTGCGGGGAATGATTACTTGAGATTCACCCGAGAGCGTGCGTCATGCGGGAGCATTACCTTGGTTCCCGATGATCTATGGTCCTTTGGGGGAATTTCCGAGAATCCCGACGATATGTGTCCCTCAGGGATATTACCGGTAGCCCGATGTATGTGCCTCCTCTGGACCGAGGGAAAATCTGACATGACACGAGTACTCTTGTGGATCGGAGTATGGGATCCGACATGACACAAGAACCTATCCGTGGATCGGAGTATTGAGGATTTGAACTGTTGGTGTGATGTTTACTTGTTCCCATTTTAGTAGTTTTCAACTATTTACATCGCTTTTCACTTATTCTCTCATAAGTTACCGTTACCTTTAAGAATGTGCTATTGTTCTTACCTTTACCCGTTGACAGTATCTTATTGATTAAACGTATTAATTGCAAAATGTGTCATCTTGCTAGGACAATTTTATTACTAAATTGGAGGTTAAACTGTTTATGATTTTCCCTACTGAGCGTAAGCTCACCCCTTTTGTTGTTTACTGTTTTTACAGGCTTGCTTGTTGAGTAGTGGACTCGAGGCTCGGGAGCTTCTGTGGGTCCGGGTGCTTTATTTGTTAGAGATGTTTTTGGTCCTCATTTCATTTTGAACCTGGTGATTATTTGACTACTATGGAACTTATGTATTGAGATTTTGATCGCAATTAATATTTAGGATTTACACTTGATCTGATTTGGCTTCAAACACCAGATTTGGGGCGTGACAGTACTGGCCCCTGTAGAATACACAGTAACAACGACGTCGAACAGTCGTGGATCACGAAAAAGAGCCCTTCCTGAACCGACCAATAAGCCAAGGTCCCCTCAGACCCCTCAAACTGTACCGCGAGGAATGGGAAATATGGTTGGCTCTATAGACATAGTCGACACTGAGAACTGGTGGGCCCTCTTGGAGCACTGACAACAATAGAGGGTACACTACCGGCGGTGCTGAACTGTCGGGACTCCCAAACATGAACCCATATTATTTTAATAATAATATTTATTATTAAAATATATCTCAAATATATGTAATTTTTATTTTTAAATTTAATTATAAAACTAATAATTATAAATAATATATACTTATATCTTAAATACTAGTGGATATTAATTTTTTTACTTGTTTATTTTTTTCAATTAATTATTGTTGTTTTTATCTGAATTTTTTTGTTATATAAGGATGTAACAAATAAGTTATTTTTTTTAAAGCATAATTTTCACCCTAAGCTCTTTCGAAAAAGAAAATAAGTTTAAGTCCTGTTATGAAAAACTTCTCTCTTGTAAGTCGAGAGATCCTCGTTCCCGAATAAATCCAACCCCTATAGAGTTACATATCTTTGCCGCCAGTATGACTGCCGCTAGTCCTATTGTCGATTCTTTCCCATAACAGTCAACTCTGGTGTAGCCCCTCCCACGTGCACCACTGCCTTGCCCCTCGTCAGACATGAAGCCTCCTAATAAGCCGAAGCACAGAAGAAAAAAAACCTAAATATTCTTCTACACCCTCGGTCTCTCTCTCACCCTCGTCCACGCCACCTTTCCCTCTTCCCCCGACTACAACAACCATGGCCTTCTCTCTTTGTTCCTCAGAATTGATGGGTAAAGTTCGGTGCGGCCGTCCTCTGAAGACCCAAAACCTAACTTCTTCTGCAAGTAAAGTTAGGGTTTTGGAAACCTTCAATCTGTCGCCTCCTACGACCGAGATGAAAGCCCTACCGCCCACTCTCGATGATGTGCAACCGCTGCTGCCTCAAATGAAGGTCCCCGCTCTCCGACCACCGGTGGAACCAGCTCCTCCCAACGTGAACATTGCTCCAATTGTCGTCGCCTCGCCTCTTCACGTCATAGCGCCGCCTGATCCAGGACCTACCACCACCCTACTGCCCCCTCTGGTCCGGGATCCTCTTAAAGGAAAAGCTCACATGTCTGATCAGGGGAGGCCGGAGCCAGGGAGGGCGGACGTGATTGCCCTCTACGAGGGTATTAGGGTTCCCAACCTAGCCCGTGTACCTGTGATCCTACCGCTTCTAAAACCACCTTTGGGGATGACTCACCGTCGTCGTTCCATCAATCCCAAGGAAGCCAACTTAACTTCAGCGGCACCTCCCCTTCCGACAGGTCTGGACACCCAACTCCTCAATCTGCATGATGTCTTCTCGGCCCGCTCCTTAGAGGGGGAGGAGGAGGAGGAGGAGAAGGAGAAGGAGATTTAGTTGATGGTATCGTACACTCCGATGAGCCCATCCATCTTGGCTAGGCAGCAATTTCTCATGATGGGCAAGTTGTGGTAATACAAATTGCCTCGGAAAGACGTCATTCTCTGGATCATCACGAAGGCATGAGTTACATCAGTGGAGAGGTTGGTGGTTAAAGATATCGATAAGGGGGTGTTCGGTTTTTACTTCGAAACTAAGAAAGCATGGGCATGGGTTTAAGACAACAAACCATGGTGCTTCGATGGAAGACTTCTCCTGTTGGGTGACCTAAACCCGTGGCTAGAGAACCTCCCACCCTGGATAAGCTCCAACTATGGGTGCATGCTCGTGGCCTCCCCTCGTTGGTCCGTACCAAAACCATGGGGGAAACAATTGGGGCGATACTAGGGCTCTATGTCCATGTCCCGTGTGATAAATGGGGACCATGCTAGGGAGATTCAGTCAAAGTCCGCTTCTGTCATCCTGTAGAATGCCCCTTTCGACGTCACCTCCTACTGCGCTTTCGCAAATTTCCCAATCTGATTCGTGTCACCCTTACCTATGCAAAGCTCCCTTTGTTTTGTTATAAATGTGGGATGATAGACCACATGGTGGCCGAGTGTGATCGGGAGGTGGTTGGTACCCCTAGGTTCGACTCTTCGATGCTGGTGTACCACAGGGACCGTCAACCCAAGACGTATGCTATAGATTGGGACGTTCAACCGTCTTGTAAATCGGTATCCTCGACTATTGCACCTAAGGCCCTATCGTCTCGCGGAAATGACCTGATAGTATCTCGACTATGGCACCTAATGGTGCGAGGCTCTTGGCCGATCCTGGCTGTAAAAACTTGGTAACCGATCGGCCCTCGACTAGTTAGAAAGTCGATACCCGACCCTGCTTGAGCACAAAGATGGACCTGGACTTGGAGCTGGAACTGAGTCTGATATAAGAGCAAGCACCAGAGGAGTAAAGAAGGGATCCAATGGGGATCCATGGGAGGAGGAAGACAGGGCGTACGAACTGGCCCACATGGAAGAATGAAAGGAATTCATTAGTTTAGGGGCTGGCCTTGGGAAGGGTCCCTTATCCGAGTTCTGCTTCCCCTTGAAACCAATGACCACAAGTTCGATTTAATATTGCGAATAGAGCATGAAGGCTACACCTTGAGCATCAATCATTGGCTTTGTCATATTTTACTTTTGTTTTTAATACGTCTATATGGCACCTCCAAAACCGGTAGCACTGAATTACTTGTCTCGGAGTTTTTTTTGTAAAGGGGCCTATTAGGACTCTTTACAATCTCGTGATTCTTTTTTACTTCGTGGTCAAGAAATTTATCCTGATGTATTCTTTTGTAACTGATATTTATAATTAATGATAATGCAACTTTCATCCCAAAACATAAGCATTTTTTATATTTTTTAAAATGTTTGTTACTGTTTTTTCCATAATACGATTCATGTTTTGTTTATATATATAATAATATATTTGTTAAGTAGTTAAAAAAATAGTAAAATACAAATCCCATTAACTTTTTACTAATCCCGTCAATACCCGAACGTATTAGTCATTTGACTAACACCTAACATTTTTCGAATGCCTAAAATGAAATCTTTAAAGTCTCAACAATACAATGAGAATCTGTTTAAGAATGAGATTGAAAAATCAGAATGATGATTGTCACAACAATTAGAGTTTAGTAAAGTGAAATGATCTCTGTCCATTGGGTTCAAACCAAGACATTCTGTTGATAATTGTCAAGCGATGGAACAGGGAGAAGATAAAAGAAGGTGTTGGAAGGGAAAGGATGGTGAGTATGGAGGCACTAAAATTGGAGGGTAGAAGACAAGGAGAGGAGTAAGGTAAGGTGGATAGGCAATCACGTGGACCCAAGAATTGTCCGTTGGCGAAAACCATATATGACTTGGCATCATATGCCACTCCAAGGAATAGTATGTGTTTATTTTCTCTCCTCTTTCGTCGCTTCATATTTACGTACCCAACTCCATTATTACAAATATTATTCATCATAATCTCTTGTCCCTTAATATCCATCGTCTTCTTTCTGATTTTATCATAAGCCATTAACTCTTCAAATGTGTGTCAAATGATGTTGTTGTGCGACTCTAGTACTCTCTTTGCATGTTTATATAGCGAAAATAGACCAGTCTACAAAATATTTCCTAATTGGAGATAATGGTTTACGGTGAATTATGTGTGTTTTATAAAAATTCATAATCAAAAATTTTTGCATGCAAATCTGTATCTTTAACGGTATTTAATCGTATAATAGTCATATTGTATCCACTCTTTTTTTAAATGACAGATTTGTCATTTGTATTATATGCATTTTGCTATTTGCAACCTCATGTATAGGCGTACTTTTGAACTTTTTGCAAAAAAAAATAAAAAAAATAACTCCGTTGATGGATTTGCATAGGGGTGTATCGAATGGTTTACTAGACCGTAACCTATTTTTAAGCCCAAACCGAACGGTTCTCTAAAATTGATGCTCTGGTTTTCTTACCTTGCGGATTAGGTCTGGTTATGGGTTATACAAGGAATGAACCGAATGCGCACAATGATGGGCCCAAATCGTTTCAAGTTTATTATGTTGATCTTTGGGGGGTTTATGACCTTTTTTTAGTTCAATCAAGTTCGCAGTCAGTTTTAACAAACGAAAATAGTTCATCTTGAATTTTTGTAAAATACATGTAATTCACAACAACAATTATTTGTTAATCTTATTCACAAGTTTTTCTTACAGAATTTAATTAGTATATTATGTTGTAAATTTATTTGAGGGAGCTCAAATATTGTTTGTTTGTAAACTCTTATGAACATTAAAAGAGTTCAACCAATCAAAAAAGGGTTGGTTATTTTTCTCCCTAGAATGTGCTTTGTCCCGCAGACACATTAAATTACTGTATTACCCTTATTTTTCTCTTACATTTTTTCTCATCACCTTCTTGTATGGGTAATGTTTCCCATGTTCTTCCGTGTGATGAGAATATTAAAAGCAACAAAACATTCCCCTCAGGAAGAAAATGATGATGAAACACAGGCCATTCAATTAATTAAATACTTCAAATCAATTAAATTTGTATAATGTCAACAAATAAATATAAAAATAAAATAAAATGAAGCTATAGGTGTATACATGCTACATCATTTGGCATGTAATTAGGCAGACAAAGAGGCGATTCAGTAGGTTGCACATACATTCTCTACCACATGTAATCTATCAATCTTATTTATTTAATTCATGCAAAAAAAAACTATATATATCTACGTGCAATTGCATCGGTAATGTTTTTGATTGAAAATACGACAAAATTAACATGAGTTTTGCTTTGTTGGAGAACGGGTAATTTACAATTTCTTTGGTCATCGAAATTGCAAAAAAATTGACTAATAGTTAAAGTTGTTTGAATTTTTTGGAGCGGAGCAAGGCACGATTAAATTAGAAAAAGATGATAAAATAAAAAAGTGAAGATGTACTAGTAATTTGTGAAGAATATTAAATAAGAATGAGAGTGCAAGCATGTGGTTTCGAGCTAAGCGTAATGCACCCTTTCAATTGGGAAAAGAAAAGATATCCCAATCTTTTTGACATTTGAGATGCCTATTGCCAATGTTATGCATCATGCCTTCCACTGCATCAATTTCATCACCTCCAATATATTAATTTACACCCAATATCACATTCCGGATGTAAAATTGATTTAGTACCCGTTTTATTAAGCGGATATATCTCTTACCACATTATGAAATAAACTCTTTTTAGGGACTCACATGAGGCTGAGCCGACAGGTCAGCGTTCGATTCACACAAAAGTCTGTAGGTGGGCCTTTTCATGTATCATTTTCTATTTCTGAAGAGGTTTAATTTAAATTCGTATTCGCTGATCTAAAAAAAAAGAATTAAATATTTTGTAGACTGATCTCTTAATCGGGAGACTTTAACGTAAATTTTGATTCATGAGAATGGAATGGAAGAGATGTATGATATGGAGTCTTCCTTAACTCAAAATCTGTAATTATGGGCAGACATGAGGAATATGCGTCTGGCTTAAAGCAGCTCCAAGGAATCAACTTTGCGCAGACATGGTAGCAGTGCTCAGTCTTTCTACATTGCTAAAGTATTTTTGCACAAGGAATCGTATATTATATAGCTGGACCACAATCTCTACATGTTTATGTGAGATCATAACCTATTCAAAAGTGAGCGTGAACCGTAAAGCTTGAAAGACAAACAGTGCCCACTTTAAACCAGTTTGTTAAAGTCACATCCATGTTCAAAGTTACAAAAATTAAAAAAATTAGTTTTGTCACTTAACTTAACATGATGAGATAAACTATATTTTCTAGATGATCATGTACTTAGTAGTAACATAATCTATATTTTCTAGACTTAAGATTCTAATAGTCCCATCACATACATATAAAACGGTAAATTATAACTGATAATGACTCCTCCGCACTCATTTATTTCAACACCCAACATAACCCTTCCAAACGACCACTAAGACTTAAATACTAATACCAAATCTCTAAGTAGGCAACAATGTTGTCTGGACCAACCAAACTACCTACCTTTAGTGGATAAGAAGATGCGTATTATGCTAAGTGAAATCCAACCTAATATATTACCTGTTCTAAAATTCACACATCTTCCCTCAGTCAATGGGTTTCATAATGAGGGAGATTTGAAAGTAGTAATGCAAATAGAATGTAAGGGTTACATTGGAGTATAAATAACCTTTTATTAATAATTCCCTCTCCAATATTTCACAAATACTTGAGTCAAAACAGAAGCATCTCTAATCATGCTCAAAACAAAAGTAAAAACTACACCTCCCATGTGAACACCTTGGTAGTAAGAAACAAAACTGGAATCTTTGAGCCTGGAAACAGGAACCTAGAAGCGATCAATCATGTAGTAACTTTCGCGATCTGTATGATGAGTGATACTCATCTTTGGTACTCTGGAAAAGGTAATATGGTATTCCCGGGTTCTTTCCAAGGCAAAGAGATTAAAATGCAAAGAGGTTGAGCTGCCTCAAGAGTCCGATGAACCTTGACCATCAGTTACTAAAACAACTTCTTTAATCTCTCCACAGACAAGGACGCCCTTTTATTGGTTGGTTCGAGAACAAGCGCGTAGCTAAAATCTGTGGCATGGAAGAGCCTTTATTAGTTCAGCAGCATTGACACTGAACACCGTGATTGCAGTAAAAACACCATTCTAGTGAGAAAAAAAACTACTGTGTTCCCAAATAAGTGTCCCCTTTTCTTTCGAGGAAGAGAGTTATGTAAGACTAGTCTATATTATACATGGGGACATGGTGGGAATATGGAACACTACCTCCACCAGTTCTCCACAATTACTAAAAGGCAAACAGGAAGCTATTATGGGACTGGGTTATGTAAACAACTGTGTTGATAAAATGCAAATTGATTTATCACCTTCAATAGCTTTGTTGTAGTAACCTAGCATCTCTCTTGCGGTTCCTCTGCGTAGATATGCCTTAACATTCTGCAGGAAAAGGTAAAGCAAAAAACTGTAAATATCAACAGGAAAGGCAACTATCATGTCTACCATTAGAGTTTAGATATCAATTACTCACCTTTTTGTCAAGTTCAATAGCTCTACCACAATCTGCCTCGGCTTGGAGAAAACTGGATAAACATAAAAGAATGGGTTAATTATGTATGGGGAAACATTCAAGACGTAAAACTGGAAGTGCTTAACAATACCTCCCCAGTTCCAGATATGCAGCAGCTCTATTACTATAGTATGTGGCATTATTGCCATTTAATTTTACAGCATCGGAATAGAAGCCAATAGCCTTTTGCCACTGTTTGTCTTTGAATGCTTGATTACCCTAAACCAAAATAAATAAACAGATCAACACGACATTATTGAACGAAGAAAAGAAACACATTTCACTTTTTGAATTAGTAGATAAACATTGATTCATTAGTAATATAGCGCTTTTCCAAAGAGGGGATTTTAATATTGTCAATAACGGCATTAAAATATGTATGCCTGCAGTTGATCGGGGACTTAAGACCATGGACTAAAATATGACACGCCTACAAAACTTTTAATTTTTTTTTGTAAATATCGATCCTTAAGTCCTGATTTCAATGATCTACGAATTAAAACAAAGCAGTGCAATGTTTAACGAATACATGCTGAAACCAACTTCAATGAAGTATACCGCACCAAGAAATCCTTGCCTTGACAAGGAAAGAAATAAACTCACCTTTTCTTTAGCAGATTCAGCAGATTGCTCCTGGCTGATGGCATTAGTTGATGATTTTGACTTAATAGTGACATTAGCATGTTCTTGTAGAGATGCATACATGGTCTGCACCGTATCTAGCAAAAAGCGATCACCAGAATATCTTGCTATAAAGGAAACTGAGATAGGACACTTGTCATAAACTCCCATTGGCACAGTGACCTGAAACAAAATGACAACATATGGATGAAGTTGTGGCTGCATATTTGAGAATTTACATGGGTTTAATGTTCTAGACAACCATCTCATTGTCTTTCTAGATGAGCAGCTAAAACAATTCACCTGACAGCAACCTGATATGCTAGCAATACTCAGTAGACCAAATGCACGGCTTTGGAAGTCCTCTGATAGCATTGCCTTACTGCCAAGTTTTGGAGGGGGGTCAGCAGTGGGGATCACCAAGATTCCATCATCCTACATAAAGCACACAAAAAAGGATAAGGATAAGAGGTCGTGCACAGTTACGGGATACGCACCAAAGTACAAGAACAGATCAATTCTAGAAGGTTGAAGCTTGTATATATTCAGTAAGCTTACATCCAAAATTATATTTTTAACAGGATAATACAAGTCCTTAATCTAACAAAACCACAAGCACCACAAATAACTTAAATCTATAGCAAATCAATACCTTCAAAAGAGAGTTCATGGCGAAACGTAGTTCGCTTCTGATTGATTTGCAGTTGTCAATCTCTGTGTCTGTTGTCTCTGACACTTCGTGCAATTGTGCTGAGATAGAAGGATCCAGAACAGGCTTAAAGGTGTTGATCCACTCCTCATGATGTTGCTTGAACTCGTGTCTGTCTCATAAGGGCAGAAAAAACACTTAAGTCATGCACAATCATTAACAATTAAAATCAAGATGTCAAAGATGCACAAAATTGGAAACATGCCTCCATTGGATCAACAACAGAGATTCCAAGAATGACTATAATGATACAACCACAAGAAGAGACTCAAAGTTATTTGATTGTAGACATGCATGCCACAGTTGTAAATAAAATTTCTCAACAAGATTGATTGCACAAATAATTGCATTATGCAGTAGTAGGCTTTGGTTACTGTATGCAGTTAAGCTTGCAACCCTTACTCAGCAAAATCTTAAATTTCTGTTACTCAATGCTATTAACTGGACAAGCCCAGATTGGGGCAGAAGCGTGAAACCATTTTTTTGTATAAGCCATTTCACAATATATATATATATATCAATTGGAAGGCAAAAAAACTAGTACTCTAAATCAATGGCATTCACAAAGTCATTATAATCATAGACCAACAGTCATCAGTAGATTATTGGTGACTAAACTGGCAGTCTGGCACCATCATAAACAGCAGCCTTAGGGCCCAACGGCATATATAGTAGATAGTAGAGGATTAAGTATTAGTATACAATGAGGGAACCAACTAAATAGCAACGGCAAATCATTTTAAGGCTACTCTCACACTTATTATTTAACTTATCCAGGAGTCCAGGACCTTAATAAAAAAAGAGAGGCAAAGGGCAGTACAATCATTTCGCAAGCTAGGATAGAGTGCATTACATAGAAATATTGCATTCAGTGTTCTTACTTCTTCCAAGATAATTTATAATTATTACAAAAAAAACCTCTTTCAGATAATATTATTAAGCTCTTTATCCCAGCTAGGGCAACTGCCTAAATAGCAACATATTTTCCTCAGTGAACTGTGCTTACTAATCATAGATTTATGTATCTGTCAGGGTGTGACCTCACCTATGAAGAAACTGCATAGCATCTGCAAGCAATTGCATACACGAAGTTTCTGGTCCATTTCCGTTCTTGCTACGAAATGCATTCAAGCTTGGAACTTTAGAGCTGAAGTAGTCATCAATATTTTCGTGTTTCAGAACTTGTTCTGTAAAGACAAGTACAAATTAGGATTTTTCAATTAAATAACGAAGGGAAGACAGTCTAGAGGACCTGCATAAACTTTTACATTAAATAGGTCAAAGCAGAGGAACATACTTCCAAATAATTTTTCGGTGGATTTGATAACAGCCTCAACAACTCTTTCTGCAGGAAACTTGACTACTTGAAAACAATTATCAGCTATAATAATTTGCCTGGGATTACATTGAACTGCAAATGGAAGTTGCAGGAGGACATGGCCTACACGGCGCAAAATACTAGGATCCTTAGCGAACCAGCCTGCATGAGTAACGTCACAGTTTAAACAACTTGATCAATTGATGGATGCGGGATGATTGCACATCATAATAAAGATTGTATTGTATTGACAAAACAAAACCTTTTTCCCTGTCAAGGGAGTTATATATCATTGATAGATATTTATGAGAGATTCACCACAAGGATGAAGGTTTGCTCAGGCCAAACTACATACAATCATGTCATACTTAAAGTTGAATCTAGAGCTAGTAAATATGGATATGATATATCCTCATAAAAGATGGTTAGTCTTCATGTATGTTATGGAAAGGGCTTGGTTATTGTTGCTGTATAGCCAAGTGACCCTAACATGTAGCATTCAACAAAGTATTTCCCATGCAGGTAAAATGAATCTTATATTTCTGATGCAACCTCATTCACTATAGAGCAAGCGAGATCTTATATAGATAAAACCAAACACAAAAATAGTCTTCAAGTGAAATCAGGCAATTTGGCGTGAAAAGCAACTACAATGAAAAACAACAAAAAAGGAGAGCAGAAGGAGACACAGCTCTCAAGAGGCGAGAATAGTTGGACATCCATTCAATTACGTCGTCTCAATTTGAGTTCAAGTGAAATCAGGCAACAGAAAAATGGAAATAAGATTTCTCAAAATGTTTATGAAAAGTTGTGAAATCATATGCACCATATATTTGTGCCAATACAGCATATGGATTCTGTCATGCATACCAACACTATCAAGACTTTGTGAAATGGGTAAAATCCCTGTGTGAGGAACAATCCTATGTGAAGGACGAAATCCAATAACACCGCAGAATCCAGCGGGAACTCTCACACCCCCAACAGTATCAATACCTGTCATGTAGTGTTAAACAATCAATTATAATGAAATATAGCAATTATGAAATAAATAAATAAATAAATAAATAAAGGGAAATACAGGAAAGAAGAGATAAAGACACGAGCTATGAAGTCACCTATGCCACTTCCTTTTATTTTTAGGGATCAGTCTCCATAATATAGTTGTGGAAGTTAAAAATCAAAAGGTTAACCTATAGAACAGCCTGAGAAGGTAATTAAACTTAACCACATCTTTGGCAACTACGTTAAGGGTCACTCTACATCGGGTGAGATGTTAGCCACCCACCTTAGAGAGAACTGTGTTATGTTTTGAAATGTAAGATTCAACAAGTTTCATTATATTGGGTCTAAGAGAATATGGTGGCATCAAGAAAGAGGGTAGGAAGCTAAGTGGGCAAAATGAACACAAATCCTAAATAAACTGCAAAAAGAGAACAAAAGCAACAAGGTTATGAAATAGAGACAGTTGAAGAAAATGACAAAAAAAAACAATGATGCCTCACCCAATGAGAAATCAACTAGATTTGCAGCTACAGCTACAGCGGCTCCACTAGAGCAACCGCCTGGTACTCGAGACGGAGCTGCAGGATTTGTCGGTGTACCATAATGTTTATTTTCTCCACTCATGCTGAAACAAAACATTCCAGAATGAACCAATAATAAGTAAACAGAATTTTACACAAGTATGCCATCACTATAATGCTACAAATGACTGTCTACAAACCTAAATGCCATCTCATCCACCACAGTTTTCCCAACACAGGTGGCACCTCCTTCGACAAGAGTTGAAACTACAAGAGACGTCCTAGAGGCTGCATCATGAGTATTTTTCCAGTCAGGATGCCCAAATCCAGTCACATGGCCATCAATGTCAAACCTGGGAATCATAATACAAAAAAAAAAACATTTTATAACTTTGTAATATCACATTCTCAAAATGAGCTACATACACATCAAGAACCACAGCCCCAAGTTTATAACTTTGTAATATCACATTCTCTTACGTGCTTTTCTCAACACTTAAACAGAGACTAGAGAAGTCACAAAACAAATAGCCAGCATTTTTTAACAAACATTTCAAGACAGACTTCATTTTAGTCAATGTCGTGTAATAACTCTAAATGACAATGTAGCCGAATTTAAATGAAATGAAGCTTCATTTTCAGAATTCTAAATTATAGTACCATTGTTTCCACCATTCACCTCTCAAGCATAAATAACTGAATGGCAATGCAAAACCCAACTCACCCACTCAAGCTTCCGACCTTAACCAGAGAATAAATGTAAAAACTATACTGCTAAGGCCCATTATCATAAACTTCACAATATTCAAACAACAGAAACAAAACAAAAGAAAAGGATCATTTTATTCCATTAGTTTTGGGAGGAGACAAGCAGAGCTCACAGGTCGGAGACGGCGAAAGTGAGGCCGGTGAGAGGGTGAGGAGCTTTAGGGGGAGCGGGTTGAGGAGGAGGAAGGAGCTGAAGCCTCTCAACGAAAGCGCCGAAGTCCTCTTTGATGGTTCTCTTGAGCTGCTTGGCCACGTACAGAATCCCAGCTAGACCCAATCCAAGCAGAACCCATAAATTTGCAGGAGCAGGGGCCATAATTCTCTACCTTCCTCCTTCGATTATGTTTATGTATGTAGATATGAATATATCACTGCTCCACCAGGTCCAGGACTAGAGATACGTAATCAATAATCATATATAGGGTTCGAGAGAGAGAGGGAAACAGATAGGGTTCGATGGAGGAATTGGGAAGAGAGAGTACAGAGTGACCTAGAAGGAGGATTGGATTGTATTGTATTGGTTCTTACGAGAGGAGACGAAACAACGAGTTTCGAGATTCGATATTCGATATAAGCATAGCCTTTATTAGGTGGCTTGAGTTTGATTAGTTAGATTATATTATTCAAATTCGTTACTATTGTGCCCGACTAAAAGTCTAATTATATTAGACATGCATTAACAAATTATGATCTTAAATAGCCTCCATGCACCTCCAAGTAAGGTTTCTCTCTACCCTACTTAGGTTTTGTCACCGTCACCATCGTCGTCTTTCTCAGGGCCGGTCCTGAGAATTTGGAGCCCCAAACGACTCATTTTTTTGAGCTCCTTAATCTCGATTTTTTTTTACCGAAACCATATAATATTAGTTATCAAAATTAATAATTAGCTATAGAATTGCATCAAAATAACTCTATTTTGTTCTAACTTAAAAGAAACTTTTTTTAGGTACTGAAAAAGTACCCACCACAATGATTCAAAAAAGAATATCAATAACTCAACCCAACATAAAAAAAGAAAATCAATCAATGATTCAAAGAATACGAAGTCAGGCTCTGATTTAACAGAAGCACTATAAAGAATCAATATCATTATTTACTATTATAATCATGTTGGCGATTAATATTTAATTATCTATAACCATTAAAACCATCAATTCTGGAATTATTAAGTAGCTTAACTTCAAATACCTAAACTGATTAGAAAATAAAAAATCAGTACAAAACAAAATTCAGGTTAACAAATGTTTAGGTTTGAATGTTAAATCTCAACAATCAGTAAAATCGGGTGAGAATCAGAAGCTTACCTTAATTTTCTGTCGGAGATTAAAAATCTTGATGCAGGCGATGAAAAAAAGTATGAAAATCGTTCAGAGTCGATGAAGAAGAAAGGGACCGTTTGCGTTTTTGTTAGAGTTCGCGGACAGGTCATTTTTTTGCTGGAGTTCGCGACTTGTATTCACGTTTTGGATTAGTTTAATGTATATATAACATTTAAAACCCAAAACACAACCTTAAGCCCAATTGAAATTGAAGGAAAAAAACTCAGCCCAATTGAAATTGAAGGAAAAAAAATCAGCCCAATTGAAATTGAAGGGAAAAAAAATCAGAGCATTCTAGTAAGGGATCGAACACAAGACGTCATGCCAATATTGTCAAGCCTTTAACCATTGTGTCAAGTTCTCAGATGTTAACATAACCTGGTTTAGCCCCTCATATACCTTAAATATTTTTGATTTTTTTTTAGCCCCAAGTCATGGCCTGGGCTGCTTGGCCTCAGGGCCGGCTCTGGTCTTCCTCTCCGACCTTCGTCTACCTCCCCCTCACCTTCATAGCCACTCATGCAGCCGCCCTCTCCCCTCATCGCCTCGTCGCCACCGCGCAGCCGTCCGTGATCATCGCTGCTCCTCCCAACAATCATGGTCCTTCCTGTCTCACGTCGTCATCATGGTGGACCCTATCCTAGGGCGCCATGGTCGTCGGAACCTCCCCCCCCCCCCCCCCCGTCCCCGTCTCTTCCCAACCGGCCACCCCATCCCGCCATTAGTCTTGAATACCCGAGGTGGGTGGCCCATGCATGGAGAGGATCACGGTCCATTGTGGGCGTACCCGTCTCCCTGGATCCGAGTACCACCGATGGAGCCCGAGTGGCCTCTCGCTGCCAGCCACTACAACCGTCGTCCCCAACCGGACTGGGACCAGAGAGCCCTCCGTCAAGATTCCCATTATCGGGGCCTGGCCCCCGTCCCCTCGCCGGAGCACTATGCAATCCAGTCGTATCAGTGGGATCCGATTCCTCGTCTATCCAGGCCGCGGCTGCCTTACCATACCCCCGTTCCTTCACCGGAGAACTATGTGATCTCGTCTTCTCAGTGGGACCCGATGCCTCATATATCATGGCCGCCGCCGACCTACCATTCGCGGTATGCAAACCCTGAGGTTTTTGTAAACCCTAGGATGGACACAAACCCCAAGAGGCATGCAAACCCTAGGGGGATCGCGAACATTAAGGGTTAGTCAAGCTCTAGAAATCGCGGTACTTCTCCTAGGGTCTTGGCCCCGAAACCAACAATAGCCAAACGTCATGGCGAGGAGGTCAAACGTCCAACGCTACACCCGAAGATTGGATCGAGGAAGTGGTCACCTGACCCTAGACTAAGAGAGATGAAGGACTGCCCCTTGGCCCGCCGGGGGATTCTAAGGTTCACTACTACTATTGGACCCAAACCCTAGATGATCAAGACGGGTCACAAGCCGGAGTCCTTGTTGCTGCCAACCAATACTGAGCGAGCACAGGAACGGGAGGTCATCCCGGGGGGCTACAATCCCCCAGGGGTTGAATGATTCCTCAGGGCGGGGTGGGAAGGACCGTCGGGGGCCTATACCCACAGACCTGGGACGCCTACAGCCGGGAAGTCTCGGGGAATCCGCAATCAAGGCTCATGCTCATTCTAGGTTATTTGGTTTAGGTCGAATAATGTTTTGGCTATTTAGATTCTGTACTGTTATTTACTTTTCTTTCGAAACGTTGGATCGAGGAACTCTTGAGTTCGGATCTGCGAAACAAAACAGATTATATGTATGGAACCATGTGCGGCCGATGGGCCACGGCCGACCGGGACAAAAGCTGGTATCCGGGACTGATAAGTCCCTCGTTATATGATTGTAATACAACTTCTTTCCCGTTTCAAAAAAAAATATTAGACATGCTTATTCAATAAACAAGCCTAATTTAATTATATTAGAGCATTTGTAGCGACCGCCAATTGCTCGTTGTTTTGGTGTGGTCGCAACGCGTGCAATGTCTCTTTGATACAAGATTTGTTTCAGAATCGGTCGTTGCAGTCTGTCACCTCTGAAATCTACAACGATGGGACGTGTCGTCTCAGGCCCAACAGCTAGTCGGCGGACTAACGACGATGCGACGCGTGGCAGCGACAACTTTAAAAAAATTATAAATACACTTTGACCCCTACACAAAAATCACTCATTCTCTTCTACACCTATTCTCTTCTCTTCTTCTCCTTATTTTGCCTATATCGCTTGACAATAGTCGAGCCGACAAACTTCAATTTCATCATCGACTCCTTGAACGTGGACGAGTCGTCTCACACTGAATAAGAGCTCAATTGTCACCTCAAATCATACACCTCCCTCCTCCAACCCATCCAATCTGAGCCATCGCAATTCAACCCGCTCCAACATTCTCAATGATCACAGTCACAATTCTCAAACGAGCAACCTTCCTAACCCACTCCGGTTAAGCAATTGAGGAGGAAGACAAAGAACTCTGCACCTGTATCGACTACAGCTCCGTAGTTGAGATGGAGTATTGAGGAGGAGAGTCGGTTGGCGTCGACATGACTCAACCATTCTCTGGATAGCATCACAAGGAATTCCCAGAGAACTGACATGTATTGGAAAAAAAGTAAGAGATGAAGTCTTTTCGTTGAGGAATCCCAGCGACCCAGAACATGGGTGGAATAATTGCACGAACCACTAGCATTAGCTCATCAAAAAATCACTAAATTTCAAGAGAAATATACAGATATTGAGGGCACATACCAAAGTAGGAGGAACGATGTTGACATCATGGCAGGAGCTGAAAGAGCGTACAAGGTCGAGGAGAAATACGAGTTCGCTTAGAAGCACGTTTGGAACATCGTGAAAGGGAAACCAAAGTAGAAGAACCTCGTGTTCCCGCAATGTCCAATTGACCTTGAGGTCCTAGAACTCGACGCATAAAGTAAAGCAAGAAAGTGTACAAGGTTGGACGACAATTACAAGCACATATCGAACGACGGAACCAAACACGAGTTGACCTCACTTGTATGGGAGGAGCTTCCGACCGGCTAGAGAAAAAAAAATCAAGGCTAGAGCTAGAGGGAAATGGAAACAAGTTGAGGCGGATAAGGAAGATGAACCCAACGTTACGAAGTATCTTGAAGTTTATGGCGAGCGCTAGGTCCAAATTTATGACGCCAAAGCAAAGATACAGGAAAGTTTGCTTGATATGTTAGTGGCAGTGAATAGCCAAAACACCACCAATATGACCCTGCATAAATGGGATGCTCCTGCCTCACTTATAGAGAACATCATGAAATATTTTGAGACTCTTTGATATAGCTTTGGATTAATAAAATTGAATGTTCTTGTCGCTAATTAGTTTTTCCACTTTGTACACCTTTTTAGTAATAAACGAATGGATTGTCACTTTTTTTATCGATTTCTCGGTGTCTAGACTTTCGTACAAGCGCACTATTTAGGATATAGTGTGATGTTGCGTCGCCACTACCACGTCAAAATTGACCCCCTCCCTATAAATACCATACTCCTCTTCATTCATTCTCACACCTATCTCTCAAATTCTCTCATCATCCTGTCTTTTCTTCTTTATGATAGCTTCTTCTTCTTGGGCAATTGGTCTAGTATGGTCGGTAAATGAGGAAATGTATTTTGTGGTAATGTGGTTAACCGTTGCTGAGGTCGGGGAAAAGTACTGGGATAAACTCTATCCCGCTTTCCTTGACACCGTACACAAAGTGTGGCATGACCGAACGCATAAGCAGATGAAGGATAAATTTCTTCAGACGACCCAAAAGTGCAAGGCCTTCGGTAAGATATACCGAGACCATCTCAACGCTCCTAGAAAACGAGCAACTGGGGAGGAAATATATGTTGTGAGCGTGTCCGATTACAAGGACTGTCACGCCCCAAATCTGGTTTTGACCGCACTCGAGACATGAACTTAAAGTAATAACTAAATAAAGCAGTTCAAAGGAAATAAGTTTTAAAACAATACTCTGAAATTCATAAATCCGATAAAAATGAGTCAACAACTCATAAAACCCAGTAAATAAAGTGTTTAGTTCAAATAAACAATACGTCGCTAGACAACTAGACAAGACCCTCGCTGGCTCCCAAGCGCCGAGAATCCCGCTAGCACAGATCCCGCTCAAGGCCTGAAACACAACAAGGTAAGGGGTGAGCTTTCGCTTAGTAGGAAAAGTAGTTAAGGTTATGAACATTCGTTCATCACCACGAGTAACCGTCCAGTTAGGGCATAATAGCAAAACATAGTTACTAACGACGCCCACAGGAAAATTACCAACCACTAATCACTCTCACAAGATCATAAACACACTTAAAACATCGCACACAACCAATCAACAAGCATACAACACACATCAATTACAACACGTATCTAGCACAACAGTTCTCAACATCACCGGCTATCACAGTCCGTCCCACTTATATCGTACTGGAACACACAGCATCGGTCCTGATATCTTTCCGTCACGTAGATTCGGGGTAACATCCCTGGACCGGCAATCCCTCAGTCGGACGTCTTCCCGTCACGTAGACTCGGGGCCTCATGCATACCGACCGGCACATATCTCGATCGTACGCCTTCCCGGACCACATAGAATCGAGGTAATGATCACACCATCCTCGTCCTCGATACCCTACACCGGCACTCTCTCAGTGTAGGTATCATACCAGACACACCTCCTCTTGGAACACGCATCACAATGCCACAGTTCGACCACGGTATACCAACCGAGCTAACTCATCATAACACAGCACATCGGTCTATCACTCACCCGATCATATCACAACCAATTGTTCACATCACATCACGCATGGCACACTTGCCCAATCATACAACAACATGCTACACCGAGTATATCTTATTATGACTCTTAATCTAATCAACTGCTACAACACGCATTATGCATCTCAATCATAAATCATGACATCACAATCAACACGCAACCCTAAGGCTCGACATGGCCATTCTACCAGCACGGAAATTTCCCATAATTGAAAGCGGTTAAACTAGTGAATCCCATCATTCATGCAAACTAAGACTCTTCCGTTTATTATCGTAATTGAAAGCGGTTATTCTAGTGAATCACATCCTATATGCAAACTAGGACCTTTCCAGTTATAATTATTATCTTAGGACATACTAGTACCTTCCCGTAATTAAACCGGTAGTCGTTACTTTCCCTACCTCAAACTCAAAAGTACTCCAATCCTAGCTGCTGACGACCTGGCTAGCTTCCTCCTCCACTTCACGAGATCTAACCGTCTCCTCCTTCGTCAAGCTCGGGTCCAAAGTCTTGGAATACAAAACAAAACTCGAATCAAAACCAATTCAGTTGCGTTTTTAACGATAATCAATTAAACTAAGCCCGGAAGTCCAACATGGGCTAAACGGAAAATGGGCCGGAATGAGGCTCAATCAGGGTGGCCCACAGGCCCGGAAATCGACCCGGCCCGTGCAGCACACCGGCCCAGCACTCGACCCGGCCCGCGCCACAGACCAGCCCGGGACCAGGCACGGCCCGTGCGGCACGCCGGCCCGGAACCAGGCACGGTCAGTGCGGTAGACCGGCCCGGGACCAGGCACGGTTCGTGCTGCACACCGTGCCGGACCCTGGCCCGGTCCGTGCGGCACTCCGTGCCGGAATCTGGCCCTCTCCGTGCCCCATTCCGTATCAGATCTGGGCAGACTCTCTTCTTCTTCCCCAACTTCGTTTTCTACGAATTTTCTCCACAAAACTCCATTGATGAACTCTTAAACCTCCAAAACATATCCAACAACTTCAATCCTTCAATACTCACAATGGGTTTCATCAAAACTACTCAAAAACAAGAGATTTTCATCATCCAACTTCACTTCTATCCACAAAATCATCATCTAACAACAACCAACCTCAAACTCCACCATTTCTAGCTCTTCTCCTTCAAAACCCATGATCCAATTTCACTAAAAACGAATTTGATTAGGGACTTTACCTTGGAAATGGATAGTAGAAGAAGAATAAGGGGTTTGTTTGATGATTTGAGGGCGAAAACTAGAGAAAACACTCTCTTTTCTCCTTGCTTCTCCTTCAAGCTTCCATGGAAGACCCTCTCTCCTTCTCTTGGTATTTTCGGCCAACTTGAAGAAATATGTTGAATTTGGTCCAAAATGGTGTATCAAACCTAGATAGAAAGATGTCCAAAATACCCCTTTGCCTTATCACTTCTCAAGTGCAACTACTAAGGGCATAAGGGTCAAAACACACACATTTCTTCCCTTCCAAGCAAACATGGACACATGTCCATGTGGGGACCACTCCAAGCTTAAATATTTCCAGCTCAATTAATTATTTAGGTTTAGTTTCTAATTGGACCGCGTTTGACCGAAAATGATCTCGGGTTGACACAATATTACAGTCATTTGAAAGGAAACGGCCCAACTAAGCTAACCGTAACGACGACTAAGCTTTTTGGGCCTCGGAAAGTCCCGAATGACTCTCGGAGTCATAGATTGACTTTTCTGGCAAAAAGTCAACTTTCGCCGAAAACCTCTAGTTCGACCGGGGGCGGTTCTTACAATCTACCCCCCTTAAAAGAATTTCGTCCTCGAAATTTTAAAACTGACGTACCTCAAGGGTCGAACAGGCTGGGGTACTTTGCACGAATCTCATCCTCGCGCTCCCAGGTCGACTCTGCTCCGTGGTGCTTCCACTGCACCCGTACCAGTGGGATAGTCCTACCACGTAAGGCCTGCTCTCGCCTATCCAGAATCCTGACTGGCTGCTCCTCATACGAAACATCCTCAGCTACCTCGATGTCCGTCTACTCGATCACGTGGGAGGGGTCCGCAGTGTACTTCCGTAGCTAGGACACGTGGAAGACGTTATGAACGTTCTCGAGTTGCGGTGGCAACGCAAGGCGATAAGCAACAACTCCAACTCTGCCCAAGATCTCGAAAGGTCCGATAAACCGCGGGGCCAACTTGCCTCCGCCACGGTTGAACCGCAATAGGCCCTTCTTCGGGCTCACCCTCATAAACACATGATCACCAACCGAAAACTCAAGGGGCCTGCGCCGTCTATCTGCATAACTCTTCTGGCGGCTCTGCGCGGTCTTCAACTGATCCCGAATCAGTGCGACCTTCTCGGTCGTCTCCCGGACAAGCTCCGGACCAAGACTCCGGTCTCCCACCTCTGGCCAACACACGGGTGATCTACACGGCCTACCATACAACGCCTGAAACGGTGCCATCCCAATACTGGCTTGGAAGCTGTTGTTGTAGGCGAACTTCGCTAATGGAAAGTGGTCCTCCCATGACCCTCGGAAGTCCAGCACACAAGCTCGTAGCATGTCCTTTAGTATCTGAATAGTGCGCTCTGATTGACCGTCGGTCTGTGGGTGATACACTGTACTAAGCAAGACCTCTGTCCCCAACGCTCTCTGCAAGCTCTCCCAAAATTTGGAGGTGAATCACGGATCTTTTTCGGACACAAACGACACCGGAACCCCGTGAAGACGGATGATCTCCCGAACATACAACTGGCTCAAAGTGACAACCGTGTCCGTCATCCTCATGGACAAGAAGTGTGCCGACTTGGTCAATCGGTCGACCACCACCCAAACTGCGTCGTGCCCTCTTGGAGACCTCGGCAAGCCACTCACGAAATCCATCGTGGCGTGCTCCCACTTCCACTCCGCGATTGGTAGTGGTTGTAGCAAACCGGCGGGACGCTGATGCTCGGCCTTTACTTGCTGATAGGTGAGGCATCTCGAAACGAACTCTGCAACTGCTCTCCGCATCCCGCTCCACCAGAACTGCCGTCGGATATCCCGATACATCTTGGTGCCACCCGGGTGCACAACAAGATGGGAGTGATGAGACTCTCTCAACACATCATCTCTACAACCACGCGACACAAACAGCCCTCCTCGATATCGTAGACCCAGATCAGTACCCTGCTCCCATCCCTCGGTGTCAACACCGCTGATCATCCTCTCTTGGATCTCTACTGTCTCGACATCACCGGCATGTGCCTCTAGCACACGGGCAACAAGTGTGGGTTGCGCCACCAACGAACACATGGCCACGCCATCGGTGATCTCATCGAGCTCGAGCCGAAACGTGCTCAGCTCCTCCATCATACCCCACTCCCGGACTGATGTCCCGACGAGACAGTGAGTCGACTTCCTACTCAAGGCATCGGCAACGACGTTCGCCTTGCCCGGGTGGTAGAGTAGCTCGAAGTCGTACTCCTCCAACAGCTCCATCCATTGCCTCTGGCGCATGTTCAAGTCGCGCTGGGAGAAGATGTACTTAAGGCTCTTGTGATTCGAAAACACCCGGAATCGCTCTCCATACAAGTAGTGCCGCAAGCTCTTCAGCGCAAAGACAACAACTGCCAACTCTAGATCATGGGTCGGGTAGTTGCGCTCATGTGTCTTCAACTGTCTCGAGCCATATGCAACTACCTTCCCGGACTGCATCAACACATACCCCATTCCCTCACCGGACGCGTCACAATACACATCATAACCGATCCCGCGCTCCGGCACTATCAACACGGGTGCGGTGGTCAAACGAGCCTTCAGCTCGGTAAAGGAGTCCTCACACTCATCAGTCTACACAAACTCCGCTCCCTTGCGTGTCAAGGTAGTCATCGGCGCGGCCAGACGTGAGCAGTCCTGGACGAACCGTCGATAGTACCCTGCCAAGCCTAGGAAGCTACGGATCTCAAAGACACTCTTGGGTCGTGCCCACTTCAAGACCGCGTCGATCTTCGCCGGATCGACGAGTATACCCTCTCGGGACACAACATGCCCGAGGAACTTCACTTCGGCGAGCCAGAACTCGCACTTCTCCAGGTTACCGTACAGCTGGTGAGTACGCAAAAATGTCAACACTGTCTTTAGGTGCTCCACGTGTGCCTCCTCACTAGGCGAATAAATCAGAATGTCATCCACAAACACCACGACGAACTTATCTAGGTAGGGTCGGAAGATACCGTTGATCCAATTTCACTAAAAACGAATTTGATTAGGGACTTTACCTTGGAAATGGAGAGTAGAAGAAGAATAAGGGGTTTGTTTGATGATTTGAGGTAGAAAACTAGAGAAAACACTCTCTTTTCTCCTTGCTTCTCCTTCAAGCTTCCATGGAAGACCCTCTCTCTATCTCTCTTGGTATTTTCGGCCAACTTGAAGAAATATGCTGAATTTGGTCCAATATGGTGTATTAAACCTAGATAGAAAGATGTCCAAAATACCTCTTTGCCTTATCTCTTCTCAAGTGCAACTACTAAGGGCATAAGGGTAAAAACACACCAATTTCTTCCTTTCCAAGAAAACATGGACACATGTACATGTGGGGACCACTCCAAGCTAAAATAATTCCTGCTCAATTAATTATTTAGGTTTAGTTTCTAATTGGACCGCGTTTGATCGAAAATGATACCGGGTTGACTTTTCCCAACATTACAGTCATTTGAAAGGAAACAGCCCAACTAAGCTAACCGTAACGACGAATAAGCTTTTTGGGTCTCGGAAAGTCTCGAATGACTCCCAAAGTCATCAATTGACTTTTCCGGCAAAAAGTCAACTTTCGCCGAAAACCTCCGGTTCGACCGGGGGCGGTTCTTACAATGACAAACACGGAGCATGGACTAAACGTGTTGTGTGGGAGATGCTCAAATATCACGGGAAGTTGCGTCTGCACATTTACGCGATTAAAAATTAGTTGAGTGGTCGTCAGGTTTGTGGCAGTGTCGTATGTTTAATTATCGTATGTAGTTTAATTATCATATGCTGTTTTAATTTGATATGAATAAAATAACTTGTTTAATTTGGGGTTGTTTTGAAAATATCAATAAATGCAAACAATTAGCTAGAAGTAGTTGGTTGGAGGAGGGAGAAACTCAAAATGTGCTCCTACAACCCCTCCCTACAACTAGTTAGGATAGTACCATTAGAGATGCTCTTAGCTTAAAGTAATGAAAAGTCGACTACTGAAGATTTTATTTTATTTTATAATTAATATTTAATGTAGATTTTTTTAGCATATAGTAATTTTATTAATCAGAAAATGAGACGATACATAACGTAGATATGATAAAAATAAAAAGGTAAGGCAAAAGTCACGACTCGTATGTTCTAGACGTTAACCTTATAACTAGATACCCGACCATTCTAAGGGCAACTATTGGTGGACAGTTTTCATGCAGGTGGCTACTCAACTACGGCTCATAGTAATCATTACCTAACTCAACGTGAAAATGCATGTGCCAATTGATACGAGGCGTTTGAGGGGAAAACGAGCATCTAAGGAGAACACTAGGGAATAGGGGAATCGGAATGTCGAACTTACACCGACCTAGGCAAAGAGAGACTTGTATCCTCATACACACCCCGTTGCTCGTCCTTCGACTCATTGGACCTGGCGAGGGCTGTGTAGAAAGCCTCGCCTAATTGTTGGGGCCATCAAGAGCTCATGTTCTTGATCCACGATAGTTCAACACCGTTGTCGATTTTTCACTCGCTGTTGTCGACACTCCGGGGAGCACACCACCATATTCCAATATCGGCAACACCTACACAACCAGCCACTACTCCCAATCTTCATGAGTAAGAACGAGGGCGGGGGAGCTCACGCGGAGATCCCTAGTGAACCGAATCGGGTCTATTTCGGTGTTGGAGTCTTTCCCGTCCTCTCGGTGAAATTGGTGGTCCCATGAAGCGCGAGGGAAAAGGTGGTGACGGATCGGCTTAGGAGAAGGGCAGCGTTCGATTGGCGAAACCACGGTCTCCCTTGCACCTGGTGGACGATTGTTGTATTGGTGGAGATGGGAACGCAGAAATATCTGGAGAGGAGGCCGCAAGCGACGACAAGTTGAATCCATACAAAAGGAGGAAAAAAGAGCGACGACACTATTAGATCTCTCACTAACCTATAAAGAAACCATGAAAGGGAATGAGGCATAGAGCCATAGTAGAGAGGGAGAGGCATAAAACCATGGTTGAGATAAAGAGGGAACGGTGGTAGTATCCTAAACCTAGCATTTTCCTTAAAGGGGTTATTTCCTAATATGTAATATAGATAATTTGTGAATATTAACAATTAACATTCAATGAAATTAGTCTAAATAAGTTGAACTAACATTTATTCTTTTAGGTTCGTTCTTACGTGACAAAAAAAATCTAAAAGCATGTACAAGTTGAGATCTTTATAAAAAACAATTAAATCATATTAATTGTATTTAAATTTGTGCGCTAAGAATCAATTCTAAGAACTAATGGTTTTCACAATATATGGATATAGTAGGGATCCTATAAGGATTCTTTCTTTTGACTTGAAATTAATCTCCATTTCTGATTTCAAGAAATATTGAAATAAAACATATTCGCACCAACAAGATTTCAATAGTTAATATTTATATTGGTTAAACACCAGAAACAATCGAAAGATATCTCAAACAACTTTATTCTAAATTCAAACAACAACTATACACCAAATACAATTGAAATTAAATCCTTATTCTCATTCGTAGTTTTCTACAAAACGATATCATTTGTACTCAACATAACGCCAAATTTGTGTCTATAGGTTAGTGACGTTCATCACATAACGTCAATTGTTGTCACGCCCCAATTTCAGTAAACCGAACTCGGGACGCGAACATTTTAAATAATAAAACATTTTGAAACCACTTTCATAGATCACTTTAAAATCACCATTTGTTCAACAAAATAATATTTACAACTCAAAATCAGTCCCAACAAGTGGACAAAAACATGGTATACGTCGCTAGACTCAAATAAACCCAGAATCCCGCTTCTAGCTCTTCAAGCTTCAGAAGCTCACCTAGTCCAGCCTGCGAACGGTACCTGTAGGAAAAGCAGCTAGGGGTGAGCACACACCCACAATTACCTTCCTTGACCAACTCAACACCCTGACACGTAAAGTAGACCCGACACAACCATTGACGACCTCCACCAAAGACATGACAGATAAATACGCAACACCAACCAAGATCACAAAGGATCGCACACCAAACAAGATCACAAAGGATCGCATACCAGCTGCCAACTGCTCAGTGCCAAGAACGCTCGCAACCTCCCGAGACTCTAACTCGGTCAGGCCAGCCAAAGAACGCTCGCAACCTCCCGAGACTCTAACTCGGTCAGGCCAGCCGAAGAATGCTCGCAACTTACCGAGACTCTAACTCGTAAGCCAGCCAAAGAATGCTCGCAACTTATCGAGACTCTAACTCGTAAGCCAGCCAAAGAATGCTCACAAACCCAAACCACACACGCGCGGCCAGGACCCCTTTATTGACGGGCGGGCCCCCTACCCCGTCTGAACATGCAGACGCGTGTGCTCGTGGACCCCCGTTTCATGAAGCGGGCCCCCAACCTCAGGTAACCACAATCACAATCACAAGCAAGTTCAACAACCAGTAACAACACAGGTTCAACACTCACAGGCACTCATGGCCACCCAAGATACCAACAGTAAAACACGGACTCAACAACCCCACAGGCACTCACGGCCTCCCAAGATACCAACAGTAAAACACGGACTCAACAGCCCCACAGGCACTCACGGCCTCCCAAGATACACCAACAGTAACTCACGAGCTCAACAACCCCACGGGCACTCACAGCCACTCAAAACCACCAACAGTAACTCACGAGCTCAACAACCCCACGACACTCATGGCCTCCCAAGACACACCAACAGTAAAGACACGGGTTCAACAACCCCACGAGCACTCATGGCCTCTCAAGACACACCAACAGTAAAGACACGAGTTCAACAACCCCACAGGCACTCACGGCCTCCCAAGACACCAACAGTAAAACACGGGCTCTCATGGCCACCCAAGACACAACAGTAAAACACGGGCTCTCATGGCCACCCAAGACACAAATACACAAACAACCTCTGGCATAACCAATGCCTCCAACAGTCCTAATATCAACAGTTTCACAATCAACCTCCGGGCATGGTCATATGCCTCCAGTACTCCTAATATCGATAAGTTCACAATCAACCTCCGGGCATGGTCATATGCCTCCAGTAGTTCTAATAACGCTAAGTTCTCTGCTCCTATGACACTACTAAGTGTCACATGCAATTCCAATCTTCGATAACCTACTTAACCCACGACACCCCAAGTGTCACATGCATTTCTAATATTTGATAACCTACTTAACCCACGACACCCAAGTGTCACATGCATTTCTACTGTTAACTTTCCCTAGTCAGGGCCGAGATCTGGCTACTTTTCCCTACCTCATGCGTGTTCTCCCCAAAGCCAACCAACGAGCTCCGGTGATGATCTCAGTCACTCACCCAACTTTCCCTTGCCTCAGTCCGTGGCACGATCTAAAAGAACACAATTTAAAGGCACTTAACAACTCGCAGGAATAAACTGAAAATCATTAAACTTGATGCCCAAACTTAACCCCGACAATTTCGATCACTCCCAAACTTCCCAATTACTCGACATTGTCGATAAGGGACCCGTAAAGGCCCGATTCGCCCGACATGGCGAATCTGCCTGGGTTTTGTAAATGCCCTTCCGGGGCTCCGAAAATTCCCGTTTTCGTTTCTACGGTCTTAGAATAATTCAAGGGTCCCAATGTACTTGAACGAATCGAATTCCGACTCCCGAGTCAATTAATTACCGTTTCAAGTTTCTAAAACCCGTTAATGATAACTTTTCCAATTTAAATCCAATTTTCGATTCGGTTAAGGATAAATGGTCCGGGGAACGTTTTAAACCACCCGAACACAAAACCCGATCACCCGAGCGCGTGGGCCCCTCCCGGCCAAGCTAGGCCGTGGGCCCTAGGGTTCATTGGGGCCCGGCCCACCATGGTGGTGGCCGGCCCTAGCTCCGGCCAGCCACCCTCTATGGTGGCCGGCCACCCCCCATGGTGGACGGAGCTCCTCCCGAGCTCCCGGTGGCCGGAAAACGTGCTCCTTCGCCTCCAAACACCTCCAAAACGTCTCCAACACTTCCCCAAGCTCAATACACCTCTAAACTAATAGTTTTACAAAAACCCTAACTTCCAAAATTAATCAAAACGAGAATCGGTTCGGTGTATACCGTAGAGGAGGATGATGGGAGTTCGATTGCTCCTTGCCTTGAGACGATCCAATGGATGGATGAGCGTGAATAGTGGCAAGACCCAAGCTTCTTTTCTCTTTTTCTCTCTTCTTCCTTCTCTCTTCTTTCTCTTTCTAAAACACTATCTTTGCCAATTTCCCCCCTTTTCTTCTTATGGCCGAACCCACCCTCTCCCCTTGTCTTCTTGTTTTTCCCCATAAACCTAACACCACCACTTGGTTGACAAGTGGCAAGGTGGGTCCCACACCTTTTTCGAACAATATCTAGAAGATATTTTCCAATCAGATTCACGAAATCCGGACGTTTCGGGCCCCGAACGGGCACTTTTTCCAAGAAATTACGAAACTTGGGGGGCTACAAGGAAACGGCTCAACTAAGACCGCTGCGACGACGGCTAAGCTTTTTGGATTCAAAACGGTCCTCGAATAGACCAAAACGTCGCTCGGTTGACTTTTCCAACGAAAAGTCAACATTTCCCAAATTGATCAGAAAGTTGCCCTGAGTCCCCCGGAACTCACTTTGGTCGATAACGGGGTCAACTTAAGTCTGGTATGACACTCGGGGTCATTTTAGGTTTAATTAAGTGTCAGTCTTACATTTTTAAAAAAATTCCTGTTTTTCGCAGGTCTGACTGGCGTTGACCGGAAGTGGTTATTACAATTGTGAACTAATTGGTTAATGTCATTCATCACATAATGCCAATTTTGCGTGCCATAAAAATTGGACATCTCTTGTACTCATAATATATTGTTAAACTCGTAAAATCAATAGAAATGGGTCTAGAAATATATATTTATTTCATAACGAGGTGAACAGTAATAGACATAAAATAAAAATTTATAAATTTTGCAGGGCGTGTAAAATACATGCGATGATGGAGGAGAGTTAAGTAGATTACGCGTGTTCCACGCCCAAAAGTGGAAAAGGCAACGTGTGTTGTTCATGTACGAGTGGGCAAGATTAGACTTGTTGAAGTGTGTTCTACACGCGTGAGTGAGTGATCAATTGCGAGTTTCTCTCTTTAGAGTGACCTTCTTCTTCTCTCTTGTGTTTTTACTTTACAACACAACTCTCTAGCTTTTTTATAAGAAATTTTTATAAAACCATTTTTCTCTGACAGAAAAAAAACAAAACAAAAGTGATCCTACCTGATTTTACTTCATATAACTCCAAAAAAGTATTGAAATAAGATCATTGGGTCAAGACTATCCTAAGATGTTGTTATACACCCGATTACAGAAAAAATATATAATTAACTAAGACCCAAAATATACCGAGTCTAATACAATTGATATAGACAAATAAATAACTAAATCACAAGTCCAAACAAGACCTAGGAAAAAACTTGAGAACACCAACAAACGTATTTTTTGACTCACAACGACAACCCCGGTCCTTGTGACACCTACCACATACCGAACAAAAGACGACAACATCTCCAAGAGAACGACGACCACACTCCAATGAAAATTGCCTAAAGAAAACACACCACCATGCCGAAGGCATGATAGAGCTGCATTCCGAACAATAACTACCACATATGACTGGAGAAACCGACAGACTGAACACCACCGCTCAGACAAGCCTAAAGCCTGACTACCAGATGCACCAAAAGGAAGTCATGAGCTCTTGAAGAACCACACCACTACAACCCAACACCAAATGAACTAGAAGAGGATCTAAAACTCTCTTGAACCATCAATCCTAAAACCTAACAACCGATGATTCCAACAATAAAAAAAGAGGTGGCAACTAGCACGGCGAAAACTACTGCTGATTAGTAGTAAGCATATGGGTTATATGCGTTTCATATGAGGACCTATCCGTCGGCCAAATTCTTAGCTGAAAGATGCATCTGTCAGCTAAGATCTATCGGCTTGGTCTCGTAAACCAATATTTTGACCAAGATCCGTCGGTAGGGACATACCTTTATCCCCACATGGGATCCGTTGCTAAGGAAGTGCACCTGAAAGATGGATAACATCCATGGGTGAAGAGCGTAACCTGCTAGACCGATGTTATCCGTTAGTGAAGAATTAAACCTGTCAGGCGGGTGCTATCCGTTGGTGAAGAACTGAACCTACTAGATGGACGATATCCGTTGGTGAACAACTTAACCTGGTATATGGATGTTATCCACTGGCGAAAAACTTTTTTTTTTGATAAATGATGGTTTTATTCAATAACTTTGCAAATAAGAGAATTACAAAGCTGGGGTAGTGATCCCCAAATAACCTCCAAAAGAAATAAACAACCAACTAAGATAATCAGCTCCTACGAGAGCAAATAAGAAAAAGAGGGAGGATTCTGCCAAAGGGAAAGACTTGAATCCTCCACCAAAGCCCCGGTCATCTTGCAGATGCTAAAGCTGTGCAACTGGAGCTTGTAGAACACCACATCCAGGGTCTCAATCTGTTGCCTGAAAACAGCAGAGTTCCTCTGCAACCAAATGTGCCAAAAACAGAGATAGGCAACCTTCACCCAAGATTTCCACCAGTTCTTGCGTCCAAAGCCCCTCCAAGCATATAAACAGGTGACACAATCTCCTGGCATAGTCCAAACAATCGACCACCAAGAGTAAACCTTAGACCAGAGCTGCCAAGAGAACTTACAATGAAGAAACAAGTGAGGAACATCTTCAAAAAAACCAGTGCAGAGACTGCAGAACATGTCATTAATCGAGACCCTTAAAACCCTTTCCTCTAGAAACACCTTAGTGGGAACGACATTGGTAGCAAGCAACCAAACCAAAGAGCTGTATTTGGGTGGGAGATTTTTAACCCATAAGATGCCAGCCCATAGGACAAGAGATGAGCTAGAGTTTGAAAGCAAGAGGTAAGCTAAAGCAGAGGTGAAACCTGCTTCCCTTTGCGACCAAACCACCAAGTCAGGAATATCAGGCTGAACTAAGACCGTACTCAATAATTCCATGAGCGATGCCGAATCCTCCCATTCATAAGAGAATAAAAAGGAACGACGATAAACCAAGTGCCAAGTACCATCAAACCACAGCTCACCAATACGTAACCATTCCCCGGTACAAATACGATACAACCGACGGAAGCGATATCGAAGGGCCACATGACCGACTCACACATCTTGCCAAAAACGTATGCGGTCACCTCTCCCAAGCCTCCAATGTAGACTCTGGTTCCCAAAGAGGGTTCTGAAAGATTGATCGTCAGACAAAGCCATTATGTGACTAAATAGGAAAGAGGAACCCGACTTGTCTAAAGTAGTGAGGTCCCATTCTCTTAGATCCCAGCCAAACTTGGCACATAAAACCTACTTCCAAAGAGAATCTTTCTCAGAGGCGAAGCGCCAAAACCACTTGGCCAGCAGACTGTTATTCACCTTTTCCAAGCCCCGAATACCCAAACCACCTTCAAACTTGGGTTTGCAAACTGATGACCAGCGAACCTTGCAAAAGACCCGGGAACGAGCCCTGTTATGCCATAAAAAGCGTCTTCGCCAAGCTTCCAACTCCCGAATAACTCCCTTAGGGCCCTTGAACAAGGACATAAAGAAAATAGGCAACGCCGAGAGGGTAGACTTGATCAAAACTAACCTCCCTGGCATATATAGATCCTTTGTCTTCCATAAGGCAAGTGAGTCCTTAAACTTCTTAACAACAGGATCCCAGAAAGAAAAACGTCTTGGGTTAGCTCCCAAATTAAAACCAAGGTACTTAATTGGGGGTGAACCAACCAAGCAACCCAAGGAGGAGGCAACAACATCCGGGTTCAAAAATTTGGCATTCAACAAGATGGGAGTAGACTTTTCGAAATTGATCTTAAGGCCCGAACTAAACTGGAAGGTGAGAAGGGTACTTTTTAGCCTCAGAAGATCATCCACAGAGCCTCGCACAAAAAGCAGAGTATCATCTGTAAACTGGAGATGAGAGATGGTAGGACCTGCAGAACCAATCTTGACTTCAGAAAATTCCCCCAACCGGATTCCCTCCTCAAGAACCTGATGTAAACCTTCAGCAGCGATAAAAAAAATGAATGGTGAGAGAGGGCAACCTTGTCGAATCCCATTAAGTGTAGGGAAGTCACGACTCGGCAAGCCATTGACAAGAACAACTATGTAGGCTCGAAAATAGGAGGCCATCCAAGAGCACCATTTTGCCCCAAAATTCATAGCGAGCATCACCTCCTCAATATAGTCCCAGTTGACCTTATCGAAGGCCTTCTAAAAATCAAGCTTGAGAATGATCGTCTCCTCACTAGAATGATGAACATAATCAATAACTTCTGAGGCGATCAAGACTCCATCAACTAGCTGCCTGCCTGCAACAAAACCAGATTGAGGATCACTGATAATATCATTCAGAACTTGGCGCAGACGATTAGCTAGAACTTTAGCTAGGATCTTGTACGACCCTGAGATGAGACTAATAGGTCTGAAGTCTTGGATCCTGTCAGCGTTGTGAATCTTGGGAATCAAGGTGAGGAAAGTGGAATTCAGACCCTTCCCGATGGTACCTGAGACAAAGAAATCAGAGAAAAACCGAAGCAAGTCATCTTTAATTATATCCCAACAAACTTTGTAGAAAAGCATAGAGAAACCGTCAAGGCCAGGTGCCTTCTCTGAACCGCAATCACAAATAGCAGCAAATATCTCGTCGGAGGAGAAAGGCTCCTCTAAGAATGTGGACTGAAACCCAGATAGTCTAGCAAAAGGCAACCGAGGAAGTGGGACACGACCTTCCGGAGGCTTCGAAAAACGAAGGCTAAAATGATCTGCAGCATGATTCTGAATCTCAAGAGGATCAGATAAAATAATTGGGCCCAACCGAAGTTGCTGAATTTTGTTCCTTGCAGCTCTAAGATTGACAATCTTATGATAGAAACGGGAACAGACATCCCCAAGTTTGTGCTATCTGATTCGAGCCTTTTGGCTCCATATTCGGGCCAACACTTTCTGTTTACGAATCAAATCCAACCGAGCCAATGATCGAGATAGACATTCAGCCCCAGACAACTCCCAATCGTCCAACATATCATCAAAGGTGTCGATTTCAGCTGCTAGAGCTTCAACTTCAAGATCAACTCGTCCGAACACCTCCCTACCCCATCTCTGCAAATCAATACGCAAGCTTTTGAGCTTCAACCAAAGAACAAAGCTAGCAGAGCCTTGACAAGTGTATGAATCCCAAAAGGCTCGAACATCGGACCGGAAGTATTTGTGTTCAGTCCAAGCGTTGATAAAACGCCTCGGCTTTGGACCCCAATTGATGTTGGAGGAGAACAGTGTGATCGGTCGGTGGTTAGATAAGGAACGAGGATGGCTCTGCTGCGAAAGACTGCCAAAAAGAATGAGTGCAGAAGGTGAGATAATGAAGCGATCAAGGCGGGGCGCCTTTGATCCTCCACCATACCAGGTGAATTTTGAGCCTGAGAGATTTAAGTCCAATAGCTCCATGTTGCGCAGGAAATCGTTGAACAAGGTACAGTCCGATACAGAGGAATTAGAGCTGCGCCTTTTATCTGAACAAAGCACCGAATTTAAATCTCCCCCAACCAACAATACATCACCAAAAGAGGCACGATCAGCGATCAGTAATTCCCAAAGATGTCGTTGACCTGGTGAAGTAGAAGGGCCATATACATTAGTATTGTCAAAATAGAGCTTGTAGGAAGAAAGGTACCAGACCAAACCAATGTCGAGCCAATTGGTTTTGGAGATGACATGAGAAAGGCAGAGGATTTCCAAGCGGTCAGAATGCCCCCGGAATCACCATATGATGGTATAAAGATAAACTCCCAGCCCAAGAACAGTCCACATTCTCTTAGAAAGCCAGCTGAGATATCACGTACTTTCGTCTCCTGAAGCAAAACAAATTCCGGTCGCAGGTGAAGGATCACCCTCTTGATATCTCTCCTCTTGTGAGGAGGGCCTTCTCCTCTCACGTTCCATGAGAGGAGCTTCATGCTCAATCGGATTGGAGGGGAGTGGAGGCAATCCGATAAGAAGTGCCACCACCGGAGTCCAACGCAGGGTCAGAAAAGGCGTCGTCCTCGAGCTGAAGCTGGTCGGAAACTTCAGCGTCCAAATTCTAGAATTGCTCCTTTATATCACCTCCAGTTGCTAGAGCCTTGAAGCCCAATTTCTTGACATAATTCCATCTGCTAGAGCTCGAAGGAGAAGGCTTTGAAGGACCAGAGACGTGAAAAAATTTCTGGGCAGAACTGGTGCGTTTCCTGCGAGAAGAAGTTGTTGCTTGCGCTCCACGCAAGCCAACGCCCGAAGGTTTCGAAGCGATAGGAATGACAGAGAGGCCCAATGTTGAATCTGGCACAACAAGATTATCCCCATATCCCAAAAAAGAGTCTTCAAACTCTTGGAATCCTTGATTGGATAAAGGAGATCGATCCAAATCCACCATAGGGTTTGAATTTGAAATTTAATCCTTATCCTTAACGATGTCATCGCGCGCGAGTGGGGTAGGACTCGCCGACGCCGAAGAGGGTTCCGATGAACCTTAGGAATCAGACGATGTCGAAGCAGAAACATTTCGTGGAGCAATGGGCAAAGGAACCATGGAAACTGGAACCGGTTCAGCCCACAGGGAGAAGGAATTTCCACTCAAGCAGAAAGAGCGATGATGGGCAGAGATACGAGCCACATTGTGAACCAAGACAAAGAAACTCTCAAAGTCTTTCATGAGAACCTGAAGAACGTCCCCAAGTGCCTTCCCAACTGAGAGAAAGTTCTCAAAGCTCCATCTCTGTATCAACATCCCTGTGACAAAGACCCATTAGAAAAATCCTGGCTTTGTGAAAAGATCTCTAGAGGTGCGAACAATATCAAACCATGGATTGAGTGACGCCCAATCCTGATCAGAATTTGTGTTAGAGATCATAAAAATTCTGTGCCCAAAGCTCTTGATAACAAAATGACGAATCCCTGCATAATGCAATGCCTCCAACAGAGCTTCCGTCGAGGATGAGGTATGCGCAATCCCAATGACACTATTAAGGGCTTTCGATTTCAAATCAGCGACCTTAGCTCTCTCAATCGGATCCAAGAGTTCCTCAACCACGGGGACGGTGGCTGGAGCGACTGAAGTGGAGGTTCGTGGATTCCAAGTGGATCGGGACCGCCTTTTAGGATCGAGCCAGGCCGGAACCACAAGGAGTTTGCGCCCAGCGAACCTTCTATCATTCATGGCCGCCGCCATTCTGGAGCAATCTGCCGCTGAATCTAGATGAAGAAAACAGAAAGGCCGACCCTTAGTGGCTGATCTCTGACTGAGATAGATACCATTGATGGAACCATGCTCAGAAAAAACTCGGAAGATCCAAGGCTCCTTTGCCTGAGTGGGGAAATTGCTAACAAATAGCTTGCAAGAGTCTACTTGTCGCCGGTGATCAGGAGAGGCCGGTTTGTCGAGAGCAACGATTGCTTTAGAAGCATGAGCAGAAGATTCGAAACGAGTGATCAGTGACGCCACTTTTGGTTGCAGGACGCCAAAGTCGAGATCACTGAGAGTAGGAGTGCAAGCAGAGTGGCCGGAGACCGTACTCGCCGCCGGAGACCAGATCTCAGAAGTTTCCGTCCGAACTTCTCTCATGTTTACCGATCAGAGGTTCCTCTCACTCAACTACCCGTCTAGTTTTTCCTTGCTAGGAGTTACCTATAAAAGATGGATGCAATCCGTTGGTGAAGAGATACACATCATCAACGGATGCTATCCGTTGGTGAAGCATTTACATGATTAGTTTACCTGATGGATGGTATCCGTACAAAAAAAACATTTTGAAAATGTTACACCCAATTATGCATTGTACCCTGTATGTGGGTTGTACATGTACTTGTGATTATAATTCAAAAACTGCATAAAAGCATAAAATGTCTCAACACAACACACAATACATTATTCTTTCTAAATTAGTCCGGACGAATAAAAAAATAGTAAAAAATATTTAATATACACAATTTTATGATGAAAATGTTTATGAATGACGTTATTATTGGTAGGCTGAAGACGGGGATGTTGAAGACGGGACGACTGAAGATGCCAGATGGATGCAATCCGTTGGTGAAGAGATACACATCATCAACGGATGCTATCCGTTGGTGAAGCATTTACATGATTAGTTTACCTGATGGATGGTATCCGTACAAAAAAAAACATTTTGAAAATGTTACACCCAATTGTGCATTGTACCCTGTATGTGGGTTGTACATGTACATGTGATTATAATCCAAAAACTGCATAAAAGCATAAAATGTCTCAACACAACACACAATACATTATTCTTTCCAAATTAGTCCGGATGAATAAAAAAATAGTAACAAATATTTAATATACACAATTTTATGATGAAAATGTTTATGAATGACGTTATTATTGGTGGGCTGAAGACGGGGATGTTGAAGACGGGACGACTGAAGATGGGTTCGTTGATGAAGGGACAACAGCTTGCTTGGAGGCTGTCCAGTTGAAGAACAACTCTTGAGCGTAGCTTGTTGTTCTTCTTGTAAGACAAGTCTTTTCTCAACGTTATGAGCTCCTCCTCCATCATTTTGCGTTGTTCTTCTATTTGTTGCGTGAACTGCGACCGCTTCTCATCAATGTGAGTCTTCAACTCTTCTAGCTCCTCAGAGAAGCTTACAGACCTTGCACGAGATCAACCACCACCCTTCATCTCCCTCATCGTTAGGTGCTTCACTGCCTTTTCGAGGTCGGATTGCAATCGACTCTTCTATCTTTTACACGAGATTTGTTGGAAGATGTGGAGCTCTTCCTCTAAACTCATCTGCTCAAGGATGGTAGAGGGTGAATCCTCGCACTGGGTCACATTTGACTCGAACAACCTTTTGCTGGGTCGCCTCTGTAATTAATTTGGCATGTACCTGAGATACATAACAGGAAGTTATAATGAGACTTGACAAAACATAATAGATTAAACTTACAATTGTATTCACATAACTACAAATGCAGTAAAACTTAATGAAAGCAATATATACCACTCGTTCACATAACTACTAAAATCAGTTTTTTTTTAAACTAAATTAAAAAAATGTTCATAAATAAAAATTTAAAACTATTTTTTTAATAAAAATCTTATTTAGAATATAAAAATTGATTTTATAAAATAAAAGTTGTCATTAAAATAAAACAATAACTGAATTAAAAATAAAAACCGAATTTTTAACATAATAACTTATTTTTTTTTAAATAAAATGCTATTTTTGAAAATAAATGATTTTTAAAATAAAATTATATTTTTTTGAAATTGCATTTTAAAAATAAAACCGATTTTTTAAAATTTAAATTTGATTTTTAAATGATAAAACTAGTTCAAAGAATCCAATGACAAGCCTTTGAAAATTTGAATGATAGTTAGGGGGATTATGGACTTTTCACCTATTTTGGATGGAAAGTTAACTGAAATTTGACGGTTGTGTTGTAAAGTGTTGGTAAATGTTTGGTTTGAGTATTAAACTGTAATTTTTTTGCCAGTATATCATTTTGAAAATAAACGTTTGGTAGGGTGTTAAAATGAAATTTTCCCTAATTTTTATTGAGATATGCATACTATTTTTTGAAGGTTAGCTACTTTTTGACTTTGAGATATGTTTATTTGTTTATTGTTTGAGTTGTGTAAATATGCACATGTTTGTGATAGGATGGAACCAAACTTTGATCTTCGGGTCGGGCTTAGGTCGAACCGACGTCTTCAATCTCAAACTATGTATCCAACGCCCCTCACCACGAAGATCAAAGCGTCCACAGACTCCTTCCAACCAGTGAATGAAGATGACCCGCCGTGGTACTTGTCGAAGCTCTCGCTATAACAATGACACTAGCCCCGACTCAGGCCCGCCAATAAAATCGGGTTATCATCAGGACTGATGCACTTAGTGTGGTGACCCTCAACAAACTAGTTACGACCCCCTTTTTTCGGTGGGTAGTATCATTCAAGATATTCAGCTCTTACTCTCTCTAATCGAGGATTCTAAACTCGAGTTTGTGAAAAAAAAAATTAACGAATAAAACCGTTCGCTGACCAACCAAGAAAGTATGTTTTATGTGTCTTCTTATGAGACCGGGAGGACACCTTCCATCCGTTTACATTATATCATTACAATGGACAATTAATAAAATCTTCTTATATATGTAAAAAAAAGTGATAATGTAAAGCTGTAACAAAGTTAGAACATAAATATATTTTGGACGGGTGGTTTAAACCGTAGCCTACCCGATCGAACCATTTTAAACCGTTACAAATTAAAACATTGGATGATCTAGGGCTTGACATTTTATCAACTCGGGTCGAGTATTTACATCTATACTTGACCAACCACCCTTTACTCATTCTTATCAATCCGCCACTTTCCTGTCAGCTCACCGCCACCGACTGCTTACCGCCAGTACCTATCGCCAGCTCCCCACCCACCAGTGCGGATGCTCTTACTAATTGACAATTTCGTTAAATTCACCAACTCGACCCGAAGGACCCATTGTGCAAATGTCCCGTTTTTATTTTCTACCCGACCCGGGATTTTGGATGGGTTCTTAAACGGAGCCACGAAGCTACCCGACCCGGGATTTTGGATGGGTTCTTAAACGGAGCCACGAAGCTACAGAGGCTATAGCCCTTCTCCTGTCTGTAAAATCTCTCTCGTCTTGAAGAAGCCGCGAGAGATCTGATTTCTCTCTCTCCGACGCTATGAGAAGAGCTTCGACTTTGGCCCCCTACGTCTCTCGGGCCCTATCCGCTGCCGCGAATGGATCGGCGGGCGGCGGAGGCTACCATCGTCTTCTTCTGGCGGAGCAGTACAGTACCGGGAGCTCTTCATCCAGCGGAAGATGGACCTCGCCGTTTATCAATTCCTTCTCCGGTGGTTCTGCCGCCGCCGCCGCTGCCGGAGCCCTTTTTTCGGGTGCCGCCGCTGTTGCTGTGACTATGACTTCGCAAGAGGTTTACGCCAAGGAACCACCCAAGCCGGAGCTAGTACCGAAGGAGGTGGTGCTTTATCAGTATGAAGCTTGCCCCTTTTGCAATAAAGTTAAAGGTACCATTGTTTGTACTACTGTTGATCTCATAAATGCACTGCTTTGTGGTACAACTGTTGAATTTTATTGTTTTGAAGAAGAGAATGATTTGGCTTCAGTGAATTAAAGGAGGGTTGTGAGTCAACTGATTTTGATTTGTGAGGTGTTAGATTCTGAGTTTTATTTTACTTGATCCCACCCAGTTCCTTTATGTTCTTATGTTAAGAGTTTTTTGCAAGTAGCCAAGTAGTAATTAAATGGATCATTATGGTTTCAGGGACAGGGGATAGGATGTAGGAAATTGAAGTATTTATTTCTTCCTCTTATGTGGCATTTACTTTTAATTTCAGCATTCTTGGACTACTATGACATACCATACAAAGTTGTTGAGGTCAATCCATTAAGTAAGAAAGAGATCAAATGGTCTGATTACAAGAAGGTGCCTATATTGGTGGTGGATGGTGAACAGTTGGTTGACTCTTCAGGTTTGTGATGTCCTGACCATCAAGTTTGATTTTTAAAGGTTTTTGTGTGGATTTCTTGCTGTTGAACCCGCAATAGTAACATTTTCCATGTCATGAAGTCATGTAGTTCCATTATAAGTTTCAATCTATTGGCTTACATGTGCAGATATAATTGATAAGATGGGTCAAAAGATTCTTCCAAACAAGAGAGTTCAGAAAACAGACGACGAAGAGAAAAAGTGGAGACAGTATGTAGTTTTTCAACTCTTGTTATGCTTAATCTTCACTTACCTCCCTTTTGTGGTTGAAAATAGAGGTGTCCATTCTTAAGATCAAACAATGACGAAAACTTTGAGAAGAAAAACTGGAAATATATTCAAAGTTTTCCTCAGTATTCCTAAAACCGGTGAAGAATGTTTTCACCAGTTGTGCCTAATTGCGTTGGGAGCATTTTTATCTTCCTTTGTAATTATTGTTACACTCTGAAGCTCGGGTTCAATTTTTTCCGTATTTATAGTTTGACTGAGATATTTGTGGGAGCCACACTTAATTTTTTTGATGGGGTAATACTGTTGGATTTGAGTTTTGGAGTGTATGTAAGAGATCACATTGCTTGCTTTCGTTTCCATCTCACTTGAAGAATAATCATTTGTATAGCTTAGATTTTGATTATTTAGGATTTGGGAGATGACTTTTCTCAAGTTTTGTAGCTATGGGATGCATGCCTTATATCTCTCCTTTCAGGGGTGGCTTGAGATATTGATAATTACTCTAGGTGAACAGGGAAATATAAAGTTACCGTATGTCTGAGCACAAAGTAAGTGAATAAAACATCTATAATAAGGCATTTCAGACAAAAGCTCTTTAGCTCTGATCAGTGTGACACATTACTCTTCCTAACACAATTTTATCATGTTGTCTTGGTTTCTGGTTTTGTCATGTAACTCTTGAGTCTTGACATGTTTGTGTATTGATGGATCTAATGATTGCATGATGTAGGTGGGTTGATAGTCATCTGGTGCATGTATTATCTCCAAATATATATAGAAATTCTTCTGAGGCGCTCGAATCCTTTGACTATATTACAAGCAATGGTGAGACATGTGGATTTTCTTGAAGTTTATTTACTTCCACTCACTCTTAATCTATGCCATAAATGATTTATTTTGTTTGACAAAGAAATGATTCACAAATGGAACTAGTCTTTTATCCATCCGATGTTTTGTTTAGGACGTGTAATTTTCGAAGTTGATGCTCAAGCAATTTGTATATAAAATGGGGATTCTGGGAACTTCAACTCCTTTTGTGATTGCAGGTAATTTCAGCTACGCGGAGAGGGTAAGTGTGAAATATGCTGGAGCTGTTGCGATGTATTTTGTGTCCAAGAAACTGAAGAAGAAATATAACATAACTGATGAACGCGCAGCCCTCTATGAAGCTGCAGAAACATGGGTAGATGCTTTGAATGGCCGGGATTTCCTCGGTATGCACTCTCTGACTCACTTCAACTCTGATGGAATATTTTATAGCTCTCTCTGTAGCAAATATTACTGTAAAGGAAGTTTGGGGTTTGATGTGTCTAATATCTTGTTACGATTGTTATTTCAGGGGGTTCCAAGCCTAACTTAGCTGACCTTGCTGTGTTTGGGGTTCTGAGACCTATTCGGTACCTGAGGTCTGGTAGAGATATGGTGGAGCAGACACGAATTGGTGAATGGTACACAAGGATGGAGCAAGCTGTGGGAGAGCCATCAAGGATTAAAGCCACAGAGTAGCTACTGGTTTGGTCTCATCATATAGAGGGAGAGAACATAATAAACAGTTGTGATGCAAGAAATATTCTTTGTTTGCAGGCACCAAGCACCAAATTGGACTTGGCTAAGCTATTTTTGTCACAAACGGTTTTGCATGCCAAATTTTGTATTGGTACTATTGTTGGAAAGAAGATAAGACAAGTAATGTTAGTAGTATTCATTGGTAGAGTAGTTCAAGAATGGTTTGTAATAAAATCATTGCATTTGTGGATTGGTATTTGTGTTGACGCCAATGTTCTCTAATGGCTGCTGTTGCTCAGGCTTTTTACTCGGAAAAAATAACAACTGCTTCTTACAGTTGTGGATTTGTTTGAACAATTATATCTTATAAGAGGGTTCAAATACAGTATACCCATTGACATGAGGCCAGAATTTAAATAAAATAATAAAATAATTATTGTATTATACACGTTGGAGCATACAACGACTATTTTTTTAGAGCTTTGTCTGTAAATATAGATCGACTTCAATGCATTCCCAAAATGTATGAGACTCCAAAAAAATTAGTGTTTTCATCTTCTCTCACCCTTCCCGTTATTTTTAAAACAGCCATGATCATCGTTATCCTCAGCCCGCATGGCCGCTGTTATAGGAGACTCGGTCTCCTCCTCGCACCGCCCGTTGGTGGAAGGGCTTTCGGGCCTTAGCGTGGGGCTCCCAGGCCAATTACCTCCTCATCGTGTTGCTCCAACTAGCCACGGATCTCGTCCGGCTTCTCCGTCGCACGATGGATCCCCACCTCGCCAGGCTTCTCCGCCGCGCGATGGTTCCCCTGCTACTAGGGCCTCGGTGGTGCTCTCCACGAGCGGTCCTCCAACCGTCCTCGAGACCTGCAACTCGTCCCAACGGACACCACATGCAGAACCAGATCCGGGAGAAGCATGCGTAGTCTCCGTAATCTCCCCGTCCTCCGATGGTGTTCTCGAGAGCGACTCCTAAACCAGGACAACCGCTTCTGCCTTCTATCCCAGCGAGTGGTATCTCTGGAGATCATTTTGGACCGTCTCAGTGGAGTATCACTGGATGGTGACCTGGAGGACGAAGAAGTCGTCATCGTCTCAATTCAGGCTATCCCTTTCATCTCTGATGGTTGGTACCATCTGTCCCTGACCGAGAGGATTGTCTCCGACATCAGCTGCAACATGAATATTTCTGCGGCGTCATGCTTCAGCGTTGGAAAGTGACTGGACTAGAGGTGGATGTCCTCTCCAAGAAAGTCGTCTCGTTATCTTCCCGTTCGAGGCTGCCCTAAATCGGATATGATACAAGGGCTTGTGGATTTTAAGCGGGTACCCTCTGATTTTGGTCCCCCTCATCCCCTGCGTGCAACCAGACTCCATCCCGTTTTTAGTTTATGAAGATTGGAGTAAGGGCGTACGTCCCGAGGGATGTCCGAAACTACCCTATTCGGTCCCTCCTGGCCAACTCGTTGGGAATCGAGGTAGTTGCTGCTGTCATACCCACCCCTCGACAATGGGATGACTTTTTATGGTTCCGGGTCATCTTGGACGTGGACAGACCATAACAACGAAGAATTTGGCTATAGTTCCCGGGTCACCAAGAGCCTATCATTGTCGGATTGCAACACAAGTGGCTCCCGGGATTCTGTGTTAGTGTGGTTGCCTTACTCATCGCATCCAGGCCTGTCAGCCCCGTATCTCGAAAGTGGGACAAGAGGAGGTCCAATTTGATGACTCGCTCCGACTCTAAATGGGGGTACCAAAGCCTCATACGGTGCCCCTAGTTGAAAAGTTACTGACATCTCTCACCATAAAGACCCGAGGGGTCAAATAGGGTACAAGGAAGATAACTTCTTCCTTCTTTAGGTTTCTCTGTTTTACCTGGTGACGGGGAGGAAGTATCAAAGACTGATGACTTGGCTAATGAGGGGTCCGAAGGAACACCTCTATTTTTTCAGGAGGCGCATCTAAGATTGTTAGATGGGACAAGAGTGATCGTGAAGAACCGTGACCTGGCTAACCTGAGTCAGACGGACAATCGGGAGAAATTGGGAGAGGATCTCAACTCTGTTAGCGGGAGCTCTACACAGATACTGTCGCCTTCTCTGGAGGGCCCCCAACGGGCGATGGAGATTCCCACAAAGGTCGGGAAGTAGAAAGAACCTCGGGAGCTCGGGGGAGGTTTAGGCCTCAAGCGCTTGAAGATGCTGAAGACCAAAGGGAGGAACAAGGCGGGCTAGGTCTACAACCATGCGAGCCAGTTGAAACGGGCTTTGGAGATACTGGGACCCCGGCTTTAAAGTACCGACTCATCGATGAAGCTGAGGACGACTTTGATCAGGTGTGGACTACCAAATACCTTCACCAGGAGCCATGAATAGGACTAGGGGAGGGGGGGGGGGGGGGGGGGGGTAGAAGGTTGGTGGCCTACCCCTCACGACCCGAGACCGGTTCTACATGCTGTAACTAAGGGGAGCGTGGATACACAAAGGAGTATCTGCTGTTTCCTTTGCTAATTATTTTGTTTTAGTTGGATGCAAGTTATTTATGTTATTTCCAGTATTTTACATTACCAGTTCAGGGTAGGATGTAGAGATTTTTATCTTTGTTTAAGATGGAAATAAGACTACTCCAACAGATTCAAGATCGTCGGATTTCCTATGGGAGGTTTGGTTTTATTCTGGTTCCCAAGTCTTTTAACTCAACTTGTATGTTTTGATTGACACTACCCGTTTCAAAAAAAAACTTCAATGCATTCCCACAAACCGCTTTTCCCAGCGGTTTAAATGTCTATATTTAATTCTTCAATATAAGTCATTTACACATTGGGATTTTAATATGCTCTTAGTTAAGAACGTCGAAACTTACCCATGGGGTTACTTATTTCAAACGTCTGTCCTAAATTATTTAACATAAACTACAAATTAATAATTTAAACGCTGGTTAGATAAGAATCTGAGACAGTAAGAGAAGATAAATGTCTTTGCTTAGCAAGAGAGCCAGCGAAGATCCGAGAGCTAGGAGCCAAGCAGTTGGTGTTTAGTACTGTATTGTGGATGTTCTCTCGCAACAATTCAGGAAGACGGGTGAACGAACGGATAATGATGTCAACCATAGGATTTAAATGGATTGGTAGAAATTAATAAGTACGTCATAGGTTTAATGTTTGAGACAGAATAATGGGATGCGTAAATAAAATTGGACGTGTAGACACACAGAAAATCTGAAATACCGGTGTTAGTGTTGTGCCTATGAACGAGAAAATACAAGAACACATATAACGATGATACGATAATGTGCAACATAAGCCTATTGATGCACTAGTATGAATGGTTGAGAGTATGAATTTAGGAGTCTTATGACGGTACAAAGACGACCACAAAATATGTTGGGCTATCGAAGGTGAGACAGTAACAGGTCAAGTCCTAAGAAGAGATAGTTAAAAGGGTCTAGTCGGAGCTCCAAAAATGAGACCTAGCCCACGAATCCAACTCTCACCGGCAAGGATCTAACAAGACGCTCGACCTCCAAAAAGGATAGAAAGCAATGTGAAGGAGAATTAGCTTTCAGCAGTGTCGTATATCCATACCTAACAAATCAGAGATTTCAAAATACATATAATATTATTATTTGAACATCCAAGTAAGTTTGTATTACTCACAGGCAACAGAGTGAGCCTTTATTCGTCCTAAGCCTATCGATTCATTCGACAGAGAATTCATACAACATGCTGTGTTGATACTTGTGGCCTGGTTCAACAACTATGGAGGGAAAATTTGGTTGGTTTATGGCATTGGGAAACCCTTGTGTCTCCAAACAGAGCCCTGAATGCTTGTTGTAAACAGCACCGCCCTTCCCAGAGACTCCATTCACATAGTTACCTGTGTAAAATTGCATCCCAGGAGCATTAGTCCACAAGTCCAGCACCCTTGAGCTTGATGGTTCCTTCACCTTTGCCGCGTGTTTCAGCCCAGATTTCTCATCCCCCAAGTCTAACACATAGTTGTGGTCATAACCTAGCCCCACTTCACCAATGGAAGTACCGATCTTCTTCATTTGGGTGAAATCAAAAGCCGTGCCTTTTACTGGCACAATTTCACCCGTTGGAACTGTGTTTTCGTCCACAGGTGTAATCTTGGATCCCCATATCTGGATTGAATGCTCCAGTACGTTCCCAGAGTTGTGACCTGCTAAATTCCAGTAGGTGTGCTGAGCCAAGTTGATTGGAGTGGCCTTCTTATCGGGTACCGCTTCCATGTCAAGCCTCAATGATGAACTTGAAGTAAGTGTGTAGGTTGCCGTAACAGACACATCTCCAGGATATCCTGTTTCCAGTAGAAAAAAATTAAGCATGATTTATACAGGACAAGACTTTGTGGAGAGAGAGAGAGAGAGAGAGAGAGAGAGAGAGAGAGAGAGAGAGAGAGAGAGAGAGAGAGAGAGAGAGAGAGAGAGAGGAGAGAACCTTCCTCTCCATCACGACTGTGATACTTGAAGGTAATGGAAGGTTTATCCCCTTTCTTATATTCAGCTACTTCCCACACCTGCTTATCAAAACCTTTAAAACCACCTGAAATAAGAGAAATAAATAAATAAGCATTGTTCCCTCCATCCCAAAATAAGTGTCCCATTGATAGGATTTTGCAGCAGTCTAGCCATAACATTTAAAAGGGTTCTTAGTCCTAATATTGAGCTAATTATTTCAAGTTACACCCTACAACAATGTTGGTGACTTAATCGGAACATTTTTTTTTTCCAAACTTGGGACTAAATTGGAACAAAATCTACACTATAAAACTAAGTATATGTTGGAAGAAAATGTGTAAGCTTAAGACTAATTTGGGGCGAAGTAGTAATTCAAAACTAAACCAGAACATTTTTTTTAGTTAGTTAATGAGTCATGGAATACCATATGAGGGCACATGATGATAAATGAGGATATCAGGCAGCTGATATATGCTCAAAAGCAACTGAGCCAAAAAGGATTTTCAAAAAGAGCTTCTTTTTATTTCCAAAAGTCATGCATTATCGTGAATTGTCAGAGTCTTATCCCACTTATCTTTTCCCTCTTTCAGTACATGTATCGTAAGAAATCAACAGTGGATATGAAATACCTAAAACATTCAGAGTTCTTATTCAGTGAGAATTCAAACACAAAAAGTAAAAATGATTAAAAAAGAAGAAACCCAGAGGAGTTCTTCAAAATAGATTGTAAAAATGCCCTCCTCTCAACTTCAATATTTTAACTTAAAGTTCTCTGGTAAATGTATAATCCAGATATGGATAGACCATATTTAAATACCAGCATTGGTGTTGAATCAAACAGTACTAAACTATGCAAACAAACAAAAAAACAGAATGAAGTATCAGTTAGAATTTGATCTCCATGAGTGAAATTGGAGACAAACCCATGGAACTAACCAAATGAAGATGAAGATGAAACTGATATTATGATTACCATGAAGACTATTGGGAGGCTTGTTGACAGGCAAAGCATATTCAACCCCATTGAGTGTAAATTTCCCATCTTTGATTCTGTTGGCAACCCGGCCAACAATGCAGCCATAGTAAGAGCCTCTCCCTTCCTAATCACATGTTAAAAAAGTAATTAAACAATGAATCAGTAAGAAAGTAAGCCCACTAATAAAAAATCACCATCCAAGATGCAGAACTGAAATTTTAAAAGCCTAACAACAGATTAAAAGTGCCCAAATCCTCAAAAATGCCAATGCACTACTGATCCTCGTTTACAGATTAAAATACCCACCAAATTTCTATAAGAAGCATCAGATAAATCACATTAATGAATCAGGAGCAAGTTTATGTAGAGATTCAGTACCAGATAAGGCTCAATAGAGTCAAATCCGAGGACAACATCAGCAAGTTTTCCTTGAGAAATCAAGAGAATGAAACAATCAACAGAAATTCAGCAGTTGATTCGTGAAAAAGTTGAAGAAGAAAGGAATCGATGATACCATCTTTGCCGGGGACAGAAAGGGAAGTGATGGTGCAACCATAGTCGGAGATCTTGACGAGCATGGTGCCATTGTTGAGTTCGAAGATCTGGGGTTTGGGTTTCTGATCGGCCATTGAATCGGGAGGAACGGAAGAAGAGCGTCGATCTCGTATCGAGTGAGAATTGATTTGGATCAGATTCTCTTACGGTTTTGTAAACGGATCTTGACAGGTGGCAGTGACGTCATCCTCCGGATTATCCGATAATCCTTACAAACTCAAAATTATATCCACGTCTATCCTTGTTGGCACTCATCTACTGACTTATTCTCCTTTTCTTTCCTATTCAAAATTATTTAAAAAGATATTTACAAGTACCTATATCAACTTATACGCATTTTTCAAAAAAAAAAAAGTCATACGTATTTTTTTTAGATGCATGCACTAATGTTTAAAAATATATGATATTTATACTAATTTTTAAACTTGTTACAAAATTATTTGTTGAAAAATTTCTATAACGGAGAGTTAGTTAATGTCTAGAATACCCCTGCGTGAAATAGATGTAAACTAACCTAAGATACCAAGGTACTATCGTGTCTTTACTGAAATGAAAGTGAACTGAGTTAGTTCTACAATCTAGAAGCTCCAACGAGCTGAATCTAAAAGCTCTTCCCTATAAGAGAAAGCGTTGTGCTGAAGAAATAAAATCCGACGATGTTTGGATCGTCTAGGTCGACATCTGCGATCGATTCTTTTAATTATGATGAAGCTGAAGCTCAACCTTCAAGTCCTCAAAATCTTGATTTGTTTGATATAATGTTGTTTTATAAATATATACAAGTTTGTGTTCGATAAAAATAGGTTTTAATAGACCAAAAATTTTAGGTTCATGATTTTAAGGTTTTATGTTCGAACACAGTAGAAATATTAGTGCATTCTTAGATTCTGAATGTTAGGGCTTTTGTGCCGAAACTGAAACCAAAATAGAGTTCTTTGTAGTCAAAGTTGGAAGAAATTTTTTGAAGTCATCAGATGCAGTCAAAGACAAGTTTTTTTTTAATACCCGTGAAGCTGTTTATAAAGGATATGAATTGGAAATTCAAGACTACAACTCAATTGGAAAGAATTCTTAAGTCGGGTCAACATGGTTTAAAGAATGTGACAGGATATAGTCGCTTCTATCAGACTCAAATAAAAGTGAACCTTAACATGAACCTCAACCTTAGCCTCAAACTACATTTTAAAGTTATCAATAGTCGAATATTTTTCTTCTTCAAAGCTATTATCTCCAATTCTTGAAACTAAATAGCCTCATTCTTTTATGCAATTTCCTTTTCAACATTTTCTATCTCCCATTCTTGAAACTAAATAACCTTGTTTTTCATTGTAATTTCCGTTTCAACAATTGCATATTTTGTTTACGATTCGACAATTTTTAATGAAGTTTCACACAATCTTCATCCACACTCTTAATTGCACGCTCCGTTGTTTTGATTCGTGTATACGAACCTGACAATACATTTTTCTCCCTGGTACATGCCTCAAATCTATCTACTTAAATAATTCGTACTTTCTCATGCTCTGCAAATTTACCACCAAAGAAATTCACTAGCACAACCACAAAGGTCTTAGATAAACAAATTATGGAACACTATATCTTCAGCTTTCACCTCAAATTTATTTTCAGAAAACCTGGATCTAGGATTTTTGGGAAAAATTGAACTTATATTACCCCTAGTGCATCCTACAAATCCCCTCTTAGGGTTGTCGTTCACGAGCTTTGAACTAGAGCAAGCAAGCCACAATAACCTTCAAAACATCATCCTCCATCTTCTCTGACAGCTCCCAGTATGGCTGTAAATGGTCGGTTTAACCGACCATGTTACACTTATTTTGGGAACCGAACCGAAAATGACCGGCGGTGAAATTTCGGAACCGGCGCTGACGTCGAAAAATACAAATCCGACCGATACTAGAGCATGTACAATGTATCAAACCGGATGATCAAACCGTATGCTAACTGTGTAAAATAATAGTTTGCAGTCCCTGAAATAAACTGTGACTGGATGCTGAATTAATATTTTGTTGATATAATTAATTTTTTTATTAAAATAATAAACGTTATATAAAATTGAAATAAATTTGATAAAAGTAATTAATTATAAATAATTTTAACACACATAAAAATGAACTTCAACTTTTATTCATCCCCTTTTAATACAAATCCAACAAAATACAAGTTGAAGCATACAATCCATGTCCGCCTCATGGTTGTTGTTGTTGTTGTTGTCGTCGAAGGCGTTTCATTTCTTTATCAAGGTCTTTCATTCATGCCCACAATCGGGACATCATCATACCGTGTCGGGACGCCTGCTCGTCTTCGTATTTGACGATGTCCTTATCTTGCAAGGCATTGTATTAGACGAAGAATTGTTGTCATTGGTTGGATAAGTCGTGATATTGACGGCCCATTTCTAGCACTATTCGTTCTAGAATGCCATGTGTCACGCCAGGATTGGCTGGCGTTGTGACCCGAGTCGCACAACACGCCGCCCGTGTTAACGCGGCGCGAGTCGCGAGCCGTTGAACGAACCGTATTTTTGCGGTTCGCGGGCCCAAAAAACGACGCTCCATAGCACGTCGTCCCGCGTCCTGCGAACAACAAAAATACGGTTCGCAAACAGGCCATAATAACAGTTCACAACCTCGTCCTTCATCTTCTCCAACTTCACTCAGTCCCTCCTCTTCAGAATTCCCTTCCCAACTAGCTTTTAATTATTTTCCCACACAACCGTGTTGATGAACGAACAAAGACAAGACAAAAAAAGTGCATTCCGGTCATTCTCAAAAAAAAAAATATCCAGACATGTGCGCCATATGTATTTTTTAACCGTTCACTTACAAAACTGTGTCCAACATCCATCGTTGTAACTGGATGTCAAAATTGGTGTAGGTATAAAATGTTTTTAAACATTAGCGTAGACATCTGTAAAACGTGCACAGGTTAATGTATGTATCAGTAAATATCCCTAATTTCAATACCCCTACTTGTGGCTTTGCTGCCAGGGAAAAAAATCCCTAGTTAGTTACAAAAGAAATCAAGTAAATAGTCATTTAGGTACTAGACCAACCAACTTGTGGTTTTGCTAATAGAAAAACAAACATCCTTAGTTACAAAAAAATCGGATAAATATTTATTAGGTACTCGATCAACAAAATTGTCAAGATGGTAAACAAATAAAAAGGTCAATTGTCAAAACATATCCTAAAGTATTGTCTATGCCCAAAAAAATATCTTATCTTTTGTCCTCAGCTTTAAAAATGCACAAAGTATTATCACCATATTCTATTAAAAAAATGTAATTACCCACAAACTATTAAATGTATTATGAATTACCCACAAAACTATTGAATACATTATGAATTGCCTACAAATCTATTGCAAAATGACGAGTGTCATCAATAATTAGCCAAAGCTGTAATCTACTATTATGTTGTTTTCTACAAAACGACAAATGAACAATACTTTGTGCAACTTAAAGACAGACAACATATAAGATATTTTTTTTACTATAGATAATACATTAAGATAGGTTTGGACGATTAACCCTACATAAAAAACAAACATTCTCCACACAAGAACTAACATCAAGGGTCTTCCACAACTAGTTCTTATCACGACCCAGTTTAAGAAGCAAATTTCCAGACACTAGACAGAACTCTTTAACGGTAAAGCAATACTGGCCTAAGTTATAGTTAGTCGGAGAGAAACTTGACAAGTTTAATATAAATACTATACTCTCCCTATACAAGTCCTCTAAATGAACTACGACTTCTGAAGAACACATTTCTCATATAAAGCAAGAATTTCCTTCTTGTTAGGATTCCTCAGCTGAAGAAGCTCGGCACCGAATTCGTGTTTTGTGAGTTCCTGCTTTAGTTTCTGAATAGTGTATTTTGTGTAATCATCCTGATTCGATTGCGGGCTGTTGTTACTTTCATCACCCCTGAAAAGTAAACTACCATCAGCCGGAGGCGTGTGCTGGAGAGGGCTGGTTGTGCTCTTGGACCTTTTATTTCCTCTTGGTTCACCATCACTCGTGTCCATGTCTTGAACAGAGTCCATGCCCGTTTCAAAGTCACCACCCCTCAAACGTTTCCCATGGGAAGCAGTCTTGAGCTTAGCATCCAATGCCGTTTCAGTCAAACGAACAGAAGTCAACTCCCGCTGCAGCAAATCAATTTTTGCATGTGCAGACTGCAGCTGAAGAGAGAGTGTCTCTGCCCTGCTGTTCGTTTCAGCGCGTGCACTTCGTTCTGCATCTAGCAGGCCTTGGAGTACTTCAACTGTTTGGGCTCTGTCCTCATTGTTTGATTTCAATAATGATTCAATTTCTCTTTCACGTTCGTCTACTCTTGCTTCTAGTGATGAAATTTGATGAATAGCATTCATCTCTGATGAGCGTATTTTCTGCAGTGCATCCTCCAAGTCAGTTTTCTCCCTCTCTAGATTTTCTATGCGCCTATCTGACCTTTCGATCCGGGCTAATCTTTCCATTGTCAACTTCTGAATCTCGCTCTTTTCCTTTTCAGCAATGGCTGCTTCAGCTCGTGCTTTATCAGCCAATTCAGTTGCTCTCTTTGCCCCCTTTTCAGCAATTTTACACCTTTCCTGGACTTCCTCAAACCTTTTGAACTCAGGAATGTACTTTTCCTCTAGATAAAGTTTCTCCTGTTCCAAAATCCTGGCTTCTCTCTCAAATGATTGAGCCTTAGCATTTGCAGCTTCTAGCTTCACTCCCAAGTCCTTGATTTCGACTTTCAGGGATGTCATTTCTACATCATAGCTCTTCAGTTTAGATTCAGTGGCCTGGAAAGGAAAACATATTCAAGTACTAAGCAAACGGATTCAGGGAGGGATGCCATTTCTATGAATGTTGAATGTCCAAACGGTTTAAGTTTTAACATCAATAGGGTTGGCGTAAATAAAAAAGTCCCAAGGATCCTAATTTGAATACCATCTTTATTTACATTTTGTTATCTTAACAAATCCATGCATCCTATATGTCTCATCACATATCAACATACTTCAAACTGCACATATCCCTCTGAAGGAAGTGTGCTACAATGGATTTACTCTCGGGATTAACTATTCGAGTCAGTGTCTAGCAATCGATTTTATCAGAGCATAACTTCTGCAACAACAACCATAAATCCATAACCACCCTAAACATATCGAAATAATTTCAAGAGCACCAGCCCTTTCTCATTTTTACATCCCCAGGCAATTTGAGATTACTGGCAAAGACTGTTCCAAAATGTATGTAAGCACATGCTGGTATTAACGAAGTTCGATAATAACATATTAGCATAACCGAGAAAATGCATGCATTCACCTTCAACTCTAACTTCAGAGTTGTTAGACACTGTTCAGCATAGTCAATCTTCATCGCCTTCTCCCTTATTTCTTCTTCCTGCATTTTCCACAGAATAGAAAAATGAGAACTGCGACCCCATTTTGAATCTTTAAGCACACAAAATTCAGTACAATCAGAGATAGGAAGTCACCTTTTCTGTTAAAGTGATGGAAAATTCTTCCCTCAACAAGTCTTCTCTTCGATGTGTTTCCTTTGTTGTACGTTCTTGAACAGTTGCTGCCTTCTCCAAGGCAGCCTTGGCTTCTCTAACTGCAATGTCATACTTTCTTTTCCACTCTTCTGCTTCCTCCTGAGCAGATTGGGCTTGCTCCCGAGCAGCACCCAGCCTAACTTCTGCAGCAGTGGTCCGGGATTTTAGGACCGCAATTTCTGAAGAGGCCTGATCCTCCTTGGCTCTCTGCTTTGATAATACTTGATCATATTTTCTTTTCCAGTCCAAGGATTCTTGCTTCGCAGAGTCCAATGCTTTCAACAAGCTGGAACACTTCCCATCCAGTGAACTACAATCACGCTGCAAATTAGCTATGCGGCTCATGTAATCATCAGTCAGCTTCTTTTTGTCTTTGATAGCATCCTCATAACGTTTGAGACATTCAGATTTGAAACCCTCACTAGCTTCGAGTTGCTTGTTAAGCAAGCTCATCTTATCTTCGAATGATTTGCACTTCAACTCATATGCATTTCTGTCTGATCGGATTTGATTGGTTAACCTTTTGATGAAATCATGTATTGGTCCTTCCAAACTGCAAAGTTTTTTCATGGTCATGGATACTTAATATGCGTAACAGTTTACACTAAATTCATGCATATCAATGTAGGCATGTTTCACGCATAAGAAACCTGTCTGTAAATAATAAATAATAAGAGTTCACACAAACCTCTGTTGTAAGAACGCTCCCAATTTCTGCCACTTTCCTGGACCATGATACGATCCTTCATATTCAGCTAAAAGAGCATCAAGGACCTGCAGAACATAATCAGCAGCACCGTATGATTCACGAGGTATTCAAATCCCCAACAACACACTTTGCATTGAAGTACTAATCAGAACAAATAAAATCATGAAAATGTGAAGCAGAAGAATTAGACTCATAAAAGACTTCTTCATAGGCAACAAACAACTCAATCGGGATAAGAGAATCATAGGAAAAGCATTGGACCCAATAAAGGATAAGTATTGTTAAAATTACTTCCTATTCCTGGTTTGTTAGCTACTGCTAGTTTGTTTCCTATTAAGAGTAGGGCAATCCACGATATAAAGGAGTCTCTTATTGCACTGGAAGAAGAATGATCAATGAATTAAAAAAAGTACTCTCCTATCCCAACAAATATAAAACTTATTGAGGTGATTACCAAACCCTCAAAAAAATAGAGATTAATGCACAGACAACAATCATATCCCAACAGCAGACTACTTATCCTCCGGGTTAATGCAACATTTGGAGTGTAGATGGCACATTTCTGGTTTCACACACAGACACTAGAAATGATATTTATAGTGTTAAATCTGGGTGATGGAAAGCAAGCAGATAACGCCTAGCAATTTTGCTAAAATAGTTCTTAGAACAGGAACTGACATGATAATTTCACTGGAAAGCATATTTATATTCTTGTCAAGCAAATTTCACAAAAAGAACAGGAAAGGTTCCATTTGTATTAAAGGGTCAACAAGCAACTTGGACCTTATAATCAAATGTTTACTGAAAACGCCAATTGATAATCACAGTTAGGTCCCAAAGAGAGGCAGGAACGAGGAACAAAGAAGTAGCATAAGCAAGATATCATATTCAGAGATACCGTGAAGATGAATAATTTGGGGAGTGTGGAGGGAGGAGATAAGCGGAGAGCACATGGTTATGCTGATGACAATAGGCAAAGTGTGCTTAACTTACCTCCACAGAAGCATCCAACACTGAGGAAAACAAATACTCCAGATAGAACCAGGATAATTAATTAATAAATTGTTACCTTCACAACATTAGATATATCATCAGAAGAATGGCATGCTGCTCTGAGCCTCTTCTCCATGCTCTGTATAGCATTTGAACACCGCATGTCTGCCTCCATAAATGCATTCTTCTTATAATCCTGCATCATGAAACCAGATCAGCAGGAGCATGTGATATTCCTAAATGTAATTTCCAGAAGTTCAAACCAAACACTGTCCAGATTTACAACACTAGTTCAAGCTTAGAACATAAAAATCTGAAAATCCTTACTCAAACAATTACATAAAACCTCGTTGCGTGTCACATACATATACATATACATAAAGTAGCTAGTAATACAAATTTCTAACTGAACTTGTCATCCAAGCTGGCGTAAGTTTACTAATATACATAAATGAGCAGTTCTAAAGATGATGACAGATGACTGTTATTATTTAGTATTCCTGTAAAAGGAAGCCCCAAGCTGCTGCCATGGACACCACTAGCAAACGCACCATCATCATTTGTCATGTTAGAGGTGAAATATGCCTACCTTTTTTGACACTCAGCCCTGCTTAGATATATATTAAAAAAACTACTATTCTATTCTTCTAATAAATCACATAAAAATACATCACCTCAAAAGCCTTTCTGAAGAATTTCTGAAGCATCCCCTCATATTTTTTTCTTGCCGAACCAAGCCCCACAGCACCGGCACTAAATGCAGCCATTGATTTTTGGACGGCTTCTTCATGTGCTTCCATTAGTGCGACCTACAAAGACTAATATTAGAAAATAGTATAAATCGTAAGAAAGTGGGATGTAACAAACACTTACTTCTTCAGGTGGCTTTGAACGATCAAAGGTTGACATATAAATCTCAGTTGCAGAATCATACGCTCTTCGACACTCGCCTTCTTCGACACTCTGTTAAACAATAATACTTAAGTAAATAAAGCTGCACAACACTTTAACATCAACTACAAGTGTGTTGTCGATTATAAGTTGAAACTCCTTGATGATAGAGGCTTTTAACTTTTTAAGCTTGCAACGACTGTTACCATTAAATTTCCTCAGTTATTTTCTCAGATGAACTGAGAAATTTTTAATATTTAGAAAGGAAAACAGGAAAAGATGTGCAAGATATAGTTTCAACTTTCAATTCTACATTTTTTTTTCACTTTGATATCTAGAACAAAGAAATTAGCGAAACAAATGCTCCTTTCCTTATGTTTCTTGTTACTATATTAAAAACATGAGCATATATGGCTCATAGGCTTCAAGAGGAAAATCCCAAAATGACCTAATGTATGAGTTAAAACCTATAATTTCAAGTCAACATGCCTCCTATTGGTTTGCAACTCTAAACTCTAATCACACTCTAGTGACATAATACTCACCTGCCATGAAGAGGAGATTGTGGGCACCGCACCATTATTAATAGCATCAAGATAAGATTCAATGACACCAACAAGAACAGGACCAGTCATAATAGTTGCCCCGACTTGCTTAGGTCTTGTTCTCTCAAAAACAAACTTTGTCAATGCATCAAGCCCAGATCTAAATTCAGGCCTCAGTTTGTCTGGCTGTATATATAGCATAAAACCTCAATAATATAATAAGAGGACAATAACAGAAAGAATGTAGCATAGCATGCCATACACACTGACCGAAATTTGATCCAGCCGCTGGAGTTCATTTTCCTTGTTAAGTGGCCTCACAAGTGGGAAGCATTCTCGGTCTGGAAAAAGAGCACGAATGGAGTCCCTGATCTATAATTGTTACAAAGTTAGACCTTTGACATATCATTATGCAAATTCAAAAATTCAGTCACACACGCAAAGGAGTAGTTAGTTGGATAAGTAGAGAGAAGGCAAAAAATTTCATGTTGTCAAAGATAGCAACTTGGACAATGGTTTTCTCAGGGAATGAAATTTGCAAATAAGACTCAGCAGAAGTACACCTATGTGCAAAAGTGGCATGCATTCTTAACATCCCCTGGTGGCCATAACATTATGGACAAGAACAAAGAAGTGATATACTATGATTTTGAAAACAAAGCCAATCTAATTTATGGTTACTCACGTCTAAGCCGTTTTAACATGTACCTAATCCATAGCAGCAGTTCAGTTTTGTGTAAAAGATAAATGCTACATTTAGGTGGTAAACAAAGGTTGTATTCTATTCCGCCCTGACTTATTGAAACTGGAAATAAAAAAATAAAAAAAAGATACCTCATTTTTGGCTCCTATATCTTTCTTACTGCCTTGAGCTGGCCTCAGAGCAATCTCTAAGTAGTCACGCGGTGTTATTTTCTGGTTATCCTCAGTTAAATCCAGATAAAAGTCCTGCAAATATGATAGTGAACATTACTCCAGAAGAAAACCCTGATAACTCATACCACCCAATTAACACAACTTAAAGTATCACATGTTAGATATAATCTAGAACAAATTACTCTTAGAAGCCAAACGAAGATTGGGGAGAACTGCCCAAGTTCAGAGGCTGTAGTCCTTCCACCAGAAGCTCGGACACGAATATGTTTAGTCATTTGAGTGACGAGAGAAAGTTGATCAAGTGAAGCTTCATCTATACCACCCATCTGAAGAAGGAAATAATAATTGAACAAATCATTAAAGCAGTACGATAGTATCAAAAACAAGCAAATGGTCCTTATTAATGTTAGGCACCCAGTACAAGTCAAAACATGCCACAAATAAGAATCCACACAATGCATTTCTTAGAGCACGTCTAATAAGCAACGCCATCCAGCAAGAACAATATCAATGCAGAAAACAGTCTAACCTGGTTGTAAATGAACATGCTAGACAATAGAACAGCTAATGAAAATATCTGAGTGCTGTATGTTCCCTGTCATGAAAAAAAAAACAAAAGTTATTTCACATATCATCAAATAGAAGGAAACATATAGAAAAACAAATAAGAAAAAAAATATTACACCCTTTTAGGAGCAGCACATGATTATAAAATGCAATATATAAAATTACCATATGATTTACATCCACATTAAGTTTCCAACAAAAATGCTGGTGTCAGAAAAACATCATATATATATTTTGTGTGATGGAAAGAAGGCTGACCGTTTGATCATAAGCATCTATTCCTTCACTATCCAACAGCAAGAGACTAAACTCAGTTCCGTCAAGAGCAGTTGTCTTCAAGGGTGTACTCCACAACCAAAGCCCTTTTGTACAAGGCCGATGAGTTGACGCCACCTGAAATCCACTACTCCTTCCAAGGAGCTAAAGCATACAAATGCAGTAACAACACTTGGTCAACTAAGTGATAATTTTCGGTTAAAAAAGCAAGTGCATTATCAAGAAAAAAAAATTATAGGCACACACACTGCACTGGAGAAAGAAGCAAACATGTTCTACAGAAGAGTTCATAGACCAACTACTTATGAGCAATTTATTTCACTAAACATTATTCTAATTGCAACTTAATTGTCTCTTGGTTTCAATAAACTGCATTTGAATAGTACTTGGAGGTCCAGTTCATTTGTTTATGAACTAAATTTCCTTCTTTTTCCTAAATTGAAGTTAAAGGCCTAAACTTAATTACTTTTAGATGCGAACATCATTTAACAACTTCAGGAACAAACAGTATCAATTTTAAGTAGTGCTACGATTTCACACGATGAATATAGAACATTGTTAAACAAAACCCTAAAACAGCGTGATTTGCTTCCATAAACCACAGAACAGACTAAACCTACAAGCACAAGCCCCAGACTTGACACCTTAGAATCCAATATCAGAACCTCTCAAATGAAATCACTCTTCTTAGCACCTAATTATCTTACCTGATTCAAAATATAACTCTTGCCCTGGCGAGCTCGTCCGCAGACGGAAACTATACCGATAGGTTCCTTGACGAGCTGGAGCGTAGCGACGGCTTCTGGATCCATTCGGAACTTTCCCTTCTCATCCAAATACACGAGGCGTATAGGCCTCGCCGGGCCAGTGACTGCCGGAGACGGAGACGTGTACGGCGACGGAGGCGAACGCGAGGCATCGGGAGAGTTCTGCTTCCCTTCCCACAACCTCCGGATCATTTTTTTTTTCGAACGTGCCTTTTCAGTCCCTTTGCGTTTCTGTGAATCTGCTCTCTTCTTCGATCTTTCACAGAAGCTCTGGAAAAAAGAGGGGAAGAGGTTCAAATTGAGGAGGGAAATTGGGCGGTGGTATATGTAAATTACAGTTATGTACGTCACTCTTGCCGCAGTAGTTCGGTGGATAGGAGGGTATTTCGGTCATTGGAAGAATAGCCTCATTTTAAAGCTAACCAGTTTGAAAAATTAATCCTTTACCTCAAACGACGTCGTCTGGACCAACCTTTTCAACTCTTGTCTCTTCCTCCATCGGAACTCCAAACTCCCTCACTCAAGAGCTTACACACAACAGAACGGCGTCGTAGGGAGTTCGTCGGAGCTCTTCGTCTTCGTGCCAGAAGACACCATTGCTACTAGCCTCTCTCTCCTCACCGTCGTGACCTAGGGCCTTAACGTCAATCTGGTTCACGCCGTCACTTTCACAGACTCCCCGTAATTCGAGGATCTCCTGCGCCCGAAAATCCAGTTCCTTCTCTTTCTTCTCTGCTTCTGCTCAATTTATTGAGGTAACAGAACATGTACTTGATTCTAGCTCGTTGTCTTTCTTGTTGGTTGATTAATATTCCACTCTCAACTCAGTTTTTTCAATTACAACATTTTCTGTGCAAATGGAAAATGAACTAAAACACTGAACATAAAAGCATAAATCAACCTCGTTCTCTCTGTTTCATGTAATATGAATTTCAGAGTTGATGCTTAGCTTTTGTTTCTGTGCCAAGCTGTGCATTTTTGAGATCAGAGTGAAAGTGCCTCTTAATTAAGATTCAGGATATTTGACATAGAGCCAGTGGCGGATCTAAGGGGGATAGGGTGGTCCATGGCTACCCTTTAGGTTTATGTTCGTAGATTTGTAGGTCTGCAATTTTTATTTTCATAGAGGTTTGTAGGTTTTAGTTTCTTCCTTAGTTCATTAGCACATTTGGTCGAGCTTTGCTGGCTTATTAGTTTGCATTAGATGCCTTTTGGTTATCATTTGTTTGGTTTTGATTTGCTGGGTGTTGTATGGTAAATTGGTAATGAGGTTTGTTGTATTATGGGAAGCCTGAATTGATTTGGTGTATGCTGAATTTTTCTAATCACTGTATGTTTGTTAAAAGAATTTTGTTTCAATTTCTCCCCCAAGTATCTAAGCAGAGTTCAAATACAATATGGACAATTGAGGAACTGAATTGAACAAAGTAAATTTAAAAGACTTGATCGGAATAAAGTGGTTTATGTTTGCTTTGGGAATACCGTTAATGCTGTGAAAATATGTTGTAGGCCCTTTTTTAGTCAACTAATTAAACTCTAATAAATTTCTTTCATTTCCTACTACTCCATGATTTATAGATTCTTTGTGACATGTAGGTTTATACATCTCAGACTATTTTAACTGAGTATCCTTGTATAAAATTTGGGGTACGACATCGTTCATTTCAGAGAAAAATAGTTTGATGAGTTTGATTGGTTGGAATATAGTATAGAAAATGATGCTGCATTTTGCTTGCCTTGTTATTTGTTCCACAATGGTACTAGTTAATCAACTATGTCCAATTCATGGCTTAATGATTGTTTAGTGACTTTTGTAGAGAAAAAGTATTTAGTACAATCGATAATCTAGATATCATTAAACGTTTTCAAGGTATGAGTAGGAGGAGAATGGAGGTACATTTGGACTATAATTTCTGAGTTTCAAATTATATTTGAATTGTAATTTAAAATATTAGAGTATTTGATTATGTAATAGTCATCTATTTTGGTATCGTTGTTTTTTGGGATAAATGTCAATCCCAACCCCCAACTATAAGTCAAAATCACATCCTAACCCCTCCGGACTTTTCGTTTCAAATCCCATCATTGACTTTCGTTTTTTTAAAAAAAACTACCAAATACTGTTAAAACAGACGGAACAGTTATAAAATGCCCCATGTGCAAAACATGTGGCTCCAATTTTCTAAATTAATACCACTAATACCCTCACCCTCTTTCTCGCCTAATTAGTGTAGGTGGCTCAAAGGGCAGAAACAAAGAGATCCATTGATGCTACTGCAACCAGACAAAGCTTCTTCACCCACTCCTCTCTATCTCTCTCAATCTGCTAATTTAATTGTGCCCAAGCCCAGCCCGTCTAACGAAATAATTCATGATGCAGCAGCCTCCTCTTGCATAGCGTGTGTCGTTTCAGGCAGACCCAATCCCTCCCGCTACCCCAATCCTTCTCTGCTTTTCGTTTATCGCCGAACCCGATACCCCAATCCCTCCTTACGCTGCGCGAGACTCTAATGTGGATGTTGCTGCTTCATCTTCTCTGATTTCAGGTTACTCTCTTCTTCAATTAGATTTAGATATTGGGTACTCTATCTTTTTCCATTGTCTGTAAGTTTGGTATCATGGGCCAGTTTCGATTGTTAGAAAAAAAAAACATTGGGGAAATGGGTTTATGTTACCTTCAAGTTGTGATGATAATGCTCACAAGAAAAAAAAAGAGGAACATCCTTTCTTGTACAGTAGGCCAGATTTTAGCAATTCAATACTCAAAGAATGTTACGGAGTGTAAATTTAGACGTTTAAATAAATAGGAATAGTAATTTGTTGGTGTAAATTTTTAAACACCCTTTAATAGACGGGGACAAGAACAGAACAAAACGGAACGGAATCGAACTCTCAATTATGTTGTTTTATTTTATTTTTATTTTGTTCTGAAATTAATTAATGTTATAATTTGTTCGAATTAGTCTTAAATTAAGATAATTTATTTATGGTCGCACCAAGTCGCAGAGAGAATATCAATCGGTAAAGCTACAAAACCTTATTCATTCGACAGTCAAAATAGGTTTGACTCGAGGGCAATATTGACTTTTCATATGTCAAATTAACTGTTCCGTCTGTTTTAACAGTATTTGGTAGTTTTTTTAAAAAAGCGAAAGTCAAGGATGGGATTTGAAACGAAAGGTCAGAAGGGGTTAGGATGTGATTTGACTTATAGTTGGGGGTTGGGATTGACATTTATCCCTTGTTTTTTTCTATATATTTATTATATATCGATGGCTACCCCTGAAATAAATTCCTGATTCCGCCACTGCAGTGTGCTCAACCTGGTGTGCTATGTAATCCTTCAGAAAAGGTTATACTCAGTGCCTTGGCATTACGAGGAGAGTTGGTTCGTGCAATATTGGCTAATTGATAGGGGAAATGAAAGAAGAACCATCCTCTGCAAATGAAGCATTGTCTCTGTTGACTCAGTTAGAGTACATTCTCGAATCTGATCCTCTAATGTAAGTACTTTTATATCTCGACTAAGTGTGTGATTATTTAAATGAACCAGCATGGTTTTGGAAACAGACAATTCCGTCACCACATTAGTGCATCCATGATAATTATGCCTTTTTAAGTTAATTACCAGGTGGAATCAAGTAGTAATATGTGGGTCAGTATTTTGTGTTGGGTATGTTTGAAGAAAATAGGCATGTTTCTTCCAAAAATACATTGAGTGTATGTATTATATACATAGTGCATAATCATTGGAAACAGGACAATAACTCGGGCTGTTTTTGTTGTGTGTCTGCATTGTGTTTATCATGCTTTACCTTTTATGATCAATGTAAATTCTTTTAACTAATAGTCTAATAAATTCAATGCACTTAGTGTAAATAGTTCCATCTCTAGTCTCCACATTTTCATGAATAAAGTTCAATGTGATTACATGGTGAACAAAATATTTATTGTATGAGTCTCATTTTTTAACATCTTACACAGAATGATATAAGAAAGTTCATTTTTTGGAGAACGTTTTTATTTGCTGATGCTTGATTTGCATTAAACTCTTCATACATGTATGCCATATTACTTCCCTTGAAATCTCTAATTGTTTTTATTCTAATGCTGCATCATTGTTATTTTATCTTATATGTTGAATCTGGATCCAGTGATGAAGTAGGGTATATTCACCCATCTCAGTTTAGCACCCTAAATGAAGAGGCGGGTGGTTCCTTCCCTTCATCAGAAATTGATGCGCAGCCAAGAACAAATAATGGTGCTTTGCAATACGATAAAACAAAATTTTGGAGTAGAGATCATAAATTGGGTATTTCAACTCAGATTCTTCTTCCGTTATGCAAGGCAGCTAAACACGCATTTATGGAAGCCTACAGACAATATTGCAAGCTTACCAATTTATCCGATAAATCTAGGACTAACTTTACTGGACAATATAATGCTCTCGAAAGTGAAGTCATGCAACATAGCAAGGCTCTTTTGCTGCTAAGCTCTGACTTTGGCACTGCATGGAATTCCAGGTTTTCCTTTCTATCATTTATACTATTATTTCATTCTACTCAGGCTTGACTCAATGTAGAGTAGATTAAATAAGAATTAGTCCCACTCTTGAAGAAGACAACGAGAGTTTATTCTATATACTTTTGTACTTGCCTTATGACATAAACAGGCATATAAAATATGCTTTGAAGGGGTTGTTTACTTTGGTCATGATACCTATTTTAATTTGCATGTGTACTGCAGGAAGCTCATTATCTCAAAGAAGCATGACATTTCAATATTTACAGATGAGCTTCTCTTGTCAGCACTTGTTCTTTCAAATTCTCCAAAAAGTGAACCTGCTTGGGGCCATAGGTAACTTTATCTTTGTGATGGCCATATGGTATTTCTGTGAGATATACCTTTACTTGTATTTAATACTAGTGACTAGATGCTTTTGTTCGAATAATATGTATCAATACTTTCTTCTTTTAGTTGGTCAACTGCTTATTGTGTACAGTTTCATATCTATGTCTATTAACTTAGAGTTGTCTCTTATAATTTGTTTTCCTGATATTACTAACTTTTCTATCCTAATGATAAGAGTTAAATTCTAATCTAATCTACTATCAATTATTGGCAGGCGATGGGTGATTAAGATAGTAGCTAGCAAGTATTCGACTCTGGAAGAGATTTTGGGGAAAGAATCTGAGTTGGTGGAAAAAATAGCAGAGGTTCAAATTTACCTCAAAAACTGGATATTATTAAATTATTACAGTGTTATTACCTTTGAGTTGATTGTGATATGTTATCACTCATTTGTTATATTTTTTTAATAATCTTCTAGGTGACTTTTGGTTGCAGTGATTGGGAAGTTTGGAATCAACCATAGTCCCTTGTTTTTGCCAATTTTAGGAAGGACCTTTAATACTTTCGCTTTAGAGTTGTGATAGCAATATTGAAATTTTCTGATACAACTTTGGTTTTAAAAAAAATACATAAATCTGATTGAAGTTGGTTCTTCTTTTAGATTCTTTTTCTAGCGTAATAACCTTTTTCATTTTTGGATTTGATTACTTGCAGACATCAAAGATGAACTACCGTGCATGGAATCACCGCCGCTGGCTAGTTTCTTATATGACAAAGGAACAGGTTAGGTTACAAGTTTAGTCAGATTGCAGATGAGTCTTATACATTGTTCACTTCTGACCAAGTTTGCATCCATAACTGCAGAGTTGCACATAAAAGCAAGTTCCAATTTGTCCTTAATTCACAGATTTTTATGCTTCAGTTTTTTACAGCTATTTCTTTTTTTAAATTCTAGACTTATTAGTTACCCTTGGTTTTCTATCAAGTTTCCTATCTGAGAAATGTTTGTTCTTCAGACTATCATCTTTCAGTTATCACGTGTGGTTTTGAACTTTATGGATGTGAGTGAATGGTTGCAGGTTCTACATGAACTGAACAAATCTAGAAAATGGGCTGGGTTGCATCCTGCAGATAATTCTTGCTTTCACTATCGCAGAGTGAGTTATCTTTTGCATTTGAAATGTCTTAGTTTGTTATGTGACTATTATCTGGATGCACACAGCTGCACATCTATATTCTGCTCACAAAGTGGTAAACCACAAAGCCTGACGAAGAATTCATTAATGCTTGACGAAGAATTCATTAATGCTTTGACTGTAAAGTGTGTGTGAAATGTGATATTCTGAGTAAACCAAAGCATATGCAATGCGGTGTCTGTTAAAATTTCTCATTTTCCTCACAGTTTTAGTTTCTCGTTTTGCAGTGTTTAATGATCAGGAATTTAGAAGGTTCCTACTGTCATCTGTGGAAGGTAGTTACTTTTGCAGTATGTGTAATACTCATTGACATTTGCGTTTGATTAGTACAAGTGAACTTGCCTAATGAGTCTGTGTTCTGCATTCTGCGTTCAGCATGCGTAATGTTTATTCTGCGTGCATTTGATATGTTTTTTTTTGTATTCTATCAATACTAAAAATGCAAATAGATAAATAAATCGGTAGTATATACTTTAGGCATGTAGTTTTGTCTAAATATAAATTTAAGATTAAGATTCTGCCAAGCTTAGAAATAATCATTGCCGGCTCTGCATGGTGATTTTGAAACTCCTGATTTAGGTGTGCCTTGCCTGGGTTGGAATAGTTTCAAGTCCAGGATAACTGACCCTCCTAGAAAGCATTGTTTGGCAGCCCTCTCTTGCAAATTGAAAAGAAGCCAACAAGATTTACATTTAAATGTTGTTTATGAGCACTTTCATATTGCATAGAGCATCCATGTAACATATAATTGGCATTGATTAAATGTCATCCCAAAACATTTTTTGGGTTGCAAGTATGAGATTCTGGACTATTCTATTTTATTGAATTATAGCAAACAATGATTGTGAAATCTGAACATGGAACTTATTTCCTTGTTATGGTTTATGTCAATTTATGTTTCCTTTCCATATCAAACTTATCAAGTTCATTTAGCCTCTTCACTATGTGGGTATGACAGGAGGAGCTAGATTGGAATGAAATGCTGATAAAGTGTTACGTAGGGAGAGAGGTACATGAATCTCACTATTTTATTTCTTTTTTTTTCTTCTTTTTTTTTTTGGTGGGGAGTGGAGAAAGAGATGTAGATGAACATGAACATAGTGGAGAGAAAACCCAATAGTATACCCCTAGATGAACGAACCAGGAAACCTTACGCGTTAAAAGGCCTTGCTTTCAATTAAATTCATCAAAACCTACTCAACTGGGATTGTAGTAATTGTTTCTCTCGAGCAGACAGTGAGGCAGCCCATCAAGCAATACAAGAACCCAGCAGATGGCTAAACAGAATCATATGAAGCCAACAAACAAATTATCTGTTTAGAATATAGAAAGTGCTAGAACCAATTTTATCTATTTAGACGTGCCTAAACATGCCCTAAATCATACATGTATTTTGAAGATATTGCACAGCAATACAATCAGTGTTTTAGTATTTGGAGAGTGAAGTTATCACTTCTATTTTGCTTTTATTTCTTGTGTATGCAACAATATACATTTACTCTTATTCATACTGTATATGACAGGCTCTATGGCTTCATCGCCGTTTCCTATCTGTCTGTTGGATAAGGCATTTTGCTCTCGCTGCATCCGGCCATCCTGAGGACAAAGATGGTAGAAACCATGACATCGGTACCTTCATGGATACCGAGTTGCTGTTGTTCCGCTCTTGCTTGACTATTCCAGATAATGAGTTCGAAGACTTTCAAACACAAGCTTTACTCTCTGCTACTTACATGTTGTGGTTGATAAAGGTAATTCTATTCTTCACTTTCCCTTTCAAGTTTTGATTATTTAAACAGATTCTTTTTTATTGAGAAAAATGCTTACACACTTCAATCCATCAGCAAATCCCCGAGTCTCCTTCGATCAACCTCCAAGAGAAACTAGGATACAGAGAACTGAAGCATATGCTGAATAAATTAAGCCCAGAAAGGTCCGTCCTCTGGAATTCCTTTCTGGACTAAAGAAGTGTATGATTATGCAACTATTGTCCTCATGAGAATAGAACCGGTATCACATACGCAAGCACTGAAGCTATAAACACTTGCCTCTTTCATTAAACGTAGACAGATTGTAAATTTGTAAGCAAGTGATTGTGAATCATGATGCATTGCTGCACGATCATGCGGCTTGTGAACCTAGGATTGGTGGGGATTGCTGTAATAGTTACAGTGACTTGATGATGAAGATATTTAGTAGTGAAGACAGAAAAGTCAATCCATGTTTGGTAAAAGTATAGCTATGAATGAGTTCTTGCATTGGAAGGTGCAACTGCGGGAGTTGCTGAAGCTCCATGTGCAAGCTGATTTGATTATGAGATAGGGCCGTGTGATGTGCAGTTTCAAACATCGAAGATATGCACCATAGATTCTTCTCATTGTTCTGTGAATCATTGCAGTGTAGTTTTTTTTGAGTTCAACCCAACGGAAGTCAACGGCGGCTCATATGTTCAAACAGTAAGCAAGTGTAGGTTTGGGGCCAAGCCCAACCCAAGTTTTGGGTTATGTTCCAACGCTATCAAAGGAATATGCAAAGTAGAGTCATCCAGTATAGTCTTCGTCTTTGTCAGCCAATTGTATGTCCATCAAAAGATCCTATTCACTTTAATTTGCGTGATTGGCACTTTGGTTGTTGCGTGGTCCTCACTTCAGGATCCCTCTCCCTTCCTTTTTTTAATAACCAAAAACAATAATTTAATTATAACTACGGTCTACGAGTGACATGAATTAACACAATAATTAGTGATATATATTAACAATATGATCATTGATTTCAAAAACAATATGATAATGAGCTGGATGGACGAAGGCAAGCAGCAGACGTGACTTGTCCACGCTGTAAGACTTAGACTATACACCTAAAATTGAACAATATAATCTTTCTATTCCAATGGTCTTACACTGCTAATTAAAAAAAACTACTCCCTTTCATGTTCTAAGTAAACGACTGAAAAGTCTTGTTTATTTTGTTGTTGCTTTTTTCTATTATTAACCATTTGGCATGGTACATGCTCTCCTCCATACATTTCAAAGACTGAAAATACATACATAATAATTTAAAAGGATAATTACAAAAAATATTTTGAGATAATTAATTTTTAGCAACTTATACTTTTCTTTTCTTCTGACCGAAAGTGATGCACAATTTGTTTACTGTCCAAAGAAGGGTACATTTGAGTACATCAGGTGGTACAATCTAGATTAGCAAAGAACATGTATAGAACGAGTTTCTCTTATTAACCAGTGAGATGCTTTATTCATCATAATACATTTTACAATTTAAGTTTGACATCCTCAAATTGAGATAACATAGTACGAATATCCCATAGGTATAAACTCAGACTTGATCATATTAAGTAGTATCTGAGCATCCGATCTAACAACAATATGATAAGATCCCATAACTGGGATGTTGGCTAGCGCGATGACAATGACTCAAATTTCGATCATGAGTGAAATTCAGACTCCATTAACCACCCTATTTTTTTATATAAGCGATGATTTTATTAAAATCTTTGTTCTCCAATATGGAGAAAAAAGAAACGGACTGCAAAAAGGCTATCCATAGCAACCTTCAAAGAAATCCTTCCAAAAAGGGCAAAACCAATAACCGACCTTAAAAACAAAAACAAAAAACTGACAAAACTCACAACTCAACCAGAAAAAGACAAATAAATAAGTTCGTACAACTTCAGTTCCCTAACGTTCATGTAGTGACAAATTGTCTCCAAATCTCTTTTCGACGCTGGGCTGTCATAATTTCACAGTCACTTTAAGTTTGTGATCGAGCTATCGAGACATAAGATGGTGGATGTGTCATCTTCCTGTACCTTTTTCCTTTCTTAGTGGTTTCAGACGACAAAATGGGGAAGGCCTGATCGAAGTCTTTACAAGGGAAAACTCCAGTCACGACCTCTGCAACTTTCCCGCCCTTATCATCAGATTTGTCTTGACGACCAAAATCCCTAACAACTATCTGGCCTTCGGGAAGCAATTGGGCCTCCTTATCCAAACAGACCATTTGGGCTTCCTCCATTAACCACCCTATTACCTACAAGTCGGACTTCACCTGATGCAGTTCTCCCTATAATGCCCCATGTTGACTGATCAATATCCTGGAAGATCGCCCCGTCGACATTCTAAACTATGGTGCCCTGTGGTGGTGGTGGTGGTGGTACCCAGACCAATGGGGAGGGATAATAAGGGGGTTGTGTGAGAGGGTTCCTAGAGTTTGCATCCCTCCATGCAGCGCGATTAATCTTGACGAGTGAGGCAACTCCAATGGCAGACAGATTGATACTCCCTCATACTTTGGCATTCCCCGCCTTCCTTATTTCCCATAGGTAGCATAGAATTTCCGTGACCCGTTTCGAGGTCACCCCTGTTGTTACAATATTCCTCTAATCACTGAAAGAAAGTTCAACACCAGTTGCAGATAGTCCCCCAAATTGGTTACAACATGTTCGAGCAGAATCTCAATACACTAGAAGATTGTTGGTTGTTTCCATATGTTGTTCACATATCGAACACGTAGGTGAGACAGGGACAAAGCATCGATATAGATTTCCAGTTACTTGAAGGCTGTTAGTGAGTGCTCTCCAAAGAAAAACGGTAGCCTGGGTTGGATCAGTATATCCCAAATACTAGCCCACAATGGAGGCCCCTACATATTTGTCTTGTTGTTGGCGTGTGGCCAAGACCCGGTACCCTGTCTGTGAAGACCGCTCTGGTTTTAAATGGTTTAAGTTTTAAGTTGTTGTCAATCAGAACGCTGACTGTGATTTTTTGGGTTTAATCTCTTATTTGTTCAAAAAAAAGGGTTTTGAATCAGTTTTCTTAAAAAAAAAAAAGAGGTTGGACCGGTCAGACCTGACCAGACTCGCAGGCCCGGCCAGGCCCGACCCTCCCCCTCGCTTGGGCCTGAGGCCCGTTTCCTCGCCAGCGGCCCAACTTGCCAAAGGCCTAGTCTTGCTGAGCCCGTGCTATTTAAAGCACAAGTTAGGGTTTGAAACCCTAACTCTCCTTCCCTCAGCCGCATCAGACGCTCCCTCTCTCTCTACGTTCCTTCCCGAGTCTCTCTCTAGCCATTCTTCCTCTCGCCGCCATACTCGGCCGCCTCTCCACCTCCGCCCCTCTCCGACCCTCACCTTCTCCATCCAGCTCAAGTTCCAGCACCGCCGTCGTCCTCGCCCCGACTCCCTCTCCCTCTCTCGTTCCCGACCTCGTCCACACGGCCACGCCCTTGTCCCGAAACCGGAGAGCTCAGCCGAGCCAAGAGCGCTGCGGATCCGTCGAGAGCCTTACCGGTCTCGTCCGGATCTGAGGCGATTCTTCGCTGTGCTCCGTCGTCTCCCGTCGTCATCCTTTCCCTTCACGGTGAGAATCGCTGCCCTGCAAGCTTCGGGTCGCCGGCGGCGTCTCCGTCGGTGGTCGTCCGGAATGCAAAAACCGAGCCTTGTTCTCTTTCTTTCCCTTTTGTTTCTCGTCCCGAGCGTATTTTGGATCTCGACTTTGTTAAAACCGAAACCTTCTCGGATCTGGCGCTGTGGAAACAAAAGTTTTTGGTTTTGATCCTGGACTTTCTGGTTGCTTTTTGAAAAGAAAATTAATTGAAATGAAGAAATGTTTTAAATCAAAAAAAGGAAAGGAATTTAAACTAAAATCAGTTTAAATGAAAAAGGGATTAAAATCGGTTTTACTAATTTTGGGACTGTGAACGTTTTTTGAAATCCGGATGGTAAAATCGAACTTAGAACGGGACAAAAAGTGGAACGCAGAATCGGACCTCGGGGAACGTGCCTAAAACCCATATCCCGGGAATCGTGCCAAAACCACGCCTCGGGATTCGTGCCTCGGAAAACGTGCACCAAGTTCTGAGTTTGATGCCCGAACCCGATTCGTCGTACCCCGCTTTTAGCCCGCTCGAGTCTAAAAGGCAACTTTTGAATTTAAATCGAAACCGTCGTAACCTTTTAAATCAAATTGTGAAACCTGTTTTAATTGTGGCTTTCGTTTTAAATTAGAGTCCGGCTTCGATCGAAGAGAAGACCGGAGTTAAACCCAGACGCTGACTTCGCCCTAGAAGACGGTGTTGGCCCGGTCGTCAGCAGTTAGGACACGCTGTTGTGGTATCGTCGTGATGTAGGGAAAGTAGCGAATACCGGTTTAATTACGGAAAGTTACTAGTATGCATGCTAGGAATTAATAAAACTGGAAAGACGTTTATATCAGATAATAACCGGACGAGTCATAGTAACATGTAGGATGAGAACAACTAGCGTAGCCGATTGAACTGCGAACATTTATGTTTCTGTCTTGGGAATTGATGTGCTGGTAGATCTGCCGTGTCGAGTCGTAGGTTGCGTGTTGTTGTTTGATGTGCTTGCCGTGTGAGTCGGTGTCGTTAGGGTTAATAGACAAGATTAGTATATCCGTTGAGCATGTTGTTGTTATGTGTGGGCGAGTGTGTCGTGCTTGTGTTGATGTGAACTCTTGGTTGTGTGATGGTCGGGTGAGTGATAGACCGACGTGACTGGTTGTGGTAAGTTTGTTGGGCCTGTGAGCCGTGTTCGATATGTTGCATTTCGATGCGTGATTTTAGTTTGTTGTGTGATCCTTGAGGATGGTATTCCGGTTGTGTTTGGGGCCTACTGGTCATTGTTTTGGGCCTACGGGTCGTTGTTTGGGGCCGACGGGCCATAATAGGGTAGAGGCCTACGGGTCGTGTTGGGCCTACGGGTCGTATTGCATAGGGCCGACGGGTCGGAGCCGACGGGCCGCATCATATCATCTTGCATAGGGCCGACGGGTCGGAGGCGACGGGCCACATCATATCATATTGCATAGGGCCGACGGGTCGGAGCCGACGGGCCAAATCATAGCATAGTGGGCCTACGGGTCGTGGTTGGGCCTGAGGGTCGTGTTGGGCCTACGGGTCGTGATGGGCACTGGGTTCCGTGTTTCAACCTCGATGATCTATGGTCCTTTGGAGACGTTTCCTAAGGTCCCGACGAATGCGTCCTTGTAAGGACGTCTCCGGCATTCTTGACGTTATACATCTTTGTGACGTTATGCGCCTCCTCTGGATCGAGAGGTAGTCCGATGGATACTTGACCTACCGTTTGATATGATGATGTCGGGCTGTGTACAGTCGGCGGAGTTCTAGGATTGTAGTACGAGATGTGTGTGCTAATGGTTTCGGTGTTTGGTACGTTTGTTGTTTGGTTAATGTTTTCTTGTGTGAAAGTTATCGTTGAGAGTGTTGTAAATTTGGCTATGAACCCCGATCGGTAGTTAGTCGTGCTGTACTAGTATGCCCTAATTGGACGGTTACTCGTGGTGGTGAGCCTATGTTCGTTACCTTAACTACTTTCTCTACTGGGCGAAAGCTCACCCCTTACATTGTTGATTTTCAGGTGTTGAGCGGGATTTGTACTAGCAGGACATAACTGAGCTTGGGAGCTTGCGCGGGTCTTGTCTAGTCGGTCTAGTGACGTGCGTCTATTTTGAACCGAATTTTTGTATATTAGGTATTGTGAGCTGTTAACTTTGTCAATTGATTTATTATCACTTTTGAAATTTTATCCTTCGTAATTTTTACCATGTTTATTTATTATTTTAAGTGCACGTCTCGAATCCGGTCAAAACCGGATTTGGGGCGTGACACTGTCTTGGTAGAATAGTGCACAAATATGTCGTTTTCCCAGTATCACTCATCTTTGTCCTGTGTCGTAGACAACGGAATTGCAAGTATATTTCTTTGATCTTGTGGCTGGAATATGGTCTGGATGAGGCCTATGTCCCAACAACGCATACCCAAGATCATAAGCTCGAGAACTGTAGCATCATCTAGAGCAGGGTAGACGGTATGAATCCTCGCTTTAACCCCTATGGGCCATGGAGAGCCTTACATAAGGATGGATGTACTGGATCCAATCACCACCCATAATCCTTCCCGGAGCAAGGCCTGAGCCATATTATTGATGGACCATGTGAAAATCCGGTTAGTCCTAACCAAAGCCAATGGGAAATCCGTGTCCAGAAAGTATTTGGACTTAGGGGGTCGTGCTTGGCCTTAGGGAGTCGTGCAACCAAGGAGTTGGGACGATGCATTAGTCCTCGTGCCTGTCTCCAGAGGAGTACCAAGTTCACATCCTAAAGGTGGTGGAACCTCATGCCACCTTGAGCTTTTGGTGTACAAAGTATGTCCTGGTCTTGCCAGATGTTTGCTCTGGGCTCGGGAGTCTTACTCCCCCATTTATAAATTTATAATGTTGTATGGATACGGTTGATTATCAATCTCGGGACCCGAAACACTAACATGGCATACACAGGTAAGGATGTTAAGACCGAACGAATCGTTAACCTCCCTACCAGTAGGAGACAACAATTTACCGTCCAATAAGTGAATTCTTTTGACAATCTGATCCCTAAGGTACGCCATAGCTTGAGCTATACTCCTCTCCCAACCATGTTTGGGACCCCCAAATACATAGAATTCTTAGAAGTCTCCCCAATAGATAAGATGTCACAACAAGTGTGTATGGTAATCTATGATGTGTTAGTACTAAAGAAGATGGAAGATTTTTTGGAGAATGAGTACCTGACCCGAGAGTTCCCCAAACACCTTAAGATGGATTGAATAGTACGTGCTTCTGTTGGGTGGCTCAACAGAAGATATAACAATCATCCGCAAAGACATATGGGAGATGATCAACGCCTCTTGAGCTACCAAAACCCGATGAATCTCTCATGTATCCCGCGCCCACGTGAGAAATCTAAACAGCCTCTCCATATAAAAGAGAAATAGGTACGGGGAAATGGGTCCCTTTATCGAGTACCTCTAGCCGGGATGAACATCAGGGTTTCCCTAGTTAATTGAGTATGTAATTGTCCTCATACATGCTGATAACAGGGTCATCTGGCAACACCGTCACTATTTTTATCATAGTTTCTACCCGAAAAAGGAAGAAAATCTGATGCCAGCTTCCTCCTCTCTCTCGAGTTCGCGTCTTCGCCAGAGATCCAAAGTTAATGGACTTCTGGCGGAGGTGACCGGGGTGTTGGGATCAATAGTGACGGTGTTGAACCATGTTTTAACTATTTCGGCAGGTGAAGCTACTAAGGTGGATTGGTCAGCACGAAGGGTGAAGAAGAAGCAATGCAAATCGGATAAGTCGAAGGTCGGTACCTGTAAAGCCAGCGAAGCTGCTCTTTCATCAAGAAATACAAAGACAATCGACCCTGTAGCTGTGTTGGAGAAGGTGGACAGTCAAGGGCTTGTCATTGTTCCTGGGCGAGGTGAGGAAAAACAGAGCAACCCATCTATTTTGGTTGCTGGAAAGAACAAGGAGACCCAACAAAAGCCAGTTACTGATCCATTAAAGAGGATCAAGTCGAGGCGTTGGGAGTCCTCGACGACTGGTGTTGGGGGAAACTCGGCTAGCAAGGTCATCCCGAATCAAATCTTTGTGCATAACTTACCTTTCGAGATGTTAGAGGATTGGGTGAGTAACGTTTTTGGATCATTTGGCGTGATCGATTCTTGTTCGGTTATTCGTAGGCCAAGTAGAGGTCGGTTTTTTGGGTTTGTCTCTTTCACGCCCGACTCAGTGGCAACCCAGGCAGTGGATAACCTGAATGGTTTTAAACTAAATGGGCACATTCTGTTGGTGGCTTTGGCTCGACCTCGTCGCACTCGTAGTGATGAACCAAAGCAGGTTATAAGTGTTGTACCAGCTGTTCCAAAATAGAGTATGGAGGCTGTTCCAGGATTGGATGATCGCCGTGATCTTAGCAGTGGCTTGGGTATTATTGCGTCGAAAACACCTGTTTGTGCTCCATCTGATCGGATCAGAGATAGTATGCCGGAGTTCGATGGCTTGAGTTCCTCATCGATTTCGTCTGGTGGGTGTGGAACCCGTCATTCGAATTTCAAATTCGATCAAAGTGTTGCGAGAATTTTGGTGGACGATCCAGTAGGTCCCTGCAATCTCGCTATCGTGTCGTCTTCTCCGTGTACCAAGAGTTACCAGTCGTCAGAGTTCGGTTTTAGAAGCCAGAATGGATGCTCTGTTTTCGACATACGAAAACATAGCATTCTTTTGGATGAGATTAACGGGGGTACTAACTTCTCGTCGGTGACCAAGTCTCCGGTGATCATGGCTTCGACTGAGGTAACTGATTCCGTCCCTGAATTGTCGATTCTGCAGCCCTCCGGCGATGATCACGATCACGGTATTCTTCTGAAGCTCTCCGGCGATGATCATGGTCATGAGACTTTTTCAGGACCAACTGAAATTTCGAATAACCTTGATTGCGATTTGGTTAATGATCACGATGAGGACGTAACTCCCGTGATCTCGTGCGTGGATTGCGCAGAAGACGTGGGTCAGAAGATCGCCGAATTTTCTCGTGAGGATCGTGTGTTGGATGTGGAACAGAAGGATTGGGTTGGGTTTGGTTTAAGTCAAACAACTCAAGCCCAATTGTCTGCAGGTCCACCAGCTATTGTTGTTGGGTCAGACCCGGTTCATTCATAACCCGGTTTAGGTAGTATGGGTTTAGAGGAGGGTGTTTCGTCTGGGGAACAACCCGATCCTTAGAAGGATGCCCTCCTTAAGACCCCAAAACGCTTAAGTTGGGCTCCCTCTTATCTTTCGAAGTATAAAGTATTTTGTGTGAAGCTTCCACCCATTGATAATGTGTCCCAGAAAGCATTACATTTGATCGATGAATGGGAAGAGGAAGCCCTTTCGGCTAAGGCCCGTAAGGGACGGCCTAAGTCCAGCTTGGTACCTCGTACTCATAATACCAGGACGAAGACCCGTGCCCTCAATCAGAAGGCTTCCAGCGTTCCGACCTCAGACATAGAGTGGTATGAGGAAGATTAGTTTTCTAGTTGTTTGGGAGGTACGACTAGGAAGTTGTTCTTGACTGGTTTATTTCTGGTCGTTTTCTGTTAAGGGTTTGTTCCCTGTTTCTCCTATGGAGATTTTGTAATCGTGGTTGCTTTTATTGGCTTCTCCTCCTTAGAGAATGTCCATAGAATAAAATTTTAGTGCTTATAAAAAAAGTTATTATTTAGCTCTACCATATGCTTTGCTAATGTCTAATTTGAGTGTCATAAACCCCAAAGCCCCTTTTTGTTTTATGCATAGGTAATTAATAACTTCAAAATAGATGAGAATGTTGTCATGTATGTTTCTACTTGGGATAAAGGCTCTGTGTGATGGAGAAATAATCTGGTAGAGGAGCGGTTTAATTTCATTAGCAAGCACCTTGGATAACATTCATAATATCACATTGCATAGAGCGATAGACTTGAGATCTGTGACCACCTTTGGGTTGGTCTTCTTTGGGATAAAGACAACACTCAAACGTTTAGACTTGGATCGAACGAGCCTTGAGTCAAAGTGAGTTGTATAAAACAGATAACCTCTTCTGCCACAAAGGCCAATAGTGTTGATAGAACCGGGGATTGAGGCCATCCGTTCCTGGAGCCTTATCAGGCCCCCATCACTAAAATCACAGAACGGATTTCATCCTCCATATACGGTAAGAGAAGCGGCCAACTTCGGGTTGTGGTAATGATATGATGAAATTGGATTGGGAAATTGGTAAAGTCTGTAGCCTGCGTTGTGAACAAGGTGGTGAAGTAATTGGTGATCAAATCCTTCATTATTGTATCCCATGTAACTGTCTGGCCCATCTTGTCTGTGAGAGAGAATATTTTGTTGACCCTTCTTCGAAAGGAGACTACAGCATGAAAGAACTTTGTGTTTTTGTCCCCCTTTCGTAAGCAATTGATGCTTAGCTCTTTGGCGCCAGAATTCCTACTGAATCCGAAGGGCACACTCATACTGAATCTGAATGGCCTCCCACATGTGCACCCCCATCTTGTCTGTATGACCATTTAGATCAACTATTCGGCGTCGGCACAAATTTATATGATTGAGGCTTTACCGGAAACTGTCTTGACCCCACTGATCTAAAGTACGCTGCACCTTACTTATGACCTCCCATATTAGCTTTGTGGTATCCTTATCCCATTCCTCTTTGTTCAATTGTCCATATTGCGGGTCTTAGGTCCATTGAGATTAGAATCTGAACTTTCTCGCGCCCATCCCGTCAACCCTCTTAGACAGAGTAAGGATCCCGGAGCCACATGGGCTCTAGGGGGAGCACGTGCCCCCCCCCCCCCCCATGGTTTTTAAAATCTTTAACAAAATGCCTTGATTTTTTTTTTGTATTTGTGCCCCCTCAATTTTTTTTTAACTATACATATTGTTATTGAAAAAAAAATTGGTGCCCCCTCTCACTGACAAAGATAGCTCCGCTATTAGATGTACTTGTGCCGACATTGCAAAATTCCATCTCTGAGAGAAGATAATAGAACTCCATTAAAATAAGGTACTTGTCTACTCGAGACCCAGTCTGTCGGAGATGGTTCCTCCCCTATACCACATAAACAGGTTCCTTTTCATTGGATATACTTAAAAAAGGTTGAAGACGCCACATCATATCCCAAGTACGATATCAGAGGCCCTTATGTGCCTCTCCGTAGATAGCAGTAAGATGGATGACATCATGCCCCGGACAGACAACTTCCATATCGATGTAATGACCATATGATGAAAGAAATGATACTGACACCTCCGCCGCCAAAAACATCACCAGCCCATGTTGGGTGTTTGAGACCGGGACACAAATTCGATCAGAAAATCCCAGAGATCGTTGTAGCATTGCACAATCATTATCAGAAATAAGAGTTTCTGGGAGAAAGATAATGTGTGGTTTGTGCGCATTGAGAAGGTGTCGGTTGTTTGTGCGTCTTTGATCTCATACCTTGACAATTCCAAGCAGGAACATACAAATCAATCGTCGGAGTAGGGAGACTTGCGGTGGTACCCCTCAGCATAGAGGGGGTGAAATATTGACTAGGAGCTCATACCCAGACCCTCTGTCACGACGACAGTGACATTATGGGGTTGACGAAGGGAGAAGACCCTTGGTAATTGAAATCGGGATCGAATTTGGGAGAGGCGGCGATAGAGGAACCATGGATGGGGAAATCGATGGGATTACCATGCTCAGCCGACGTTTTACCACAGGGGCGACAGAACGAAGACGGTAAGAGGAAGACCTCGGCAACCATTACGATTGTTAGTTGGACCTAGTACATGGCCGAGAGACTCGTCATTGGTGGCAGAGGGACTCCAACGACACGATGGCTAGCGACGACGGTTGCTTAACCCTAACATACATAATTTTTATGGAGTTAATAACTATAAAGGAAAATAAAAAAAAACATATTTTCTTCTTTATTCATGATATTGTGAACAAATATTTTCTTTTTCAAACGGTAAACGTAACCAATAGATCAATAAAAACAAAATTTTGGGGACACCGACCCAAAGCGGGTCAACCAAAGATTATCGAAACCATAGACATCAGAAAATAAATAACTAAAATGTTCGAACGTTGTGGGACTGGAAAAAAAATACTCAGTTACTCAATTATTTCCACTATTTTAATTTTATCTTTGAACTTGGGCATCAAATTGAAACCCGACATTGAGCGACCGGTGTCCATAATTCACAAGTTTATAATCATTAGATTGATATTGTTGTAAAAAAAAGTTATATAATGTATTTGATCACAAAAAAAACAATATTTTGTACTTCGAATCGAGAAAACGATCAAGAAAATTTGTGTTATCCTTGTCTTAGTATTATATAAAGGGTAAATTACCTACCCCTAACTTTTTTTAACTGATACCTATCCCTATGTGTAGTTATATGACAAATAGCCCATTTTTCTGTTAACTTTTTTCTAAAATGACGAAAATACCCTCAACCACACTTCAATAATTGTTTTTAAAAAATTATTTAAAAATCACTTTTGTTATATATATATATATATACTTACTTAATCACTTCAGTTTTATTTATAAAAAAATATTTAAAAAATCACTAAGGGCGTTTTCGTCATTTTAGAAAAAAGTTAACAGAGAAAAAGGGTCTATTTGTCATATAACTAAACATCTGGGTATGTATCAGTTAAAAAAAAGTTATGGATAGATATCAGATAAACGTGATAAGTTAAAGGTAGATATTTGTAATTTATCATTCTATAAATATAAACAATGTAGCGCACATGAAAAAATTAACTTGCTATGAATAATTAGTTGACAATAGGTACTAGGTACGTTGATAACAAAAACTATTTAATTTAATTATATAAAGCTATTTAATTTAATTATATAAAGCTATAAATAATCAGTTAAATAGTGTATATATATATATATATTCTAAACATACATATGACATAAAAACTCAAAAGTTGAGTTGGTAAAAGGCACAGCATTCCTGCCATGAGGTCAGGGGTTCGAACTCCATGGCGTGCGCGCGGGCTGCGGAGCAACGTGGCGGGTCGGGTCGAGCGGTGACATGGCCGGTCGGGCTGTTCTTGTTAGATACAATTTTTTTAATTAATCTAATATTGCACTTGGGTGACGGATACACTTGGCTGACGGATTGGATCCGTGGCTAGAGTGAAAACCTTGGGTGACGGATTTGGATATGTGGCTAGAGTGAAAACCTTGGGTGACGGATTGGATCCGTCACCTAATTTTTTACCCTACCGACGGATCTTGGCCGACGGATGCATCTGTCACCTAAGAACTTGGGTGACGGATACGTCATCTTAGGTGACGGATCCTATCCGTCTCCCAAGTACTTATTTGCAGTAGTGACATCGTGATACGGGCCAAAAGCACTGGTACAACTACTCCAAATAGTGAGTTAGGACATAGGAGGTCCATTTTCGGAAAAGTGATGCCTAGGCGGCTAAGTAATCATTTAAGGATCCAGCTTGCATCGTCCTCCCTTGATTGATAGTATAGGGCTCCAAGAACGTGGGAGTGTTGGCTCCCAAGATAGTAAAGAAATATCGAGCTGGTACTTAGTGGAACCACTATCAGCGAATGACCAGTGAGACGGTAGTACCCGCGAACCCCTCAGTGGTCCTTATGTCACTCATTGGGAGAGGCGAGGGCGTATAACATCCCTCACCGTTTTGTATATCCCTCTCTTGGGCACGACATACCTCTCTAGATCAGTACCCAGAGTTCGGATCGGACCTACGATCGTCCGAGCATTAGCGACCAACAGGTACACCCTGTCATCGACCGAGAACCATGTCCCTATGGTACCAATCCACCCTGAAGCCACCCGAACAGTAGTTGTGGAACAATGCATTAGACGATTGCTCTCGCTACCTCCAGCCCTTCCCGCGTCACCGCCTCCGCCTTACCCGTCGTCCTTGGCCATGTGACCGTACTCGCCCCACGAGCAGCGTCCTTTTTCGTTCCCACTTTGGTCCTCTCTAGCCCACATGGCCCGTGACCCAAGATTAGGCAAGAGAGTCTGCACCGCCTCCATTGTTCTATCCATCCGAGTTGCCCTATGTTGAGGACCAGCCGTTGTTGTGCTTCGCATGATTGAATCATCGATGGATGTTGCAAGCGATCCCAGACGCACCACCCTACACGTCGGAGGTGGGAACACCACCGCCGACCCATTCGGAAGAGACGCAACATCGATGACCACGCCCATAGTGTTATTACGTCAACGAAGAATTTCATAGTACTCCTTCACAACCAAGACCCGAGGATCTTGCACCCCTTAAACCCATCCCTGTCACGTCTATGTACAGGACAAATCCCTCTTGCGACGACACTCCAATCCTAATCGGTCTTTTTCTATTTTTAATACGACGATCGTAACTTGTCTTTTTATAATTTATATAAAAATCATAATTGTATCATTACATTTCATATTTAAAAATTCAGGCTTCTATACTTCTTAATACATAAAGTTCATTTTTTTTCTCTAATTATATTTTTAAAATATAGAATTTTAAAGATAGATTCGCATTTAAAAACAATTATTTAAAAATGTTATAAGTTAAAAAAATGAATATTTTAACATTATTTTACTATTATCCCTGATTTAAACCCATAAAATAATAAATAAACATATCGACATGTTGAAAGATGAGTAGATAATTAAGTATTATAGCTCCTAGAGAAGAGAAGAGAGGAGAGGAGCATCAAGTTATTGACTTTGACATGTTCTTGTATACAAATGGTCATGATGAGAGGCAAAAGAGAGAAGGAGAAGAAGAATGAAAGAGATGGATCATATGGAGGTGAGGAGGAGTCACGTGACCATCGTTCTGTCATTCGTGGCAATGGCTGTTTCATGCATACTTCTCTACCAATCCGCCAACCCTCTTTTCTTTCTCTCCACCCCAACCCACCACGTTTCTCCGGTAAGCTATGAATTTGAATTTTATAAATATGATCATGGGAATGGAGCAAAGTGATGATATAAACTTGCATGTGTAGGGTAAGACTAATAAGGGGGATATACGACTTGAAGAAGTGCTAGGAAGGGCAGCTATGGAGGACAAAACAGTAATATTGACAACACTGAACGATGCATGGGCAGAAGCAGGTTCCGTGTTCGATCTGTTCCTAGAGAGCTTTCGGATCGGGAACCAAACCCAGAGGCTTTTGAATCATGTGGTGGTGATAGCCCTGGACCAGAAAGCATATGAGCGTTGCGTCAAGATCCACCCTCACTGCTTCGCCGGCGACCCGAGAGGAAACCACACCGGCGAAGCATACTTCATGACTCCCGATTACCTCCAGATGATGTGGGCCAGGATAGACCTGCTGGCTTCCGTTCTTCGCTCCGGATACAACTTCCTCTTTACGGTACTTTTCTATCATTATTAAACCCCCACTCACTCACCACTCACTCATCTTAAAACTCCAAAGGGCTGATTCATGTGAAACTCTAATACGGTACTAAAATTTGATTTTTATTTTTTTTAGAATAAACCATCCTGACCGGGTCGGGTCGTCAGGCTTCGTAAGTATCCTTTCCGGCTCAGTAACCCTACCCAAATTATTGTGGGTCAAACCATTTGTCTGACCCAACTGTAACTTGGGCCTTTGTGACCCGGACTTTAGAAACAGCCTCCATTGGACCTCAGCCCATTAGAGGGGGATGGAAGCCCATCCCCTCCCTCCTCCGATCCGGATCCCTAGCCGGTTTCGTACCTCCTCGTCGTTTCCATATAAGTCCCTCCATCCTGACCTCCTCTTGTGCGGTCCTTCCCCACTGAAGAGCCCCGATGCTTCCGAGACCCCTGGAACGATCTGGCGAGAACCGCACGAATCAATCCGACGAGGGAGGTCTCCAGTCGTCGTGGGATTCATCGTTGTGGCTAGAATCGCTATACACCGATACCGAAGTCTAAAGCCCAACTCCGGTGTGCGACAAACGAACCCTTGTCCCCCAGCACCGCTGCCCCACCGAACACCGAAGAATGAGGACTAAGGGAGAGGTTCAATGTGCGAGACGACGTGATTGGGGACGCCTATAGAGAAGCCCTCACTATTCTTGTTTCCGATCAGTCGCCGCTGAAACATAATTGCTGCTTGTCCAATTAAAGATTGCTACCGTCATAGATAACCCTAGAAAGAAGGTTAGCATGAAAGTCTAAAAGATTCGGTATAAACAGATTGACAAGTATTAAAATCTGATAGGATCATTATTATGTTGTTGACATTTGGAGTGTGAAGTTTTGGTACACTTAAAAGATTACTTCCTTCTGGCATCATAAAAGAATTCACATTAAGAGAGGATGTTCATCTGTAAGAGCATTGAACACTGTCATACCATACAAAGACTGAACGCATTTTGTCTAGTTCGAGTCTCAATGACGTTTTCTTCTTCTAATTTATGTCGACCTCTACCAACTTTGGTTGGATTGGATCATATGGCAAAGCAGAGTTCCCTTCAAGGTCTTGAATCACAACTTTGATGTATTCAAAAGTTATTTTTAAAAAAAAACTCATCCCAAACGTCACCCTTCTTACTCACATTTCTAATTAAAATAATCCATGTAATGTTAGACTTTGTACAAGAAGCAACATATTAGTTTTTTTTAGCGCATGTGGAATTTTATTAATCATGAAAATCAAACATTTTATAACATAAAAGTGATATAAAAAAAAGGGTAAGACATAGTTCTAATCCGTAGATATTGAACGCTAATCATATTACAAAATATCTAACTATATCAGGGTTAAAATGTGGGAGACGATCTCTAGACTAGTGGTTGTGCAAGAATAGTAGACGATGATCATTTCTTGACTCGACCTGAAAATACTCGTGATAAAAGACTCGGGGCATTTGATGGGATAACGAGCATCCAGGGAGAACACCAAAAAATGGGGGAATCATGTTGGCGGATTTACACCGACCTTGACAGAGTGAGGCGTGCATCCCCACACACACCCTGTTGCTCGTCCTTTGACTCATTGGGCTTGGTTGTTGGGGCCAACAAGGGCTCATGTTCGTGATCAACGATATCTCAGAACCGCCTTCGGTTTTCCACCTACTATTGCCGACACTCCAGGGGGACACCACCATCTTCCAGTGTTGGCCATACCTGTAAAGCCAACCATTGCTCCCAATCTTCACGATTTAGATCGGGGGCTGAGGGAGCCTTGCGTGGAGATTCCTAGTGAATGGGATCAGGCCTATCTCGTTGTTGGAGCCTTTCCTGTCCTCCCGATAAAACTGGTGGTCCGTGGATCGAGGTAAAAGGCATGGAGCCATGGTGAGGCCACCACAAACGGTGGTGGAGTAGCATATCACCAACGATCTCTTCCCCCGGCCGTTCCGAGGGGGACTCCGGAGTAGAGGTGCGAGAGGAGATGGAGGAGGAGGAGGTGATGGTATTGGAGGCGGCGACGTTAGTAGTGTAAGGGGCGACAGTTTTTGGGACGACGGCGTTAAGGGCAGCGACATTGAAGACGAAGGCGTAGGCAGCGCAGGAAGCGGAGGCGACGTAAGAGGCACATGAGGCAGAGGAGACGGCTGAAGTGCCTTCTTCCTCGGGCCCAACGGCTTGAGAAATCCCATCAGTGGGGTTGTGGGCATGGTTTCGAGTGCCTCAAGTAGTGACGGTGAACCTAAAGGACGAAGCGGTGGAGACAGTGAGGATGAGTACAGTGATAGCAACAATAAAAGGTGAATAAGAAGAACCGGAAGAGAAAAAAAGTGATCGGATTAGAACAACAATAAAAAAAGTATCACGTCCACCAGAAAAACCTATGGCCAACTAACTATCATTTACGGAGAGGATTGCAATTTTAAGTGTTGGTAACATGCTAGTTGTTAATTTGTGAGAGTGTTAATACTATTTTTCAAGTGATCATTCTAAAATTCACTTTTTTTTTCCTTTCAACCAAAACTGAAAGGATCTACTTTAGTTGGATTTTTTTTTGAAAATAAAGATTTATTAATATATTAATAAACCTTACAAGCCGAACACAAATCAAGTCGTATAAGCATTGTATCCATCGATCGGTCTTGCTAATTTTGAGAAACGACCAGCAAGATGAATAGCTCTCGAGACGGGCGACGCAACGCCTAGATAAAAAATACTACCAGGTCGGTCCTCTTTATCAACTCTTCGAAGAGATCCACCGATAAAGAGTCCCGACCGGACACGCCACCAGAGGCAGCCGCTACACCTACACTATATCCGAGATTCCGGTAGGAAGGACAAAACAAAAACCAAATAAAAGAAAATAAAATAAACAACAACGATAACCAAGAGCTACTCGTGACCGGCCTCTGATGACTGAACTTGAGATCGGGGTGAGGTAGACGGCGTCGAAAAATACATATATGATCCGCCAGGGGCTGGTGCAAGGGGCTGGTCGGGTAAACACAATAAGCAGGAGCACATCTGAACGTCTTCGATTGCGGTGTTCCGACAGAATCTGGGAACAAATCTGATTGTCTGGCCAGAAAGAAACGTGTCTGAGAAGCATGGCCAGAGATAGTCGCGTCATCGTCGCTGGGAGCATAATCCGAAGGAGAGAGCATGTCCGTCTGCCTTCGTCGTCGGTGAAAGTAGCCGGAGGGGGGATGGACGATGGTCGGCAGATCCGGTTGTCGTGGCGACGGATCTAGCCAATGCGGGGGTAGAACGGGCCGGAGGCTGTCAGGTCAGGTCGACGGGGGCGGTGGAGGTCGGGGCAGGCCAAGGAGGGGTGGGTTTTGTTCGAGGTGGGGAGGGAGATGGGTGGGGAAACGGGCCATAGGAGGTTGGTGGAAGGGACGGCCGGTGGAGAGGGGCGGCGAAAAAAGGCAAAGGGACCAAACCGTACCGGCCGATGAAGGAGCTCAGGCAGCTGTTGGGAGAAAGGTCTGACCGGCAAGGCGAGGGAGGCGGCAGCCATGGACAGCCGTGGCAAGCTTCGCGACAACAAAAATGAGGAGAGACGGTCGTGGACGGTGGGAGAAAAGAGCCCCACCGACAGCCGTCGTTACCGGAGCCACTGTGATCGTTGATTGTGACGACACAAACTGGTTATAGGAGAAGTAGGGTTTCGCTTCTCTGTAGATAAAGTAAATGCAGAACTCAGAGTAGGAGTTTACTTTAGTTAAATTTTAAACGTGGAACAAACAAGAAAAACTATTTTATGATGACATCCAACCTGCTAAAAACTTCAAAGTTGTAATCCTTTACGATAAAGTTAGTGTCTCGTAAATCATAACTAACTAAATGTTACGAAGTAATCATAAACAATAGTACAATGTAGTGTGTTTTTATATACTAAAGAGACGCTTTTTTAAATATAATGCTTTTTATCTAGTGTCTCTTAAACACTTAAGAGGCGCTATATTAAGTCTAAAGAAACGCTACAGTAGCTTCTAAAGTGTGATTGTACAGCAGTGTTACATGGTTGAGAGTATGAGTGGGACTAGAAATTAACCTGGGATCAACTGTGATTTGTTTGAGCAGGATGCTGATATCATGTGGCTACGAGATCCATTTCCACGCTTGATCCCCGACGCCGATTTCCAGATAGCGTGTGATCATTACTTGGGAGACTCGTTGGACCTGAAGAATCAACCAAACGGAGGATTTAACATGGTCAGATCCAACAACAGGACCATCCGATTCTACGAGTTTTGGTACAAAGCTAGAGAGCGTTTCCCAGGAATGCATGACCAAGACGTGCTCGACAAGATCAAATTCGACCCCTTCATCACCAACAACATAGCTCTGCAAATAAGGTTCCTAGACACCACCTTCTTTGCTGGATTCTGCGAGCCCAGCAGAGATTTTAACCTAGTTTGCACCATGCATGCCAATTGTTGCTTTGGCTTAGACAACAAAGTCAATGATCTCAAACTTGTGCTTCAAGACTGGACAAGATTCAAGCAACACTCAAAATCTTCTTGGACTGTCCCAAACAAGTGCAGGTACATTTTTAGCACCATTTATTCATATATAGGCACATTTTGAACCTAATCTTTTGTTGTCAATTTTTCAGTACAAAAGTTTATAATCCTCCAAAGCAAGCCAAGAAGAAAGAGATTAATTAAGAGAGTCAATTGGTGATATTTTGAATGTAAATCAACAGTATCATCACTCTCCATGTATGATGAAATTGAAAGCTTTGTTTTATTTCTTAACAAAGGAACCTCTATATATAGGGACTCTGTTTCCTTTTTTTGTGCATACAGTAGAGTTACAAAGGTCATTGGGTATACATACAACAACTTGTTGAAACTCATTCATATCTGCAATACATCTTCCTGAGGAGGAAGTAAATTAGCACAAAGCAAGCCACTTTGAAACACAACCAACTCCAAGTTACCATTCCTGCACCAATGCCCTGTTGTGCCCTAACCTCCCCATGCACCTCCTTGTTGTTCTTCAACCTTTCTTCCTTCTCCTCACTGAAATGGATACATTTTTCCATATTACTATACATAAACACCAAGCTCTGATATCATGTAAAAGAAGAAAAAAAAACTCAAACTAGTGAGTGTAGACTATATTCAAGCCTGATCTGTCTCAAAGCTCAAGCTACTAGGTGGAGGCTCCTACCTAGGTTATTAAGTGATGCCATAATCCACATTTTTTCGATATGTAACTCTAACAAAGAAAATACGAGAAGAAGTGACTTGCCTTGGGGATGACTTAGGTTTGGCCATTGGAAGTTGTTGAGGTATAGTTTGCACCAGTGAAGCTGACGGTGCTTGTGCTTTACCTGTGCCTTTTGGTGCTTCTTGTTTCTGCTTACTAGAAGATGTTGTTGCCATTGATGTTTCTTGTGCAGGTTCGTCTGGGATTGGCACATTCTTGGCCTGCAACAACATTGTTCATGATTGTTCAATTTCTAAAACTCCTTATAACCAAATTAAAATGATTCCACAGAAGAAAAAGGAGAAAAAAATACCAAGTTCCTGAATTGGAGATTGTAGAGCATTTGAATGTATCTTTGCTTTGCATTCTTCTGTTCCTTGCTCATCTGCCTCCAAAACCCGTATATGCCTCCCATATTGAGCACCTTGTTTGCATAGATCTTCCATGTATAGCTACAAAAATGCACACTCTTGTCATTTTTATTATCTTGTTTGGTTTCATGACTAGTTTTAGTACTCAGTTTACCATTCATATATGCGCTGGAGTCCAGCAACCGATATCTTCTTCCAGTGCTCAGCATCAGCCTTGCACTTGTCGAAAAAGTCAGCAATCTTGTTGGCTGATTCATCGCCGTTATTGGGATCAACCTGGAAACCAGAAACCCCATCGACGATGATCTCTGCAGGGCCTCCTTGGTTTGTTGCAAAGGTGGGCAAGCCACAGTTCATAGCCTCAATGACAGTCAGGCCAAAAGCTTCATACAGAGCGGGTTGCACAAAAGCTCCCTTTGTATCAGCAATGCACCTGTATAGCTCTCCATTTCTGTACCTATCATTCTGAGCTGCTATCCATCTGATCTGCCCCTTGAGTTGGTACTTGTCTATCAAGCTGTGCATTTTCTTGATCTCTGCTATTTCTTCTCTGTCTTTCGATTTCGAGGGATCGAAGAAGCCAGCTACCACCACCAGGTTCACCAAATTCCTCAGCCTCTTGTTCTTCCCGTACCACTCGGTTAGTCCTGTGATGTTTTTGACAGTGTCTAGTCTTGCCATTGAGAAGATTATAGGTTTTTTCTTGTCTGAGAGAAACCCACTGTTGCACAACCATAACCATAACCATAACCATAACATTGTTGTTAGAACTACAAGGTATGAGAATGATAAAGAGCTTATAGCAGAAGTTAAGGATTGTTGATTACATGTGCTCGTCGTTCTGGTCCTTGCTGTAAAGTAGTTGATCAATAGCGGGATGGAAAGAGGTGAGCCTCCTCTGTTTTTGAGTGTAGGGAAAGTAAACGGACTGGTCAGCTCCCGGGGCAGCAATGTTGAACTTGGGATCGAAGACGTTGATCCCTGAGACTACGCGGCTCAGCCCTGGCATTGTGAATGTTGTGTGGCTCTCGTACTGTCCAGGCCTACTTTTGCTGAAACAATACGAATACTTAGTTTTAGAATATAAAACTATAATTGAACCTTCAACTATCAGTTTCAGCTTTTAGTTGAGCTGATCCTCTAATACTTAATGGTGGTCTAGTACATACCTTCCTGCAATCTCTTGATATGTGCTAGTTATGATGAAATCAGCTGCATTCATGGCGATCGTGTCAGCTGTGAACTGACACGAGAAATGGTACTTGTGGTCCAGCTCCTTCCATTTTGCATCCGACCCTTCGTACTTGGTTTTCTCCAGAGCATGTGCTATAGTTCCCTGTGTGATCCCAAGTCTGGTAGCCATCAGGGAAGCCACCAGGTTCCCATCAGTGTAGTTCCCAATTACGAGGTCCGGTTTACACTCCATGTGCTCAAGGATCTTGGCAGTAGCATCCTGCCATGGAGACCAGGAATTAGTTGATATAGAACTAGTCAAGAATCAAATCAAAGGACATGTAAATGTAGTTACCAGAGTAAATCTCTCGAGGTAAGGATAGATATCGAAACGAGAGACCCATTGGCGGAGAATGCCTTTCTCAGTCCTGAAAGGGACTCTGAGTATGTGGGAGTGCTTGGTGTTGATGATAGCCTCTACCTCCTGGTTGCATTTGGTCCCTCGCGCATCAGGGATCAATCTTGTCACCTGCATGGATTGATGATTTTTTAAGTACTAAATGATCATAACTGTAGATGCAATGGGAATGGAAGTTGGTCCCTCACCACGAGGATCTGAGGCTTGATGCTGAGGCCTTGATGCTTGATTCTATCGAGCAATTCCTCCTCCAATGCTCTCACTTGATCTAGAATGTAAACCACCTGTTTCAGAACAGATCAAACACATGGGTTATGTTATGGACATTGAAAGTGAAAGTACATTTGTAACATAAGTACTAGTGTTGTTCTTTTGACCTGGCCGCCGGTATCAGGCAATCCTAGGACATCGGACTGTCCGAAGTAGCCGTGAGGGGAGAAGATGACAATGTTGAATGTTGTCGGAAGCCTGCTAAAGAGCAACTCCAGCTTTGTGGCGTCGGGAGCCTCGAGTACCTCGGAGAGTAGCTTAAAGGTCTGTCCAACCTTCTCTGCTGTAGCCCCCCACCCTTTCTCGAACCCCCACTCTCTGAACCTGAAAAGTTTAACAACTCATTCGTCAGCGCCTTTGAATTCTTTTCTTGGGACGCAAGAAAGAGAGAACGGTGACCTGTGCTCGAAGTTCTGGAATGGCGTGTCCTTGGGTAGTGCGGCCACAAATACTTGCGCCGGAAGCAATGCTGCTTGGAGCTTTGCAACGGTGTTGAGAGTCTCGTTGAGCAACAGATTCTGAAATGTAACAAAAACTCAGGTTTAAAAGATGTCATCTTAATCAAACCTTTATCATTTTCTTAGGCAAAACTGTACCTCTCCCTCGTGATTAAGGCCTGTAAGGTACTCAAGCAGAGGCTTTGCGCTATCGGTGCTACCGCTGAGCTTGAGGGTCATGATCCTGGACATGAAATTGAGTCCATTGCCAATGGAAGAAGGTAAAGTGAGGCGTGGAACGGAGTAGTCTATGGCCCCGAAATCTATTTCCAAAGCGTGCTCATCTTTGGCCCTGATATATATACACACTTACATGAGAAATGTGCAAGATGTAAGAATATAGCTGTAATTGGGCATTCATTTATCGGTTTTAATTTTTCAGTTGAGTTGATCCTCTAATGCTCCATTTATATCATTTTGGTAGCTCAAGCTGATAGTTGAAGCCAAACGTATATAAATACCAGTTTTGATCGAAGATCGTCTCCTTGAACTTCAAGTATTCGGTGACGGAGATGCCATCGACAGAGAGATCATCGGCGGTGACCTTGACGTATTCCCAAATACCAGGACTAGGGCGGACGGCGAAAGCGACATGGGGCGGAACAACAGCTGCCTCCTGGGTGGAGCTAAGGATGTAACCGAGTAAGCCCTCCAACACTTTGGCTCTCTCCTTCTTGTCCTCTATGCATTTCTCCACCTGCTCCATTATTTGATCATGCTTCATCAACTTGTTCCCGCTCGCAACGAAGCTGTTGATTAGAAATGTGAGTGCCAAGTTTAAACAACATAATTGTAAAGCATGAACCGAACTTAGTTGGTACCTGGAGAAGCATCGCTTCATATGATATCGGCTCTGCCTCAGTGCTTCGGGCATGCTATCCGTTATGCTATCCGACCGGTTCAAGCCTTGGGAAGATGTCATTTTCACCAAATAAGAAACTCGAGGAAAGATTGTTTTTGTTTTCTTTCTGGATTCAGAAAGTGGCTAGTTTTGTTTTTGCTTGTTTCTGATTTGTCATGTGTTTATATGGATGTGTAAAGAAGATGACTTTGATTCTTTTATGGCATTGGTTGGGAGCAAGAAAGGAATTCGTGAGTGCGATTGGAAAGAAAATCAGATTTGCCTTTCCCATGTTGACGATTTCCTTTTCTCTCAAAGGGAAGGTAAGAATAGTGCTGTGCCATTTTTATTCTTTCCTTCTCTAATGTGGGAATATGAATATGTATGCTCAAGCGCTCACGACCATGGTGGTCGCACGAGGCTCGGCCAATTCATTTCAAATAGAAAGCTGGTTCAACCGAGTAAAAAAATCATTTTAATTTGTTTTTTTCAAGCCCCATGGAAGAGCAGAATCAACATAACGACTCGCTCAGACACTCAACACTAAACGAAGCACTAAACTCGATGACTTGATGTGCAACATCAATGCTGATTGACGTTAATGACAGACCATCAGAGTTCAGCGTTAAACACTGATCACATACTTGCATGATACGAGATAATAAAAATAGATAAACAGCACACAATAAAGTGCACACAAATAGCACTCATAATGAAGTATAGATAACACCCTGGACCAAGTCTTTGAAGGATGTACCTTTCGACATCTAAAACAGAACACATAATCCAACGTTTGAAGTATGATAATTCCGAGAAACTTCCCGTTTAACACAAATTTAAAGCAGTAAATAACAAGCAAAGCTACTGACACCGCCCTCTAGCAGTAGAACATCACCCTCTTGACATTCTCCTTGAGAGCGGGCAAGGGTCTCACTGCAGCATTGGCACTCGCCATCCTGGTGTTCCTGGGACCACCAGCCCCCCGCCCAGCTATAGCACTGCTCATTGATCCACTGTCCGATGTCTCAGGCTCCATGTAGAAGCGAGCTCGGAATGCAGCAAGATGAGCATAGTACGCAGGAGGCACTGCACAAAATTAGATCAAGATATTTAGATGCATTAATTAAACAAACAAACACAGCAGCCCCAAGGAGAGAGCAATCTTACCTATGGAAACCGAGCGAGTACATCTTGCATACCTACAAACACATTAAAAGCAACAGACTCAAATGCATGCTCACAAAGTAAATGAACCATACAAAAATTTAACTGGATGTAAGAATTAGTACGTCTTATTAATAAATTTTCGAGCTTATAAAAAAAAAAGAATTAGTACGTGTAGCAAAGGTTATTTGTAAGAGACTGCAGGCCATCGGCGGTAAACTTGTTCTCATCCCAAAGGACATGATAATGAGCTGGGCGGCTTGTACCCTATTAGAAATATCCAATGTTAAACATGCTGCTACATAAACTTCTTCAAATACAATATCATGCCCTCTGAGCAAAAATAAAAAAGTTTTACCTGAATCCCAGCGTGACTGCAAAGATAGAAGTCAAATTCAGTTGGGTGACAGATTTTGGAGTCAACAACGGTACCTGCAAAATTTTAGAAAAAAAAGACTTGAGATCACTGTAGACAATTTATTTCCACAAAAGAACATGTAAGAATCAAACTTAAAAGAACTTGCCAGGCAATATGTTTCCACTTCTATCGGTTGCATTTCGGTCATTGTGATTATTAGCAAACAATCTAGTGTGATGACGCTTCTGAACCACAACAAATGTCACAGGAGGCTGATAATTTGGTTCCAAGGAGGCACATGCCTGGTAAAATTTTAAAGGTGGGAAACAGAGAGAAATGAGCTTTAATTAGGTTCAATTACACAAAGAAGCAAGAAACATTATTGGCCTAATAGAGAGAATGTATATTCTACCTTGCGAATAGCATCGAGTTCATACAACAGAACTTGATAGAACTGCCCCTCACTAACACCATCCCTGCAGATAATGGAGGCAACATTATACAGTGCAAAAAAAAACATCTCAATCAGAATGTTCAGAAAAAGTAGTAAAAGTCAAGAAATACCTGTAGAATATAATTCTTTGGGGTTTCTGCCCAGTGGCCTTGCGAAAAGATATAAGGAGCTCCCTAATTATACGGCAGATTAATGTACAGTCCCTAAAAAACATATCAATCTGTGAGAGAAAAAGAGTGTCATCCTTACTTGATCATTCCCCCAGAAACAGTGCCTCTTGCAGGATCCTGCCAAGTCTTGAACAAGTCTTGGATGAGCTCTTGCCGATGAGCTTGAGCACAAACCAGGCCAGCATACTTCGTCACTTCGGGCCAGTCTTGAGAAGCCACAACCTAAATTTCAGATTCACATAAATTATGTTAGGGAAACTTTACACACCAACTGCGGAACAAACTTTCACAAGATTGGGAAGTTATAGGTCTAAGAACTAACCGCAGCAATGGATGGGCTAGAGTCTTCCCCTGGATGAGGATGTGTCACATCGGCACCAAAAATGATGGTAGGACGGTCACTGACTAAAGGAATACGCCTAGAGAGTGCATCCACAAGTACGGTATTCCTTCCCCCAACTTTGACATTTATCTTCAGGGCCACATTTGCAAGATATTGTTTACTCCCCCGAAATACATGCTTCGTCAAACAGCACTGGGAAACAAGTCCAAGATCAGTCTCACAAATTCGTTTCAGATCGCCTGCAGTTAGAAAAAAGAAGAAAGAAGTATGAACAGAATTACCCAAATGAAGACAAAATAGGTAATATAAAGTCCCTGTGGAACATAAACCCATACCATATAGAGAGCCATTATTATCAGGCAGAATTACTACAAGCAGGTCAAGATCCTTCTTCTGCAGTTTGGTCATTGCGTCATGATATCGAGCTTTCAAGACCTTCTCAACTTGGTCAGGCCTAGCAGTATATGGTGGAAGTACCGGTTGAGGGTTGAAAGCCTATACAAACCAAAATCAAACATGTGGGGAAGAAATTAAAGTACACCAACATGACCATCAAGAATTAAATCAGCAAGATTATATACCATGCCAGAAACATGACACATCTGGGCAAGCTCTTCACAAAATCTACGAGCAACACTATCTTGCACATTCCGGGAAAAATTTATGCACATCCAGTTGTTCACTGTGCCACCATTAACCATTTTCTGCAATATATCAAGATGACATTACAACTAAATCAATTTAGGTAATGAAGGTACTAAATAGGTTCAGTACGAAAAGAATCCCTCAAGTGCAGCACAAATGACATCTTCTCATAATGCAAACGTATACCATAACATCATATATGCACATTCTACTATGTATTTAGTGTCCTGTCAAACTTCGGCACTGTCCGGACTGGCATAAGTTCAAAATAGTAAAAAATTGTGTGAATACCTTGTTCATCATGTTCCACTGCCCAACTTGAGGAAGACAATCCTTCTCTCTACCAGTATCATGGTACTTAAGCTGGCAAACAAGAAAACTTTATGGCTTAGCCAACGGAAGACAGCTGCACAGTAGTGCCAAAAATGAACAAGATAAAGAGAAATAATGAATGGTTACCCATGGTGGAGGAAGAATGCGAGCTTCAACAGATGCAAGCTTATCACTAATCTTTATTCCAAACTCTTTAGCATATGGATCTTGATCATAAGCATTATGATGGACAGTCTGATCAAATGCAGAGAATTTTAGTCACATGTGAAGCACATTGAATTATGAACAATAATCTAATATATTTTTCAGAAGGTAAGTTACCATTAATATTTAACTATCACAAGATGACTAATTAGATTGCATAATTGGAGTAAAAGAAAAAATCATGACAAAGTGCAAAACCCTAAAACTGTAGAGAACCTATATGTATCGAATCCATAGGGGTAGTCTAGCTACCAGTACTAAAGAAACTTTTGCCATATATTCAGCAAAATCATATTCAGCGAGTCGAAGTTCACGTACAATGAAACGAACGAGAGAATTGTTTATAGGAAAAGGTAGATAAAGAAAACTCAAACAGCAACAGACCTGCATGATGTCATATTCCCTTTCTTGAGGGCGTTGACAAGTCACCTTCAGCAATGCAGTAATCTGTCTCTCATTCAGCCTTTTTGAGTATCTCTGACCCTCCACAATCTTGCATACCTGTGATTAACACCAACAAGAGATAAGGATGTATGTGAAGGAAAATTGACTAGAGACCATGATAGAGACTATAGACATGAGCAAACCTCCATAGGCAAATAATTTGGTCTCTGCTGATTACCAACTTGCAGACAAGGCCATTGTGTATGTTGAATGGTGAATCCATATGTCTCATGGAAGTACTCAACAACTGTTTTTGTCGTGCCTTTTTCATCAACCGGGAAACTGAACATACATACAGCTATATAAGATATTAAATTTTACTTTCAACTCAATCTGTAAGTTGGTGAACACAGTTTTACTCACGTCAGCTCTCGTGTTGCCTGCGAAGTCAAACCAGATATACGGTATTTCCTCCTCATATTTCCTCGATGAGTAACTTCAACCTTGACACCTCTAAGCGCCTTCTTGATCTGATAAAACCAGACAAATCAAATCAAATCATTGGAAGAACAAAAAACAAACTAGATGAACTAACAATGCAACTCAACAACAATCATCATTTAATACGTATTCACCATTTAGAGCGGATACAGAATTAACATGAAATGTTTATTTGGAAACTAACCTTCACACGGTCAGCATCCGATAGTGGTCTAGAAGTAACATCCCTATTAAGGAGCTGGTTGACAAACTCAATAACAGGCAATGGCTCAATAAATGCAGTGGAAGACATATCTACATGACAATGAAGGTTATACAAGATACGTAAGAGCAGAATATAGAAACGTCAAGAGTAAAACATGAACAATGCAGTAAGATGTAGAGTGAGTTAAAATCCAATAACAAACACATTCATATGGGTTATGAAAGACAATTGAAAAAAATATTTACCAATGTTCAGTGACAGTCCCATCTGTGTTGGACGGATACTTTGATAAAAACCACGCCAGCTCTCCAACCCCTCTCCCAGGGGCTGCCGTCTGCCTAGATCAGGTGAATAAAATGATCGAGCCACGGGACAATACCTATAACCAATAAAATAACCATAAATCATTCGCAATTATATCAATACATAATTTTATGCACGCGAAATGCATAAGTAAAGATCTTAATCAGTACCGTGTAGTAGGTAGTTCTCGCAGAACAATGTCAAGAACTTGAAGCGCTTCTTGGGGTGCATCAGCTTGCTTCCCTTGCAAAAAGAGTCCCAAATGATGTAGATCAGCTCGTGCAGCAAATTTGATGACTACTGCAAATACCCTTTCTCTCCTGCGTATTGACAATTATGTACAATCAGAAATCAAGACCAGAAAGCATAAAACAAGAAAAGAAAAACAGGAAATTCAACTAATTAAATTTCAACCTTTGGCCTCCAGTTCCATCATCCTCATCAGGCAGTGTAATTTTGAATTCCTTAGACACGAAAGGAAGAGGCCCGGCAGTGTACAAACTTTTGCGGCCATCATATGCAGGGAGCCTCTTTCCAAGATGGGACTCCTGGTACAGCTTAACTAGCTGTGCCATCACAGCACGATTGACTCCTCGAGATGTGACCTCGGGTGTTATGGTAACCTACAAATAGTATCCAAAACATCAGAATTCATCACAGAGAGATATGGCAAGATAGAGAGTAACTAGCCAGTACTCACATCATATTGGTGCAGATCTTTGTCAGGCAACTCAGCAAAGAAATGATTTGCCTTGACTATGCACCTTTTACCAGTGTTACCCTTGCCTGGCCTAAGAGGGAACCTCACTGACTTGCTTGAGGATGGCACAGGTTGGATAGCTTGGCTATGACCGGCATCTTGCTGGATAGCAAGTTGTTGAAACTGCTCTGCCACCAGCGAAGGTTCTGGTGGTCGAGTAGAAGAGGTCCCCTCAGATTGTACTGGCTGAGCGGTCACCACAGCTTGATGGTGAGCTGGGATTGCTTGATGCAGCTCGGGAATATGTTGTCTGGATGGGCCACTGGCAGAGGGTCCTTCCCCACGACCGGGCATCCGACCACCACCATACCCTCCTCGGCCCCCTTGCTGAGGTGGTCCTCCCCTTCCCCTGCCTTGATACTCAGGAGGGCCCCCTTGCTGAGGTGGGCCTCCCCTTCCCCTTCCTTGATACTCCGGAGGGCCGCCATATTGCTGTGGAGGCATCCCACGACCACCACGGCCTCCACCCTGACCTCCTTGCTGTGGCTGCGCTACCCATCCTCTGCCACCTTGATTAGCTCCACCTCCATGCTGCCCTTGGTACCCTCCAGCACCCTGAGGCCCTTGGTATCCTCCTTGAGGCCCACCTCCTCCCATATGCTGCTGAGGAGCACCCCTTCCACGACCACCACCACCACTCACCTCCTGAGCCTCTGAGCTCTCCCCTCCACCTCCACTGACTTCACCTCTCCTCTTCCTCACCATGATGAGAACTTAGCAAATATCTACAATAATATATAATGTAACAATTGTCACTCACTCGTGAACCACAATCGCAGTCAATATTTACAATAGAAACACGGTAGTAAATAATGAGTGGCATGATCAGATGAAATAACCATATGAAATGACAAAAAGCACACCAATCAAGCACATATAATTTATGTAGGAAGGAGAACTGTTGACAAAAACATCTTCAAGCACGCCAGAATACCTATTTATCTAAGAAATAAACTGAAACAAAATCAATTTCTGCACAGTAACAGAAAAACCACAAAAATAAGCGAACCACGAACACCAAAACCACAAAGCAAATTTTACTAGTTTCAAAAAAAAAATCGTTAATCAAAAGTTAAAAACCCTAGCCTCTCAATCACCGGAGAAAAAAAAAGCACAGAGCAGTAATCCTTAAAGCAAAACAGACGATCTCATCCAAACACAGTAACACGCCACATTTCACAGCCTCAACAGCAGATTCAGAGAAAAAAACTAGATCGGAAGCAAACACGAGCTAAAGCATGCCAAAACCAGTCAGACACGGAGGAAACAAACCAGATCGGTCGCAAAATGGATCAACAAAGTTAGATAAGAGCCGAGCGATTCTCACCTGAAAACAAGCAGCGCCGCCGGAGAAGTACTGGTTAACGCAGAAACCCCCAAAAGCGCACACAAAACACACACTGTGGAGAGCTCTGTATATACGACGATAGAGAAAGGAAATGGAAAAAACAAATTATAGCAAAAGCACAGTCACTCTTTCTCTCTCTCTACCCTCAACAGCCAAAAAAAAATGCACCAACTCCATATCTTATAGAGGAGGGTTAGGTGTCTGAAAATGACCAACCTATCCTTACCCCCGACCCCACCAATCGCATGTCTCATCCTCTCTCCTCCGGAATCTTCTTTCATCCGACGTGTCATATTACGTGGCACCAACAACATCAGCTAATATCCATCTAGATTATTTCACGACTCTATAGCATCCAAATTTGTAGGGGGAAATGTCCTTTCATATCCAATAGTTCTTTTATTATTCATTAATGGGATAAGATCGAACTTCTGTGAGACTGTTTTTAACCTACATGATACTGTACTTATTTAAGTCAAGTCTAATGGTACAAAAGCATATTAAATTGGGAAAACTTTTGAATGAACTAACATTTTACAAATTAGTCTTGAATGGGATACCCCCGGTCAAGCTTCCACCTTCATATGGAAGGTTATGAATTTAACTCCAAGAAAATAATTGCATCGTTTGCATGTAAATACTTGTTGTATTGTTTTTGTGCATGTCGTTTCTGCTTCGACGTGAATATGTAATATTATTATAGAATACCGATTTGCTCTGTTCCGAGAGCAATGTGAATTAAAAGTGAATAAAATATTATAAAAATATTTTTTTGAAAAAAAACACAACGATAGGACAACGCGAACCCGATAAACAAAATACAACAGAACCGTAACCTGAAAAACCACGAGTTTCATTAATACATGCAATGTAAGTAATACCATTATTGTTGGGCTTCCTGAGGTATGTTACACCGAAGACGTTGATTACGGTAAACAAAACTGGTGCATGCACTCGAGGGCAGTTGTCTCTGCCATCTTAAAATACTCGTCCAGGATGTCGGCCGAAGAACCGTAACACAACATTCGTAAAGCTGCCATACACTTTTGAATGGCTAAGAAATCGGGTCGCCCACGACAATAAACTTTTTGGACGAAGTACGCATCATACTCTAACACCCCGTCTACGTTTTTCAAGAACATAGATTTCATCATTCTAAAACGCCACTGAAACATTTTAGCATCATACAACGAGGTAGCTTCAAAGTAGCCGGAGAAAAGCCGGTCGTGAGCATCACTTCGATCTTTGTAAATGTATTGCTCATTCTGCTTGCCCCAAACGGGGTTCGTCATTCCTGTCTCGACCTCCCTAACTTTTTCCCGTATAGCCTCCAACATCTCTTTCTCTACTTCTCGGGTCCTTGCACGTAACGTTGCGTAGTCCAGTTCGTTGACATCATATTCCTCACTACTCGATGAATCCATGAATAGAAGACGGTATCACAAGAAATTAGGAGAGAATTTGGACGATTTCAGAGATAGTTGAGAGAAAATGTGTGGAATTTGTTGTGTTGGGTGCAATGTATTTATATCAATCATTTTAAATATTATTTTGAATTAAAAAGTTTCTGGTCAATCGATTTTGCTGACTCATGCAACGTGGCAGATTCGTCGCGCCTACTTGCCGAAACGTCACCACGTGGTGCCCGTTGATTCGTGTGGTTAACACCGAATTAGTCTATTCAACGACCCTGCGATTCGACAGATTCGTAGACCGTCTAAAACAGATTTGACGCGACAACAAACTGTGATTCGAAAAATCGGTGGGGAAAAGCGTTTTTTCCTGTCCGATTCGACGTCCAACTCGACGGCGACGGAACCCCACTATGGATTGCGTAAGATGTGATATGTTTTACTCCACCATCATATATATGATTATGAGTAATCTTAATGATATATGTTTATTTTTCTATTTTCTTTTATAAGAGCTAACCATGTAATTTATTATTCAAAAAATCATGTAATTTATTTATTTTTTCTAAACTTTTCATTATTAAAAAAATAATTATGATACGAACAAATTTTCATAAAGATTGGTCACAAATTTTCGCAAACAAAAAATTGTCTATGATTAGTTCTAGCAAACAAGATAGAATTTATTTTTACGAAAAACTAGTCGTAATGTTTTTTTTTACTAAAAGGTGCAATGTTATAAATCAGAAACTCATTACATAAGATGTGTGTCAGGGAACATACTCCATGACCACGATGAAGAACAGACAAAGAACATAAAGTTCGTTGATCTATAAATTACTAGAACGTCATAGACGGTATTAAAACGTCATATAGACAGGAAGGAAGGATGAGAGATGAGAAAACGGTACTGAAAGTCTTACTCTAAACATGCCCTAAGACTGAATCAATCGTTGGAGACAAAGCTTTTACCAAAGACCCCTCCCACAACCAGTCCCTGAAGCATGGAGAATATAAATCATGTAATGTTCATAACAAGAAATATCATATGACTAGTTCTTGCAAATAAAAATTAAAGTAGGGTGTTGTTAAGATTTTTTTTCCCTAAAAATAACCATCATAAGTTATTTTAAAATTTTAATTATTACGTAATTGGAAATATTATATTAAAAAATTAAAATAAATCGAACCCCTTTATGACATGACATGCTGACATGGATTTTCCTACTTGGCAGGGGAAGGAAGCGAGATTAAACAACGAGGTGTGAGTGACATGATTGGCCACACGGCTGGTATCGACAACACCGCAGTGCCCGAAAACATCGCTACATCAAGTACACGCGCCTTATCTGCCTAAATTCCCACTCGCTGCAACTGCTCGCCAGCACGATTGTCTCGGCAGTTCTGATTCGATTTTACGATTTTACGATTTTACCCTCGAACGTGTCTTCACCCTACCGGATCGCGTCTCGTTATTGTACTTGTACTGCGCGAGTAACCCATAATAAAACTGAATCAGTTTCCAAACAGTGACTAATCAAACTAATTATCGGTGCGGGCAAAGTGTAAATATATTTAGTTTGATGTCCTTTTCTGTCATTAACGTAATAATGATAAACAATAATTTCTGGTTTTGATGCTTTCCAGATTTCTATTTCTTTATCCCGATTTCATTGGTCAGTACTGTGAGTAGTGGTACGGGTGGTGACCACTCTCTTATCCGACCGTTGGTGGATGTACGTCACTTTAACTATGAACGGTTGGATCAGCGTGCCAGCGTTTCATCTATAAACATCAACCGCTCGTTTTTTTCTCTAGTGCTTTAATGATAATCATGTATATAATTCTACAGTCAACATGACCTATAGGGGCGTTCGGCTACATAAATCGTCCAACCTCAAAATAATAGGTAAATGTTATAAATGGAGGAGAAATCAAATACAAACCATGTCTTAACCTAAAAACTAGAGAATCAATCTAAACCATCCATTTTAAGAATGGATGAATGAGATGAAATTGAGTAGTTGATTTGTTGACTGCAAAAAAAAACAGCACTTTTTAGTAAGTGGTAAGGGCTTTTTAGTAAAACTATCGTGTTATTTTTTTAATCAATTTACTAATTTAATTTTTCCCGCTTCGTTTGAACTCCGATTGGCTTCAAACTTGCGTCATTAGTTTTGTTTTTTAAGGGCTTTCTATCAAGATCAGTCATGAATATATTTTGAAGCACGAAAAAAAATTATTTTGGTGTTGATTTTTTTTTTGAAAAAAAATCTGGGTAATTTTTATCAACACTTTTACACTGGTTTTATCAACACTTTACACTGGTTTTATCACCTCATTTTCCAAAACTGATCATGATTTTATCACCTCATCGCGTGCTTTTTATGAACACTAGTTTTATCAACACTAAACACTAGGTTTATCATTCAATTACGTGTGTTTTATCACCCCCATCACATGTTTTTTTTGAAGCACGAATTTTTTTATTATTTCGGGGCTGGTTTTTAAAGAAATTATATCTGGCTAATTTTTATCAACACTTTGCTCTGGTTTTATCAACACTTTACACTGGTTTTATCAACATTATACACTGGTTTTATCACCCCATTCTCCAAAACTGATCATGATTTTTATCATCTCATTACGTGCTTTTTATGAACACCAGTTTTATCAACACTAAACACTATGTTTATCATTGAAATTACATGTGTTTTTATCACCCCATCACATTTTTTTATCAACGCTAAACTCTAGTTTATCACACTTATTATCAAAATTGAACATGGTTTTTATCACCTCAGTACATGTTTTTATCAACATTTAGCACTAGTTTGATATCTCCGATATAAAACATTTATTAGTGAAGATTTATCAACACTCAACATTATTTTATCACTCCGATATACCTTTTTATTTTCGTGCTTCAAAATATATTCATGATTGATCTTGATTTAAAGCCCTTGAAAAAATAAAAATATTGGCGCAAGTTTGAAGCTAATCGGAGTTCAAACGAATCGGGAAATATTAAATTAGTGAATTGGTGAAGAAAAAAATGGACACTTGTCCACATGGCACCATGCTTTTACAATTATGCCCTCGCTTGTGTGAGAAAGGATGAAAGTGGCGTGAGTTTGGGGGAAATTAGGGTGATGATGTGGCATCATGTTGGATGTTAGGTGTGTGTGGCTAGGATTGGTTCTCTAGTTTTTAGTTTAAGAGTGGTTTGTAGCCGATTTCACCTCGTTATAAATATATTTTTATTTTTATTTTTACTAAAAGATACAATATTATAAATTTAGAATCTGATTACATAAGTGTGCGTCAGAGAACATACTCCTTGATCACTAGAATAAAACAAACACATAACAAAATGTTCATAGTTCTTTGAAGTACGAGAACCGTCACAGACGACATTGAAACACCACTTGGGCCGGAAAGAAAGATGGAGGATAAAAAACTGGTACTGGAAGTCCTTCTCCAAGTCACGAGCATGGACTGCATCAGTAGTAGGAGACAAGGCTTTAACCAGTGACCCCTCTTAGAGCTAGTCCCTAAAGCATGAGGAAGCTCTTGGCGAGGCTGTTTCCCACCCCTCGTGTGATCATCCCAGGGAGCATCAACAACAATCCTCTTCACCCATCTGGTAGCAGCTCTTTCACTATCTCTGTGCCCAAACGGAAAAGGCGTTGAAACTTCAGTGACCATGCCAACAGAGATCTGGTCGGTCACCAAATTTTTCCAGTCGGGATCCACCTTCCCAGACTAGATGCTAACCCGAGGCCTTGTATGATTAGATACAATGATCGGGGGAACACACATGCTCCTTCGTTGAGACGAGGAACCCTTAGATACAGTGCTCGGGGAAACCCTCCCATAGCCTAGGGGTACAATCGCGACAGGTTCTCAGACCAGTCTGTCGCATACGGCTTAACCAGTTTGTCCTTTTGAAATTTCAGGATAGAGGTATCATACCTCAAGGTACCCCGCAACTCCAGCTCGCAACCCCTCACGACATGACCAATTCTTCCGCAATTGAAGCAGAAATTCGGGAGCTTCGTATAGGTGAGGTCGACATTCACGAGATCCGGGAAGTCTTTGAACCTCAATACCAGTCCCCGCTTGAGAGGACGTTCAACAAGGTGCCAAAAACACACCCTCACAGCTCCACCCCAGCAGATACCCCACTGATCGCAGGGTACCTCCATACGCCCCCAATCGTCTCCCCTGTTGTCTTCGTCCGAACCAGGGGCGGTAGACCCCAAGCGTGGACTCATAGCTACAAGCGGTCTCACGGGGGAAGTTCCCGGGCACAAGGGTTCAACTCTCCAAGAAAAATGGGGCGCTCGCGAAAGCAACATGGCTCATTACCCCAGACCCAAGATCGTGCATTCACCGTCCGAAAATAGAAGCCGAAGACTCCCGGGCCAAGATCTTTGACGACCAAGCCTTCTGCAGCCCGCCCCCACACGGTGGTGGTGATACGGAAGAGAATGTCCTTCCGTGGAGGCTTTGACGTCCATAGCTTTCCCATTAGTCCCCACTACTGACGGGCATCAGCTGGGGAGTAGGGGACCACGACCTCAACCTCCTCGTCATCATCAGGGGAGCAGGAGGAGAGCCCATCCTGGAGTGCCACCATGGATGCCTCCAACTCCGCTAAAGCCTTAGTGGTGGGCAAAAGGGGCTCATCCAACGAGAGGGCCACCTTTCAACCACGGGATCATACCGGTCGGAACAGTAAGGAGAGAGGGGATGAGCGGGATCATATCCTTATTAGGAAGGCAGCGACCCAACCCCAATGCCTCCACCGATGTACGTGGGAGATCCTCTATCGACGCCTTCCCCCGCGTTGGGTCTCATTGAAGAGGAAGGGTCGGATCAACCTGAGTAGTAGGAACACATGAAGGATATGGAGTAGAGACGATGGGAAGAGGCGGCGGAGCGAGACCTAACGAAAGGTTGCTTGCGGATGAAGCAAAGCCCTTCGACCGTATCAGACGTCCTCGACGTGGTTCGCCGGTAGTGGTTGGAATAGAGGCGCCCATGCCAAAGGGTACCAGTGTTGTAGAGAGAGGGTGGTGGACTCGCCGAGTAGAAGGAGGAGCTGAAGGAGACCCGTCTAGGGTTTGCTTTGGCTTCCTCTTACGCCCGTGTTCTAAGGCCAGAGGTACCACAAATGAAGACGTGGTCTTCGAGGGAGAGGACCGTACCGGGGGCGACATGACGGGGCCGACAAGTAGTGCATCAGCGACGTCTTCAAGGTTGTTGGCGGCAGAAGCAAGGCTAGAAAGCACCCTGATCACAAAGAGGGTGGGCGGCTAGGGCTAGGGTTGCTCTCAAATTAGCGAGAGATGAATCTTTTTTTCTATAAATATATTGTTTAATCTCATTGTCTTTTGATTTTCTATTAATTCAATATGATACAACCTTTAAATTTAATGTATTTTCTTATGTCATAACTGAAGTTTGATGTCTTTCATAAATTATATACGAAGAATAATATCATAAAAACAATAGTATTACTAACCTACTTATTTTGTATCAAAGGAGAGATAGACGAGAGAAGAATAATATCGCGTAAGACGATGCGTAGTGATTTAGTTTTTGTTTCGTTTAAATAGCTTGATTTGTAGTTATTTTATGTTGAAGTTGAACTCACATCGGAAAAATAAAGAATATAAAACCGATTATAAAAACTACGGTCACACATATCTAATAAAGTTGATATTTTAGTAGTGGAAGTCTGACCCAATATAAGTGGTCCGTTTCAAAACCAAAAAGTTATATGGTATCAAAATTGTCGGTCCACAAGTACGACCATACCCCATTTTCAATGTCATTTTCATCGTTAACGACAAGATGAGAAGTCATTTGCACCGTCGACCACTAGATGAGATGTCATTTACATTGTCAGTCTCGAGACGAGTAGTCGTTTGTACCGTCGACCACTGATGGTGCAAAGCCTCCATGGATAACATTGAATTATTATATACATTGATGTTATTTTTTTATACTGCGACACCGAAAAATGTGTGTTATATATTAGATGTATGTCCTAAGTCTAACGTACATATACTTCCCTATCATTTGTTAGGGATAAAATGATGTCATCATCATCATCATCATCATTTTATGTAATGTTAATTGTTGGAAAAATTGGCTTTTGAAAGCCTTTGGTTTTGTGTAGGGTACTACATCGGAAAGAAAAAGATGTGGTACAGTGCTTATATTAGATCCATTCCTTTCCTATTCAACATGGCACACCGGGCCTATGCTGGTTGGGCCAGAACGGTCCTCGTGCGCACCGTCGTCGTTGTTCGTCCGGGTCAGGACGGGCCGGGCGCAGGAGCGGGAGCGGGTTCGAGTGGAGCCCCTGCGGGGCGGGTTAAAACAGAAAAAATATTATTTTTTTTGGTAAAATTACTTCTTAATTTTTTCTGTTAAGGACTTTTTCAAATGTTTTTGAACGAGTCAAGTCGGGCTGTTGAGGGGGTTTGTGGACTCCGGATTTCAGTGGGTGTTGATCACGTTAAACTTATTCAGTTTTTGATTTTAAACATGTTTTTACCTCTTTACCCTCATGATCTTTGCAGTATAAATACAGGCTCTGGTTTCATTTGTTCTTAACGTTTTTCCACTGAATACCAGAGCCAGACTATACACTCTTTACTCTCCCAAAATCATTTTCCAAACCCGAAGTTCTGGTTATCGTCCTGCTGCTTCCACATCCAGTAGAGCGAGTGGGTGCGCTGCTGGGTAGAGCTGTGTGATCCTTAGGGAGCAACCGCTGCTGATCGCCACCAGGGTCACGCCGAAAAATTTGCTTTCAAGTCAGTGGACCTCCGTGCCACGACACAATTGTGATTTCTCGTTCTGCTCTTCAACTGGGTTGGTCGTTCCTTTTTTGTTTACGATTGCTTGTTTTGTTTTGTGTTCACATTGTTTTGTTCTGCAACTCTTTATACCAGTTTACGCAAATTATTCCAACAATTTGAAAGCAAATTTATATTTTCTTTAATATTTCGTGAATTGTGTGTAATGATGAACATGAACAACATGAACTCGAATATGCATGCTAATCTGAATTCCGCTTCTGCTGTTGCTGCTCGTAATTTTCCTCGTGTTGAACCTCTCGACGGTACCAACTACCGTCGTTGGTCTCAAAAACTGATGATCTTTTTTGAACAAAACGAAATTGGCTATGTGTTGCTTGAAGATCCCCCTATGCCGGTTAATGTTAGTGGTGAAGCTACTCCTTTAGTTGCCTCCATTGTTAGGGACAATGAGGCCAAACTTAATAAGTATGCTAAGGATAATAAGGTTTCCATGTTGCCAACTTTTGGACTCTATGCCCAATGCCTTGTTCGATTTGCTTGCTGGACACAAGTCTGTCAAATTCATTTGGGAGACTTTGGAGAAGAAGTACGGGGCCAATGACATTGGAAACAAGAAGTATATTGTAAGTCAATGTCTTGCGTTTCAAATGGTTGACAACCGGTCGATCATGGATCAAGTCCACGTTTACGAGGACCTGTCCGCCGCCATTGTCAACGAAGGGATGGACATGAACGAGGTATTCCTCGCCCATGTGCTGCTGGAGAAGTTTCCACCGTCATGGAAAGACTACCGCAACCACCTCAAGCACATAGAAGGATCAGACGCTTTAAGACCTCATTCTCCACATGAAGATCGAGGAAGCGAACCACCTGAAGGACGCTCTGAGTGCCTTCCCACCTTTGTCACCTCCGACGACAAAGGCTAACATTATGGAGTCTGGTGGGCCGTCTCGTCAATTAAAGTTCAAACCGAAATAGAAGTCCAAGGAAGCTCCCAATCGAGGACCTCCCAACAACCGCAAAAAATATGTGAAGCCATACTCTGCTATCCACAAACCGAAGCAGAACCTGTTGTGCTATGTTTGCGGTCAAGCTGGACACAAGGCCTACCAATGCATGAAGTGTCAAGATTACAAGAAGAATGATGCAAGGGCTTACATTGCTGAAGATGACGACATAGTAGCGGATGTAGTCGCTGAGGCTGTGCTGGCTCACAATACCGCTGACTGGGTGTTGGACTCTGCATCCACTCGTCATCTCTGCAACTCAAGGGAACTCTTCTACGAGTTTGAAGCAACCACACCTAGTGAAGTTGTTCATATGGGAAATGACTCTACTACAGTGATTATTGGAAGCGGGAAGATCATGCTGAAGCTGACATATGGGAAGACGATCGTACTCAGTAATGCCTTGTGTGTCCCTACTCTGCGTCGCAACCTTGTCTCTGGACCTCTGCTGATGAAGGCTGGCTTGAAGACCGTTATAGAGAATGACAATGTTGTTTTCACCAAGAATGAGGAGTTTGTAGGGAATGGGTATTATTGTGGGAGTCTCTTTCTGTTCAATGTCGATCGTGTTATCCTAAATAATAAAATTTCTGCTCCCGCTTATATTACTGAGTCTTTTGATCTGTGGCATGGTAGATTAAGACATGTGAATGTTGATTCAATTAAACAACTAAGAAACATGTCTATTATACCATCGTTATCTACCTCTAGACTCCCTCGAAGTGTGAGGTTTGCTAGAGGCAAAATTCACTAAAAAAATCTTCCAAATCAGTTACAACAAGACACACGAACCTACTTGAATTAATCCACACCGATCTTGCGTATTTATAGAACTCGAGAAGAAAGGGAGGCAAACATTATAATGTTACCTTCATCGACGATTGCTCTAGGTTCGCGAGAGTTTATCTTCTTACTACAAAGGATGAAGCTGAAGAAATGTTCATCAAGTATAAGAATGAGGTAGAAAACCAACTCGAGAAGAAGATCAAGAGAGTGAGACCGATATAGGAGGAGAGTATGACTCAAACTTCTTGAAAGATGTATATGAATCAAATGGTATCATCCATGAAACCAGTGCACCATACATGGCTCAACAAAATGGAGTAGCTGAACGTAAGAACCGAACGCTCAAGAACATGATGAATGCAATGCTTCTTAGTTCAAGACATCCTGATGAAATGTGGGGGGAGCCGTCTTATCTGCTTGTCACATACTTAACCGTGTGCCGCACAAGAACCTTGATAAGTCTCCCTACGAGTTATGGAAGGGTTACGCTCCTAACCTAAGTTTTCTCAGAGTGTGGGGGTGTTTGGCGAAAGTATTCTTAACTGACCCTAAGAGAACCAATATCGGATGTAAGACATATGATTGTGTGTTCATAGGCTATGCTCAGAACAACGCGGCGTATCGCTTCATGTCTCTAGATGACCGCTCAATTTCTGAGGCTAGAGATGCTGAGTTCTTCGAACACATCTTTCCAATGAAGAGTAACGCCGTTGTTGATCCGGTTGAACCCACTATCCCTTTTCCTTCGCTTCGTGATAGGTGGGTTACCGAAAGCTCTACTTCACATGGTCAAGCTGAGGGACCAAGGATAAATAAGAGACCCAAGATTGAGAAGAACTTTGGAGAAGACTCCATCACTTCTTTTCTATCCGAACTTGATGATGAAGGTGTTGTTTCAGACGTTTTTGTTTCAGCCTTCCAGCTAGAAGAAGATCCAAAGACATATGGCGAGGATTTGAGATATGTTGATGCTAACCTCTAGAAAGAAGCCATCTAGGCTGAACTTGATTCTATTGTATCGAATCAGACTTGGGATCTAGTAGACTTACCTAAAGGTTCCAAAACCATTAGTAGTAAGTGGATCTTCAAGATAAAGCTGAGACCCGATGGTACAATAGAGCGGTTCAAGGCGAGACTCGTGGTTAGAGGTTTTACACAACGGAAATACGTCGATTACTTCGACATGTATTATCATGTGACCAAGATTCCAACCATAAGGTCTCTTATCGCTTTAGCTGCCATTCACGGCTTGATAATTCATCAGATGGATGTCAAGACCGCCTTCCTGAATGGTGACCTAAAGGAAGAGATCTATATGTCTCAACCCGAGGGGTTTGTGATCGCTGGTCAAGAGAACAAGGTGTGTAAACTGAAGAAGTCTCTGTATGGTTTGAAACAAGCACCTAAACAATGGTATGAGAAGTTCAATCGAACTCTGGTGGCTGACGGATACAAGGTGAACACTCAGATTCCTGTGTGTATTCGAAGATGACGAAATCTGGTTGTGTGATTATCTGTCTTTATGTCGATGACATGTTGATTCTTTGTGATAATATCGATGCAATGAACCTTACCAAGAAATTCTTGTCATCACATTTTGAGATGAAGGACTTAGGAGAAGCTGATGTCATTCTAGATGTTAAGGTTGTTAGAAACACCAATGGCATCTCCTTGAGACAATCTCATTACGTTGAGAAAGTGTTGAATAAATTCAATCACTTTAACGTTATACCTGCTAAGACTCCCTATGATCCGAATGTACACTTAATAAAGAACTTGGGTGATTGTGTTTCACAAGTTGAGTACGCCAAGATTGTAGGAAGTGTGATGTTCCTCATGAACTGTACTCGACCAGACATTGCTTGCATAGTAAGCAGGTTGAGTCGGTATACACATAACCCAAGTCCCGAGCATTGGAATGCTCTAAGTCGATTGTTGAAGTACTTGAAAGGAGATATGAGTTGGTCCCTGCATTATAGTACCTATCCTACCGTTTTGGAAGGATACTACGATGCAAAATGGGTTTCAGGTAATGATGAGATCAACTCGACGAGCGGTTATGTGTTCACTTTGAGTGAAGGTGCTATATCGTGGAAGTCTTCGAAGCAGACTTGTATAGACCGCTCTACCATGGAGTCTGAGTTCATTGCCCTTGAGTTGGCTGGACAAGAGGCAGACTGGTTGAGGAACCTGCTAGCAGAGGTGCCTGTGTGGGGAAGGCAAGTTGTGCATGTGTCACTACATTGTGATTCGCAAGCGGCTATTTGTGTTTCCAAGAATAATGTGTACAATGGTAAGAAGAGACACATTCGTATCAGGCACGATGTTGTTAGACAACTCCTGAAAGATGGAGTGATTTCTTTGGAATTTGTTACATCCGAAAGAAATATGGTTGATCATTTTACCAAGGGTCAACCAAGGAGAATTCTCCTAGATATATCGGGAGGGATGAGGCTTAATCCCATAGGTCAAGAAAGTATGGATGACACGTATTAGTTGTCATATGCAGCCATACTAGTCTTGATTCACTACGTCTCGCATCCCTATGACATTTGTAGTGCTTGATGATCTATAACCAGGTTTGGTGGTGCTTTGAGATGCACTTGATAGATCTTGATAATAATCTATAACCAGTGCTTGTGAGACGCACTTGATAGATTGTAATCCATAACCAGTCTTGGTGGTGCTATAGAGACGCACTAGATGGATTCTGCTGACAAGATGGACTCTATGTCCTTAATCGCTCCAGACCAGATTGGGACAGTGCTTGTGAGAAGCACTTGATAAGCTATCTATGTGTGTGTGATGGTGGGCCGCCATCTATGAAAGACTTGGGGCAAAGTCTTCCTAAAGCACTCATTAGAACCAAGGTATACGCATGACCTTTAATAGCGTTTCTAATAGTTTCGCGGATTCAGTGGGATCTGAAGTATGGTATGTGATGTGTGACATATCAACCGAAGCTAAGTAAGTTCAAGACTTTGTTCACTTACTTTAAGTAAGTTGTTATCACATTTTACTATGCATCAATTCAAATCGAAAGATATTGAAGTTTAAGTACCCCACCTTCCAGTAACCATAACATTTGTGATGTTTTCTTTAATTTAAAATGTTTGTTTTTATGTTTTTCGGCGTTCATCGTAAACTTGTGGGTGATTGTTGGAAAATTGGCTTTTGAAAGCCTTTGGTTTTGTGCAGGGTACCACATCGGAGAGAAAAATATGTGGTACAATGCTTATATTAGATCCATTCATTTTTCTTGTTCAACATGGCACACTGGGCCTATACTGGTTGGGCCGGAACGGGCCAGGCCGGGCGCGGGAGCGAGTTCGGGTGGAGCCCCTGCGGGGCGGGCTAAAACAGAAAAAATATTATTTTTTGGTAAAATTACTTCTTAATTTTTTCTGATAAGGACTTTTTCAAACGTTTTTGAACGAGTCAAGTCATGCTGTTGAGGGGGTTTGTGGACTCCAGATTTCAGTGGGTGTTGACCACGTTAAACTGATTCAGTTTTTTTTTATTTTAAACGTGTTTTTACCTCTTTACCCTCACGATCTTTGCAGTATAAATACAAGCTATGGTTTCATTTGTTCTTAACGTTTTCCCACTGAATACCAGAGCCAGATTATACACTCGTTACTCTCCCAAAACCGTTCTCCAAACCCGAAGTTCTGGTTATCGTCCGTCTGCTTCCACATCCAGTAGAGCGAGTGGGCGCGCTGCTAGGTAGAGCTGTGTGATCCTTGGGGAGCAACCGTTGTTGATCGCCACCACGGTCACGCTGTAAAATTTTCTTTCAAGTTAGTGGACCTCCGTGCCACGACACAACTGTGATTTCTTGTTCTGCTCTTCGACCGGGTTGCTCGTTCTTTTTTTGTTTATGATTGCTTGTTTTATTTTGTGTTTACATTGTTTTGTTTAGCAATTCTTTATACCAATTTACGCAAATTATTCCAACAATCATCTGAATAATTGACTTTTTCTAAGATTATCAAGCATGTGACTTGATAGTAAAAATCTTAGATACATATTGAGTATTACTCTAGATATTTGGCCTCAACGATATACGAAGACTAGTATGATAATAATTGATGACCATGTTTTACTAATCATACATATAAGATATTGTCAGATATTGGATTCCTTGTCATATTAGAAATTGCCATTGACAATATACAATACATGAAGAGTTACAATGATTCACAATCTAACTTAACATAACTACAAATAACTTATCATAATTGCTAATACTCCCGCAGTCGAAGCGGGAGAAAGACGAACGCTTTGGCTGGAGCGACTGAGTTGTGGAAATGGTTTCTCGAGCCGAGTTCATGCCTCGTAGGCAGAGGATCCGATTTTCGGATTGGACACCGGGACTCGTAGTTCATTCTTCAGTGGTATCGTGTCGTCGACATGTAGGATGAACGAGCAATCGATCTTTTGGAACGTTGCTGAACGACGAACACATTTGAGGAGATTCTGAAAGCAATTGTAGTGCTTGTAGCAAGGTGGTAGCGTGGGGTTGTATCCATCAAGAAGTGATGAATATGAGGGTGGTGGTGGATGGACATGATAAAAGAAAAAAAAGAAAAAAAAAGATAAGATGGGTGGTGATTCAGTGCCGTAGCATGAATTTGATAAATAAAAATATAAAAGAATAAAAAATGAAGGAACCACAGGTACTTAGGCTCATGGGCTCTGATACCATGTCAGATATTGGATTCCTTCAGAGCCAACATGTCTGACAAGGGATTACACAATTGCTAACATGGTATCAGAGCCAAGAGCCTGAGTACCTGTGGTTCCTTCATTTTTTTTCTTTTGTTATGTTTTACTTTCTTGCTACTTAAAGTTTGCACCATGGTTATATTAAACCATGTCCGTCCACCACTACTCTTAAAATTTTCTCCTCCACTCCCGCCTCTTGATGGATGCATCAATATGATACCGCTTCGCAACAAGCAACGTGATTATTTTCAGAATTTTCTCAAATGTGTTTGTCGTTCAGCAACGTTCCAAGAGATCGATTGCTTGCTCATCTTACATGTCGACGACACGACACCGTCGAAGAATGGACTACGAGTCCCGGTGTCCAATCCGAAAATCGGATCCTCTGCCTACGAGGCATGCACTCGGCTCAAGAAGCCCTTTCCACATCTTAGTCGCTCCAGTCAAAGCGTTCGCCTTTCTCCCGCTTCGACTGCGGGGGAGTATTAGCAGTTATGATTATAGTTATAATAAGTTATTTGTAGTTATGTTAAGTTAGATTATGAACTATTGTAACTCTTCATGTATTATATATTGTCAGTGGCAATGCCTAATATGACAAGGGATTCACAATAATATATTATCTGACAAATATGAAGTCAAATCATATAGATTATTATTAACATCACATACACATACATGTTATGTAAGACTAACTATTGTACTTTTTATATCTAATGCAACATCATATATGTAATCGTTTAAGATGAACTTACAAGCAAAAATGCCATGGTGTCGCCGAAAAAGTGTGACTCCTTGCTATAGAAAAACCACTCTCTATTTGAAGTCTCTAGCTTCTTCACGACTAATTGGCACCAATTAAATTCTCGTCCTTAGAGAAATCATTAGTTGCTTGGAAGTAGTTTTAGTTAACCAGATTTTTAGTCCCATACTTTATCATTATGGTGACAAAAATACAATGAAATTGCGCTTGGACTCATCACCACCCCGACTTGTGTATTAATTTTACGGGTTTCTGAAGGTGATAGAAGGTTCCTTCATTTGACCAAGCCATGTATCAAGTTCATGGGTCTTCTTTGCGCTGTAAAATTCACATAAAACATATTTCCAACCCCTTAAGATGCCAAGTGTGTCATGCATTTCGTGATCCGTAATTCGCAATGATTGTCTACCATCGTGTAGAATCAGGGACATATTGGGGATATCAAATTTCTCTACTAGGTAATATGCTTGTGCAAAAGGGATGTTCTTTACTCTCTTGTCAAGGATGCTGTCAAATCCTATAACTTTCACGGCCAGTTTTTAAGCATCGTAAAAGGTTATTAACAACTCAAGGAGCTGCTTCAACAACACCCTAGTCTTCAACGATGGCGAGGCAACACACCTCTTAGTTATCAGATCCAACCTATCGAATTTGGTAAACATCTGATGCTTGGCCTTCTTTTCAATTAGAATCTCTTTATCAAACAAAACCAACTTTACATCATATTCACATACATCAGGACCATTTTCCTCTTTCTTGAAGCTTCCCCCTCATCATCTTCAAGAAGGTCAATAATCGTCGTCTTCGACCTCGAACGATTATTGCTCCCAACTGGACGATCATCCTTACCCTTCTTCTTCTGTAGTTGTGCCAATGACATGTGATCATTGTTAGAGTCCAGACCAACAAGTGTAGCTAGAAAGTCAGGATCATCTGGATCCAAACAAATAATCACTACTCATTTGGTCAAGATTTATGTACATATATACATATGATGATACTTTAATAAATGTAAACATGTATTTGTAAGAACATATTATCCATTTTGTACGAATAACATACTATCATTTTCATATAGTTGAATTCAACGACAACATATCACTATGAGAGTTTGCATGACCTAGGTTGTAGGACACACCGCTATATATTGTGACCAAATAATACATAGACTGGATCGAATTATATGCATACAGAAGTTGATTGTATACCCCCAAATATATGTTTGTGTAACAATAATGACCATGATTTATATATGTTGGCTTTTGTGGCCTATGATAATCCCCATCGAAATATTACAACGTCTTCGTGATTAATAAAAGTTTGCAAATGTTAAGTTATCATTAAGATGTAATGATAACTAACATGAATATACTATTCTTTATAAAGTATCGGGGAGCAGCTTCCTGATAATAGAACTCTTAGAAACAAAGGAGTGAGTCTATTCATTCGTCCCTAGCCTAAACTGATAGTTAGAACTAGTGTGACTATTGATTGGAGAATCATGTTTTACTGATCATGCATACAGAGATATGCGTCAACGTCAAAGATATCAAAGAGTTTGACATTGGATGTCTCGACATAACCAAAGTAGATCTTAGTCCTACGACCATGACATCACCATACTGTCTATATGTGTTGATTCATGTCTTAACATAACCAAACACTACTCTTGATAAGACAATTATTAGGGCTATGATCAGATGTGCTACACACATATGAGGTATATGGGTGATGATCATAGGGACTTGTCACTCGTGTTTATACAAGTTAGATGCCATTAGGGCCCCTCTTGTTGAGTGGAGGATTGTAAAAGAAGCATGACCATGTGTGTGATTTTTCGCCTACAATCCGAACTCGAGATCAACAGAAGTTGTGGACGGAATTGGAAAAGGGGGATACTTATATGCCTTTTTTCAATCATGTCAATCGCCAAACGACAAGAGAATGAAATCACTTATGGTAACATGACCTAACAAAGACAAAGTGAAGACTTCATATGACTTAGGTAGTTATGAGTCTCATTAGAAGTTACCCATAACTTGTGGATGAAATTATGATTTCAATCTCACTGCAAACATCATATGAATCCTAAAGGCTCACACACAATAGAGTAAAGATCACGACGAATTGGACCTTGGAGGTACGACTTAAATAATTTGAAAAAATTGTATTTGATATAATAAACTCATTTATTAAATTACTAGTTCATGAGATGAAGCCATTGTTTGTATTTAATTAAATGCCTTGGATGATATTTATTTAAATCAAATAAAGCATTAAAATATGAAAGATAAATCGGCTAAGCTAAAATTCACTGTTTATGTTTCAGATAGTGATTTTACCCTAAACATATATTTGTGCATATTAGGTGTTTTTATTGATTTAATTAGAGTAAGAGAAATAAAATATAATTCTTGAATTTTCTACACAAAATGGAAATTCTAGTTACACTAAAATAAAATAAAATAAGACTCTTTTATAATTCATCATTTTGCAAGTTTTCTTAATTCTAGTTGGACTTGATTTAAGGGAAATAAAATCCTATAAATAGGACACCATGGAGCACCAAATTTATAAGCATATTTTCGACAAATTTCGGCCACATCAAAGAGAAAGCAATTTTTATTATATAAACAATGCCTTTATTGATGCCCCCCCCCCCCCCTCTAAGGTGGAAAAAGGGGAATGGAAATCAATACAGTACAACAAAGGGGACTAAAAAAACCTTCTCAACAAAAGATAATAAAATAATAAGAAAAACACCACAAAAAACCAACAGAGTATGAAGAAACTCCTAAACCAACCCCTGCCTAGAGCCCTCCACGCCCAGTACACCAGTCCAAGATGCCAAACTGAGGCTAAAGAGAACAAAACCCACACCTATCAAAATAATAGAGACAGTAAAAAAATAGCCAAACAAAGGAAGATCAGTCCCTCCGAAGCTAACTCCTACTAATAACCATCCATGTAGACCATTCCATCTACAGAAGAAACCGCCGACTCCCTAACTAGGCCAAATAGTGTAAACAATCCCACCCCAACAACACCAAAGACAACCGGAGAATAACAACAAAAGAACCCAGCTCAACACCCAACACGACTACCCATAACACAAGACCATGGTTCCACACACAATTAAAAAGGATTTAAAGAGATTATGAAGGAGGTTCCACTCATTCTTTACTGGGAAGATTGTTATAGAAATCTTCCTCTCGCCCTTCAAGGTCCAAGCGTTCCGTCAATTCAAAAGAGAGACCAGTAGTGAAAACGTTCAAGGCTACTAGCAAGTTTTAGTTGTGGATTCATCTTACTCGTGTGGATACTATTATAGGAAAAAAGCATGGGTGCCTCGACTTGTCTACCCAAAGGTCCCAGTTTCAAACTAGCAAGCTCAAGTATCATACATTTCTCTTCATCGAGGTAATTACTTTAAATACATGCTTAGATTAGTTTTTCGTGATTCATGTGCATCTAGGTTGAATATGATTACTTTTTTTTCTTCTTTTTTTGTCGTGTTTACAAAACACATTATCCTATAGAATATACACCTTAACCATCGACATATGACATGAAAATTAATTATTTGAGTAAACATATGATATATGATTTATAGACAACTATGTGAGCACGATGAAGGGATAACAACTTATTGGGAAGATGTCCAGGTGAAAAAACTGTTTTGAAGCTTAACTTGTCGTTCTTCTTGTAAGGCAAGCCTTGCCTCCAACGATATGCGCTGCTCCTCCATTTATTGCTCGAACTAGGTCTGTTGCTCAGCTATGCGAGTTTTCAACACTTCTAACTCCTCAAAGAAGCTTACAAACCTCGTACCAAAGCATTCACTGCCTTCAATATCCCTCAATGTTGAAGCTTCACCGCCTTCCTGAGGCCGGATTACAATCGGTCCTTCTGTCATTTACACAAGATTTACTGGATGGGGGTTCTCTTCCTCCAAATTCATCGGCTTGAGGACAGTAAGTGATGAATCCTCACACTCGGTCACCTGTGACTCCAGAAACCTCGAGCGGGGTGCATCACAATTACTTTGGCACGTACCTGAGATACAAAATGAATGAGACTCAACAAAACATAACAGAATAAACCTAAAATTGTATTCACATAACTACAAACGCAATGAAAGCAATATATATCACTCGTTCTTTGAGGTCATTTTCCTAGTGGTAAGCCTTGATGTATGCGTCGTAGTGTGGAAGTAGGGAGTATCACTTAAGGCAATCTTTGGCCCGGTCATGGAGTGTCTTACTACCCCCGTGGTGAGATAGAGGGTTCTTTTTCCGAGATGCCATTCCACAGTCGCTCAATTTCTACAATATATGAAAAAATGTAAGTTGCAAGAACAAAAATGTTAAAAACAACACAAACACTATGAAATGCGTATGAGATTTCTTACTATGAATTCCGACAATTTGAAGTATTTGCGAAGGCATAAGAACTGGTCCTCATAGTGAATGAACTCGATCATCATGGACACCTCGAGATTTGGGTTCTCGGGAGTTGTGTGCTTCATCTCCCATGTGACAATCCATTTCTTGGTGTCATCTTCCAATCTCTAAAACGGTTGGAGGTCGTCTCCATGATAAACTCTAGAAACTTGTAGTGGTGGACCCCGCATGTGAACTCGTACATACATTAAGGTAAAAGCAACACATTAGTAATTATTTATGAAACCCAACTAAATACCCTTACGAGAATAAAAAGTCAATGTACTTACATTTAACTGATAAAATAGAAACTCCTTATCGGTTTCATCCAACTTTGAAAATTTTGGCTTGTTCATTGGGGTGTATGTACAGATTATGGAGCCAATGATCCATAGTGCATGTAAGACTTGTGCCGTCATGCCCCAATTTAAATTTCTCACCAGGCCCCAAGTCCTTCAGACAACGTTGAAGCTTTTTGTTCGTCACCGGTCCTCTTTTACGGTCTTCACCTTCTATGTCTGCGACTCCCTTCCCACCATGCCCAACAGGAAGTCATATCCTAATCCTCAGCCACATCCTCTGAACAATGGATGTTGCGGGCAACCGAATGATTTTTTTTATAGGTTGCCTCACCAACGCTTGTAGCAGGGCTTTAGCACTCTCATAACAGTCGAAAGCTTGGTGCACAAGCAACTATAGATTGTGAAGAGGTAGTGGGTGCACCACCCGATTCTATTTGTTGCTTAAACGAAGCACGGGAGACCAAGAAATGGCGTGTTGTAAAGAAGCGGGTGCTATTTGTTTTGCCCATCATGTAAACTCATTTCGACATTCACATAAAAAAAGACATCAATTCATTGCAACCTAATTACACTTCAACCAATCGACATAGCAAATTAGACATATCAATTCACAAATGAATTCAAGTAATTCTCAAGTCACACAGCAAAATCAGCCTATCAATTCACAAATGAATGGTATTAATTCCTTAAAGTCACACATTAATTCACAATATCAATGCTTCTCATCAATGCCTCATATTATCATATCGATTCTTAAAGGGAAAATTGTAAAACTATGCCTCATAATAGCATGAATTTGTAATCTATACTAGTATAGTTTAAAATTTGATAACTATGCTTTTCAATTTTTTAGGACAAGAATACCTTTATTATAACTTTAAAAAAATAATTCATATTTAATTAATGTATTCAAATCTATTTTCAAAATAAAATTCAATTTTTATATAAAAATATTTTATTCAATCTTATAGATTATTAAAATCATATTTAAATTTTTTCCATAAAAATCATATAATTTTGATAAATATTTTTTAAAAAATAATTGAAGTTTTTAATGATAATTTTTTAAAAGTGTATATATATAGATATATTAAATTTTATAAAAAAATAAATTTTATTAAATATTAAATTCATATATTAATTTGTATATTCATATTTTATATAAAAATGATTTTATTAAATACTAAAATCAGATTTGATTTAAAAAAATATCAGATTACTTTCTAAATAATTTTAAAACAATAATTCAATTTATAATATATTGTATTAATTATAAAAATCCTGATTTTAATTTATTTTTTACTTTACATTTTATAAAAATAAAATATAAATTTATTAACTAATAATATTGGATAATTTTTTTGTATAAAATTGAAATTATTTTTAAAAAATTACCATTATATATTTGAATTATCTATTAAGATATACTTATCAAAATAATCCTATTTTTAAATAAATCTCAAATAAAATATGAATTTGGTAATTAAAAAGTTTAAAAAATTATAAAATTTAATGTATATTTTTTGAAAAATTACCATTGAATTTTTTTAACTATATTTAAAAAACAGTTATCAAAATAATCTGATTTTTAAGAAAAATAATAATATAATTCTAATAATTTATAAGATTGAATAAAATATTTTTTTATAAAAACTGAATATTTATTTTGAAAGGCGTTATGTGAAGGAAAACCCAACCTAGTTGATTGGAGATTCCAAGATTTAGGTTCAATGGGACAACCTAATTGCATAACCCGTGTACGGTTACTGTGGGGGTCCAACCCCGAGTCCATTCCTATGATGCAAACAAGTGACGTGTGAAGGATAAGCATGACTTTTAATGATTTCTTACATCAAGAGTATTGAGTAAAGTGAATCACCTATGTGAGAGGAAGTGGGGTCGCTTCAAGGGCGACAAATGGGTCTAGTCATCTTAAACTCTTGCAGAACCAGGCAGTGTCCATGACCATAACGGGCACACCAATGAGAACCAAACCGTGTTCGTTGGTATCTGTGTGGGGTATATAATCATCTGCACAAACGACATAATAGTTCAAGGACATCACATCTAATAGTCAGTCAACAGAGTAAATATACTTTCGCAAGGGAAGGTTCAAGGATGAACATCTACCTATCCTATGCAGGTATCGACTTTGAGAAGTCACCGCTCCCTCGTTCCTTTTCCGTTCCCATCACATTTTTGTGGGGGATTGTTGAAAAAATGTGGTTAAAATGTGATTTTGTTGTTTTAAATATGATTTATGGTACTAAATAATATTTACGGTTTTAAATGAGATTTGTGTAGTTGGTTGGCCATGACCTCTTAATGAGAGACTTTCATGGGATTAGGTACCCATAAAATTACATTTCTATCCCTATTAGAGAGCCTATAAATACCAACCTACTAAGTCATCTTCTAACACATCACAAATATCAAAAACACTTCACATATCAAAAACCACATCAATCTCTTCCAATTACGTTTTTCATTCTTCCTTACTCCTGGTGATTTCTCAACACGGAGTTGAGTTCGCTGACGTTAGTCGTTGTATCCTAGGAGACCGCTGCCCATACGAGACAGTCAAGTGTCTTAAGGAGACAGGAGTACCTGGACTCGACTAAACCCGAATTTCATAATCCCTATTCAGTAAGCTAGCTGATTCGATGAAGGTTATTTCTTATTTTTGTTTCGTAATTATTTTGATTATTTGAATTTGTTTATCGTCAATGTACTAACCTATATTCCCTACACTTTCTTTATAGACTTACCTTGTTTTACATGGATTCAACTAACAATATATAAAGTAAACAATAAAAGCGAAAATGCCATTTAGGTTCTTACTTTATTGGCCAATTGATTTCAGCCATACAACTTAAAGTTTATAAAAACCCAAAATGAAATAAGCATATGTACTCTTAGGAAAAAGTAAACAAAACTTTCAATTCAAAATTAGCAATATGTCAAACCAAAGAGAGTAGTGATTCACCAAACTACATAAAAATTGCTCAATCAATGGGTGGAGGATCTAGAAGATCTAGCAGAGCCCCCACGACGTCCTTTGGTGGTTGTGGACACCCAAAAATCCACCATTCTCTGTACTTCTTCGTACCCAGTAGCTTGGGATGCCTTCTCCAACTCCTCCCGAATTATACGTAAGTGGGTACTAAAACCCTTGAACATCAATGAAAGATTATGTATCTTCACAGCAACACCTTTCAACGGTTTGGTATCGAAGGCTGACAACATATTGTTCACCTATATAACACCCATTTCATCTTCTGAACGATACATCCCATCTATCATCTTCCCATGTTCACCAAAATGAGAATCTAAAGCTCGGTTGGCATCGTACACATTTATACTCCCTCCAGCATCCCGATCCAAAATGCTTTTGCAAACTAACTTTGCATACTCTATAATCTCTAATCCAAGCATGATGTATTCCAGACACGTATCACTTTTGGCTTTGGCCTCAGCATTAATGTCATCGATCCCATTCACTTCTGTCACCAAATAATGCGCATCAAATTCGGTCCAGCAGCATAAACTACTGAGTTTAATTTACCAGCTAGTTCATCCAAAACTCTCAGCACAACGGAGACTCGCATCGAAAGGTTATTGATCACCTTGAAAAGCTCTACTACCAATGACTTAGCATCAACCATACCACCTATAAAAATGCCATAGTTCATATTTATGTATGGAACCTCTTAAATTTAAAGGATGTGTTATGTGTGAGTTTGGGAACCCAAGTTTGATATGGATTGCAACTAATATCATTGTGCATAAAATCTATAAACATATATGGGATCTATAAAATTGGTGAGCCTAACACCAAACCAAACCTTATCAGTTATGATTGTTCAAATTCCCCACTGATATACACAATAATGAATGAGAATACACTGACACCAAATCCCAACTAAGCAAGCACAGTAAATCTCCACACAAAAAAAAAATTAGAGATGCAAGAAATTTTTCATGGAATACATGTTTCTAGGTAGATAGCAATTATGAAAATTTCACTATAATCAACATGGCCACTATAGCCTCTGAAGAAGTTGCGATCCCTTTACGAAAAAATTAGATCATTATGTTGAGGAATAATAATTAGGGTTTCATTTATCTCATGTTTTTTTTTTCGAGCATTAGCCCTTAGCTCATTATATGAGTTCCTTGGTTATCGTTGTTCTCATAATCCTTTTCCTTCTTGGAATGGGTTTTTATTAATAAAATTTTCGAGCTTATCAAAAAAAAAATTAGGGTTTCATTATCTTCTACTTACACTAACAATCTCACATTTAGAGAGTCAGTGGTATTGCAAATTTACATTTCACAATGTGATTTTTATATGGTGAATAAGAAAAGAAATGTAACTCACAAATTTTTGACTTCACTCTAACCCTAAATTCAACGAAACCCAAATCGCAGGGCCGGTCCGATGATATGTGGGGCCTTAAGCGAGAATTTGATTGATGCCTTTTTTTCCTATGAAAATTATAATAAGAATATAAGTAAATTTGTTCATAGAAGTATCATACTAGATCATATTGAGACAATAAGCATCACCGTCTATTTATAACATTAAAAAAATCTAAAATAGGTGATAGAGATTAATTTCTAACAAGACACCCTCGATGGATAAGATTTAATGTCTAGAATTCTATATGTATAAAAAAACTCAAATATTCAATATATTTTCATGTCAAGTTTAGATATGATAGGTTCAGATAGTTCTAGAAAATTACACCAAATTATGATGGTTTATATGGAAACTCGTGTATAGATATTACCTATCATCCTCTTCTAGACTCTAACTAGTATTACTCATATATAACCAAAGATAAGAAAACCGCCAGAACCAACATTAACGATGCAAGGTAGTATCTAGGTGAGATTTTTCTAACACTAAGAACATTCGGTATCGAAACCCACCAGTTAACCAACACAAACAAAATATGACAACGCCAACACATTCTTTCGAGGACGAGCTCCCCACACCGGAATCCGACGATTGAAGCTTCGAGGACGAGATTTCATCCGGTCACCCTCTCCCCGGCACACCGAGAAGACAAGTGGATCCTTCACCACAAACTCGTCCACCATGAACGACGGTACCAATAGTGAAGGTTCGGAAACCGAGGGGGAGAGCGAGGCCAAACGGTTTGACACCGCCGACACCACGTTGGTGTTCCCTTCGCTTTCCTGTTGGTCGGAAGTAGGCTGAGGCTCCATCGTAGTCGTTGTTCCGAAATCGCAAAACTCCATCGCACCCTAGGGTTTGTGCAGTTGCGATGGTTTGCTTTTAAAGATAGCCTTTAATCATGAAATGAAACTTACATACTTATTGCATTAATTTTTAAAGGGTTTCTTTTTATTTTGACTTGTATTTTAGTCAAGTTAATCTTGGTTTCTTACACAACCTTTACCATTTGTAATGTATATTAATACCTCCGAGTTTCAATACTGTTAAACCTAACGAGACTCATGCTTCTAGTCCATTAATTCTATAGATTATTCTTTATAAATAATCCTATTTTTTACTAAACATTTTAGTACAAAGTTAGAACATTCTAGCACAAGTTATTATTTATGTCATGTTTTTCTTCTAATAAAACAATATTGATATTCTTGTAGACTCATCTTTAGATACATATTTACATTTATCTACATTTGAATGTCTAAGAACTTTATTTTTAAAGTATCAAAAAAGTAGGATATATCAAATCAGCACTTATTGGATTTCCCTTACGTTTGCTTCACATTTTTTTTACTCTGATCATAAAAATCTATATTCAATAATGGATTTTTTTGAAGTTTCAATCTGAGGCCTTAAGCGGTTGCTTAACTCGCTTAAAGCTTAAGCCATGTCACGCCCCAAATCCGGTTTTGACCGAATTCGAGACGTGAACTAAAACGGATATAATTTTCATCGAATAAAGCAACAAGTGTCAATTCATAAATTTAAAATTTTAAACAATACCGCGAGTCACAGCTCGGTAAAAAACAACGGTAAAAAAAGTTCAACAGTTAACGGTATGTCGCTAGACACTAGCGAAACCCTCGCTAGCTCCCAAGCTCCGAGAATCATGCTAGTACATATACCAATCAACACCTGGAACACAACGAAGTAAGGGGGTGAGCTTACGCTCAGTAGGAAAAGTAGTTAAGGTTCTGAACCACAGTTCATCACCACGGGTAACCGTCCAATTAGGGCATACTAATAAACCACAACGATTAAAAGTCAAATTAAGATAATTATTCCAAGACAACCCTTAGCCTTCCATAAGGCACAACCCGTAACACAAACTCACAACGAACCGAAACTCATACCACTTTCCACAACTAGCTTTTGACATCCATCACCTAACAATCCTCAATGAACAACGCCTACGGTTATCTCACAACCGACCACACGTGCGAACTCGCACTGCAACACAGGAAATCAGGCACAACCATCTCGAGTCACCAAACACTCTCACAAGCCAATGTCTCACTTAACCCAATGCACAATCCAGACGGCCCGCACGGCTCACACAGCAGACAAAGCACAAAGCTCAACAACACGCATATCACACATAGCAAACCCCCCTAAAAATAGTATAACCATTTCCAACGTCCCCGGCTATGACAGCCCGTCCTCTTATATCGCACTGGAACACTAAGCCTCGGTTCCCACACCCGGTTACCGATTACCCTCACAAAATCATAAACATATTTAGAATAAATGCACCAAGCCAAACATCAAGGAAAGGCACACAACGAGATACACACAGACAAAATCAGAGAAAAAGGCACACAACAGAACACACGTAGAGTCCATAGGACAACACACAGCAAAATAACAGGGAAGAGCCCGAACGAGACACACACAGATGTCGTAAACTGCGGGAGCCAACTCCACCGATTGCACACAACCGCTTATATCGCACCGGAATGCACATCGTCGGTCACGATATCTTCCTCCTCACACAGATGCCGTAAACCGCGGGAGCCAACTCCATCGATTGCACACAACCGCTTATATCGCACCGGAACACACAACGTCAGTCACGATATCTTCCTCCTCACACAGATGCCGTAAACTACGGGAGCCAACTCCACCGATTGCACACAACCGCTTATATCGCATCGGAAGACACAGCGTCGGTCACGATATCTTCCTCCTCACACAGATGACGTAAACTGCGGGAGCCAACTCCACCGATTGCACACAGCCGCTTATATCGCACCGGAACACACAGCGTCGATCACGATATCTTCCTCCTCACACAGATGTCGTAAACTGCGGGAGCCAACTCCACTGATTGCACACAGCCGCTTATATCGCACCGGAAGACACATCGTCGGTCACGATATCTTCCTCCTCACACAGATGAAGGGTAACATCCTTGACCGGAAATCCTTCAGTCTGATGTCTTCCTCCTCACACAGATGAAGGGCGCTACTCTCATATGTACCGAACGGGTCATATCTTCCTCCTCACACAGATGAAGGGCACTACTCAACGTGAGTATAAGACCGGCACACACCTCGATCAAACCCGTCCCGGATTATGAGTCATCTGATCACACCGTCCTTGGCCTCGATATGGGTATCCATCCGGCTACGCCGTCTCTTAAACACAAAACAGGGTTTCGCACACAACACAATCACTGATGGTCTCGGTATACCAATCGGACCATCTTAGCATACACCCGGTCTATCACTCACCCGGTCATATCACAATCAAGGTTCACATTATCAAACATGGCACACTTGCCCACACAGTCACATCATGCAACACCGAGTGAAATCTCATTAGACTCCTAATCACACTCATAACTGTCACGTACTTACCATCACTTACCGATACCACAATCATCGTGGTAACCCCACCGGTTTAACCAATATCAAATCCCCAACCATCCCACAGTTCAACATATCGAATAAACAGGAAATAACCACACGTGATCAACATGCGTCACTAGTTCAATTCTACTCTTTTCCATGTTCGTTATTTATTATCCGTTCAAACAACACAAGGCACACAAAGCAGATACACACAGCAAACAACCCTACGGCACGACATGGCCCGAATCTACCAGCACAGCAATTCCCAAGACAGAAAACGTAAGTGTTCACAGTTTATACATCTACGCTAGTTGTTCACATCCTACATGTCAAACTATGATCTTTCCGGTTTTATTATTAAACCCTAATCATGCACGCTAGTAACTGTCCGTAATTAAAACGTTATCCGCTACTTTCCCTACTTCACGACGAACCGACAGCTACGTCTCCTAGCTGCTGACGTCCTGGCTCGCTACCTCCAGTCTTCTCTTCGATCGAAGTCGGACTCGTGGAGAAGGGGAAACGACGGGGAGCGTTGCTGTCGTGGAAGTGCGGTGGAGAACTGAACACGGTGGCGACGACTCGATTTACACCCGGGTAAACAGATGAAGAAGGAGGAGGCGAGACACGGCTCGGAGACGAAGTACGAAGTCGGCAAGGGTTCACACGGAACGAAGAGGGCGAGAAAGAGATCGGGGCGGCGACGAGAGCTCGGATCTGGAGCGGAGGTTGACTCCTTCGCCGTCGAACCTGAAACACCCACGGGGAGAGACGTCGAGCTCGATAAGGAAACGAGAGGAGACGGCTGAGGCGAGAGAGGACGGGGGCTGTCTGGGTTCGCGGGGGAAGATGGAGGGACGAATCTGAGAAGAGGATGAGGGAGAGAGACGTGGTCGGCTCAGCTGCGCGAAACGGAGAGGGAGGAGACTGAGTCAGAAACCCTAAACTGAGGGTTATATACGCGGGCCGGTACTCGCTGAGCCTCTAACAGGACGGGCCAAAAAAATTGGGCCACTGACTCGCACGACCCAATGGAAGGAGTCGGCCCAAAGCGAGGAGACAGGGTCGGGTCAGCCTGGCGCGGGTTGCGGTCGGGTCTGGTCTGCTCGGCCGGGTCCGGTCCGACCCTTTAACCTTTTTTTTAATTAACCGAATTAAAATTCAATTTTTTTTGAACGAATAAGAGATTAAACCCAAAATCCACCCTCGACGTTCCGATCGAACAAAAAAAATTAAAACTTAAACCGTTTAAAACTGGAGCGGTCTTCACAATCTTCCCCCCTTAAAAGAATTTTGTCCTCGAAATTTAAATTGAACGCGCTCCACTTAACCCTCTCTCAGGGAACGTCCGATTAAAATCCCAATCACCACCCTTCAAGCATCCGGAAAACACTTAAGTCAAATAGTCGATACCGAAAACCTCCGTCGGTAGAGACGTCGCACCGCCGCACGCAACTTGGTCGAGATATCCTATACTGGAACCATCCGTCGGTATAGGTATCATACCAGAACAAAACTCACATCTCACTTAAAACAGATCCCACACACCGACGCTTCTCCTCAACACTCTCTTCACTTAAACCAGTAACGCGTGCACAACAACCAAAAGAAGTCCACGTCCCGTTACTCGGACAATCGTCAATGGACTCCAAACGTGGTCACGCTCTGACCAACCATCCACGGTACCACAAGTAATTAGCACGCAGACTCCACCAGTTGACAAGTCGATTCACCCACGGTACTACCAAACTGAAGACACTTCAAGTACCAGCCCCTCGGGCTTCGAACGGCTTCGACACCTCGCGCGTACCTCATCCTCGTGCTTCCGTGTCAACTCTGCGCGGTTCTTAATCGTCCACGATAACGCGACCCTTCAGTCGCTTCTCGAGCAACTCGGGACCACACCGGTCACTATTAGACCTCAAGTGTGCCCTGCTCGGCAAATGCCCGACCTACCATCCAACGCTTCGTGCTGTGCCATAGTGTTACAGGCCTGAAAGCGCTGTGGTAGTCGTACTCGGCGATTCGTTTCTGGATACCTCGTGAGGCACTCCCACTTCTACCATACACTACACACACTCGTCCAACCACAAAGTAATCAGTCAGGGTGTCAAGGCGTAAGAACGACATCAAGGTTCTATTTTTTGACCCCCACGTCTCCTAAGGTGTAAGGAAAACTGGAGATTGCGATGCCTGTGGGTTATGGGCTCACCACGCTTCCGCTGCGCCACTCTGATCTCATTGTCACTCGGTCACCTCTCTTGACCGGGTTGGCGACTTACTAGTGTTGTTGCGGCCCTCCGCCACTCGGGCACTCGTCTCCGATGTCTCGGCTGCCAACCGTGTAAACACACTGGCCAAAGCGACCTCGTTCCACTGTTTTCGTTGTATCCACCACCTCAGAACTACACTCGATTCATCAGGTTGATAACTTGACCCAAACTCTGGGCTCGGGGCCCTCTCTCGAACTTTTAGCATTTAAACGCCTCGATGACCTCCCAAACTGGTGCAAACGGTCCACTCCCTAGTTCTGGCCTCGCACCTCAACTCTGATGCTCCGTCCCATTACAGCCCGGGACCTACTGGTGTTGCTTCTCTTAACCTCCCCAGTGGGAGTAACTCGGGCATTTGTGCCCCCAACGACTTACCTCTCCTACCTCGGGTGCCACGACGCCAGTACCCTCCATACGGGTAACGCCCACGTTTAGTTTCTTACTCTTAAAGAATGACGCGCTTAAGATAACTAACGCCACACACAGTCCACTCAATACTACTCATAGTACTAATATACTCAGTAAAGTAATATAGTCACACAGATGCACACAACAAAGAAGTTAGCACACTAATGCTTCACATAGACATATATATATATATATATATATATATATATATATAATTGGTATCAGGTATAAACCCCCCTTATTGTGCAAACTACGAACCCATGAGAGCCATAGGATCCCCCCAAAGTGATGTCAGCAGAGCGCACCATATGCTGACACGTGGACAATATATATATAAAACACCGCACCTTATTGTGCAAACTACGAACTCACCAGGCGTTGACACGTGGCGCGCACAGTGCTAATAGTTTGGGCGCACAGTGCTAATAGTCCCAAACTATTAGCACCATGCTGCGCAAACTATCAGCACTGTGTGCGCCACGTGTCAGCACCTGGTGAGTTCGTAGTTTGCACAATAAGGGTGGTTTTTACTGGATAGCTGCCCTATATATATATATATATAGAGGTCATATATACACACAACATGATTTCACACTTAAACCACATAAGCTACAGTTACACCACATGCAAAACCACAAAGCACACTCATATTTCAGTTTCAAATTCTTAGCAGTACTCTTTCTAACATAACATTCATGTTGATATCGCATCGTTACAACCTGATTCAGGCGTCCCCGAACTACGTTGTGACCACATGACATCCCCCCATTCACGTCCAACTATAGTGGCCCCTATAGCCGAATCGTGATGGTACATACACTTTAGTTTCTGCAGAAAATCGGGCATGACCCGTTCATATATTAAGTTAACCATCCGCTTATGCGGGACAACCAAACATTACTTGCACACAACACTCAATCACAATTATAGCACACAACAATTTATCTCAACTTTTACACCTCGGGTATCGGTAATCTCACTTTTACCGCCCGACCAAGTCCACAATAGGAACAACAGTTATATTAGACAACGACACCAACCACACAGGTTCACCAAGGGTATACGTCACTTAGACCAAACCAACCACCAACCCGAGACTCTTTCCGTCACGTTTCTACGCGTAGGACACCTCTGACTTGCGTAACTGACACACAACACCCTAACGACCCACTCTACCCACCTAAGTGACGTACGGTCCGAGGTTTTGAAAACTCATTTCAAAATGAAACCAGGCTCTGATACCAAATTGTCACGCCCCAAATCCGGTTTTGACCGAATTCGAGACATGAACTAAAACGGATATAATTTTCATTGAATAAAGCCAACAAGTCTCAATTCATAAATTTAAAATTTTAAACAATACCGCGAGTCACAGCTCGGTAAAAAACAACGGTAAAAAAAGTTCAACAGTTAACGGTACGTCGCTAGACACTAGCGAAACCCTCGCTAGCTCACAAGCTCCGAGAATCATGATAGTACATATACCAATCAACACCTGAAACACAACGAAGTAAGGGGGTGAGCTTACGCTCAGTAGGAAAAGTAGTTAAGGTTCTGAACCACAGTTCATCACCACGGGTAACCGTCCAATTAGGGCATACTAGTAAAGCGCAACGATTAAAAGTCAAATTAAGATAATTAATCCAAGACAACCCTTAGCCTTCCATAAGGCACAACCCGTAACACAAACTCACAACGAACCGAAACTCATACCACTTTCCACAACTAGCTTTTGACATCAGTCACCTAACAATCCTCAATGAACAACGCCTACGGTTATCTCACAACCGACCACACGTGCGAACTCGCACTGCAACACAGGAAATCATGCATAACCATCTCGAGTCAGAAAACACTCTCATAAGCCAAAGTCTCACTTAACCCAATGGACAAGCCAGACGGCCCCCACGGCTCACACAGTTGAAAAAGCACAAAGCCCAACAACACGCACAACACACATAGCAAATCCCCCTAAAAATAATATAACCATTTCCAACGTCCCTGGCTATCACAGCCCGTCCTCTTATATCACACTGGAACACTAATCCTCAGTTCCCACACCCGGTTACCGATTACCCTCACAAAATCATAAACATATTTAGAATAAATGCACTGAGCCAAAATCAAGGAAGGGCACACAGCGAGATACACACAGAAAAAATCAGAGAAAAAGGCACACAGCAGAACACACGTAGAGTCCATAGGACATCACACAACAAAATAACAGGGAAGAGCCCGAACGAGACGCACACAGATGTCGTAAACTGCGGGAGCCAACTCCACCGATTGCACACAGTCGCTTATATCGCACCGGAATGCACATCGTCGGTCACGATATCTTCCTCCTTACACAGATGTCGTAAACCGCAGGAGCCAACTCCACCGATTGCACACATCCGCTTATATCGCACCGGAAGACACATCATCGGTCACGATATCTTCCTCCTCACACAGATGCCGTAAACTACGGGAGCCAACTCCACCGATTGCACACAACCGCTTATATCGCACCGGAAGACACAGCGTTGGTCACGTTATCTTCCTCCTCACACAGATGCCGTAAACTACGGGAGCCAACTCCACCGATTGCACACAACCGCTTATATCGCACAGGAACACACAACGTCGGTTACGATATCTTCCTCCTCACACAGATGCCGTAAACTACGGAAGCCAACTCCACCGATTGCACACAACCGCTTATATCGCACCGGAAGACACAGTGTCGGTCACGATATCTTCCTCCTCACACAGGTGCCGTAAACTGCGGGAGCCAACTCCACCGATTGCACAAAGCCGCTTATATCGCAGCGGAACACACAACGTCTATCACGATATCTTCCTCCTCACACAGATGCCGTAAACTGTGGGAGCTAACTCCACCGATTGCACACAGCCGCTTATATCGCACCGGAACACACATTGTCGGTCACGATATCTTCCTCCTCACACAGATGAAGGATAACATCCTTGACCGGAAATCCTTCAGTCTGATGTCTTCCTCCTCACACAGATGAAGGGCGCTACTCTCATATGTACCGAACTGGTCATATCTTCCGCCTCACACAGATGAAGGGCACTACTTAACGTGAGTATAAGACCGGCACACACCTCGATCAATCCCGTCCCGGATTATGAGTCATCTGATCACACCGTCCTTGGCCTCGATATAGGTATCCATCCGGCTACGCCGTCTCTTAAACACAAAACAGGGTTTCGCACACAACACAATCACTGATGGTCTCGGTATACCAGTCGGACCATCTTAGCATACACCCGGTCTATCACTCACCCAGTCATATCACAATCAAGGTTCACATTATCAAACATGTCACACTTGCCCACACAGTCACATCATGCAACACCGAGTGAAATCTCATTAGACTCCTAATCACACTCATAACTGTCACGTACTTACCATCACTTACCGATACCACAACCATCGTGGTAACCCCACCGGCTTAACCAGTATCAAATCCCCAACCATCCCACAGTTTAACATATCGAATAAACAGGAAATAACCACACAGGTCATCAACATGCGTCACTAGTTCAATTCTACTCTTTTCCATGTTCGTTATTTATTATCCGTTCAAACAACACAAGGCACACAAAGCAGATACACACAGCAAACAACCCTACGACACGACATGGCCCGAATCTACCAGCACAGCAATTCCCAAGACAGAAAACGTAAGTGTTCACAATTTATACATCTACGCTAGTTGTTCACATCCTACATGACAAACTATGATATTTCCGGTTTTATTATTAAACTCTAATCAAGCACGCTAGTAACTCTCCGTAATTAAAGCGTTATCCGCTACTTTCCCTACCTCACGACGAACCGACAGCTAGGTCTCCTAGCTACTGACGTCCTGGCTCGCTACCTCCTGTCTTCTCTTCGATCGAAGTCGGACTCGTGGAGAAGGAGAAACGACGGGGAGCGTTGCTGTCGTGGAAGTGCGGCGAAGAACTGAACACGGTGGCGACGGCTCGATTTACACCCGAGTAAACAGAAGAAGGAGGAGGCGAGACACGGCTCGGAGACGAAGTACGAAGCCGACAAGGGTTCAGACGGAACAAAGAGGGCGAGAAAGAGATCGGGGCGGCGGCGAGAGCTCGGATCTGAAGCGGAGGTTGACTCCTTCGCCGTCGAACCCGAAACACCCACGGGGAGAGACGGTGAGCTTGGTAAGGAGACGAGGGAGAGCTGGCTCAGGAAGAAGGGGGAAACGAGAGGAGACGGTTGAGGCGAGAGAGGACGGGGGCTGTCTGGGTTCGCGGGGGAAGATGGAGGGACGAATCTGAGAAGAGGATGAGGGAGAGAGACGTGGTCGGCTCAGCTGCGCGAAACGGAGAGGGAGGAGACTGAGTCAGAAACCCGAAACTGAGGGTTATATACGCGGGCCGGTATTCGCTGGGCCTCTAACAGGACGGGCCAAAAAAATTGGGCCACTGACTCGCACGGCCCAACGGAAGGAGTCGGCCCAAAGCGAGGAGACAGGGCCGGGTCAGCCTGGCGCGGGTTGCGGTCGGGTCTGGTCTGCTCGGCCGGGTCCGGTCCGACGCTTTAACCTTTTTTTATTTAAATTAATCGAATTAAAATTCAATTTTTTTTGAACGAATAAGAGATTAAACCCAAAATCCACCCTCGACGTTCCGATCGAACAAAAAAACTTAAAACTTAAACTGTTTAAAACCGGAGCGGTCTTCACAAGCCAGCCCTGCCAAATCGCACTATTAAAATTACTTATCAGAGAACGACTAGAACCCACATATAAAGCATACAATATAGAAATAAAACGCCCAACTAGGAGAGAGCGTAGCAACACTTACCAAAACAATTGTACCGACCAAGAAAGTTGCGGCGAACTGCGATTCTCTCGGCTAAGAAATGAAGAGCAGCTTTAAAACCGAATATATTCCCAAAACATTTAATAATAAAACTTTTTTTATTCAATATAGTGAGTAAGGATAATTAGGCACATATTTGTCGCGTACCGGATCGCTAGGTAACACCATATCAAGAATCGATCAAAGGAAAAAAAAAGGTTGTGGAGACAAATTTTATTGATTATACTGATCCTGTTGATCCAATCAAGCTTATTGTCTCTGACTTCTTCGAAGATGATGATGGAAATATAAGTCGTGGTGAAAATATGGCATGGACTTATGCTTATAAGTATTTCCTTTTAACTATTATAATGCATGTATGGTGCTTTTGAATAATACCTTCGAACTAATGTACTGTTTTTGCTTTATGAAATGATATGGATCCCAACAATGAGTTGCGTGCTTGTAAAAATGATGGTAATTTATGGATTGTTGATTGTGCTACTACACACACAATCCTGATTGACAAAAATATTTTTCTGGCTTAACCTTGGTTGAAACAAATGTTAATACAATCATGGGTACTGCAAATTTGACAGAAAGCTCGAGAAGAACTATGATAAATCGAATTTGGGTCGAATTTTAAAACTCAAGTTATGTTAAATCGAACAAAAAAGAAAATTCAACCAAATGAGTTATACAATGAGAAGTATGATTGAATATGCTTCAAAACATGTTATATTTTTTTAAATATGCATCTATAATTTAAAATTTGATATATATGCTTTTGATAATTTTAAGACAAAATTACCCTTATTGGAATGCAAACAAATCTTTTTTTGTTTTTTGTTCGACAATGGACACTGTTTTACGCTCCATGGCCTTGATCGAACCCAACACCTTCTCCATGGTGTCGGGTCGAGGTAGAAGACGGTGAACCTAGAACAGCGATTTCACAGCCACCACCTCAACCTCCGGGCTGGATCTGGATTATGTCTGTCCCGATATCGGCTAAGTTGTTGGCCACGACCCGCTAAATTCAGATTCAATGCAAACTTGGTGGAGGGCGTTTGGGTTTTCGAGTTGCGGCCATTGCATCCTCTCCTTTAGTCTGAAATCGATGACAAAACGAGATAATAAAAATCTCAATCAAGAGAGTAAACACACAACTGAACATGCCTAAACCTCCCGATCCCCCTCCCTCTTTGGCCTCCGACCACCCCTTTTCCCCTCATTCCTCTCGCCTCTCCATTTGTAATCTCCCGTTAGATTGCACCTCCAAGACTCTCGCCAGTCTTTTCAAGGATTTTGGTCCGGTTAACCGTGCTTACCTGTCGTCCTCCCTCACAAATTCTGGCAAGAAGTTTGGCTTCGTCTTCCTTCGTAACTCCGACTTGGCTGTTGCAGCAATCTCGGCTCTGCATCTCTCTTCCTTCGGGTCAGATCGTCTCATTGTAGACTTCTGCAAGGGCCCTCGTCGAGTTGACTCTCGCCCTCTTCAGGCTGCCACCTCTGGGACGTTGGCTGCCCCATCTGTTCTGCGATCCTTCAAGGACGTGGTCGTGCGGGCGTCTACTCCTCCCTCTCCCCTTCATGGCAGCCCTGGCTCCACCCCTTCCCTCACCTGCTCGGGCTCTCCTGGCCCCTTTGTCGCCTCCTTGCTCGGCTCCTCCATCATCGGAGTGTCACGTGACAATCAGCCGGCCTCTTTGCTTCAGGCTGATCTCCCTCTCGCTTTGGTTGGTGAGGTGCGCTTTGCTGATCTGGGAGCCAAAACCTTTCTAATCTATTTCTCCTCTGCTGAGACATTCAAATCCTTGGAAGCCAACAACTGGTCGGAGCTCCGACACCTGTTTTTCGACTTCTTTAATGATCTGAACTCCGTAGTTAACAGCGTTCGTTTCAGTTAGATCTCCATGGCCGGAATCCCTCTCTCTGTATGGTCTCTAGCCTCGATTCGCAACCTTGCTTCGGCGGTCGGAACTCTGGTCGCTGTTCACCACTACTCCGCCTCCTTCAGTCGTCTCGATATAGATTTTGCCCTAATTTTCACAAGCAATTCGGCCCCCATCAATTACCTGGTTGAGCTCGATGTCTGTGGCACCATATCCCACGTTCGGGTTATCGGAATCGATGCTCACCTCGTCCCGGGCTCCAAATTGGATCGTGACTATTTTGAAGACGGTGAGTTGGGGTTTGACGTAGTGCCTGAGTGGCCAACGCCCCGCTCTTCCCCTCGTCTCCCTCTTCTCCCAGCAACCAGAACCTGTCGCCGGAGCTCGGCTCCGTTTCTCTCTCCCCATCGGATCTGTCGCAGAACCCCGTGCCTCCTCGTCTACTACGCGCGCCGCTTCGATTCCCAAAAAGCTTTGTCCCGAGGTTAATAATGACGAGAACCTTTTCTCTTCTCGAGATATCTCGTGCTCTACATCGCGAGAGGGCCTACCTCCATCGGGCCTGGTTGCTGAAACATGCCTTTTGTCTTTGGCTGCGTTGGGCCAGCAGCAAGCCTCGGCTGCTTCCAAGCCCAAGCCTGCTGCTACCTTGGATCCCAAATCTCAGGCCCTTTATGCGCCTACCAGGCCTCCGACCCCCTCTCCCGAGCCCTCTGAGTTCTCGTCTTTTACCGCCAACATCCGCTCCCCGGCTGCTGACCCGGTTTCAATCATGCTTCGTCCCAAACGTAAAAACAAGCATATTCGTAGCGGCCGTCATAAGCTCCTTAAGGCTCTAAGGATGTCAGCCCCTCCAGATCCCTCCGGAAGAAGTCTGAGGCTAAGCGTGCTTGAGCCCTCTGTAAGTCGATGGGCTTTACCTCTTCGTGTAATGAAAAGGACACTATCAAAATGTTCCAAGATGTCGGCTAACCCTTGCCAACCTCTTGCGTTCCTCTTTCTTCAGTTCTTTGCTCCTCATCCTTCGATTGTAATTCTCCTTTGAAGTGTATTGTTTGGTTGAATAAATTTCGTTTTTTTTGCTGATAAAAAAAAATCTCAATCAAGAGAATGGAATTAAATGGAGAGTGTAGAAACATTGGCAATAACTAATCGCGACATGGTAGAACTGGGAAAGTTTAAACTTGGCATGTCACGCCCCAAATCCGGTTTTGACCAGACTCGAGACGTGAACTAAAACAATAATAATTTTAATCGAAAAATAAACCAACAAGTCTCAATTCATAATTTTAAAACCTTTATCAACCAACACGAGTCAACAGCTCGGTAAAATAATTCAACAAATAAAAGTACGTCTCTAGACACTAGCCTGAATACCCGTCAGCTCCCTAGTTCCGAGAATCCCGCTAGTACAATTCCCGCTCGACACCTGAAACACCACAAAGTAAGGGGTGAGCTTACGCTCAGTAGGAAAAGTAGTTAAGGTTCTGAACCACAGTTCTGAACCACGAGTAACCGTCCAATTAGGGCATACTAGTAAAGCACAACTATTAACAGTCAAACTAACCAATTACTCCAAGACAACACTTAGCCTTCCATCGGGCACAACCCGTAACACAAACTCACAGCGAACCGAACTTATACCACTTTCCACAACTAGCTCTTGACACCCATCATCTACAATTCTCAAAGAACATCACCTACGATTATCTCACAACCGACCACACGTGCGAACTTGCACTGCAACACAGGAATTTGGTACAACAATCTCGAGTCACCAAACACTCTCACGAGCCCCAAGTCACACTTAATCGAAGTCACAAAGCTAGACCTTCCGCACGGCACACACAATAGACAACGCACAAAGCCCAGAACACACACAACACACACATTAGACAACGCACAAAGCCCAACAACACACTCAACGCACACATCAGACCCACCATGGACATAGTATAACCACTTCCAACGTGTTCGGCTATCACAACCCGTCCACTTATATCGCACCGGAACACGAAGTCGCGGTCCCAATACCCGCTTACCGATCACTTTCATACAATCATACACATACGGAAAAGAATTGCACAAGCCAAACAGCAAGAAAAGAGCACACAACGAGTTACACACAGATATCGTACAACAATTCCAACATCGTTGAATGCACTAAGCTCACACCACTAGATGCACACAACCACTTATATCGTACTAGAACACACAACATCAGTCCCGATATCTTCCTCCTCACACAGACGAAGGGTAACATCCTCGACCAGAAATCCCTCAGTCCAATGTCTTCTACGGGAGCCAACTCCACTGAATGCACACATCCACTTATATCGCACCGGAACACACATACTCAGTCACGATATCTTCCTCCTCACACAGACGAAGGGTAACATCCTCGACGGGAAATCCCTTAATCCGATGTATTCTGCGGGAGCCAACTCCACCGAATGCACATAGCCACTTATATCACACCGGAACACACAACATCGATCACGATATCTTCCTCCTCACACAGACGAAGGGTAACATCCTCGACCGGAAATCCCTCAGTCTAATGTCTTCCGCGGGAGCCAACTCCACCGAATGCACACAACCACTTATATCGCACCGGAACACACAACATCAGTCACGATATCTTCCTCCTCACACAGACGAAGGTCAATACTCAACATACGTACCAAACCGGTACACCCTTCGGTCAGCCCCGTCCCGGGCTACGAGTCATAGGGAAACTGATCACGCCATCCTGGTCTCAACACCCTATACCGAAACTAAACACTCGATAGCGGTACCCTCCCGTCTACGCCGTCTCTTGAACACAAAAGCAGGGTTTAACACACAACACAAATCACTGATGATCTTAGTATACCCACCGGACCATCTTAACATAGCACACGCCGGTCTATCACTCACCCGATCATATCACAGCCAAATATTCACATCATCAAATATGGAAAACTTTCCCACACACAGTCACAACAATCATGCAACACCGAGCAATAATCTTATTAAACTATTAAGCACACTCAAACCGTCACGTACTTACCATCACTTACCGCCCCCACGTTCAACGTGGTAACCCCACTGGCTTAACCGGTATCAATTCCCCAACCATCCCACAATTCAACATATCAATTAAACAGGAAATAACCACACAGGTCATCAACATGCATCACTAGTTCAATCCTATCCGTTTTCATGTTCGTTATTTAATGTCCGATCAAACAACACACAAAGCACACCAGCAGATACACTCAGCAAACAAACCTACAGGCATGACATGGCCCGAATCTACCAGCACGACAATTCCCAAGATAGAAATCGTAAATGTTCACAGTTCATACGTCTACGCTAGTTGTTCACATCCTATAAACCAAACTATGATCTTTCCGGTTTTATTATTAAACCCTAATCATGCATAATAGTAACTTTCCGTAATTAAAGCGGTATCCACTACTTTCCCTACCTCAAGACGAACCGACTGCTACGTCTCCTAGCTGCTGATGTCCTGGCTCGCTACCTCCAGTCTTCTCTTCGATTGGAGACGGACTCTAAAACAAAACGAAAGTCAAACTCAAACACGGTTCCAAAGTCGAAATAAACGTTACGACAGTTTCGATTTAAGTTCAACAATTGCCTTTTAACTCGAGCGGGCTAAGAGCGGAATTAAACGACGAATCGGGTTCGAGTACGAGTTTCATGGCATGATTCCCGAGGCACGGGTTTCGTGGAACGATTCCCGAGGTGACCGATTAAGCGTTCCACTTTCGTCCCGTTCTAAGTCCGTTTTAAACGTCCGGGTTCCCGAAACCGTCCAATTTCTACGTTCCCTGTTCCAGATTCGGTCCAAAGCCATCTTAAGTCAAACTGATTTCAATTTCTTTTTATTTAAAATGCTTTTTCATTTAAACCCGATTTTTTTCGTTTTACAAGCAATTTCTTTTCTTTTCTCTGAACTCTTTTCAAATCGACACTGTTGTTGTTTCAAATCAATTTTCTTTACAGTTTCCTTTTATTTTGCTTCCACAAGTCCAGATTCAAACATGAATTCTGAATCTACATTGCCCAAATTCAAAAACAACGCACGGGAACGAAGAAAAGGGAAGGAGAGGGTTTCGGGTTCAGAACATAACCGTGAGGTTTGGTCGAGGGTCGAGGTGCTTCATATCTAGGCCGTCCGGCGAGGATCTCGGCGAGTCCAAGGCGACCTGAAGCAAATGCGATGGTAGTGTCGGTTTCTTCCTTCGCAGGCGAGCTAGACGGCGGAGCACGGCTTGGTGAAGCCCTGGACGACGGCTCTTGGACCTCCGGCGACGCTCCCTATCGACTCTTCCACAGAGAGCTCGAAATGAGCTCGAGGAGAGAGAAGAGATGGTGACGGGAACGTGGTCGGCGAGTCGTCTGAGCGGAGAAGACGGACGGAAAAGAGGGAACTCGGGATGAGGACGGCCGGCGAGTTGAGATGGAGAGGAAGGAGAAACGGTACTCGGTCGGGAGAGAGAGAGGTTCGAGATGGGAATGGGCGGAGGTCGGGAACGGAGGAGGTGGTGTGAAGCTCGGGATCGGGCTGCGCGAAGAGATGTTGAAAAGAGAGGGACGAAGGAGAAGCTATAGAGTTAGGGTTTCAGACCAAAAGTTGGTCTTTATACCAGAAGACACAGACGGGCTTGGGCTCAAAGAAAACCGGGCCTGGCAATCGGTTTCGCAGAGTTGGACCGCACGACCCAATACGAGGACGGGCTTGTTCGGCTCGCTCGGGCCGGCTCTGGCTTGGCCGGGTTTGCTGGTCGGGTCTGGCCCGACCCGGTCCGACCCTTTACCCCTTTCCCCCTTTTTTTTTGCAAAAAAAAACCCTCAAACTTCGATCCGATTTTCACCACGACGTTACCAACAACTGATCCGAAGTCAACCTCGAAGTTCCGAACTAATAAGATTAAATAAATTAATTTTTTTTAATACCGAAGCGGTCTTCACATGGCATATTCCACCAATAACTGCAGTGTGATCAATAATATCATTGTGACTTATCATGTCACCGAAACTCCGTAGAAAGTTAGCTATGGCTGGCATAGACCATGAAATTGAAGCATTCAAACAACAAAATAAGACTGAGGCGATAAAAAATATTACTAAGTTTTTCCATGTGCCTTCAAGGAAAGTGATATCAGAGCAGCATGCTAACAGATGAGGAGTCATTGCTAATGCTCTTAATTTCTGGACGCTAAGTTGGGCTGGACCCACTTAAGGTGCATACGTGTCACAAACAAATTAAATGACCGTTACTTACTTGAAAAACGCAGGTCCTCGCAAAACAGATACAAGGCTCACGCTGATAGAGGCCCTCGTGTTTGATTGACGAGAATCGGCCTCCAGCAGCTTGGCTGGAAGCTAACACAATTAATTGACACAATTGGGGTCAAGTTTGAATTTTGTGGGTTCGTGGCCAACAACCTTGCTGATCACGAGCCGGACATGATTCAGATACGGCCAGAGGTTGAGGTGGTGATTGTGAATTTGGTGTTCTATGGAAAAAGTTTTGGGTTCGACCAAGGCCATGAAGCCAAAAGTTGTGAGCACCGTCGAACAAAAAGCAAAAAACGATTTGTTTAAACCCAATAAGGACATTTTTGTCTTTAAAACTATAAAAGCATATATATATATATAGGGGAGCTTTCAGGTACAACACAATCTTTAAATACGAAATACGACTTAATCCCAACTTTGGAATGGCAGCCGTGCTCTCTCTTCTAGGTTTATAGGGTTTTGCAGGTTTTGCGAAGGTAGCCGTCTTCCATGGATCTCTCGACGACGATGGCGAGTGGAGATGGCGGTGTGGCAAATGAAGTCCATTGGGGGTCGTGTCTGGTGGAGTCCGGTGCACGGGGAGGGTCTCCGGCGGAGGGGGACGTCCTCGGTCACGGATGGGTGGAGCCGGAGGAAGGGACGGAGCAGGGCTCCGAGCCTTCGACGGAGGAGACGCCGGTGGAGGAGGTGACGCCGGTGGAGGAGGCCACGCCGGTGATATCGGCTGGGCTTTGGTCGGGGAGGGCTTCGGGTCTCCCGGAGATGCAGTTCTCGGCCGCACCTGTGGAGGAGGAGGGCTGGGTGGTGGGGGGTCGTCTCCGATCCGGGCCGCCCACCCTCCGTCGCACGGCGGCGAAGGGCCCCAGGCCGCGCCGGCCGGGAGTTGGTGTGGGCCGGAGTAGGGTGGGGCAGGACGGTGCTATTGCCGGTGAGGAGGTGGTGTATGACGCGGGCGGCAGTCCGGTGGTGATCTCGTCGGACTCGGTGACCGGGACGGATGAAAGGACGGGGTCACCGGAATCGGAGTCGGAGCTGGCGGCGAGGGCGGTGCCGGAGGAGTTGCCTTGGCGGCGAAGACAGGGGAAGGAACCTATGACGACTAGGGTTTCGCCACCTCGGGCCAGGGAGGAGGCGGGCTTGGGCCGAGGGCTCATGTCCGATGCCCGTAGGGCTGTTCTTCCGCGGCCTGGGCTGGGCCCTCATCCGGGCTGGACCCGGGGAGGTGTGGGAGACGTGGCGACTTGGGCCGCCCGTTATGGAGCGGGTCGAGGTGCACATGATGGACCGGGGGCGGATCCGAGGGCTGGGACGGGTCGGGTGCCTGGTTCGGTTATCAGGGGAGATCCACCAGTGGATAATGGAACTGATAGGGGGGAACAGGTGGAGCTGGACCATCAGATGGGGGCTATGCGGATCAGGGAAGTCGTGGTCCCAGTTCAGGAGGTTACGGGCAGGGGGAACTTATATAAGTATGCACTGGCAGCCAAGGTCCTGACCTCCAGGAATGTCTTCTGGAAGTCAGTGGTGGCACGCATGGAGGACGTCTGGGGTATGAAGGTGGAGGCGAAACCATTGGAAGGTGGTCTAGTGGCTTTCTTTTTCAGGACGGTTAAGGAAAGGGAAAGAGTTCTGCTGGGAGAACCCTGGTCTTTCAGGGACTCTTTGGTCCTGTTTACGGATCTGAGAGCGCACATGCATGTTAGTGACCTGCAGCTCCACCGTTTCTCGGTTTGGGCATGAGTGTCCAATCTTCCAATTGGGGCCTGGACGAGGGATGTGGGGTTTAGAGTTGGCAATGCACTGGGCGTCTGTCAGGGCGTAGATGTAGACAAGGATGGGCTATGTTGGGGGGACTTTATGAAGGTCCGGATCAGGGCAGATATCAGGATTCCCCTGCAGAGTCAGCTTTGGTTCCGCCTCTCTGTCTCGCAGGTACGGACCCGTTTGATTATTTCTTATGAGTATTTACATGAACATTGCTTCGGGTGCTGCTGCGCGGGTCACCTCTTTCCGGTCTGTTCGGTTGTGGGGAGCTCGAGGGGAGTATCCCTGAGGGCACCAGGGGACCCGCGGTCGGCCATAGAGAAGGCGAAGCACGGGAAGGCCATCCCTGGAACGAACTGGACCTACTTAGGGGGGCGGACAGAGGTGTCCGGTCTAAGGAGGCCCCACGAACACCAGGGCAGAAGGAGGGACCGGGGTTGTGGGGGCGCAGTCAAGCAGGGGTTGAGGAGGATCGGGACGCCTGGATGGCACGGGATCTGGCACCGTCACTATCGGGGAATAAGAGGCTAGTGCGGGAGGAGGAGCCAGAAGAGGAAGAAGACTCGGCGGCGTCCAATGAGGTTTCACCTACAGCGGCGGGGGGCTCCAAGCACCCTCGCCTCCAGGAATGAGTCCGGAAGGGGCCAGGGAGGGTTTGGTACCGCATATTGCCCAAGGGCTGCGATTTTCGCATATGACAGATTTTTTTTCCACCAAGTTTCTTATTTTGATCTTTCCCGCTTTGTTTCCACTCCAATTTAATTTTTTCTTGCGCCAATAATTTTCTTTTTTTCAAGATCTATCTATCAAGTAGCATATTGAATATGTTTTGAAGCAAAAAAAAAACATGTACAAGCAAAAACACAAATCGTTAACCGTGCACTAATGTATTTTCTTGCAATTGCATTTGTATGAATAAGCTAATCTTAATGTATGTTTAGGATAATCTTAATTTATTAGCTTACACGTACAAAACATACACACACATACAAATGAAAATAGTAAGAACATACATTAAGTTTAGCGTATACATACAACCGAAACAACATGCATTAATGTTGGCTTAGACATACAAACGAAAATGCCAAGAACATACATTTAAAATTGTATAAACATACATTAAGTTCATCGTACATATATAACTGAAAATTAAAAAACATGCAGTTGTAAAGACATACATACAAAACATACATTAAGATTAGCTTATTCATACAAATGCAGTTGCAAAAACATACATTGGTGCACGGTTAACAATTTGTGTTTTTGCTTGTACATGTTCTTTTTTGCTTCAAAACATATTCAATATGCTACTTGATAGATAGATCTTGAAAAAAGAAAGTTTTTGGCGCAAGAAAAAATTACATCGGAGTTGAAACGAAGCGGGAAAGATCAAAATAAGAAACTTGGTGAAAAAAAAAATTGGCCATGCGATTCCAAAGGCTGGGATTGAGTCGTATTTCGTACAAAATTAGCCAAGTCTACCTGAATGTTATCCTATATATATATATATAGGCTCACTATCTAATATAAAATGGATATAAGATATAAAGTGAAAACTAATTGAAACCATTAGATTAAGAAAGATCTGATGGTTAAAGATTTAAACAATTTTTATGAATTATTAATAAATTAAAGGGAAAATTTCATTTTACCACCCTGTCAAACATTTAACTTCAGTTTCATACCCTGGCATAAATTTTTATCAGTTTCATACCCTAACCAAACTTTTAATTTCAGTTTCATACCCTAACCAGTTCAAATCTGGTTCGCGAACCAGATCTGAACCACGCCGGGGACGGCGCCGGCGAAGTGGGAGGGCTCGGGGACGACGCCGACAGAGCTGGGTGGGGTCGGGGACGACGCCGGCGGAGCTGGGTGGCCGGAGAGGTGGCCGGAGAAGACGAAGTCGTGTCTTTTTTTTAATAAAAATGATTTTTTATATAAAAAACTCTTTTTAATAAAAAAATATTTTTATATAAAAAAACTTTTTTATGTATTTTTAAAATTAAAATCAGATTTTTTGAAATTAAAAATTGAATTTATAAAAAAAAACTGATTTTGTTTTAAAATTATTGAAATTTTCAGTTTAACACCCTAAACAATGAAGGGTATTATTGTCATTTCACCTCTTTTCAAATTCTGAGGCAATGGCATGAGATGAAAATTTGAGTAATAGTTAGGGGTATTTTGGACATTTTACCCGGTTGGGTATGAAAGTGAAATTAAAAGTTTGGTTAGAGTATGAAACTGATAAAATTTTATGCCAGGGCATGAAACTGAAGTTAAATGTTTGACAGGGTGGTAAAATGAAATTTTCCCTAAATTAAATCACTAAAGGGTATATTTGTAATACATGTTCTCTCTCCATTATCACGCAAACACCGTTAACTGAAAAAAAAAACTAACAGTTTGTGGGGACACAATAACTACTTGTATAATTATAGTTGTTTTTCCCTTTTCTAACCACTATTAAAACAATAAGTATTTATATCTCAAAAAAAAACAATAAGTATTTATTTTTTGAGTATTGACACTAATTAAATATTGGCAAAGTTCTATTTTAAAAATATAAATGGACCTTAGATACATAGAATATGAGTGGTATACAGTTTCATTGTTTCTTTTTTTTTTGATCAAGGAAAGCATATAATAATGAACCCTCAATCGAGGAGATAAAAGGTTACAATTCAAAAAACAACACCTAGCTACCGGTGAAGAGAGTAATAAAAGCAACAAGAAAAAGTAATTAGATCAACAAAGGAATTGAACTAAATGCAGAACAAAAGTGGCAGAGAAGGCTGATGTTTGTAGCAGCCTTGTGCAAGCCTGGGAGATGTTACTGAGCATGTTTGAAGCTTGTAGCAGCATTGAGCAAGCCTGAGGGGATGTCGCTGAGAATTTTTGAGGAGCTGGCCCATGTAGGGATGAACTGTAGTTACCAAAAGAGGGGTCGAATCCAAATTGGCCAGAGTCATGTTGGCCAAGAGAATCCAAAGATGAAAATCAGTTATTGTAGCATAGTGATGAGGCATTTTAGCAAGGTATGGCTTGTCATTGAGTGGAAAGCTGAGCTTGAACTAGAATTGAGATAAAAAAAAATCCCTGGGATGGTGAGTGATGATGAACTAAAATGAGTATGTACATAACCAGAAGGGACAGTGAAGGAGTGTTGTGAGGAATTTTTGTAACCAACCCAATCCTGCAGAGATATAGCTGCAGAAAGAGCTTGCTGAGAGGGCAGTCTGAAGTGATGCAGCAGAAGGACTAGCATGTTGAGAGAGCACCAGTCAAGTGAAGTGTAAATGGGAAACTTGCAACCCAATCAAAGGACCCTGCAAAACAGAAAAACACTCAAAGTAGAAAAAAAGAGCCACACTCAAGAGAGGGAGAGAAGAGAAAGCCCACACACCAAAAAACAAGGAAACAAACCAGTGACACTCCTACCTCACCAAGGGAAAAAAGCCTGAGCACCCAACCCAACCCCCCACCCAAAACCCAAAAGAAAGGCAAAACCAGTTGAGGAAGCAAATTAGAATAGCCAGTGACAATGATAAGTAAACCCATCTTTGAAGTAGCAAGCCATAAAGATCAATCAGCACCAAGATGGAAGAGCAGAACCAGTTGAGGAAAAGACTCAGATGAGGCATGATCGTGGAGAAGTAATCCATTCTTGAATTGTGAAGTGATGTGATTGAGTGAAAGTAGCTCATTCCCAACTGTAAGAAGTATTGATGATTCTGTTGAAAATAGTTGAGGGAGGCTCATTGATGTCATTGAAAAGTAGGGTATTTCTAGCCAGCCATAGCTGCCAAATAGTAATCTGAAGTATAGCAACCCAACATCTTCTCATTTTTTTGGGGACTAGAAGTGACCAAGAGCAGAACAAATTCTTGACAGAGGAAGGGCAAACCCAAACTAGTCCCCACCAATTACAGATGAGAGTCCAAGAGGTCCAGGCTTTTGAGCAATGCAGTAGAATGTGAGGTCCATCCTCAAAGTCCCAGGAACAGTGAGAGCAAAGTAGTTGATCTAAAGAGAAATGCATACCTCTTCCCTCTAAAAAGCATTTGGAGGGAATTGCTTCTAGACAAGCCAACCAGGAGAAAGCAGAGATTTTAGGAGGCACTCCAGGGATCCAGACCTTAGAAGCCCAATCAGAAGCAGAGTTTCCTTGTAGTGCAAGTAATCCATAAATTTTGCTGACAGAGAAGCCTTTGGGATCCCATTTCCAGGTTAGTTGATCATCATTAGGAGGTAAATGAATGGAGTCCAATATTGCAGAAAGGACAGCCCATTCCTGAGCTTCCCTACCCAAAACCACCCTTCTCAGATTTAAATTCCAGGAACCATCTTCATAAATGTCTTGTATAAGAGCATGCTTGGATGTTGATAAATTGTAGAGCCTGGGAAAGAGAGATTTGAGGGTAGCATCTCCCCACCAGAGATCATCCCAAAAATGAATTCTATTACCCCTACCAAGCACCCAAATTAAGCCTTTATATCCAAAGCACTCATTAAATCTAGGATCTCTTAGCAGTGTCATAAAATGAGAGAGGAAGCTAGGTCTTCCTAATTCAGAAAATTTGTTTAGATCCCATTCCTTAATACTCCAGCCCATCCTGGCACAAATAGTTTGTTTCCATAGAGAATTTTCATCAAGAGAAAATCTCCACCACCATTTTGCTAGGAGGGAGATATTCATCAGTTGCAAGCTTTTGATACCTAAACCTCCATCAGATTTTGCTTTGCAGACTTGATTCCAACCCACTTTGCATAGGACTCTAGAAGGTGCCTTTCCATGCCACAGAAACCTCCTTTGCCATTTTTCCATTTCTTTGAGCACTGACTTTGGGGCTTTGAGTAGAGAAAAGTAATAGAGGGGTAATGCACTGAGGGTGGATTTAATGAGGGTGATCCTTCCTCCCAGGGAGAGCATCTTTGCTTGCCATAGTCCAAGGCATTTTTTATATTTAGCTAATATAGGTTGCCAAGTAGAGACCCTCTTGGGGCTGGCACCCAGAGAGAAGCCCAAGTAAGGTAAAGGGAGTGTACCAGTATCACAGGAGAGAATTGATGCAAAAATCTCTATTTCTTCCCTTGGGATATTGAGGGGAATTAACATGGATTTACTGAAATTGACCTTGAGTCCAGAGGCCAATCTGAATAACTTGAGTGCATGTTTGAGGTTTTGAGCTGCAATGGGTGTTGCTTTGATGAAAAATAGGGTGTCATCTGCAAATTGCAGATGAGAAATGAGAGGACCATTTAGACCTAGAGAGATACCTTGGAACTGATCATGTAATAATCCAGCTTTCATAATTTGATGAAGCCCTTCTGCAACTAGAGCAAATAAAAGTGGTGATAATGAGCATCCCTGCCTTAAACCTCTGAATAATTTGAATTGTGGAGAAGGTGAACCATTGATAAGAATGGAAACATGAGCTTTGAAGCAAGATATCATCCATAGTCTCCAGAGTCTGCCAAAGCCCATTCTAGAGAGCAATTTCATTAGATACATCCAGTTGACATTATCAAATGCCTTCTCAAAATCTGCTTTGAATAATAGGGCAGGAGATTTTGTTCTTTTGATCTGATCAAGGACCTCATTAGCCACAAGAACCCCATCTAAAATTTGCCTGCCAGCAAGGAAGCCTGTCTGTTCATAAGCAACCAAATTTGCAACCACCCCTTTTAGTCTTGAGGCCAGAATTTTGGTGAGAATCTTATAAGGACCACCCATTAAACTGATGGGTCTATAGTCATCAAAAGATAAGGGGGTCTCATTCTTTGGTATCAGAGTAATAAATGATGAGTTGATTGTTTTCCCCAAATGGCCAGACAAGTGAAAATAATGAAGGAAGTTCATCAAATCCACCTTGATGATAGGCCAGCAAACCTGATAGAACTTGAGAGTAAAACCATCAGGGCCAATTGCCTTTTCTCCATGACAAGCCATTATTGCTTTAAGGGTTTCTTCTTCAGAGAATGGCCTCTCAAGATCCTGTGATTGCTCTGGAGTAATGGAGTTGAAGTTCAAGTGATCAAGGTTGGTATGATTAGTGGTGGATCCAGAGAACCTAGCTGCAAAGTGGGAGGAAGCAGCCTCTTTGATTTGAGTTGGATCTTGCAGAAGTGAGTCATCAACCAGAATTTGTGTAATTTTTTTCTTTACTCCCTGATAGTTTGCAACCCTATGGAAGAATCCAGAGCCTTTATCTCCTTCATGAAACCATTTTTTCCTGGCCTTTTGGCTCCATAATTTGCCAAGCAACTTTATCTTTCTAATAATTTCTGCCCTCATACTTCCTCTATCAGTGCATTCAAGAGGAGTTAGATCTCTTTCTTCTATTAATGAGTCAAGCTTATCCAGCTTTGAGGTGAGTTGTGCAATGTCAGTATCAAGATACCCAAAAACTTAGGAATTCCATTGTTTAAGATGTTCTTTTAAGAGTTTGAGCTTCTTCCAAAGAATGATATGAGGTTGGCCTGTGAGATGTAGAGATTCCGAAAATTGCTCCACCATTGCATAAAATCTCCCATCTTCAATCCATATGTTGAGGAACTTGAAAGGCCTTGGTCCCCAATCAACTTGTTCTTCAAAAAGCAAAACTGGTCTGTGATCTGAGATGGATCTTGGCAAGCATTTTTGAGTGAGGTTATTGAACTTGTTTAAAAAATCTGAAGACACCAGGATCCTATCCAATCTTGAGGCAATGGATCCTGTACCAAACCAAGTGAACCTTCCCCCAGACAAGGGTAGATCAATTAGTGCTAGAGTGTCAATGAGCCCCTGGAAATTGTTCATATCTCTGACAGATCCTCTAGAGGATGATCTTTCATCAAGGGATAGAACTGTGTTGAAATCTCCAGCTACAACCAAGAGAGGAGGAAGTGATTGTAAATTCAATTCAGTTACTAATTCTAACCAGAGGGATCTCCTTCCTGATCTTGAACAAGGAGCATAGATATTAGAGATGCAGCAATCTTCTCCAGATGCTTTGAGTGAGCCAAACCAAATCATTGCCCCATTTATTTTTTTGATCCTTGAGAGTTTGAAGTAGGAGGATTTCCAACACATAATGAGGCCTCCAGATAAGCCAATAGCTGGAATATAATCCATTTCCCATCCCCAGTTCAAACCACAAGATCTAAGGAAGCCAGAAGATGGGGAGAGAATTTTTGTTTCTTGAAGGAGGACCATTGAAGGCTGTTGCTTGCGGATCACGTTACCCAGGGTCTTCCTCTTTTGTGAGGAAGACAGTCCTCTCATGTTCCAGGAGAGGACAACCATGTTAGGACTAGATGAGAGGTAGAGGAGTGGGAAAGTTTCCCAGCTCCAAAGCAGTTCCAAGGATTGGTAACTGTAACTGCACTTTGCCTTCTTCTTCACCTCCCACCGAGGTAAGAGATTGATTATCTATGTCAACTCTCTCATCATCCAAGGAAGCAAGTTGCTGAAGTATTAAATCTTCACTGCAATCTGCAGAAATTCCAATCACCTTGGCAAAGGACCATGCCTTTTTTGCCTCATTTAACTGACTTTTGGAGACAAAAGTTTTAGGGTTTGAGCCTTCCCTTTGTTTGGACCTTGTTGAGTACTGATGAGGTGAGGATTGTGTTTTTTTCAGTTTACCTCTCTTAATTTTGGAGAGAGGGGGAAAGTTTGAATCAGGTTCCAAGGTGTCAGCCGGTGGTGGGGCATGGAGCAGAGGATAATTGTCACTGGCCAAGAAATCCAAGCCAAGTATCTTAGTTGAGATGAGCTGTGTTGAGGGTGATGGTTGTTCTGAATATCCCTCTCTTGTTGCAGGAGCATTTAATGAAGGCTTGTCCAAGGTGTTTCTGTCACCTGAATTTGGGGAAAGGGTTTTTTGAGCCTCACCCACCAGTAACTGTTGATGTAAGTCTGTACTTTCAACATTGGGGACGCGAACTGAGTTGGTTGTAAAGGGAGGGAGCTGGTCGGATTAGGATTTGTTGGACCTAAACCAGATTGAACAGTCAAAAGTTTCAAAGTGCCATGGGAGGGAGAAGCTCTCAGTTCATCTTCATTCAAGGGGACTGAATCATCCAATGTATCATTCACCACCATTTTTTGCAATAGTGAGAGATCAGTAGGAGAGGTTTGTGCATTTGAGGGTTGAGAGTTTGTCTCCCTTTGAGTAGTAATTTTTTCTTCAGTCATAGCATCATTTTGAAGTGCATTTATTTCTTGGTGCTGAGATGGAGGCAGGCCTGCAATAGAGGAGGGCTTAGCAGGTTGAGAGGGAGAGACTTTTGCATTAGAGGTTGGTGTGCATGTGTCTCCCAATTGAGAGGATAGATTGTCCTCCTGTAAGGACTCAATATCAGAACTGATATTGTCTTGCAGATCTTCAGTGGAGATATTAATTGGAGGGACCTCAGATGAATGCAAGGATTGAACCCATAAAGTATATTTTTGTCTGCCAAGAAATAACTCAGTGGTTGAGGCAATAGAAGTAAAACTTGTTGTATGAATTAAGATATAGGCCTCATTGATTTGAACTCCAGCTGTGGTAAGAGGGTGTGTATATATGAGTTTGCCAAACTTTGAGACTGCAGCATCAAATGATTCATCAGTCCAGCCATGGTAAGGTACTCCTTTCAATCTGATCCAGCAAAAATGACCCCCACAAGTTTCTAGCAGTTCTTTTCCTGGGACAAAGGAGAGCCAATTTTGCAGCCACACTCCATCATCTTTCAAGATTTCTTCTTCCAGAGCTCTATTGTTACAGTGAACTAGTAAGACATTATTTCCCAGGTCTTTGAGGCCGATTTCACATACCCCTTCCATTGTGATATCCCTCATAATTGTCTGAGCATTGTGATTCTTGTGAGCAATAGCAAGGTGAGAGTGTTGTAGGTAGAGAAGTTGATTGGTGACTACTGAACCTTGAATTCTGAGAGGTTTTTCAGTAGCAGAGTTGGTTGATGCAGTAAATGGCTTGAAATTATTACTCCCAAAGGCCTTAGTAAAAAATAGTGTATAGCCATTGCAATTATACCCATTGAATGTAGAGATGGCCTTGATCAACTGAGTTTGTAAGTGAAAGTAGCAGAAGCCATAGATCTTGCCCAACCTGCTTGTTTTAGCAGCAATATGCACTTTGATAACACCTCCTATATCAGTAAAGAGGTTTGCCAGCCACATCTCATTGGCCTTAGAAGGGATATTGTGGATATAGGCCACAAATTTAGAGGGATGAGTTATAGTTGTCTCTTGTCCCTTCTGAAAATTCTGAGTCCCTCCTCTGAGAAGTTTGCCTTTGAAGTAGCTTTTGTCTTGCTCGGAGTAGTGATTATTTCCTACCAGTGAGAGGCTTGGGGTTGTATCAGGTCCAGAGATGACTGGCTTGAGATGTTTATCATAGAACATCTTCTTACCATCAAAAAGCTTTGTTGTTCCACCAGGGGAGTATTCTTGAGTTCGATCAGAAGAGGAAGAGCTAGAGTCTTGAACCATTGTTGCTCTTGGTTTGTAGATTTGTACCTTTTTTGCTCCTGGCTTGAAACTTTGAGCTGGAGGAGCAGGGATCTGAGCAGGAAGCAGAGAAGGGTTTAGAGGTGGCCTTTCAAAACCTGGTGGATGGCCTATTGATGAGGATTGGGTTCCTTCAGTAGCATGAGGCAGAGGGATAGAAGGAGGGGGTAAGGCTTGATTGCCAGCCAGTTCTGCCAGAGTTAACATTGTATTGATAAAGTGGAAACAGAGAGGTGGGAAGGGATAGTGTAGAAGAAGCCGAGATTCAAAGAAGAAAGGTTGAGAATCAAAAGTGCATAAGTTTCATTGTTTTTCATTAGTTCATTCAGTACTAGAATTTGAATCCCTTCGTTTCAAAAAAAAAGAATTTGAATCCCTTTAAAATGATTGCTCTTCAAAATTGAAATATTTGAGGGAATGATATATTTTCTACAAAAAGAAATATAAATTAACATGTTAGCAATTTGTGTATTATTGACATATCAGTTTCAAAATGAAATGTATCATTGAATTGTTAAAAATATTAAGTTGACAAAAAATCACTAATTTTGTAAAAAAAATGATTTGGGAACTTATGACTACACTACATTTTCATAATTTGGGAACTAATGTTTCACAAACAAAACATTAATAATTCATAATGCACTAATACTTCATTTCACATAATAGTAAAGTTTCATAATGGTAACATTAATATTCCATAACATGAAAACTAGAATTCATAAACGAATTACTAATGTTTCATAACGAATATATATAAAACATTAGTGTGACATGTTGATATATCAGTTTTAAAATGAAATGTAAAGATCCGACTACAACAAAAATTGTAGAAAAAAAGATTTGGGAATTTATGACTACATTATAGTTTCATAATTTGGGAACTAATGTTTCATAAACAAAACATTAATAATTCATAATGCACTAAAACTTCATTTCACATAATGTTCCATAACATGAAAACTAGTATTCATAAATGAATCACTAATATTTCATAACCAAAATATAAAACAATAATGTGACATGTTTGATTATGATATTTAAAATGTAATAATATGAAACGTTTACAAAAATAAACTTAAACACTACTCCAAGCCCTTCAATCAACGAATGTCCTGTACTCTCAAAGCAGCTTCAAATAGATGCTTCACCTCCTTTTTTACCATGGATAAATCTTGTGGGCTTCTGCAGACCGGAAGCTATAGAAACATTTACAAACAGAGAAAGGAAACTTATTTATATCATATTTCAGACCAGGGGCAAGCTCATGAAAAAGACAGCCTGCGCAGCATGCAATAATACAAGGCAAACATATCATAGCATCAGACAATAAGGATGCATATTATCATCCAACTGTTGGGAACAAAATGAACAATGAATCTGAACTTGCTTCGAGGTTGGCTTCGCTGGCACATCTCCTCCAGTCGCTTCAGCTTGCGTTCGTTTCGGTAGCAATCCGACCTAAGTCGCAGCTTTTAGTGCCCGATCAAGAACTATAACTGAAACTAGGTTGGGGTTGCAATCGGGATTGGAGGAGGGTTTGGGGTCGCCGGATTTGGGATCGGTAGGTGGAGAGGTAGTTTCGGAGAGAGAAAGAATGGGGGAGAGATATGAGGATAGGAATTAGGTAAAATTACGAGGGTACAAAAATACCCTTTACCTATACAAAATTACAAAAATAAATAAATATACAAATCACATCTACAATAACTACCATTTTAATCTCAACCATCTATATAAGATCATCTAACGGTTAGAAATAGTTTTTATTTTATATTTCAATACTTAGTTTACATTTGATAATGGTTATATATATATATATATATAGGGAGACAATCACGTGCGAACCTCCCTTACGGTGCGAACCTGCGAACCTCAAATCTGGTTTGCGGAAATAGCGAACATGGTTTGCGGAAATAAGCATCCCAGTTTGCGGAAAAAAAAGTTTGAAAAAACAGCATTTTTATGTTGAGAAAATATATGGTTTGCGAAAAAAGTGTATCTGGTTTGCGGAAATAGCGAATATGGTTTGCGGAAATAAGCATCCCAGTTTGCGGAAAAGAAGTTTGAAAAAAAAGCATTTTATGTTGAGAAAAATATGGTTTGCGAAAACACCGCAAACCGAGAACACTATTTCCGTAAACCAGATACACTGCACAAGCAGGTTCGCACGTTCGTACCGTAAGCCATGGTTCGCACCTGATTGCACCCATATATATATATATATATATATATATATATATATATATATATATATATATATATGGTAGCTATCCAGTAAAAAACACTCTTATCGTGCAAACTACGAACCAATCTAAGCCACAGGATGCAGTCAAAGTGACGTCAGCAGAATGCCCCAGATGCTGACACGTGGCGCGCGCGCTGCTGGTGCGCGCGTGCACACACAGTACGGGTGCACGCGCGCACGGTGCTGATAGTTTACACAACACAGTGCTAATAGTTTACATAGCACAATGCTGATAGTTTAGTACAAATGCAACCTATCAGCACTTTTGTTCTAAATCAACACCGTGCTATGCAAACTATCAGCACTTTGCGCGCGCGCACCAGCAGCGCGCGCGCCCACGTGTCAGCATCTAGTGAGTTCGTAGTTTGCACAATAAGGTGCGGTGTTTTATATATTTAATTGTCCACGTGTCAGTATCTGGTGCGCTCTGCTGACATCACTTTGGGGGAATCCTATGACTCAGATTGGTTCGTAGTTTACACAATAAGGGGTGGTTTTGTACCTGATACCAACCCTATATATGTATATATATATGTGTGTGTATATATATATATATATATATATATATATATATATATATATATATATATATATATATCAGATTTTGAAGTATCAGGGCATATTAAAAAATATGATGTATTATTTAGCATATTTAATCAAATTTCCCTTCTTCAATCTCTAAAATTGAATATCAATACCTGAGTTCACATATCAATTTCTAAATTGGATCCTAAAAGAAATTTCAAAAATCATGTCCTCAAATTCCCAAAATCACACATTAATTTCTAAATTCATTTCCTTAAATACATAATTCCCACAACGATTATAATTCTACATCAATAGTTCACCAAGAGTACACCGTATGATCAAAACCAACTCGGCAAATCAAAACACCTAAACCCTAAGTAAGTACACTATATGATTTCCTTAAATCTTTAATAATAACATGCATAAATCACAAATCAAAACCTTAATGGTTAGTAATTCCCTAAATCCAAATAACTAAACCCTAAATTAGTAAATCCCTTAACTTGAAATATCATCAATCTTTGCAAAAACAAAAACAAAAATAAGGAAACTCTAAATCCCTAAATCTAACATTTTTCAAATCCACTACCCAAATCCTTAAACTCGTCCCCAAACTTGAAATGCCCTAAATCTATACAAAAACAAAAATAAAATAAAGAAACCCTAAAATCCTAAATATGTACCTATTTACAAATCCACAACCAAATCACTAAACCTAAACTCGCAAACTAAAAATACACTAAATAAATAAACAAACCAAACAAGAAAAGACGGGAGTTACCTAGACAGAAAGAGTAGGAGGCGAAGGACACCGAAGGGTCAGCGACGAGCACGTCGGAGGCGGAGGAACGGACGAGAGAAGTGAGGAAGTCGGAAACGAGAGAGGACACATAATGGAGCTCGTCGGAGACGGGGACGTACGGGAAGAGACGTAGGAGGATACAGCGACAAACAGAAGCACGACGAGAGCGAAATCGAGCGAGAAAGGAGAGAAATGGGAAATTGAGTTATGAATCTGACCTAAATAGACTTTGTACCAACAAACGCATATCCGTTGGTAAGCATAATTAAGAGATACATCATGTCACGCCCCGAATCCGGTTTTGACCGGACTCGAGACGTGAACTAAGAAACAATAATAATAAAAGTGATTTATAAAAGAAATAAGTTCTAAAATGATAATTCAACCAATAAATTTGACGATGCGAGTCAACAACTCGGAAACCACAACAAAATAGTTTAGTACAAAATAGAAAGTACATCTCTAAACCACACTAGACTAAGACTCTCGCTAGCTCCCAAGCTCTGAGAATCCCGTTAGACCAAAACCCGTTCAAAACTTGTAGAACAGTCTAGTAAAGGGGTGAGCTTTCGCTCTGTAGGAAAAAGTAGTTAAGGTGATGAGTATCCGCTCACCACCACGAGTAACCGTCCAATTCAGGCATACTAACAACGCACAACGACTAATGACAATCAAGGAAATCACATGATCACAACCATACTTACAAGACCAATATCACACTCAAATCACATCACTTATCCAATCATCAAGCACACAACACACAGTAAAACAACCACACGTCCCGTACAACAGTCCCAAACTCTGCCGGCTGTCCACAACCCGACTCAACCATATCGGACTGGACCACACATCATCGGCCTAGATATCTTCTCCGGAAACACGACATCGGGGCACAAATCACGATACATCATACCGGACCACACAACATCGACCTATATGTCTTGTCACACCCCAATTTTAGTAAACCGAACTCGGGACGCGAACGTTTTAAAATAATAACACCTTTGAAACCATTTTTAAAATTTACTTTAAAAACACTAACTGTTCAACAAAATAATATTTACAACTTAAAACACGTCCCAACAAGTGGACAAAAACATGGTATACGTCGCTAGACTCAAATAACCCAGAATCCCGCTTCTAGCTCTTCAAGCTTCAGAAGCTCACCTAGTCCAGCCTGCGAACGGTACCTGTAGGAAAAGCAGCTAGGGGTGAGCGTTCGCTCACCACCACGGATAACAGACTGACTACGGCATAATTAGCAGACAAAGCCGGTAACACCAACAACAAACTCAACACCGGGGATCACTGTCCCCAACTCAAGTACTCCGACTGACACACACCCACGGTGACCTTCCTCGAATGACTCGACACTTGACACATAAAGTAAACCCGACACAACGATTGACGACCTCCTCCAAAGACTCAAGAGACCACCACGCAACACCCAAGATCACAAAGGATCGCACACCAAACAAGATCACAAAGGATCGCATACCAGCTGCTCAGTAACCTCCCCCACTCACGCAAACACGGATCAGGCTAGCCAAAGAATGCTCACAACCTGTTGATACTCGAACACGGACAAGGCTAGCCCAAGAATGCTTACAACCTGTTGATACTCAAACTCGGATCAGGCCAGCCAAAGAATGCTTGCAACCTGTTGATACTCAAACTTGGTCAGGCCAGCCCAAGAATGCTTGCAACCTACCAGGATTCAAACTTGGTCAGGCCAGCCAACGAATGCTTGCAACCTACCGGGATCCGCAATCACAATCACAAACAAGCTTCAACCAACAGTAACAAGACCCGTTCAACACTCCACAGGTACTCATGGCCACACAAGACACCAACAGTAAAACACGGACTCAACAACCTAAACCATTCACGGGCACTCACGGCCTCCCAAGACACACCAACAGTAACTCACGGGCTCAACAACCCCACGGGCACTCACGGCCTCCCAAGGCACACCAACAGTAACTCACGGGCTCAACAACCCCACGGCACTCACGGCCACCCAAGACACACCAACAGTAACTCACGGGCTCAACAACCCCACGGCACTCACGGCCACTCAAGACACCAACAATAAGGCAACACGGGTTCAACAACCCAACGGGCCCTCATGGCCACCCAAGACACCAACAATAAAGCAACACGGGTTCAACAACCCAACGGGCCCTCATGGCCACCCAAGACACCAAAGGTAAAGTACGGGTTCACAACTCCCACGGGCACTCACGGCCACCCAAAATACCAATAATAATACCACGGGCTCTCATGGCCACCCAAGACTCAACAATAATACACGGGCTCTCATGGCCACCCAAGACATCAACAATAATACACGGGCTCTCATGGCCACCCAAGACATCAACAATAATACACGGGCTCTCATGGCCACCCAAGACATCAACAATAATACACGAGCTCTCATGGCCACCCAAGACCTAAATTAAACAGTCAACCTCCGGGCATGGTCATATGCCTCCAGTAATTCTAATATCGCTAAGTTCTCTGTTCCTACGACACTACTAAGTGTCACATGCTTTTCTCATAAACGCTACGTTCCCGTATCATGCCTTTCTAATATTCGATAAACCTAATTAACCCACGACACTCCGGTGTCACATGCAATTCTACTGTTAACTTTCCCTAGTCAGGGCTGAGATCCGGCTACTTTTCCCTACCTCGTGCGTGTTCTCCCAAAAGCAAACCAACGAGCTCCGGTGATGATCTCAGTCACTCACCCAGCTTTCCCTTGCCTCGGTCCGTGGCACGATCTAAAAGAACACAATCTAAAGGCACTTAACAACTCGCAGGGATAAACTGAAAATCATTAAACTCGATGCCCAAACTTGACCCCGACAATGTCGATCACTCCCAAACTTCCCAATCGCTCGACATTGTCGATAACGGACCCGTCACGGCCCGATTCGCCCGACATGGCGAATCTGCCCGGGTTTTGTAAATGCCCTTCCGGGGCTCCAAAAATTCCCGTTTTCGTTTCTACGGTCTTAGAATAATTCAAGGGTCCCAATGTACTTGATCGAATCGAATTCCGACTCCCGAGTCAATTAATTTCCGTTTCAAGTTTCTAAAACCCGTTAATTATAACTTTTCCAATTTAATTCCCGATCACCCGAGTACGTGGGTCCCACCCGGCCAAGCTAGGCCGTGGGCCCTAGGTTTCATTGTGGGGCTCGGCCACCATGGTGGTGGCTGGTCCCAGCTCCGGCCAGCCACCCCATGGCCGGCCGACCACCACCCACGGGGGCCGGAGCTCCTCCCGAGCCTCCGGTCACCGGAAAACGTCATCTATCCCCTCCAAACACCTCCAAAACGTCTCCAACAGTTACCCCAACATCAAAACCACCTTAAAATAATAGTTTTACGGGTTATTTACGATAAGGTACCCTTATGTTTCGTCCACGAACGATAAGGTACCCTAATGAATTTTGTGTCCGATAAGGTACCCTAATGATTCGTCCACGAACGATTTGGTTTTCTGCTGTTAAAAAACTAACAACCCAAAGTTAAAAGACCATTTTGCCCTTTATCATTTTAGTTGACTTTTGACTTAAGAGTGAAATGACCATTATACCCTCAGTTATTATTTTTCCTTAATTTATATTTTCAAATTAATTTTAATTTTCAAAATAAAATTAATAAATTATATATATTTTTTAAAGTTATATTTTTAAAAAACTGAATTTGTTTTTTTTTTCAAAAATCATTTTTTGTTTTTTAAAAATCAGATTTTTATATTTTAAAATCATATTTTATATTTAATTAGTTTTATTTTTTAATAATTAGTTTTTTATATATATAAATAATTTTTTATTAAAAATAGTTTTATATATAAAAATCAAATTATTTTTTTAAAAAATTAATTTTATTAAAAAAAAATCGGAGAACAGAACTCGTCTTCTCCGGCAAGCTCCGGCCACCCCTCCTCCGTCGTCTCGTCCCCGGCCACCCCCAGCTCCGCCGCCGACTCCTCCCTCTTCCACCTCCCATCGTCCCCAACCTCGTCGCAGAGCTGAAGCTCGCGATTTGGATGAGCGTGAACAGTGCTCCAAACCCTAGCCTTCTCTCTTCTCTTCTTCTCCTTCTCTCCCTTTCTTCTCTCTTCTTTCTCTTTCTAAACAACTAACTCAATTTCCTTTAAAAAAGGTAGCCGGCCACCCCTTATGTCTCCTCTTCATTTCCCCCCCAAAACTACCACCACCACTTGGTTGACAAGTGGCAAGGTGGGTCCCACACCTTTTGGAAAATATCCACTAGATATTTTCCAATCAGAATCGCGAAATTCGGACGTTTCGGGCCCCAAACGGGCACTTTTTCCAAGAAATTACGAAACTTGGCGGGCTACAAGGAAACGGCTCAACTAAGACCGCTGCGACGACGGCTAAGCTTTTTGGATCCAAAACGGTCCTCGAATGGACCAAAACGTCGCTCGGTTGACTTTTCCAGCGAAAAGTCAACATTTCCCAAATTGATCAGAAAGTTTCCCTGAGTCCCCCGGAACTCACTTTGGTCGATAACGGGGTCAACTTAAGTCCGGTATGACCCTCGGGGTCCAATTCCGGTTCAATTCAGCGTCTGCTCAAATTTTTTAAATTTTCCTGTTTTTCGCAGGTTTGACTGGCGTTGACCGGGAGTGGTTATTACATGTCTTCTCGGACCACACAACATCGAGGTACGGTTCACACCATCCTCAGCCTAAATACCCTACACCGGCATACCCCCTCGATGTAGGTATCGTACCGGAACTAGTAACACCCGGGGACCGCATACGTGGTACCACACCCTCGACCTAGATACCACCCTACACCGGCATACCCCCTCGATGTAGGTATCGTACCGGAATACCATCCATAATTCCAACCGCAAAAGTCGAAGCTCAAAAAAACCACAATGCCATAACTCAACTAACGGCATACCAAACCGAACAATCTTACCACAACATATCACATCGGTCTATCAATCACCTGATCATATCACAAGCATTGGTTCACGTCATACCAAACATATCACACTTGTCATAACATACCAGCATACCACACCGAGCATACCATATCATGATCCTCAATCTAACAACGGATAAACCAAATGTCAAGCATCACAATCATCAATCATACCATCACAACCAACACACAAACCTAAGGGCTGGACATGACCCACATGCATTTCTACAACACGACAATTCCCAAACTTACGACATGACATGATGTTAGTCTTAGTGCCCGTAGTTCAATCCTAAATGTCCAAATGTATATATCATCGTTAGCAATAAAATTAAAGCGGCTTTATATTACTTATGTGTTGGAGTAATATATCGATGTGTGCTCTGATCTATGCCCACCATGCGAATAGAACCATAGATCGAGATAGATCACACTCGATGGGTCCCTAGTCAACAAAGCTTCACTAGAAGCGACTAGTATGAAAGATGGCTCTTTATGGCTTACGTTCTGTTAGTCATTGGAATGGGATTCCGGAGTCTGATCATAGATATCATGTGGGACATGATATTGGACGACCCGCCCTGAATATGTGCCATAGATTAAGTCATGAACATATTCAGTGTTGTAGCTTGTCATGTATCCTTAGACCAAGGAGTCTTTGTGATCGCTATGTAGTCAACAACCTAGTTTGACCTGAGCCTAACGTTGTCCGTAACATGACTTCCATAACGGCCAGGATTGGCTTGGGGACGGGCTACATGAGTGACACGAAAGACGGCTAAGGGATTTATCCCTCATACTAAGGTATGGGAAAGATATCGGTTCTCGGCCGCTTGATCGAGAATGACTGGAAGAATAGCATGGCCATGCACATGATACTGGGTATCATATCTTCAGTCATCTCACATATCAAGGAACGGTGATTGAGAATAATAAGGATGACGGCTCTATGCCTTATCTCAATCAGGATATCGGAGATAAAAGGATAATGACTAGTTTCCACCTCCATTTTTGTGTTCTTGAGTCCTCAAAGAGAAGAAATACGTGGCTTTGATTCCCATGTGGATACGTAGGCGTCTTGGAGACTCAAGCCAATCATTCGTTAACCGGTGTTCTTGTTTTGGTAAGAGATAGTGCTGAATTTTTCTCTTATGAATCCATTCTTTGTTAGTTGTTTCATGGTTTTAATCGTCTCTTGGTTTGTATTGATTTTCCGCTGCGAGTTGGTTCATCTCCAACCCTACCTCGAGACCCAACAGTGGTATCAGAGCCGTGCTACCTTCGGGATTCACAAGACGGTGTTCAAAGTTTCGGTTTTGCTTGAAAGTTTCGTTTTTGGCATGTTGTTTTGCTAAATTGTTTGATAACATGTTTTAAATTATTGTTTATGGATTTAATGCATGTAAAATGAATTTTTGAAAATTATTTCAAATCTGGAAATTTTGAAAAAAATTTGATTTTTCGGGTCTCGGGAGCGGGACTCTCGGGGAGCCGAAACCGGGACCGAACGGGGCTCCGTTGGACGGAGCTAGGCCAAGCATGACCATTGGATGGTTGATATGCCAAGGCTAAACCGTTTTGTTAGTTATGACGAGTTTGGAACCGTCATGATGAACTCGAAGATCAAATGTTCAAAAGTTTCATTTTTGAACGGTTTCGATAAACCGAGCATCAAAAAATTTCGAAACTTGGCTATTAATTAAAACCGGAAAATCACATGATGTTTAATAACATGCTTGTTTGATAACACGATGTGTGATGTGATGTTGGCATGGTGTACATAATAGCCCTGAGCTCGATTTAATTATTTATCGCTTTTCACGGCCTGCGAGCCGTTAGTGTTAGCGTGTAATTATTCTTTCAAGGTGTGGTCGTCGAACCACTTGTTTGTAATATTTATTTATTCCCGACCTGCGAGTCGTGTATTAAATTGTATTTTTTTACTCAAGATGAAGAAAGGGCGAAAAGGTCATTTGGTGGCTTTTCGGGTGTTGGCATCGGCTTGGAGTCGGTGGAGCTCAAGAAGCTAGTGGGAGTTAGTTTAGGGGGCTATTATGTGCACATTTATCGCTTTATGCTTGGTTTAGTTTATGCATGATTAATTCTATGTGCTTTAGAATTACATGCTTAACTTTATTTACCGAGCATATCACCTCACATGCAAAGATAAAATTGGAATTTTAATCCTTGTGTGTGAACCCTTAGAACCGTCATTGCATTGGATGTAGTTGACGGGTTCAAAGGAAGAATTACATTGGATGTAATTTGAGGCATCATTGCATTTGGAATGTAGTTGATGTGCTCATCGCATCTAGGATGTGCCAAAGTTTTGAACACAACTGGACAAGTAAAAGCGGGTCATGTCCGATACCTCCCAATCATCAACACCTTACTACATCCCCGTCCTATGGGTGTCGTGCGCATTAGCGGAGCATCCATGGGAAAGCGGGGTAGTAGGTTTGGACGACATATGTGGGTGTCGTGCGCATTAGCGGAGCACCTACATAGTGACGAGCCATAGTTGAAAATTGGTGGACCCGACTACGATTCTCAGCCTGAGGTTGAGCTAGGGTAACAGATAGGGTAAGTCATGTACATAAGTACATACCCTAGCCAGGAGTCACATTGGATGTGATTGGATGGAGTCCTACCTACATAGCTCGATTAAGTGGTGAGCATTAGTTCAGCTTAATCGAGTGAATCAAGGATCTTGGTTTCAGATTCTAAAGGTTTAGAATTGATTGTTGGTGTTTAAGCTTGATCTTCATAAAATTTATTCAGTTTACTGATTGAATTTTATCTGTTGTAGATCAAATGGCAAATTCAGCGAACATTAATAGTTTGTCATTAAAAACCATTCTTGACAGGGTCAAGCTAAATGGGACAAACTATTTGGACTGGTACAGAATTTTGAGGATAGTCCTTAAGTCTGAACGCAAAGAATATGTCCTTGACAAGGCTGTCTCTAAGACCATATCAGAGTTACATGAAGTGTCATTAACTGCTGAGAAGAATATCTCAGGGATCTGGGATCCAAGGATATTCTGATGGTCAACAAGGGAATTGGAAGTGGCAAGGGCTGGGCCCATGCGCACTTGGCAGGAAAGATGAGACACCTGAGAATGTCTGCTTCTACTGCCAACAGCCTGGTCATTGGAACCGGGATTACAGGAAGTTCACGGCTGATCTGAAGAAGGGCAGTGGGACTGCGCCTTCATCAAATAGCCTGGATGATCTGAAGAAGGGCAGTAGGACTGTGCCTTCATCAGGAAACCTGGATGATCTAAGGAAGGGCGGTGGGACCGTGCCTTCATTCGGTATTAACTCTATAGAGCTACATCTCTCTACTTCCAAAGATTCATGGGTATTAGATACCATGACTGAATCTCACACATGCACTAATATATGGTGGCTGAAAGTAGGAGAGATTTGGAAAGCACGAAATGGACCTCAGAGTTGTGGCAACTACTATAGGATCCATGAGTCTTGCTTTGCCAAGAGGCCTTGTCTTAGTATTGTATAATGTATATTGCATACCTACTCTTAGTAGGAATATTATATCTGTATCCGTGTTTGACAAGGAAGGATATAATGTTAATATTGGAAATGGAGTTTTCAATGTTCTATGCAATGATATGTTTTATACCAGTACTGACATGGTTGGAGGATTGTACATATTAGATATGGGTAACAATGCCTCAAGTTCTATATATTCCGTTAATACCAAGAGGTCTAAATCCAACGATTTAAACCTAACTCTGTTATGGTACAGTCATTTGGGTCGCATAAACAAGAAGCGCCTATCAGCACTTCAGAAGTGCGGACTTTCAGGTTCATTCGAATTCCATTCGATCGATAGGTGCAAGGTTTGTTTGATGGGCAAAATGACTAAAGTGCCCTTTATCGATCGCGATGAAAGGGCGGGTGAATTATTGGGGCTGATACACTCGAATGTGTGTAGACCAATAAGTTCACTTGCCAGGAGGCGTTTTAGCTACTTTATCACATTTACTGATGATTACAGTAAATATGGTTATGTCTATTCGGTGAGACATAAGTCTGAAGCTTTTGATAAATTCAAAGAGTTTAAGACTATAGTAGAAAACCAGCTCGACAAAGGTATTAAGGCACTTCGATTGGATCGAGGTGGAAAATACTTGACCACAGAGTTATTAGATCATCTAAAAGAGAATGAGATCCTTTTGAAATGGACTCCTCCTAGGTCACTGTAGTTGAAAGGTGTAGCCAAACGGAGAAATCGGACATTGTTAGACAATGGTCTGTTCCATGATTAGTTGGACTGATCTCCTAATCTCTTTTAGGGGTTTTGCTCTAGAGACGACCGCATTCATAGTGAATCGGGCTTCGACGAATGGTGTGGAAGGGACACCATTTTAAAAATGGTACGGGATGATGCCCGCTTTGTCCTTCCTAAAGATTTGTGGTTGCGAGGCTTATGTGAAACATTTGGTTTCGACTAAGCTCGAACCAAGATCTGAGATATGCACCTTCGTGTGGTATCCCAAAGCAACAAGGGGATACTATTTCTACAATCCCAGTGGGAACATGGTGTTCGTCGCTTGGGGTGGGGTCTTTATGGAAAAGAAGTTTTGTTTCCAAAGACGTCATTGGGAGGACTGTGCATCTCGAAGAAATTCAGGATGGTACAGATCTGTCTAAACCAATTGGCAACCCAGTAGAAAGGAGCCAGAGATTGTCGTAGAGTAAGAACCAATTCCTGTTACAATTCCGAAAGGTCCAAGGCGATTTGAAAGGATCAATCTTCCACCTCCAAGATATGGTATCCGGAGGTGACAATGAAGTCATGGTGGATCACGATGATCCAGCCACCTTTCAGGAAGTCGTGGATGGGCCCAACTCCGAGTTATGGCTGGGAGCCATGAGGGAGGAAATGCAATCCATGTCGGACAACCGAGTCTGGGAACCGGTTGATCCCATCAATGGTGTGAGGACCATAGGATGCAAATGGATCTTCAAGGTGAAGATGGACATGGACGGCAACCCTCTGACCTACAAAGCTCAACTGGTGGCGAAAGGCTATAGGCAGATCCAATGGATTGACTATGAGGAAACCTTCTCCTTAGTGGCTATGGTCAAAATCGATCCAAATTCTTCTTGACATAACTGCGTATCATAATTACGAGATATGGCAAGTGGATGTCAAAACCGCTTTCCTAAATGGAAATTTGACTGAGTACGTTTGTATGTCTCGGCCCAAAGGTTTTGACGATCCGAAGAATAAAGGAAAGATTTATAAGTTGTTGAAATCCATTTATGGATTGAAACGAACTTCTCGGAGTTGGATCCTTCGTTTTGATGAAGCTGTAATTGGATTTGGCTTAATCAAGAACGAGGATGAATCTTGCGTTTATAAGAAGGCTAGTGGGAGCAATATTACCTTTCTGGTTCTCATTGAAAACGACATCCCAACTTTGCACGAGACTAAAGCTTGGTTGAGGAAGTGTTTTTCAATAAAGGACTTAGGCGATGCTTCTCATATCTTAAGGATTAAGATATGTAGAGATCGCACCAAGAGGGTCTTGGATTTAAGTCAGGGAACCTATGTGAACAAGGCATTGAGTAGGTTCTTAATGCTCGATTCAAAGAAAGGACTCTTACCCACTAGTCATGGCATTCATCTCAGCAAGACTCAGTGTCCTAAGACACCTGATGAGCTGAAAAGGATGATGAGAATCCTATGCGCCTGGGGGCAGGATCGATCATATATGCCATGACATGTATGAGACCAGACGTCTCGTAAGCCTTATGTTGTACCAGTAGACATCATTCTAACCCGGGGGAAAGATGATGCTGAACTAGTCGTCGAAGGATGAGTAGACGCTAGTTTTCCAAGACAAATCCAGATGACTTTAGAAGTCAATCAGGATATGTGTTTACGCTGAATGGCAGAGCTTTAGCTGGGAAAGCGTAAAGCAAGATACCATTGCCGAATCTACGACAGAGGCCAAGTACATGGATGCTGCAGAGGCAGCTAAGGAGGCTATGTGGATTTGGAAATTCATGGCAGGGCTGGGTGTAATTAAAAACCCATCCAGTCCGGTGAATCCATTTTGCGACAACACAAGGGCCATTGCGCAAGCTAAAAGCCTAGATCGCATAAACAAATCCAAACATGTACTGCGGCGTATCCACCTCATCAGATAAATACTGAACTGAGGTGAAGTGAAGATAACCGATATTGCAACAGATGATAACATAGCCAACCCGTTGACTAAGGCAGTGTCACTGCCTGAACATGTTAGACATGTAAAGTCGATGGGGGACATATTGGAGTTTAGATTGGAACTAGGACAAGTGGGAGATTGTTAGTCTTAGTGCCCGTAGTTCAATCCTAAATGTCCAAATGTATATATCATCGTTAGCAATAAAATTAAAGCGGCTTTATATTACTTATGTGTTGGAGTAATATATCGATGTGTGCTCTGATCTATGCCCACCATGCGAATAGAACCATAGATCGAGATAGATCACACTCGATGGGTCCCTAGTCAACAAAGCTTCACTAGAAGCGACTAGTATGAAAGATGGCTCTTTATGGCTTACGTTCTGTTAGTCATTGGAATGGTATTCCGGAATCTGATCATAGATATCATGTGGGACATGATATTGGACGACCCGCCCTGAATATGTGCCATAGATTAAGTCATGAACATATTCAGTGTTGTAGCTTGTCATGTATCCTTAGACCAAGGAGTCTTTGTGATCGCTATGTAGTCAACAACCTAGTTTGACCTGAGCCTAACGTTGTCCGTAACAGGGCTTCCATAACGGCCAGGATTGGCTTGGGGACGGGCTACATGAGTGACACGAAAGACGGCTAAGGGATTTATCCCTCATACTAAGGTATGGGAAAGATATCGGTTCTCGGCCGCTTGATCGAGAGTGACTGGAAGAATAGCATGGCCATGCACATGATACTGGGTATCATATCTTCAGTCATCTCACATATCAAGGAACGGTGATTGAGAATAATAAGGATGACGGCTCTATGCCTTATCTCAATCAGGATATCGGAGATAAAAGGATAATGACAGGGACGACGGAAAGGTTAGAATTGACAGGGTCGATTCGTTATGTAGTGTCAGGCAATACTAAAGTCTCGTTAGTTGCCACTTAAATAGGATCAAGTAAAATGGGATTTTACGTTGATCTATTGACATGCATAAACCTAAGGGTCACACCGGAGGATGAAACTCATTGACACATTTATGGAGAATGGCCAAAAGGGAGTTGTCTCGGGACATGACCAAAACTGGGTTTTGGGTCATGTGCCCGTAAGTGAATAGGACTTTACGGATCGAGACAAGGCTTGGAGTCTTGGGATTGATCGCGTCGGATAATGTTGGACATTTTCGGTATGGAAGGCATGGAGGCGATGAGCGAATCACGGGACCTCGTTGGAAATGACCACCGGCCATGTTCCAAGAGGCCCATGAAAGGCCCATGCAACCAAGGCCCATGGAACTAATTAATCAAGTCTTGATTAATTAGTACTAAGTAAGCAAGACAAGGATTAAGGTGTTGGTGATTCACCACCTAACCCAATCTTGTCTTGCCATACTTTGTCCTATTTACACCTTACTTGACACCATACTTGTCCCATGCCTTTAGTTGGACAAGTATGGGTTTTGTTATGTTTAAGTCATCTTTTTTCAACATAACAAACACAAGACAAGAATAGGAAACACATTTTCTCTCCCTCTTCCATGGCCATTTCGGGTTTGGCTAGTTTCCACCTCCATTTTTGTGTTCTTGAGTCCTCAAAGAGAAGAACTACGTGGCTTTGATTCCCATGTGGATACGTAGGCGTCTTGGAGACTCAAGCCAATCATTCGTTAACTGGTGTTCTTGTTTTGGTAAGAGATAGTGCTGAATTTTTCTCTTATGAATCCATTCTTTGTTAGTTGTTTCATGGTTTTAATCGTCTCTTGGTTTGTATTGATTTTCCGCTGCGAGTTGGTTCATCTCCAACCCTACCTCGAGACCCAACACATGACTCATAAGATATCCCTCATTTCACTAGTTCCTCACATCCTACATGCAATTCTATCATTGTATCAAGTATTCGCAACATATATGCATACTAGTAACTTTCCTCAATTAAACCGATATTCGCTATTTTCCCTACCTCGATCGCTATCCAAACGCTTAGTCACTTCAAGACGTCTAGTAGCCTCCTCCGCCGTGCTCGGGTCCAACGTCTAGGATCACAAATTAATACGAGAATCAAGAGTAATTCAAGAGAAGTTTAAAGAGAAAACATTCTCAATTAACCCCAAAAGGGCTCGGTTATAGGTAATCGTCCCAATTACTCAAAATCCACCAAAATGGGCCCAAAAGGCCCAAATCTGATCTACTACGGTTCGGGTCACGGAACCGTGATGCTCCCCGTCACGGGTGACTTCACGGAACCGTGACGTGTGCCGTCACGGCCTCCGTCACGGAGCCGTGATGCGTTCCGTCACGATGCCCGTCACGGATCCGACCTTCTTCTTCCTCCCGCTTCTTCTCCCCGAAAACAACACCTCAAAATTCCATTTTTATCCCCCAAAAACCTCCAAAACAGTCCCATAAACGTCAATACTTCAATATCCATGATGGGTCTTCATCAAAACATCAAAAATCCAATTGATTTCTATAAAAAACACTCTCTTAACTCCAAAAAATCAAACATCTAAGCATCCAACTCAAAACCCATTGACATCCAACCATTTTCATGTCTTTTCTCCCAAACCCATAATCTAAATCTTCTTCAAAACGAATTTAGATTGAGGATTTACCTTAGGAATGGAAAGGGGATGAAAAAGAGCTAGTTTAGGAGGAGATTTGAGAAGAAAAACCACTAAAGGAGCTCCCTTTTTTCCTTGCTTCTTCTTCAAGCTTCAATGGAGTCCTCCAACCTCTCTCTTCTCTCTATAGAATTCGGCCACAAGGAGAAAAATGATCTGAAAATGCTTTTTGGTGGCCCTTAAACCTAAGTTGGTAGTGACCCATTTGCCCTTTTTTTCCCAAAAGCCTCTCATGTCCCAAAATTAAGGGTAAAAGGGTCATTTCTCCCCTATTTCTTCTCACCCAAGCCACCATGGACATGTGTCCATGTGGGGTCAACCTCTACCTAAAATATTTCAGCAAACATTTAATTAATTCACTAAGACCATTTGACCGAAATTGACCCTAGGTTGACTTTTTCACAAAAAACAACCGTTTGGAAGGAAACGACCCAACTAAGCTAACTGTAACGACGGCTAAGATTTTTGGGTCCCGGAAAGGTCCCGAATGACTCCCGGAGTCATCGGTTGACTTTTCCGGTGGAGAGTCAACTTTCGCCAAAAACCACCGGTTTGACCGGGATCGACCGGGGGCGGTTCTTACACATCATCGTTGTGTACATCATACTTAGCGAAAAACATGAGTTTAGTTGTATTTGTTTACCGACGGATCCATATTTTTCAGTACAAGGATGTTGACTATATTGACCAATAAAACGTCATCCATCCTAACCCTTGTTTTGTTGATAATTGAATGTGAAAATCACTTATTATTACACATAAATAATATAATAATGTATAGTAATAAAAAATATCATATTTATAAAATGCACAATATCATATCATAAATTGCTTACGTAGTACCAAAAATGTGGATTGAACACAGTGAAACTGACAATTTCAATCAATATGTGTGTCGTTCATTCGTATATTATGTAATCAAGACCATTCATGTAGTACTTTATGCTTGAAGTATTACTCTTATGCGAAAAAAAACTTCATATGATGGTTTAGAAGTCTTGATCTTTATGGTCAATTGTGTGTAACAATTTTGGTCAACCTACTTTACCCACATATGTGTAGAGCTTTAGCAATGCGTGTACGTTTGTTGTCTTAGTTATACTCTTTAGCAAATGATATGTTTTATACATGGGAAAGAATTAAATATTTTAGCATTTACAAAATATGATATCAATAATTAAAATTTTGTACATATATGTGACTTTGTAGTTTTAAAACAATTAATGAACTAAAGAATATACCAAAAACATGTAAATTTACGGATTTATGGAAGAAGTTGTAATCAAAATAGAGCATTTTCTCTGTCTTGGGCACTTGTATCCGTTAGTAAGGTTTAATTTTTTACCGATGGATACATGTATTCGTCGATCAGCTACATTTCCACAACAACATAGACAACATGCACTTCGTCCTCGCCATAGATCGTAAGTTGTTCTATAAGTATAACGTAGCCAACAACAACACAATCGAAATCATCAGCTGTTTTATAACTATAAAGATAGGTATTGGATTTTTCTTAACACGTTGAACAATGCATATATATTTAATCGCAATCGTTCCTCTCGTCATTTTTGTATCCATGAGCATCACACTCGTCCTCTGTATCTTCGTCAATTTTTTTCATTATTTTTCTATATATATTCGATAAACATCGCTACCCCTTCTGTAAACAGTGGATCATACTTACTCAAATTGATCCAACTCTCATCATTACGGTGATAAACATGCATATCAGTACTAAGAACTATTATATACTATACGTAATCAACAATAACTAATCAATTCAAAAATTGAAAAATGAATTAATACGTACCATTTTCGAGCTTTATATGAAGCCTCCAACTATGATGACATGGAAGGTGGAGTTTTGTGAGGCAAATACGATTTGAGGGATAAAATGGTGGTTGGGGTGTGTATAGAGGAAGAAGTGTAGTTAGGAGGAAAAAGTGATTTAGTGAAGAATAAGTATAGTTGGGGAAGAAGATAAGGATTGTGTTTTGTATGACTGTAATTTGTGTGCAGATTAGATTACTGGCTGACGGATACTACATTTGTCGGCCCGTAAAAATGGCATCGCATCGATTTCCACACTAAAACAGTTGTCAATGCGACACTACTTTACATGGGCCGACAGATGCTACATCCTTCATCCAACACTCTATTAATTCAGGCATAACAGACCCGAGTTCTCATTCTTTTTCTCTTCCTTTCTTCTAATTTTCTCTTTGTCATAGCAGCGCCTTCACCTGCAATTTTCGAGCTCTCCTGTCAATTTAAGTCAACTCCGGAAATTTTCCTACACTTAGTAAGTCCCTGACCCTTACTGTAAATACCGCTCCGGTTAAGTCTATTAATATTTAAACTTATCAGCTTGGACCGTCCTTGGTTGGAAAAAGGATCGAATTTTGGGCCAAATTCAATGAAAACAAAAAAAAGGATTTGGGCTGCACGGGCCTTAGACAGTACAGGCCCAAGAACTTGGTCTTAGGCCTATACTTTTAGAGCCAGGCCCGGTTTTGGTCCAAGCCCATTTGAGGCTTCGGGGTTAAAAGAAAAAAAATTAGGGTTTGGGCACCAATTCCTCTTCCCCTCTCGCACGCAGACCTCTCCCTCTCTCTCATCTCGCAACCTCCCCTCTCTCTCTCTCCCGACCTCTCTCGCAAACTTCCCTCTCCCTCTCTCCCGACCTCTTTAGCTACCTTCCCTCTTCTCCATGCGCGATTCTGGCTCGCCGTAGAGGTGTCAAGAGGAAGCGTCACTGGGAGGTTCTGACGGACAACATCCAAGGCATCACCAAACCCCGCCATCCGCCGTCTGGCTCGCCGACGAAGGAGGAAACTGACACCAACCCGCCACCTCCCGTGTTCGATTCACGCCGCCGATGATTCGTTGAGATCATCGCCGGACGATCCAGATCTGAGGCGAGAAGACTCGCCGTGCTCCGCCGCTCCCAAGGCTGTAACCACCGCCCAACTGTCGTTCTTTTTCCCTACGGTGAGATTCGCAACTCCCGTGAGACCTCGGCCGACGGCGTCGCCGCCGGTGGTCGGTTCCACCAGATCCGTGCACCATCTCTCTGATCTGCATCTTTCCCTTTTCCCGAGCACTTTCTGGATCAGATCGAACGAGAAACAACAAAAATTAAAGTAATAACAGAAAAGAAAATAAAAAGAGTTTTAAAATAAAAGATTGGTTTTGGTTATTTTGGGACTGTAAATTGATTCGAAGAACGTTTTGAGATGGATTGAATTACCGGATCGATAACAAAAAAATGTAACCTTGGACTATGGTTGAGAAACTGGAAATTTGAGAGCTGGATTAAAAGAGGGAACGCTAAATTGGACACCTCGGAACCGTGCATTGGGAACCGTGCCTCGAGAACCATGCCTTGGGAAACGTGCACCGGGGAATGTGCTTCGGGGCTCGGCTGCACGAACCCGATTCGTCGTATAATCCCTCTTTTGGCCCGTTCGAGTATAAAAGACAACTTGTTGGATTTAAATTGGACTGTACGTAACTTTTAAATTAACATTGGAGCCGTTGTTATTTATAACTTTCCGTGTTAATTTAGAGTCCGGATTTGATCGTGGAGAAGACTGGAGGTAGCAAGCCAGGACGTCAGCAGCTAGGAGAGGTAGTTGTTGTGTTCGTCTTGAGGTAGGGAAAATAGCGAATACCGGTTTAATTACGGAAAGTTACTAGTATGCATGTTAGGTAAATAATAATAACCGGAAAGGTCCGAGTTGGCATATCGGATGTGATTCACTTGAATAACCGCTTTCGATTATTAAATAACCAGACGAGTCTTAGTAACATGTTGGATGTGATTCACTAGTTTAGCCGCTTTCAATATTATGGGAAATTGTCGTGCTGGTAGAATGATCATGTCGAGCCTTAGGTTGTGTGCTGATTGAAATGCCTGATCTTGATTGAGATGCATGTTGTGTGACCTAGTGTAGATAAGATTAAGAGTCAAAGCATATTATGATCGGTGTAACATGTTGTTGTTATGTGTGGGCAAGTGTGCCGTGACTATTATGATTTGAATCATTGGTTGTGATATGGTCGAGTGAGTGATAGACCGACGTGTCTTGTAATTGTGGTAAGATTGATGGGCTTGGTGAGCCGTGATTGATCTGTGGCATTACGATGCGTGATATTATCTTGATGTGCGTTCCAAGAGGAGTTGTATTCTGGTATGGTACCTGCACTGAGGGGGTGTACCGGTGTGGGGCAGTACCTAAACCGACGATGTGGTCACTTGTATGCGCGGTCCCCCGGTGTTTTGTTCCGGTACGATGCCTACATCAAGGGGGTATGCCGGTATAGGACATCTAGGCCGACAGTTGTGATTGGGCCTACGGGTCGTATTGGGCCTACGGGTCGTGTTTAGCACTAGGTGTCGTGTTTCTACCCCGATGATCTATGGTCCTTTGGGGACATTCCCGAGAGCTCCGATGATATGTGTCCCCTTAGGGATGTTTCTGGTAGCCTCGACGACATGTGTCTCCTCTGGACCGAGGGGCAATCCGTTATGATACAATAACTTTCCGGTATGATATGATGGAGTCGCGCTGTGTACAACCGGCGGAGTTCGGTGACTTCGGTACGGGACGTGTGCTGGTTGCTTTTGTGTGTGTTACGTTTTATGTTTAGTTAATGTTTTCTTGTGTGTAAGCGGTCGTTGAGTGCGTGGTAAGTTTGGTTATGAGACCCGGATTGGCAGTTAGTTGTGCTGTACTAGTATGCCCTAATTGGACGGTTACTCGTGGTGGTGAGCCGATGTTCATTACCTTAACTACTTTTTCTACTGAGCGAAAGCTCACCCCCCTTACTTGTTGTCTTTCAGGTGTTGAGCGGGATTTGTGCTAGCAGGACACAGCTGAGCTTGGGAGCTGGCGAGGGTCTTGTCTAGTAGGTCTAGAGACGTGCAGTTATTTTGAACTAAACCTTGTGTACTGGTTCTATAAGTTGTTGACACTTCCATTTTGGTTTATGATTATATTTTGAGACTTACCTATTTTAAATTGTCCTTTTATTTATTTATTTTAAGTTCGCGTCTCGAATCTGGTCAAAACCGGATTTGGGGCGTGACAATTTGGTATCAGAGTCTGGTTTCATTTTGAAATTGTTTTCAAAACCTCGGACCGTACGTCAATTAGGTGGGTAGATTTAGGCGGTTAAAGTCGTAGTGCTCGGTGACCCAAGTCGGAAATATCCTTTGGTAGAGTCGAAACGACAAGAGTCTCGATTGTTAAAGTACGTTGTTTAAGTTTTACCTTACTTGATCTGTACCTTAATCTCTGTTTGTTGTACACCTTAGTGGATCCATGATGTCGACCGGTTGAGATCGACCTGTTTACGACGTGTTGGTTTAATAATTGTTAAGTGGGTTTCCGCCTTGGTCGGCCGTTGTTTGATTGGTGAATTTGAAATGTTGACTTGGCCGGTTAGTAATCGAGTAATTACAAGGACCCGAGTGGTGTACGTACGATGTTTTGCGTGGTGTGTACTTATGGTGTTGTGGTGTGCTTTATGTGCTGAACGCCGTGTGCAGTTTGTTTATTGAATGTCCCGTTTAAGCGGATGCATAACTTAATTTACGAATGGGTCATGCCCGATTTTCTGCAGAAACTGAAGTGTATGTACCATCACGATTCAGGTATAGGGGCCATTGTAGCTGGACATGAATGGAGGGATATCGAGTGGTTACAACGTAATTCGGGGACGCCTGAATCGGGTTGTAACGACGAGAGATCAACATGAATGTTATGTTAGAATGAGGTCGTGTTTAGAACTTGAAACTAAGTCTAGGTTGGGCTTGTGGATTTGCTTGTGATATAAGCTGTGGTTTGTGTGACTTTTGTGTGAAGTTGTCGTTGAGTGTGAAATTGTGTGTAACCGCTGCTTGTATATATGATCTGTGTGACACACTAGTGTGCAGACTTCTCTGCTGTGTGTTTCTGTGTGACTACTACTGAGTATACTACTAGTACTAGTACTGCTGTTGTGGGCCATGTGTGGCGCTAGTTATTCTAGGCGCGTTGTTCTTTCCGAGGTACGAAACTGAACCTTTGTGTTATCCGTGCAGAGGATTTACAACATGGCACGGACTTATGCTCCACGAGGCACGAGGGGACGGCCCGCTAGAGGCCGAGGACGATCATCGACCGCTGGGTCGGTAGGGGCGACTAGTGCCCAGGATGCACCCGCTGAGGGGCACGAGAGGGTGGAGATTACCCAGGCGGCAGTTCTAGAGGAGCTGACCCGTACTGTCCAGGGCTTAGTGGCAACCTTTGCCCAGAGAGAGGTCACAACTCCGATCCCGGAGACTGTGTCTGCCGCCACTACAGCCGCGACCATGAGGCCTAGCCAGACCGATAGTCACACCGCTCAGGCGCTGCGAGACTTCCGCAAGCTGGGCAAACCAGTATTCTCCGGGGAGCTTGACCCCGAGGAAGCCGAGAGGTGGCTGGAGCGGATAACCCGCAACTTGGAAACTTCAGGAGTTTTGGATGACAGCAGGAGAGTGTCCTTTGCAGCGTTTCAGCTGGAGGGGGATGCTTATCATTGCTGGCAGCGCGAGCGGGTGCGCGTGGGGGATGACCTCTCGCTATTTGGGCAGTGTTTCCTTGAGAAGTATTTTCCACAGTCAGTATCGGATGACATGCACCAGCAGTTCCTGGAGCTGCGCCAAGAGAGTATGATAGTCTCCGAGTACGAGTCGAGATTCACTTCCTTGTCTCGATTTGCTCGGGAGATGGTACAGACGGAGGTTCTTTGTTGCCGACGGTTTGAGGCAGGTCTCCATCTCGCGATCGCGGATCGAGTCGCTGCTATGAGGACTCGTGTATATTCAGACCTGGTGGACCAGACACTGGCCGTGGAGCGGCGCTTCCGCGAGACGGCTAGAGTTCGGGAGGTCAGGCAAAGGCCGACCAGCTTCTTGAGGCCATCTGAGTCCCGTGATCCGAGGAGGCAGAGGACCTCGGGACCACTCCAGTCCTAGACACAGCTGAGAGGGACGCGATGGACGGATTAGTGGCTTCCGTCGCACCTGCTCCGACATAGCGAGCATGTTTTCGGGGTGGGCAGCAGGGCCACACGGTTCGAGATTATCCGAGGGACAGACTTGATGAGAGGCAGAGTGCTGGGCCACCGCTATGTCATCAGTGAGGATGTCCTGGACACTTCGCGGATAGGTGTCCTGATCGAGTTGGGGAGATGTCTCCCCCGCGACCCCAGTAGTCGCAGGCTGAGCATTCGCCTCAGTTCCAGCAGCGTCAGGCTCAGACGCAGAGAGCTCTGTGGCAGGCAGCGAGCGCGCCAGCGCCGAGGCATCGAGCAGCGCAACAGGTGGCACTTCCACCACCTCCGAGAGGCGAACCCCCGGCACGGCAGGGTCGAGTGTATGCTGTCACCGATTCACGGGCGGAGGGACATGATTCCGATCATGAGATCGCTCTCGACTTCGAGCACGTTTTGGATTAGAGGACATCGCGGAACATGGGACTAGTGAGAGTCCGGGAGTTTCTTCTGTTTTGACAGTAGAGACGTGCTTTCTATTTTAAGACTTGTAATTGGCTCGTTTTGGTTTTATTACTGCTAGTTATTGGAACAACTTTTGAACGTTTACATCGCTTAAGTCGCTAATCTGTTACTTCTTAGTTCGCACCTGAGTTCGGCCAAGTACGAATGTTGGGACGGAATTTAGAACTGTGTACTTTGGCACGCTAATTGGGGGTGCGACGGTGTCGACTAGTGTCAGTCGTAAGTGAGGAAGCAAAGTAACATACCGTCTTCTCTTCTTAATAACCCTCCCGTACTGGACTGTCTTTCTTCAAGCGTGTTGAGAAAGTGAAGAGAACCGAATCGCGAAGTATCAAGCTTTCCTCGATGGTTTACCAGCGACAAGTGCCCGAGAGGCGGAGGATCGTAGAAATAACAGTACACTGTCAGACCAGCCAGGGGAGATGGACGAGTGGTGATGAGATCAAAGTGGCATAGCGGAAGCGTGGTGGGCCGATAACCCACAGGCATCACATTCTTCTGTTCTTCTTTACACTTGAGGATTAACAGTTGACCCTTGTGGTCCCGAGTTGCTCGAGAGGCGGCTGAAGGGTCGTGTGGATCGTGGACGATTAAGAGCCGCACAGAGTCAACGCGGAAACGCGAGGATGAGGTACGCGCGAGGTATCCAAGCCCGTTCGGACCCTGAGGAATTGGTTATTGTAGTGTCTTCAGTTTTGTGGTACTGTGGGTGGATCGACTTGTAGATTGGTTCATTTGGTAGTATGTGAGCGAGTGACGGTAAGCGCGAGATTGCAGGTTGAGTAACCATCGTTGATCGTTCTTGACTGTGTTTTACCCCTCGTGGATTGTCGTCATAGTAATGGCGGCTGTGTTGGGGGTGTTTCGAGGTGCACACACCTTCCGACAAGATGTTGATAAGATGTACTATCGCTCCGAACCGAGCAGTAAGGGTGAGCTCCAATGTTAGGATGGTTGAGATTGCGTGTTATTTCCTTGTGTTATCGGGTGTGGTTGGTCGTGGCGTAACCGCGTTTGGAGTCCGGTGTCGAGTGTCCGAGTAATGGGACATGGGATTCTTTTGTTTTGTTGTGTGCGCGATACTTGGTTAAGTGAAGAGAGTAGTCGAGGAGAAGTGTCAGTGGGTTGGATCCGTTTTAAGTGCGATGTGGGAATTGGTCCGGTATGATATCTATACCGACGGACGGTTCCGGTATAGGATATCTCGACCAAACTGCGTGTGTCGGTGCGACGTCTCCATCGACGGAGGTTTCTGGTATCGACTAGCTGGTTTAAGTGTTTCCGTGTGCATGAGGATTAATGGACTGGGAGTTTAATCGGACGTTCCCTGAGATAGGGTCAATTGGAGCGCGTTCGTTTTAAATTTCGAGGACGAAATTCTTTTAAGGGGTAGACTGTAAAGACCGCTCCAGTTAAGTCTATTAATATTTAAACTTATCAGCTTGGACCGTCGTTGGTTGGAAAAAAGATCGAATTTTGGGCCAAATTCAATGAAAAAAAAAGGATTTGGGCTGCACGGGCCTTAGACAGTTCAGGCCCAAGAACTTGGTCTTGGGCCCAGACTTTTCGAGCTAGGCCCGGTTTTGGTCCAAGCCCATTTGAGGTTTAGGGGTTAAAAGCAAAAAAAATTAAGGTTCGGGCACCAATTCCTCTTCCCCTCCCGCACGCAGACCTCTCCCTCTCTCTCATCTCACAACCTTCCCTCTCTCTCTCCCGACCTCTCTCGCTACCTTCCCTTTTCTCCGTGGACGATTCTGGCTCGCCGTGGAGGTGTCAAGAGGAAGCATCACCAGAAGGTTCTGAGGGAACACGTTCAAGGCATCACCAAGCCCGCCATTCGCCGTCTAGCTCGCCAGCGAAGGAGGAAACCGACACCAACCCGTCGCCTCCCATGTTCGATTCAGGCCGCCGCTGATTCGTCGAGATCCTCGTCGGACGGTCCAGATCTGAGGCGAGAAGACTCGCTGTGCTCCGCCGCTCCCAAGGCTGCAACCACCGCCCAACCATCGTTCTTTTTCCCTACGGTGAGATTCGCAACTCCCGTGAGACCTCGGCCGACGGCGTCACCACCGATGGTCGGTTCCACCGGATCCGTGCACCATCTCTCCGATCTGCATCTTTCCCTTTTCCCGAGCACTTTCTGGACCAGATCGAATGAGAAACAACAAAAATTAAAGTAATAACAGAAAATAAAATAAAAAGAGTTTTAAAATAAAAGATTGGTTTTGGTTATTTTGGGACTGTAAATTGATTCGAAGAACGTTTTGAGATGGATCGAATTACCGGATCGATATCAAAAAGAATGGAACTTTGGACTGTGGTTGAGAAACTGGAAATTTGAGTGCGGGATTAAAAGCAGGAACGCTGAATTGGATACCTCGGAACCCGGGCATTGGGAATCGTTCCTCGGGAACCGTGCCTCGGGAAACGTGCACCGGGTTCTGTGCTTCGGGGCTCGGGTGCTCGAACCCGATTCGTCGTATAATCTCTCTTTTGGCCAGTTCGAGTTTAAAAGGCAACTTGTTGGATTTAAATTGGATTGTACGTAACTTTTAAATTAACATTGGAGTCGCTGTTATTTATAACTTTCCGTGTTAATTTATAGTCCGGCTTTGATCGTGGAGAAGACCGGAGGTAGCAAGCTAGGAGACGTTGTTGTTGTGTTCGTCTTGAGGTAGGGAAAGTAGCGAATACCGGTTTAATTACGGAAAGTTACTAGTATGCATGTTAGGTAAATAATAATAACCGGAAAGGTCGAGTTGGCATATAGGATGTGATTCACTAGAATAACCGCTTTCGATTATTAAATAACCAGACGAGTCTTAGTAACATGTAGGATGTGATTCACTAGTTTAGCCGTTTTCAATATTCTGGGAAATTGCCGTGCTGGTAGAATGGCCATGTCGAGCCTTAGGTTGTGTGCTGATTGAAATGCATGATCTTGATTGAGATGCATGTTGTGTGACCTAGTGTCGATAAGATTAAGAGTCAAAGCATATTATGATCGGTGTAACATGTTGTTGCTATGTGTGGGCAAGTGTTCCGTGACTGTTATGATGTGAATCATTGGTTGTGATATGGTCGTGTGAGTGATAGACCGACGTGTCTTGTAATTGTGGTAAGATTGTTGGGCATGGTGAGCTGTAACTGATCTGTGGCATTACGATGCGTGATATTATCTTGACGTGCGTTCCAAGAGGAGTTGTATTCCTGTATGGTACCTGCACCGAGGGGGTAAGCCGGTGTGGGGCAGTACCTAAACCGACGATGTGGTCCCATGTATGCGCGGTCCCCCGGTTGTTGTTCCGGTACGATGCCTACATCGAGTGGGTATGCCGGTGTAGGACATCTAGGCCGACGGTTGTTATTGGGCCTACGGGTCGTGTTTGGCACTAGGTGTCGTGTTTCTACCCCGATGATCTATGGTCCTTTGGGGACATTTCTGAGAGCTCCGATGATTTGTGTCCCCTTAGGGATGTTTCCGGTAACCTCGACGACATGTGTCTCCTCTGGACCGAGGGGCAATCCGATATGATACAATGACTTTCTGGTATGATATGATGGAGTTGGGCTGTGTATAGCCAGCGGAGCTCGGGGACTGCGGTACGGGACGTGTGCTGGTTGCTTTTGTGTGTGTTACGTTTGTTGTTTGGTTAATGTTTTCTTGTGTGTAAGCGGTCGTTGAGTGCGTGGTAAGTTTGGTTATGAGACCCGGATTGGCAGTTAGTTGTGCTGTACTAGTATGCCCTAATTTGACGGTTACTCGTGGTGGTGAGCCGATGTTCATTACCTTAACTACTTTTTCTACTGAGCAAAAGCTCACCCCCCTTACTTGTTGTCTTTCAGGTGTTGAGCGGGATTTCTGCTAGCAGGACACAACTGAGCTTGGGAGCTGGCGAGGGTCTTATCTAGTAGGTCTAGAGACGTGCAGTAATTTTGAACTAAACCTTGTGTACTGGTTCTATGAGCTGTTGACTCTTCCGTTTTGGTTTATGATTATATTTTGAGACTTACCTATTTTAAATTGTCCTTTTATTTATTTATTTTAAGTTCGCGTCTCGACTCCGGTCAAAACCGGATTTGGGGCGTGACAATTATGCTTTATTTATTTCCTCTTAAACGGTAAATTTCTTGTTTGTTTTTATGTTTTTGTTGTTGTAGATTGTTCTCGATAAATACGTATGTATTTAGCGTTATTTCTACTTTGTTTTTGTCTCTGATTTAGAGTTATTTACGAATTTATGATTTTTTTCGATTCTTTTTTTTTTATCAGCAAAACATATTTAGATTAAAACCTCTTTAGAGGATAAAGAGGAGTACAAAAAAGATCCAACTACAGATCACGCACAAAAACCAGAATACAAAACCAGAAAACAAACCGCTTGTGTTTTTGAATTCAAACTCCGGGTTGCTTCCAAATTCGAACTCATAGTCGATCTCGTTGCTTGATTGTAGGGATTTTACTATTGCAGTTGAACCCGTTTCTGCTTCTGGCAGCTGTATTGTGTGTGGGGGACGCAATTCACGAAAGGGTGAAGATGGGTACGAGGATGGGCCGGTGTGTAATTTTGTGCCTGGCACTTTGAGCCCGTCTGGCATGATTGCGCAGGAATTGGGGGCTGCGTTTGAATCAGGCGTGAATAGTAACTCTTGTGTGGTTATTTCAAGTAATAACCCAATTGAAGAGGTTGTGTCAACTGGGCCATTGTCTGGGGTTGGGCCTGTCCATTCTGTGTCCAACCCTTTACATTCGACAGGCCCTAAGCAGGTTGGGCAGGATCTAATGGATGACGGGTCGGTTTCACCAGGTTTGGGTACTGCACCATTAGTTGTTATGGATAAATCGCTTGGATCGGGGTCGGCAGACACAAATCGTGTTCAGGATGATAGTGTTTATCTTGCTTTAGCAGGTCAGTTGCCACAACAGATGGGAACTAGTGAACCTGTCGGGGACCAACAAAGTAGTCCATGGAAAGATGCTCTTCTGAAACCTCTGAACAAGGGACGTCATTCGAAGCAGCCGTCCAGAGCTTCGAATCGTGTGAGTCGGCCCACCAAGTTTTTAGGGGACTACTGTACCGTTCAAATCAAACCAACTCATTCTAGGAGCCGGAGAGAGATTTGTGACTCTGGGGATACTGGAAAGCAGCTCTTATCTCAAGTTGCTCCGAACAACAATCGCTAAAGTTGCTTACAAACTCAAGCTGCTCATCTAGCCCATTCAGCTAAAGCTTTTGATGATCCGAACTTGACTTCGGAAGGCGAAGAGTGGGTCACTGATGGTTTATCTTGTGAACCTTTTTGTTCTCTGGTCCGATGACATTGTTCATCGGCCTGTTTATTTTGTTTTTTGGATTGTTCTTTGTCGGGGTTTGTTCCCGCAACTCTAGATGAGAGCTTTCTTGTTGTACTCCGGATCAATCCTGCTTGGATCTTTCTTTTTTCTTCAATAAAATTTTATGAGCTTATAAAGAAAAACAGAAAACAACAGGGTAGTGAAATGAAAACCCTTAAAACATACTCTAAGAAATTGTACTTTTTTTTATAGGCTCTAAGAAATTGTACTTGATGTGTATATGTAGTCGATGGAGGACCGATTAATAATATCAGCGAGAATAATTGTAGAGTGTTGAGTTTCAGTATGTGGCTGTTGTGTTTGTAGTTGCACGGGACTTGCAATCTGAATTAAAACTCATCGGAGGCAAAAGACCTGTCTCTATGGTCTCGACCCATTCAGTCCCGTCCATGGTCCTATGTTCCACACCATATTTCATATTTCATATTTCTAATCATGCCCTGACTTTATAAATATAGCAACCAATAACAAGGAGACACATGTGATGATCAATCATGCTGCTTCCCCAATCATTCGGACACTCCGAGGTGGAAATGTTTTACCTGAATGATAACAAGTAGAGAATTATGTTTTTGAGCCTTGTCTTCATCTTCATTTATATGTCTCATTTTCACCTAATCCCAATTTTCCCCTAGGTTAACTAAGGAAAATATTTATATTACAGACTCACAAGATTGACAAGTGTCCTCAAGACAATCGATACTCAAGTTTCTTTTGCTCTACATATACTATATACCCGTTGCTGACATAAGTATTGGGGTCAATCTCACGATGTTGGACCTGTAAGACACGTTATGGATCCATCCAGTGCAAGGAAAATGGACGATCTAGCGTTCTTTTTCCGTATACAGAGTTTCTGAAAAAGTGAAGAAGTAACATAAGAATGAGAGCCTTCTTTTTGCTTTTATTGAGATGAATTAGATTCATGTTAGGAGTGGGTAAATATTGAAAGAAGATGAAAAAGAACGTGGATGAAAAAAATGAATGAAGCCAAGTTGAAAGGAGGGAGACAGACGGGGAATAAGGTGATGATTTTGTGACTAATAATTGAGTTCATAGTTAGGAAGATAGAGGGGAAAAACAACTTTTTTTTTCTAAACGAAAATTTATTAAGCAATTGTTTTACAGAAATAGTAGAAAAGAACAAAAAAACGATCTACAAACAGGATCAGTTTCTCCAGGGCCGTCTCTACACATTTGGTGGCCTTAGGCGAAAATTAAAAAGTGGGCCTTTTAATAACCAAAAAAGTAATGATATTTTGATATTTTATTAGTATAGTAAATAAAGATACATTTATATGGAAGGGACATGAAAACATTACTCCAATAATTCGTCTAAGTATATATGTAACCAATAAGTACAATGTCCAGAATCATCGAAAAAATTCAAACTAAACCACTGACAGATTCAAGTTTAGTATTGAACTTTCACTGTAAAATGTTATAAAGTATAAACTAATTAGTAAATTTTTTGAACATTAATCAACTATTAACATTATTTACCTTATATTGCAAATTGTTCCTCTTGCCTGTCTTTGTTCTCTACCAGTAAGATAAGAAATAATGATATTTTTTAGAACAAATTGAAATTTGAGAAAGACTAGATTTGAGGATGAAATCATAATAAAACAATAGAGAATTTAGGGAAGAAAAATTGAAAGTAGGGATGAATCTAAACCTAATACCACCCTCATACATAAACATGATTTGGAGGAGAGAAAAATATCAACATAATGGAATTAGGAAGAAGAAAAGTTTTAGAAACACAATTGTAATATGTTTTGGAAACAAAATCCTATAATCTTTTAGAAACAATATTTAGTTGAAATATATATAATAAAAAAAGTAGGCAGAAAGATATTTCACATACACGTTACTTTAAGAGTGTAGTTATACAATCTTTTGAAAATAATATTTAATTAAAATAATAATAAAAAAATTCGGCAGAGAAAAGTGTGCACAGACACAAGCGGTTTTTAGGTCATGTATTTGGCTTTATATATAATACTAAACTATGAGGCCTTATTAGTCATGATTAGAAATATAATTTGGGCTTAATACCATCTTTTTTTTGTAATGTGGCCTTATTCCTTGGTGTGGCCTTAGGCGACGCCTAACCTGCCAAGGAATAGAGCCGGCCCTGAGTTTCTCAGACCATAATAAGTATAAGTAGCAAAACAAAGAACTGTTGTAATAACCACTTCTGGTCAACGTCACTCAAACCTGCGAAAATATGGAAAATTTAAAATTTTTAAGACAGACACTAAACTTAACCTAAATTGACCCCGAGGGTCATACCGGACTTAAGATAACCCCGTTATCGACTAAAATGAGTTACGAGGGACTCAGGGCAACTTTCTGGTCAATTTGGGAAAGATTGATTTTTCGCTAGAAAAGTCACCCGAGCGACGTTTTGGTCCATTCGAGGACCGTTTTGGACCCGAAAAGCTTAGCCGTCGTCGTAGCGGTCTTAGTTGGGCCGTTTCCTTGAAGCCCGTCCAGTTTAAAAATTTCTTGGGAAAAGTGCCCGTTCGGGGCCCGAAACGTCCGTTTTTCGCGAATCTGATTGGAAAATATCAACTAGATATTTTCCAAAAGGTATGGGACCCACCTTGACACTTGTCAAGTATATGGTGGTGTAATTTTTGGAGGGAAAAGGTGTGGTTGGAGAGGGTTGGCCGAGTATGGGATATTAAGGGAGAGAAAGTTAGTTTTGTTGTTAGTTTAATTAAATTAGAAATTAGAAGAGAGGTTTTAGAGAGAGAAGGAGAAGGAGAAGAAGAGAGAAGAAGGGAGGTTGAGCTAGGGTTTGTGATCGAGCCCTTGGATCGAGTCAAAGCAAAGAGCAATCCCGTTCCCCTCGTTCTCCTCTACGGTAATACCCGAACCGATTCTCGTTTTGATTATTTTCAAGAGCTAGGGTTTGGTTATAAACTAAGGCTTAGGGTTGTGTAGAGTGTGGGGAGGTGTTGGAGGCGTTTTAGAGGTGTTTGGGGGTTTAATTTCACGTTTTCCGGTGACCGGAGGCTCGGGAGGAGCTCCGGCCACCGTGGGTGGTGGCCGGCCGGCCATGTGGTGGCTGGCCGGAGGTGGCAGCAGCCACCATTTGGTGGCCGAGCCCCTCCCTCAAACCCTAGGGTCTCGGCCAAGCCTCTTGGGTGGGGCCCACGTGCTCGGTTGCTCGGGTTTTAATGTTCGGGTGGTTTAAAACGTCCCCCGGACCACTTATTCTTAATCGAATCGAAATTTGGAATTAATTTGGAGAAGTTGTAATTAACGGGTTTTGGGAAACTTTAAACGTTAATTAATTGATTTAGAAGTCGGAATTCGATTCCGTCAAGTGCGTTGAGTTCCTTGATTTATTCTAAGACCGTAGAAACGAAAATGGGGACTTTTGGAGCCCCGGAAGGCAATTAACCAAAACCGGGCAGATTCGCCATGTCGGGCGAATCTGGCCCTTACGGGTCCTTTTTCGGAAATATCGAATAATTGGGAAGTTTGGGAGTGATCGTCTTTGTCGGGGTTACGTTTGGGCGTTAAGTTTATTAATTTTCGGTTTATTCGTACTAGTTTAAAAGTACTTTGAATTTGTGTTCTTTTAGATCGTGCTACGGACCGAGGCAAGGGAAAGCTCGGCGAGTGACTAGGTCCACTTCGGGTTTTGTTGGAGCGCTTTTGGATCTATATACGAGGTAGGGAAAAGTAGCCGGATCTCGGCCCTGATTAGGGAAAGTTAATAGTAGAATTGCATGTGACACCGGGGTGTCGTGGGTTGAGTAGATTTATTTAATTATTAGAAAAGCATGATACGGGATTGTAGCGTTTAAGAGAAAAGCATGTGACACTTAGTAGTGTCGTAGGAACAGAGAACTTAGCGATAATTGAATTACTGGAGGCATATGACCATGCCCGGAGGTTGTTTGTGAAACTAGTGATTTTAGGACCGTTGGAGGCATCGAGTATGCCGGAGGTTGTCGTGCGTTTTATTTAATTGTTGAGTTTGGGTGGCCTTGAGAGCCCGTATTTAATTGTTGAGTTTGGGTGGCCTTGAGAGCCCGTATTTAATTGTTGAGTCGGGGTGGCCATGAGAGCCGTGTATTAATTTGGTGTCTTGAGTGGCAGCGAGTGCCCGTGGGGTTGTTGAACCCGAGTCTTGACTGTTGAGGTGTCTTGAGTGGCCTTGAGTGCCTGTGTGATTGAACTTGCCTGTGATTGTGATTGTGGTTACCTGGGGTGGTGAGTTCTAAAGGTCGACAGCCTGATCCGACTTAGTGTCGATGAATTGCGAGTTTTAAAGGTCGACAGCCTGATCCGACTTAGTGTCGATGAATTGTGAGTTTTAAAGGTCGACAGCCTGATCCGACTTAGTGTCGAGGAATTGCGAGTTTGAAAGGTCGACAGCCTGATCCGACTTCGTGTCGAGGAATTGCGATAGGTCGAACCCTGACCTGATTGAGATTGGTTACTGAGCAGCTGGTGTGCGATCCTTTGTGATCTTGGTTGGTGTTGTGTCGTTTCGTTCGAGTCCTTGAGGAGGTCGTCGATAGTTGTGTCGGGTTTACACTGTATCATCGAGTGTCGAGTCTGTTGAGGAAGGTGACGGGTTGTGGGTCAGTTGGGTACCTGAGTTGGGGACTGTAGTCCCGGTGTTGGGTTTGGTTTTAGTGTTACTGGCTTTATCTACTAATTATGCCATAGTCAGTCTGTTATCCGTGGAGGTGAGCGAACGCTCACCCCTAGCTGCTTTTCCTACAGGTACTGATCACCGGACGGACTAGGTTAGCTCTTGAAGTCCATGGAGCTTGGAACGGAGTCTGGTCTTTACTTTTGTTGAGTCTAGTGACGGATGTGTACCTTGTCCACTTGTTGGAACGTTTTTGTATTGTAAATACTATTATTATTTTTGGTAATTAAATGGAAATATCAGAGTTTTATTCAAAACAGGTTTTAAGTGTTCATGTTTTAAATGTTCGCGTCCCGAGTTCGGTTCGCTGAAATTGGGGCGTGACAACTGTTAGAATATAACTATAATCACTGGCTGATCTATGTGGTGTCCAGGGAAGCACGTGCCCCCCTCAATTCTCCCAAAAACTGCTTATCGTTAATGTTTACCCACTTTTTATTTTACTATTTATGTATGTGTTCCCCTCCTGACTTTTTTAGTTGGGTTAACTCCATGTACTAACGTTGTACTAAAGTCAACTGTCAAATCCGCACCCAAACTTTGAAAAATTGTCAAATAGTACCGAATTTCAAAACTTAATTACCAAAAACCATTAAATAATGTTAAACCTGACTGTTTCCGTGAACAGTGACTCATGTGCTTCTCACGTGAGTCATTTTGTATGTGTGAAATCACAAGATTGCCCTTTCATTTTCTTCTCTCTTGAAGCCTCATTTTAACTATCTCACGTGTTTCTTCTCTCTGTTTGTTTCAAATATCATTTTAGAGGGAATCATAAGCGATTGGAAGTTTTGAATCCATGGTTTATCTCAATCTAAGAAGCGTGGTAGAGATTGCAAACATAAATAGCTCGAGAATAGAGTTTATGGCCCAAAGGATCATGTGATTGGAAGTTTTGTTCGGTATGGATTTTCAGTTCATGATGTTGTTTAGGAATCCTCATATTCTAGAGTTTATGAGCTGAAAATACACAGATTATAGTGTTCCTGGGCTAAAAATCCCCAAATTGTACGGTTCCTAAGAAAACAATCCCCAAATTGTATGGTTCTTGAGAAAACAATCCCCAAATTCTAGGGTTTGTTTAAAAATCCCCAATTGTTAGGGTTTACATGCTGAAAATCCCCAAATTATAGGGGTTTGTTTAAAAATCCCCAATTTTTAGTGTTTATAAGCTGAAATTCCCCAAATTGTAGGGTTTGTTTTAAAACCCTCAAATTCTAGGGTTAATGAGCTGAAAATCGCCACATTCTAGGGTTTATGAGCTGAAAATCCCCAAATGTTAGGGTTTATTAGCTGAAAATCTCCAAATGATAGGGTTTGTTTTAAAATACCTAAATTCTAGGGTTCTTGAGCTAAAAAAACAAATTCAGAATATGAAAGTGATATTTTTTTGTTTGGGGATGGTGAATTGTGCAAGGATGGTGAATGAAGCAACTTATTTAGAAGATGCTCTCAAAGACGAACAACGAAGGAATGAGGCTCTTCAAAATGAAAGAATGAAGCATATATCTATTTAGTTCATGTTGTGTGAATTGTGCAAGAATGGTGAATGCAGTTTTATGTGTTGGTATGTAAAAAAAATTAGCAGATCATTAGTACATATGAAGATTACTGTCACATAAATGACATTAACTAAATAGATACAGAATGAATCCATGTTATAAATTGCAATATGGTTATGTTGAGTGAGTTCCTAGAAACAATTCCAAGATCTCAGAAATATTCCAAGATCTCAGAAATATTTCAAGATCTCAGATATATTCCAAGATCTCAAAAATAGTTCAAGATCTAATAAATAGTTCAAGATCTCAGAAATATTTCAAGATCTCAGAAATATTTCAAGATCTCATACATATTTATAGTTGAGGTTCAAGTCTTTTAATCTGCTGATTTTAGCTTGTACGAGACCAATCATGTCGAAGACATGGTGTTTGCTTGTTCAATGTTTGATTACTCATTCTTGTCGTTGAAATATTCTGATTAAATTGTTTATAATGTGCAGAGGAGACTCTGGTGTCTTTACAGTGAAGTACTGTGAGCTGGAGCTACAAGGCTTGGACGTAAGAACATACATGACTCCAAGTGATGTCACTTTATATCGGAAAAAGTTGTGTTCTTATGCGGCGCTGTCTTTCAAGCATCTCTTAGATTAACTGAACATTAGTACATAGAACCATGTTTGGATGTGAACGTTTATGATTCCGCTTTTGGATGTTTGGATGTGAACCTTTAATTATGTGGTTGAAACATTTTGCTAGCATAAGAGCATAACAGTAAGTAGTGTGGATGGATTGGAAATAATACTTGTTTTTTTTCTCAAGATGATTGTGTTCTACTTGTGATTCCATGAATTCAGTCTTTAATGGTGAATTGAATTGATGTCTGGCAAAGAGAGGCAGCATGAACAAGAGAGCTTTAATCATTCTCTTCCTTTAACTTTACAAATAATATGGTTTCACTTTCAAATTCACAGTTCCCAAAAACTTCTGGGTAGCCATAAGAAACATTCATGGATGCTTCACTTTCTGTAACAAGCCATCACCATAACATAAACAAGATCTCAAAATATTACAAGATCTCATACATATTTCAAGATCTCAGAATATTTCAAGATCTCAGAAATATTCCAAGATCTCAGAAATAGTTCAAGATCTTATAATATTGAAGCAAACATATCTGCTAAACATATAAACGCTATAAATGCTAGTAGCCTTAATATTTTAAACTCTCGACAAAACATGTTTCATAAACATTTAACCATTTAACCAAATAAAGGTTGATCCACTAACATGTGGTCTGCCACATCTTACAACCAAATAAAATATTGTCTTAAACTTTTTATCTAAAAGAGAGTAGCGCTTCATAAACAAGACTAGTCTTTTCCATTTCCTCGAGTAGCCCTTCATTTTCCTAACCCTGCAGCAGCCTGCGAAAAATAAAACCACACATGATGTCAACTCTGAAGGGCCTCAAGAAAAAAAATCATTAAGACTAAATTGTGTGCGCTTCATAATTTATCAAAATTAAATACTGGTTCATCGATATTTTCGGAAAATATTCCAATAATCTGGAGGAGGAGTCATGGTGGTTTCAACATATATGGGAAAATGTACTTTCTCATCCTATTCCTTAGTACTTTGTCTTGGAAATTTGAAAGCGGTCCATAGCTAGCTCAAGTTCAAGGCCTCAAGAAAAGGCAAAGTTCAAGGAATTTGACTGAGCATCATCACAAAAAAGGATACAAACTGTCAAGGTCCTCTACTAAGTCAATTTTGCCTTAAATGGGAAAAAAATAAAAATAAGCACATTAAAGAAGAATTTAGGTAATTAACAATAACAATAACTCACAAAGCCACGTCACCTGAACTATATGAATGTTATATTCAATTTACCATAACTCAATCTTCCAGAGCTCTCAATGCAGCAAGATAAATCAGAGATGAAAGTGTTACAACTGACTGAATAGGAGAAACTAGTAGGAGGGAAGGCAAGAAAGTATCCATCTAACCATAATTATTCGGTTGGATCCACCGTTGATATTTTCTTGGGAGTTAATATAAAATTTTGGATGTAAACAATTTGGAGAATTTGCAGTTGGTTAGATACCACATCACTTATGCTAGAGATGATTTCTACCTTCCTTTTTATCCCCCCTAAGGCATGTTATATAAGATGTATTTGCAAAACTTCTATGTAAGCTAACCAGCGAGACCCATAGTCAAATAAAATCAAGTTCTATGTAGTAAAATCATGGGAACAGAGCTAAAGATTGAGATAGTAGAAAAGGGGAAATGAGGAAGCTTAACACAATCTTAATCTAATATCTTATATATTTATGTAAGATATTATGAAACAAACATTTAGGATACAATTGATATCCAAATTTGACATGTCAAGATAAAGTACCCAACAAATATAGGAATTTATTCTTGCCCGGTTAAGACATGATTGAACCAGTTGACAAATATATAATCATGGACGAAAACTGAAATAAAGAACAACTATCTTTTGCAGAACCCACAAGACATTTAAACACAGAAAGCTATATGCAAGACTAGTTTGCTCACTCAAACATAGCATATACATCTACCATCACTAATTTACACACATGCATGAATACAAATAATTACTACACATTTTAATTGTCTGGAAAAAAAAGGAAAAGGCATTTTAATGTACTATTTCTGGTGCGGATTCTATTGTACATTTCCCAAATACAAAAGCATATAAAAATAACCTATGTTATATGTTTGTATACGTCTCTTATTACATAGGCTATTTCGAGCAAGGAGAAATTACACCAAAACACGGATATTAATCATCGTAACTAGTTGATCATCACTGCATGCTCATAAACTACACTCGAAAAGTTATAGTGATTATGTGTCTACTGTACAGGAAAAACATGTTTCTCTTGAACATTAACTTCAACCTAGATACACAATCCTCATAAGGACATTAAGAAAAACATGATCAAAGCCATATAAACCCTAACAAAACGAAATTCCCAAATCGAGTTAGGGTTCAACAGTGCTTACCTCAAAATCGCAAGGATGGAGCTTGTTGACGAAATGGAGCTTGCAAGCTGAAGCAAGCTGAAGCAGTTGAGGAAATGGAGCTTGGGTTCAACAACAAATTGTTGACGAGTTAGGGTTCAACGCGAAATTGACCTTGTTGATGAACGCGAAATTGATTTGTGCGAGAGATAACGAAATTGATTTGTGCGAGAGAGAACGAAATTGATCTGTGTGAGAGAGAAAGAAGTTGATTTGTGCGAGAGAGAGAACGAGATGATATGGGCGTGTCCATAGCTGATATTCAACCATAGATTTTAGAGGGCAAAATTGACTTTTCACATGAAAAAAATTAACGTCCGTCCAAAATTACAAACAGTTGGTGAATAAAGTTGGGTCAACGTTACTACATGACAATTTAAGTTTGCTTGGGTTAGGATTTAACAATTTTTGAAAGTTGAGAGTTAGGACATGGAGTTACCCTTTTTTTAATTTATTACTCTTTTATTTTAGATTTTGTTCTAATTAGAAGTAGAACAAACCAGTAACGGTTCAATATTTATTAAAAAAGTATATTCCCTATTTATCCAAAACTGTTACTGTTTAATATATAATTGTTGCTTCAAAAAATATATATATAATTGTTTACTTAATGTTCTATATTTTTATTTCCCATCTTTATGTTTCCTTTTTCTTTTCTGAATTAGAAGTAACTAATAAATAATTGTTTATTTTCAAGAAAATAGGTAATTATTTAATAGATTTTAAGCGTGTATTAGATATATGATGTTTTTGTACTTTTTATTATATTTTTAATTGTTTGGTACTATTTTTTTTTTGTCGTAGTTTCTGGTCCGCGTCTCTCTCAGTCTTAGAATTAGGGTTCCGCCGCCAGACTGACGTTTGGAGGAAGGTTCCGGCTCCGTTCGGATTCAGGTGCGTCGTTTCCGGCTTGTCCGACCAGGTTATAGAGGGGGTGAGCGTGGGAGAAGGAATCGAGATTGGGGGAGCTCGGTTGAGAAGGACTCGAGACCGGGAAGTCTGACTTTGGCGATCGCTCAGTGTTCAGGGGTTGTTATTCCGGTTTGTGTCTGGACGGTTGTGTGTGGACAAGTTTTTGAGGAGGTAATCGCAGGAGAAGGACTCAAGAAAGGGTGGGGGGGAGAGAAGAACTCAGAGACAGGGAGTCTGTGTCAGGCGATAATCTGCTTTCAGTGAGTTGGATCCGGCTTACCTGGACAGATTACTGAGGGGAAATAGTGGGTGAAGGGCTCGAGACAGGGGGAGTTAGGAAGTGAAGGTTTTGAATTCGTGAAGGTTGTGATTGGCGATCATGGAGGAAATGCAGGAGCGGCTGAAAGGGGTTGTCATTGATAGTGATGAAGATGATGATCCCGTGATTCCGGAAGAGATATTAGGACGAGAGGACAGGAAGTATCGCATAGGCTTGGCGGTCAAGGTATTTACGGGGAAGAAATACATGGATGATATCTTTCGGACTGTAATGAAGAATGCTTGGAACACGAAAGATGCCATAACACAAACCCTAGCGCCAAACATAACAGGGTTCTTCTTCAAATCGGAGAGGGAGAGACAGAAGGTTCTGGAGATGGAACCATGGCATTTCACCAAAGCCCTAGTGGCGATGGAGAAATTTTCAACAGGGTGCAAGACTTCTGAGCTCAGCTTCACCCACACGACATTGTGGATTCAAGCGTCGAACTTTCCATTCAACGCTCTGACAGAATATGTAGGGAGAGTGATTGGTGATAGGGTGGGTACCTACATTGAGGCTGATCTCAATGATGAAGGAAGAGTCCAGGAGGATTTTTTGAGGATCAGAGTGCGATGGGCACTAGAAAAACCTCTGAGGAAAACGACCAAGCTTACGTTGGGGAGAGACAAGGAACCAACGATTGTACGTATTCAGTACGAACGATTGCCGGAATTCTGTTACAGGTGTGGTCGTCTGGGGCACACGGAGAAGGAGTGCGAGGAGGAGATAGAAAAGGTGTCGGGCAAGTTTGTTCCTCACATGAGATCGGACGCCCCAAGCCCGATGGGGGGGACGAGAAATGGTACTGCAAGGCAAAGAGGGGATGGATTGTGGAGGAAGGGTGAGTTCAGCTCGGGAGGTTCGCCAATGAGACTCGATGGGAGTGGCACTGCCGAGGGTTCGGAAACAGGTGGAATACCTGAGTTGGCTGAGGTAATAAGGGATGGGGAAAGGGAGTTGGTAGGTAGATAGCAGTTGGACCGGAGAAATACGGAGAAGACGAGGCAAGTGGGGGGGTGCTGAGGTGGTCCAATTACACAGAGCTCTAGGCACATTGAAGGCGTCATTAGGGTCGGAAGGTAGCAAGAAGGGAGGTGTCGACCCGTCAATGACTATGGATGTGGAGATTAAGAAGAAGGCGAGACTCAAGGTGTGCAAGGTGCTGAGGAAGGTGCAGGGGGGGCAGAAGGGGGAAGGAGAGAACATGGAATATGGAAATACTTTAGGGAAAAGGAAGCATGGGGCGGAACACGTTGATCTGAACCTTGAGCCTGGAAAAGAATTTCCTGCTTGTGGGGAAGAGGAGACGAATGAAGTGGCGAGGGTTGCGAAGCAACCCCGCCAAGACCAATGACAATGCTGGCCTGGAACTGCCGGGGGCTTGGGAACCCCTGGAATCAACGGTTCCTAATCGAGCTAGTAGCTCAAAAGAAACCCGAAATCATCTTCCTATCAGAGACAAAATGCAAAAGGGAGGTGGTGGAATGGCTGAAAGGTAGCTTGGGGATGGAAGGCTTGTTCTATGTAGAGGGAGCGGGTACGAAGAGAGGTCTAGCGTTCCTTTGGAAGAACTTGGATGATGGGACATTACAGACTTTTTCAAAGAATCATATAAACATGGTAATTCAGAATGAAGAAGGACTTAAGGTCAGGGTAACTGGTCTATATGGGGAACCAAATAGGGACAAGAGATGGGAAACGTGGAACCTAATTCGAGAATTGGCCGGAAGTTTAGATTTGCCTTGGGCTATGTTGGGAGACTTCAACAACACATTGTCAGACGCAGATAAAAAGGGGGGGTAGGCGGTACCCTAATAATCTGTTGCAGGGGTACAGGAGATCCTTGGAGGATAGTGGACTAAGATATGTGGATATAGAAGGGTACAGATACACATGGGAGACGGGAAGGGGAAGTATGAACAGAACGGAGATCCAACTGGACAGATTGGCAATCAATAGAGCTTGGGAGGGATTGTACTCGGATACAAGACTGATTAATGGTTGATTGTCACCATCGAATCATGTCCCTATCCTAGTCTTGGGGGGTACGAAGGAAACGGAGCGGAGGCCGAGTCCGTTCCGCTTCAAGGAGTCGTGGAACAGGAAGGAGGGATGTGAGGTGTTGGTTCGGGAGGCTTGGAGGGGAAGGGGTGAAGTGCCAGTCAGGCAGAGTCTGGAAAATGTGGCACATGAGCTAAAGAAATGGGCGGGAGAAAACCCGGAACCACTGAGTAGACAAATCAAGGAATGTAGAAGCGAGATGGACAGACTTCGGGGGAGGTGGGACAGGAAAAGTGGTGACCGAGTCTGCGAGTTACGCAGGAAGCTTACAGGGTTACTTCTGCAGAAAGATGATCAATGGAGACAGCGGGCGAAACAACACTGGTATAAAGGTGGTGATCGAAACACCCGTTATTTCCATGCAAAAGTTCCAAACGAAGACGTAGAAATCGAATCCGAAGACTGAAGGATAAAGGAGGAGTGTTCCGGGAGTGGGGTTCAGGCCTGGAGGAAGTGGTGCAGGAATACTTTACAGAGCTTTTCACACCTGAACATCTAGATCAGGATGAGGTAAGTGAATTGATTCCGGTTTCTATTACTCCTGATTAGAATGCTGCTCTGCTAAAAACGGTGGACAGGGAGGAAGTGCGGAGAGCAATGTTCAGTATGCTACCAATGAAAGCCCCGGGTCCTGATGGGTTTAACCTGGGATTTTATCAGCGCTACTGGACGGTTGTCGGGGAGCAGGTAATTCAGATGGTGAAAGAAGTATTTGAGAGTAGACAACTACCTCAGGATATAAATGATACAAACCTAGTGTTGATACCAAAAACACACAGGCCAGAGAAGATGGAGGAGTTCAGACCAATAGCGTTGTGCAATGTATGCTATAAAGTGATAACGAAGGTGATGATTCAGAGAATGAAAGGTTGTATGCAGGACATAATATCTGAGTCACAGAGTGCTTTTCTACAAGGCCGATTGATTACGGATAACATCATCATATCTGGGGAAGTCCTACATGCCCAAAGAAGCAGAAGACAGGGCAAGCAAGGGTTAATGGCCATGAAAGTGGATATGTCGAAAGCTTATGATCGGGTGGACTAGGATTTCTTAGAAAAAGTGCTATCTCGAATGGGTTTTCAGGAGAAATGGGTGCAGTTAGTAATGCAGTGTGTCAGAACTCCAAAGTTGTGGGTGTTAGCAGAAGGGAGGAGGGTGAGGCTGATTGTACCTAGGAGGGGACTGCGACAGGGGGATCCCCTGTCCCCGTACATGTTCATCACATGCGCAGAAGGCCTTTCTAGATTGATCAACCACTATGAATCCCTGAGTAGGGTTCACGGCCACAGGGTAGTGAGGACCGCCCCATCTATAACCCATTTATTTTTCGTAGACGATAGCTTCCTGTTTGGACGAGCAACGATGGAAGAGGCGGCCAGCTGGAGGGAGTTGCTTGGGAAATATGAGATGGCCTCAGGTCAAAAGGTCAATGTGCAGAAGTCGTCACTATCATTCAGCCCGAATACTGATCCGCGGGTGAGAGTCGCAATTGGAGAAGTTTTGGGGATGGAAATCATTGAGGATGTGGGCACCAATTTGGGCGTCCCTGCGGTAGTTGGACGGAGCAAGTACAGGGCACTCAGTCATATTAAAGAAAGGGTAGTGAGGAAACTAAGCAGTTGGGATGAACAGATGCTCAGTAAAGCAGGTAAGGAGGTATTACTTAAATCAGTGATTCGGGCCTTGCCCACTTATACAATGAGCGTGTATGTGCTACCACACAAACTTATAAGGGAATTGGAGATTGAAATGAACCGGTATTGATGGAAACATTCTAAGTCTGCCAGTACAGGGATAAGATGGAAAAGTTGGCCGAACTTGTGTGAGAACAAAGTTGTGGGAGGTATGAGCTTTAAGCACCTCGGTGATTTTAATAAAGCTTTGTTGGGAAAACAGGGGTGGCGTTTGATGCAGAATCCAAAGAGTTTGGTAGCACGAGTGCTTAAGGCTAAGTATTACCCAATGTGTGGATTTATGCAGGCTAGAATTCGGGCGGGAGCGAGCCCGATATGCGTAGCATTTTATGGGCACAGGAATTATTACAGAAGGGCATGCGAAAGAGTGTAGGGGACGGGGAGGACACCTTGTTGTCGGACCCGTGGGTGTACTCGGAGACAGGGGGTCGAGCGAGGTGCCTAGGAGAATGGAGGGGTTGAGAGTAAGTAGGCTTTTTAGGACGGGGGTAAAGGAGTGGAACGTCGAGCTGGTTAAGGACAGTTTTTCAGAGGAGGATGCTGGGTTGATCTTACAGATCCAGTTGAGCTCTGGGACAGGGTGGACGGGTGGTTCTGGAATAAGGGCAGGACCGGTCAGTATTCAGTTCGACAGGCTTACAGGGATTTGCAGGCACAGGGAAGGGAGGAGGAGCTACAGGGTGCAGACCCGTTCTGGAGGAGCCTATGGAGACTACGGGTACCGCCCAAGGTAAATCACTTTCTTTGGCGTGGGGCATCAGATGTGTTACCAGTAGGTACCAAATTAAGGGAAAGGAAGGTGCCTGTCCGGGTGGAATGTCTAATATGTGGGGCGGAGGAAACCGGTTTACATGTCTTGTTCCGTTGTCCGAAGGCGGTGGAGGTCTGGAGTAGGATCCCTAATGTTCGGGTTAGTAATGCGGATTCGGTGAAGGAGACGTTGAGATCGTGGTGGGAGGGTTGTAGTAGGGAAGAGGCCGAGCTCGTGGGGATGATATGTTGGGAATTGTGGAAAGCTCGGAACTCGAAGGTGTGGGATGATAAAAACTTATCGAGTGAGGCGATTTATGGGGCGGCGACTTCCATGTTGTTATCATGGAGGGAGGCCAACAGGGTGGGTTTAGCGTGCCACGACAGTCGAATGGAGGAGAGGAGGAGATGGGGTCGCCCGAAGGTCCGTTGGTCAAGGTCAAGGTCAATGTGGACGGGGCGATGGCGGGGCAGGGGGTGGTAGGGGGGTATGGTATGCAGGGATATCGAAGGGATGATGGTGGGCTAGAGGTGTGTGCTGTTCCCGGGGGTGAGAGACCCGAAGATGGTGGAGGCACTGACGGTTCGAGAGGCACTGAAATGGATTGGCAGGGAAGAATGGAGGGAGGGGATCATAGAGTCGGACTGTCAGAACGTGGTACTAGCGATAAACTCCTCGGAAGAGATACTAGCGCCGATAGGAGGCATCATCCAAGATTGTAAGAGGTTCCTGCAAGATGTTCCGGGCTTTCACATTAAGTTCATCCGAAGGGAAGCGAATCAGGTAGCCCATGAGCTGGCCAAGAATGCGAACGAGTGGGTTGAGTTGAGTATGGATTGTAATATGGTGCCAGAACAGTTAACTGGTTTGGTACTATCTGATCGTTCGTAATAAAATACCAGCATATCTTCAAAAAAAAAATTGTTCGGTACTTTTACTTGTTTTAATTTTCTAACTTTAAACAGTTTTTAAAAAAAATTATTCTTATTTAAGACCTGGTAGATTTAAGTTTGAGTTTCATTCTCAATAAAATTAAAATTTTGAAATTTTGTTACTTAATTTTAAAAAATTCTAAAAATTCCCATTTAGTTTCGTTCGATTTCTTAGTTGTGCCCCGTCAAATGTGTTTAACGTTACTTATTATCATAAAAAAAATTGGTGCCCCCCTCACTAGAAAAGCTGGCTCTGCCACTGACTATAATTGAGCCTTCAACTATCAGCTTAAGCTTTTAGTTGAGTTGGTCCTCTAATATGGTATCAGAGCTTGGTTCCTCATGGACCGGGGTTCAAATCCCACTCTCTATAAAAAAAATCTATTTCTTCTCTATTTATCAAATTTACCCAAAAAAATGGGTCAGCCCTTATCATTCTTCTCAATGGCCTCATCTCCTCTTCTATATAATTCACCTCCAAACCCGTAAACGAGCTTGTCCGTGAGGGCGTATGTTAGAATATAACTATAATTGAGCCTTCAACTATCAGCTTAATCTTTTAGTTGAGTTGATCATCTAATAAGAACAAAAAGGACCCAAACAAGGAAGAAAAAGAAACGTCAAACTGTCGTCCTCCTTGCCTGCGTCCTTCCCGAGTTCAAGCGAAGAAACCGATTAGAAGCTTTTAGTTGAGTTGGTCCTTTAATAAGAACAAAAAGGACCCAAACAAGGAAGAAAAAGAAACGTCAAACTGTCGTCCTCCTTGCTTGCGTCCTTCCCGAGTTCAAGCGAAGAAACCAATTAGAAACTGAGATAGGGATTGCAGCTTGTCCTGTAATCGGTTCAGGATGATCATCGTCCTCACTACCCTCAACAACCTTTTCAGACTGTGAAACGTCGAAAGAAATGGGTTGTTCGAGCACCATAGAAACAAGGTCAACAACTTTTTTTCCAACTCTCTTGCGAAAACTCCATCCGAGTTATCCTTCTTAGCAATGTGATTTTTTCTCTTTGCAAGTTTTAGGTTTGTTGTTATTCTAACTAGTGGCATTATGATAACTAAAAATTAATTTTTGGCATATAGTTGATATTGTTATAAATTAATACAGAGGAACCAAGTTAGAAACTCAATGTTCTCTCATAAAAGAAAATAATCATAAAGTATTACCCCAAGATTAAGATAAAATAAATAATAATTGTTTACTGTCAGGGTGATTCCATTTCTCAACCTCTAGAATAATAAGCCTTGGCTTCGATGTTTCTACTGGTTTATGGCCTGTTGGTAGTTCCTGTTTACAGATTTCTTAGTCTGGTTTATGTCTTTTATTATGTTCTTGTTTTTTTCCAGAAACGGGTCACTTTGGCCACGTTTCTGCTTTTCATTGTACCGCTCTTCAGTATAATGAAATCTTTCAACTCGCTTATCAAAAAAAATACCAAGGCGATACAATTCGTCCATTGGAAGGATAGATGTGTCTTTCTAATGATGTCTTTCTATAGTGAATATTGAAGGTAATTAAATTAAAATAAATATTTTAATTTTATTATTATTATAATACCTTTGTAAATATTTATTTATATTATAATTATCTATCCTGTTTTTCTTGTATTATACAGCCATTTATTTTCAGTTTGGTAGCATCCTCGATTGGAGCGGTAGGATTGAAGAGGGGGTCAGATGGAGAACCACGTGAAAAACAAGTGGAAATGCTCTCATGGAGACTAGCCATGAGGGAGTTGTTCAAGCTTGGCGGTACCAGATGATTAATGTTAAGGTTTCCTCCGAGGGCGATGGAGTTACCCTTCGTCGACGTACCATGCTTCCAGGGATAACCGGTTCGGAGGGAATCAACGGAATTTGATATGCATTGGGGAGTGGAAACGGAACACACAACGGTGCTCACACCTCCTTCCTCAAGTATCCCAGGTCGACATGCTCCTCCTTCTATGCAGAGCCTCTCCTCAAAGGCCTCACGGAATCAGATACGTCTCCGAGGGTGAGAGAGAGAGAGAGTCGGTGAAGGGTTCCTTAGCGCTGAAGCAAAGGCTAGGGTTTTCACCAGACGACCCCATCTCGGTTTTGAATGGGGTGCTGCCGACGTGGTGAGACCCGGGGAGAAAGACATGATGGATGTGATGGGTTGTGGCAGAGACGTCGTGACTGGTTCGGGTTGAGTGACCTTCAGTTTACGTTTGCGTCAAGCCTTTAAAAGAATTAACGACCTTAAAAGACGGGCGTGGTGGTGGGACGACCATACCTCCAATGGCTATACAGAGAACTTCATTAATGGTGTATGCGACGATGGGACAACAGCGAGTGCTAGAGGAGCGGTAGTAGCAGAGGGATTTGACGACATCGTTAGGCTAGGGTTTAGGTTTCCTTGGGAGAAAAACACAACATGCGTGAGAGGATAATATAAATTCACAAGGACATGGTTCAGTCAAATTATATCTTATTTGATTATGATAGTTAATTAGAATTTTATGTAATATTTGTTTCTTTTAGTTATTTTGTAATCACTTATACATAGAAGTATCAAATTTTTGAATAGATACAATTAAATCATTTTAATTTTATATATTTTACATGGTATCAGAGCTCATAGTTATAATTCTCGATAAACTTTCATAAATGCATAGTTTTACCCACTTGTTAGCTTATGGTTCTAACAAGTGGGCAGGAAGTTTCAAAGACATATTTGGTTCTAGTTTTATTTTGTATCGTTGTTTTATTTCGGTTCCACATCGTGGCATCGACCACACTGGTCACAAGCATCGTGATCCACTTTTTATGCTATTCAAGCATCATCCCCAGGATGATTTTTTTGCACTGTCTCCATGAGACTAGATGTTGTTTGCACCGTCGGCCAGAAGACCAGATGTTTTTGCACCGTCTCCACGAGACGAGATGCCGTTTGCACCATCATCCACAAGACGAGATATTTTTTGCATCGTCTCCACGAGACGAGATGCTGTTTGCACCATCATCCAAAAGAAGAGATATTTTTTGAACTGCCTCCATGAGACGAGATGTTGTTTGCACCGTCGACCCCAAGACGAATAGTTGTTTGCATCGTCGATCCTCATATGAGTAGCATTTACAATGCCGGTTCCAAGACGAGTAGCATTTACAATGTCGGTTCCAAGACGAGTAGCTATTTGCACCATTCAAAATTATTGTACTTGATCGTGTTATGCTTTTCATTTCAAGTTGATCATTTTGAATCTTCGTGCTTCAACCGGAAAGTATTGATGGCAATCAAATGAGAATAAATGTTATATTTGATTATGGTAGTTAGTTACAATATTATGTAATATTTGTTTCCTTTTAATAATTTTGTAATATTCTTTAAATAGGAGTATCAAACTATTTAACACAATCAATAAAAATATTTCAATTTTACATAGTAGCATAGCTACCGACTAAGATCATTGATAAACTCTCATAAATCCATATTTTTGGCTCACTCATTAGCTTAGTAACTAAGAGCAGTAGCGGATCCAGCTTTTCTAGTGAGGGAGGGCAACAATTTTTTTTTTACGAATAGTATATAACGTTCAAATAATATAAACTAAAATTAAAAATTTTAGTATCGCGTAAAAATATTAAATTAATACTTATTACTTATTAAAAGATGTTTTATTATAATTTTTAATGACAAATATAACATTTTTTCCTGAATGCTTATCCTTAATGTAAATGTCATATTTTTTATAGCCTTAAACCCGAAAAAAGGTAAAAATAAAATAAAATTGTGTAAACTAAATAAAATTAATGTAAATAACAAAAAGCATATATAATTTAAGAAATTAAAATAATACAAAATATAAAATAATTAAGAAACTTAAATAATAAGAATCATAAAAGAATTAAGAAATTTAAAAGAATTGAGGGGCATAATTACAAATTAAAAAAATTCTATGGGTAAGTTGGAATTTTTTAAAAATATAGGTAATAAAAACTAAAAATAGTAAAATATGAGGGGGGCACACTTGCAAAATTAAAAAAATTCCTAAGGTATAGTTAAGAAATTTTAAAATATATATAGTAAAAACTATAAAATAAAAATGAGGGAGGGCATGACCCCCTGGGCCCTATCTGAATCCGCCCGTGACTAAGAGTGGCCAGGTCATTTCAAAAACATTTTTTCTATAGTTTTATTTTATTTGATTTCTATATCATGATCATCAACAACAAGTGTAATTCATCTTTATGCCGTTTACAACATCATCTTCAGGTGAGATTTTTTTTACACCATTTCTACGAGACAAGATTGATTTGCTACCACGTAATTTGTTCGAGGAAATGGGTTTTATGTACTTGACCGACGATAGATTTGTAAAATAAAATTCTAGGGTTTAATGCAAGGACACATGACTCATCACATTGTTATCTCTATACCCACACTAACTCAAGACATGTTAAAGAGTAAAACGTTCTCCAAAATAAACCTCCCAGAGGTTGTTTTCGAAACATAACAGGTTCCAGCCGTCGCCGTCCTTTTTTCTCCTCTCCGACCACTGTTGCCGACCCGTTCTCTGCCTCTCCATTGCAACCGGCCTCTCTCCATCCACCGGCGCCCAGTCACGTTCGTCCACAGCGATCGTGACTCATTTCCGAATGCGGTGCCGGAACAACCTACGCCACCACCAGATCCCCTTCATCTCCTCCGTGACCATTTCCGATCCTCCGATGACGGATCCCACTCCCCCTCGCTGTGCTGAGCCGGAAATGACCAAATCCGGCCAGATCCGATCGCATGCAGAGGTCGCCCGTGGCCCCGGGACCTCCGTACTGCACCCGACTAGCAACGCCACCGAGTTTCCGCCGCTGTCTGCCCCGACATCTCCACCTCCTCGTCAACAGCCACCCAAGACGACGGATCCGAAGGACAAGATGGGCTCGTCCTCGTCAGATCTGACGGCCCTCTCGTGTCTGACTTCGCCCACCGAGCCGCCCCAGATCGCTGGCGGTGTGACTGACCTGGCGGGTCTCTTTCCGTCCTATCCCGGCCTATCATCAACGCTGAGGGAGGTCTACCGGGACATGCTCACTCTCCCCCGGCCGGTCTAGTCTCCGACGACTATCCACCGCCCTCTTTCGTCCGAGCGGGGACGAACTGCTACCCCCAACACTCCGAGGGTTGGCCGGCCATCACGGCCAGTTTTGGAGACTCAGCCACCTCGCATCTCCCCGATCCCGGACCGGGAAGACGAGGATGAGGAACTGGTGGTCGCGGATGAGGGGATCCCTTTGTTTACCTCGGGATCATATGAATTCTCCTTGGCCGCAAGGGTTGCAGGGGACGGCTCGCACAATCAGCACATCGTCTGCAGGATGATGCTGAAGAAATGGAAGGTTACGGGGATCCGTGTTGAATTCCTGACCCCCACCGTCACGGGGTATCATTTCCCGTCCGCACGGACTATGGAAGACATCCGTCACAGGGGTCCCTGGAGTTTTAAGGGCTTCCCCCTCCTATTTGAACCGCTCCGGCGTTTTGAGCGACCGGAAGACATCACCTTCGGTCATGTGGAACTTGGGGTCAAGGCACTGAATGTCCCGGGAGGAGCGAGAAAAATTCCTACATTCGAGGTCTCCTGGCGAGCATTATAGGCACCCAAGTCCTATCGGCCCCTATCCCAACGGTCCGACGGGAGGACATGCATCTCTGGATGCGAGTCCGTATGGAGTTGTCCCGCCCACTGCGACGGAGAACCAAACTCCGTTTCTCAGGTACCGATTCCTCCATTGTGATTGACCTACAATATGAGAGGGTGGTGGACTTTTGTCGCAGGTGTGGTATGTTGACACACAGACTACCGAACTGCCAGACGCTGCTCCAAGGAATTGGTCGGGAGGAGGTCCGCTATGATAGGTCTATCCTGGTCCCCCGGGACCTGGATGTAGACCAGCTGATCCATAGGGTTTGGGAGACACCTCTCCCAACGTCACACCCGACGATTACCTACCTTCTGAGCGAACTCACTCTGAACCCTATGATCCGATCTAGGGAGATAACCATGGAGGCTGAATCGTCCGATGCAGGCAGTCCGAAGCCTGACCTTCTGGCTAAGGTTAACCCGAAAGGGTTGACCACTACCTTACAAGAGGATGGCTGTGGAGAACCCTACCCGCCTCCCAAGTCTACAAAGCCTGACCTTCTGGTTAACATCCACTCTGTCGATGGTCCCGCGACCGGAGCTCCTCCTGGATTCAATGTGATGATGAGGAAGGAAGAAGAGCCAGAGCCACGGGGCTACCCAACGGATCTTCAGGGGAGTCTAGGCAAAGGAGGCCTCAGAAGGGGCAAAAGGAAGAAGACCATCCTGAAGACCAGAAGTGGATCGCAGTATGCTCGCCCACCGGAGACCAAGAAGCGCAAGGGGGATCTGGATACCCATCAGCAGTCCTGGGAGCTGCTATTTCAAGGGGAGGTCCAAGCAGAGGGAGCGGAGGTCCAGAGGCCTCCAATGGAGGAATGACCGGCCCTAGCAGGGGTGGGAGGCGTCGTCATCAGCCTATACCCACAGACCCGGGGCAGCCAATGCTGGGAGGTCCCGGGCAGCCTGCACTATCAGCACCAGCCATTTTACTTTTCAGCTATTTCTGTTATGTGTTTTGGGACTATGTTTTTTCTGTTGGTTTTGGACATTGCTTTATTTTCCCCCGTGATGTTGAAACGGCGGTAGGGGGTTATCTTGAGTTGTTGCCCACAAGTACAAGTGGGCTAAAATTATGGGTCCATGAGCGTCGGGCTTGCTACGGTCGGCCCGGACAAACATCTGGAACCCGAGGCTGTCACGCCTCAACTTGTCTGATTGCCAGTTGGCATTAATGAAATTACCGGTTACCCGTTTCAAAAAAAAAACTCAAGACATGTTAAATAATTGTTTTTGTTAAAATGATATATTTCACAAGATCACTTATAGACTATGAAATCATACAATTTTAAAATCTGATACTTTTGGATTCTCTTTTCCCATAATATATATTTTTTATGTTAAATTTTAATTACTATTAGTGATATAAACGTGACCACATGACTCAAGTGTTGGACACTTGGACAAGCAAGTGTCCAACAATAATAATATGTTATAGGCAAGGGTGATGATGAATAGGAAGGGATGGTTTTTGTGAAGAAGAAGCAAGACATATTATGTCTGAGAATCTGCAAAAGAGAAAGCGAAAATGATCGAGCTAGCTAGCCAAAGACAAACTAAGACAAAGCTACATACTTTGAATCTATATTTATATATATGTTTCCGATCTCTTCCTTGTAAGAAAACCAGAAAAACACCACAGAGCGAAGCAGCTATATCTCATAGCTGCGCTCGGAGAGATTGAGGACCAATGTCGCCCGTCGGATTACCTCCCGGTTTCCGGTTCCATCCAACGGACGAAGAGCTAGTCAATTACTACCTCAAAAGGAAAATCAACGGTCAGGAAATCGAGCTCGACATTATTCCTGAAGTTGATCTCTACAAGTGTGAGCCCTGGGAGTTATCAGGTAACTTTGAGAATTTTTGTATATCATTAGTAATGATACACATAGAAAAGTTACTTAACCGACTGACTTGCAGATAAGTCGTTTTTGCCAAGTAGGGACCCGGAGTGGTATTTTTTCGGGCCTCGTGACCGGAAGTACCCAAATGGGTTCCGAACAAACAGAGCAACTCAGGCGGGGTACTGGAAATCCACCGGAAAAGATAGGAGGGTGACGAGCCAGAGCCGACCGATTGGGATGAAGAAGACATTGGTGTACTACAGAGGTCGAGCTCCTCAAGGCATCCGAACCGATTGGGTTATGCATGAATATCGTCTCCTTGATAACGACTGCGAAGACACTTCTGGATTTCAGGTTATTTTTTTATTATTAATCCAATTATGTTTAAATTCTCGTACAACATGTTCATACGAATTTATGTGATCAAGTTGATGTCTGAATGTCTAACGTGTGAAAGAGCAGTGCATGGAACATACATAGATATCGTCACTTTTGACTTGGCAATGTCTTACAATTGTTTATATATATTTCGATATACTAAATTGCATATTCTTTGCTTGCGAGTTGGAGTGGTCTTTGGATGTGAAGTCATAACCTTGGCCTTTCACTTTTGTCTCTTATTAATCGAATGAGACAAAAAGTATTAGAGGGTTGAATGTGATCTACTGATATAAATTTTAAATTACGATTGATCAAATCACTAACTAATATTCTTTTTTTACTTTTCTTATCTTTGTGTTATAACCAATCAAATATTTCAGGTTGATATTAGGTTAAAAAATTTATTTTTGGACCGAGATTATCATGATAGATACATTAATAAATTATATTAAGATAAAAGGCAAACTATGTTCACACAAATCCCCCGAAAAAGAAGCTTGTCTAACTATATATCCATCGCCATCACTTTCTTGCTGGTGATTGAAGCTTTGGGTTGCTTTTTTACTTTATTCCAAAACGGCAATATAAGCCATGTAGATGTTACAGTTTTTTATACCTTTTTCTTCATAAAGAAAGAGCCCGTGAAGTTTTTTTTGTAAGAACAAATGATATTATTATTAATGGAATTTAAAATAGAGCAATGAGCACATACATGTACCCATTGTATAACCAATAAACCAAGTAGCTATCATAATACAATAACATGAAATTAAACGTTGCTCCGAACATAAGAACGGTCGAAGGGAAAATCATTAAACTTCCCAATTAAGATTCTCGTATATTAAATTTAATAATGTTATTTTGTCGCCCTTGTGACTGTATTTTGATTAGTTTAAACATGATATAATCATTTACATATCAACTTGTGATCTAAAGAAAACAAAATATATACTGATATATATTCTAAAGTCAGAAAGATGATGAGCCTTAGATTAGTTTTTTTATGACTTATAAGTAGTAAAGTGATCAATGAGTGACTGTCAAGCTCAGCACCAGTTATTGAAGATAGATTTTTTGATCGATGCATATAGGTTCCTACTTATATTTACTTAGCTTTGTTCTAATGAATTGTTCCTAATTTGTAATGTTAGCAGTAGTTGATTATTAATCTACTCTTTTTTGTACAAATCAGATTAAAATTCTCATTAGAATGAGGGAAAAAAATACATGATCATTTGGAAAGGCGAGTCTTTAATTTATTTGATTGTAGGATTCATATGCATTGTGTCGCGTATTCAAGAAAAATGGGATATGCTCGGAGATAGAAGAGCAGGGGCAGTGTAGTAATTTGACATTTGCAGAGAGCTCATCACAAGGCCACGTGTTCAATGATTATCAAGAAACAATGTCGCCGGACAATGTGGTGGCGGCGGCGCCGTCGCCGTGCATGGAAAACCTCGACGACGACAAAGACGATTCGTGGATGCAATTTATCACGGACGATGCGTGGTGCTCTTCGAACGCTTGCATGGCCGGCGAAGAAGTCTCTCGCGTGTCGTTCACCAACTGATGATCTTCATGGTGATTAGATTTATATACTATAATAAAACGTTTATTTTGTAAAATCTGTTCATTATTATTATTATTGGACGGGGTTTATTCTGATTAATTGGGTGTACTTTTTTTATTATTTCTTTTTCTAGTTGGTTGGTGGCTCTGGGTTTTGGTTGTAACATCCGTATGAGGAATATTCTTCCTTTGGATGAAAATAATAAGTAAATGTGTTTTCTTTATTGTTTGCTTATTTGTGTTAAATTGTTGAAGTCGTCTGGCTTTGGGGAAATTACCGAATAATGCCGTTAATTATTCATGATTTTAAATTGTCGTGGTTGAGTAAAAACACAATGAATAACGTGAAAACTCAATCAGAATTGTCGTGTAACTTGACGAAAAGTGAACGAAAATCGACACAACAGTTATTCTCTAATGAAATAACCTGTCAATAAAATAAAAAAATACAATAGTGAGACTGAGCACTAGACCGAGTAATTAGCGTAGTTAGCCAAAATACATGACTGACAATCGACGGTTTAAGAGTGGTCTAAATTTCACATGGCTGTTGATATTTTCTCCTGTCGATCATGGAGGTCACCTTTCTGATGAACAAAAGTCGTCGGTTAAGTGATGAACTTAGCCGACAATTTATTTCATTGCCCAATAACCACTTTCCCAATGGATGCATTTGGTATCGTAAGGAAAACTTGACCGATGAGTATTAATTGCCGGCCAAATATTTTGAAGGGACATAACCGATAGTCACATTTCGTCATCCAAGAAGTACTTGGACGACAAACACCGAAGTCGTCGGGCGAGTTGAGCAACATATTTGGGAAATAAAATTAGAAATTTTGCACCTAAAATGCACAAAATTAATTGACAAGAAAACTAAAATCTATTAATTAAAAAAAATATTCAACAAAGCGCTCAAAAAGTTACTTTTAAGTATTTATAAACCTACAAAAACTAGCTACTTGGTCAACTACTAAAGGTAAAAGAAGTGTTAAGTGCCTTCTCTCTTGTGATTTGAGAGCAAACTCTAGTCCTATTCGTCATATCCCTGTGACTATGGTGTTTTCTAGCCATATCTTTGTTGTCGACAATGTCGTTGGCGCTGCTGCTACACTCCTTGCTGGCTCTGTCATGGCGTCTCTGGAGCAGATTTCTCCCTCGAAGCCTCCATCGTCTCCTCTTGTGAATCCGCCTTTGAAGGCTCGGCGCAGGAGGACGTCGAAGCAACCTCTACATGGGATTCCTTTTGCGCCTCCTTCTCCTCCGCCGCTTCCTATGCAGTCGCCACTGAAGCAACAATCGTTGTCCCCACCTCCTTGGCCTCCACCGATGCATACGACCAATGTACAGGTTTGGTGCATCCTTGTTTCCTATACCCTTTACAGATTGATCTGGCACTGGATCATATTGTATCGGATCATCTCGCCTGAGCAACCCTCGCCATCTCTGAAGTCGGGGCGTCCATGTCCCTTGCCTCCAACGACTCAAATTCCTCGACCCCTCTCTCGATTCTGGATCGAGCTAATCGAGTGGGACTTTTTTATTTTCACTAATTTCGTTTTTGCAGGGTCAAAAACTAGGGCGCAGAGAATCAGGGATTGTCCTTGGGAGGGGTCCCTAGACGATGTTTTGCCTCCCACCATCACCATTACTGTTGAAGTCTTTGATCCACGGTACCCCCTTCCCCCTCCCCGTCTTCTTTCCTTGCCCATGGGACGTCAAAATACCGTCTGTGACGGTTCTGATATTACAAGGATCAGTGAACCATTGTTCGTTAAAACTATCATTTTCGTGGTCGGGGAGCATGTTCCTCGATGCACAACATTGTAGTTGATTTCAAGTTATAACAGTTGCAACTTTCGGTCAAAAAAAAGTATTTATAAACTTCAAACTAACTAAGAGCATCTCTAGTAGTAGACTATTCGTGCTAGCTGATGGAACAAAAGTAAGAGAGAGAAAACAAAAATAAGAAAGAGAAAAAAAATATATTAAAATAATTCCAACAACCGCGATGCATTCTGCTGGTGGTAAGCTCACCATCGGTGCGAACCGCCGGCTGATAGGATATTGTGAAGAATATAGCTCCAGCAGCCGGCGCTATCAGCCTACTACTTGACGTTGTTGACTGATAGTGTTTGCTGAAAGGAAAATTTAATCTTTTTTATTCGAATAGCCAGCACGAATAACCTCTCACTAGAGATGCTCTAATTAAACCTAAGAAGGATCATTAGCCTGCCGCTTGTTATTTGGCGATTTGGGATGCCATATCCTCTCTCTATCGCTTCTCCTCTACTATTTGGGCCCTAAGCGCCTTTCTATCCCGCTCCTGTTGAACTAACTACTCAACAAGACAACGGACGAAAATCTCCATCCACTAACAGAATTTGAAAGATGTGTTGTAGGAATCCTCTTCCTTGACCATCGTGACCTTGATTTTCCTCTTGACTTCTACTTAGACTCGTACCTTAGGGCTGCCGATCACCCAGTTGATCACTCAAATCTCTTGGGTATCAATCTACACAGTTGGGGATGACGAGTCCTCACACTCAGACTCTTGCATGGAAACTCGAAACTCAAAAAAATCGTCATGTGCCTTTAGAAGATTTTCCTGAGAACGACATAAATGAAGACGAAGTGATTATTTCACATTCACATAAACTCAAGAAAATACATAAGTCAAACTTATATAAAAAAAATTTGAATGCAATAAAATAAGTAAAAGGTAGAAATCATCCGCGTGTTCCTTGATCGACGAGTGAATATCGTCTTGCAGGTACATCTTAAATACAATGTTAAAACTCAAAGTCATGGACTCTACCGTCTTACAGTCGGCTATCCCGCGGGTGATGTCGTCGAATGACTTACTTCCCATCAATGTTTCAACTTGTTTTTTGACTTAGATATCTTCCCATTCGAAAAATATGGTATTAGTAATAAAAAATAAGAAACATATATTTTTATTTTATAAATAAGTGAGACCCAGTGTAATTACCTTACATGCGGGAGAGTTCGGTGGGAGTGAAGCCATTCCCACTAGGCATGGCGGTGTACGAACTTCTCTGGAGTTGGAGGAATCAGATTCTGGTTCCCGGTGACCTTCTCCTTCGTGACCCATTTCTCGATTCATACCTTCACGTCGTGCTTCCATTATTTTTAGCGGTTCTTTTCTTAACTCTCTATCTATTGTATGGGAGGGCGACAACGGATGTCGAAATCGTAGAGGCCTGATCCAGAGTGGATAACTCAGACATTGATAATTAATAATATAAGCTAAACTTGTTTTCAATTACATTAATAACATTTAATGTACTTACACTAAACCACATGATCCTCCTGCATCATATTTTTTGGTGCGGGTACATTAAGGTTGAAGAGTGTCTTGTCATAAATTTTTTCCAGTCCATGCATAACTGGCAACCTGCAAAGCGAGGTAAAAACATCACTTCCATTCCCTTGCACACATGTATAAAAGTCTTGTATATATATTTATGTATTTCATATTTATATTTTACAGTATTGATTATATTAATATTTATATATTTAGTATTTTATATTTTACTGTATTGATTATATGAATAATAATTGTTATTGGGGATGCAGATATTCTAAGTACGTACGTAAAGGAACATATGAATATTGATGTTGACGAGTTCAAGACAAAAAGTGATGGAGACCTCCAAATATAAATAAGGAAGGGGGAAGTCTATCGTATAATCGAAGAAGGGAGACAAATTCACTTTGAAGATAACGACCTTCAATATGGGATGTTAGAGATATGATAAACTCATCATGAAGAGTAATCCGGGTTTTAAATTCAAGATCCTTACCAATTGCAAGGACAACCTACCTTATGTCAAAAGGCTTTGAGGTACAGAGCTCAGAAACTCGATTTTATTAACGGTTGTAGGCTCTATATAGGACTAGATGAATGCCACATGAAATCTCCTCACGGTGGCATCCTTCTAGCAGTAGTGGTTAGGGATGTCATTGATGGCTTGTTCTCACTTGTAGTGGTAGTAGTAGAACAAGAGACAAAAGAGTCCTGGAAATGGTTCATAGATGAATTGTTTAAATATTTTGGAGATAGGGAACATAAAAGGTTGATGTTTATGTCCGATAAACAGAAGATAATACTATTAATTTGTTTGAACAATTTTGTTTAATTAAATCACTCCTAATTAGTTAATTTTCTGTTTCATTGATAGTGTTATTTCTATTTTCCCTAGGGTTTGATAGAGGTGTTCAAAAAACATCCAAATGTTGAACTCCGACATTACATGCGACATCTATATGAGAACTAGTTCAAGACTTTCAAGTCTTAAGAAATGAAGAACTAGGACATAAAATCACAACCACCACTACCGTGACATCATTTATGTTCATATTTTATTTTGTAGAATTCATATCTTATTTCTTATAACTCATTGGTAATAGTTGCATATCTGAAACTAGTTCCTACCTTTACAACCACCACTATCGTGACTCTAGACATAGAATTGAAACTTTGGAAATTTCTATTAATATCTCAATGAATTTATAAAAACAGAAAATGTGGGGATTTTGGAGATTTCTTACAAAATCAATGACTATTTCACATCAATATCATTTCATATATGAAATATTACCTTCAAAGTTAACATGTATTAACTGGTGTCTATTTCTATAGGTTGTTGTAGGATTCACAACATGGCTGAAACAAGCAAGGGCTACTGGAAGAAATGGAAAAAAAAAGCTGGTAAGAGAGGAGAAAGTTGGAGTCAACCTTCTCGGGTAGTTGATGTGAGCTCCAACCATGACCAAAACTCTCAACCCTAACATTTTGGAGACACTAGCTTCATAGGTCTTTGTAGTTGACAGTAAATATTTTGTTTGGTTGTAAGATGTGGCAGACCACATGTGATACACCATCACGTTTTAAAGACCCCTATGGGAATATAATTCCCTCTCTCATGTGACATTCGGGAGTTTTTGTAATGAGGTCTCTCTTTGTTTATTTTTCAACTACTTTTCAGAACTCGTGGATGAGTAAATGGACATGTTTGTCCCTTATTTATAATAGTAGGTTTACATATTTCCCCCTCCCATGCAATGTGTCTTCTTTTTATAAACCACTTCATTTTCAGCATTTAGGACAACCAAGCAAAGCAACATGGTTTTATCTCCTCTTCCTGAATCAGATATTGAAAGGGATGGAAATGGTTATTTTACCCTAATTCTTTACCAAATAATGATGCTTGCGAAGAAGCTTCAGAGTATAATAATCCTCTATCACCACAATATGTCCACCCAAAAGAGAATGAAAAGCCAACTGAAGAACAAGGCCAAACCCATGAGGAGCAAACCCAAGAGAAACAATCACACGAACAACCACCACCATCACAAGACGATCAAACTATGTACTAATGTTCTTCTAATGAAATGAAACAAAGACTATTTTTAAATATATTTTTTTACATACAAACAAACACAGGTTCATGTACATAATTCTAATCGTAATTAAATATAAACACGAGATAATACTAAACTACATTCATACATAATTAGAACCCTAATGCAATCTACATAATTTTACAAGTCTAGGTACCTATTACAAGTCTATGGAAGCTTGTATACTTTCTCAAGTGAACCATTATTTATTCTTCCAACTATACCATAAACTAACATCCCAACAATAAACCAAACTAAACTACAACAACACATCGATATTTTACTCTTCATCATTGCTTCATTCTTTCGTTATTCGTTTTGGAAAGCTTCTTCTAATTTCTGAATTTTGGCAACTAGTTTAGGGCATACAGGACCATCAATCCATTCGAAAAAGTTACAATTATGTTTTCTCTGCAAACATATTTATGAATCAACAACATTTATAGATGAACTAAATATTTGAATTTGCAAATATATGAAGAACATACGCTGAATTTACCACACCCATAAAATCTTATGTCGAGGTTAAATACCGAAAATGCGAGAAATATAGATCTATCCATTTCTTCCTTCAAAAGTAGTACTGGTCAATTGTAGCGCTAAAGTCAGGATTGAGGGATTATTTGATAAAGATGTCAAGATTGGAGCAGGTACTCCACAATAACAATACACAATTTTTTGGCTTTCGATTACATCATCCTTGCATAATTCACAGAATATGAACTACGTCAATTGCTAAAAATGATACTAGACATCGACATATTCTTAAATCATAGACACATTCACATAGTTGGAGCGGAGAACGTCGGAACAGTACCACATGGGAACTCCACCGATGTTTTTGTATGCAATCTCTTTTATGGATCCACGGAGGAATGGGTTAGTAATGTTTTTTGTGCTTTTGGTTCCGTCCGAAGGTGCTCTGTTTTCAAGCGCCCGAACAGGGGAGGGGGGTTTTTTGGTTTCATTTCCTTCTCGACGTTGGTGAGGCTTCTCAGGCAGTTTTGAGTTTAAACGGTTTTAAATTGAATGGTCACATTCTTTTTGTCGCTTTGGCTCGTCCTGGAACTCACCACCGTGATATCGGAGCTTTTAAAGCTCGATTCCATCGTTTAGACACTCGAGGTGTGGTGCAGACGGATTGGAATCAAAGTTGAGTTGATTATGATATGAATGAGGATGCTTCGTCATTTTCCGGCGATGGTCCGACTTCTCCTATTGACTTGAATTCCGAAAGTCCTTCAATCACGCGATTTTGCGAAAATCAAGCTCAAATTGATGGTGCTGGTTGTTGCGTTGACCAAGCACAATTTGGAGAAGATCACGGAGTCGTTGATCCGATCGCTACTTGCGATATTGCACAGATTGGAGAAGTTCACGGGGTTTCTGATTCGATCGCAGCCGATGTGGTTGCGTGTCTGGCTGAGGCTAGCTGTGGTTCACAGGCCGGGAAGTTGTTGGTGAACGGACTGAAGTTATACATGCCACATATTCACTTACAGCTAGGGTGGGTGGACATGCATTGGGCTCAGTGGATGCCCATCTTGGCCTCGGTCCTTCTCTTGTGGTGACGGTTTTGGGCGATGGGCCTCAGTTTGATGTCTCAGTCCCGGTTGTCGAGTTTTAAGGGAGTCACTGGAAGGACACTTTGTCTAATCCTCCTAATCCTAAGGGTTTAACTCAACCAAAGAAGGGACGTGGATGCCCAAAAAAGGGTCAATCAAAGAGAATTGTTCCTCCAATGGTTTTTTATCAGACAAGAGCCAATACCTCTGCTGATAAAGGAGACAATTCGGGATGCTTCACTGATGATCTTGCTAAAAAAGATACCTTGGGTGCTTGGAGTTTTAGCAAGAAAGTTGGAAAAAAGACAGTTTTCCTTGTTTCTTTGGCTCTCGAACGTAGAGTCCCGCAGGATGAGAACGCCGAGGCTAGTGAAGACGAGGATTACAGGAGGAACTCTAATTCCGGTTCCGGTTTTTAACCGGTTCCTCTATTTGAACTCGAGTAAGAAGTAGATTTATTTGCTTTCCTGCTTGGGTGTTTTTTGTTGTTCTTTGTAGTTGTTTGGTCTAGGGAAATGGTCTTTTTTGAAGATCGTTTTCTGTCATTGTTTTACTATCTTGTAGAACGATTGCTTAATACATTTTTAGCTTATAAAAAAAACATTATCTGAGAATGTATAAACCCTACAACTTAGATATTTTGAAAGTAGATAAATTTGAGAACTTCTAAGAAACACTAGTTGGGAATTTCTATTATCAAAATATTGTTTTAGACTTTAAAGAGGAGAAACAAAAAATCTTATCATAGCTTGCTCGACCATCTTTGATGAACCATGTGCTTCGTCAGCTTCTGTCGTTCAACCTACGTGCTTCTTCATTATGTGAAAACGAGAGAGAGAGGTAATGAGAGCGGCACGTCAGAAGCTGTTCAAATGCTTGAAAGGCATAGGCTTTTAGTCAAATAGGCAAGGGCAATCATGCTATTTTAGAAACGTTTAAGAGGCAGGTGAGAAGCATGTAACTGATATTTTACAGGATCGATTAAATTTAACAGAATTTGATACATTTTGATATACTAAATCAAACTTTCTGAATGACAATTGACATCCCACGGATACTGATGTTGGGCTGTAGGCTTGTCTTGGATAAGTAACACCTCCTCAGTCCAGTTTCACATTTGAACTTTGGGAAGAGTAGCAATGGCAGCTACAAGGACTGGTTTTTTCTTCCCATTCGGAATCCAGACATCAACAGCTCATCAGTACCGATTCAGCTCTCCTTCTTCATCCTTTTCTGGTTGCAGTAACTGTAACAGTGACAGTTTGAGGATAAGGAGGCGGCAATTTCCTTCCTTGTCACACAGTCTCAGACCCAGAGGTTCTGTTGTGGTGGCTTGTGATTCTTCTTCAGAGTCCAGTTCTCCCAGTCCCTCAACCAGGCTCTACATCAGCGGTTAGCCAAAGCTTAGCTCTAATTTCTTCCTTTATTCCCTTTTGCTTTACAGTTTGATTATGGATGTTTCATTTGTGGTTATGATTTGTTTTTTGTGTTTCCTTTCTCCTTGTGATATTAGGGCTAATTGAAATGTCTGTTGGGTTTGGTCTTGTGAAGGAAATCAGGAATTTGAAAATGCCCATTTGTTGAACTGTGTGATTTAGAATTGGGTTTGAATTAGATTGGTTTTTAGAGGGTTTTGTAGTTGAAACTTATGAGAAGTTGAAACTTATGAGAAGATAACATCATACAATAACAGCTTTATTTTTGGAATTGGAGGTTACAATCATTGAGAATTACAAGTCTGCTAGGCACTTAGGTAGTGTTTGGATAAGGATTTTTTGTTTAAGAATGAGATTTCCATTGCTATTGTTTGGATTAAAATGAAACCCATCCATGTTCTCTTATTCGTTCTCTTTCCTATCTCTAAAAAAAATTAAATCATGTAAAAATCGTGCTAGTTAGGAATGGGAGGGCAAAGTTATGAATTCTACTTTATTTTTGCCGAATATTGTAATCAAAATGTGATGGATGGGAATGATATTACCATTACCGTTCCCAAACCAAAAAAGTCATCCACACATAGCCTAGTATCAATAGGATTAGGTTTCGGATGGTGAATGAATGGTTCGTGTATCGCAGCACAATAAGTGCCAAAAGTTTTTATGGTTATATTTTTTTCGGACTATTTCTGTGTAGGTGTTCTGGTATTGAATGTTGGTGTCTTGTATATCAGCTGAAATGATAGTTTTCCCAGCTCAGCAATCTGCTGCAGCGTGTACATCTTGTTGAGCCAGTTTTGCTTGAGCTTGGGCATGTTTTCATGGCTGTTGGTTATACCCAGGCTCATTGTTAGCGATTCAGTTTTCAATCATGGTGAATTGCCTGCTAAATATCAATCTATGGACTGTTTATGCTAAGGTTGTAACGTTGTATTGTAAGCAGGTCTCTCTTTCCGTACCACAGAAGAGAGTTTGCGAAATGCCTTCAAAGACTTTGGCCAGCTTGTAGAAGGTGAGGATCAGGAGTATCTTACCTTGAGTTGTATGTGATGTTAGAATTGACTCTTTATCTTGCAGTGAATCTGGTTATGGATAGGATTGCAAACAGACCAAGAGGATTTGCGTTTCTCGGTTATGCTACTGAGGAGGAATCTCAAAAGGCTATCGAGGGAATGCACGGAAAGGTGGGTAGTGGAATCTTCATAACTGAAGAAATTACTCCTAATAGAAGAGTTTCGGGGATTCCATTTGCATATTTATCCTGTGTTGAATGTTTAGTAACTGAAAAACACATACTTCCTTCAGTTTTTGGATGGCAGGGTAATATTTGTGGAAGTTGCAAAACTGAGAGGGAGCACTAAACCGAATCCAAGACGATACTAGTAAGGATTTTCCGTTGCCAGCTGTAGGTTTTAACTTGTGTCATGATTGGTAATCTAATTTGGTTCTCTCTGGCAAACTAAATTGGAGGCAAGATAGTACCATTCGCGCATAGAGTTATTCCCAAAGCTTGACGATACTAGTAACGAGGAAAACTAAGCTCTTAACTGCTTGGCCTGTCAGTTGCAGTTGGTCATTTGTATTGATATTATCTATGTAATTTTGCATTTCATTATCTGAGTATACATATTTTTAACAGTGGCACATCAGACTTGTTTGGGACAAGAGTCTGCATATGCATATAACCCCTTTTCAAGCATTAACCTCTCGTGAAGGATAGGTTCAACCACAAGTCAGCTCTAACCGATAAACTTGTTCTTAGGAGGAGTAGGTTCCTCTTCTGAAGAAAGAGCATTAATTGACATTTTCGTTATTATGCATGTTCATCATTTTAGTCAATAAACTCGGATCTCACAATGGCAAGAAACTGTAATGCACGTCTTGAAACATGCAAGTCATCTTCTCAGAAAGTAGGTACGAATGCCATGAGATCTATTCAACATGCAAGGAAGACAATCTGCAATTCGTGATCTAGTACAGACAGAATGTAATAAATATACAAGAGAGAAAGGGTTTCAAGAGGCAAGTTGGAGGAACCTTAGCGCGGTGGGATGCTTTGCTTCAGAAAGCTTATTAGGTTCTAAAATCTCCACAATCTCGCCGTCCACAAGGAGGCATACTACATCAGCGATTCTCTGGATTTGCTTAACGCTGTGAGACACCATTACGGTGGTCAGTCCCTGATTCTTCTTCAGCTTCACAATCACATCCTCAATGTTCTGGGTAGATATTGGATCCAAGGCACTTGTTGGCTCATCCAGTAGCAATACCTTCCAACAACAAGATGATTGCAAAATGTTCATCCATCTAGTATTGATCAATCTAAGAGGTAGTAGCATTAGCATGGTAAAGAATATCACTACCTCTGGTTCATTAGCTAGAGTCCTAGCAAGCGCAACTCTTTGAGCTTGACCAACTGATAATTCAGAACCATTTTTGTCGAGAAAGGAGGGATCGAGGTCAGCTAGAGCCAGCAACTTCTGTACCTCATTGTTGCTTAGCTTCTTCCCTCTCAATTGTGGCCCATATCTTATGTTGTCTGCAACTGTGCCTGAAGATATCAATAGGTCAGAGGTCTGACCAGACATTTTCAGGGTTCACAATCCCCACAGGGATGAGAACAACCAAAACCTTTATATAAAAGACATTGGCTGAGACAATGCCAAGTTAATAAGGTACAACAAGCCCACAACAAATGAACAAACAATTAATAAATTAACTTAATCAATCAGTGTCTAGATTTTATTGTTATAACATTGATCATGAAAGTGAATCTAAGAACTATTGCAATATTTAAATAGAAATAGTAAATAAAAAAATCAATAAGAGGGATGAGAAGGGTGACCTTGGAAGAGAACAGGAACCTGGAAGAGCATGCCGACCTTGCGGCGGAGGGAGAGGACGTCGAGGTGGACGATGTCTTGGCCGTCGAGGAAGATGGTGGCGGAAGGAGGCTCCCAGAGGCGGTTCAGCGCTCTAAGGAGCGTCGATTTGCCGCTGCCGCTCGGTCCGATGATCCCGACCACCGCGCCGCTGGGCACCTCCATGTTGATTCCGCTCAGTATCATCGCGGCTTCATCGTCGCCGCAACCGGAGGCCTTGTCCGCTCTCTTCACCAGGTTCTGTATCTTGATTTTCGCCTTCACCGCTCCCGAATCAGGTGCCACATCCAGAAGATGCTCTCTGGCCTCATCTGTCAAAATCGATCGTAAATTGCAAAACAAACTAACGAGAATCAGAGATCTGAAATGGAAAGAAGACGAAGCTGAGTCGTTGTACCTAAACGATTATGCATTTGGTGAGGCGTTGATTGAAACTTGCGAAGAAGAAGAAGAAGAAATGGGTATTATGTGATTGTGTTTCCAAGAGAAGAGAAATTAAGGAGATAAATGGAAGATCAGAAAGAGCCTACAGTCAGGTGACTCTCCACCAGATGGAACCAAACCATTGTTATTCTTGTCCCACTTGGTGCTACTTTCACTACACAACAAATCGTGAGCTAATTTGTTTGTTTTGTCATTGATATGATATTTTTTTTTTAAGAATAATGATCCAAAACTATCTTAAAGTTTCGTCCACAAACGTTTTGATGCATAAAGTTTCGTTCACACATTTCTGTCACATAAACGAATGAAATATTCTATTTCTGTTGTGCATATGACCCATGTACCTGTTAAGGGTAAAGTGAAATTACCATTTTACCCTTAACATTTGAACCCTTCGACTTTTGCAAGAAAAAATACCATTTTACCTTTTTAAATAATAAATAAATCAACAAATAAAATATTTTTTAATTAATTTATAAAATCTATTTTCAATGAAATATTAATTTTAAAAATATATAAATTAAAAAATCAATTTCTAATTTTATAAAATATGCTATAATTCATATTTTACTTTTAAATTTAAAATACAGAAAAAAATAATAAAAGTTAATAAAAAATTATTTTGAAATAAATAATTAAATAATTTAAATAATTAATTAGAAAAATAAATTAAAAAATAAATAAATATTTATTTTGAAATAATTACTTAAAAAATTTATTTTGAACTAAATAATTTAAATAATTAAGGATTTAATGAAGTAAGGGGTATAATCGTCTTTCAATTCATCTACTTAAAATTCAATTCAAACATAGAAGGGTAAAATAGTCATTTCATATTAACTTGCTGAGTTTTCCTGACAGAAGTGTGTGGACGAAATTTTAGCACAGAGCGTGGACGCAACTTTTTGCACCAAAACGTTTGTGGACGAAACTTTAGGGTAGTTTTGGATAATTATCCGTTTTTAATAATAATAATTGATAAAACGATCATATTTCTTATTTTTTAATAATCAAGATAAACTACGTTTATCGGCAAAATTCTCCTAATGTGTTCTATTAGAGTTTTAGAATCTTTAGCTCAGACGACGACTTTTCTTTGGGGGTGACGTCGCTCCTCTCGGTCTCAGTCCGGTACTGCTTCTCTGTTGATATGGCGCTCATCCTCTTCATCCTCTCCTGCTCGTCCGCTGCCCACGAGAGTCATCACTACTCAATCCCCATCTTCCCCGATTTTTCCAATCTCACCCCCAACTCCCATCATCACGATCACGTCGTAGCCGACATCGCCTGTTTCTTTTTCAATTGTTTTTGGGGGTTTCTCGCCTGCTACTGCCCCTTTCCCGATTGATCTCGGCGGCAATTATCTGAAACCTCTATTTCTTGATATTGTTGCCTCTCTACCATTAATGCATCATCGAGCAGAAAAGACTATGGTCGCCATCTTGTGGGTCGGTACCCCTGATGTGCCCCCTTCATGCACTATCGTCGCTCTCATGAGACCTTGGAGTTTTTTTGTAAGACCCGCCCCCGGTCAATCCCGGTAGAACCGGTGAATCCTAACTAAGTTTGACTTTCGGCCGGAAAAGTCAACCGATGACTCGGAAAGTCAGTCGGGACCTTTCCGGGGCCCCAAAAGCTTAGCCATTAGCACGGTTAGCTTAGTTGGGTCGTTTCCTTCAGTTTGACTGTAATATTGTTAAAGTCAACTGTCGGTCAAACTCGGGCTTATTATCGGTTATTTGTCGATAAATCTTGGAAAGCTAGAAATTTATTAAGTATGAGTGACCACACATGACACTTGTCATGCTTGGCTTGGAGGATGAGAGTAGAGGATTCAAATGACCCTCATACCCTCCTAAGTTACCTTTAAAGGGATAAGACCTTAAGGGCTTTTGAGTAAATTGACATTTTAGGTCAATTAAAGGAAAGGGAGCAACTATTCAGCCTATTTCCTCTTGTTGTAGCCGAAAATCACTGGTAGAGAGGAGAGGAGGAGCTCACTTTCTTGAGGAAGAAGATAGAGAAGAAAGCTTGGATTTTGGAGCTTGTTCCTAGTCCTTTTGCCTTCATTTTCACTTCATCTTCTCCATCTCAACTACCTAGAGGTAAAGTTACTCTCAACTCTCCATTTCTTCCACTTCCAATCCTTGGGTTTTGTGGGTTTTGGCTTAAAAGTTGAAGAACTTGCTTATTTGATTGTTGCTTGGAGAAGAAGTAGTGAAGTAGGTTGTTGGATTGTGTTTTTGGTTGAAGTTTGATGAACCCATTGAGGGTGTAGCTGCTGGGTATCTTTGATTGAATATTTTGGAGCTAAGAGAGTTTAGAAATGGAGTTTGTGTTGAGATTTTCGTGAAATTCGAGTTGGGGAAGAAAGGGGAAGGAGCTGGTCAGGTCTGATACGGAATCTGACCCGGACCGGGCTAGGTGCCGGCACGGCATGCCGCACGGAACGGGCCTGGTACCGGCACGGCACACGGCACGGGACGGGCCTGGTACCGGCACGGCACACGGCACGGAACGGACGGGAGTCCGGCACGGAACCTGATACGGTCCGTGTCGCTCTCTGGGCCGGTCTGTGACGCGTTCCGCGCTGGATTCCGGGCCGGCCTGTGACATGGTCCGTGCCATGTTCCGGCACGGCTAGCCACACAGTCCGTATGGCATTCCGGATCAGATCCCCAGAGCCCAAAACCCTTCCTTTTAGCTCAATTTGATTCCCACATTTCCTCTTCAAACCTTGATCCATTTCTGAACATTGTTGTGTGTTTTGAGGAGAAGAACACTTGGTTGAGGAAACTAATTTGTGGTCTTTTGGTGGTTCAAAACCGTGGAACCAAGCTAGGAAAGAAGGAAGAACGTGGACACGAGTTAGAGGAGCAAAGATCACGCCGGGACCCGAGTGAAGAACGGAGTGGTGACCACCGGGCTTATCATCAGAGTGTTGAGAGGAAGACCTCGAGGTAGGGAAAGCCTTAACCCCTCGTTTATGATGCTTAGTATGCATGACAGGCCAATAAAATCGGAAAGGTCCTAAAAATGCCTATAGGATGCGAATAACTAGCATAATTGTCTTTCAATTACTAATAACCGGAAGCGTCTAGTTGTGAATGATTAGGATGCCAATCACTAGTGTAATTCGCTTTCAATACTTGGGAATTTTTTGTCTGGTAGAGGAGCCTTGGCAAAGCCCTCGGATTAGTTGCGTGTTAGGATCACATGCTTGGTTGTTGGTTGCTTAGTGGATAGGCTAAAGAGTCTAACGGAACTAGTGGAATTGCATGTGTGAATGCTCGTTTGAAGGTTTTTATGATTGGTTGATTAAACTCGTACTTGATCGTTGATTGTATTCGAATGATTACTTGATTTACTTAAATGGTTACTTGGAGCATCGAGTATGACTGGTTGTACCGAGCGGTGCAATCAGGTGATCGATGCCCCGTTGGTTCGGGACTGGTAAGTGAACGGTAAGTTGTGATTGGTGTGCTGTGGTTATGTGATTCGTGTACTGTGTGTTGTGGTGAATTGGTGATGTGTGAGTTATGTGTGACAATGAATTGGTGGTTGTTGGGATTGGATTGTTTCGTGTTTCGGTTTGAGTGCGTTATTCAATTATTAACTGTTTATTATCGAATTGCCCAAGTGTACGCTTCCTATGGGAGTAGTGCCTTGGTTCCCGAGGACATAAAATCCTTTGGAGACGTTTCTGAGAATCCCGATGATAAGCGCCCCGAAGGGTTGTTTCCGGTCGCCTCAATGTTATGCGTCTCCTCTGGATTTGAGGGAAAATCCGAGAGGACACATCATATGTGGATCGGAGGGTGGATACTTCATGTACCACGGCATTGGTTGGTTTACCTATTACTCGTGTTTGTTGAAATCAATCTTGTTGACTTGCTGTTGATTTTACTGAGTTTAAGGTCCACGTTGTTATGTGTTTTCCCTACTGAGCGCAAGCTCACCCCTATGAATTTACTGTTGTGTTTACAGGCTTGATTGAGGAGTAGAAGCTCGGGAGCTTCTCGGTATGGGTGCATTGTAGAGACTTCGTTCTTATCACTTTTATGTTTTGAACAAACCTTGTGGGGAATTATTATTACTGTTAGTCTTAGTGCCCGTAGTTCAATCCTAAATGTCCAAATGTATATATCATCGTTAGCAATAAAATTAAAGCGGCTTTATATTACTTATGTGTTGGAGTAATATATCGATGTGTGCTCTGATCTATGCCCACCATGCGAATAGAACCATAGATCGAGATAGATCACACTCGATGGGTCCCTAATCAACAAAGCTTCACTAGAAGCGACTAGTATGAAAGATGGCTCTTTATGGCTTACGTTCTGTTAGTCATTGGAATGGGATTCCGGAGTCTGATCATAGATATCATGTGGGACATGATATTGGACGACCCGCCCTGAATATGTGCCATAGATTAAGTCATGAACATATTCAGTGTTGTAGCTTGTCATGTATCCTTAGACCAAGGAGTCTTTGTGATCGCTATGTAGTCAACAACTGAGTTTGACCTGAGCCTAACGTTGTCCGTAACAGGGCTTCCATAACGGCCAGGATTGGCTTGGGGACGGGCTACATGAGTGACACGAAAGACGGCTAAGGGATTTATCCCTCATACTAAGGTATGGGAAAGATATCGGTTCTCGGCCGCTTGATCGAGAGTGACTGGAAGAATAGCATGGCCATGCACATGATACTGGGTATCATATCTTCAGTCATCTCACATATCAAGGAACGGTGATTGAGAATAATAAGGATGACGGCTCTATGCCTTATCTCAATCAGGATATCGGAGATAAAAGGATAATGACAGGGACGACGGAAAAGTTAGAATCGACAGGGTCGATTCGTTATGTAGTGTCAGGCAATACTAAAGTCTCGTTAGTTGCCACTTAAATATGATCAAGTAAAATGGTATTTTACGTTGATCTATTGACATGCATAAACCTAAGGGTCACACCGGAGGATGAAACTCATTGACACATTTATGGAGAATGGCCAAAAGGGAGTTGTCTCGGGACATGACCAAAACTGGGTTTTGGGTCATGTGCCCGTAAGTGAATAGGACTTTACGGATCGAGACAAGGCTTGGAGTCTTGGGATTGATCGCGTTGGATAATGTTGGACATTTCCGGTAAGGAAGGCTTGGAGGCGATGAGCGAATCACGGGACCTCGTTGGAAATGGCCACGGGCCATGTTCCAAGAGGCCCATGAAAGGCCCATGCAACCAAGACCCATGGAACTAATTAATCAAGTCTTGATTAATTAGTACTAAGCAAGCAAGACAAGGATTAAGGTGTTGGTGATTCACCACCTAACCCAATCTTGTCTTGTCATACTTTGTCCTATTTACACCTTACTTGACACCATACTTGTCTCATGCCTTTAGTTGGACAAGTATGAGTTTTGTTATGTTTAAGTCATCTTTTTTCAACATAACAAACACAAGACAAGAATAGGAAACACATTTTCTCTCCCTCTTCCATGGCCATTTCGGGTTTGGCTAGTTTCCACCTCCATTTTTGTGTTCTTGAGTCCTCAAAGAGAAGAACTACGTGGCTTTGATTCCCATGTGGATACGTAGGCGTCTTGGAGACTCAAGCCAATCATTCGTTAACCGGTGTTCTTGTTTTGGTAAGAGATAGTGCTGAATTTTTCTCTTGTGAATCCATTCTTTGTTAGTTGTTTCATGGTTTTAATCGTCTCTTGGTTTTTATTGATTTTCCGCTGCGAGTTGGTTCATCTCCAACCCTACCTCGAGACCCAACAATTACACCCCTGGAGGGTTATTTGTGTTTTGAACTGAGTTTTGCGGATTCGTTTTTCTTATTGGAGATTTTCAGGAACTAGATGTTGAATTATCATCTTTTTAATCATTTATTACTAGTCATGCCTCGGGTCCGGGCAAGAACCGGATTTGGGGCGTGACATTTTTCGATTCGATCCGGTGTCGTCGTCATTGCTAGGGTAAGGATCCTCTAGCCCGTCGATGTTTGTCCCTCAAAATCGATGAGAACCCTGAACAGAACTTCGGGAGCAAGGGCCCAATGGGAGTTGGAAAGTTATTGGGCCCAAATACGGACGAATCTTTCCGGCCTACCAGCCTGGCTATGTTGCTATCTGGTGGGGCATGCTACCTGGGTCGATTATGGTCACCGCATCGCAAGTCAAGACAATCATCGGGATGAGTGTTTAGCTTCTTGGTCTTGTGTATTGTGTTTGTCTACTGATGTCGATTCTTTTCTATTGTATTGTAATAGAAGTTTTTGTTATGTTCAGGCTAATATTCCGGATCATCTGTTTTTGTAAAGGGAGGATACCGATCAAACTCTCGTCTTGCTTCAAGTTTTATCCTTAGATTGTGTGATTGTAATGGTTTCGGAGTTGATGAAATGAAAACAAATCTTTACTACAAAAAAAACATGAATCTCACACAATCATGAGGAAAATTGTACGAGTAGAGTAAAATGTCAACTCCATTATATAAACATTATGGATGAGGACAATAATATGGAGTTGGATTCACACTTCCTTTCTCCGGCTATATCATAAATGCTATGGGATCGTAGATAATCGTACCGTTACCCACGTGCTCCGAACACATGGAGGTTATTTGTGTGGTAGATATGCACGTGAGGTGTGCAATGCAACAGGACTTGGGGAACAGTTACGGATAGTTTTAAAGGTCAACCATTAAAGCGACACTTTGATGCCTTGGTACCATTGTGGTCCACGAATTGACAACTAATGGATACACAGACATTCATAGATTTCGACTAGTTGTAATGTTGACCCAACAACACAACTATTCCAACAAAATAAAACATACAAAACACAGACAAGCTAAATGTTTGGAACTTTCACATAAGTTCCCTAACTAAGTAAAGTGTTTTCATTAACATATGCTGCTACAAGGAAGAAAGAAGGTATACACTAAATGAAGATCCAATGATGGCGACAACTGATAGATAGCACAAGAGCTTCACCACAACAAGTTGATCCAAATGGACTGGAAATTTTTATACAAGAGGTAGTTTTTTGAAAGTTTAAGAGACAGCCACTGGTATTTTACAACCTTAACCTAGACTAGAGTCATCATAATTCATAACCAAACTTAACAAAAACAAAGTTACTGAGTAGAAGGATTAAGTTTCCATGTTGGTGGGGAAAAGATTAGGCCTGTTTAGTGAACAAGAGACAAAGATTGGAACGCAAGCAATAATAAAGTGGATAGAAAAATAGCAATATAGCTTAGTTAAAGTTTAGGAGGATTGAAGAGAAGTCAATACCCGAACCATACATTTTCCAAGGCGCGAGGCAAGGAAAGACAGGTATGGTGCGTTCTTGACTTGCTCTTTTCAAGTAATGCAAAACCCAAAAAATGCCATCTGAAAAAGAAAAATATAATCAGGCTTTATGAGGCGCATTCAACCTCCCAACTAACTTGCAGCACAAAGTCGAGGTTGAATTTAAAGCCTGTGGCTGTGGCTGTGGCATCGGGATTCAGGAACCCGGACAGTTCAAGGCTGCCTTAATTTGCTGCACAGTCGTGCTGATTAGGTTGTTCACAGTGTTCACCGACTCCAAGTTCAGCTTAGCCGACGGCAAGTTGCTCACCAGTATCTGGAATGCCACCGTTATCAGAGACCCTGGCTGCGCACCCGAGCTCGTTGATGCCCCGTCTCCTTGCCCTTGCTCTGCCCTGCCGTCAGGCGAGATGGTGAATCCTGATGGCAGCAGAGGGATGTAGGAAGGGTCTTCTCCGCTCATGGCCATGTTGATGGCCGGCAGGTCCACCGGGCAGTACACCACCAGCGACCCTGATTTGTCTATGCAGCTCTCCTGGAGTATTAACATGTTGTTCTGGCTCGTGTTGAATGCCTAACCAAATTGCATACTTATAAATACCAACATAAAAGAAGTCCACAACAAACAAAGGCAAAGCATCGTTATTGTTTATTGGTTACCCGAAGAACAGAAATGCAGTTCCCGGAATGTGATCCATTTGCAATATGAGCAACCTCTTGGACTGCATTGCCATTGGAGAGAACATCCCACTACAAACCAATGCATAATCAAACTAGGAACGACATACAAGTTAATTTTAATTTTATGAATGAAAGTAACAACACACACCTGTGTGCGACTTCTCTCATCTTTGAAGAAGCTAAATATGTTCTCAGGCGAAATGGGGAGCCAGATAGTAGTTGCTGCACTCAGAACCACCCCATTAGGTTGACCGGGATCTGTGCTTTTATGAACTGTTACTCGAACTCCAACCTCGCTCGAACCAGAAAGGGTGGTCCATCTATGGCCGTTGGATGTGCTGATGCTTGCACAGAAGTTACTCACCATTCTTTGAGAAAGTTTCATCATGCTTCTTTTACCCTCAGGGGATGGAAACACTGAAACCAAAAGGAAACGATGAAGAAATCTATAATTGATCACAGGGAGGAGGATTAGTAGGATTAACGTTACCTCCTCCAAGATCCCGAGTGGAAGAGCCTGTCACCATTAGGCAAGCAAATCTTTCACATATCCTCTGAAGAGTAGTGAGCCATCGTTCTGCTCCAAATGCCAGGCCACTGTGAATATAGTCTCTATACAGTCTATGAGTTCCACTCTGGTCTTCTATTTCTACATGCTCCACCCAAGAGACCTATTTCGAGTACAAGAATGAAATGAGGATACAGAAATAGCCATACAAGTATGTGATGTGTGATTCAAGTGTACCTTGGAGTATCCATTAGGCATATCCTGAATCAGGCATCCAGAGGGAAGCCTGTGTGATCTACATTGAGAAGACAAGTGGTTTTCTTGGGGAAAATCATAAGAAACATCTACAATAGCCCATAGTCCTTGTTCAATCTGCTGACAATAACGTAGGAAATAGAATTCTCGAGTAGCAACCAAAGGCGAAAGCAACTGCAACTCTTGATACATCTACAATCACACCTTTCAGATGTCAGAAAATCAACAATCACTCCAGCATACGGAGTAGAATTGTAAATAGTTACCAATTGCAGAGAACCGCTACGAGTCCCTAACCCTCCAGAGGATATTACTTCAATTGTTCGTGCCATGGAGACGATTGTGGGGAAGAGTTCCATCCATTTGTTCTGTAAAACAAACAATAATTAGTCTGAGGAATCAGTGCTTCCTGATTTGGTATGGCATCTGATATGGTAATAACTTACAGAGTCCATAAACATGTCAACTAAAGCTAATCCATTCATGATCACAACCCCGGAGTCTCTAGAGGCTTCAATCCGAACATTGGGATTCTTCAAGTGAGTACTAGCCCTCGGGAAAATCCTCTCATAATTTTCAAGATCCAGAACATCCCTCCCATTGACTGAGGACTTGATCCATAAAGGCTCGTTCGTCTGCAACAGTCTGAGCAACTCGTCCATTGCATTGGCAGCAATGTCAGCCATGAGAGACTTATCCATGTCTGAAATGTTAGTGGGGTGGAAAGGCAAATTCTGCATCTTTGAGGAGCTTCCAGGAAGAAGATCAAGATCAAGGGACGGGCCACAGATCCCATGGCCCCCGAAACCCATAGATAAGTCCAAAGAAGAGATATGAACAGGCTGAACGGGCGGGAGCTGGGAAATAGGCCTTCCTATGTACTTGGCAGCAATGCTTGAAACTCTATCTAGCTGTGAAACAATAAATCCAACATGAATGCAAAGCTAAGTAAACAGAAACTCAATCTAATGAAGAGTGAAAATGCGAACCTCATTCTTCAATTCAGCATTCTCCACCCTTAACTTCTGTTCATCAAAATAGGAATCCTCATTGATGGGAGGACCCCCACATGATGGACATATGACATTCTTCAAAGCCTCCCTAATTGCTATGTTTTCACATCGAATCTTATCGTTCTCAGCACGGAGGGAGCAATTATCAGCCCTCTCGTGCTGGGCCTAATTGCACAAGAAAGAAATGAGATCCCAAATCACATGAACCAAGCAACAATCAACAGACAGACCATTCATTCTGTACAACACAAAGGAAGCGACAACAAGTACCTTCATCTGGGTCCTCCTGTTCTGAAACCAAAACTTGATCTGGCGAGGAGCCAAGCCTAGCTCCCTGCTCAATTGCATCCTCTGCTTCTCATCTGGGTGAGGACATTCCTTGAACATTCTTCATCCCCACAAACCCACCATTTATCATCAACACTAACATAACATGAACTCGCGGGTAAGATACTAGAATGTGTAGTGAGAAACTTACGATTCGAGCCTCTGAATCTGGTTAGCAGTGTGACGGTGGTAGCGCTTCTTCCTCCTCTGAAGCTCTGACCCATCGTGGTCTCCGCTGGACGCACCGCCGCCACCGAAGTCCATGCTCCACCCCTCACCACCACCACCACCACCGCTCTCTCCGGCTAACTCCTACGAAACCCATACCAACACCATTAGAGACAGAAACAAAAGGAAAAACAAACAAAATCAAAAGAGATTGAAGATGACAAACTTGCGGAGAAGGAGAAGAAGAAGAGAGAATTGGGTTTTTGAAAGAGAATGCGATCGCATATGTAAAGGGGAGAACAGCGGAAACCCATTACCATCTGAGAGCTCATTCGGAGTGAAACGGACCAAAAATCGCCATGATTGTGGAGAGTGAGTCAAGCAGACAGAGAGATGAATATTTGGGGGCGTTATTAAATACCCATGTAATTAATTAAAATTTCAAAAAATAAATCGAAAAAACAGATCCGACCAGAGTCGTCGCCACCCAAACAATGCCCAACTCAGTAACTCGCTCACCAACTCGCTAGTATCGGGTACCATGGAGGAGAGAGAGATATAGAGAGAGCTCTTTTTCAAATCCTCAGTGTGTGTGTCTCTCTAGGCTACAGTTGTAAATTTATAGACACGAGCTCTCGGTCAGGGCCAGGTGTGCAGTTACAGAAGCTTTTATTGCCGTCGGAGGGTATATTTTCCGGCGGGGCAGCACGAAATGACACAAGTACCCTCCTCCCATAATTTATTCTTTTTTTTTCATTTATACAACTGAGGATTGGGGAAACTTGTCCCTCTCATCACCTGTAAATAATGTTAATGTATGCTCAGAAAGTCAAACTTGGTACCTTTCTCTGAGATCTCTAATGGCAAGTGTTTTGGGTTAGTCCCTAGGCATAATAAAATAATATTTTGTATAAAAATAATATGTTTTTGTATTTATGGCAGTTTTGAAAATATATGAGGGAAAAAAATCAGGAATCACTTTTGTTATCTGACGTTGACTATTTTAATTACTATAAAAATATATATTTGATTAAATAATTAAATTAGGATTTAGGACTTCTGACTTGTGGTCGGCTGAGCCTGCGCCTATAAAGTGAAATCTTGGCTTTCCAATAATAATATACATTGGACTAAAATAATAATTCTCAGAAAATATTTTAAAAATTGGTTTTCTTACACATCAAATGACTGATATGGTAGGTTGTCTGAATTCTCAATGAATGTATTAGAACACGTGATCTATTTAGGTTGATTGAAATCCTCTAATTGTTTTCTATTTTCTACTAATAACTTTTGATACATTTATATCTCTTTAGTAGTAATTACTAATTACTAATATAATAATGTAACTGAAACCAGTCATGTTTAGAAAATATTAATCATCAGTTCAAAAAAAGAAAATGCTAATCATATGTCTAGAAATCGAAAAACCATTGAAGTTAGCTAGGAAAATCTAATAATTAAAGTATTTATGCTCGTATATATATGTAATAGTAAAATTATGTCTCACCATGTATCCTAGATAAAAGAGCTCGATTGAATCAATGCATGTAGTATTTAACATCGATTCATCATTTTTAGATTATAATAATCTCTCCCCTAAATGTAAATTTAAGGTACTCAGGCATAAAATTATCCATGTTTTTAATTATGTTAATTAGTTACGATTTGTTAATACATTTTATTCTAGATTATTTTTATATTCATAAACGAATTCATTAGTTCACCATAAAATCAACAAAATCAGTCCAATAAAAAAATCAGATCATATAAAAAAACACATATTAAATCTATCATCAAGAATATCAATTATAATACAGTTAATCATAGCTACATTTTTAGCAAAATAAATATTGTTGCATAGTTTCTTTTTAATAAAACCAGTAGCCACAAATTAAATCAATGAGAATAAATAAAATAATATTTAAGAAAACAAGGACACAGTTGTATTATATATGTTCTCATAATAATTCTGGATATATATGTTAAATGAAATCATATACCAAGTCACCAGTAGTAGTAGACCCTTAATTACTCATAGTGTAAATCATCAGTCTTAATTAGGGTTTTGACTGCACAGAATGACATTGGAGTCAAGCTTATAATTAACTACTTATTTAATTGATTGCTTTAACCAGATTATAGATGCTTCTACCCGATTAAAGCGATTCATATCAATAAAAAAACAAAGCTATATCGTAGGGTTAGGGTTTCCAAAACCCTAACACCACCGCCGATCATTTCACGTTCAGAGAAGATGGATTTAAGGTCCCTAACTAATTCAATACCGATGATTACTATAGGGGAGCGATTAAGCTAAAATGTTTCCGGTAAAGAAAAAAAAAGGAGGAAGAAGAAAGAAGGAGCTGATCAGTGGACGAACCTGAACGGAAAGATGTTGCAGCTGTGGATCAGATTGGTGATCGGAAGATCCAACTCTGGATCTGCACGTGAAAATTAACGATCCTGTTGTTATTAAATAGATAGATACATATATGTACTATGTATATATAGTATAGATAGAGAAGGAGAGAACTGGGACAGTGGTAGATTTGGGATCGATGTAATAGAGAGACATGTACAAGAGAGAGATATAGGGAGTGTTGAGGGTTTGAGGTTGTTGAGAGACAGTAATCGATGGCGCGTTTTTTATCGTATCATTAACAACGCTTACTATACTTATTGTTCGCCCACAATGTCAGTCTCCATCCTTTTTTATTTATTTATTTATATTTATTTATTGTTTTCGGTTGTCTTAAAATATGGAATATTGGTTTCTGTTTAATTATTTTAATTGGTAGGATATGAAAATGTACAATATTATATTGATCAACAATTACGTAGCAATACATAAATTACTAGGAATGTCAATGAAAGAATTAGTTATTATTCCTTTTGACTTGTGAGTGATCAATATTCACGTATGCATGTAAAAAAAATCCATAAACACAGCTTCATTAATTAATCTTTTTTTTGTCAAAACTGAAAAATAATGTCTAATTTAAGACATATGAAGTAGAAATTACTACCTACATTGTTGTTAACAATCTTCTTGATTAAGTTCATTAGTGTAGAAAAAGCTCTCGGCCATCTTTTTGGAGGTTCTTCTCTACCTTAGCTAGGGTTCACTGCGCCGCTTCCATTTCCACGTCGCCACCGACGATCAGGACCTCTGGCACCGTTGGCCGTCCGTTGCTCCAGCCCCTGGTTCCCTTCGTCTCTCGCTCTCCTTTGGCCCCGACGAGCTACTGCACGATTCAGAGTGTGCATGTCCACCCTGCGAGCTCACGCCAGCGTCGTCGCCCATTTCGCCGGTCCCGTCCTTTGTCCCAGCAGATCTGTTTGCCTCGTCCCGTCCACATTGACTGGTAATGGACGCTGCCGAACACATCTGTTCCTCCGTCGATTCACAGCAGATCCAGTCTGTCGTCGTCCCACTGCCCCCCGCGGGGTTCCTGCCCGAGGTCACGTTCTCGTCGTCTCCGGAGGACACCCGTCCTCGCCTTCCGCCTGAGCCACGATGCCCCGCCGGCAGTCTGCCCCCACTGAAGGACAAGCTGGGCGCGAGGGCAGACAGAGCCCTCGTCCTGTTTGACCCACAGCCACCGGCGTCCCCGTGCCGGATCTCGCCTGAGGTGGTTGGAATGCATCCAGGCCAGCCACCCCTTCCTCGACCATCATCTCCGGCGACCACGCCCAGGTACCGTCCCCCGACTGCTCATGTATCGGCCTTACTGGATCAACCGAGCCTCCCACCAGAACTCACCAAGCCGGACAACACAGGGGAGGACCAAGCGAAGCGGGCGGAGGCAGAGCAGCCTCTTATGCAGGAATGATCCAACCCGGTAGGGTGGGTGTGGCCGATGTTGGCCTATACTTACAGACCCGGGACAGCTAGTGCTGGGAGGTCTCGGGCAGCCTGCACCAACAAATCAATTTTATTGCTTGCTTTACATCTTCCTATTTTATTGTTGGAACATTTTATTTTCTGGTTTGGATAGGTTTTTTCATTTCATGTCTCGTTCTTTTGAGACGTTAGTAAGGAGATGTCCTAAGTTGTTGTCTACGATAACAAGTAGGCTATTTTTATGGGTCCATGAGCGTTGGGCTTTCGACGGTCATCCCGGACAAATATCTGGAACCCTGGGCGGTTACGTCCTACCTTGTTTGATTACCTTTTGACAGTAATGCACTTCTCCGATTACCCGTTTCAAAAGAAAAAGTTCATTATTGTAGACACTTTAAATTTAGAAAATGAAAGAGTTTTTGGGGTTGGGGAGGTAGATTGATTTTGAGACATGTTAGGGCATGCAAACATGGAGAGGGTTGGGTAAGGTTCGGGTAAGGAAAGGAAAGAGTGTTGGTTGGGGCATTGTAAAATCTTTATTATTTGTGGGTTTAATTTGGTTTATTCCATTAGGTGAAGTTTTGGGTAAATATAATAAATGGGTCCATAAATAAAATCACTTCAGTGTAATTAATCCATCCAACTCACACCCAACCCCAAAACTCATCGTTCCTTCGCGGGGCCCATGCATGATCTGCCACAGCCCCGCCGTCGATGTCGTGCGACGGACGGCGCCGATACTGAAGTTCACAGCCAGTACTTGGGAAGTGGACTCTCATTGATTGCTTTTTGATTCACACGAAAGCTACTATACCTTCAATTTAACTAACAAAGGGTAAATTAACAGAATGTCGAAACATTCAAAATTACCCGCACTTGGTGAATCTAGCCAATAATGATGAGAGGGTAATGACCGAATAGTTCACCTCGTTTTTCAATCAAAGTCCGTGATATTTTTTTTTAACCTCCCGTGGACCAAACAACTAACTGAAAAGTCTGATCATTATCACTATAATAATAAAATAACACATTTTGGTTCTATTAGAATCAACTATTATTTTTTCGATATTTATCAAACATAAACAGAATCTATCATCTTCTAAACTGATTCAATGTCAACTCCTACATGTTCTCGTAGAAGTATATTGTGATTAAGAGATGGCTGATGACTAGAGGCAATTTTCGGAAATATGTATATTAAAACTGTGATCCAGGGGGAGCTTAAAAAATAGCCTTATTGAGAAGGAAAAAAATAGTTGGCTAGCCTCTAGGGTTAGTATTGATTTTGAATCTTTGCGCACTTGCCTCCATTTTAAGTGGACACCCGGATTTTACCTGACCAGGTAAAATCCGTACCGATAAGCTGTTTTACTTATCGATCAGGGAATTCCATTTATCCGATCGGGAAATCGTTAAAGTGATATTCTAACTTCACCGAAACGTAAAGCTGAAATATGAAGCATGGAGTATGTTGCCATTATATTTCGAACTGTGATACAATAGTTGATGTATGGAACGAATATCACATGGTTGATTGTAATTAATTTATTTTAATATTAGAGGGAATCCTTATATTATCAAGGTTTGTCTTGGGACAAATTTATATTTTAACTTTTGGTTTCTTAGGTTTGTGACTTTATCCCCATACCCTTAAACAAGCACATTAATCATATATAAATTATATATCACAGTATATATTTTGTCCTATATAAATGCAATTTAGACACAACCCCTAATTCAACTATTGTGTGACTCCAATCTTCTTAATTTAAATAAAAACAAGACATTTTAATTCAAGGAATTCAAAGAAACACAATAAAGAAACTAGGAGGTAGGGGTGTGATTACTAGTCAATACACCATGAACAAAGTCATTACATCTACAAACATAAATATTCTGTATCCAATCTCAGAATTTCCTTCAAACCAATAAAAGACTACTAATTGCTACTACGAGAGTGTAAGATTTAATGTCAAATGTTTTCTATAAACAATAAATTTGTTCAAGATTGATGTTATTAACTGTTTCAATACCGGTTTTAAAACACAAAATATAGCATTAACTGTATTGTTGTTTTTACCTTTTCATTTCCCGCTCATTTATAATCCATGTATGAGCAAATCAGTGTTTGATCAGTCATTTTTATTAAGTGTATAGTCAACTGATCTTCAACCAATTTTATTTTTAATTTAAGTATGAAAAAAACATATTAATCCACTCATAATTTCGAGAATTATTACGGGTGATGGTTTCAAGCAACTTTATTTTTAATAGATCATGATGTAGGCATACTTCTAAGGAAACAGTTTATATAATACATTTTTTAACAAGCAGACATAATAAATCACCTTATTTATGTAAGAATACATTAACAAAGATTTTATTGTTTAAAAAAACAATAAAATTGTACGTATAAGAGTTTATGTTCCGGCATATGTCAGCGTATTTAGTATTCTTAATTGTTTTTGTTGGTAGTCATCAACTATCAAGAACCCACTATCATTATGATTGGATTAAATATTTAACTTTGAGGACCAAGTATTCATGCTTTTCGAGCCAATTGCTTTTGGTATGTTAAAGTATAAGACCCCCACCCCCACAGTCATCATAATATTCTAGATTCAATTTAAGGGTACATTCAAATTGGTATAAGGACACTATACCCTCCCATGTTCAATGCTTACCCCAAATTTCATCTTCTTAATTTATTTATTTTCTAGTTCTTTTTAGCGGAAGGTGCAATATCATTAATCAAAGACGAATTACATTAATGTACGTCAACGAACAGGCTCCCCAACCATTGAGAGAAGGTAAGAATGGATGAACAATGGCTCTCTGATTCTTTTAGTACCATAACCATCAAAAACGATATTGTGATGCCTCATGGGCAAAGACAGAATACGGAGAGGGGGAAGGGGGTACCGGAGATCCTGAGGGACCTCAACAGTAATGGTGTGATGGTGGGAGGCAAAGCATCGTCTTGGTCGGGCTAGTCCCTAATGCTCCCCTCCCTAGAGAAATCCTTGATTCTCTGATCGATAGGCATTAATCCTGCAAAGACAAACTCAAACAAAATAAACGAGACCCTTTCGATTAACCAGAGCCATAATCGTGAAAGGGGACGAGGTGGTTGCGGCGGTGGAGGCCAGGGAGAAGGACGCGCCGGCTACGGTAGAGCCGGCTGCTGCAACTTCCGGGACGTCTATAGGGATGGCGGCGGCATCAGAGGCAGCGACAACAGTAGGGGTGGCGACATCAGGGACGACGGCTGTAGAGACGGAAACCCCCAGGGCAGAGGAGAGACTGAAATAGATCGGGAGATGCTCCGTTGGTGGCGGGAGACAGCCAACGTTGCGGTGGCTAGAGACGACTTGAAATTAACCCTAGTAGACAAAAAATTCACAGGATCCAAAATGAAAGTGCAAAGGGGAGGTTGAGAAGAAGAGAGAAGAAGAACCATGGCATAAGCTATGGCAATTGCTATAGCCATAGCCATGGAGGTGTAGACAGCGACATAGCTCTCAAACCCTAGTAGAGAGCATTTAGAAAATTATTTATTTTTGGGTTTCCTCAAAACAAAAAAAGACTTTGAAATTTATCATTACATATATAGTTATGAACAACGAAATATTAGAGTGTGTAAATGTTGTCACGAATAACAAAATCTTATTTTTTTTAATTATGTAAATTTTATCTATCAACAAAAAATATACGTACATATAATAAAAACGCACGTAAAACAAAAAAATTAGGGTTGAAATTTTAATCCTCAAAGATTATCTGATAAATCTCTATGTTCTCGTTTAACTATTAATTCAACACAAGATGTTTTTTTTAGCGAAAGGTGCAATTCATTAATTTAAATTCAAATACATCTGAGTGCATCAAGAATAAATCCATGACCACGAAGAATAAGAACATACAAAAGACACAATGGTGTCGTAGTTCTTTTTATACTATAACTGTCACTAACGGTATTGGATGTGCCAACTATCACTGAGCTGGTATGTTGTATAGGCAAGGACAGAATACGAAGAGGGGGAAGGGGGTGCCGGAAATCTAGGATCTCAATATCGGTGATGGGGGAGGCAAAGCATCTACATGGGACCCTAGTGCCAGTCCCCGATGCTCAGCCTGCCTCTCATGCCTCCTGGCGGGGCTGCTTCCCCGCCCTGGTCTGATCGTCCCGATGTTCTCCAATTGCCGGCCCTTTGCATACTCCAGTTCCATCTCCAGACCCGCGCCCTCCACCTAGTATTAGATCAGAGTGGGGGGGGGGGGGGAGCCGGAACCCTAGCAAATGCGCCTCCTGGGGAGGAGGGGCCAGAGAAAGGTCTTGGAAAACCCTAGAAATTGCGCCGTCCAGGGGAGGAGGGGCCAGAGCAAGTATTGGCCAAACAGTTGGGTCGGCGGAATGAGGTTTCCAGGGGGAAAGCAGAGGAGGACGGTGAGTGAGAAGGACGTAACTAGGGGACGTCGCAAGGTCCACCCTCGTCTCGCCTTCACGGTCGGGGATGGAGCAGTTGCTCTCATGGAAAAGGAGGTCACGTCCACCGATGCTCTCGGGCCAGGGAGTGGGAGGACCGACAGCACCAGCATAGAGGAAGACAAAGCCAGAACTGAGGGTTTGGCTTTTCTCCGTCGACGACTCCTATCCCCAGCACTAGGAACGCTCTGCGAGGGGCAGGACGGTAGCAGAGGGGCATCACCGGCTGGGGCAGCGACAGTAACGACCGGAGGAACCACGACAGAGGACAAATCGATGGTAGGACAAGAGAGAACACCATAGCTAGGGCGGCTAGGGTTAGGAGAGCTCTCAAGAGGTGAGAGAGAAAAAGCTTTTTTGCATCACACAAGATGTTATTCATTTATGCTATTTACATAAGTTTTTCTTCATTTGCCAATGTCTCCTTATTAAATCGTTTTTTAGCACCAAATATGAAAATACTAGCTTTATATATTATTACCATTTTACATTATGGATGAAATAAATAATTCGCTCGCTTAGACTTAATTTGTAATTATTCGATTCTAATTCGTTATAATTAAACTTGAGCCGAATCCAAGTCTTAGATAAATTTTCATTAATAAACGAGTCGAGCATGAACACAATCTTTCAAAACAAATTGATTTGTAGTTGGCTCGTTTGGTATTTATTTTTTGAGCGAAAGTGGTAAAATTTATTCATAGATCCGAATCAATAATACATTGTAGTGCATCGAGCACAAGGCCTGACCACTGAAGAACAGGCACAGAACAGGCCTCCCTGGCAAGCCAGTGAGCGACCCTATTCACATTTCTTTTAACAAACTGAAGGGAAATCCCTTCTTGTTGAGAAAACATTTCCCTAATATCTCGAATAATAGTTCCAATTGTGGAGACTGGGAGAGCATGATGGAGAATCATATTGACTAGCACTTGCGCGTCCGAGCGGATAACCACCCTTTTCCGCAGTACCGATACATTCTTCAAGGCTATAGCTATAGCAATGACTTCGGTCATGATTGGGGACCAAACACCCAGGAGGATACCATTTGCAAATAATGGGACCGAGCCAACCGTAGCCCGAGCTATGAGTCTCCATGCCGATTGGTGAGTGTCCTAAAAAACCACCCCATCCACATTAATGACGGCCGTACCGGCCTGTGGACGGGTCCATTTAGCCGGCCAACTGACCCGGGTGCAACGAGGTTTGGGAGAGCCAGCCTTAGCTTCATGCCATGCTTTGAGGTGGATTACTGCCGATGATATCATCCGAAGAGCTTCCGGGGACGTCTTCTTCCATTTAAGCTCATTTCTGGCCTTTTAGATTTCCCATAACCATAAGATAGAGAGTATCTCCGCCATTTGCTCCCGGGTTCTAGCTGCTGATATAACCTCCCACCAGTGTACAAACGTGCCCCCAATACCCTGTGGGAGAAGCGGACCCACCTGCGACCAACATGTCTGTGCAAACCCGCACTCCAGGAAGAGGTCGTCCATCGTTTCCGGCCACAAATATCACATGTAGGAGCGATTGAGACATACTTCAGATTCAGGTTAGTGGCCACCTGGAGATTATTTGTGAGAGCACGCCACATGAATATGAGGAGGCGTGGGGGGGGGGGGGGGGGATGGTCCACGGGGAAGCCCAGGACACTGCATCCGTGTGTTGTCTCGCCTCCTGCCGTGTCGTCGCCAAAATTCAGTATCCCATTTTGGTGGTATATTGGCCGGTTCTTTCAGCCGCCCAATACCACGAGTCATGGGTCCGGAGAGATGACAATGGGACTTAAAGGACATTGTTCTGTTCCTCAGCCGAGAAGACTTCAAGCATCTTGTCAGCATTCCAATGCTGATGCCCTTTTACCATAAGGCCAACAACCGTATCCAATACCAGGGCCGGGTTAGTAGACGTAATCATAGGGTCGGGGCCAACCAACCAGGGCGTACCAAAGACCATATTATCCATCCCATCATCGATCGCTATCCTCAGGCCCTTTCTCAGAAGGGGCTGGGCAGAGAGGATACTCGCCCAAATGAAACTTTGGTTGGCCTTGACTCCTGCCTCCATGAATCCCACCGTAGGAAAGTACCGAGCCTTTAGGAACCTGGACATTAAGGACTGAGGACGGTGAATCAGGTTCCAAGCTTGTTTTCCCATTAAGGCTGTATTTACATCGCTCGGGTGACGGAATCCCATGCCCCCTGCTTCCTTAGGCCGACACAGATTATCCCAGTCTTTCCAGATAATTGGACGCCCCGAGTTCCCCCACCAGAACCGGGCTAGAGCCACGTGGATCCGAGATATGATCTTCTTAGGTACCATAAAGACAGACATTACATAAATCGGGAGAGAGGTGAGGACTGAGCGGATCATAACCTCCCTACCGGCCGGCGAGGGGAGCTTACCATCGCACAATCGGATACACTTTATTATCCGATTGCCTAAATACGCCATTGTTGTTGCCCTATTCCGGCCAATCATATTGGGAACACCCAAGTACATGGATGCTTCCGAGGTCTCCTGTATAGCCAAAATCTGACAGCATTGAAGTTTCACGGCTGGAGTGGTGTTGCGGCTAAAAAGAATGGAAGACTTCTTTAGGTTAAAGACCTGTTCAGATAGTGTTCCAAAGAGCCCTAGGATGTCCTTGAATGTCTGGGCCTCTTCCGATGTCGCGCGGCAAAAGATGTAGCAGTTATCGACGAAGAATATGTGAGTTATCTCTGGGGGCATGTCGTGCCACACTAACCCCCTACAACCGACCCTTGATTTGGGCCTGTCGGAGCAGAAATGACAGTCCCTCCATGCAGAATAGGAACATGTACAGATATAATGGGTCCCCTTGACGTAGGCCCCGAGTCAGGGACGAATTAGAGGTGTCCCGTCCCCTAGATGTGATAGTATAACGAACTGATTGCATGCAGTACACCATCAGCTCAATCCAGACTGCAGAGAAACCTAGCATCTCCATGATCCAAAGCATGTAATCCCATTCCACCCTATCATAGGCCTCGCTCATATCGAGCTTCATGGCCATAAATCCAAAAGATCCCTGCCTCTTCTTTCGGAGGTGATGAATAGTTTCAAAGGCTACCAACATATTATCCTAGATGCAACGCCCCGGGATAAACGCCCCTTGAGTATCAGATATAACAGTGTGAAGAAGGGGCCGCATACGATTGGCTATAACCTTGGAAATAATTCGGAACACCACATTACAGAGCGCTATAGGCCGAAGATCTGTGACTCTCACCGGATCAGGCTTCTTGGGGTTAAGCACGATGGAGGTATCGTTGATAGTTGGGTCAAAACGCCGAGCAACCAGTGCATCCGGAATAAATCGGACGACCTCATCGGCCACCAGAGGCCAATAGTGTTGGTAAAAACGTGGATTCCGGTCATCCGTTCATGGGGATTTATCTGGACCCATTTGAAACACGGCCATTCTAACCTCATTGGCCAGACATGAAGACAAGAGCATGGTATTGTCAGGCAGAGAAATGCCCGGCTGGAGGTGAATATGGAAATCACTAAGGTCCGGTAGAGTGGAAGTGATTAGGTGACGAAAGAAGTCCTCAATGAGTTGGCGCATGCTTGTCTCCCACGTAACCGAATCCCCGGCCTCATTCTTTAGAGCCAAAACCGTGTTTATGCGTCTCTGGTACGAGCATGCGGCCTGGAAATTTTTTGTGTTGCGGTCACCTTCATCCAACCAATTCTGCTTCGCCCTCTGATGCCAGAATGCCTCTTGCACACCCAAGGCTTGTTCATACTAGATCTGAATCGCCTCCCTCCGGTGCACACCTGCACGGTCAGTTATACTATTTAGCTCTACTATTCTCCGCTGACACCATTTGATATGGTTGGTGTTCCGGCTAAAATGTTGACGTCCCCATGTTGTAAGGGCCTATCCCACCGACCGAATAACAACTCCCAATGGTTTATTCTCATCCTTATCCCAAGCATCCAAAACAATCTTTCCACATTCTGGGTCTCGGATCCATTGGGAATGGAAGCGGAACTTCAGTGGACACAGTAGCACTGGCCAATGGTCCGATGTAGTCACCCTAGTGTTTTGGAAATCCAGATCTGATAGAGTGGAGAAAAAGGATTCCGAAACTAGTGCTCTATCCAGGCGTGATTGGACGCCTACGACCCCTATACCAGGTGTACTGGTGATCAGTCATCGGGATATCAACTAGCTGGATTTCGTGGACCATTGCAGAAAAATCATCCACAAGGTTGATTGGATAGCCCCCCCCCCCCCCCCCCCCCCCCCCCCCCCCCCCGTGGTTTCATCAGGGTCGAGTATGCCATTGAAACCGCCGATCACTATCCAATTCGGTTTAGTGCTAGTATGAAGGTTACGAATCATCTCCCAGGTAAGATGCCTACGATCCCTACGTGGTTCACCATAGATACCTGTAAGCCGGATCTTGTCATAGCCCGGTGCTGAGACTTCCACATCGATGAACCTAGCCCATGACCCTCTGACTCTCACGACCAGTCCCATGACCCAGAAAAGGGCTAAGCCCCATTGACTCGGTGTATCCCCGGTCCCTCGTATAGACCCCTAGATGTACGACACACAGACGTAGTCCTGGAATCCCAAAGATCGGGATAGGAGTGCGCAATTGCGATCTTCCAACAATGTTTCCAAGATGAATAACAGATGAGGCCGCTGTTCCCGGAGTAGGATTTGCAGTTGTTGTTTATGTAGAGTAGATCCCATACCCCGACAATTCCAAGCCAGGACCCGCAAATCCGGTCTCAAGTGTCGTGGAGGGGTACCGGTCCCAGATCCCAATTTTGCTGCGGGGACTACATCGGTGGGGAATACGTTGGGGAGGAAGGAGACGACTCCTGGCCTTGGGAGAGGATCGCATCCAGGCCTGACTTGGGCGAAGGAGTCAGCGGGGGCAATGACGCCGGAGTGCTCAAACCAGGCAGAGCGTCCCGAGATCCCAGAGTTGAGTTCGAGGAATCGTAGGATAGGGACGTCCAAGACGCCGATAATGTCGGAGAAACCGAAAGCAACCCCTGATATGCAGGAATCACCATCAGCGAAGGAGGATTCGGCCCCGCAGCCACCAACAGTATCAGAAAGGGCCGTCGGCGCCTGTGACGGCGGGAGAAAAATTGTGATTGCGGATGCCATCTATCCCATGGGAGGATAGAGGTATAGGAGAGGCTAAATCCAGCCCCGATCGGGGGAGAAGCACCAGATGAAGGCCCGGAGAGGGGAGCTTGATAGCGGCGCTGGGAAGCCCTAACAGACATTTTTTAGGTTGATTGCAGGTTTTATTCTCGTTTGGTATTTATTTATTTACACATCATATTTATATAATAAAAAACATAAATTCAAACTTTTATATACAAGGGATCTTTAAAAAAAATAATTATTCAATATATAATATTTTAATCTATAAAATTTATTTACAAAAATCTAAACAAATCAAATCATACCAAACACGAGTATGAACGTACAAGTTTGCTTAAACACAAACCAAACTAGAGTTTAAACTTATTAGTTACATCCCAATAACCTAAAACGTTTAGCATATACGTGAAAAAATCGGTTCAAACAATTGAAATAATTGAAGAGGAATCTATTGAATGAATTCATGTGGGTATAATAATGTCCAACCATGCATAGTTGATAATCTTGTTTGTTCAACAATTTGATTTGCAGCTAGTCAGCGTAGTTCATAAATTGAATCAATTAATAGGATTTCGTTTTCCCTTGACATTGAGATGTATCGTATATGTAGATATAATATAGCTGTATAGTATTAATTGTTTCTCGATGAAATATGAATACATATCTACTTGAAATGTGGTAGAAGCAACCTATATATATAGCTCTACCTATAGCTGCACTCTATCATGACTTGTTTTTTCCAAACTTCTAATTACTTATCTTATCTCTGCACAACCAATTTACACCATGTACTATTAATAAATACCATACAATTATAAATAAGGAGTGTTTGAATTATTCTCTTAGAAATAAGTTATAAACATTGTAAATTCATAAAAAAAGTTTTGAAAGTATACTTTGGTTATCATGTTAGATTGTTTTTTATAAATTGCAGAACAGTCATAACTTTTTATTAACTTTTCTAAAAAATATCAAACACTTGTTTTGAAAGTCAAGAAACAAACCAATCTAATGTTTTACCAAACGGGCAGGTAATTTTCTACTGGTAGCAAACTCTGAATTTTTGAATCAATTATTCCAAAATAACAATAAAAATGATCATATATTTCATGAATAAATAGAGATTATAATTATACAATGGGTCGAGTTCTACAGTTAATTCACACCTGATTGCAAACATATATATTTAGATATATTAATCATGAGATGGTGAATATATCGAAGCCACCAAACCGCAGCTTGGACTATTAAGGTCTTTAAATGTAGATTTATAATAGTGAGATAAAGAGAGGTGATGATGCTTGCTACTTGAGCTACCTCTGCCTGTGGCCATCCAAATTTTCATTTTCTCTCTTCGCGGCCTATATGCTCTTTACTCTATCAACCAATTACGCGTTCTTTTGTCGACTTCAATAAGGAAATTCACAAAACTTAACTTACTCTCTTTGCTATTACAATATTTATTTACAACTTCAACCTATATCCTTGTGGACTGACTGACTTCAGTAAAAATATATATTTGACTCAAATTAGTGTAACTCTCGTGTGCATACCTTACATTCAATCACACACTATTTGATAGACAATTGCAACTCTTTGAACTTAAAACTTTTTAGTTGAAATGGATACTCATTTTGGGATGTCCAATTTGAGAAAGAAAAGAAAGAAAAATAAAGTAAAACACAGGTTTGATGCGGTAATAGGGCGAACGTACAGACTTATATAAATTGATACATGTATTTATTAGATAACCATAAATTGGTGGAACAGTAATAAAAAGGTAAAGAGAAGGACATACTGACCATGTGGTTTTAGATATATCATAAATAGCATAAACAGATCAGATGGTCCATTCTTACCAATTTATCATGTCTGTTTTTTTATTTTGTTGAAATTCAATAACAAATATAAATACATAATTTGACTGACTGAGATTTTTTTAAAGGGGGTATAAGCTATAGATACATAACCGATTACAAATCCATAATATAATAAAAGTTACCAATTCATTTAGGTTACTAAATCAAGTGGATTTATTTATTAAAAAAACAAGTGAATTCAAGAATCCATAAAGTATAAAGAATTTGAATTACATATATATAGTACAAACTTTATAATTTCGTCAGAATGTAGAACTATCAATCTAGGTCCTTGGATCGTAGAATTAAAGGCCCAGATTTAATGCATATCTTTTTAATTAATGCGTATCTTGTAATTGATTTCGTAATCAATCACCCCCACCCCCTGAATTTCGGTGGCCATCCGATTTGGATAATCAATGGCCCAGATTGGTTTTACGTTCTGACCCGAAACAAGGTTTGTACTCGATAGTCCCCCTATATATATATAGGAGAACAATCAAGTACAAACCTTATTTCGGGTCAGAACGTAGAACTAATATGAGCCATTGATTACTCAGATCGAATGACCACCGAAATTCAGGGGGGGTGGTGGTGATTGATTACGAAATCAATTACAAGATATGCATTAAATAAAAAGATATTAAAAGATTTGCATTAAATCTGGGCCATTAATTCTACGATCCAAGGGCCCAATTGATAGTTCTACGTTCTGACGAAAGACACAAATTTGTATCTGATTGTTATCCTATATATATACACACATACATCTAAATAAGGCAAGAATTTTTTTTTTGTACATAATGTCAAAGAGAGCAATAGACATTAGGCCGAAAACCTTAGGCTCTAGAATAAAGTCAGAGATTCTCGTTGACGTGCCGACACTCGTAGACCCGTAGACATAATTTATTTTGTATCATAGACACTTGGGAGTAAAAATAATTAACTAAAAAACAAGAGCCAAAACAGGGAAACACAAAAAACAAAAACCGTCCCTGAGTTGAAAGTGCCTTGGTGTTGTAAAAGCCCGTTGAAAAGCCTTGTCGAAGGCTGCATATGTGACTGTTAGACCACCCGATGGTAGATCGGTCAAGGATACTAAACTCGGGTTCGTCTGGGGTAGGACTCCATCCTCCCACTACACACCCCTGAGCATGATTCATGGGTCCTGGCGGGGCTGTTTGAGAGCCCTCCCTTGGAGAAAGTATATTTCCCAGTCTTCGTACACTTGAGAGGCTAGGGGAATGGAGGTGCCGGATGGTTCGAGGGCACATTTCAACAGGCTCATCCGGGAGTATGTCTGGCCCATCTTCCCCTGACTCTTTATCTTCTACCCTTTGTCTTCTTGGGGCATAATCCCCCAGACTACTCCTGAAATTCCTTATGCTTTCCATCCGATAATGGGTTAGAATGTGATGGTGGGCCTAGATCTACCACCCTCTCAAGGAGATCGGGGGTGGTCGTCCGTACCCGAGTAGGGCTCGGGGGGTGGGGTGTCGGATGATATCCTCCGCCCCTATTCCTCTAGAGACTCGTTAGCCAGGTCATAGATCTTTATGATCCCGACCATCCAGTCATCCGATCGGAGATTCTTCCATTGCACAAGTCACAGATCTTTGGTATTGGATTTTGAGCATCGAGTGGAGGGAATTTCGAAAAGCCCGGTAGAGGACCTCGGATACCACAAGAATCCCCCCTCCCTCGAGCCAAGGTGTCCCCTCTCCGAATATAGGTGCGTTGATCCCCATGCGCTCTAGTCATGGCCGTTCCCGAGGTTTTGTCTACTCTGTTCGTAATAACGCGTCCATCCCATCGGGGCCCGGAGGTAGTTGTCAAAATGGACTCACACCCATCCCACTCCCTTGAGACAGGTCAGGCAACCCCCAACTCGGTGATTGAGGCGCCCACATCGAGCACAAAATTTTGACAACCTCTCATATTTGAAGCCCAATTCGCGCAAGATCCAGATGTCCCGAGAAGATCAGACGTCGGCGACGAAGTGGACGGTCCACATCCAAAATGAATCGGAACCATAGGTATTCATCCTACCGACCATGACCTGATCTTTGGGCCGTAATAACATTTGTTCCGAGCGTAGAGACCAACAGGGTTTGGATGAGGTCTATCCGCACATATCCTAGGATGTTGAAAGCCCTAACCCCAATCTCGATGAACCTAAAGATGAGGGAACTGGGTTGCACACATGGTTGGAGAGGCACTAAACTCCCATGGCCCGCGGTGTCGAGCGTCATCCATGGTCGCTCTACTTGGGAGGTAGAATGTTCTACGTTTCTGAAAAGCCACTAAAATTCTAAGCCATGGACCCTCCACCTTGTCGCCATTACCCCATAGAGGGTTTGAGGGTTGCATGAGACACTCGAAAGGATCCTACACGCTAATGCATATTGGTATCGAGTGTCATCCACCATCGGGACAACCTTAGTCGGTACCACCACCACTACGTCCCCCCTCCTCTTCCAAAGAGACTCGAAAAAAGGGGCCCTAGTCTTGTGGTCTCCCTCGTTGGGATCGAACTAGTCCGCATCGTAGAGAGGTGGCCTGGAAAAGCACCTGGTCGCCATAAGGAAGAAGTGCCCCGAACAGGACTTGGTTATGGCACGAAGAACGTCGGGCTAACACCTGAAAGGAGCGACGATATGAATGAAAGAGGGAGGATGGGGGAGACGCATGGGGACGATAATTCTTCCCCGTCGGTGGTATGCTTGACGGCGACTACAAGATGAGACAATTACAACTATAATTTTTCCAAAAAAAAGGAGAATTCCTTTTCCAGCCTCTTAGACTCTTAAACATAGTTTATTTATTTATAGGGTTAAATGTTGAAACTTACCCTTATGTATTGGTCACGAACACTATGTTACCCTCCTTTTCAAAATCACATTTGCGGTACCTTATCTATTGGTCACGCGATTCTGTTAAGAAAAATGGACGGTAAAATGCCGTTTTTCCATTCTGTTAGTCATATGACCTCAAGTGTCATATAATGGATGGTAAAGTGACGTTTTTTTCCCTTAAGTATTTTACCTCTATACATTTTATAAGGAACAACAACGAGGGTGCAATGGTAATGTTCCTTATAAAATGTATAAAAGTCAAATAACTAAGGAAAAACGGCATTTTACCATCCATTATATGACACTTGAGGTCATATGACTAACGAAATGGAAAAAACGGCATTTTACCGTCTATTTTTCCTAACGGAATCGCGTGACCAATATATAAGGTACCGCAAACGTGATTTTGAAAAGGAGGGTAGCATAGTGTTCGTGACCAATACATAAGGGTAAGTTTCAACATTTAACCCTTATTTATAAAATAATTCATTTTGGATCAACTGTATTTACCCACTTTTAATAGCTTGTAAGTATTTATAGTCTATATTTAAATCGAAATAATTGAAATGAATAGTTATCCATACATGAAAATATATAGGTTTGGTATCGAATACAAACTACTCCTTATTGTGAAAACTAAGAACCAATCTGAGGCACAAGATGCGGCCCAACTGACATTCATTAGAGCGCACAAGATGTGAACGCATGTTTTTTTATGCGGTGGCAATTTTGTAAATAACACAAATTTTCTCGCCATTCGACCGTATCGTAACTCGTGTTAAACATGTCTGCAACGCATGAAGGTACCAACACCCTTATAAATAAGGTATCAACACTTGTATATGTTACTAGAAATTTTTTGTATGTAAGGTACTAGAATTTTGCATGTAAGTATCGTCACCTTTCTACGCATTGTACAAGCTCTTGGTGCGCTTTGATGACAACAACACGCGCCCATCTTGCAGAGGAAGGACACATGTATGCATCTGGTGCGCTTCGATGACATCAGTGCACATGCATCCTATGACTTATGTGATTTTGTAGTTTGCACGATAATGGGTGGTTTATATTGGATACCATCGTTATATATATATATATATACTCTGTCTCCTCCCCCACTAGTATCAGAGCCTCCCGGCAAGTCAGAAAGATTCTTGTTACAATTTTAGCATCCACATCTACATTTTTTGGCATCACTACATTTAAAGTTGGTATAAGAAACGGTGTTTGTATCTGTTGTGAGTCTTCTTGAGGTAGTAGTGTCGGCATTAAGTCCGTTTGAAATCTACCTATTGTAGCAACAATTCACACATTTATTCTTTGCCCTCTAAAAGTTTAGTTCTACCAAAACTTTGTGCCATGGATTCTATTTTCTGCAGGAACCCTTCATCCACATCCGTAAGGTCTTCTTCTTCTTCGTCTTCTAAGAAAAATAAAAATATAATACAAAGTGAAGAAATTACTTGTGAGTCTAGTGAACAAAACTTTGAAGATTTTGAGAAATGTTTAGATGATTGGGATATCCCAAAAGTTAGCAAAACCCAAATATATAAAACTAGTAAACTTGATGTTTTCAGAACTAGTTTTTCCATCAAAACCGAGGAAAGGGACATTCAGCTTTCAAAACCTCTTGAAAATATTACCCTTTTTTCTCCTACCACTTTAGAGTCCCATAGACAAAATAATTATAAATACATCCATATAGGTTTGGTTCAAGTCGCTTTAAAACCCCTCACACGTGAGGGACTAAATACCTCTGTTCTGGCCGCCTTAAGGGATGCCAGGTTTATCCATTTCGATGATTTCCTGTTGGGAACCGTCGAATCAAGTCTATGCAAAGGACTAGTTTCCTTTGATTGTTACTCAGATCTATCAGTCTCTCTTAATGACAAACATGTTTTAAAATCTTTGGTTCTTCAACTAAAATTACATAATTACAAAATGATGGAAGGATCTATCCCCGTTGCTATAATATACAAAATCCATTACAAAGCTATGATGAGTTCTTTTCACACAAATTATAGACATCGTAGGACAAGCGGTCAAACCCTCCTTTTAGAAACTGACCTCTCCAAATCCCATGCTGTAGTACCCAAACCCATTCAATGGAGCGAAGTATCGCTCCCTCGGGAATGGATCCTTGACGGAGCAACCAATCCTATAGAACAAAGCCTTAAAGTTCCCCAACCAAACACACAAATTAGCAACATAACCCAGTATCAAGACGGAAAAATGGCAATAAGCTTTGACAGATCAAGGCCTAGTACCAGCTCTCGTTTCTCTGATATGTCACGATCAAATTCAATCCGTTCAGATAGGATCTCTAGAGTTCCTTCAGACCTAGGATTTCCCTATAGATCCAGCGATCCAACCAATTTTAGACCCACTATCTTCATACCCCAAGATTACCAGCCTTCCCCCACCGAAACATCACAACCCGCCTCAATAAGAAATGTAGATTGTAGCACCCAAATCGCCCAACCTGTTTACATGCCCGCACCTGGTTCCCCATCCGCATCTGTTATAACTGAAAACATTGCAAATGAAATAAATGTATTAGAAAGTGACTTTGAGCTTGACAAAAACTATTTGAGGTCAGATTTTTATGCACCACATAACCATGAAAAACGCACATGGTTTTTTCAAAATCTCACACACCAAAAAGTAGAGATTCAACAGTCTTTTTATGACTTTATTTTACAAAACAAGGTCCATATATTGTTCTTTGAATGGTTCGAGATATATGCATCCCAAAATAAAATTGTATACCCTTTCAAAAATATTCTTCCTGTTAATACGAAAAGAAGATTGCCTATCTGGGAAACATCTGATGGCCCAGTAGAAGCTGAACACCCACCTCTTCGAAAATTTGAATATGTCATCAAAGGAACATCACATAAGGTAGAAGCTTCCCCTCCAAGGAATGCACGAGGAGATACAACTGAGGATCTGAAAAGTGTCCTCAATCAAAATAATTACACCAACATATCTCTATCGACAATCTCAAAACAGTTGAGCAGGATCGAAAAACGTAGTACTGAAACTACCGTAATTTCTTCCCATCCTCCCGAAAGAACACAAAACCTCAAGAAACCCATGTTCAAACCTTTTCAGGTCTCAAAACCTGCCCAACAGGAACTTACCTCAAGTAGGAGTGAATTCCTTAAAGCCATCACAGACCAACTTAGTAAAATAGATAAACCATCCACATCACATAGCGTTGTACCAGACACAACTGACTAGATCTCTAGATGTCAAGTTCTTAACCTAGAACCACACTCATCTGATAGTGAAGGATCTGTTAGTTCACCCCTGAAACCTCCTACCTTTCCCTCCCATATTCTTCCCCTCTCTCTACTACCAATACAAAATGATGACATCAATATAGGATCCCAACCTCATAGGATTGCCCAACCAAATTACAAAGCCTCTTCCATCTACGAGTGGAACTTAGATGGAATGTCAGAATATCAAATCCTCAACCTCCTCCAACAAATGACCATGGCATCTAATGCCTACAAAACCCAACAAGGAACCTCAGATAAGACCGTGGCTGAACTTCTAATTACGGGGTTCTCCGGACAACGGAAAGGGTGGTGGGACCATTACCTAACCTCGCAAGAGCATTCAGACATCCTCAATAGTGTCCAAACAGATAATGAAGGAATGCCTATACTAACAAGTCTAGGAGAAACCACCCAGGATGCTGTTTCGGTCCTCATTCTTACCATATCTCTCCATTTTATTGGAGAATCTTCTCATTTGAACGACAAGAACGCAGACCTCTTGTCGAATCTTTGATGCAAGAAGCTAGGAGATTTTCAGTGGTACAAATCCACATTCCTTTCTAGAGTCATGCTTCGTGAAGACTCTAACCAGCCATTCTGGAAAGAAAAATTCCTTGCTGGTCTCCCTACCCTCTTAGGAGAGAAAGTCAGAAACAAAATTAGAGAAACCTATGGTAGCCATATAATCCCTTATGACAAACTAACCTATGGAGAATTAATTAGTACCTCCCAAAAGCAAGGCCTTCAAATATGCCAAGATTTAAAACTTCAAAAGCACCTTAAGTGGGAACTGAGACAATCAAAGAAAGAAGTCGGCTCTTTTTGTAAACAGTTTGAATCTTCATTTTCAAAACCTAGCTCATGTAATAGGGATTGTAACAAAGGACCCTCCACATCAAAACCTTATAGAAGACATAGAAGGACTTCATTTGAAAAACCTACTTATTATAAGAAACCTTATAAGCAAACATTTGCAAAACCCAATAGACAAACCGGAACCCCAAAGTCGTACTCAAAAGATATGAAGTGTTACCGTTGTGGTAAAAAGGGTCACATCTCCCGATTTTGCAAATTCTCAAAAAAGATCCAAGAACTTGACACAGCAGACGAAATCAAGGAAAGAATTTCAGCTCTCCTTTTAGAGATTTCTGATACTGAAGATGGTTCTGTCTCACCATCCGATAATCTTGAGCCCGTAATAGACGAACTCATAACTAATTCCTCCGACACTGAGACTGAAGAAGCCCCCGTTAAGCGTTGTTGTATGCTTACAAGTGACCAGTCTCTAATACTTGACATCATCGGTAATATTGATGATCCCACTCTGAAAAAACAATACTTGAGTCAGCTCAAGACCTCCCTAGAAACCAAGCCAGTTACCAAAACCCAAACTCTAGCTGCACCGTCTTCTAGTACCAACCTATATGACCTTACCACTATCCTGAATAGGAGAAAGAAGGTCCAAACCCCTAAAACCACTATAACTGACCTACAGGCCGAAATTAAGACCATCAAAACTGAGATAAGACTATTAAAAGACAAACAAAAGGAGGATTCAGGAAAGATCCAACTTCTTATATCTCATGTGCAAAACCAAGACTTAGATAATGAGGAAGGTGAAACATTCCTTCCTCTTCAAACAGAGGGTTTAGAGGAAGTTCCTGAGGATTTCATATAAGTCCTCAAAGAAGTTACCTCGCGGAAGTATTTTATTAAAATCACTATACTCTTTCCCGATAACTCCAGCATAGACATCATTGGCCTTTTTGACACTGGTGCTGACCAAAACGTCATAAAGCCAGGAATTGTGCCTCTTCATTTTCAAGAAGAGACAAAAGAAAGGCTCAATACCGCCAACGATTCAAGACTTCAAATCGTTGGAAAGACCAATGCCTCTGTCTTTAATAACAGATTTTTTCTCAAAACTATCTTTCTCCTATGTCATGACATTCACCATACTGTAATTTTAGGAACTCCCTTTATTAACATGATTACACCATATCAAGTTGATCTTGAAGGTATCAGTTTTAAATCCAAATTCTCAAAACTTGTTTTCCCTTTCCTAGAGCAACCAAAAACCAGGAGTTTGAACATAATCAAAGCTGAGACTATTTATAACAATGAGATTAATGTCCTTATATCTGGAAAACAGGCAGACGTTTTGCATCTCAAAAATGAAGTTCACTATAAAAGAATAGAACAGTTCTTAGAAAGTGATTCAGCAAAAACACAAGTGTTATACTTCCAAAACCTTTTTGAAAAACATGTTTGTTCTGACTTACCTAATGCCTTTTGGGACAGGAAACACCATATGGTCGATCTCCCATATGAACCGGATTTCAGTGATAAACTTATACCTACAAAAGCACGTCCAATTCAGATGAATGCTGATATTGAACGGTTTTGTAAAACAGAGATCCAAGACCTTGAGACCAAAGGATTAATTTCAAAATCTAGATCTCCTTGGTCATGTGCTTCTTTTTATGTCAACAAAGCTTCCGAAATAGAACGCGGCACGCCCCGATTAGTAATAAATTACAAACCTCTGAATAAAGCCTTAAAATGGATTCGTTATCCGATTCCAAATAAAAAAGATTTGTTACAAAAACTTCATTCTTCTTTTCTTTTTTCAAAATTTGATTTAAAATCAGGTTTTTGGCAAATTCAAATTGACCCCAAAGATAGATACAAGACGGCCTTTACTGTTCCTTTCGGTCAATATGAATGGAATATCATGCCATTTGGGTTAAAAAATGCTCCTTCTGAATTTCAGCGAATTATGAATGATATTTTTAACCCTTACTCTGATTTTTGTATTGTTTAAATTGATGATGTACTTGTTTTCTCAAAATATTTTGACCAACATGTGAAGCATCTGAAGACATTCTTTTCCGCAGTAAAGAAGAGTGGTCTTGTTGTCTCAGCCAAAAAAATCTCCCTCTTCAAAACTACAATTCGTTTCCTTGGGCATAACATTTCTTGTGGAAAGATAGCGCCCATTGAGCGTTCACTACAGTTTGCAAACAAGTTTCCGGATCGGATTCTTGATAAAACCCAATTGCAAAGGTTTCTTGGTAGCCTAAACTATGTCTTAGACTTTTGCCCTAATATTAATAGGTTAGCAAAACCTCTGCATAATAGGTTAAAGAAAAACCCTGAACCATATATATATATATATATATATATATATAGGTTCGGTATCAAATGAGAACGCACCCTTATTGTGTAAACTACGAACTTAGTAGAGGTTGACATGTGTCTTTGTTTGCGCATGCAAAGTTGTGTTACCAATACTCAAAGCGAAAATCGAAATGGTGAGATGACTGGAATCAAGCTCCTTTCCTTCTCTTCATTTTGTTCTATGTTGATTTCAATTATGCCACATACTGCAACATTGTTTCTCCTTCTGTCAAGGAGAAAAATGTGACAGTCAACAAGAAGAAAAAAGGAGGAGTTCGACGTGGTGCTTTTCATGGATTAACCATGGCTATTGCATCAACCAAGCCGGTCATGCATAAAGTTGGTTCTGGTAAGGGACAAAAGGAAGGGAACCCAGTGGCTAAGGCGAGGGTCTCGAAGATCAACTCTGATAAGGATGCGTCGTTGCGGAACTCCCTTGGGGTGTACGAGGAGATCGTTGCAACCACCGTCCCTAAAAGGCCGAATCGACGGGGTTGCTATTTTGGTTTCGTCGAGTTCAAGTCTCCTGATGCAGCATTAAAAGTAGTTGAAGCCTTTAATGGATCCAAATACAATGGTTTCAAATTTTTGGTTGCTTTTGCTCGCATTACACCACTACACCACAAGAGTCGTTGGAACTCGATGTTTCTGCTGCAAAACAGAGTAACGACGCAGCTGGCTTGGAGAAGGAGTTAATACCGATGGGTGTTGACAATTCTGTTGCTCAGGATGGTGAAGTCGCTGCACAATTTCGTCCGGCTGTACTGTCGCCGGAACTCCCGTCGCCAGACTTGTTACAGGTCGGTGGTTTTCAATCTACAGAGAATCAGGTTTTGGATTCTGAAACGAATCGGGATCCCAAGTTTCACGGTTCAAACTCTGCTTCAAAATTGATTTCCTTGCTTGATTGAAGGGATGCGACCGTTACAGAGGAAGTCGATCCTGTTTCTGTTTCTGGCAATTGCGTGCGCGAAGGAGGAATTAGTGAATCGTGCGAGGTTGGTGTTGACTCTGTGGACGGGCCTACGTTTGGGCTTGACATGTTGAGACCATCTAGCGTTGAGGACACGATTATGTCTGCACATGCAACGTTGTAAAGACCGCCACGGTTAAAAGAATTAAAATATTAAAATTGTCGATTGAGACGTCGTGGTTGGAAAATGAGTTAAATTTTGGAGCAAATGCAAAAGGAAAAGAAAAGAAAAACAAAAAAAGAAGAAGGAAAAGGAGCAATTGGGCCAGACTGGGCCGGTCAGAGGACCAGGCCCAGTCCGCTGACACGGGCCAAGCCCGTACCACATGCGCGCGCAAGCCAGGCCCACGCGAAGCTCAGACCCAAACCCAACCCTAACCCTACTGTTCATCGTCTTCTTCATTCACGCCGCGCACGATTCCCAAGACGAACCCTCAGCCTCTCTCTCTCTCGCTCTCTCTCGATCCTTCTCTTCCCCTCCTCTCCCGCTCGCAACGCCGCCTTACCTCGTTCTCCTCCTCCGTGTAAGGATTGAACGATGCCGTCAACGGAATCGAGACGCCACACCAAGAACCTCTTCGCTATTCATCTTCCCGACCCAGAATAGCGCCGACGACGGAGGAAAGCAGCATGGTTCGTGCTTCCTCTTCGCCGTTCCTCTTCTCCGACCATCCACCGCCAGAAAACCCACCATGACGAACTCGGTTTGGGCGAGCTTCGCCGCCTGAATCCAGAGCTCCATCACGATTCCCTCGCCGGAGAACCTACGCCCTCGCCATATCTGGGACGGAGAGCGTTTGGTCGCTCTCCAGCCACCGACGCCACGACCACGAGCTCGCCGGAGCCTTGGTGTCTCACCCAGCCACAACCGTCCTTCCTCCGAGCTCACCTGATGCCGTCCACCGCCTTGTCGAGGCCGGAGACCTCGCCGGAGATACCTCGATCCAGGCTGGGGCTCGGACTCGCCTGAGCCACGGGCCTTGGGCCAGGACACAGTCCATTGGGCCGAGATGGCCTTGGGCCGGGAGACGGGCCATTGGGACAGGCCCTAAACCCAGATTACTGGACTCTGGTCTGGACCGGACCTGAGTCGGGTCTGGAGTCGGATCTGGGTCAGGTCTGGGGCCGGGTTCGGGTGGGTTCTGGGTCCGGTCGAGTCTGGGTTCTGGGCCTTGTCGGATTCGGGTCTGGTTCTCGGATTCGGGTCGGATCCAGGTCGTCAGATTAATTAATTAATTAATTAATTTAAATAATTTAAATTGGAGATTTAAAGGACTAAATTTATAATTAGAGGACTGATTCGGACTGTACCGGGACTGATTATGACTTTTACCTGTTAAAATCAGACTTTGACTTCGTCCGAGAAGACCGGAGGTAGGCCCAGACGTCAACAGCTAGGAGACGTAGCTGTTTTTTCTTCTTGAGGTAGGGACAGTAGCGAATACCGCTTTAATTACGGAAAGTTACTAGTATGCATGATTAGGGAATAATAATAACCGGAAAGGTCCTAGTTGGCATATAGGATGTGATTCACTAGAATAACCGCTCTCAATTATTAAATAATCGGACGAATCGTAGTAACATGTAGGATGTGATTCACTAGAATACATGCTTTCAATACTTGGGAAATTGATGTCACGCCCCAATTTGAGTAAACCGAACTCAGGACGCGAACGTTTAAAACAATAAAGCATTTTGAAACCTTTTACACAAATCACTTTAAAATCACCGTCTGTTCAGCAAAATAATCATTTACAACTTAAAGGTACGTCCCAACAAATGGACAAAAAGCAAGGTATACGTCGCTAGACTCAAAATAAACCCAGAATCCCGCTCCTAGCTCTTTAAGCTTCAGAAGCTCACCTAGTCCAACCTGCGACCGGTACCTGTAGGAAAAGCAGCTAGGGGTGAGCGTTCGCTCACCACCACGGATAACAGACTGACTACGGCATACTTAGCGGACAATGCCGGTAACACCAACAACCAACTCAACACCGGGGATCACTATCCCAAAACTCAAGTAACCCGACCGACACCCACGCACTGATACTTTCCTCAACCGACTCAACACTCGGACTCGTAATGTAGACCCGACACAACGATTGACGACCTCCTCCAAAGACACGACAGACAACCACGCAACACCCAAAATCACAAAAGATCGCACCCCAAACAAGATCACAAAGGATCGCACACCAAAAAAGATCACAAAGGATCGCACTCCAGCTGCTCAGTAACCTCTCTCACTCACGCGTTTTGCCAGTCCCGGTCAGGCCAGGCGGTCGACCTGTCTCAGTAACCTCTCTCACTCACGCGCTTCCCCGACACAAAGTCGGGCCAGGCGGTCGACCTGTCTCAGTAACCTCTCTCACTCACGCGCTTTGCCAGTCCCGGTCAGGCCAGGCGGTCGACCTGTCTCAGTAACCACAATCACAATCACAAGCAAGTTCAACAAACAGCAACAACACAGGTTCAACACTCCACAGGCACTCATGGCCACCCAAGACACACCGACCATAACTCACGGGCTCAACAACCCCACGACACTCACGGCCACCCAAGACACACCAACAGTAACTCACGGGCTCAACAACCCCACGAGCACTCACGACCACCCAAGACACACCGACAATAAAGACACGGGTTCAACAACCCCACGGGCACTCACGGCCTCCCAAGACACACCGACAATAACTCACGGGCTCAACAACTCCACGGGCACTCATGGCCACCCAAGACACCAACAGTAAAACACGGGCTCTCATGGCCACCCAAGACACAACAATAATACGGGCTTTCATGGCCACCCAAGACACAACAGTAATACGGGCTCTCATGGCCACCCAAGACACAACTACACAATCAACCTCCGGGCATAACCAATGCCTCCAGCAGTTCTAATATCAACAAGTTCAAAATCAACCTCCGGGCATGGTCATATGCCCCCAGTAATTATAATATTGATAAGTTCACTGCTCCTACAACACTACTAAGTGTCACATGCATTTCCAACCTTCGATAACCTACTTAACCCACGATACTCAAGTGTCACATGCATTTCTAATATTCGATAACCTACTTAACCCACGACACCCAAGTGTCACATGCATTTCTACTGTTAACTTTCCCTAGCCAGGGCCGAGATCCGACTACTTTTCCCTACCTCGTATGTTTCTCCAAAAGTGCCCAAATAAGCCCCGACGTGATCTCAGTCACTCGCCTAGCTTTCCCTTGCCTCGGTCCGCGGCACGATCTAAAAGAACACAATTTTAAGGCACTTTTAAACTCGCAGGAATAAACTGAAATTCATTAAACTTGACGCCCAAACTTAACCCCGACAATGTCGATCACTCCCAAACTTCCCAATTACTCGACATTGTCGATAAAGGACTCGGAAAAGCCCGATTTGCCCGACATGGCGAATCTGCCCGGGTTTTGGAAACACCCTTCCGGGGCTCCGAAAATTCCCGTTTTCGTTTCTACGGTCTTAGAATAATTCGAGGGTTCCTATGCACTCGACGGAATCCAATTCCGACTTCCGAGTAATTTAATTAGCGTTTCAAGTTTCTAAAACCCGTTAATTACAAACCTTACAATTTAATTCCAAATTTCGATCCGGTTGTAGATAAATGATTCGGGGAACGTTCTAAACCACCCGAACACAAAACCCGAGCACGTGGGACCACCCGGCCAACCATGACCGTGGGTGGCTAGGGCCTTTTGGGCCCACCATGGTGGTGGCTGGCCCTAGCTCCGGCCAGCCACCCCACATGGTGGCCGGCCACCCTACATGGTGGTCGGGGCTCCCACCGAGCTCCCGGTCACCGAAAAACGTTACCCTTCACTCCAAAACGTCTCCAACAATCGCCAATCCTCAATACAACCCTAAACTAATAGTTTTAAACCAAAACCTAATTTTCCAAACTTAGCAAAACGGGAATCGGTTCGGTGCTTACCAAAGAGGAAGACGGTGTGAGCTTGATTCTCCAAGCTTTGAGACGATCCAAGGGCTAGATGAACGGGAATCAGTAGAACACCACAAGACTCCCTCTCTTTTCTCTCTTCTTCTCCTTCTCCTTCTTTCTCTAAAACCATCTCTCTTTTTTCTATTTTTTTTCCTTTTTTGATAGATGTGGCCGACCCCCCCCCTATCTCTCCTCTTCATTTTCCCCCCAAACCTAACACCACCATTTGTTTGACAAGTGGCAAGGTGCGTCCCACATCTTTTTGGAAAAATAGCTAAAAGATGTTTTCCAATCAGATTCGCGAAATTCGGACGTTTCGGGCCCCGAACGGGCACTTTTCCCAAGAAATTACGAAACTTAACGGGATACAAGGAAACGGCTCAACTAAGACCGCTGCGACGATGACTAAGCTTTTTGGATCCAAAACGGTCCTCGAATGGACCAAAACGTCGCTCGGTTGACTTTTCCAGCGAAAAGTCAACATTTCCCAAACTGATCAGAAAGTTGCCCTGAGCCCCTCGGAACTCACTTTGGTCGATAGCGGGGTCAACTTAAGTCCGGTATGACCCTCGGGGTCCAATTTAGGTTCAATTAAGTGTCTGCTTAAAATTTTTAAATTTTCCTGTTTTCTCGCAAATTTGACTGGCGTTGACCGAGAGTGGTTATTACAATTGTCGTGCTGGTAGAATGGCCATGTCGAGCCTTAGGGTTGCATGCTGATTGAGATGCCTGATGCGTGTTATAACCGCTGTGTGAGAGTCTAAATAAGATTATACTCGGTGTAGCATGTTGTGACTGTGTGTGGGCAAGTGTGTCGTGTTTCATATGATGTGGACCCTTGGTTGTGATATGATCGGGTGAGTGATAGACCGATTTGTGTGTTATGGTGAGTTGGCTCGGTTGGTATACCGATGTCAACTATATCATTGTGATGCGTGTTATACTCTTGTTGTGTGTTCCAGGAGGAGGCGTAACCTGCGTGATGCCTAAACCGAGGGATAGTTCCAGTGCATGTTATTGAGGCCAATGATGGCGTGATAGATACCCCGATGACTAGAGGTCCGGGACGACGTTCGACCGAGGTGTGTGCCGGTCCAATATGTATGTCAAGTAAAGCCCGGGTCTGTGTGCTCGGAAGACATCGGGCTGAGGGATTCTCGGTCGAGGATGTTACCCCCAGTCTCAGTGAGGGGAAGATATCGGGACTGATGTTGTGTGGTCCAGTACGATATAAACGGTTGTGTGCATTCGCTGATGTGGAAACTGTTGTACGATAACTGTGTGTATCTCGCTGTGTGCTTTATTCTCACTGGTTGGAGTCGTGCGTTTTCTAAGTATGTTTATGATCTTGTGAAAGTGGTCGGTGACTGGGGATTGCCCGAGGGCTTTGTTTATAGTTGTGCCTTACTAGTATGCCCTAATTGGACGGTTACTCATGCTGGTGAACTGAGGTTCATAACCTTAACTACTTTTCCTACTGAGCGAAAGCTCACCCCCTTACTTGTGTTTTAGGTGTTGAGCGGGACCAGTACTAGAAGGATTCTCGGAGCTTGGGAGCTTTTTTGGCTATTGTCTAGAGACGTACAATTTTATCACTGTTTTGACTCTTTTATTATTTTTTTTATCGAGCTGTTGACTCGTTTAAATTTTCGGAACTTTAAATTATTATTTGAGACCATCTTTCTTATTTAAATTACTTTATTATCTGTTTTAAGTTCGCGTCTCGAATCCGGTCAAAACCGGATTTGGGGCGTGACAAACGTTACATGCGTTTGTTGCTTGTGCGGACAGAATTAGTAAAGGCTCAATTGATTCTATTGGGCCATTGGTTGGGTTTGGACCTGACATCCAATCTAGGTCCGTTCCTTCGCCTTCAGCAGGCCCAAATCAGGGTTGGACAGATCCAGAAGTTGCTTTTTCGGGTGACAGGTCTGTATCACAAAATTTGGGTATTGTACCCTTATTTGATGTGGATACTTCTCTTGGTTCGTGTTCGGTTGGTTCAGACCGTGTTCAGGTTGATAGTGTCCATCATGCTTTGGCGGGTCAGTCGTCACATCAGACGATAACTAGTGTACCGGTCGGGGTTCAACAGTGTAGTCCATGAAAGGAGGCTCTTCTTCAACCTCCAAACAAGGGTCGTAATTCGAAGCAGACATATAGAGTTTCAAATCGTCAGAGTCGGCCTCCCAAGTTCTTAGGGGATTACTATACTGTTCATATCAAATCAACCCAATCTAGGAGTCGGGAGAGATTTGTTAATCCTGTGGACATTGGGAAGCAGATCTCACAACCTCAAGTTGCTCCGAACAACTTTCACTCAAGTTGCTTACAAACTCAAGCTGCTCAGTTAGCCCATGCGGCTATAGCCTTTGATGATCCGAACTTGACTTCGGATGGCGAAGAGTGGGTCACTGATGGTTGATCTATGGTTTGGTGTTTTTGTATTTCGACCTGTTTTTTCTGTTTTTGGTTTGTTCTTTTTCGGGGTTTGTTCCTGCAGCTCCAGATAAGAGCTCTCTTGTTATGGTTGCGTTCTGGATTGATCCTTCTTGGATCTTTCTTTTTCTTAAGAAACTTTTTGAGCTTATCCAAAAAAAATACTCAAAGCGTTGATACCTTACATACAATGCTGACACGTGTCCTTTTTTGTACACGCAAAGTGCTGGTACCAACATGAAAATCGTTGATTCCTTCCATACAATGTTGACATGTGTCCTTTTTCACGCATGTAAAGTGTTGGTATCAACATACAAAGCATGAATACTTGGTACCACAACTTTGTATGTTTGTACCAACACCCGTGTATGTAAAATTACTAGCACATGTCTATCTAAGGTACTGACACTTGTATATGTAAGGTACCATCCCTTTTTTTGTGTATGTAAGATACCAACACTTTATATGTTGGGGTACTACAACTTTGTAAGGACACGTATTGTCCTCCTGTGAGTTCGTAGTTTACACAATAAGGGTGGTTTTTACTGTATACTAACCCTATATATAGACACAATCAGGTGCGAACCTTTTAAAATGTGAACATGCGAACTCTTCCCCAACGCGTCACGTGCCGCGCTAAAAAATAGGTTCATTTTTTCCAACAAGTTTATCAATTTAATTATTTCTGTTTCGTTTCGTTTCAATTCTAATTTTCATTTTTCTTACGCCATTATTTTTGTTTTTCCAAGATCTATCTATCAATTAACATATTGAATATGTTTTGAAGCAAGAAAAGACATCTACAAGCAAAAATTATGATAGACACAATATTCACAAACCACATCCCTTATATTCTCAAACCATATCATTCTTATTTGCAAACCACATCACTCATATTTACAAACCGTATCCCACACATCCACAACCACACATCACCCATAAATATTCACAAACCACATCGCCCATATTCTTAAACTTCACCACTCATATTCTCAAACCATATCCAACACCTCTACAACCATATCACTTATATTATCAAACCATATCACTTATATTATCAAATCACATCACTTATACTATCAAATCACATCACTTATATTCTCAAACCACATCACTCATATTTTCAAACCCATATCACTCATATTCTGAAACCACTTCGCGTATTTTTGTACTCATATCCACACATCCACAACCGTATCCAAAAACACATCAAAAAGTATTCAATACGCTACTTATTGGAAAGCCCTTGAAAAAAGAAAAATATCGACGCAAGAAAAAAGTCAGTCGAAGTTGAAACGAAGCAAGAATTATTAAATTAGTGAACTTGGTATAAAAAAAAAGGTTCCTTTTCTAAACGCAACACATGTTGTGTTTTGGTGAAGTTCACATGTTCACACTGTAACATGGGGTGTGAATGTGAACTTGCAAACTCAACACACATCGCGTCACGTCCCGTACTCTGGAGTGTGTCGCATTTTTTCAAACAAGTATACTAATTTAATCATTCTCGTTTCGTTACAACTCTGATTTGCTTCATTTTTGCGCCAATATTTTTATTTTTCCTATATTTATCTATCGAGTAGCGTATTGAATTTATTTGGAAGCAAGAACAGATATTGAAAAACAAAAGTTATGATAGACCTAATATTACATCCCCTATATTCACAAACCACATCACTTATATTCATAAACTACTTTAACCATATTCACAAATCATATCAAAACACATCCATAACAACATCGCCCATAATATTCACAAACCACGTCACCAACACCCATATTCTTAAACCATATCCCCCGTATTCACAAACCACATCACTCATATTCGTAAATCACATCACTGATATTCACAAACCATATATGCATATCCTCAAATCATATGAAACACATCCAAAACCATATATAAACCACATCATTCATATTGGTGCAATAAAAAAATCCAATCAGAGTTCAAACAAAGCGATAATAATTAAATTAGTAAACTTGATATGTAAGAAAGGGAGCAATTTCCATATCGCGACATGTGGTGCATTCGGGTGGAGTTCACATGTTCACACCATAATATGTGGTTCGCACTTAAGCCCAATCCTATATATAGGATTAGACTCATGTGCGAACCCCTTGTTATAGTATGAACTAGAAACTCCAAAAAATGCGTCACGTGTTGGGTTTTGAAAAGAGACCCCTTTTTTTTATACCAAGTTCACTAATTTAATTATTTCTTATTCATTTCAACTCTGATTGACTTTGTTCTTATGTCAATATTTTTATTTTTCCAAGAGCTTTCTATCAGGTAGAGTATTGAGTATATTTTGACTTGTTTTGTGAATATTATGGGTGATGTAGTTGTGGATATGTTGGATATGGTTTACGAATATGGGTGGTGTGGTTTATGAATATGGGTGGTGTGGTTTGTGAGTATTATGGTTGCATATATGATGTGGTGATGTGTTGGAAAAGGTTGTGAATATGGGTTACGAGGTTTGTGAATATGAGCGATGTGATTTGTGAATATTATGGGTGATGCGCGGTTGTGAATGTGTTTAATATGGTTTGAGAATATGCGTGATGTGATTTGCGAATATAAGGGATGTGGTTTGTGAATTTTAGGTCTATCATAATTTTTTTCTTACAGATGTCTTTTCTTGCTTCAAAACATATTCAATATGCTACTTGATAGATAGATTTTGAAAAATAAATAAAAATATTGGCGCAAGAAAGAAGTAAATCAGAGTTGAAACAAATCAGAGGTGTGCTAAAGAAAGCAAGAAAGGCCTCGAAACAGAGTTTCTATCCTTTCCCTCCTTCTGTTCGGTTATAATGACGAGCTATGATCAGTATTGTTCCATTGTAGCTAGTTGAGGCGTTTAGGTCAAGAGCAAGGCCATGTCGAAGGAATATGGTTCCCCTGGAACAGTTGGGACACAGGACGGGGATGGAGTCAAGTTTAACAAGCTATCTTCCTTTCCTCGTCGACGTGGTCTGCGCCAGAAGAAGGGGCTGCAAGTTGAAGCTTTGTCGGAAAAGGTGGATGATTCTCCAAACAAACTGGCTCGTCGACCTAGAAGGAGAAGGAAACACTCTGTTCATCAGAAGACGGGAGTACAAGTCTTTGATGGTTTGGAGCCATCAGTAATCAGACATGGACCAGGCTGAGGAGGCAGATCATAGAGGAAGAATTGTTCGTCTGCGATCTTCCATATGGCACCTCGGAGGACTGTCTCATGCACACTTTTGATCCATTTGGAGAAATCGTATCCTCGATTTCTCTCAGTCGTCCAAATTGCAAGCACCAGATGTATGGTTTTGTGCGGTTCCGGGAGAAAGAGTCAGCGACTCAGGCAACTGAATGTATGAATGGCTTGAAGTAGAATGTATATCAACTATTTGTCGCTCTTGCCAGAAGTTGGAAGGTCAGTCCAAGAAATAGCTTGAAACAGAGCACGGGCCAAGGGATGCCAATTAAGTCTTCTCGTGGGATTAAGGGAACCTTTCCACCAGTGTTGGGTTGTGTTTTAGCAGAGATGGTTTCTTCCGAGGAATCAGACATGATTATGCTCTCATCTGAGATGTGTCAGAAGCAAATCATAGAACAAAGTAATGGAGAACAGAGCGTGTCTCGTTGTGTTGCGATGGAGTAAGACGATGAGAGGGTTCCCTCATTGTTTGAACCTGTTCTAGTGTCGATATCCGGCGATGCGAATTACGGACGTGCTTCCGGTGAAGAAGGGAGATCTCCAACCAATCAGCCGGATTTGAATTTGGAAATCATTCGAGATTTGATTGTTGCGGATTGTGATTTACTAGTGGATTGTGATCTGCTCGTGCATTGTGGTGTCAATCCTAGCGAATTTTTCGAATCAGATCGCATGGAGAGAAAGGATACGACGTTGATCTGTTCGGATAAAATTCGTGAATTGATTGGGTTGGAAGGGTTGCTTGCGGGTCAAGCAACCCATGTTGGTGTGACCCAATCCAATACAGATCCGACCCAGTTAAGTGTAGATCCGACTTCAATGGGTCTTGAGGAGTTGAGAGGTGATTCTGGTGTTTCCGGAACGGTCGTTCAGTTGCCAGTCCAAGAATATGGCAGTCAGTGGAAGGACATCGTTCTTAAGCCTGGCTATAAGGGTCGTCCCTCGAAGATACATTCAAGCTCCTTGAAAAATCACATTTCTCTTCACTTTACCAGGTCAAATGCTCAAGTTACAGCTTCTTCTCCTAGGCCTGATGCATGTACTCAAATCTGTGCTTTGGCAGCTAAAAAGAAAGTTGGATAGTAGCTTTGGAAGCTCAAATCCGTGCACTGGTACATTCCATACAATACTGAAAAGTATTCTTTATCGCGCATGCAAAGTACTGGTACCTACATGGAAAAGTATTGGTACCTGGTACCACCATAGTTTTGCATGTTGGTACCTGGTACCACCACAACTTTGCATGTTGGTACCAATACATGTGTATGTAAAATACCAGCACTTGTGTATGTAAGGTACCAACACTTTGGTTGTGGGGGTACTAGATCTGTGCGCACGCAAACAAGACACGTGTCGGCCTCTTGCATGTTTGCAGTTTGCATAATAAAGACGATTTTTACTGTATACCTATATATATATAATATTAATAACCAAATGAAACTCTTTTTCATTTTGCAGGATAATAAGAACACTTTTATTAATAACGAAGAGCCAAATATATAATTTGAAGAAATATAGTCTGGAACCCCATCAAAAGCAATGTACTAGTGCTTATGATCACAGTAACATGACATACTTTTCATCGCATGAGAAAACTTAGCACATCCAACAATACCAGGTTGTCTACAAAACACTTTGGTCCCTTGGTGGACTCTCGTAACTGTCAGAGTGGGGTGCTCTAATAGCGCATGACGACCGTCTTAACCATTAAGGAAGAAAAACCACACAAAAGTGTCTCATAAACCATACAAACGATGAAACAAAAACTACACAGAAGTGGCACATAAACCATACAAACGGTGACACAAAAACCATACAAAAGTGACACAGAATCCATGAAAACGATGCACAAAAACACATATCGGTGACAAAGCAAGACATGTGACTCCACAAGCACAAAACGGGACATAAGCCTTGCCAAGATGGCGTGACACCGGTGCCTCCTTTTCTTCCCAAACGCATTACGGTTACTTGGAACTCCAAAAAAAAGGAGTCGGCTAAGGTTTTGATTAATGGAAAATAATGAAACTCTTTTTTAAACAAAGAATCAAGTGAAACTTAAAAGTCATTCTTAATATTGAGTGAGCACCGCGCGATGCACGGTGCCAGGCGTTAAAGATACATTTCAAATATAATATAACTTAGTCTAATATCATGCGATGAACGGTGGATGCTGGACAAAAAAGTCTGCGGTTTGATTTTCGTTGTTTTGTGGGATAATGTTTGACAAAAGTTTGTGTGTGGGTAGTGTCAATAATGGGCAACCGGGTGATTCCCGATAAAATAAGTGCAAATAAAAAAAAGCATGTGACATGATGATACATGAACAAAAGATCAGTTCAAGTTGTTGGGCCTCCTTCTAAATGGGTTGAGTGGCACAATGGAAAAGTAGGGCTCAAAAAAATGGGCCGCCCAAGAAAACATTACAATGATTTGGGTGAAACTCAACGTCCACATGTTGTCGTTGAGAAGAGGAGGAGGCTCGAGGTGAAAGATCACTGTCTATTCTTTCCCAAAGAAAATACACTCTTCAATTAGCATTCTTTTACATGGCCCCTCCAAAAGATCACTGTTGATTCTTTCGTAAAGAAAATAGTCTTATACCACTATATACTCTTATTACTTCAAAAGATGAACATTTTCCCAAAAAAAAATGAAAATTTTGCATATTAATACAAATGCACATCCTGGTTAGATCAATGAATTATATTAAGATTTTTCTTGCAGTCTCTTTAATCTGCTTCGCCTACTCACTCTAAATTTTTGCAACCAATTTTGGTTTTACCAACTCCTTCGCATCCAACTCTTCTTGTGGATCCGGTTGAGTGAGCATGTTCTTAAAAATGATAGACATGATTATTCATCAAGTGAGCCTTACCTTGTCCGACGAGTTCTGCAAGATACAGGAACTACGATGATCAAAAAGAGAGGGTAATATACTTCATTCACACAAAAAAAAAAAATACTTTTTTCATCTACACAAAACAATGATTTTGTTCAACCCGAAAATCTCTAGAAAAAATATACTAACTCGATAGCCTTATTCAAGACAATTGTTGACATTTAATTAAATGCTCAAAATTCACCACCCGAAGCAATGTTTCTGTCATATACATAATGTAGTGAATTTCATCTCCATTTGTTTGCCACAAATATTTGATCTCTCATAGGTGGAGAAAGTTAATAATATATGTTCAGATGTGCGTTCAAATCAATATGGAAACATACAAATCATTAGTGTGTACATGTAATTTGATACCTTGCCTATTTCAAGATCTCCAATGCTGATTTGTGTACATGAAATGCAATTTAGTAAAGGAGAAGAAGGTGAAGAGAATGTTAATGTTACCAGACAAGAGCTAAAACTTCTGCTGATAGAGGAGGCATTTCGGGAAGCTGTATTGTTGATATTTCCAAGAAGGATAACTCGGGTGATTGGATTTTTAGCACGGAAATTAGTAAAAAGGCTTTTGATCTTGATCCTTTGTTGCTTGAACAATATTTAGACATCCAACAGCGTCTTGAGGAGGATGTCGAGGGTAGAGAGGACGAGGTTATCCCTGATGCGTCTTCAGGAAAAGCTATAACCCCTATTTCGGTATCTAATCGTTTTCTGTGCTTGAACCCGGGTAGGACGCAAGCAGGGTAAGCGGTAGTTTTGAGCGATTTTCTTTATTTTTGTCTTGTTTGGGTTTGTTTTTGGTATCTGTTTTTCTCTTGTAGCTGTAATGGTCTGAGAAAAAAGTCCTTGTTTGAGGACTGTTTTCTTGCTTTTTTTACTTTCTTGTAGAACATTTGCTTAATAAATTTTTAGCTTATAAAAAAAACTTTCATTAAAGAGGAGAAAGTAATGGTTGGGAAATTAAAGAGAGAGAGAGAGAGAGAGGATGATGAAGAGAATTGAAGCTCGAGCAAGGAAAAGAGAGAATATAAGAATATAAATTAGAGAAAAAAAGTAAATTCAATAGACTTCATTAGAAGCTGCATCATATGCTTAATCTTTTGTTTTTAATAAGAATAGATATATAGATAGATTAGAGCTCTTTGCTTTAACAGTTTCTCATTATATTTTTTTAATGAGTGAAAGGACATGTTTATTAATAATTTAAGCGAAACATAAAAAACAATAAAGGGAGAGCAGACTATTCGAAAATAATCCTACACCTAATCCTCTAGCCATTATCGAGGTATAGTCAGTTATGTTTAAATGGCTAAACACCAATGTAATATTAAAGATTGTAACAAAAAAATTGAAACAATCCCGACTTGACCTGAAGCTAACTAAAGGTGGATGAAAGCAGTTGGAACCTCCCACGAGGCTCACTAAACGTCTCGTTAAAGCGCGTGGTAGGGGTAAGAAGATCTAGTACTCTACTAATCGTGAAGGGGGTGTGATGTTCTCCTCCCCGACGTATTGCTTCCCCGAATGTGCCTCATTTGACCTAGTGACCCAACCGACATCGTTTGATTGTTTGGGACAAGAGCAGAATAGTCTCCATTCTACAATCCCCTCGGCGGCAGCCTGAGAGGTGGGCGAATGTTGAGGTCGATCACAAGATCGCCACCATTTTCGGGTGTAATCACCAGCCCCACGCTTGAAGGAGATTGATTATGGAGCATGATTGGACTTCATAAGCATGGTCGGAGAAACTGTAGGCGCGAGCGATGGATGATCAGAGAGGTTCTAGGGTAGGATTTGTTCATCGGTGATGCATAAGAGGATGGATGGTGTGTGGCGTATAGAGAGTTTTTTATAAGCAAAAATAGATCTATAGAGGACCAAGTTTTCAAAATGAAAACAATGGCCAAGGGTGAAGCCCTCAATTACAACCACGAGCAGCACATATTGGCACCTCACAACACCGAAGAACACCCATCAAGGGATAAATAGGTCTAATACCTAGATTTTACAACAATTAAGCAAACAAGTATGCTTAACCTAACAAGGGGTGAAAATACAACAATTGAGCAGAGGTCTAAAACCTAAAATTTTAAACCATGAAGCACAAAAGAAAACAAGGTCTAACACCCGAATTTTACAACCATGAAGCCCACAAATTACAACAGATAAAGGTCAAAACCATAGATTTTCAAACCATTGAGTCCACCTGAAAAACTCGCCACTACTCAATCCTTAACGAAACTCGTAGTGAAAACCTAGTATATTAGTATCCCAACCTCTCGAAGTGGAGAGATGCGCGAAAACCAACAATGTCGACGGCCAATACCGCTAAACGAAAAGACGGGTGAATGTCCCAAAGGACAGAAGAACTCCCTAACCCCTATAACCATGCAAATACTTAGAGTTCAAACAAGGGTCAAAAAACCCGAACAACTGAATGGAAGAAAACACCTATCACACCGACGAGTCTCGTCCACCAAGTGAACGGAAACAGAAGAAGAGCTAAGCGGATTCACAAAAAGGGGCAATGAGACACCACAAAAACAATAAAGAAAGGGAACAAAACCACACATCACTTGCAGAAGATTTACCAAAGAGTCGGTCAGTCAAACCCAAACAGGACCATCACCACGATGCTGAGGCCCCGGACGACAACATCAACGAAGCCGACAATGAACTCCCAATATGAAGACGAACCTTGTTCCAAAGAGACGTGGACAAATTAGAGAGATCCGACAGAACAGCGTCGTCAACAGATTTGAGAGGTCTGACAGATCTAAGACGTCCAAGAACCACACTAGATCGGCGAATGAGGAAGGCTACGCCAGAGGCCATAACCAAAGGATCTGGTGAAGGAGACCTTCCTCATGTCTCAAATTTTTCCAAAAGCAATGGAAAAGGACGTGCAAAGGAGCTGGTTGAGGGCGGCCGGAGTAGAAAGTACCACTGGAAGAGTAGAAGGCACAATGCTGCCACCGGTGTCTGATCCATGGTTGGAAAGGTCAGATCGCGCGTCCGAAAGCCAGATTTGAGGACTGAGACGCGGTGACGAAGAAAAAGCTGCCACCACTACAACCTTGGAGAGTGGAAACGAGAAAGAAGAAGAGGAGAAGAGGGAGAAGAGGAGAGGACGAGAGACGATTACGGTGGACGAAGCCACCGAGGCCACCGCGGGGCGACAACGCGAGGCAAGTTAAGGCTTAGGGTTTTGAGAGTGTTTTAGACTATAAAGAGATGTATAAATAGGTTGGTACCCGATCATAAGATATATACATTGATGGAGGCCCGAAGATCTCTCAGGGAGATGTTAGAGTAGGGAGGTTTGGTGGTAGGGGGATTCTGAGAGGACCCGGATGAGAAGAATCATTGACGGATTGACGCCAACAATGACGTGAAAGGGATGAAAAGTTTTGAAGACGACTAGGGTTCAACACCTTAGTAGAGGTCATTGTCGCATATGTTTCACATTATGTTAGTAACTATCTTAATCTATAAAATTATATTTTGTATTAATATGATTAATTCAATTTTCGTATTTAATCCTCTAACAATTGGATCCACAGAGAACTAACGTGAAGCTATCTAGCTTCTGCCTTGGTTTTTCAAACTTCCTCTCCTCATTCCCATTTCGTATTTAATCCTCTAACCATTGGCTGATTCTCATTCTTCTCCGATCTCTGGCATACATCTTGGACGGTTGTTACGACACAACAAGCCAGTCCAAGTCGAGACGGGGTACATGATTTCTTATGCAACTCATTGGAGAAATAGGCACCTACCCCCTAGATTTTTCCATGGTAACACCGAACATTATGTCATAGGATTAGTGTTTCAACCGCCACCGACACCATATCTCGTTTTGATTTATTTGTTTTCCACATATCATACGAGCCTCATGATGCTTTCCATTAATTAGCAATAATATGTCTCGGTTGTTCAAAAAAAATTCTCTAACAATTGATTTATAGTGTGTTCCCAACATACTTAACCTTAGATTTAATTTTAGTTTAATTTATATCTCTGTACTCTGTGTTGCCATGTCAGTTTTGTACAACAATACTGCCACTATACTCCCACTCTTGCCTACCAGCATGGAGTAGCATAAATATCAATTTAATGTGTCCATATTTTCAATTGAAAATCATAATGGAGCTGAACTATTAAGATTATTCTAATATTTCTTCAATGTTCACAAAATCGATGGATTTAATGTTTGTCTTCATTAATTTTGTATTGAAATTATTGATATGGTAGAAATATACAACCAAACTCTATATTAGAATCTGTATTTATTTTTTTATAGGATATGAATGCATTTTGCATATTAAAAGTATTTAGAGATTGGATCACCTTCTTACCGACTTGAACTGAAAAATGTCTGGAATTGAGATGGATTTAATGTTTTTCATCCCCTTTAATTTTATATTTGAAAACAATTTTGTATGAACTGTTTCCCTGATCCATATTTGTAGACTTCTAGAGTTCTGTTAAATACATTTGAATACAGTGTTTTTTTTTATTATCAGCAAAACAAATTTAAATAAAATGATCTCTGAAATGGAGATCAAGTGGTGATACAAGGAAGAGCATTCCCGAGGGAACCTCACAACAGAACCCTCAACAGACTGAGGGACTTACAAACAACTGAACAACCCAAGGCCAAATACCAACAACAAGAAAACAAGAAATACCAACAACAGAGAAACAAGGAGTACCAACAGAAGCAACAAAAAACAATACAGCAAGAAAAGGTCTTAAACCGGCGAGCCACCATTGAAGCTCGAAAATGGGGTCTTACTTACCCAGATTTTCCCACCATAAAGATCAAACAAAAAAGGTCTATAACCAGAATTTGCCAAACAAGAAGCGCCAAAAAGAAGAAGAAAGCCCTGCAGCCCATAGCAAAACCCAAAGGTACCAACCCAAAGCCTTGCAGGAATAAAATCCCTAACCCAGAATGAACTACCAACCTAGTACCTGGCTTCAGAGGCGGGCAAAACAATACCCTAAAGGACTCGCCGGCGGCCAGCACCTTGAACCGGCGAGCTCGGTCCAAACTTGGCCGAGAAGAACAAAGCCAGAGTACAGGAAAGGAAAGAGCAAACACGGGAAAAAGATAAAATCTAGCAAGGAGAGGAGAGGTAACAACTCGGGGGAGTGGAATCCCCCTCCTGCAATCCTAATGGTCAATCAACAGACTCAATCCTCCAAGTGTCGTCGGCCTACACCGAGACACCTTGAAGGAGGACCAGGCATTTCTGCCGAGTCTAAGAAAGGCAGTGAAAATTGCAAGAATTGGTATCCACAAATCCAACCTAGCCAGTACACCCTCAAGCAGAAGAGAAACATCTCTTACCAAACCAAACCGACTAATCCGGGCTGAGGCCAACACCAACAGCGAGTCCTTCCTATTCCCCACGATCTCGAACAGAGGCGAGAAGCGCTTCCCACACCAGGTGGAGGATGGAACCAGAACGGACCGGATAGGAGAGCGCCTGAAGGAGAGATACCAGGGCTGGTCACAATGCCCGTGGGTAAGTCAACCACCGCGCCAATAGCACCGCGCGACTCAACGAGTAGAAGATAGAGGTGAGCCGCCACAATCCCAAAGGAAAGCCTCCCACGAACGACCAAAACTCTACGAACCAACCCCATCCACACAGCAAAACATGAGATAAGAGAAGAAACGACCTGACCAATCTTCACCAAGATGGAGAAAGACCTCCCACTCAAGTCTGAAACAAAACCAACTCTTGATGCTGAGAAGAAACTGAGTCCACAAACAGTAGCAACCAACAACTGCAGAGCAGAATAAAAGGAACCCCGAAACAGCGAACGAAGACGGGCAGCCCAGAGCCAGAAAAAACACCAAGAGGGGCTGGAAAACGACCCGACCCAGTAGAACTGGGCCTACCAAACCGGGTCAGACCCGCAACAACAAGACCCGGCCCAACAGTAAGATCTGGCCCAACCCGAACAGCAGAGCCCAACCCAGAATTCACCAGCCCAGAGCCCAACCCGCTGCCATCCGGCCCGACCCATCCACGCAGTACCCTACCCGGAACCCGAACAGCAAAGACGTCGAACCCGCCGCCCCTGCGAAACTGTCACGCTGTCCAGAAACGCACGAGTAGAGAAGACAGTGTGTCTCACCCTATTTTCCGGCGGAGGAGCCACAGAAAATCGCGAGCGTGCACAGGGTAAGCAAGATCCTGATGAACGAGATCTTCCCCCACCGGAGACAAGACGTCGTCAACTCGCCGCCGCTGCTACCGAGTCACACCGCCGCGCCTGCGAATCTGACACGCGACCAGAAAACCCCGGCTAACATCCGCCGCTGCAACCGAGCCACCACCGGCGAGAGCAACTGCCGGAGACCAAGATCTGGACGACAAAGAGCCGGTAGATCCGAACCCCAGACGAGCACTCGGCCTGGACGGAAGCAACGAAGCTGGAAGAGTACCACGAGCTCCTGCAGGTTAAAAGGGAGGAAGGCCAAGATGAAGCAGCTAGCGGTGGACTACTCTCACAAGACCTGGAGAAGAAGAGAACTAAGAGGGACGAAAGAGGAAATAGAAGGAAGGGACGAAGAGGAGGTCACTACCGGCACCCACCATGGCCGGAGCCGTGGCCGGAGCCGGTGGAGACGAAGGAGAGGGCGGCGGCGGCTAGGGTTTCAGAGGGAGGGTCTTTACTGAAATCTAGATTGAAAAAAGATTCACGGTGATTCATTTGTATTTATATTTTGTATTGGTAATTCAAAATGGGGAAATTGATAAAATATGCTTTAAAATACCTAGTATTCTTTTTGATATGCCTCTATAATTTATAATTGGAAATATAGAGGAAAAATCAAATAGAAACTACTCCTTAACGTAAAAACCGTGTGAACCAATCCAAGCAATTCATTTTAAGAATGGATGGATGAGATGCAATTGAGTTGTTGACTTGTTGACTGCAAAAAAACAACACTTTTTAGTAAGTGGTAATGACTTTTTAATAAAACCATCATTTTTTTTTATCAATTCACTAATTTAATTTTCCCCGCTTCCTTTGAACTCCGATTGGCTTCAAACTTACGCCATTAGTTTTGTTTTTTCAAGGGCTTTCTATCAAGATCAATCATGAATATATTTTGAAGAACGAATTTTTTTTATTTCGGGGCTGATTTTTTTTTAAAAAAGTTAAATCTGGGTAATTTTTATCAAGGGTAAATTACAAATGCATACCCTTAAGTATGCACGTTTAACCGATGAATACCCTGAAGTTTAAAGTTAACTGATGCATACCCTGAAGTTTCATATACCCTGAGTTACAAAAATGAAAATTTCTTTAATTTTCATTTTTGTAATTCTTTTTTCTAAATTCAACGCCAATTTTATTTTTATTTATTTTCTTTTCTTATTTATTCTTTAAAAAATGAAGTGTTCTTCGTGTTTTCTTCATCTGGTAATGAAAGGGCATCATTCTTCCCATTTGTCGAACCCTACAAAATTCATATCAGTTCAGAAATTCAGATCTGGTTACAAATACAACTACAGTTACAAAAAATATTGCAAAATTTTCAACAACAAAAACTGGGTTCATCCTCATTGGCCAGCTCCATCTTCATCCTCGATGCTCCAACTCATTTTCATCATAGCAGGTCCAAAATTTCAAAAAAAAAAAATGGGTTTAAACAAATCTGAAGCTCATAGGTGAAGTAATTATGATGATAATGTCCATTTGAACCAGATATACGACCTGGAAATTTATATGAACAAGGAAAAAAACAAAAACAAAAATCAGATTTGGGCAAAACCAAATCTGCTACTGGTCGATGCGAGCAAGACCTGGACCACTCCTTCGAGGTCGTCAAGTTCGTCGATCCAGATCTGGTCCTCGCCGAGTTCGTCGATCCAGATCTGGGCCACTCCTTCGAGTTGTGGAGCGCCAGGTCTTCGGCTCCGGGCCCATCCCCTCCATGATCGGCTTCCTCTTACCGGACTTCAGGCTCTATGCTTTGAATCGCTCATGGTGAGTCAGATCCGACTCATCGCGAGGACAAGGAGAAAGGGTGGGAAGAACAGGAGCTGTGGGGACTTAAGGTGTTGAGTTCCATGGTCCATAAGACCTTTCAGATCTGAGAGGGCAAAGGGGGATTTGAGGGAGGAAGGAGGTCGGAGGGGGCAAAAGAGAATTTGAGGGAAGAAGGAGGCATGGAGGCGGAGCTGCATCTGAAAGATGGAGAGTGATTTAGGGTTAGATGTATTAGGTTTTTTTTATTTCTTTTGTTTTATAATTAATCAATTATTTCTTTAATTGTAATTTTGATTTTTAATTCTAAGGGCATGTTGGGTATTTAAAAAAAAGTTAACGGAATATGGATGAAAAAGTGGACGGAAGGGGTTTTTAGTTAATAAACGAAACTTCAGGGTATGCATCGGTTAAGTTTAAACTTAAGGGTATGCATTGGTTAAACGTGCATACTTAAGGGTATGCATTTGTAATTTACCCTTTTATCAACACTATACACCGAGTTTATCAACACTATACACTGGGTTTATCGACACTGAACACTAGTTTTATCACCTCATTTTCCAAAATCGAACATGATTTTTATCACATCATCACATATTTTTTTATGAACACTAAGCACTAGTTTTATCAACACTAAACACTATGTTTATCATTAAATTGCATGTGTTTTTATCATCTCATCATGTGTTTTTTTAATCAACACTAAACTCTAGTTTATCACCCTTATTTCGGGGCTGATTTTAAAAAAAAGTTAAGTCTGGGTAATTTTTATCAACACTATACACTGGGTTTATCAACATTGAACATTAGTTTTATCACCTCATTTTCCAAAATCGAACATGATTTTTGTCACATCATCACATGTTTTTTTATGAACACTAAGCACTAGTTTTATCAACACTGAACACTATGTTTATCATTAAATTACATGTGTGTTTATCATCCCATCACATGTTTTTTTTATCAACACTAGTTTACCACCCTTATTTTTAATTGAACATGATTTTTATTACCTCATTATCTGTTTTTTATCATCCTAGTACATGTTTTTTTTTTATCAATATTTAGCACTAGTTTGATACCCCGATATAAAAAATTTATTAGTGAAGATTTATCAACACTCAACATTGTTTTTATCACCCCAATATAACTTTTTATTTTCGTGCTTCAAAATATATTCATGACTGATCTTGATTTAAAGCCTTTGGAAAAAGAAAAATATTGGCGCAAGTTTGAATATAATCGGAGTTCAAACGAATCGGGAAATATTAAATTAGTGAATTGGTTAAGAAAAAAATGGACACTTGTCCACATGGCACCATGCTATTACAATTATGCCCTTGCTTGTGTGAGGAATGATGAAACTGGCGTGAATTTGGGTGGAATTAGGGTGATGATGTGGCATCATGGTGAATGTTAGATCTTAGGTATGTATGGCTTGGATTGGTTCACACAGTTTTTAGGATAAGAGGAGTTTCTAGCAGATTTCTCCTCTGGAAATATATGTTTTTCTTAATTATAAAGACAAAAATAACCTTAATCAAATTTAAACAAACCTTTTTTAACTTCATCTCACTCCTTTTCTTCTCTCCCTCAAGTCAACCAATACCTCTTATTCAATCTCTCAATTGTCTCATGTAAATCCGTTTCTTCATCATTCTAAATACAATTTATAACATATATATCTCAATCTTTCTTAAGGTGTGTGGTTTTATAAGTTTCATATAATACCTCAATCGTCAATATGTGTTATTACCTTCTTCCCTCTCAAATTGTCCCAATTGTAACCTAATGATTATAATTAGTTTTCAATTTATATATTGGAACCTTTCAAACCACAAACTCAATTAGTAAGAAAACGTAAAAAGGGAGGTATTCAAATAGGAATTCAAGACCTTGTTTATAACAAGACTATCCAGAGGAACACAACGTCTAAAAAGAAAAAAAAGAATCATATAAGAACATTTTGTTGTTGTAAGTAGAAATGATAAATCCATAATGCCTCCACCCACTGAGCATTGTCATCTTGACTCAATCTGCAAAACTTATACAATCTAATTAATCCCTTAACAAAATGAAACTGGTAAAGACGCATAATAATAATCATGTGTGATTAGAATTGATCCCAAGCATGTCGACGCCGAGGTACTCGCTCACATATTTGGCCACAACAAAAGCAAATTCGTTGAAGTTGAAGACGCCATCATCGTTGGTGTCGACCTCCTTGATCGTCTCGGTGAGCTCCTGCCAGGTACTTGCTGATGTTTATCTCCTTCATGACCCTTTCAGCGTGGTCGATGCTTATACTGATACACATTTATAAAAGGTAAGAATCAACTTAACATGTTTAATTTGTACTGTTGATTCAATTTCATCAACAACGGAACATGTTTCTGCAAAGATGTATCAAGCAACTCTTGTTGAATAAGACTGTGATTTGCACCACTGACCAGTAGGAGTTCTGGGTAAGTAATTTTATCGATTGATTATGCCTGCAAAACTATTTTCTTTTGTTCATGCTAATACAGTTATTGTAGGTAATGAAAGATGATAACATAGTCCAATCAGGGAAGTATATAAAGAATTGATTGCAGGTACTGATGGAGAGCTCGTCAGGCACATAAAAGAGCATGCAAAGCCTCTAAACCATGTTAACACTGCACAAGAAAGCGAGTACTCATCTTCTAGCTCTTGCTCGACAAGTACTAACAAAGTTATAGAATAAAACTGTATCAGCCAAGACAAGGCTCCAAATTTTGATGACGCCATCATCGGTGTCGGCCTCCTTGATCATCCCGGTGAGCTCGCATCAGGACAAGGGTTGGCCATTGATTTCGCCAGCTCGGAGGATGTGATGAAGACGTGACCGTCGAGGTTGAAGACCCGGATTACCTTAGAGCATGAACAACAGAAAGAACCTTGGTCAGGGAGTGAGAGTGCAGAACTTGTGCTGACTGGACAAAAGTCAGGGAGTGGGAGTGCAGAAAAGTGGGCGTTTTGCAACAGAAAGGACCTTGAGGTCCTGGGAGTGCAGAACAGTGCTGACTGGATTATTATTTGATATTTTCCTGTTTTATTTAATTCGTTATCAGAAACCATTTAATTTAGTCATAATTTAAACAATTTTGGAAATAAATAATTAATGACAATCAATAATTAATAAATTCAACACAAATATAAATGAACTTCCAATTTTATTCAACCCCTTTTAATACAACCCAAAAAAAAAACAGCTCCAAGAGCACAAACGACTACTCGTCGTCATGGAAACCAGCTCCAAATCGATCCCATAAGTGCTCCATAAGATCTTGTTGCAGTTGATGGTGGATCTCAGGATCTAGGACACTTTGTTGAGCATCCACTCGTTGCTGGTATTGCAATGGCCCTCTGTGGTGCCATCGTTCCGGTGGTGTCCAATTCGGCATTTCCGGAGGTTGCGCCCACAACAACTCCTCCTCCCCATACTCGTACCGGTCGCGCTCATCCTCTACAATCATGTTGTGTAGAATTATGCAAGTGTGCATGATATCAGCCAAAGTGTGTTTGCTCCAACTACGAGCGGGACGGGAGATGATGTGCCACCTTGCTTGAAGTACTCCAAAAGCCCTTTCAATATCTTTCCGAGCACCTTCTAGGCATCTAGCAAACAACTTCTCTTTGGGCTCGAAGGGATGCCGAATAGTCTTCACGAACTGTGCCCATGCTGGGTAAATGTCGTCCACCAAGTAATAAGGTCGGTCGTACCGATGACCGTTGATGTAGTACTCCGCAGCCAGCTCACGGCCGTAGTAAGCGTCTTGGAATAGGTGGCTGTGGTTGAGGACGTTGACATCGTTGTTCAATCCAGCCATCCCGAAAAATGCATGCCAAATCCATAAATCACGGGACGTTACAGCTTCAAGCATAATCGTCTTTTCCCCATGGTGACCTCCCCGTCCATGGGCTCCCTGGTCTTCGGTTGGGCAGTTCTTCCACTTCCAATGCATACAGTCAAGACTCCCCGCCATTCTGGGAAACCCTCGGTTGTACCCTTCTCGGAGTAAGCGGTCCATGTCAGCCGGTGTGGGTGTACGCTGATACTCGGCTCCGAATACCTCAATGACGGCCTTGCAAAACTTACGTAAACATTCAAGTATGGTGCTTACCCCCATGCGCAGAGTTTCGTCCAATGAATCGGCCGAGGACCCATACGCAAGCATCCGTATAGCGGCGGTGCACTTCTGTTCCGTTGATAACCCCGGCCGTGAGGCAGCGTCGGGCTTCTGTTCGAAGTAGTCGTCGTGAGCCTTCACCGCATTCATAATCCGTTGGAAAAGCGGTTTGCACATACGGAACCGACACCTGAACATTGCAGGGCCATATAAGGGTTATTCGTCAAAATAGTTCGCCATCAATTGGATGTGGGCTGCCGAACGACCTCTGTTAATCTCTCAGCGCATTGGTTCAACACGGATGGCCCTCTGGATCCTTGGCATTACTGTCTGCATGTGCCTCTCCATCATCCGCCGGAATCGTCGCTCAACTGGCTGCATTTGGGCTGCCATCTCCTCATATGTCGGCAGTTGGGCTGCCATCTCCTCATACGTCGGCATCCGGGAAGCCAGATCCTCGTACGTCATCTCCTCAGCGTCAGACATAACCTCGTCGTCGGACATTTTCAAAAATAGCGAGTAGGAAGTGAGAATGAAAGAGTGAAAGTAGAGAATGGTTTGACAAAAATGAGGAATGAGGTTGGGTATTTATAGGGTTCATTTTATATGATTTTTTAATTAAAAAAAATTAGCCGTTGGAGTTGACCGTTGCCAACGGTCGGGACACGTGGCGGCACCAGGCGCTGCCAGCGCAGGCGAGGGCGCGTCCAGCGCGCTCGGCCAGCGAGACGGGAGCGGGAGAATGGGGAGAGGGAGCGCGAGAATGGGGAGCGGGACCGCGATTTTTCGCGTCTGCAGCGGACCGGCCAGCGGCCTGTGTTCCCGGTGCGCGCGGAGCGGGGAGCGGGCGCGACCCGTTGTGCCTGCTCTTAAGCAGATGCTCGTGGTTAACAAGTGTCTGTTAGTCGATGTATAGCCAAATGGTGTGCACGAGCTTGTTGAACTCTATGAAGCCATTAGAGTCCATATTAACGAGAATGTATAGAGATAAAGTATCTATTGTATAAGGGATTTAGGGTAGAACTTCTTTCTAATAAAGAGTATTTTTGTCTCAAAATTTAAGAAAAAGCATAGTTTTCCAATTATGGATTATAATATTATGCATTTTGAAGCACATTTTATCAAACTACTTAACATCTCAGGTATATCTTTATTTATATTTGTATTTAAACAAGTCAAATATGAATAATATTGATCAAAGAATTATATTATCATTTTTGCTATTAGAAATTCAGTACAGAGCGACCTCTCTCTAGATCCTCCGCTGCGAGCCTTGCTTCCACCACCGATGACTTCCTCTCATGGAGGTCAATGGCGGTTTCTTCCTTTTTTCAACCTTTCTCCGCCCTTCTTCTTCTCCTTCGGCTCTCGTGGCCCCTTTCCGTTCCCCCCAACCCTAGCTCTTCCTCCCTCCTTCGATTCGCTCAGATCTGTCGTGGGAACTCCTTTCCTCGCGGATTGGAGTGGATCTAGCGCTTCTTCCACCCCTTCTACCTCGTCGCTCTGGCCCCCTTTGCCCCTCACGAAAAGTACTCGGTCAACGACTCTCCCGTCGACAACCGTGCCTCTCCAAATCTGGCGTGGGAAGAGCTTCTGCGTTGTCTTACGTGGATCCTCGAGGATCTGGCCTGGTTACTCCTTTGTCCGAAAGGTTGGTCGCTCGGCTGTTTTCGCTTCTCCTTCGATCTAATCCCCTCCGGGTCAGATCTGTTAATTTTGAGCTCAACCGCCCCAGGTCCTTCAGCTTCTCTGTCGCTGCGCTCAAGTTTGGCTCGCCCTTGCCTGTTCCTTCTTCTGGAGGTCAGATCAGACAGATCCTCAGCCTGGTTTCAAGATCGGTGGAAACACGGTCCCTCGTCGACGGCGTGTCTCGGTGTTGGCCAAGTGCGTTTGGAGGGCTGACTTTGAAGAGTTGGCTTTGGCTTCTGGAGGATGATCTGTTGCATAAGGTTAGCGCTCTCCCCTCCTTGTTGGTTAGTCCGCCCCCTTACTCCTTAGTCTTCCAATCTTATGGCTTCTCTTCTTCTCGAACTCTGATTCGAGCTCGCCGGTTCAAGGCGCTGACCGCCAGCGAGTCCTTAGGGTGCTGTTTTGCCCTCCCCTGAAGTCACTTGGTTGGGCGCTTTGGTTGTTGGGTTTGACTATGCCGGATCTCTTGGTGTTGGCCACCGGCATTCCCATTTTCCCTCTTAGTTAAGGGATATGGGTCTTTGAGTTTAGAGTGTGCTTCCTTTGAAAGGTTGGGCTGAGTTCTTCTGGTCGTGGGTTGAGCCTTAGGATCCGCTTCTGTCAAAAAAGTTCCTCATGGTTGTCAAATTAGGGTAATTCAGACCCCTTTTTTGTTTGTTCTTAAAGGCTGGTAAATCAGGGTAGGTTAGACCCATTTTATGATCCTTGCACTCTGTTTCTACCTTGTTTGCTTGTTGAGGCATGTTGCTTATCCCTGCTTCTTTTCTTGGTGATCCTTTGTTGTGGTTTGCTTGTAACACCTTAGGTTGTTGAGGGTTGGTTTGAAGTTTCCTGGGGGAATGCTCGGTTCCTTGTATCCAACATTTGCTCTATACTTCATAGAGCATTTATTTTAAATATGCTTTGCCGATAAAAAAAAGAGAGGAGGAGATCAGAAGTCCAGTGAGCGTGTGAGATCTTGACGCTACACTTGGGAGAGTGGCTGCCGGAGGAACAATAAAATGGCGGCTCCAAGGTGCTCACCAGAGCTTATACCGCCTCTATCCCGAGCATGCGTCCGATTGGATTGCGAGGGAGACAAAGTTGGGGGTGGATTATGCGTCGCAGGAAAGGGAGTACGAGTTCCCTACGACGGTGATATGGGCGGAGGAAAGTTGCTCGTCATGATTGGTCATCAGGGATACCAACAGCTCAGGAATTGGCGCATGGAGGTGGGTAGGATGATTGTCAGATCACAGAAGCAGAGAGTGTTACGAAGTCCGAGGAGGTATCAGATTTACCAACAAGGGGTGACAAACACCCTCACCTCGATCAATGAGGACCTCGAGTTCCCAATCCAAAAGCAAAACCAAAAACCAAAAACCATGGCTTGGAGTGAAACTTAGGACTCGTTTGCTTTGTCGTATCTGACACGTAACCATGATCTATAACTATATCTTCACTCCAAGCAAATCATGAAACCTGTCGAAAACATTATGTGTTTGATTTCGATTTTGGATGGATTGGGGAAGTCGATTTTGGATGGATTGGGAAAGTGGATTTTGGATGGATTAATGGGTTGGGGAAATCGAATTTGGATGGAATTTTAATTTGATGTCGAAGAACCTTATTCAAATTTTTTATTTCGATTTTTCTTTTGGATGGGGAACTCGAATTTTTGGATGGGTTTGGTTCCACGAAGAAGATGAATAGAAACAAAAAAAAAATAAAGAAAAAAATGTGATCAAAATTTGATTTTTTAATAAAATATGATTTTTTATAAATAAAATTAATTTTTGAAACAAAACAATTTTTTATAAGAAAACTAAAAACTTATTTTTAAATAAAAATTAAATTTTTATAAAGTAAAATTATTTTTTATAAATAAAAATTTATTTTTAAAAAAATGAAAACTAAATTTAAAAAAATAAACTGATTGTTAAAAATTATAATATAATTTTATTAAAAACTTAATTTTTATAAAGTAAAAATAATTTTTGAAAATCAATAGCATGAGTTTGAAAATTTGAGTGATAATTAGGATATTTTACCTATTTTGGATGAAAAGTTAACAAAATCTTACGGTTGGTTAAGAAAGTGTTGGTAAATGTTTGGTTTATGCATAAAATTGCAACAACAAAAATGCCAGGGTATCATTTTGAAAGTAAATATTTAGTAATATGTTATACTGAAATTTTCCCTTTCTTCTTTTATATTAAAACGGTTGATTAGTAGAATTGAAAAACCAATGTTACTTTGAAGTTAACTAAACTGACTAGTATAGAACTTTGATGTACATTCACTTCATATTCAAATTCATATTTTGTTGGGGTCAAATCTAAGAATGATAACTGAAGTATTTTTTTTGTAAAAAAATAAGGGAAATTTTCACTTTAACACCTTGCCAAATATTTAATTTCATTTTGATACCCTAGAATAAATTTTTAACACTTTCATACCTTAACCAAACTTTTAATTTCACTTTCATACCAGCGGTCAGATTCTGTTAACTTTCTATCCAAAATAGGTAAAATGTCCATAATACCCCTAACTATTACTCAAATTTTCAAACTCATGTCATTTATTCAGAACTTGAAAATAAGTGAAATGAGAATAATGCCCTTCATTACTAGGGTGTTAAAATGAAAATTTCCTTCAAAATTTACAAAATCACTTTTTATTTTTATTTATGAAAAATATTTGTATTTTAAAAATTCAGTTTTTATTTAAAAATTAATATATAAATCAACTTTTTTAAAAAATATACTTATAAATAATATTTTTTATATATATTTTCTATTTTTTATATTATTGTTTTTTTTTACTTTTTTCTTTTTAATTCATACTTTATTTTTTTCTTCAATCTTCAACCTTAGAACCGATTTTGTTTTTCGTTTTTCTACTCCAAACCCTGACCCTAACCCCAAATCTCAGTTCCAATTTGGGGACAAGACTCCGATCGGTTCACCGGAATGCCAGTGTAATCCTCGATGCTCTCCGATTGAAGCTCTTGCCACAGCTTCCAGCCTAGTGCCCAGGCGACCTTGGCGGACTTGTGGAGCTTGAAGAAACCGTCTTCTCCGATGGCCTCGAAGGTCTGGGCGTTGAATACAAGGCTCGAGAGAACCTTGTACTGCGCGGGTCGAGCCTGAGACGGAGGGAGGGAGACCCAGTTCAAGGGCGAGTTGGGGCTTCGTCGTATTGCGTCTCTTGTCTGTTGCGGAAGCGGGGAGTCCGAGGTAAGAGGTCTTGGGAGATCGAACTGAGACCAGACATGAAGACGAAGGGGATTTCGAGAGTGACCATGAGGAGGTATAAGAAAGCCAATGCCATGAGAATTTGAACCGATCTTTGCCTGGCGAAAGAAACCCAGGTATCCAATTTAGGCTTCTTCATTTTGGAAGTGGTAGGGTTTTTGGAATTTGAGGAGAATTCTCTTCTGGGCATTCAACAAAAAAGATGGTGAGTTGATAAAAATCGTCGAATACATGAAAATTGGAACTGAGATTTGGGGTTAGGGTTAGGGTTTGGAGCAGAAAAACAAAAAATAAAATCGGTTCTAAGGTTGAAGATTGAAGAAAAAAAAATAAAGTATGAATTAAAAAGTAAAAAAAACAATAATATAAAAAATAGAAAAAAAATATTATTTATAAGTATATTTAAAAAAAATTGATTTATATATTAATTTTTAAATAAAAACTGAATTTTTAAAAATAAAAAATACTTTTAATAAATAAAAACTGAATTAATAAAAAAAAGTGATTTTGTAAAATTTTAAAATTCTGAAGGAAATTTTCATTTTAACACCCTAATAATGAAGGGCATTATTGTCATTTCACTTATTTTCAAGTTCTGAATCAATGACATGAGTTTGAAAATTTGAGTAATAGTTAGGGGTAGTATGGACATTCTACCTATTTTGGATGAAAAGTTAACAGAATCTGACAGCTGGAAAGTGAAATTAAAAGTTTGGGATAATTCCTTTTTGTACCCCTTTTCTATTGGTAACGTACCTTTAGTACCCTTACGTTTGGTAACTTTCAAAAACCACCCCCTACGTTTTGGTAACACACATTTAGTACCCCTTATGAATTGATCACACATCATTTAATACCCCTTATGTATTGGTAACGGGACAATTACACGCCTTATCAATCGGTCACAAGTCGTCAAAATGGCCTAAACTTGACCAAAATTTTATCCAGTGTGTTACCAATACATAAGGGGTACTAAATGTGTGTTACCAATACATAAGGGGTACTAAATAACCTTAAAAGTTTGGTTAGAGTGTGAAAGTGTTAAAAATTTATGGAAGGGTATCAAAATGAAATTAAATGTTTGGCAGGGTGTTAAAGTGGAAATTACCCCAAAAACAATGCTAACTAGATTCAAAATTTAAAATAGGGTAAACTACAAATGCATACTCTGAAGTTGACACGTTTAACCGATGATTACTCTGAAGTTCAAAAACTACTGATGCATACCCTGAAGTTACAACTTGTAACTAGAAACCCCTACGTCAGGTAAAATAACGAAAATACCCTCAACTACATTTCAATAATTATTTTAAAAAAATTATTTAAAAATCACTTATATATATATATATATAGGTACACTTTCAAGTGTTACCTATATCTTATTTTGTTACATGTTACATTGTTTTTAACCATTAGATCTATTTAAATCGATGCCTATGATTACAATGGCATACAGCCGTAAATTACACAATGTTCTATTTTATTTTTATAATTTTAATATATCTAAGGTCATTTTCGTCATTTTGATTTTATTCCTACCTAACTCTATCCTGCCCTCCTCAGAGCATCCACATCAGGGGGGGGGGGGGGGGGGGGGGGGGGGGGCGCAGAACCCTGGACCCTGAGGCAGAACCCTCTGCTGACTGGGCAGGGTTCAGGGTTCTGCCCCCCTAAAAAAAGTGTACTGCACATCAGATTGAGGCAGAACCCTCTGCTGACTGGGCAGGGTTCAGGGTTCTGCCCCCCTAAAAAAAGTGTACTGCACATCAGAGGGGCTTGTACAGGGGCTTGATTTTCAGAATTGCTGACTGTGTAATTAATTAAGCTTTTAACTGAATTGTTAACGTTATTTTTAAATCGACAATTACTAAATAAAATAGAAATAAAATTTCATTAATAGAAATAAAAATTCATAAAAATAAAATGCAAATTAAAAAAAATACATAACTTAAAAAAATACATAAAAAAAGTTACATTTTTATCAGTCTTCCCCATTCACGTTGTCGAGTTGTTTCTGAAGCTTTTTTATTTGATCCATCCATACACGCATTATTTCCATATGTTGCTCCTTCTGTTCCGGGTCGAAATCGGACGTGTCCGCAGCCCTCATTTCTTTAAGTTCTTGCATATATTTATCAATTTTCTCGTCAATCTTCACGACAAGCTTCGCCCTCTCACACCTCCCCTGATCCATTTGGATGACATACGATGCCCTGTCCGACAAACTCTTCCCCTTCCTCTTCGCGGCCTTATTGCCAATTGGGCGTTCTCGTGGAGGCGGCATGCCTGTTGGGGAACTTGGAACCACGAGTGGGGATCGTGGACGTCGGGTTGGGGAACTTGTACCTCCCACCGGGGAAGTTGAGCCTCCCAACGGAATGCTGACTTTGATAATGGAATGATTAACATTTTATTTACATAACTTAAAAAAATTATAATTACCTGGGCCGAAAACAGAGCTCATGTATTGGTTGAACATATCAGGGTTCCAACCACCGGTTGGGGTGAAACCGGTTTGCAACATCTGTACGTAGTTCGCCCCGGGTTGATTGGTGGTCGCATCTTGTTGATTGGTGTTCGCCCCTTCTTGATCGGTGTTGTCCTCCTCATCAGTATTGAAACCTTGGTGTTCCGGCGGTTGAGTGAAATCGTCGTCTGACATTATCGATCGGATTTTGCAAAGACGGTATGAATCCGAGAGAGTGAGGGTTGAGAGAGTATGATGTTTGTTGTGTGGATTTTGTGAAATGGGGTGAGGGGTATTTATAGTGTTGGAAAATTATTATTTTAATGTATTTTGTATTTAGTAAAAAAAAAATTCAGAAGTAGCCGTTTATAACCGTTGCTCAGCAACGGTTATTTTTTTTCGTTTTGGACAGGTGTCGGCCTCCAACTGGCGGAGAGAGAGGCAGAGGGGCAGCGAGGCAGAAACATGCCTCGCGCCCCTCTGCCCCGAATCCCTTCTCTTCTCCCCCACGCCCCCGCCCCTCCTGCATCGCACCAAACCCCCTCCACACCCGTGCGAACCCCGAAGCCTCCTCCTCTGCTCCTGCCCCGGCCTCGCTCGCACCCCTCGCCTTGATGTGGATGCTCTCACATTTGCAATTGCAGCAACCTCACCATTTTTTTCTCCCCCTCTCACCATGCCGCCACACATTCTGGGTTGGAGCTCCCGCATGAGTTCTCCACGCCGGATAACCAAAACGTCGCCGTCGTAGCACCACATTCGTTGACCACTGCAAGAACCAAGCCACCGGAAGCGAAGTCTCCGCCGTTAGAGTTGAGCGACGATAGGCGGAGCTCCGATCTGAGCCGGCTAGACGGACCGTCGTTCCCACCCGTGCCTAGCTCGCGACGCCACCGCCGTGCTCCGCCTATGGTCGATCTATCCCGCAAGGTGGTCGCCGGCATCTCGATCTGTGGGATTCACCGTCTGCTCGCCGGCAATGGGTGTCATCGAGCCATGTAAGCCACCGCCCCCGTCCTCGTGGGCCTCGGCGAGTCCGGATCTCCGCCGACCGAGCTTACCCCGACCGTGGCAAAGCTCGACCTCTGCCGCTCCTTGCCCAGCTCCGTGACGGTATCGGAGCACCGTCCTTCAAGCCGAGCTAGCTGGTCACGGCCAGATATTCGCCGGAGGCTTCAGATCTGGACCGAGGCACGCCGAGGCTTCAGATCTGGACCGTTCTAATCTCCACATTACCGGCGCAGCTCCGATTCTAATATCTGAGTTAAAATTTTAATTGTTTTGTTTTTATCTTATGATAGTTAAAATTGTTCGTTCATTAATCTGGTATGATTTTCAGTTTTTTCCAGGTATCTGTATTTTTTAATCTATCTGGTTTATGGTAATTGGTAGTGTAGAATTCTGAAACATGTAGTGTATATTTTGATATGTTTAGTGTATAATACTGTAATGTGTAGGGTATGTTTGTGTAACATTACGGGGTAGGTTGTTGTATTTTTTTTTGTAACACAGTTCTTTTTTTTGTAATTGGTAGTGTAATATTATGCAACTTGTAGTGTATATTTGTGTAACATTAGGGTAGATTTTTGTAATCATTGATGTATTTGTACGAATCCGAATCATAATATTTTGTATAATTTTCAGTGTAAATTTCTGTAATTCTAGATGTAGATTTTCTAACTTATGATACATGATTATGTAATTGTAAGAGTGTATTTGAAATTCTGTAATGTGTAAATATATTTATGTAACTTTCAGAGTAATTATGTAACTTGAGGGTATATTTTTCTAAAAAAAATTGGAATACTCGGTTTACAAAAATGTAACATCCGATATAAAATTTCTATAACATTCAACACAAATGTCTGTAATATTGTATATAGTTTTCTGTAAAACGTAAGATGTTTGGAAAGCGATTAAAATACAATATTTAATTTTAAAAAATTAATTTTTTTAATAAAATATTAATTTTTATTTAATAAAATATTAAAAAATCAGACTTAAAAAAATCTACAGTAATTTTTCAAAGAGACGAAATTCCAAAACCACCCTTTTATTGATTTTCTTATTTTATTTGTGAATAATTAAACTTGAAAATCTATAACCATTGGATTTCAAAATTCAATGGATTAGATTTATGTAACATGTAACAAAGTAAGTGTTGATAACACTTGAAAGTGCCTATATATATATATTTACTTATTAAATGACTTCATTTTTATTTAAAAAATCACTTCAGTTTTATTTTGAAAAAATTTAAAAAAATCACTGAGGGTATTTTGGTCATTTTGGCTGACAGAAGGAGTTTCTAGTTTCAAGTTGTAACTTCAGGGTATGCATCAGTAGTTTATAAACTTTAGAGTAATCATCGGTTAAACATGCCAACTTCAAGGTATGCATTTGTAGTTAATCTTTAAAATGTATAAACTTACTTATCCACGACATTAATTCGATTATGTTTGATGAAAAGATAAATAAAACACTATGACCACTCAAACCCGATCAGCGGGAAAAAATATAAACACACAAATCCGGACAAGTTAGTAAGAGCACCTACATCGTATGGAAACCGGGGTTTGATTCACTAATTGGTTTTCGGGGTTCAGGTTCACTAATTAGTGAACCCAGTTCATGAACCGTGTGGGGACGAGTCAAGTGTCGCCACGTGGCGTATAGGTGGAATATAAATAATCGTGAGCTTTGTCAACGGCTATTAACGGTATGTTTTTTTAATAAATGTATATTTTCTTATCATAATTAAAAAAAATTCATCTATATGTACCAACCACTCTATTTCATCAGTCCATCAAAAAGTTCTCTTCATCTTAAAATTATCCCTCTCAAATTCTTGTTCCCACAGAACTTTCATTCTGATCACAAAAATGTTCGACGACGATACTCAAATTTCTACTCTACCTGAGTTCAATGCGGAGAAGCTCGGTGGGTTCCAACGTATATTGCACATCAATTAACTCATTAGCCAAAACTCGTACTTACTTCTAGGGTTTAAACCCTAACCCTTACGTGCAACTGGTTTTTAACCCTGAAATTCTAGTTAAGTACAATAACAAGATGTCGTTTCAAGATGTTAAGACTAGTTGACTGACATCTTGCTATAGAACAGAATGGAAATAATCTGTAAAACAATCAAACACGCGAAGACACACAAGCTGGTTACCCAGTTCGGTGCATCATCACCTACGTCTGGGGACACGTTGCCAGTAGAAAGGTTTCACCATATGTAATCAATCAACATAAGAGTTTCAAATCCTCTAGATCAAACCTATGTTATTATTACAAGTGCCAACCTATCTTAGGGTCTCCCCCTGAATCCGAGAGCCACTCTCGATTCCACTCTACGAGCCCTTACATTCTCGGATTAGCCGTTAGGTCTTCAATGGTTGATCGTGACACTTCAATCATGCGAACACAACTCAAACAGGTCACATCAAAAGCACAAACTAACTAATTACAATCTAAGTTTACCGACACAGAATGGGATTGATCACAATCTGCTCCCCACCTTCGTTTTTGCATTGTCCTGCAGAATACCATCCATTGCCTATCAGAAATTGGTCAGCAATCTAATTGTCAACTCATATACGGTATTTCTTTTCCCCTTTCAGATCATGAGCATAGTAAATATTAGCATTGTTACATGCATGCAGCTTATAGTTAATGTCACTACCTTGAAGAAAGAACAGGTTTAGATGATGACGTGTCCGTTCTATTTAGACATTTCTTCCTGTATCTCCACACTACTTGGATGGTCACTGCTGCAACCGTTCTCCAGTAGGGCGATTCATACCTGAAATGTAGAATAAAAGCACATCAATTTAGTTTTGTATGCATATTCAGAGCTGAACAACACTATTTCAAGTAGCACGACCAACGACCAAAGCTTGCTTGTCCAACTGAGTAAGTGCTTGAACTCGGCCGTTTGAGATTAGGGTTCCAGTCCCAACAACGATACTTTCTTCCACCTTTCTCACCTATTTCTGACTCTTGTTGGGCCTCTCTCTATCTCTTTTAACTTATACTAGGCCTCTTTCTCAAGGCGGGAGGTCTTGTTTCAATATTAGACTTTCTTTCCAGTTTATAGGATGTCTTGAGCCCATGGTACATCAATCTTAAAGTCCAAGAATAAAAAAAAAGTTTGGTATTTCCTGCTTCTGCATAAGCAAGTGAATCCAAATCTTGGCACACATTGCAGATAGAAAAATATAGCACGATGAGTGTGTAGAAACAACCTTATAGCTCCTTGAACACGTGGGTTTCTCAAGAATCTCGAGAAGCGTCTGGTAACCTCTTCAAGATCAGCAGCTTGGAGTGAAAATGCTTCTACATTCGTTAAGCATCGAACCATCCTATTGCTAATTAACCTCTGCCCCAGGATCCTTCTTTTTCTAACATCTGCATACATGAACAGTTTTCCGTAAGCCTATAATGTAGTCTTGGGTTATGTGCAACTCCAAATATATACGCACCCAATACGAACTTATATACCTCTGTTTACAGAAGAATGCTCAAGACACCAAGAGAGTAATTCTTCCCCACAGGCATCTCCTTCGGACAATGGAACTATATTTCGATCCTCACCTATGCTCTCCATTTTCCCTCGCACAATGAAGACCATCTTCTCGACCAAACCACCGGGATACAATATTTTACTTCCTTTGATGTATATCTTTTGTCTTAGTCTCTCACAAATGGCATCTAAGATGGGTTCATCTATGAGTGCAAAAATACGGACCTGTAAAAGGATAGTTTTGAGGATCTCTATCACAAGTAATCAGTAAACGTGCATCATCCTATGTGCTGCTTTCTTTAATTGTTTGTACCAAAACGAGTGTGTAATTACCAATGACATCCTTGAATGAGTTTGTTACAACCACTTAGCAGGTTAGCATATGGGGGCATCTAGGGAAATTCAAACACTTATCCTTAATTTTTGTTGAAAAAAGATATGGGGCTTGCTGTGGGAGTAACAAATAAAATGATTTGGGAGCCATCAAACAAGTGATTTGTGATACTCATGAAGGTGAAACTCACTTTCTTAACGAATTTGAAGAGATGGCATCTTATGTCTTTCTGAAGGTCTTCAGGCAAATCCTCCAAAAGCCTTCCTTCGTTTACGCCTCTCGTTGCAACCCAGTTGTACCGTTCAGCTTCTCGTACTTGCCTGGTATGATAATCCCGAGTTATGAAGAAAAAGAAAAAAATGTAAACGTACATAAAAGCATGAAATGAGGTACATCAGTAAAAAGAAGAGGGAGTGATGTAAATATGGTTTTCATGATGGCCTTCTGAAGTTGTAACTACTAACTAGATACCAATTTACTTATATTATTATTAAGACATGTCAAACCAAATGATGTTACCATAATGCTTCATTATTAGAATGAGAAAGAAACACATGATCATTGAGATTTGATATGATTTCAGAATGCCACCTCTTAAGTTCTTCTGGTAGGCGACGATGGTTCATCCACTGCTCTACATCACGACTTCTTAGTGACATTTCTAACCTCCTGCAGGAACCAAAGTCATTATTTCCGACATAGACATATCATGATGAAACGAGAATAAACCCTTCGTTATTAGAAAGGCTAATTACCTCCGAACAAGAGCTTGGAGGAAGTTCTGTATATTTCCAATGAGAAGAGCAAACAACAGGAGGCCCACCCCGATGATGGTCATGGTAAAAAGGACTTCCTTGATCCTATAGCTAGGAGTTTGGTTGCCAGCCAAAGTACTGATTTGCTTTTACAAAGCCCCAAACATAAGATTATCATATTAACAATGAAAAACACAGCATAATGTGGATAAGGCGTACCTGGAAACCCCAAAACAACGAATACACGTATCTTGTGATTCCATTGTGCTCTGTGGTAAGATTGACAGTTCGGAGGTAGATTCCATAGTAAGAATCATCTGGGCTAAAACAATTAGTAGCTTTCTCATTGGCCGTCCACGATAATTCACTTCGATACATCAAATTATTCTCAAACCCACAATCTATGAACTCTTCACATGACGTAATATTAAAGGCCTGGCAGGCTTCTTGCAGACATTCATCCACTCTCTGCCACGACAAATTAAAAAAAAACAAGTCAACTGTTAAGTACCAACACTGAAGCATGTGATAGCTATAAGAGTAACAATACAAAAACATTCTTATAAGTTACATCACATGCATGGAGGAAATATTTTAAACTATTCATGGGTCACGCATACCTGTAACCCAAAGAGATACCAGCAAGAACCTACAATGTGCCCGAACAACACAAAAGTAAGAAGATTGATGACAAAATTAGCTCTAGCCGACTCAAATACAAAGGCGCTTGATGATTGACCACCAATAGAAGGTAGAAACTTATATAGTCTCAGAGTATACTGAATCAGCATTGCTGCCTGTACTAGATTCTTTGTAGAATTTGTTCCAAATGGCCACAAGAACATCCGCACTCCCAACAGTATCGCAATCTGCATATTATTTATTCACTGAGTGATGAGTGAACAAAACAGATTTGTAATGGCCTAACAATTACATGAAGCATGCTTTATATGGTTGATTGCCCATTTCATGATAAAAAAATGTAAGCTCGAGATATTATAAAGGTACTGGATTCTCATTTCTTTCGAAGTCTAAATGCTGCCCCATGCTCTACGCTTTGCATAATACAATAATAAACCAAATAAATATTGCAGTCCTTATTGTGAGGATTTCAATTGAGGATGCTGGTTCATCACTTCTCTAAACCAATCCATATTAAAGGTTACACTGGCACTAACATGCTTCTCCAAGAATACTTCTACTTATATTCAAGAAGAATATCTAAACCTTATATTCCCACAAATCCTCAAAATGTTCCTTGGTTGCCAGTTACCATTCACAAAATATTTTATCAAATAGTACAAATGAAAGAATTTGGCAGGTTCATAAAACATTTTGCATCTGGTTATGCACTTGTATCTGTTCAGCTACAAGATGTTCATACATAAAGCTTATAAATATAAGTATAAACCAACTGCAAATTACTAGCTTATTCAAGATACTTTACTTGTGGAAGTGGTAACACCGCAGGCAGATCAAGAATAAAGTATCCGCACAAGTATTTGCGCACAATTTTCTTTGGTTGGTCAACTAGCTCACCAGCACCTACTACTCTTGACTCTGGGGCTACATAGGCCATCCTAAACTGCCAAAGAGAAACAGAAATTGAAAGAGACGTGATGCAGAAGAGTTATAGTTCACACAATCAATAGAGGTAATGATCAAAGGCAGCGAAACAAACAGTAAATCAAAGGCTATTTACGGTCAAATTGTTCTGAATAGTCCTAAGTTTATGCGTTTTAGTTCAGTTTAATCACTATCGAAGTTATCCCACAGTGAGTTTGGCAATCCTAAACATGGGTTTTGGTCCAATTCAGTCCTAGATGTTATTCCAAAATAATCCTAAATTTATCCATTATTGTAAATATCAACAATTAGCTAAAATGGTCCATCATTACATGAAGAAGATGTGTGCTCTAAAATCTACTATTACAATTGTTACAACTATCTATTAAAACCTCATACGCAACACAAGTTAGAAATATGGATAATCATTTATCTTCCATCAGAGACACGTTCTTCTCTGGAATGAAATAAAATACAACTGCAAACCTGAAAAAAAAAACACTTCCAAAGAGTCAGAAATAGTTTACCTGCAGGAGCATATCCAATAAGAAAATGAAATCAAACAAGCTTCTAAGAACCACAAATACTATGGTCCAGGTCCAGTTAATAACTATGCAATTAAAATCCTGCACACAACAACAGTGAGCTTTTAGATGGGCTAATATTTCACACAAGAAAGAAACAACTAAATAATGTCATGTATCAGGAAGGCCAAATATGAAGCACAATATGCTACACCCTAGAAGACAAACAGCATAAGAAAAACAATGTACAAGTGTTCAACAAACATCTAAAATAAGACTGACATTCAAGTGAACTGTCCGTTTAAACAATAGTTTTATAAACATTATCATAAACAGCTTCCAATTTTCCAAAGCATACCCGTCGAACAGAGATCAAGAAGAAAAACATTGGGTCGAGAAAAATTGCCATCGAGTAAGAAATGATGAAAAATTTGTTCCATCGTTGAACAAACTTAGTATGTGGGTTCATGACGCCAAAAACATAAGGATGAAGAGAAGAGAAAATCCTCCTTGCCCAACATTTAGCATCCCCATAAAGATAATTATGGATCTGCAAACAAGAAAGAAATGGAAACTGTATCAGTTCATGTAGTCAATGGCCACCACCACAAATGATATTCCATACAGATATCATGACAGTGAATTGTAAACAAATAATATGATAAGCAAATTGTGTTTGGCAACCAAAAGAGTTCCTAGAAATATAAATGCATTTTGCAGACAATAACAAAGAATACTTTCATGCTCATGCATGCAAAATGACACATATGGGATAATGCAGATTGAATGAGATATTTTGAAAGAAAAAGAAACAAGATAATCTGAAATACCACCACAACTGCTTATTCTATAGCATTCTCTTACCAAGCAATTTTTTTATTTATTTAATTTCCTACACCCTTTTTTGATGCTCCAATAGGTCAGAGATAGTACATACTTCCCTACCAAAAGTAACTATGGCACTCAAGTTTAATGCCACAAATTTAGAGAAAAGTTGTATCAATACAATGAAAAATCATATTATAATGGAAAATTCGGGAATGTGGCTGGAATTACTTTTTGATCAACTCCTGAAACATGTCATATAATCAAAATGGAAATATAGTTACAAATTCAACAATGATACAAACAGAAATAACATTTGGGTTTCTTGAGATAGTAAATACCTTGGGATCAAAGGGACCTGAAGCCTTTCTATTTTTCTGGCCTGCTGGCTTGAAATTGTAATATATTGGACAAGTCGTGCAGTAGGGATCATTACACTTTCCCAATTGCCCAGACCTCTGTAAATGTTCATTTCTTCCAGCGTTGTTGTTATCTGGCCAACCATTCTGTTGAACTTCACTAAAAGAAGGAAACTTTTGCACCACAGTTTCTGGTGCTTGCTGCCCTGTTACAGATTGGTTTCGCTGAAAAAGGTTTTGAGTTTGACGGTTAATATATAGCGGACCACTCATCTGTACGAATGGAGTTTTTCTTTCAGTCCGCAAGGGACCAGTGTGGCCTACAAGTCTAGTTTCCCTTTCATAGGACTCTGTAGGAGGAATAGATAATGATGCACTTCGTGTCCTAGAAAGAAATGTCTGAAGTCGAGAATCAATACATTCTACTGATTCTTGACCTGTCACTGATAGCATCGGTGCGTCATCTCTCTCAGCATCTTCCATTTCTCAAGAACTATACCTAAGAAAAAAAAGGAAGAGTATATTAAATGCAGAAGAATGTAATAATAGATCAGTATTGCTGAGGGAGAGAATAAGATGGGATGACCCCATGGCTAATTAGGTGAAGAAAAAGTACACAATTCCAGTTCTTACAATAGAGCTAATGAAAAGATGAAACCATGGCTTATTGCTCTAGAGATTTGAAGTTTAAGTCGCACAGGTGAACAAAAGGAGGGTAAGACGCTGCACCCACTAGGGATAACTGAACCACTTTTAAGTTAATCTGTTTGAGGATGTTGAAGTTGTGCCCCACATTCTTTAACTCCATCAGCTCGAGCTTTTTGGTTGAATCGGGCTTTAACACCATTTTGTTATGTTTTTCTTCTCTTGGATTGCATCATTTGGGTTTTTGACACAAACAAGCTCAACCAAGTTCCTATTCAAGGTTACCCTGGAGCACCAGGTGCCTAGTTGTGTTTCTCTAGTTTCAAACCAACAAAGCCTCCTAAGTACAGCAAGGATTTGTAGCTAGTTTAAGTCTCACAGTTTCTGTGATTGGGGCTTTACTTTTCCAGCACAGACAACAAAAATCAAAGTAAACCCATTTGTGCCACAAACAAAAACCTATGAGCACACAAATACAAATGGGTTTCTTCCAATTCAATGCAACAAAACAGCAGAAAGGAGACATATCAGTTCACCAACACAACGGCAAAACATAGGAAACCCCAAACGTCATCATCAACAACCAGAAGGGAAATTAAAAAAACAAAACAAAAAAAATCATTTTTTCTAGAAAAAATAGGAAACCTGGTGCTGGAGCTTGAATCAACAAGTTGGGAAGAAGAAGACCAAGAAGATGCTTCAGTCTATATGACACTTTGTTCATTTCTTTTGACCACATGCTTCGAATTTCACACTCAATACTCTTATTTTTCTCTTTTTCCGGTGGCTGTTGGGAGAGAAAAACAGTAAATTAAGAGAAAGAGCGGAGTAAGTCTTTGTCTTTTCCCAGTCAACGTCAACTTACAAAGCTTTTCTTCCGTTTTTTTACCCCTTTTTTTATTCCCACGGGAGGCACCTGTGCATGTGAGATCACGTGGATTTAACGGTAAGGTACCATATATATAAACGGACCCATAACTCATTGTTCAAAAGAATTTTTGTATGGGTCCCTCCAACATTCGGTAAGAACACCCCTAATGATAAACCTGTGATTTGAAGTACTGGTTCGGATATATTTTAAGTTTTTCTCCTCTAAATTAGTGTTTCATATCACTACATCTCCAATAACAAACAATTTTTTTTTGAAACGAAGTGTGAATTTTATTAATTGAACTTTTGTAAGATAGACATAAATGCAGTCGGAATAGTTAATCCAGACCACAAGAGGACAGACACAGAACGGGTTTCCCGGGCTAGCCAGTGGGCTGCACCGTTCGCTGACCTAGAAATGTACTCGAGTTTGACATCCTCGAGAGTAGTGAGTAGGGACCTGCAGTCGTCGACCAATCGTCTCAGTGGGGAAAAGACCTGGTGTGTGCCTTGAATCAGGTGTACCAGGTACTGAGCGTCACTCTGTATGATGACCCTGGACGAGTGAGAGGCGTGTACCCATTCCAGGGCCTTCCAAATCGACATCGCCTCCGAGTATTCGGGGTTGAGTGCTCCGCTTCCATATCCATTCCGTGCTTCTCGGACCCCTCCCGTGTCTGTACGGCAGATCCAACCTCATCCAAATTGTCATGAGGCCGCAAAGGTCGCCCCGTCAACATTGATCAAGAGCCACTCAGGGGGAGGGGGTTTCCATTTAGTCTGTGTCGATCGGGGGATAGCAACTGGCTTCCGGAGACCCAATTGTGCTTCCGACCAGCTATGTTGGTTACTGAGAACCGTGGCAACCAATTCTTGTGGGGTGGAGGTCGCCCGGTCCAAGACCATAGCATTTCTCGCTTTCCATATCTCCCAGAGCACGAGGCAGGCTTTGCTCCGGGTCTCAGCCTCCGGTATCAGGAAGAGGGCCGAGAGCCAATCAGTTAAAGAAGACGATGAAGGATCAAGAACAGGTAGGCCCGCTTTATCCCAGACCGACTTCGCACGGACAGGACAGCAGAAGATGGTCCGTAGTTTCCGAGTCTGATTGACACATCGGACAGGTGGCCGGAATGGGGACGAACTTGGTTCGGAGGTTCATGGCGACCTGTAGCGTACCTGAAATGGCCCGCCATATAAAAACCTTGATCCGTGGTTGAATGTCTTGATCCCAGATACCCGTCCATACCGTTGTCCCTGTAGAAACGTGCCATCGACCGTTCTCTCTGGATAGGGCCCTATAGCGCTCTTTGACTGAATACTCACCTCTGATATTGTACTTCCAGGACCATCTGTCTGTATGTTGGGGAAGGGGCGGGGGCACCTGAAGGATATCCTCAACAATAGCTGGAGGGAGGATCGACTGAATTTTCTACACATCTCATTCATGGTCGACGGTGGCTAAGTCCGACACCATAAGAGCCGGTGTGATATATGTATGCATAGGAATAACCGGGTTATCCCCCAGAAGCCAAGGAGGTCCCTCAACCATAGTAGTTCGACCGTCACCGATAGTACGAATCAGTCTCTCTCGGAGCAGGCCCTGCGTGCCACGGAGACCCGACCAGATTTGACTGGGTCCATTCTCTCCTCCCGCCGTCAGGAATTCACCATGTGGGTAGTACCATGCCTGAAGAATTCGAGCCACCAGACAGTCGGGTTGAGTAACCAGTTTCCACCCCATTTTTGCCAGCATTGCAGTATTCATATCTCGCATGTCTTTGAAACCCATCCCTCCATCCTCCTTTGGCCTACACAATTTCGCCCAGTCCTGCCAAATAATCGGTCTTGTTCCCCTGGGAGTTCCTGTCCACCAGTACCGAGCTAGTGCGACATGGATTTTGTTGATTGATTCCCTCGGGAACATAAACACGCTCATCGCGTAGATTGGCATGGCCTGGAGGACTGATTTGATCATAACCTCCTTCCTTCCTGCCGACAACATCTGACCATCCCATGTCCCAATTTTGGCCACTATCCGGTCACATAAGAATTGGAGACTCTGTCCTTTTTTTCGGCCCAGCATATTGGGGACTCCCAAGTACTTAGTCGGCCCCGAAATTTCCTGGATGCCCAATATGTTACAACATGTTGCTCTGTTAGCCAAAGTTGTATTAGTACTGAAGAATATGGACGACTTGCCTTTATTTATAACTTGACCTGAAAGGCGTCCAAAGGTTTGAGGATATTACTCAGATGGGTCGCCTTTTCTTGATCCGCCCTGCAGAGTATATAGCAGTCATCCGCAAAAAATATATGAGATACCAGCGGAGCCCCTAGAGCTACTGATACCCCATGAATATGTCCAGCTCTTTCTGCCTGAATGAGCATCCGAGATAGACCCTCCATACAGAACAGAAATAGGTACGGCGATAGGGGGTCACCTTGTCTGATACCCCATCCTGCTGTAAACGGTGCCATATGCTTCCCGTCAGAACTGACCGTATACTCGATTGCTCTCATACACGCGAGTACCATCGCCCGCCAGCCCATATCAAAACCGAACGCTCCCATCATAGATCGTAAGAAATACCACTCCACTCTGTCGTAGGCCTTACTCATATCTAATTTCAAGGCCATGAAACCACGTTGTCCCTGTGTTTTACGCCGGAGAGTGTGAATTATCTCATAGGAAATGATGACGTCGTCCTGGATATGTCTTCCCGGGACAAACGCCCCCTGGTTTGTGGAGATTATCGGGTCCAGTAGGGGTTTGATCCGATTGGCCAAGACCTTAGAAAGAATTCTAAAGATCACGTTGCATAAGGCAATGGGCCTCAGTTCCGCAATCTTCTTCGCCCCTGGAACCTTCGGGATCATAATCAAGGTGGTATTGTTGATATCCTGATCAATAGTGCATGTCAGGACTGCAGTGCGGACAAAGTCAATGACCTCCGGAGCCAGAGTATCCCAATAATGTTGGAAAAACTTTGGATTGAGTCCGTCCGGTCCTGGGGATTTCGACGGGCCCATTTGGAACACTGTGTGGCGTACCTCTTGATCCGTTACCCGTTGCGTGAGTAGTAAATTCGGTGCCGAGGTGATCATACACGGGACTGGCATGGGGAGTTCATAGTCTTCGATGTCGCCTGCTGTGAAGATATTAGCAAAGTATGAGTGGAGCAGGTCACTCATTCCTGTATTCCATTGCACTTCTACTCCATCATCATTTATCAAGGATTTGAGCTTGTTTTTCACCTGGCGCTTGGTGGACGATCTCTGAAAGAATCCTGTGTTACGGTCCCCTTCCCCAAGCCAGTGTTGTTTCGCTCTCTGTCGCCAGAACTGTTCCTGTGTAGCCAGTGCCATGTTATACTGTTTTTGAATTGCCAGTCTATTCCTGATGCCATGTCTGTCTGTTCGGCCATTCAACTCAGCAAGCCTCCGCTGTAACCTTCGAATCTGGTTAATGTTGTCCCGAAAGATCGTCTGGCCCCACTCATCCAAGGAAACCCCGATGTCCTTAATGTGATGCTTGATATGGCGATTCCCCGGCTGACCCCATTCTGTCTAAATCAATGGGCCACACTCCGGATGATCAATCCACATATTCTCAAACCGAAACTGGCGAGGCCGTCGTTCCATTGGTTCCTTCTGGATTTGGAGAAGGATGGGTTTGTGGTCCGAAGTCGATATGCCCAGGTTCTGTAACTCCACATCCTTGAATCGGGCTCGAGCCTATGGGGAGATAAAGGCTCTATCCAGCTGGCTTTCCACTAGCGACTTAGCATCCTGACCTCGTGCCCACGTGAACTGGTACCCTTGCAGTGGCACCTCTTCCACTCCAATATCCGATACGGCCTGCTGGAAGCCTTGCATAAGGGGTAGTGGGTATACCCCCCCACCCCTCTTTTCTGACGGACGTAAGATTCCGTTGAAATCCCCCATTAGGATCCAATCAGCCGGTGCCGGGATTGTGGCCAGATGTCTCAGGTTTGCCCACGTCAAATGCCGACGCTACCATATCAGTTCCCCATAGATACCTGTGAACCGGATAGGTGCTTCCTGACCTAACTGTACGGACGTGTCGATATGTGATTGTTGCATCGAAAGTACTGTAACCTTGCATTGTTCAGTCCACAACATCATCACACCTCCTTTATTTGTCGGGGGCCCGGGTCCCGGAATGGCCTGCGGTACGAATCCCAGAATGCCCGTGCCTCCATGGAAGCCAAGCGTTCTACGCAGGATAGCAAGACGCGATCGCGAATTCCGAGATTCCATGTGACGGGTCTCCGTCAGGAAAAGGATGTCGGGTTTGTGTCGGGCCACCAAATCCTTCAATTGGCGTCGGTTATGGTCCGTACCTAGAACTCTACAGTTCCAAGCCAGCAGGATAGGCATAATAACAAATGAAGAAACCCTAGGAACGGAAGAAGTACCTGTCGGCGCCCTGACGGTGGGAGATGACTGCCGGCCTGGTGTGTCCGCCAATTCTCCCTCAAATGACTAGCAGGAGACGAGCAAGAATCTGGGAGCACGAAGCAGGAGCCAAGACTATCGGAAAAGCCCGACGCTGTGGCGAAATCGATCATATTTGTCTTGGTGAGCCGTCGGGAACCAGAGAAGGTTCGGAAGTCGCTGGCAATTGTCAGCGATGAGCCGTCGGGATCCAGGGAGGATCCGGATGACGCTGACGACTCGGGCGACTGGGGCGGCCAAGGCGAATCAGATACTTGTGGGATCGATTCCCGACCTAGGGAGAGAGATCGGGTTAGGGATCTGCAGCCAGGGGGGCGGTGGTCCTCGGTAGAGCGAGTGAGCGACGACGGGACTGGATGCCGGTGACCGACGCGGACCGAGCAGGAGCGGCTGCGACGGCGGCGGCGGCGACCCGAGTAGGGTAGAATGTAACCTCAGAGATGTTGAGTGGAGAGCAGTGTAAAATAGTTACAAATCATGATAAATTAGACATGAAGTAATAATTTACACAAATAATTGGAGGGTCAATCTGATAACAAACAATTAGTTATTGTTTGAAGTCAGTATTTGCATTTTCAATATTTAGAAAAATCACCTTTAATACAACTACTATTTTTATCTGTATCAAATTTAAAATACATTATATTACTCTAATTATTAGCAAGATCTCTAAATTTAACTCATATGTGATCGACGAGGTCGGCGTAGAGACTGTGATGAACATCTCGATTGTAGATCCTTCCTCTATGCCCCATGATACTATCCAAGTCCACCGTTGGTGGTGGTCCTCTACGGGTCGTTGGGTTCGGAGCACTAATATTTGCAAACAGATCAGTGGGGTACGACCTTCATTGATCCTCAACAATCATGTTGTGCAGGATAATACATGAAGTCATGATGACTGCGAGTGAGTGTCTATCCCACATTCGGCTTGGACGAGTGACGATGTGAAAGCGAGCCTTTAGAACTCTAAATACTCGTTCGATATCCTTCCTGCACACCTCTTGGATTTTAGCAAAGCATTTTTGCTTCGCCGTTTGTGGTGCTGGTATTGTCTTCACAAATGTAGCCCAACGAGGATAAATTACATTGGTCAAGTAATAAGGGGTTGTGTATTCGTTGACGTTGACCTTGAACTTAACATTTGGAGCGAAGCCTTGAACTGCCTAGTGAAATAATGTAAACTTATTGAGCACGTTGATGTCGTTGTTGGAGCCCGGTGTTATGAAAAAAGAGTGCCATATCCACAAGTCTTGGGATATGACACTCTTTTTTCGTGGTCCATGCTTGAGAATTATGCAACCCATGCCACATGACAGTTCTTCCAGTGTCATTGCATGCAATCGAGCAATCAAAAATCTTGATGAGGGTATCTTCCTAGGCCGAGCGTCATAGATATGCCCGCCCAAAAATCTTGATGACACCAATGTAGAACTTCTTGACGCAATCCAAAGAAGTGTTCTCCATCATTCGCAAGTACTCGTCAACGGCATCGACGGGACCTCTATAACAGAGCTGACAAAGTGCTACCGTGCACTTCTGGTGTGGAGAGAATATTTGCTTCCCAGTAGCATCCTTTTGTTGACAGAAGTATGCGTACTAGTCATTGAATGCATTCATGATCCGTAGGAACAATTCACTCAACACCCGGAAGCGTCGCCAAAATTGTTAGTCGTTGTACACCGTAGTAGGTGTGAAGTAGTCAGTTGTCAACCGCTCGTGTTCTTCGTCTCGATTGCACTCTATCACTCTCCTCTTTGGTGGCGCCGATGATTGGGAACACTCTGCCTCCTCATCTTCGGCCCTTGGATGTATACTTCCCAAAAGTCGGTCTTGAATTTGTTTCGTCGTTGCTGCAACCACTCTTCCCATTGTTTCTTCTATTTCTTCAGGAGTCATTTCTATAAATCCGCCAAGGTTGGAAAACTATCCATCGATAAAAGAATAAAATTTAAAGAACGAAGTTTGAGAGAAGAGGATGTCAAGGAAGTGTAGTGGAGAAGGGTGTGAATTTGGGATAGTGGTCTTTGTGTATTTATAAGAAAAAAAGTAGGGTTTTATGAAATTCTGACATCACCACGTGTCGACGTAGGATTGGGCCATCAACTAGCCGTTGGGCCAGCGACGACGCATCATGTCGTTGCAGAAAGGTGAGGCAACCGCCTCCGACAACACCTCAAACAACATCATCTATGATGGCTAGCCGTGGCAGCGAGCCGTTGGAAGGCCCGACAGTGAGATGTTACACTACTTGCCAACCCATGCCCATTCAGTTGATCTTATGACAACTTCAAACTCGTGATCAAAGCATTTCATCAAGAAAGCATGACCCCCAAGCCTCTCAAGTTCGATTCCACGAGATATCTTCCTAACCATATCTACGAGGATTGTCTTTGGATGGAGGCGTAAGCAATTACACCAACCACTCCTCTCATGATCCCCTTCCTGCGAGGCTCGTCGACGGTTCCCATACAGACATTACTACCCAACTATGTCTGTTGTTGTGTCGGAGCTACTGTCATGCTCGGTTTAGTAGAGGCCAGAACATAGCACATCGTGCTTTGTTCATGGGGCCGGGAGGTTTCATTGCTTCAACTTCACCAACAAATCAATTGAAAGAATCATGTCACGTTTATCATGGTGACGTGTTTCTATTATCAGAAATTAGGCATGTCAATCTCTATTGTCTTTAGAGAAATGTTGTTCAGGGTAGAGCTATGGTCTCCACAGTTATTGATAAGGAGTTTGGTTTGCACACAGTTATGGCACATGCATCTAAGGCATGTAGGTGAGAGTGAACTGAAGACTTTAAGCAGGTGTGACTTGCTTGGTAATGCCAAGATGGAGAAGCTTGATTTATGTGAGCATTGTGTATATGAGAAGCAATGTAGTTTCATTTTTAGAGATGGTACTCACATCACAGTGAGTATTATGAACTATATCCACAGTGATGTTTAGGGACCCTCTAGAGTTGGATCAAAGGGTGGTTATCAATATTTTCGTGTCTTTCATCGATGACTTCAACTAGAAAGTAGGGATCTCTACTATGAAGCATAAAAATGAAGTCAGAGATATTTTCAAGAAGTAGAAGGCTATGACTGAGAAGAAGACGGGTAGGGTGATCAAGGTTTTTAGATTTGACAATGACAATGTGTACACCAAGGTTCCCATTAAGGAGTTATCTTCAAAGCATGGCATTAAGATGCACTTAACAGTGAGAAAGACGTAAAAGCGGAATGGGGTAGTAGAGAGGATGAATCGTACCTTGTTAGAGAGAGCACAATGCATGTTGGCTAATGTAGGTTTGGGCCGAATATGTTGGGATGCAGGTACTAAATACGGTGTGCTAGTTGATTAATTGCTCTCCTTCATCATCTATTAAGTTTAAGGTTCCTATAGAGATATGACCCAATATTCTTTATGATTATTCTTACTAGAGAGAATTTGGTTGTCCGGCTTATTATCAAGTTAAAGAGAGTAAGATTGGAGTGAGGCCGAAGAAGGCTATTTTTCTCGGTTATCCTGAGAATGTGAAAGGGTAAAAGTTATGGTGCCTAGAAACTCATTAGTTTGTTATTAGTCAGGATGTTACATTCCATGAGAAGGCTTTATTACAGCCAAAGTGTGAGAGATGTTATGATATAAATCTTATATATATATATATATATATATAGGGAAGCAATCAAGTGCGAACCTCCCTTACGGTGCGAACCTGCAAACCTCAAATCTGGTTTACGGAAATAGCGAACATGGTTTGCGGAAATAAGCATCCCAGTTTGCGGAAAAAAAAGTTTGAAAAAACAGCATTTTTATGTTGAGAAAATATATGGTTTGCGAAAATAGTGTATCTAGTTTGCGGAAATAGCGAATATGGTTTGCGGAAATAAGCATCCCAGTTTGCGGAAAAGAAGTTTGAAAAACAAAAGCATTTTATCTTGAGAAAAATATGGTTTGCGAAAACACCGCAAACCGAGACCACTATTTCCGCAAACCAGATACACTGCACAAGCAGGTTCGCACGTTCGCACCGTAAGCCATGGTTCGCACCTGATTGCACCCGTATATATATATATAGCTATGATAAAGATAAAAAAATATTATCATCAGGTGGAGCTGGAACTCCTAGTTTTCAAGCAGGTAGTTCTTCAAAGATGGTACCCGGTGAGGCAGTTATAGATGATGAGGTTCCTACTTATAGGAATGAAGACCTTACATAACAATAGTTTCAGTAGATTTAGACACCCTCTTTGGCCGCGGGTTGAGGACCCAGAGTCAGATGTACACCTCAGAGATTCGGCTATGAGGATGGAGTAGCTGATGCTTTTCTGGTTATTGATTATGATATTCCTAACACCTACAAGCAAGCTTTGCGTGATAATCACAAAGAGGAGTGGAAGGATGCCATGTATGAGGAGATGTCATCTCTCCATAAGAATCAAACTTGGGAGCTTGTTACACTTCCTAAAGGAAAGAGAAATTATAGGGTACAAGTGGATTTTTATAGTGAAAGACAAGATTCCGAATCCCCAAGGATAATGTATGAGTATAAGGTACATGACAAGATTGGTGGCTAAAAGATATGCACAACAAGAAGGTGTGGACTATAATGTGTTTTTATCTTCGGTGGTTAAGCACACTTCTAGCCGAGTCCTATTAGCACTAGCTACACAGTTTGATTTAGAGTTCGAGCAACTTTATGTCAAGATTTCATTGTTCCAAGGATATTTTGAGGACATATATATGTCATAACCCGATAGTTATGGTGTTTTTTTGAGAAAAAGGCAAGGTATGAAAACTGAAGAAGTCATTGTACGAGTTGAAACATGTCTATAGGAAATGGTACAAGAGGCTTGATACTTTCATGATAAATAAGGGGTATGCGAGGAGCGAGAACGATCCTTGTGTATTCATTAAGAAGCTCAAGGATGGATCTTTTGTATTTATCTTACTCTATATTTATGATATACTCATTGTTGAGAAGAGAATGGTAGATACTGATAAGCTGAAGTCACAACTTAGTAGAGAGTTTGAGATGAAGGATCTTGGACTGGTGAATAAGATACTTGGGATGGAGATTAGTTGGGATAGGAATCGAGGTATGTTGAAATCTTCACAATGGAAGTACTTGGAGAAGGTTATGAGTCGATAAGTCATGGATTCGGAAAAAACGGTTAATACTCCTTTAGCTACACATTTCCAATTCTCGGGTATGTTATATCCAATCATTGAAGATAAGATAGAATATATGGTGAAGGTTCCCTATGTAAGTGCAATTGGTAGTCTTATGTATTCCATGGTTTGCACACGTCCTAATATTGCTTACCCAGTAGGTGTTGTTAATAGGTTCATGGCAAAAACCATGAAATCAGCATTTACAGGTAGTGAAGTGGATCTTGAGGCATCTTCGGGGGTACATTGGATATTGATTTTATTTATAAGAGATCTTCGGTTTCAGTTGTAATGGGTAGGTTGACTTAGATAATACTATAGATATGGACAAGTGTTGATAGATTATTGTTTTACATTGGCAAAGGTCCTATATCTTCAAGGTCCATGTTATAGGTTTCATTCTCTATGACACAGGCATAATATGTGGTGGTGACAAAAGCGGTGAAAAAGGTTATATGGCTTCAAGGATTGGTTCGAATTTTGGGTGTTGCTCATAAGGATGTCACTATTCTTTGTGATAGCTATAGTGTCATACATTTGGCAAAGAATTAAGTATTTCGCTCTATGAACAAACACATAAATTTGAGGTTTCATTTCATCAGGGATATCACTGATGGTAAATTGGCCATGTTCGAAAAGGTTGATACCAAGGAAAATGCAGCTGATATGTTAACAAAGGTGAAACTGGTGATCAAGTTGGAGCATTGTCTCAACTTGATCAAAATTTCTCGATGTTGATGCCCTATAAGGACGGGACCCTTCGGGACGGGGTCTTTACGACTTAAGGGAGGACGATTAGCAATTCGAACTTTTATGAACTGTGTCGCAAAGATGAAGATTGTTTTCTTTGGCTCCAAAAAGGCGCATGGATTTGGGCCCATTCTAAAGCCCATTATCATATTACCCTATGTCTTTGTACTTTCATTGTTTTATTTTGCTTCCACATCATGGCTATCGACCACACATGTTCACAAGTATCATGATCCATTTTTTATGCCGTTCAACCATCAGCCATTAGATGAGAAGTTTTTTGCACTGTCTCCACGGGACTAGATGTCGATTTCACCGTCAAGCAAAAGACGAGATGTTTTTTGCATCACCTCCACGAGATGTTGTTTGCACTATCGGCCCCGAGACGAGTATCCATTTGCGACGTTTTCCCCAAGAGGAGTAGTTGTTCGCACCATCCAAAGGAATTGGACATGAACGTTTTGTGATCTTATTTTCAAGTTGGGCATTACGAGTCTTCAGGCTCCAACTTGAGAGTGTATTGAAAGTAATCAAATCATAATAAATATAATTTATTTGTTCTTATTTGATTTTATTATGGTAACTAATTAAAATATTATGTAATAGTCGTTTCTTTTAGTTATCTTGTAATCTCTTGTAAATAAGAATATCAAACTTTTTAATTAAATCAACCAAAAAATCATTTCAATATTAAACTTTACAATTAGTAATTATTATTTTTGTTCATTGAATTCAGTCATTTGAGTAGGAAATCGTTGTTGGCAATGACAAATACTTTTTTTAAACGAAGAAGTACTATTGAAGCTCCAATCCTATGAGACATAGGAGAGGGCAAAGACAAAGTACTCTTAAGTGCAAACTAGAGCACCGACAACCAACCAAAAAACGAACCTTTACCCAATAATCTTCACGGCGTCGTTATCTATATGAGTACAAAACAAAGGTGTAGCTTGGAAAACAAGTCTCTAATATCTCTCTCTTTCTGTATCTCAAAAAAAAAATCTCTCTCTTTCTGTGGAGAAAAAGATCCTCTCTTAAATCTCACTCAGGAGGACAAGTGAAAAAAGGAAGTTCCATCCCCTTCCGGAGAAGGATCTAGTTCATCCTTAAGATCAATGTACATTTCATCTGAATCACTATCAAACAATACTCTATGGTTAATATCCTCGTCTACATTATTGAATTGTTCTACTACCAACTCATTAGAAACACATGCTTTTACCCTAAGGCTTTGTAGTAGTTCCAAGTACGCTCACCTTCAGTGTTGTCTATAAACATTTTACTTCGACCTGAGTTATTCTTGTGAGACCAAAATATCGAGTTCTGTTTTTGTATGAGCTTGCTTGTTCGAGACCTGGTAGCATATGCATATGTCACATTTTGAAGCTTTTTCTTGCCTCCTTGTTTTGAACTTGTGGTAATCAAACACGGGCTTGTAGATTTTGAGCCCAAATTATTGGTAGATAGGTTTCCCTCCAAAACAAGATTTGGAACAAAAAATGGACCCAAAGAGGAGATATTTTTTATATAAACGAAAATTTATTGCTCCATACACTTATAAATTACAAAGAGGAAGTGCTCAAAACTCATGAATCATGACGATCAACCGAATACAAAAGAAAATTGTATTGTGTCTTCCGTGAGTTTCGCTTGCTTTCTTTACAACTGGGATGCTTATATCTGCAAACTAGAATAGTTATATACTCAAACATAAAACTCTCGGTTTGCAAATACCATGAGTAGCAAACAGTTTATGACCAACCAATATGCGATCGCAGCGTGACAGACGACTGAGTTGTGAAAAAAGAATTAAAGGGCACACTAACCTTACGATGCCACATATTTTCCTATATATACACCCCTCTGTAGCCGCACAAAACTCAACCTCAACTCATCCAAAATCCTACAAAAAAACTCTTTCTCAAGCACAAACAATAAATCCTTACAACAAGAAGAAGCGCAAGAGAACTAAAGCTCCACTAACAATCCTGGATGTGGTGAAGGAGGGGATACCAAGAATGCGCAACAAAGGCGTTTCATCAAATATGAGGACGTCAATTAACTACAGGAGGTTAAAGGGGAAGTTGCTGGAGACACAACTTGATGTCAATGTTCTGATGGCTCAAACAAACCAACTCATCAACGAGGAAATGACATCGGACGAGATAGATACAAACACAATACTAATGTGGAAGATGAAATCAGTTCACAAGGCGCTACAGAGGTTATTGATATGGTGGAGTAGGGTAGCACAACTTTCATGAACGACTTAGAAGAAGATGATTTTCTTCTAGGCCATTTTGCTTCTTTTTCCTGTATGCTTTCCTTTTGTTCCCCCTATCTTAGTAATAGAAACCTTTTTTTATATAAATATTTCTATGTTTTGCTTGCTATTTTTGTATATATTTCAACTCTTCTCTATTAATAATCCATTATAGTTGTACCAACATACGTGAATCCACTAAAAACAAGAATCCTTATTGAAATCCAAACAACTAGATATTCTATATTCTAAAACTCATATGGGTATATCAATAAAACACCAATAAGGCATCTGCCTCCCAATCAGAGAACTGATACAGAACATCTAGTTGTTTTGTTGTTTTTGAAAACTACATGTTTTATACTCTCAAACAACTTTGTATTATACAGTAAAGTGGAAAGTCAGATCTTGCATTCAAATTTTAAACAAATTTATAGATAAGAAGTTCTATATATGCAAACGGGACACATGATACTCTTAAAATAGTAGTAGTATTAATGCGAAGGACTCATATGATCAAAGTTTTGAATACAAAAGCTACATAATGATAACCATACAAAAAAGAGAAACTGCCACATTAAGTTCTTGGTCATCCGTCTTCTTCTTCTTCTTCTTCTTCTTCTTCTTCTTCTTCTTCTTCTTCTTCTTCTTCTTCTTCTTCTTTCTCCGATGGGGATTTATAATACGGGTCTTCGGTTGACGAATGTCATCCTCGTTGATGAGAGGATCATCCTTATTATCGAATGAGGAGGAGGAGGAGGAGGAGGGCTTGCGCCTCTTTGAGGAGACCTCGTCGTCCTCATCATTGCTACTGAAGAATTGGGATGGTGGAGACTTTCATTCATAGCAAGGTCATTTATCACCATCACTGGTTGTGAAAACACGATAGTTGGAGATGTAAGAACCACCCCCGGTCGATCCCGATCGAACCGGAGGTTTTCGGCGAAAGTTGACTTTTTACCGGAAAAGTCAACTGATGACTCCGGGAGTCATTCGGACCTTTCCGGGGCCCACAAAGCTTAGCCGTTGTTATGGTTAGCTTAGTTGGGCCGTTTCCTTTCCGTTGACTGTAATATTGGGAAAAGTCAACCCGGACCTTTTATCAGTCAAACGCGGTCCGATTAGAGACTAAGCGTAAGTAATTAAGTGAGATGGATTTATTTGGGCTAGGAATGGTCCCCACTTGGACACGTGTCCCTTTTTGCTTGGAGGGGAAGAAAAGGGGGTCAAAAGGACCCATATGCCCTTAAATGGTTGGTCTTGAGAAATGGGAATGAAGGGGTAGTTTGGAGAATTCCCCTTTAGGGTATATGACTCATTGTGGATGCAATTTCAGCCATTATTATATTGGTGGCCGAAATTGGGAGAGAGAGAAAGAAGAAAATTGGTTTTGGAGACTTGAAGAAGAAGAAAGGAGGAAAATTGGTAGCTTTACCCCCATTTGTTACCCAAAATCTCTCAAAATCTCTTGATTCTTCATCTAATCTTCATCCCCAAGGTAAATCTCTCTTCCTTTTTCGTTTTGGGTGTTGTTAGTTCATGGGTTTTGAAGAAAATGATGAACAAATGGTTGAGTTTTGGAGTTTGGTGTTTGGATGATGAAGTTTTGGAGGAAATTGATGTTTGATGATTGATTTTGTTGAGTTTTGTGGAGTTTTGATGAATACCCATGGTGGGTTTGAAGTAGAGACGTTTAGGGACTGTTTTTGGAGCTTTAAATGGTCATCAATGGAGGTTTTTGGGTTGTTTTCGTGAAAATCGTGACTGGAGAAAGAAGAAGGCGGAACAGTGTTGAACCGTCATAGATCCGTGACGGGAGACGTCACGGCTCCGTGAGGGAGACCGTGACGGTGTCAGTCACGGCTCCGTGAGGAGAACCGTGACGGCGCAGCCCACGAATCCGTGACCAGATCCGTGACAGACCTGAATTGGGCATTTTGGGCCCATTTCGTTGAATTTCGAGTAATTGGAACGGTTATCCATAGCCGGGTCCTTTTGGGGTTAGTTGTGAGTTTATCCTCTTTGAGCTTTTGTGAATTACTCTTAATTCGGGTGTTTTTTTGTGATCCAAGACTTTGGACCCGAGCTCGGAGGAGGAGGAGACGTTTGAACTTCGTGACGAGACGGAGAGGAAGCTAGCCAGGTCGTCAGCAGCTAGAAGTTGAAAGTTGATCACTTTTGAGGTAGGAAAAGTAGCGAATACCGGTTTAATTGCAAAAAGTTACTAGTATGCTTTTAGAATAATAATAACAACCGGAAAGGTCCTAGATCGCATATAGGATGTGATTCACTAGAATAACTGCTTTCAATTATCTTAACAACCGGACGGGTCCTAGTTTGCATATAGGATGTGATTCACTAGAATAATCGCTTTCAATTGTTGAGAAATTGTCGTGCTGGTAGAATGGCCAAGTCGAGCCTTAGGGTTGCGTGTTGATTGTGATGCAATGATCTATGATTGAGATACATGATTGATTGTTGTAGCCGTTGATTAGTTTGAGAGTCATAATTAAGATATTTTCGGTGTAGCATGTTGTGGCTATGTGTGGGCAAGTGTGCCGTGTTTGATGTGATGTGAATCATTGGTTGTGATGTGATCGGGTTAATGATAAACCGATTTGTGTGTTATGGTGTTTTGGCTCGGTTAGTATACCGTGGTCGAGTTATGGCATTGTGATGCGTGTTATCCTCTTGATGTGTGTTCCAAGAGGAGGTGTGTCCGGTATGATACCTACACTGAGAGAGTATGCCAGTGTAAAGTATCGAGGACGAGGACGGTTTAACCTTTACCCCGATACTATGTGGTCCGAGAAGACGTACAACCGAGGTATGCGTCGGTCCGTTATGCGAGAGGCCCCGATTCTACGTGAGTGGAAGACATCCGACTGATTGTATTGCCGGTCAGGTATGTTACCCCGAGTCTACGTGACAGGAAGATGTCGGGACCGATGCTTCGTGTTCCGGTACGATATAAATGGGACGGGTTGTGATAGTCGGTGATGTTGGGAACGGTTGTACTAAGTTATGTGTTGTTTTGCTGTGTGTTCTATGCGCTGCATTAATTCTGATTATGGTCTTACGAGGGTAATTGGTGGTTGGTACTTGTCCCGTGGGCGTTGTTGATAGCTATGCTTTGCTAGTATGCCCTAGTTGGACGGTTACTCGTGGTATTGAACTGATGTTCATAACCTTAACTACTTTTCCTATTGAGCGAAAGCTCACCCCTTTACCTTGTTGTCTTTCAGGTGTTGAGTGGGATTTGTACTAGCTGGATGCTCGATGCTTAGGAGCTAGCGAGGGTCTTAGGCTAGCTTGTCTAGAGACGTATCGTTATCTTTTATTGAACTCTTTTACTGGGTGTTTTTACCGAGCTGTTGACTCGTGTTATTATTTGGAGATTTAAAACTGTTATTTGAGACTCGTTCAAGTATTAAATCATTTTACAATCCCTGAGGGACGCTTATCGTCGGGATTCTCGGAAATGCCCCCAAAGGACCATATGTCATCGGGATGCAACAGAATGACAATCCCTCGGCTATGATATTACCCTACACCAGAATCCTCGACGGTGTAGGTACCATACCGTATCAACAATAACCATTATATCATCCTACACCGGACTCCTCAACGGTGTAGGTACCACACTGCATCAACAATCACCATTATATCATCCTACACCGGACTCCTCAACGGTGTAGGTACCATACCGTATCAACAATAATCATTATATCATCCTACACTGGACTCCTCAACGGTGTAGGTACCATCCATCAGCTATGATATTACTCTACACCGGAATCCTCTACGGTGTGGGTACCATACCAGATCACCAATAATCAATATCCCGCATGATCAACCTATCAATGCCCCGCAGGGTCCGCCAAACAATATCCCACAGGATCAACCAATCAATGCCCCGCAGGGTCCATAACCAATATCTCGCAGGATCACTAACCAATGCCCTGCAGGGTCCATAACCAATATCCCGCAGGATCACTAACCAATGCCCCGCAGGGTCCAACCAACCAATGTAAAACGCACTCAAGAGACTAACATGCCAACACGTCATACAACCAAAGCTTAGCCAATCACAATTCCATCACAACACACCAAAGATATCCATATACCTTTTCACTTACCGTTATACTTACCAATCACGATCCATCGGTCCATCGATCACCCGATCGTACCATTTGGCACAATCAATCACACTACATCATCCATTCAATCATTCAAGCATTCATTCAATCATCCAATCATTCAAGCATACGATTTATCTAGTTTCATTAGACTCTTAATTTATCCTGAAGACTAAGCAAGCAAAGCATGTGAGGCAAACACAACCAATCATATGGCTCGTCTCGGCCTTTCTACCAGCACGACAATTTCCCAAGTATTGAAAGAGAGTTAAACTAGTTATTCACATCCTACGCATGCATACTAGACACGTCCAATTATTAGTAATTGAAAGACGATTATTCTAGTTATTCGCGTCCTATATGCAATCTAGGACCTTTCCGATTTTATTAACCTAATAGGCATACTGGGTATTAAATTGCACGAGGAGTTTAGTACTTTCCCTACCTTGTGGTCTTCCTCTAATAATACTCCTACCTGCTGACGACCGGGCCAACTCCGTCTTCTCGGGCGAAGTCCAATTTCTCGGGCGGAGTCCAGTCTAATTTTTAACAGATTAAACTCACAATCAGATCACGTACGGTCCAAAGTAAATTCAATACGTTGTCTTTTTGACTCGAGCGGGCTAAAAGCGGAATCACGAAGAATCGGGCTCGAGCACCCGCGCACCGAAGTCAGAACCCGGTGCACGTTTTCTGAGGCACGGGTCCCGATGCACGGTTTTCGATGCACGATTCCCGGGGAACTGGTTTCGGCACAATTCCCGAGGTCCGATTCTGCATTCCGTTTTTGTCCCATTCTAGTCCGATTTAACGTCCCGTTCAGTCGTTCCAGTTACCAGACACGTTCAACAGTCCCACGGTGTTCAGAGTGTTAACTAGTCTAGCTTAAACGTTCGATTTAAAACAAAGCTGACTTTAATTTCCTTTTAATTCAAAACCAGTTCCATTAGGTATTCAAATTCTTTACTTTTAGGTTTAACGGATTTTGCTTCCCCTCAATCCAGATCCAACACATAAATTGTTTCGTCACTAACCAGATCCAAAAACTTTCGTTTCCAAAACTGCACAGATTCGAGAAGAAGCTCGGGACCGAAACAACAAAACAGAAAAAGAGGAGGGAGAGGGGTTCGGTTTATAAACCGGCCGGGCACCGGCGGAAACGCCGACGACCAAAACTTAAGGTGAGAGACTCTCACCGTTAGGAAAAGGGAACGATGGAAGGGTGGCGGAGCACGGCGAAGAATCGCCTCAGATCCAGACGAGGCTCTCGGATCTGTGAGCCTGCCGGCGAGCTCACCTCGCCTCTAGGTGAACGGAGATGGTGGGACTCGGTCTCGCCGCTACCGAGGACGGCGGCGAGGGCTGAACGGGGAAGGGAGAGAAGCTGTGGTGCGGCCGGAGAATGGAGCTGGCGAGGTGAGGGATGTCGGTGTCGAGATGGAGAAAGGAGGAGATGAAGGAGAGCGGTGGAGGTGGAGGTCGGAGTGGTCGGTCGTGGTCTGAGGAGAGAGGAGGACGGGGTCTGGTTCAGAGAGAAGGGAAGGAGACGGGAACGGCGATGCTGAAAGGAAATTAGGGTTCAACCCTAATTTCATGCCTTTATACCATGGCTTGGGCTCGTTGCCCTTTTGGGCCTCAGGCGCGGAAACGGGCTTCATGGCCCAAGTAATAAGGAGCTGGGTCGGCTGATAGGCCGGGTTTGTTGGTCGGGTCGGGTCTGGCCCGGTTCAATTCTCTTCCCTTTTTTTTCTTTTTTTTCTTTTCCCTTTCTTTTGAAGTCGATCCAATCTTCCCATTCGATTTCCACCCACGACATTGCAATACGATAAAATTAATATTTTACTTCCTTGTAATTTAGTCGGTCTTTACACTATGACTCTTCTTCAACTTCACATCTCTTCTTAAAAGCGTCACAACCACACGATCATAAACACAAATGGCCTCCACAAAGAACTGCACACAAGAACGTTTACGACAGCTAGAGAAAGAACATCTTGATTTGGTACGTCGGCTGCGTGAACTGAAGTTCTCAATAATCAAGTCCCATCTATTGATAGTAGATGACATGGTGCTCAACCTGATGGGTGAATGGGAAGAAGATGGAATGACTAACGCGTCACAAGAGCACATAGATGGCAAGGAAATCATGATGAAGACACTCAAGGAGTATCAGTCCATACTTGGAAGCATTATGATACGGACCTCATAAACATTGAGATCAATGATCGACAACATGTAGTTTTGCTTGTTTTCATATATGTTGTATTGGCTTTTTAGTGTTTGTGTTTGGTGTCCTTGTTTTTGTTTGGTGTTTAAACACGGTATGAATTAATGAATTCTTTTTTTAACTAAGTCTACACTTAAATTGCTTGAGAATATAGGTTATATGGTTTGAGGTTAAGACTAATAAGGCTTGATATAATCATAAAGATGTGTGATCTGAGCTAATTTGCATGTATCTTAGGACCACTTAGATTACATGTGTTTCGAAATTTAATTTGATTGCATGACTCATTGGCATGCACGTGGATCTAGATGATTGTAAACTGGTATATCTAATGATTATGGCTTGAGGATAAATTTATCCTTGTTTGAAGATATAATGTGTAAGGCTAGAGGTCGGATGTTCATATTTTGATCTTGCACCTAACTACCTACTAAGCCCATAAAGTCGTCCACAATTACCAATAATGCCATGAAACAGGCCTATAAATAACCCCAACTGGCTAACCACTTGGGCACAACTTTACTTTTCATCTCTCCAAAAAGATCTTCAATCCCCCAAAGCAACAAAAATGGCCTCCAACAACGAAAATGAGATTGATAGTTGGATTCGCATGGAGCTCGAATAACAAGCAAGGTCTTGGGAATCTATACATCAACTATGGAAACTAAAGTTCACAACAATCCAATACCAAATGTTAGCGATACATGCAAAAGTTGTCAAACTGTTGGCTGAAATGGAAAGAGACGACATCACTAACTGGGCAACAGGTGAAATAGCTTCCAAGGAACGCATACTGTTGGCACTGAGGGGATATCAACAGTCCCTGGGAAATCTTTAGGTAGATCCCTAATCCATATCCAGACCAATGATGGTTGGTATTGTAGTTCCATATTATTCATTTTTGTGGGTTTTTGACTATTTTGTTTGGTGTTTCAAACACCATCTTATCGAATGAATCTATAAATATTTAATTTTCCGAGTTTGCTTTGATATTATAAATTCATATTCAACAGGAAGTAGTAGTATTCTCAAACTGTATCTTATAAATCCTCAACCTACAAAAACTAGTTAAGGGTTTGAACCTGTGAGCAGGCTCTCAAACCCAAAAATCAAAGTGTTCTCGAACTAGATGTTATACATTCTCAAAATGGCCAGTGCAGTGTATATTCTCAAAACCAAGCGTGAGAATATATTATCAAACGCACAAACATACTTCCTCAACCATGCAGTGTATATTCTCACCCGGACATACAAATACAATCACTCGAACTAAAAAATGAAAGTATTCTCGAACTAGATGTAAAATATTTGTAAAACGGACAAACAGGTGTGAACCACTCATAGTTAGCAAATCTGTGAACTACAATAGGTTCATCCATCGCACATCATCGACGACTTATCCATTATACGAAGGGGACCCACAAACTCTGAAATGTTGTCTATAATTAACAACAATATGGTATTAAAACTCAAGGGGTTGTATGTGAATAAAAATTAAAAGTCGTATTTCCTCAAACAAGAATTTGTATATTCCCAAAAAACCAATATATAGAATCAAAATGGATATGGCATATTCTCAAACAGGTGAACCTATTTTCTCAAACACCACGTTGTGTGTCCTCAAACAAGTAAATTGTTTCTCAAATCGGCCAAAGCATATTATCAGGTAGTTGAATCTATTTTCAACATCTCATATTTGAATAATATGTAATAGAAATTGAAGTGATGTATTCTCAAATTAATTCATGCATATTCTTAAAACATCACACAAATAAAAAGTTCGATGCATTTCTGTATCCGTAAACTAGACACACTATACTCTCAAATTACCTGATTCAGTTCTACTGCTGGTCGTAGTTTCAACCAACCTCTTCTTCATTTCTATAGAACGATTACTATAATCAACCTCAAAACCAAATAAATCAACCGATTGAATCAAAACCCTAAATATAGAGCAAAATAACTCACCGATTAAGGATTACCTTCAACAGTACACAATTTCCTCCAAGAGAAATGAGACAAAAATGGTGGAAATGGAAGCTTAGGTTCAAGTAACTTTATCTTCAGTACGAGAGAGCAATGAAAGATTTAGTTCGCTGAGAATCGAATTCTGAAAAAAATTGGGGAGCACGAAAGCTTTATGCGTGAGGATGAAGCGAAATGATGTCTATACCCTCGAAACATCGCAACTCACTTAATACATTCACCACGTTCGGGTTATTTACGAAGCGTGCCATTGATGACGTGTTCTCATTACAGCCATTCCACACCCCCATCGAACGGCCAGAAGCAGTTCACACGTTCACACCGTAGCAGGTGGTTCGCTCTCCTATATATATAGGGATGGTATATAGTAAAAACCGCCCTTATTATGCAAATTATGGACTTACAAGAAGGCGACACGTATCCTTTTCGTGCGTGCGTACAGTGTTGGTTGCACGTGCGCACACTGTTGGTACCACTAATGCAGAATGCTGGTACCACGCATGCACAAAATTGATACCATACACACACAAATGCTGATTATATGTTTATTAATTCAGAAAAGCTTATTTACAATCAAAGCCTCATGTTTTTATACAACGTAACTAAATCCCAATGCCCTAATACAATAAGGAAACTAATCCAAAAGTACTAAAATGAATAAAGGTAATCTGAAAACTCCAAAACAAAGAGGAAATAAACAACGGGACTCGAAAAGTACGAATTTGACCTCCAGGTGATCCCGGATGGCCGAAAAACATCGTACGTCACGACGAAGCGATGCATCTTTCTTGGGAGGTTGTTTCCACCTAAAATATGCTAGGTTTTGACGAATTATGACACTGAGTCCTTTTCGAGTTCTCCAACTACCATATCAATACGTATATGATACGGTTTGTGTCACATACATAAGTGTTAGAACCTTACATACACAAGTGATGGTACTTTATATACACGGGTGCTGGTACCGCACATGCAGGGTTGTGGTTGTGCCACGTACCATCACTTTGCATGAGAGATAGAAGACATGTGTCGAATTATATGGAAGGTACCAACATTTTGCATGAGAGGTAGTGCTGGTACATTGCATGCACAAGTGCTGGTACATTATATACACGGGTGTTGGTATCACATGTACCAACACTTGCGCGTTGATACCGACACCTCAATTACGATGTGAACCTGCGAACTCAACCACAACGCGCCAAGTGTCGCGCTCAGAAAATGCCCCATTTTTTCAATCAAGTTTACCAGATTTAATAATTCTCGTTTCGTTTCAACTCCGATTTAGTTTTTTTTTTCCCCAATATTCTTCTTTTTTCAAGGGATTTCTAAAAAGTAGTGTATTGAATTTGTGTTGATGTTTTTTTGGATATGGGTGTGGATGTGTGGATATGAGTGCGAAATGTTGAGATGTGGTTTGGAAATATAGGTGTTGTGGTTTGAGAATATGGTGATGCGAGCTGAGAATATGAGTGATGTGGTTTTAGAATAAGAGGGGTGTGAGCTTGAGACTATGAGGATGTGGGTTTGAGAATATGAGGACGTGGGCTGAGAATATAAGTGAAGTGGGTTGAGAATATGAAAGATGTGAGTTTGAGAATATGAGTTGTGTGAAATTGAGAATATGATGGATGTGATTTGAGAGTATAAGTGAGGTGAGTTGAGAATATGAGAGATGTAGTTTGCAAATATTTATGGACAATGTGTGGTTCTGCATGTATGTGACACAGTTTACAAATATGACATATATGGTATAAGTTAATAGTGATATGGTATGAGAATATGGTAGATGTGGTTTACGGATAGTGTGTCTCATATTTTTTTTAACATGTCTTTTCTTGCATCAAAACATATTCAATACACAACTTGATAGATAGATCTTGGAAAAATAAAAATATTGGCGCAAGAAAAATGCAAATTGGAGTTGAAACGAAGCGGGAATAATCAAATTAATAAACATGATTGAAAAAAATGAGCATTTTTTTTAGCGCGACACATAACACGTTGTGGTTGTGTTCGTAGGTTCACATTTCAAAATGGGTTCGCACATGATTGTCTCAATATATATATAGTGTACATGGATCAAACTTTTAGTATTTTTATCGACGAATAACAGAGTTTATAAAATCAGCTTTTTCCAAAATACGAAGAGTAGACAAAGGCAGTGCCCTCATTACAAACCAGAGCACCAAGTTATTCTCATGATTAGTTTGTATCTGCTTATACATTAATCGAGAAAGACGTCATGACAACGTAGAAGGAGCATCGCCCAAGTAGTTACATCTGTCATCCAAGTCACACCGCCCAAGTTTCCTTACCCAAACATTAAAGTGATACATATAAAATACAGTGTAAGGCGACACGGTGCTTCTTCATCGTACTGGACATTTGATTGTGTCACTCTAGTTAAACCACTAGAGAGACATACTGATGTGTCGCTCAAGCGACCCGTGACTCCCTTTTATAACCATTAAGGAGACGTTGGCATGTGTCACCAAAGTAAACAGACTTAACTAAGTCCATTCCAAACTTATTCATATAAATTAATTACATTCTAGTCTAAAATGTAACATATTCATAATGACATAACATTAAAAAAAAACAAATGTTATATCCGTCAAATTCAAAACAAAAAATCCAAAAAAAAACTCAAATAAAATTAAAAATCCAATACAAATGTCATATCCATCAAATCCAACAAAACTAAACCACTCTGATTAGTAACCAAGCAATGAATTTAACGACCATAACCTCATTTTTTCTACAAACCAATGTCTTACATGATATGTACATTTGTTCAAGGACCCCCTTCTTCCACTTGTCTTTGGCATTTCATATCTCGACATTAACTTATGTAGTTATTCGAACATCAAGTTTCTACGAAGTGTAGATATTTGGGGAGGATTGAGAATCTTGAGACTTGCGCCATATCGTGGTTATCTTAGGTTTTTTTGTTCTACATCCTAATAGCTCCTCTAATATGTGATACACCACCCCCTCCTCGTCAACCACAACTCACAGAATCGTGAACTCTTGATGATCACTCAATGGTGTAACTTGTGAGAACTCATCAAGAACTTGAGTGTTTGAGTCTAGAGAAATGAGATGTAATGATTTGCGATTTGGTCCGATTCTCCAAATGCTTTTGGCCCCTGGCCTTACCTTTTATATAATTTCTTTTTCCTTTTAATTTAATACACTAAACGGACGAAATGACTTGTATACCCTTACTAAAACGCAGTATAATTTCCCTTTGTATTTTCTTTATTTTTTCTAAAACTGAAGAAGTAAAATGGCTATTGTACCTAGGGATGGCAATGGGGTGGGGTTGGGGCGGGGACCCTAGTCCCCGTCCCGCGTCTCTGCACTCGCCCCGTCCCCACGTTGACCCCGTCCCACGGGGACCCCACGGGGATGGGGCGGGGAACGGGGATTTTATTCCCCGTCCTATTCTCGTATTATTTATGTATAAACAATATTTTCTACATCTCATACTTTCATTTGAACTAAAATTTCACATCCTATACGTCTGATTTTGTTTTTTTGTTTTTACTGTTTCATTTTTTATTATATGTTACAAGCCCATAATATAAAAACCTATAAAACTTCAGCCCAAATAATTCTAAAACCCTAATAAAGACATATTTTATCACAAAATGTAAATTTTAGATAAGGCTTTGTTTTTAGATGATATGTGGGTGGTAGATTGTGGACCGTGTGATACTGTATAATGATGATATGTGGGTGTAGATTGTGGACCGTGTGATATTGTATAATCATATGGAAGTCATGTGTTATGTGTATATTATTAAAAAAAATTATTTTAAAACTAATAGTGTGGAGCGTGGGGCATGGGGCGGGGTTCCCCGCGGGTCGGGGAATGCTTGCCCCATCCTCGCCCCGTCCCCGTCAAAATCCCCAATTAAATCCCCGTATCCCGTCCCGTTTAAAAAATCCCCATCCCAAATTCGCCCCACCCGGGGCGGGGATGGGGATCCCCGTGGGTGGCGGGCGTTTTGCCATCCCTAATTGTACCCTTACTTAAACTTACATATATCACATTTCTTTGTATGTGAGAACCCTATATTAGAATTGGAATTCCCCGTATTGTGTCAGAATCTTGTTCGAATTCGAATTCTTTGTATTTCATCAAAACCCTCTTCCTCGACGTCTCTAATCCACGATAGTGATTCCATCTTCGGTGTCGCCTCGAAATTGAGCTACCCATGACCTAGCTACGTGGATACCCCCGTATTGTCTGTTGTATGTGTAGATGCACTTGTTGTTTGAATTTAGGGTAGATAGTTGATGATTTTGTTGTTAGAGCCATATCGGAAGGAATTAAGGGATTTACAGTACCCTAAATCGTGTTTCTAATACTCCAAATCAGGGTTAGGCGACTTCTGATGGGGATTTTTATTCGATGTAGTTTGACACCGTACGAGAAATCTTATTCCTGATATGGGGAATTTGAGAAGAAATTTCATGTTGAAATGAATCTTGTTCCTTGTAACAGGAAATAATCGTTCAAAAAATGGAGCTAACCAATAGCTTCGAGTATGGACCTGCCCTACCATCTAGAGAACTACAACAAAAACCACCAGTTGTGGAAGAAAACACGGTAACTGTTGATGAGTTGAATCTATTTTTAACCAAAAAAAACATTTTGAAACCAAGATGTCGAGCAAAAGCCAACCAAGGGATATTGTAAAGATCATTAAGACTAAATTGAGGAAGTTAGAGGACAATGATATATACCTCCACTCATTGAAAACAACTCAATTTTTTCCTCTATTAGACATACATCTTGACTTTTCATGTCAAGTTATGTAGGCGCTTCTGTTGAGAAAAGTCGATATCCAAACAAAAAGATCTAAGAGGTGGTTTGTTGTGAACGAGCGCCCGGTGAGATTGTCTTTAAAGGAGTATGCACTCATGATGGGGCTTAATTGTGGACGATATTCCCCCGCTGATGTGTTGCGAAAAAATACAAGTCCAATACATTCGTCAAGAAAAACTTCTACAATGAAAAAGAAGAGGCTAGTGTGGATAATTTGAAACTGAAGTAGTTAATCAATGAGGAAGTAAAGGAGGGTCATCCTAAGGAAAATGTTATTAACATGGATATAATAAATATGGTGTTGCTTTTGCTGGTCGAAGGTGTACTGATACCTAAAGACGGAACCAAGCACAAAATCGATAAAAGAGCTTTGGCATTGGTGGATGACTTAGAGTTATTCAAGTGATTCCCTTGGGGTAGTGAGTCCTTTGAAATATATGTTACAGTATGTAAAGAAGAATGGGGTATTAGGTAAAGTAGGAGAACGAGAGAAACGCAAGACAGAGAGCACAATGAATTATTGTGGATTTGTTTTGCCTATTACACGTCACATAATGTCGTTAATTGTGTGTGTTTACAATTATTTGTACATGTAATGTCTCACCAGTTATGTTGTGTGCATGAAGATATTGTCATTAAAATGCATCTCGAAACTAAGCCGCACGGATTTAAGCTGCCCGGATATAACCCCTATCCTGTCAAAACGACGTGAAGACACCAAACATTTACCGAGGATGTGTAGATGGGAAAAAAGCATGCAGTAGAATGTCCTCATACGCCCTTGTGAAAGAGGCAGTGGACAAACAAGATCCACAGGTTAGCAAATGGTTGCTATACTTATAAGTTTATTCCACAATCAAATATACGGGTGTTGTTGTTCCGTTCTGAGGGTTTCTATTTAATAATCTGGGGGATTAAAAGTGTTAATCTGTTTATTCTTTGTGTTCAGTACATTATATCTATCCCACTTCCTACTAAAAGTGAAAGAAAACGGTCATATATTTTCGGTTTATATAATAAAGAGATAACAGATGAGCGGGTGAATCCATTATTGGAGAGAATAGTGGGAGCTTTATCTTGTGCAGCCACAATTTGGTGGCATTCTAAAACCAGGGCTGTCTAGGATGAACATCATGCTAATGTTGATAGTGGTGTTGTAGAGAGTGGAAATTGTGTGGCATTAGAATGTGGATTGCCAGTCATTGAAGAAGCATCTGGAACGCCTGGTAAAGCCACTGAATTGCGAATAGATGATATACTTACACAAATAAGGGTAGTGCATGATGAGGTGAAAAGCTTAAGGGTGGAATGGAAGGATGATCTGAATACCTTCAAGGTAGAAGTAAATGTTACTTTGAAAACATATTTTGAGCAGACGGTGGACGAAATAATGTGTTGCAGCCGTGATATTGACTCCACCCGTAGGGAAGAGGAATGCCCTGAAGTTCGAGGAGCGTCAAACCTTACACGTTCACCAACGGGACATTCAACATCTGGTAAACAATCACCCGATCCTCTGCATTTTTCCTCCACTACAAAGTCACTTGAGCATGACCATGCAAAGGGCATCGACATGCAAGTGGTGGTGGGTAAAAGTCCACAAACATTGCCACTTCCTTCTGTGGGTGAACCTTTTCCAGAACCACATCCCAGGTCTGCAAAGACAGTATCTTCTGCCCACAAATTGGCAATGAAGAAGAGAAAGTTATCACCTCCCAGGTGTGCACCTAATACGCGCGACAACAAGAGTAGGAAGACATCAACTACCAGCATCGCACATGTATCACGCGGGCCAAGAGTACTACAACACCAAAGATAAAGGCTAAACCGAATAAGAAGCAACTCGTGGTTGTGTGAAAGTATGATTCGAACCCTGTAAAAGCCATTCTTAATTCCTATCTAACGACATTCAATGGAGTGAGAGGCTGGGCTAAACTGGATATTTTTCTACACCTTGTTCGTGAAGTTGAAACGAGGCGGACATATTGCAGGAACCAGACACTCCCATAAAATAGAGTGTACGTATGCACAACTGTTCATATATTGAGGTTTTAGAGCATGATAACCCTCATCATTCTTATTTAATGTTTTATTGGTACTGGGAAGGAGATTGTGGTGTGTTCACAATAAAGTATATAGAGTTGGAATTACAAGGGCTCCGTGTTAACGAATGAATGATTGAAGAGAACATAGCACTCTTTCGACAGAAATTGTGTGTAAATGTAGCTACTAATTTTAAGTATCTACTGGATTAGTGTTTTTGATGTAAACGGCGTTTTGAACCATGTAGTGCCGGATTAGTTCAGCTATGTGAATACAAATGTGGGGTACCGTTTATATATATAAGATATAATAATAACATAACCACGTAAATACCATCAATATTTCGTAAGGGAAAGTTATTTAAATTTTGTTGTACGTACAATTTTTATTTTAAAATATTACTCAAAAAATATATTATTAATGAATAAAATATAGTTTGTACATAGAATATATATATTTTTTTAAATCAGTATCATCAATTTGAATTAGCTATCTAATTTTTTTAAAATAGAATTAGGCCATTTAAAACTTTTGTAAACAAATTATATTTAGTAAATTAAGATATAGGAATAAATTTTTCTCTCAGTCGTGTAAAGGAACGTGACGCCTCGTGCAATTTAAACCCTATAGGAATAAATTATATTTTGTAAACAAATTATATCCCATTAAACCCTATATTGTCGGTTGCTACTTGATGTGGACATAAAATACATTTATTTAGATGTTATTATCCCACATTTATGATCTTTTTAGTCTCGAGTTGGTATGAGTTGATGCAATTTTCTCTCGTTCTACGTAATTGGTCTTATTTCAGGGTTTATCAAACATTTAGAGCAAAAATGGCCAAATCGGGAGCAAAACGGAACAGGATTTGATGTTGGGCAGAAACGTACTCTTATCTGTATCCAGTACATCCAGGAGTGCAGTAGAAAAGCGTACTGTTAAATGTACCCCGTATGCCTAACAGTGCATTTTGGACAGAAGCACTAGAAAAATGCATTGAATATCCTTACCCTGTGCATTTAGTCGTGCAATGTACTAAAAACGTACGGTTATATGTACCCCGTACAAATCCCATGAGACGCGATTTCTAGTTGTGATTTCTTGTTTTAGTTAGGTTTGGGGCCTAGATATAAATAGGGATCTCAACTAAAGTTAGAGGGACGACTTAGTGAGACAAAAACACTTATTTTGAGAGCTAAGGAGGAGATTTGAAGATTGATAGAAGTGCAGAGATCATTATTGAAAGTTGTTCATCGTTTTCATCATTAATTGGTATTTGTATCACATTTATCGTTTAATATGATTATCATTGTTTCAATTTCGTATTGTGTTTTTATTCAAGGGTAAATTACGTTGACATACCCCGAACTATACGTGTTTAATGGTTTACTACCCTAAAGTTCATTCATAACAATCGCCTACCCCGAACTAACCATTAATTAAGACGTTACCCCCTTTTCATCCATGGTTGTTAATTTTTTTTGTAAAATGACTGAAATACCGTTAACTATTATCTGAATTTGCACTCCCATAAATCAGTAATAAATGAAAATCAGTTTTATTTAAAACAAGGAAATCAGTTTTCATTTTATAAAATCTATATTTTTAATTAAAAAAATCATTTTTTTATTTTTAAAAACCTTTTTTTTATCAAAAATGGATTCTTAACTAGTTTTCTTAATTTTACTTTACTATAAACGATTTTTTTTTCTTTTATATGAATTTATTAATTTTACTTTACGATAAATGATTTATTTTTCTTACACGATTTTAAATCCAATTTTGAACATGTCCAGATTCATCATCGATCTGAGCTTCAAACCTATAACCCGAAGAAACCCATAAATTTTCATTTTATATCTTTGAGATTCAGGATAAACAAAAAAGATTAGGGTGAATACAATCAAGAATCAAAACCAGAAACTAAATCGAACATGAAATCGAAACCCTAAAATCTGATTTGGCCTTTCTCGCCGGGGACGCATTCATGTGCTTCAAGGACGAACAATCAGTCAAAATCAGGAAAAAATTACACGGAAAGGTCTTAAATCGACGAACATCAACATATTTTTGCAGATATGGAGCTGGGGAAGAACATGTTTTTGCAGATATGGACCTCGGTCAGACCTCATCTGTAATAACCACTCCCGGTCAACGCCAGTCAAACCTGCGAAAAACAGAAAAAAAAAATTAAAAATTTAAAGACGGACACTAAATTGAACCTAAATTGACCCCGAGGGTCATACCGGACTTAAGTTGACACCGTTATCGACCAAAGAGAGTTCCGGGGGACTCAGGGCAACTTTCTAATCAATTTGGGAAAAGTTGACTTTTCGCTGGAAAAGTCAACCGAGCGACGTTTTGTTCCATTCGAGGACCGTTTTGGTTCCAAAAAGCTTAGCCGTCGTTGCAGCGATCTTAGTTGGAGACGTTTTGGAGGTGTTTGGAGGTGAAATTTGACGTTTTCCGGTGACCGGAAGCTCGGGAGGAGCTCCGGCCACCGTGGGTGGTGGCTGGCCGGCCATGGGGTGGCTGGCCGGAGCTGGTGTTGGGTCTCGAGGTAGGGTTGGAGATGAACCAACTCGCAGCGGAAAATCAAGGAAAACCAAGAGACGATTAAAACCATGAAACAACTAACAAAGAATGGATTCACAAGAGAAAAATTCAGCACTAGTTCTTACCAAAACAAGAACACCGGGTAACGAATGATTGGCTTGAGTCTCCAAGACGCCTACGTATCCACATGGGAATCAAAGCCACGTAGTTCTTCTCTTTGAGGACTCAAGAACACAAAAATGGAGGTGGGAGCTTGCCAAACCCGAAATTGCAAGGGAAGGAAGAGAGAAGTTGTGTTTCCTATTCTTGTCTTGTGTTTGTTATGTTGAAAAAAGATGACTTAAACATAACAAAACCCATACTTTTCCAACTAAAGGCATGGGACAAGTATGGTGTCAAGTAAGGTGTAAATAGGACAAAGTATGGCAAGACAAGATTGGGTTAGGTGGTGAATCACCAACACCTTAATCCTTGTCTTGCTTGCTTAGTACTAATTAATCAAGACTTGATTAATTAGTTCCATGGGCCTTGGTTGCATGGGCCTTTCATGGGCCTCTTGGAACATGGCCTGTGGCCATTTCCAACGAGGTCCCGTGATTCGCTCATCGCCTCCAAGCCTTCCATACCGGAAATGTCCAACATTATCCGACGCGATCAATCCCAAGACTCCAAGCCCTGTCTCGATCCGTAAAGTCCTATTCACTTACGGGCACATGACCCAAAACCCAGTTTTGGTCATGTCCCGAGACAACTCCCTTTTGGCCATTCTCCATAAATGTGTCAATGAGTTTCATCCTCCGGTGTGACCCTTAGGTTTATGCTAGTCGCTTCTAATGAAGGTTTGTTGACTAGGGACCCATCGAGTATGATCTATCTAAATCTATGGTTCTATTCGCATGGTGGGCATAGATCAGAGCACACATCGATATATTACTCCAACACATAAGTAATATAAAGCCGTTTTGATTTTATTGCTAACGATGATATATACATTTGGACATTTAGGATTGAACTATGGGCACTAAGACTAACAATCTCCCACTTGCCCTAGTTCCAATCTAAACTCCAATATGTCCCCATCGACTTTACATGTCTAACATGTTCAGGCAGCGACACCGCCTTAGTCAAAGGGTTGGTTATGTTATCATCTGTTGCAATATAGGTTATCTTCACTTCACCTCAATTCAGTATTTCTCTGATTAGATGGATACGCCGTAGTACATGTTTGGATTTGTTATGCGATCTGGGCTTTTAGCTTGCACAATGGCCCTTGTGTTGTCGCAAAATGGATTCACCGGGCTGGATGGGTTTTTAATTACATCCAACCCTGCCGTGAATTTCCAAATCCACATAGCCTCCTTAGCTGCCTCTGCAGCATCCATGTACTTGGCCTCTGTTGTAGATTCGGCAATGGTATCTTGCTTTACGCTCTCCCAGCTAAAGCTCTGCCATTCAGCATAAACACATATCCTGACTGACTTCTAAAGTCATCTGGATTTGTCTTGGAAAACTAACATCTACTCATCCTTCGACGACTAGTTCAACATCATCTTTCCCGGGTTAGACTGATGTCTACTGGTACAACATAAGGCTTACGAGACAGCCGGTCTCATACATGTCATGGCATATATGATCGATCCTGCCCCCAGGCGCATAGGATTCTCATCATCCTTTTTAGCTCATCAGGTGTCTTAGGACACTGAGTCTTGCTGAGATGAATGCCATGACTAGTGGGTAAGAGTCCTTTCTTTGAATCGAGCATTAAGAACCTACTCAATGCCTTGTTCACATAGGTTCCCTGACTTAAATCCAAGACCCTCTTGGTGCGATCTCTACATATCTTAATCCTAAAGATATAAGAAGCATCGCCTAAGTCCTTTATTGAAAAACACTTCCTCAACCAAGCTTTAGTCTCGTGCAAGGTTGTGATGTCGTTTTCAATGAGAACCAGAAAGGTAATCTTGCTCCCACTAGCCTTCTTATAAACGCAAGATTCATCCTCGTTCTTGATTAAGCCAAATCCAATTACAACTTCATCAAAACGAAGGATCCAACTCCGAGAAGTTCGTTTCAATCCATAAATGGATTTCAACGACTTATAAATCTTTCCCGTATTCTTCGGATCGTCAAAACCTTTGGGCCGAGACATACAAACGTACTCAGTCAAATTTCTATTTAGGAAAGCGGTTTTGACATCCACTTGCCATATCTCGTAATTATGATACGCAGTTATGTCAAGAAGAATTTGGATCGATTTTGACCATAGCCACTAGGGAGAAGGTTTCCTCATAGTCAATCCATTGGATCTACCTATAACCTTTCGCCACCAGTTGAGCTTTGTAGGTCAGAGGGTTGTTTTCCATGTCCATCTTCACCTTGAAGATCCATTTGCATCCGATGGTCCTCACACCATTGATGGGATCAACCGGTTCCCAGACTCGGTTGTCCGACATGGATTGCATTTCCTCCCTCATGGCTCCCAGCCATAACTCGGAGTCGGACCCATCCACGACTTCTTGAAAGGTGGCTGGATCATCGTGATCCACCATGACTTCATTGTCACCTCCGGATACCATATCTTGGAGGTGGAAGATTGACCCTTTCAAATCGCCTTGGACCTTCCGGAATTGTAACAGGAATTGGTTCTCACTCTACGACAATCTCTGGCTCCTTTCTACTGGGTTGTCAATTGGTTTAGACAGATCTGTACCATCCTGAATTTCTTCGAGATGCACAGTCCTCCCAATGACGTCTTTGGAAACAAAACTTCTTTTCCATAAAGACCCCACCCCAAGCGACGAACACCATGTTCTCACTGGGATTGTAGAAATAGTATCCCCTTGTTGCTTTGGGATACCACACGAAGGTGCATATCTCAGATCTTGGTTCGAGCTTAGTCGAAACCAAATGTTTCACATAAGCCTCGCAACCACAAATCTTTAGGAAGGACAAAGCGGGCATCATCCCGTACCATTTTTAAAATGGTGTCCCTTCCACACCATTCGTCGAAGCCCGATTCACTATGAATGCGGTCGTCTCTAGAGCAAAACCCCTAAAAGAGATTGGGAGATCAGTCCAACTAATCATGGAACAGACCATTGTCTAACAATGTCCGATTTCTCCGTTTGGCTACACCTTTCAACTACAGTGACCTAGGAGGAGTCCATTCCAAAAGGATCCCATTCTCTTTTAGATGATCTAATAACTCTGTGGTCAAGTATTTTCCACCTCGATCCAATCGAAGTGCCTTAATACCTTTGTCGAGCTGGTTTTCTACTATAGTCTTAAACTCTTTGAATTTATCAAAAGCTTCAGACTTATGTCTCACCGAATAGACATAACCATATTTACTGTAATCATCAGTAAATGTGATAAAGTAGCTAAAACCCCTCCTGGCAAGTGAACTTATTGGTCTACACACATTCGAGTGTATCAGCCCCAATAATTCACCCGCCCTTTCATCGCGATCGATAAAGGGCACTTTAGTCATTTTGCCCATCAAACAAACCTTGCACCTATCGATCGAATGGAATTCGAATGAACCTGAAAGCCCGCACTTCTGAAGTGCTGATAGGCGCTTCTTGTTTATGCGACCCAAATGACAGTACCATAACAGAGTTAGGTTTAAATCGTTGGATTTAGACCTCTTGGTATTAACGGAATATATAGAACTTGAGGCATTGTTACCCATATCTAATATGTACAATCCTCCAACCATGTCAGTACTGGTATAAAACATATCATTGCATAGAACATTGAAAGCTCCATTTCCAATATTAACATTATATCCTTCCTTGTCAAACACGGATACAGATATAATATTCCTACTAAAAGTAGGTATGCAATATACATTATACAATACTAAGACAAGGCCTCTTGGCAAAGCAAGACTCATGGATCCTACAGCAGTTGCCACAACTTTGAGGTCCATTTCGTGCTTTCCAAATCTCTCATACTTTCAGCCACCATATATTAGTGCATGTGTGAGATTCAGTCATGGTATCTAATACCCATGAATCTTTGGAAGTAGAGAGATGTAGCTCTATAGAGTTAATACCGAATGAAGGCACGGTCTCACCGCCCTTCCTTAGATCATTCAGGTTTCCTGATGAAGGCGCAGTCCTACTGCCCTTCTTCTGATCATCCAGGCTATTTGATGAAGGCGCAGTCCCACTGCCCTTCTTCAGATCAGCCGTGAACTTCCTGTAATCCCGGTTCCAATGACCAGGCTGTTGGAAGTAGAAGCAGACATTATCAGGTGTCTCATCTTTCCTGCCAAGTGCGCATGGGCCCAGCCCTTGCCACTTCCAATTCCCTTGTTGACCATCAGAATATCCTTGGATCCCAGATCCCTGAGATATTCTTCTCAGCAATTAATGACACTTCATGTAACTCTGATATGGTCTTAGAGACAGCCTTGTCAAGGACATATTCTTTGCGTTCAGACTTGAGGACTATCCTCAAAATTCTGTATCAGTCCAAATAGTTTCTCCCATTTAGCTTGACCCTATCAAGAATGGTTTTTAATGACAAACTATTAATGTTCGCTGAATTTGCCATTTGATCTACAACAGATAAAATTCAATCAGTAAACTGAATAAATTTTATGAAGATCAAGCTTAAACACCAACAATCAATTCTAAACCTTTAGAATCTAAAACCAAGATCCTTGATTCACTCGATTAAGCTGAACTAATGCTCACCACTTAATCGAGCTATGTAGGTAGGACTCCATCCAATCACATCCAATGTTACTCTTGGCTAGGGTATGCACTTATGTACACGGCTTACCCTATCTGTTACCCTAGCTCAACCTCAGGCTGAGAATCGTAGTCGGGTCCACCAATTTTCAACTATGGCCCGTCACTATGTAGGTGCTCCGCTAATGCGCACGACACCCACATATGTCGTCCAAACCTACTACCCCGCTTTCCCATGGATGCTCCGCTAATGCGCACGACACCCATAGGACGGGGAGGTAGTAAGGTGTTGATAATTGGGAGGTATCGGACATGACCCGTTTTTACTTGTCCGGTTGTGTTTAAAACTTTGACACATCCTAGATGCGATGAGCACATCAACTACATTCCAAATGCAATGATGCCTCAAATTACATCCAATGTAATTCTTCCTTCGAACCCGTCAACTACATCCAATGTAATGACGATTCTAAGGGCTCACACACAAGGATTAAAATTCCAATTTTATCTTTGCATGTGAGGTGATATGCTCGGTAAATAAAGTTAAGCATGCAATTCTAAAACCCAGAATTAATCATGCATAAACTAAACCAAGCATAAAGCGATAAATATGCACATAATAGCCCCCTAAACTAACTCCCACTAGCTTCTTGAGCTCCACCGACTCCAAGCCGACGCCAACACCCGAAAAGCGACCAAATGACCTTTTCGCCCTTTCTTCATCTTGAGTAAAATATTACAATTTAATACACGACTCGCAGGTCGGGAATAAATAAATATTACAAACAAGTGGTTCGACTACCACACCTTGAAAGAATAATTACACGCTAACACTAACGGCTCACAGGCCGTGAAAAGCGATAAATAATTAAATTGAGCTCGGGGCTATTATGTACACCATGTCAACATCACATCACACATCGTGTTATCAAACAAGCATGTTATCAAACATCATGTGATTTTCCGGTTTTAATTAATAGCCAAGTTTCGAAATTTTTTGATGCTCGATTTATCGAAACCGTTCAAAAATGAAACTTTTGAACATTTGATCTTCGAGTTCGTCATGACGGTTCCAAACTCGTCATAACTAACAAAACGGTTTAGCCTTGGCATATCAACCATCCAATGGTCATGCTTGGCCTAGCTCCGTCCAACGGAGCCCCGTTCGGTCCCGGTTTCGGCTCCCCGAGAGTCCCGCTCCCGAGACCCGAAAAATCAAAAAAATTTCAAAATTTCCAGATTTGAAAGAATTTTCAAAAATTCATTTTACATGCATTAAATCCATAAACAAGTATTTAAAACATGTTATCAAACAATTTAGCAAAACAACACGCCAAAAACGAAACTTTCAAGCAAAACCGAAACTTTGAACACCGTCTTGTGAATCCCGAAGGTAGCACGGCTCTGATACCACTGTTGGGTCTCGAGGTAGGGTTGGAGATGAACCAACTCGTAGCGGAAAATCAAGGAAAACAAAGAGACGATTAAAACCATGAAACAACTAACAAAGAATGGATTGACAAGAGAAAAATTCAGCACTAGTTCTTACCAAAACAAGAACACCGGGTAACGAATGATTGGCTTGAGTCTCCAAGACGCCTACGTATCCACATGGGAATCAAAGCCACGTAGTTCTTCTCTTTGAGGACTCAAGAACACAAAAATGGAGGTGGGAGCTTGCCAAACCCGAAATTGCAAGGGAAGGGAGAGAGAAGTTGTGTTTCCTATTCTTGTCTTGTGTTTGTTATGTTGAAAAAAGATGACTTAAACATAACAAAACCCATACTTGTCCAACTAAAGGCATGGGACAAGTATGGTGTCAAGTAAGGTGTAAATAGGACAAAGTATGGCAAGACAAGATTGGGTTAGGTGGTGAATCATCAACACCTTAATCCTTGTCTTGCTTGCTTAGTACTAATTAATCAAGACTTGATTAATTAGTTCCATGGGCCTTGGTTGCATGGGCCTTTCATGGGCCTCTTGGAACATGGCCTGTGGCCATTTCCAACGAGGTCCCGTGATTCGCTCATCGCCTCCAAGCCTTCCATACCGGAAATGTCCAACATTATCCGACGCGATCAATCCCAAGACTCCAAGCCCTGTCTCGATCCGTAAAGTCCTATTCACTTACGGGCACATGACCCAAAACCCAGTTTTGGTCATGTCCCGAGACAACTCCCTTTTGGCCATTCTCCATAAATGTGTCAATGAGTTTCATCCTCCGGTGTGACCCTTAGGTTTATGCATGTCAATAGATCAACGTAAAATCCCATTTTACTTGATCCTATTTAAGTGGAAACTAACGAGACTTTAGTATTGCCTGACACTGCATAACGAATCGACCCTGTCGATTCTAAACTTTCTGTCATCCCTGTCATTATCCTTTTATCTATGATATCCTGATTGAGATAAGGCATAGATCCGTCATCCTTATTATTCTCAATCACCGTTCCTTGATATGTGAGATGACTGAAGATATGATACCCAGTATCATGTGCATGGCCATGCTATTCTTTCAGTCACTCTCGATCAAGCGGCCGAGAACCGATATCTTTCCCATACCTCAGTATGAGGGATAAATCCCTTACCCGCCTTTCGTGTCACTCATGTAGCCCGTCCCCAAGCCAATCCTGCCCGTTATGGAAGCCCTGTTACGAACAACGTTAGGCTCAGGTCAAACTCAGTTGTTGACTACATAGCGATCACAAAGACTCCTTGGTCTAAGGATACATGACAAGCTGCGACACTGATATGTTCATGACTTAATCTATGTCACATATTCAGGGCGGGTCGTCCAATATCATGTCCCACATGATATCTATGATCAGACTCCGGAATCCCATTCCAATGACTAACAGAACGTAAGCCATAAAGAGTCATCTTTCATACTAGTCGCTTCAAGTGAAGCTTTGTTGACTAGGGACCCATCGAGTGTGATCTATCTCGATCTATGGTTCTATTCGCATGGTGGGCATAGATCAGAGCACACATCGATATATTACTCCAACACATAAGTAATATAAAGCCGCTTTAATTTTATTGCTAACGATGATATATACATTTGGACATTTGGACATTTGGAAATTTTATTGCTCGGGTTTTGTGTTCGGGTGATTTAGAACGTTCCCCGGACCATTTATCCATAACCGAATCGAAATTTGGAATTAAAATGCGAAAGTTGTAATTATCGGGTTTAGAAACTTTAAACGTTAATTAATTGACTCGGAAGTCGGAATTCGATTCCGTCAAGTGCATTGGGACCCTTGAATTATTCTAAGACCGTAGAAACAAAAACGGGAATTTTTGGAGCCCCGGAAGGGCATTTCCAAAACCCTGGCAGATTCGCCATGTCGGGCGAATCGGCCCTTTACGGGTCCTTTATCGACAATTTCGAGTAATTGGGAAGTTTGGGAGTGATCGACATTGTCGGGGTTACGTTTGGGCGTTAAGTTTATCGAATTTAAGTTTATTCCTGCGAGTTTAAAGTGCATTAAAAATTGTGTTCTTTTAGATCGTGCTGCGGACCGAGGCAAAGGGAAGCTAGGCGAGTGACTGGGATCACGCCGGGGCTTAGTTGAGCACTTTTGGAGATACATACGAGGTAGGGAAAAGTAGCCGGATCTCGGCCCTGACTAGGGAAAGTTAACAGTAGAATTGCATGTGACACCGGGGTGTCGTGGGTTAAGTAGGTTGTTGTTTATTAGAAAGGCATGATACGGGAACGTAGCAAATATTGGAATTGCATGTGACACCGAGGTGTCGTGTTATTATTGTTGGTGTCTTGGGTGGCCATGAGAGCCCGTGTTATTATTGTTGGTGTCTTGGGTGGCCATGAGAGCCCGTGTTATTATTGTTGGTGTCTTGGGTGGCCATGAGAGCCCATGTTATTATTGTTGGTGTCTTGGGTGGCCGTGAGAGCCCATGTTTGACTGTTGGTGTTTTGGGTGGCCGTGAGTGCCCGTGGGGTTGTTGAACCCGAGTCTTGACTGTTGGTGTGTCTTGAGTGGTCGTGAGTGCCCGTGGGGGTTGTTGAACCCGTGTTCTACCGTTGGTGTTTTGGGTGACCGTGAGTGCCCGTGGGGTTGTTGAACCCGAGTCTTGACTGTTGAGGCGTCTTGGGTGGCCTTGAGTGTCGTGGAGTGTTGGACTGGTGTCGTTGCTGTTTGTTGATCTTTGGCTGTGATTGTGATTGTGGTTACCTGAGGTTGGGGGTCCGCTTCATGAAACGGGGGTCCACGTGCACACGCGTCTGCATGTTCAGACGGGGTAGGGGGCCCGCCCGACAACAAAGGGGTCCTGGCCGCGCGTGTGTGGTTTGGGGTTTGGGATTGTGAGTGTCATAGGTCGATAGCTTGATCCGACTTTGTGTCGAGGAACTGCGACAGGTCGACCGCCTGACCTGACTGAGATTGGTAAAGGGCGTGAGGGAGGTTACTGAGCAGCTGGTATGCGATCCTTTGTGATCTTGTTTGGTGTGCGATCCTTTGTGATCTTGTTTGGCGTTACGTAGTCTTTCTGTCGTGTCCTTGGAGGAGGTCGTCGATAGTTGTGTCGGGTTCACATTACAAGTCCGAGTGTCGAGTCTGTTGAGGAAGGTAATGGGTTGTGTGTCAGTTGAGTACTTGAGTTTGGGATGGTTTTCCCGGTGTTGGGTTTGGTTTTGGTGTTACCGACATTGTCTGCTAAGTATGCTGTAGTCAGTCTGTTATCCGTGGTGGTGAGCGAACGCTCACCCCTAGCTGCTTTTCCTACCAGTACTAATCAAAGGACGGACCGGTGAGCTCTCGAAGCTCGAGGAGCTAGGAGCGGGGTCTGGGTTTTATCTTGTGAGTCTAGTGACGGATACCATGTATTTTGTCCACTTGTTGGGACGTTTTTGAGTTGTAAATATTATTTTGTTTAACTAAATAGCAATTTCTAGTTGTTTATACAAAACAGGTTTCAAATGTTTTTATGATTTTAAGTGTTCGCGTTCCGAGTTCGGTTTACTGAAATTGGGGCGTGACAGCTTGGTATCAGAGCTAGAGGTTTCACACCTCGGACTGTACGTCAATTAGGTGGGGAGAGTCGAGTCAATAGAGTCCCGTCGTGCGTTGGGTACGCAAGTCGGAAACCGGGTGTAGACCCGTAGTGTTTTGAGTCTTGTTTGTGTTTGTGTGTATGTGCAGTATTGTTATTGTTGTCATACTGATTTTGTGTGCTGCGTGAAACGTTTTTAAGCTGTCGCGGGTCGACTCAGGAGCGCTCCTATAGTCGAACGTGACGGTGCTGATGTTAAGTCGGTACAACGTAGTTCGGGGACGCCTGGACCGGGTTGTAACTACCTGATGTCAAGAAATGAGGTTGTTAATGAAGTGGAAAAAGTTTAAAATTGGTTGGCCTTGTGGGCGTGTTTTAAACTTGATTGGCCCTGTGGGCGTATGTTTTGATTTTGGTTGGCCCGGTGGGCAAGGTTCGACCTTGGTTGGCCCGGTGGGCGGGGGTCGTTGTTGTTGTTGTTGTTGTTGTTGTTGTTGTTGTTGTTGTTGTTGTTGTTGTTGTTTGGCCGGTTTGGCTTATGATTGAGGTTGATATACTTGTGGTTGGTTTTGAATTGTTGTGCGTATGTTGTCAAATTGGTGGTCTAGCGCGTGTGTCGTTTAAGACAAACTTTAGGGTTAAGACGGGTTGAGATTTCAGTTTGAAGCGAGTTTGGAAAATAGGTCTGCACGAGCGTCACGGATCCCGTCACGGATCCGTGACGGACCAGAGATTTAGGCAGATTTTAGGTCTTTGTCACGGCTCCGTGACCCCAACCGTGACGGGGTCTGCCACGGATCCGTGACCCCTATCGTTTACACCGTCTTGATTACGTAATTTTCGTGTTGTTGTTGCGTGGCTTGGTGTGCGTCTATGCGGTTTAATTGAGGTTTCGATTACGTATTATTATAATTAAAGTATAAATAGCGTGAGCGGTGTGACGTTTAGTGACAAGTACGCTAGGGTAGACGTGGACCGTGTGAACGTTAGTGTATTTGAACTTGTTGTCTTTATATGAGTTCGCAAACTGAACGTTTGCGTGTATCCGTGCAGAGGATACTGACTTATGGCTCGCGGTAGACGCGGACGAGCGGCGGTAACACGAGGATGGGCACCCACGCGAGGCAGGCGGGGACGGTCAGCGGGGACACCAAGACGAGTGCCAACCGTTGAGCCCGCCGAGTACGCGGAGGCGCAGGGCACTCATGTCGGAGAAGACAGGAGAAGCGACGTGGGACCGTCTACAGGCACACCCAACGTCCCGCCGGTCGCGGACCCTTCTGTTATGACTGCCCTGGACGAGCTGACCAGGACAGTCCAGAGTTTGGTGGCGATCATCGCCAGTCGAGAGTCGGCTTCTCCAGCTCCGGAGGCAGCAGCGGTCCCAGTGAGGCCCGTTCAGGCAGAGGACCATACGACCCAGACTCTGCTAGACTTCCTGAAGCTAGGGATACCTACATTTGTCGGGGAGCCGAACCCCGACCTAGCCGAGAGGTGGCTAGAGCAGGTCACGCGGGATCTGGATACATCAGGTATCGAGGATGGCCGCCGCAGAGTGTCCTTCGCAGCTCACCAGTTGAGGGACAGCGCCTACCACTGGTGGGGGCGTGTGAGGGACACTATCGGGCACGATTACGACGCCTTCCAGACGGCCTTTCTGGAACAATACTTCCCCGAGTTGGCTCGGTTGGAGCGACATCGGCAGTTTCTGGACCTACAGCAGGAGGGGATGACAGTGGCGGAATACGAGGCCAGTTTCACGGCCTTGACCAGATTCGCGCCGGAGATGGTGATGACCGAGCAGAACCGTTGCCTGCGGTTCGAGGGGGGACTGAGACCGGTGATTCGGGATAAGGTCCTCGCCTTGAGGTTGCGGAAGAATACAGATCTCGATGACACCGTAGCAACGGTTGAGCAGGGTATCCGGGATGCGTCCAGGACCCGTGAGGTCCGACAGCGGCCGACCAGCTTTGCAGGGCCGTCCGAGTCATGAGACCCGCGAAGACAGAGGACCGCGGGATTCTTCCGACCACCGAATCATCCGGGCGGAGCGAGACAGTTGGGGTCAGTAGCATCAGTGGGGCCAGTCGCCTCGGAGAGGAGGCCGACATGCTATTTCTGCGGGCAGCCAGGCCACTTGCAGTGAGACTGTTCGACGAAGGGAGGGCCCACGGCGATGCCAACGACCAGTCGGACAGGCTAGGGCTCAGAGTCGAGAGCCGACGAGACCAGGTGTTTCCGGAGCGGCCGGTTCGGACACACTATGGCATGGTGCCGTGAGCAGTTGGGGGCAACGTCAGCGCAGCGACGGCAGCAGTCGCGTACAGGACAGTCACCAGGGGTCGCCCTCGTCAGAGTCAGCCGTCGAGGTTTTCACAGCCGTCTACAAGCGTGCCAGTTCCGAGGCAGCAGCATAGACCGGGGTATTCAGCGGCCAATGCGCCGAGTCAGAGGCAGCAGGCCTCGCAGGGGAGAGTATATGCAGTCACCGACTCCCGGGCCCCAGGATCTACCACGTACCGCGAGACCATCCAGGGTACGTGTTTATTGTATCATTTATGGGCATTGTTCTTATTTGATACCAGGGTGTCGCATTCGTTTATTTCATTGAGTTGTGCTGAGGGGTTGGGACTGAGTTTAGAGCCGTTGAGTCCACCCCTGTGCCTGGACACCCCAGTTGGGGGTGGCGTATCTTTGACTAGAGTCTGTCGTGCCTGCGAGATTAGAGTCGCAGACTGTCCTTGCCCTGGTGATCTTCTCGTATTGAGAATGACTACCTTTGATGTAATCTTGGGAATGGATTGGATGTCGAAGTACCGAGCCAATATCGATTGCTACAGACGACGAGTGACAGTGTCAGCAGGCAACGCGACGGAGAAGTGTGTTCTGGGTAGTAAGAGCGGGGTTCTCCTGTCAGCGTTGTCCGCAGTGGAGGAAGTACCGGCTGTGCAGAGCCGAGTGTTACCGCGAGTAGTATGCGAGTTCCCTGAGGTCTTTCCTGAGGAGTTGAGCGGGTTGCCACCATTTCGTGAGGTGGAGTTCGGGATTGACCTGGTGCCAGGAACGGCAACGATATCGATGACGCCTTACAGATTTGCGCCGGCAGAGTTGATTGAGCTGAAGCGTCAGCTTGAGGAGCTTCAGGAGAAGGGATTTATCCGTCCGAGCATATCGTCGTGGGGAGCACCAGCACTCTTCGTGAAGAAGAAGAGTGGAGAGCTTCGGATGTGTATAGATTACCGGAAGCTGAACCGGGTTACGGTGAAGAACCGATACCCGATGCCGAGGATTGATGACTTGTTCGACCAGCTGAGAGGGTCAACATGTTTCTCGAAGATCGATCTGCGATCCGGATATTACCAGTTGCGAGTCCGAGAGGGGGACATCACAAAGACTGCATTCCGGACAGGCTATGGGCATTACGAATTCTTGGTGATGCCGTTTGGACTAACGAACGCACCTGCAACGTTCATTGACCTGATGAACAGCATATTCCGGCTGTACTTAGATCAGTTTGTGGTGGTGTTCGTAGACGACATCCTGATCCATTCGCAGAGCGAGGCGGCACATGAGGTGCACCTGAGGACTGTTCTGACTCTACTGCGCGAGCATCAGCTTTATGCCAACCTGGAGAAGTACGAGTTTTGGCTTGCTTAGGTGAAATTCCTCGGTCACATCGTATCCCGTGACATCATATTGGTCGATCCGTCGAAGATCGACGCGATTTCGAAGTGGGCACGGCCCACGAGTGTCTTCGAGATCCGCAGCTTTCTGGGGTTGGCGGGCTATTATCGGCAGTTTGTCCAGGACTTTGCGCGACTAGCCGCGCTGATGACTCTGTTGACGCGCAAGGGAGTCGGGTTTGTGTGGACAGAGGATTGTGAGCATGCATTCATGGAGTTGAAGACTCGTCTGACTACCGCTCCAGTGTTAGTAGTGCCAGAGCGAGGGGTCGGGTATGATGTCTACTGTGATGGGTCCGGAGAGGGACTGGGCTGCGTACTGATGCAGTTGGGTAGGGTTGTGGCTTATGGCTCCAGGCAGTTGAAGAAGCATGAGCGCAACTATCCTACCCACGACTTGGAGCTAGCGGCAGTCGTGTTTGCGCTAAAGGGCTGGCGATATTATCTATATGGCAAGGGGTTTCAGGTGTTCTCGGATCACAAGAGCCTCTAGTACATATTTTCCCAGCGAGACCTGAACATGCGCCAACGGCGGTGGATGGAGCTACTCGAGGAGTACACCTTCGAGCTACACTACCATCTGGGTAAGGCGAACGTGGTCGCCGACGCCTTGAGTAGGAAGTCGGTTCCGAGCCTCGCCAGCATATCAGTCCGAGAGTGGGACATGATGGGGGAGCTGAGCACGTTCGGGCTTGAGCTAGAGGAGGTTACCGATGGAGTGGCCATGTGCTCACTGGTAGCTCAGCCCTCGCTGGTTGCCCGAGTATTAGAGGCGCAGTCGGAGGATGTCGAGACATCCGAGATCCGAGAGAGAGTCGTTAGCGGGGACGAGGTGGTCGGCTGGGAACTCATTGCAGATTGGGGTTTACGGTATCGAGGAGGGTTATTCGTGGCGGGCAACTATAGAGACGACGTGTTGCGAGAGTCACATCATTCGCGTCTTACAGTGCACCCGGCGGGCACCAAGATGTATCGTGATATCAGGCGGCATTTCTGGTGGCGCGGGATGCGGAGAGCAGTCGCAGAGTTTGTGTCGAGATGTCTCGTCTGTCAACAGGTGAAGGTCGAACATTAGCGTCCCGCCGGGTTATTGCAGCCACTGCCGATCGCCCAGTGGAAGCGGGAGCATGTCACGATGGACTTCGTGAGTGGACTGCCGAGATCGCCGAAGGGAAACGACGTCGTGTGGGTAGTAGTCGACCGATTGATTAAGTCGGCCAATTTCCTGGCTATTAGGATGACGGACCCGGTCGACAAGTTGAGCAGTCTGTATATTCAGGAGGTAGTGCGTCTCCACGGGGTCCCTGTGTCGATAGTGTCTGACAGGGATCCTCGTTTCACGTACAGGTTTTGGCCGAGTCTACAGACCGCGTTGGGGACCGAGGTTCTACTCAGTACAGCACACCATCCCCAGACAGACGGTCAATCCGAGTGCACTATTCAGATCTTGGAAGACATGCTTCGGGCATGTGTGCTGGATTTTAGGGGATCGTGGGAGACCCACCTGCCGTTGGTCGAGTTTGCCTACAACAACATCTACCAGGCCAGTATTGGGATGGCACCGTTCGAAGCGTTGTATGGGAGGCCGTGTCGATCGCTAGTGTGTTGGGCAGAGGTGGGGGACAAGAGTCTGCTGGGGCCAGATCTTGTCAGAGAGACGACAAAGAAGGTCGCGCTGATACGCGATCGGTTGAGGACCGCGCAGAGTCGGCAGAAGAGTTATGCCGACAGACGACGTCGACCTCTTGAGTTTGTAATTGGGGATCACGTGTTCTTGAAGCTGAGCCCGAGGAAGGGACTGGTACGGTTAAGACGCAGCGGGGGCAAGTTGGCTCCGCGGTACATTGGCCCGTTCGAGATCTTGAGCAGAGTAGGAGAAGTGGCTTATCGTCTGGCGTTGCCACCGCAGCTTGGGAGAGTTCATAACGTCTTCCACGTATCCCAGTTGCGACAGTACAATGCGGACCCCTCCCACGTCATTGAGGGGACAGATATCGAGGTGGCTGACGATGTCTCCTATGAGGAGCAGCCGGTTCGGATCATGGACACACGGGAGAAGGTCCTGCGGGGAGGCAAGATTATCCGCCTGGTACGGGTGCAGTGGAGACATCACTGGGCTGAGTCGACGTGGGAACGCGAGGACGAGGTTCGCGCGAAGTATCCCGACTTGTTCGACTCCCGAGGTACATCTGTTTTAAATTTCGCGGACGAAATTCCTTTAAGGGGGTAGACTGTAATAACCACTCCCGATCAACGCTAGTCAAACCTGCGAAAAACAGAAAAAAATTTAAAAATTTTAAGACGGACACTAAATTGAACCTAAATTGACCCCGAGGGTCATACCGGACTTAAGTTGACCCCGTTACCAACCAAAGAGAGTTTCGGGGGACTCAGGGCAACTTTCTGATCAATTTGGGAAAAGTTGACTTTTCGCTGGAAAAGTCAATCGAGCGATGTTTTGGTCCATTCGAGGATCTTTTTGGATCCAAAAATCTTAGCCGTCGTCGCAGCGGTCTTAGTTGAGCCGTTTCCTTGTAGCCCGCCAAGTTTCGTAATTTCTTGGAAAAAGTGCCCATTCAGGGCCCGAAACGTCCGATTTTCGCAAATCTGATTGGAAAATATCTAGTAGATATTTCCCTAAAAGGTGTGGGACCCACCTTGCCACTTGTCAAACAGGTGGTGGTGTTAGGTTTTTGGGGGGAAATGAGTGGTGAGGTGTTAAGGGGGGTTCGGCCAAGACACATTCAAAGAGAAAAAAATAGAAAAAGGGAAGAGAGGGTTTATAGAGAGAAGGAGAAGAAGAAGAGAAGAACTAGGGCTTGGTGGTCACTATTCACGTCATCCATCCATTGGATCGTCTCGAGACTAGGAGGAATCGAACTCCCCTCGTCCTCCTCTACGATTAGTACTAAACCGATCGTCGATTTGATTAATTTTGAAAGTTAGGATTTGAGTAAAACTATTAGTTTAGGGTTGTTTTGAGGATTGGGAAGTGTTGAAGACGTTTTGGAGGTGTTTGGAGGTGAAATTTGACGTTTTCCGGTGACCGGAAGCTCAGGAGGAGCTCCGCCACCGTGGGTGGTGGCCGGCCAGCCATGGGGTGGCTGGCCGGAGCTGGGACCAGCCGCCACCATGGTGGCCGGCCCCAAATTGAGCCCTAGGACCCACGGCCATGGTGGGCCGGGTGGGGCCCACGTGCTCGGGTGCTCGGGTTTTGTGTTCGGGTGATTTAGAACGTTCCCCGGACCATTTATCCATAACCGAATCGAAATTTGGAATTAAAATGCGAAAGTTGTAATTATCGGGTTTAGAAACTTTAAACGTTAATTAATTGACTCGGAAGTCGGAATTCGATTCCGTCAAGTGCATTGGGACCCTTGAATTATTCTAAGACCGTAGAAACAAAAACGGGAATTTTTGGAGCCCCAGAAGGGCATTTCCAAAACCCTGGCAGATTCGCCATGTCGGGCGAATCGGGCCTTTACGGGTCCTTTATCGACAATTTCGAGTAATTGGGAAGTTTGGGAGTGATCGACATTGTCGGGGTTACGTTTGGGCGTTAAGTTTATCGAATTTAAGTTTATTCCTGCGAGTTTAAAGTGCATTAAAAATTGTGTTCTTTTAGATCGTGCTGCGGACCGAGGCAAAGGGAAGCTAGGTGAGTGACTGGGATCACGCCGGGGCTTAGTTGAGCACTTTTGGAGATACATACGAAGTAGGGATAAGTAGCCGGATCTCGGCCCTGACTAGGGAAAGTTAATAGTAGAATTGCATGTGACACCGGGGTGTCGTGGGTTAAGTAGGTTGTTGTTTATTAGAAAGGCATGATACGGGAACGTAGCAAATATTGGAATTGCATGTGACACCGGGGTGTCGTGTTATTATTGTTGGTGTCTTGGGTGGCCATGAGAGCCCGTGTTATTATTTTTGGTGTCTTGGGTGGCCATGAGAGCCCGTGTTATTATTGTTGGTGTCTTGGGTGGCCATGAGAGCCCATGTTATTATTGTTGGTGTCTTGGGTGGCCGTGAGAGCCCGTGTTTGACTGTTGGTGTTTTGGGTGGCCGTGAGTGCCCGTGGGGTTGTTGAACCCGAGTCTTGACTGTTGGTGTGTCTTGAGTGGTCGTGAGTGCCCGTGGGGGTTGTTGAACCCGTGTTCTACCGTTGGTGTTTTGGGTGACCGTGAGTGCCCGTGGGGTTGTTGAACCCGAGTCTTGACTGTTGAGGCGTCTTGGGTGGCCTTAAGTGCCGTGGAGTGTTGGACTGGTGTCGTTGCTGTTTGTTGAGCTTTGGTTGTGATTGTGATTGTGGTTACCTGAGGTTGGGGGCCCGCTTCATGAAACGGGGGTCCACGAGCACACGCGTCTGCATGTTCAGACGGGGTAGGGGGCCCGCCCGACAACAAAGGGGTCCTGGCCGCGCGTGTGTGGTTTGGGGTTTGGGATTGTGAGTGTCATAGGTCGATAGCTTGATCCGACTTTGTGTCGAGGAACTGCGACAGGTCGACCGCCTGACCTGACTGAGATTGGTAAAGGGCGTGAGGGAGGTTACTGAGCAGCTGGTATGCGATCCTTTGTGATCTTGTTTGGTGTGCGATCCTTTGTGATCTTGTTTGGCGTTGCGTAGTCTTTCTGTCCTGTCCTTGGAGGAGGTCGTCGATAGTTGTGTCGGGTTCACATTACAAGTCCGAGTGTCGAGTCTGTTGAGGAAGGTAACGGGTTGTGTGTCAGTTGAGTACTTGAGTTTGGGATGGTTTTCCCGGTGTTGGGTTTGGTTTTGGTGTTACCGGCATTGTCTGCTAATTATGCCGTAGTCAGTATGTTATCCGTGGTGGTGAGCGAACGCTCACCCCTAGCTGCTTTTCCTACAGGTACTGATCACAGGACGGACCGGTGAGATGTCGAAGCTCGAGGAGCTAGAAGCGGGGTCCGGGTTTTATCTTTTGAGTCTAGTGACGGATACCATGTATTTTGTCCACTTGTTGGGACGTTTTTGAGTTGTAAATATTATTTTGTTTAACTAAACGGCAATTTCAAGTTGTTTATACAAAACAGGTTTCAAATGTTTTTATGATTTTAAGTGTTCGCGTTCCGAGTTCGGTTTACTGAAATTGGGGCGTGACATCGTCGCCCTTGGGAATCCCACAGTCTCCACCTCGGAACTCCAAAGGTCCTCTAGACTGAGCAGCAAGCACCGAAGTCGAGTCCCCGCAGTCGCTGAAAACTCGAGACCGAGCAGAGAAGAAGCCGAGACAGAGGACAGAAGAACAACCACCGGGACCTTCGAGATCTGAAGGCGCCACTACATGCATAAAAATCTTCGCCGCCACCTCCCTATCTCGCGCTGTGGTCGCCTCGCCTCTACCGTAGTCGCTGTCATAGTTCGTTCTCGCTGGTGAAGCTTCTTCTCGATGTGGAATGATGGTTCTAGATGAAGATAGGTTAGATATAGGTTAGATTAGCTGATTAGGTTAGATATAGATATAGATATAGTTTAGATTAAGACTATATTAAGTGTAATTATGTTTGTTTTTTGATTTTTGATTTTTTAATATTTTATAAAAAATAAACCAAATTTTATTTAAAATATATATAATTAAGGGTGGAAATTAAGGGTATTTTTGGAATTTTAGAAAGAATGAACAGTGAATAGATGAAAAAAGTGGACGGAGGGGGTAACGTCGTAATTAATGGTTAGTTCAGGGTAGGTGATTGTTACGAATGAACTTTAGGGTAGTAAACTGTTAAGCGCATATAGTTCACGGTATGTCAACGTAATTTACCCTTTATTCAACTATCATGAACTAAATATACTTGATCTAGAGCATAGGGTATGGTGTGAATAAATGAATTATCGGGTTTCGGTTATACTTGTTGAACTAATATTTAGGATGGTGTTTATGTATTTATGTTTTTAATGCTTCGTCACCTTAATCACGTGATATATGATTGAATTCTACTAACCAACAATTCAGAAATGAGGTTCGTAGGAGGAATGGAGAATTAAATAACTCGGGTTTAAATCTAGACTAGAATACAGTTAAATTAACACGAGTGCAATAGCTACAAGATTACAACCCCGAAAGTTAGAGGACTTCATATGTCACGCCCCAAATTAGGTAGAACCGAACCCGGAACGCGAACGATGGAACAATAAAACAATTTTTCAACCCTTTTAAGTGAACCGCTTAAAATCACCATTTAGTTAATCAAAATAATATTTTACAACTTAAAAGTACGTCCAAAACAAGCGGAAAAAACAAACATAGCGTACGTCGCTAAAATCACATGAATTTCTACCGTTAACTTTCCCTAGTCAGGGCCGAGATTCGGCTACTTTTCCCTACCTCGTACGCTTTCCCAAAAGTTCACAACCACGCTCCGGCGTGCTCACGATCACTCGCCTAGCTTTCCCTTTCCGCGGTCCTCGGGATGATCTAATAAGATCACAATTAAAACACTTTTTAAGTTTGCAGGCAAAAACTGAAATTAAAGAATTAGACGCCCAAACGCAACCCCGGTAATGCCGATCACTCCCAAACTTCCCAATTACTCGACATTGTCAATAATGGGCCCGGAAAGGCCCGATTCGCCCTGCTCGGCGAATCTACCCGGGATTGGAAAACGCCTTTCCGGGGCTCCAAAAATTCCCGTTTTCGTTTCTACTATCTTAGAATAATTCAAGGGTTCCAACGCAATCGACGGAATCAATTTCCGACTTCCGAGCAATTTAATTCGCGTTTAAAGTTTCTAAACCCGTCATTTCCAACATTTATAATTTAAATCCATAATTCGTTCCGGGTGTGGATTAACGACTTGGGGATCGTCCTAAACCACCCGAACACGAAAACCCGATACCCGAACACGTGGGCCCCACCCGCCATCAAGACCCGTGGGTGGCTGGACCGGTTTTGGGACGGTTCACCACCATGGTGGCTGGTCCTAGCTCCGGCCAGCCACCACCCAGCTCCTGCCAGCCGCCACCCCCGGTGGCCGGAGCTCCCCCGAACCTCCGGTCACCGGAAACCGATCCTTTTCGCTCCAAAACGTTCCCAATGAACCCTACACCTTGACTCATCCATATGTAACCCATTTAAACCCAAACTCTAACTTTTAAACGTACTAAAACGAGAATCGATTAGGTTCTCACCGTAGGGAATGACGACGGGAACTCGATTCTTCGATCGTTGAGACGATCCATTGGTTGGATCATCGGGAAATCCCTAAACTCCAACCCTTTACTTCTCTTTTTCTTTTTCTCTTCTCTCCTTTTTCTCTCTTCTTTCTCTCTTCTTTTCTCTTTTTTTCTCTAAGTGACCGAACCTAATTAGTGGTCTTCCTCTTGTTTGGTTCAAAAATACCTAACACCACCACTTGTATGACATGTGGCAAGTGGGTCCCACCCCATTTTGGAAAATATCTTCTAGATATTTTTTAGTCAGATTCGCGAAATCCGGCCGTCTCGGGCCCCGAACGGGCCCATTTTCCAAGAAATTACGAAACTTCACGGGCTACAAGGAAACGGCTCAACTAAGACCGATGTAACGACGGATAAGCTTTTTGGATCCAAAACGAGCCTCGAACGAACCAAAACGTCGCTCAGTTGACTTTTCCAGCAACAAGTCAACATTTCCCAAATTGGTCAAAAAGTTGCCCTGAGTCCCCCAGAACTCATTTTGGTCGATATCGGGGTCAACTCAAGTCCGATATGACCCTCGGGGTCAAATTTAGGTTCATTTAGGTGTCTGTCCAAAACTTTTAAATTTTCCTGTATTTCGCCGATTTGACTAGCGTTGACCGGGAGTGGTTCTTACAATCTACCCCCTTTAAAGGAATTTCGTCCGCGAAATTTAAAACAGACTTACCTCAGGAGTCGAACAGATCGGGGTACTTCGCACGAACCTCGTCCTCGCGCTCCCAAGTCGACTCAGCCCCATGGTGTCGCCACTGCACCCGTACCAGGCGGATAACCTTGTCACGCATGACCTGCTCCCGTGTGTCCATGATTCGAACCGGCTGCTCCTCATAAGAGACATCGTCAACCACCTCGATTTCTGCCCACTCAATGATGTGGGAGGGGTCCACATTGAACTTCCGCAACTGGGACACGTGGAAGACGTTATGAATCCTCCTAAGTCGCGGTGGTAATGCCAGACGATATGCCACTACTCCCACTTTGTTTAAGATCTCGAAAGGGCCGATATACCGCGGGGCTAACTTGACTCCGACGCGGCTGAACCGTACCAGTCCTTTCCTCGGGCTCGCCTTTAGGAACACGTGATCACCGACTGCGAACTCGAGAGGTCGACGTCGTTTGTCGGCGTAGCTCTTTTGCCGACTCTGTGCGGTCTTCAACCGCTCACGTATCAGCGCGACCTTCTTTGTCGTCTCTCGAACGAGCTCTGGCCCCAGCAGGCTCTTGTCCCCACCTCTGCCCAGCACACTGGCGATCGACACGGCCTACCATACAATGCTTCGAACGGTGCTATCCCAATACTGGCCTGGAAACTGTTGTTGTAGGCAAACTCGACTAACGGTAGATGGGTCTCCCACGACCCCCTAAAGTCTAGCACACATGCCCGCAGCATGTCCTCCAAAATCTGAATCGTGCGCTCGGATTGGCCGTCTGTCTACGGATGGTGTGATGTACTGAGTAGAACCTTGGTCCCCAACGCAGTCTGCACACTTGGCCAAAACCTGGACGTGAAACGAGGATCCCTGTCCGACAATATCGACACCGGGACTCCATGGAGACGCACTATCTCCTGAATGTACAGGCTGCTCAACTTGTCGACCGGATCAGTCATCCTCATGGCCAGGAAATCGGCCGAGTTGGTCAACCGATGAACTACCACCCATACCGCATCATGACCCCTCGGCGATCTCGGCAGTCCACTCACGAAGTCCATCGTGACGTGCTCCCACTTCGACTGGGCAATCGGCAATGGCTGCAATAATCTGGCAGGTCGCTGATGTTCGGCCTTCACCTACTGACAGGTGAGACATCTCGACACAAATTCCGCAACCGCTCTCCGCATCCCGCTCCACCAAAAGTGTCGCCTGATGTCGCGATACATCTTGGTGCTACCCGGGTGCACTGTAAGACGCGAATGATGTGACTCTCGCAACACGTCGTCTCTACAGTTTCCCTACACGAACAATCCTCCTCGATACCGTAACCCCCAATCAGCACTGAGTTCCCAGCCTTCCGCCTCATCACCGCTGACGACACCCTCTCGGATCTCTGACGTCTTGACGTCCTCCGACTGCGCCTCCAGCACTCGGGCGAGTAATAAGGGTTGAGCAACCAATGAGCACATGGCCACGCCACCTGTAACCTCCTCTAGTTCAATCCCAAACGTGCCCAGTTCCCCCATCATGTCCCACTCTCGGACTGATATGCTAGCAAGACTCGGAACCGACTTCCTACTCAGGGCGTCGGCGACCACATTCGCCTTACCCGGATGGTAGTGTAGCTCAAAGTCGTACTCCTCGAGTAGCTCCATCCATCGCCGCTGGCGCATGTTCAGGTCTCGCTGGGAAAAGATGTACTTGAGGCTCTTGTGATCCGAGAAGACCTGAAATCGCTCGCCATACAGATAATACCGCCAGCCCTTTAGCGCGAACACGACTGCTGCTAGTTCCAAGTCATGGGTAGGGATAGTTGCGCTCGTGTGTCTTTAACTGCCTGTGGCCATAAGCAACAACTCTACCCAACTGCATTAGTACACAGCTCAGTCCTTCCCCGGAAGCGTCACAGTAGACCTCATACCCGACCCCTCGCTCTGGCACTATCAACACGGGAACGGTAGTTAGACGAGTCTTCAGCTCCGCGAACGCACGTTCACAATCATCTGTTCACACAAACCCGACTCCCTTGTGCGTCAAAAGAGTAAAAGGCGCGACTAGTCGCGCAAAGTCCTGGACGAACCGCCGTAATATTCTGCCAACCCCAGAAAGTTGAGGATCTCGAAGACACTCGTGGGCCGCGCCCACTTCGAAACCGCGTCGATCTTCGCCGAAACGACCAGTATACCGTCACGAGATACAATATGACCGAGGAATTTCACCTTAGCGAGCCAAAACTCGCACTTCTCCAGGTTGGCATATAGTTGATGTGTGCGCAGCAGGGTCAGAACAGTCCTCAGGTGCCCCTCATGTGCCGCCTCGTTCTGCGAGTAGATCAAGATGTCGTCTACAAACACCACCACAAATTGATCCAAGAACGGCCGGAATATACTGTTCATCAGATCCATGAACGCGACAGGTGCGTTCGTCAGTCCAAACGGCATCACCAAGAACTCGTAATGCCCATAGCGTGTCCGGAATGCAGTCTTTGCGACGTCCCCCTCTCGTACTCGCAACTGATAATATCCGGATCGCAGATCGATCTTCGAGAAGCATGTCGACCCTCTCAACTGATCAAACAAGTCGTCAATCCTCGGCATCGGGTATCGGTTCTTTACCCTAACCCGATTCAGCTTCCGGTAGTCTATACACATCCGAAGCTCTCCACTCTTCTTCTTCACGAAGAGTACTGGTGCTCCCCACGGCGATACGCTCGGACGGATAAACCCCTTCTGCTGAAGCTCCTCGAGCTTACGCTTCAGCTCGGTCAGCTCTGCTGGCGCGAACCAGTAAGGCGCCATCGATATCGCCGCCGTCCCCGGCACCAGGTCAATCCCGAACTCCACCTCACGAGCTGGTGGCAACCCGCTCAACTCCTCAGGAAAGACCTCGGGGAACTCGCACACCACTCACGGTAACTCTCGGCTCCGCACGACCGATACTTCCTCTATTGCGGACAACGCCGACAAGAGAACCCCGCTCTTACTGCCCAGAACACACGAAACCTTCGTGTTGCCTGCTGACACTGTTACTCGTCGCCTATAGCAGTCGATATTAGCTCGGTACTTCGCCAGCCAATCCATTCACAGGATTACGTCAAAGGTCGTCATTCCCAGCACGAGAAGGTCACTAGGGCAAGGACAGTCTGCGACTCTAACTTCGCAGGCACGACATACCCTAGTCAACATCACATCACCCCTAACTGGGGTGTCCAGACACAGGGGTGGACTCAACGGCTCTAAACTCAGCCTCAACCTCTCAACACAACTCGACGAAATAAACGAGTGCGACGCCCCGGTATCAAATAAAAATAACGCCCACAAATGATACAGTAAACACGTACCCTGAATGGTCTCACGGTAGGTAGTGGATCTTGTGGCCCGGGAGTCGGTAACTGCGTACACTCTACCCTATGACGACTGCTGCCTCTGACCTGGCGCACTGACTGCTAGCTGTCCAGACCTCTGCTGCTGTCTCGGAACTGGCGCGCTCGTGGACGGCTGCGAGAACCTCGACGGCTGACTCTGACGCTGGCGACCCCTGGGTGACTGCACTGTATGCGACTGCTGCGGTCGATGCGCTGACGTTGCCCCAATCGGATCAGGGCACCTTGCAATTGAGTGCCCAACCCGGCCGTACCGGAAACACATGAAATCGTCGGCCCTCGGCCCCGTGCCCTGGCCTGTCCGGCTGACCACTGGTAGCGCCGCGGGCCCTCCTCCCATCGGAGACTCTCGCCGCATGTGGCCTGGTTGTCCGCAGATATAACATACCAGCCCCCTCTCTGAAGCGACTGGCCCTACTGACGCCACCGACCCCATCTGTCTCGCTCCGCCCTGTCGAGCATGTGGCCGAAAGAACCCCGCAGTCCTCTGCCTCCTCATATCTCGGGACTCGGACGGTCCCGCAACACTGGTCGGTCGCTGCCGAACCTCACGGGTCCTCGCTGCCTCTCGGAGACCCTGCTCCACTTTCGCTGCAGTGTCTACGAGCTCTGAGTAAACCCACAACCTCAAGGCGAAGACTCGATCCCGAATCGTCGGCCTCAGCCCCGCCTCGAACCGCCGGCAACGGTTCAGCTCTGTCGCCACCATTTTTGTTGCAAATCGGGTCAGGGCCGTGAATATGGCCTCATACTCTGCCATTGACGCCCCGTCCTGTTGCAGTTCTAGGAACTGCTGATGTCGGTCCATCCTGGCCGACTCGGGGAAATACTGCTCCAGAAAGACCGTCTCGAAGATATTGTAGTCGTCCCCGACTTTGTACCGTACGCGCCCCCACCAGTGGTAGGCGTTGTCCCTCAGCTAATGAGCTGCAATGGACACCCTGGTGTTACCGTCCTCTATGCCTGACGTGTCCAGGTCCCGAGTGACCTGTTCCAGCCATCTCTCGGATATTTCGGGGTTCGACTCCCCGACGAACGTAGGTATGACCAGCTTCAGAAAATCCAGCAGTGTCCGGGCCGTATGGCCTTCTGCCTGAATGGGCATTGCTAGAACGGCTGCTGTCTCCGGAGCTGGCGATGCAGACTCCCTACTGGCGATGATCGCCACCAAGCTCTGCACCGTCCGGGTCAGCTCGTCCAGAGCGGTCGCAGTAGGCTGGCCTGCGACCGGCGGGACGCTGGGCGTGGCCGCAGATGGTCCTGTGTCGCTCCTCATGTCCTCCCCGACGGAAGTACCATGGGCTTCCGCGGACTCAGTGGGTTCGACGGTAGGCATCCGTCCCGGTGCCCCAGCTGACCGTCCCCTCCTTCCACGTGTGGCGCCCGTCCCGATGTCACAGTTGATCGTCCTCTCCTGCCACGTGCCATGTAGTCGGTATCCTCTGCACGGATACACGCAAATGCTTAGTTTGCGAACTTATACAACGACGACGTGCTCAATATACTAGCGTTCACACAGTCTACGTCTATCTCAAAACTTGGTACTAAAACGTCACACTACTCACGCTATCAATACCTCAATTATCAGAACACGTAAGGGAAACCTCAAACGACCCGACACACTCATGAACCAAGTCACGCAATAACAACACACAACTGCACCGTCAAGACGGTGGAACAGAACAGGAATCACGGATCCGTGACAGACCCCGTCACGGTTGGGGTCACGGAGCCGTGACGAAGGCCCAAAAGTTCGCCAAACGCGCTGCTCCGTCACGGATCCGTGACAGGGTCCGTGACGCTCGCGCAGGCCTGTTTCCCCAAAATCGTTTCAGACTTGATTTTTACCCCTTTTTAACCCTAAAATAGCCTTAAGTGCCACACATGCTCGATCACCAAATTACCGACCACACGCACACAATTCACGGACAAATCCAGGTCACCCAACCTCAATCACAAGCCGACAAGGCCAACCAACATCAAAACACGCCCACTAGGCCAACCAATTTAAAAAAACGCCCACATGGCCAACCAATTTTAAAACTTTCTCCTTTCCATTATAAAACCTCATTTTTTGACATCACGTAGTTACAACCCCGTCCAGGCATCCCCCGAACTACATGGTACCCACTTGATATCAGCACCGTCGCGTTCGACTACAGGAGCGCTCCTGAGTCGAATCGCGACAGCTTAAAAACATTTCACGCAGCAACACACAAACATTATGCCAGTAACCACAGTACTGCACATACACACAACAACAAACAGGACTCGTGTCACTACGGGTCTACACACGGTTTCCGACTTACGCAACCAACGCACGACGGGACTTTTAATGACTCAACTCTCCCCACCTAATTGACATACAGTCCGAGGTGTGAAACCTCGAGCTCTGATACCAAACTGTCGCGCCCCAAATTCGGTAGAACCGAACCCGGAACGCGAACGGTGGAACAATAAAACAATTTTTCAACCCTTTTAAGTAAACCACTTAAAATCACCATTTAGTTAATCAAAATAATATTTTACAACTTAAAAGTACTTCCGAAACAAGCGGACAAAATAAACAAAGTGTGCGTCGCTAAACTCCCAAAAACCTGGACTCCCGCTCCCAGCTCTTCAAGCTCCGAGAGTTCCCCTAGTCCGTCTCGCGACCAGCACCTGTAGGAAAAGCAGCTAGGGGTGAGCGTTCTCTCACCACCACGGATACCCGACTGACTACGGCATACTAGCAGAAAATGTCGGAAACACCAACAACAAACCAAACACCGGGGACCACTATCCCCAAACTCAAGTAACCCGACTGTCACACGAAAACTGTTACTTTCCCCAACCAACTCAACACCCGGACACGTAATGTAGACCCGACACAGCGGTTACGACCTCCACCAAAGACACAAAAGATAACCACGCAACACCCAAGATCACAAAGGATCGCACACAACAGAAAAGATCACAAAGGATCGCACTCCAGCTGCTCAATACCGGTTGCTAACCGGATGGGCTCGAGCCTGTCCCACGCAACTTTCCCCGATCTCTGTCAGGCCAGGCGGTCGACCTGTTAGCGACATATAACACAATCCTTTTCCGATAGCTGGTCAGAAGGGGAGCCGCCCTTCATCGCCGAAGAATGCACAACTTTACCGATGGTTAGTCAGAAGGCTAGCCAACCCCCACGCGCGCGACCACAGAACCCTTTTATTGTCAGGCGGGCCCCCAACCTCGTCGCAGAAGAATGCACAACTTTACCGATGGTTAGTCGGAAGGCTAGCCAACCCCCACGCGCGCGACCACAGGACCCCTTTATTGTCAGGCGGGCCCCCAACCTCAGGCAATCACAATCAACACCCAAGGTTCAACACCTCAAAGGCACTCATGGCCACCCACGACACAGCAACAGTAATACACGGGTCAACACCCCAAAGGCACTCATGGCCACCCACGACACACCAACAGTAATACACGAGTCAACACCCCAAAGGTACACATGGCCACCCACGACACACCAACACTAATACATGGGTCAACACACCAAAGGCACACCTGACCTCCCACGACGCACAAACAGTAAAATACGGGTTCAACTCCCCACGGGCACTCATGGCCACCCAAGACACACGAACAGTAAAAATACGGTTTCAATTCCCCACGGGCACTCATGGCCACCCAAGACACGCAAATAGTAAAATACGGGTTCAACTCCCCACGGGCACTCATGGCCACCCACAAACACAAACAATGCAATCAACCTCCGGGCACAACCGAATGCCTCCAGCATTTCTAATGTTCGATAAGCTCACTTATCCTACGACACTACTAAGTGTCACATGCATTTCTATTGTTCGATACGTTCACGTATCCTACGACACCACCCGGTGTCGCCTGCCTTTCTGTTATTCGATAAACTTACTTAACCCACGACACCCAAGTGTCACATGCATTTCTACCGTTAACTTTCCCTAGTCAAGGCCGAGATCCGGCTACTTTTCCCTACCTCGTACGCTTTCCCAAAAGTTCACAACCAAGCTCCGGCGTGCTCACGATCACTCGCCTAGCTTTCCCTTTCCGCGGTCCTCGGCACGGTCTAATAAGATCACAATTAAAACACTTTTTAAGTTTGCAGGCAAAAACTGAAATTAAAGAATTAGACGTCCAAACGCAACCCCGGTAATGCTGATCACTCCTAAACTTCTCAATTACTCGATATTGTCAATAATGGGCCCGGAAAGGCCCGATTCGCCCGGTTCGGCGAATCTGCCCGGGATTGGAAAACGTCCTTCCGGGGCTCCGAAAATTCTCGTTTTCGTTTCTACTATCTTAGAATAATTCAAGGGTTCCAACGCAATCGACAGAATCAATTTCCGACCTCCGAGCAATTTAATTCGCGTTTAAAGTTTCTAAACCAGTCATTTCCAACATTTATAATTTAAATCCATAATTCGTTCCGGGTGTGGATTAACGACTTGGGGATCGTCCTAAACCACCCGAACACGAAAACCCTAGGCCCGAACACGTGGGCGCCACCCGGCCATCAAGACCCGTGGGTGGCTGGACCGGTTTTGGGCCGGTTCACCACCATGGTGGCCGGTCCCAGCTCCGGCCAGCCACCACCCCCGGTGGCCGGAGCTCCCCCGAGCCTCCGGTCACAGGAAACCGATCCTTTTCGATCCAAAACGTTCCCAATGAACCCTACACCTCGACTCATCCATATTTAACCCATTTAAACCCGAACCCTAACTTTTAAACGTACTAAAACGACAATCGATTAGGTTCTCACCGTAGGGAATGACGACGGGAACTCTTTTTCTCTTCTCTCCTTTTTCTCTCTTCTTTCTCTCTCTTCTTTTCTCTTTTTTTTCCTCTTTTTTTCTCTAAGTGGCCGAACCTATCTAGTGGTCTTCCTCTTGTTTGGTTCAAAAATACATAACACCACCACTTGTATGACATGTGGCAAGTGGGTCCCACCCATTTTGAAAAATATCTTCTGGATATTTTTCAGTCAGATTCTCGAAATTCGATCGTCTCGGGCCCCGAACGGGCCCATTTTCCAAGAAATTATGAAACTTCACGGGCTACAAGGAAACGGCTCAACTAAGACCGCTGTAATGACGGATAAGCTTTTTGGATCCAAAACGAGCCTCGAACGGACCGAAACGTCACTCAGTTGACTTTTCCAACAAAAAGTCAACCTTTTCCCAAATTGGTCAGAAAGTTGCCCTGAGTCCCCCAGAACTCATTTTGGTCGATATCGGGGTCAACTCAAGTCCGATATGACCCTCGGGGTCAAATTCAGGTTCATTTAGGTGTATGTCCAAAAATTTTAAATTTTCCTGTTTTTCGCCGATTTGACTGGCGTTGACCGGGAGTGGTTCTTACATCATAAATTGTAATGCTTTGTACTGTTATGCGCATAGATTAGAGATAATTAGGCGGTTTGTGTATAATAGGATCCTAATACGATCGAGATATGGTTAAGAGTAGGTGGAGAGGATTCTCGTTGTCTCTAAATTAGTATTAGCTTCAAGTGTAATATTCTTCATGTTACAACCCCACCATTCTCTTGGATCGCCTTAAACTCTGATTTCAAATTCACTCTTGATATTGTGTTCTTGTTCTCAACACTTTTCACATTGCATTATAATTAAGCTGAATCAATTACTTTTCAAAACCAAACCAATTCATTTTCAGAAGTAGCTTGAGTAATGAATTAACTAATTAAAGTGTTTGTCTAATTCCTCCTTTGGGTACGATAACTCGGATTAAACCGTGATTACTACTTGATGATCGGTACGCTTGTCATGCCATTCTGAGAGTTAATTCTCAGGGTGTCACTACTCAATTAAAAACTTTTGTAAACAAATTACATTCAGAACAACGTTCCAATCTTTCGAAAGAAATTGTGTGTGGATGTAACTACTCAATTTCAATATCTACTGGATAAGTCCCTTTTTTAGTATTATTGGCAGGTTTAGTTGAACTATTGTAAATAATTAATAGGATAATTTCCACCTCAATACCCTAACTATTTTTCGTGGCACCTCAATACCCTAGAATGACATTTTCCGTCACTTTAGTACCCGCCGTCAACTTTCCATCCATTTTGGATGGAAAATGCTTGAAAAGTCCAAAATACCCCTCACTAACAGTCAAATTTTCAAAATATGCCATTGGTTTTCAAAATATCTTTTTATTTATTTATTTTATAAAAAACATTTTTTATTTTATAAAAATTAGAATTTCTTTAAGAATATTACTTTTTTATTTTACAAAATCAGTTTATATTTTAAAAAATATATTTTTTATTTAAAAAAATCATATATTATATTAAAAAAATCATATTTTATTTTAAAAAATAATATTTTATTTCAAAAAAATCATATTTTATAAAAAAATCATATTTTATTTTCAAAAATCTGTTTTTATTTTAAAAAATCAGTTTTTATTTTTATAAAAACAGTTTTTTTTCAAAAAATCATCCTTATTTGATTTTCCATATTACGAATCCATATTTCCAAAACAAATTGCAAATCCATTTTTTTTTCAAAAAAATCACAACTTTGTAAACTTGAATGTGCATATTTTTGTTCAGATTACAAATTCATTACTGATTTCATGATTTCATTACAGGTTAAACTTAAAATTGATTTCATGTTTCTGGTTTCGTGGCTTTAACTTGCCCCTTTCTAGTCCAGATTTGTTTGATATTCAAACAAGCTCAAAGGGAACCCAGAACCCAAAATTGACATCAACGCCAGATTTGTTTTATATATAAATTGATTTCATGTAATTGTTTCATAAGTACCAAATATAATCTTTCATCAACACCAACATCAAACCCAGAACCCAAAATTGACAAAAGAGAATCAAATTCGAACCCAAAACTCAAAGAACTCGAGTTTAGATTTGAACTTGAGAGGGGAGAGACGACATCCATGGCTGGAGCATGTGGCCGGAATCGAGCTCGCCAAACGACATCCATGACTTCTACGACCGGAGCTCGCTGCTCGAGGCTTCACGGCGGAGCTCGCTGCTCGAGGCTTCACGACGGAGCTCGCTGCTCGAGGCTTCACGGCGGCGTTCTTACCGTCCCTCTGTGCTTCACGGCGAGCGTGTCACGGCGAGTTGGACTGAAGAGAGAGGCGGCAGTGGGAGGGGATGATGAGGGATGCGAGTTATGAGATAGGAGGGAATGGTTAGGGTTTTGAGATGAATGCGGCAGTGGAAGGAGAAGATAAGTGCAGAGAGAGAAAAAAAAAAGGGTTTGAGATGAATTGTATAGGTTTGATTTGGTTTAATAAATACTTTATTTGGTTTTATTAATTTTTGAAAGAAATAAGAAATGATATTTTAGGGTTTTAGAGTACCTAAGGGTAATTTGGGTATTTTTTAAAAAGACATGGTCATGTGCCAGGCACACGACCATTTTCCATCCAAAATGGATGGAAAGTTGACGGTAGGTACTAAAGTGACGGAAAATTTCATTCTAGGGTATTGAGGTGCCACGAAAAATAGTTAGGGTATTGAGGTGAAATAAAACGATAGTTAGGGTATTGAGGTGGAAATTACCCTAATTAATAGTATCCAAATGATAAATAGTTGACAGTTTTATCCATGTGAAACCATCAAACCTACCGAGGATTTGGTGGGAGAGTAGTATATCCAATAACTGACTACAACTAATCCTCCAAATAAACCCGAGGTAAGCACTTCATTAGCTTTACCATAAACAACGAGACCAAACTAGAACATAAAATAAGACTACAAGATTCAAACAGTAAGACTCCGGAAAATTACCTAAACTCATGAGGTAGACTTGAGGCTCTTAGATCAAACATGGAAAATACCTTACAAGTCTGGAGATCGAGCTAGTTTTAGCCCAAACAGATTAAACCAGAAGACTGAACTAGTCTCGACCTCAAACCAGATCCTAAAAGGATCGAACCAGTACAAAGAAAGAGCATTCCTATCAAAGGAACCTCAACCAAGGTCTTAAAACCATATTTTACAACCATTAAGCACAAAACAAAAAAGAAATACCAAAGATCTAAAACCCCGATTTTTCCACCATGAAACACACAAACCAATAAAGATCTAGAATCCAAAATTTTCAACCATGAAGCCCAAAAAGTTGCCGACCTCTACTCAAAACACCCCCAATATTACTTTTACTTGAGGTAAATACTCTATCTCCTCAGTTCCACCAACTCAGAAAGTTAAATGGGCACCGACACCCCGACGATCAACGTCGTTGAACGGTAGAGAAAGATCGATGGCCAAAACCATTAAAACTCAAATCCCAAAGAAACATAAATCTCTTGACTTCCAACAGAGGCCCAACGACCAATAACTACGCGTCGGAGGCCAACACCTAAACTGACCGACGGGCCCCCACCAAAAAAATAGCGTGGAAACAAAGGAAATCGAAACGAATCTAAAGCTATGAAAAGAGTATAGTCTCCAAAAGAGAAAGTAGTGAAAATACTTCCTTACCAACCGGGACCCAAGCACCACGGACGTGAGGAGATCCACAATGAGGACAACCAGAGGGTAAAAAACGCATCCCACGCCAAATCTGAAACGATTCGTTGGTGACGAAGAAGGACCCAAGCACCACGGACGTGACGAGATCCACAATGAGGACAACCAGAGGGTAAAAAACGCATCCTACGCCAAATCTGAAACGATTCGTTGGTGACGAAGAAGGACCCAAGCACCAAGAACACAATCAGATGAAACTGGATCGATGACGATCCAAATCCAGGAAGGTGAAGAAGCGCGCCTCACGCTAGATCTGGAACGAGCTGCGATGATGACGAACGCAACAACGCTGGAGGAAACCGCAACGAGTGGGCCATGGCAGAGGATGGAAACGCTAGATCACGAGGAAGAGCTGGCACAACCGAGTTTTGGCGACCCAAGAGCAAGTCGTGCTCAAGCGGCCCAAGATCTCCGATTATGGTTAATCGAGGACAAACAAATCTCGAGCTTCCAGCAATGAGCTCTATCAACCTAAACCACAATCTAGCTACAGACCACCATGGTTTTGGTCGAAGGGGCTTCCAGATTTGGCTCACCAACGCCCGACTCTGGTGAACCAAGCATGAGGGATCCCAAGATTTCAACGAGGCAATGAACTTCGAGCTCCAGCAGTCTACCCTACACCACAACTAAGAACCACCAGAGTTGGATGAGGAGACTAACATGAGCTCCAGCAGTCCAACCCACACCACAACAACGGACTTGGAGTAGGATGCTTCTAGATATTTCTCCTAGCGGCCAGACGAGAAGGCTGTGGCGGCACCCAACAGAGAGGTGAAGGCGGTCGGTGAACAAAACAGAAAGGGAAGGGAAAAGAGAAGGAAAAGGTCGTCACCGACAACTTTTATGGACAAAGACTGTGACCGTCATCGATTGAGACGAAGTAAAGAAGGGTGGCGACTAGAGTTTCAGAATAGAGGGAAGATGTTGAGAGAGAAGTTCCTTTTTTCTTTCATGTGATCAGTCTTGTATGTGGACAGTATGAGATTTTATTTGCAGAGCTTTCCATTTTGCGTGTCTTACTTTTCAATTGATTCCTAATTTTTTTAATGTATATGCATAGAGAGATTGTTTTTTTAAAACGAAAAACAGAGGTAGGCATTAATGCAAATCAAAAGGTTACAAAATAGGGCCAAAGACCCTAGGCACCCGAATATTTTCCGAGCCTCCCGCAGGTGACCCGATTCTCATGGACCCGTATAACTAGTCTACTTTGCATCGTAGACACTAAACAAGGACGACCTCGTACCGCATTTTCAAAATTATTCGACCTAACACTAGATAACCAAAAGAAATCCAAAATAGAGTAACCCAAAAAAACATAAATATAATAAAAATCTTGCGCTACTCTTTTTCTTTCCCGAGACTTCCCAACATTGTCCACCCCGGGTCTCGTCTTATAGTCTCACCCCCGGATCCCAAATCCACTGATTGGGTTGTTCTAAGACCTTCTTCAATCGGCTCGTATGCGTGTTCAATTGATAAATCTTTTTTTTTTTGGATAAGCGCTAAAAGTTTTATTAAAGGTCGATCTCCAATGAGGAGAAAGCCAAAAGAAGCAACCACGATTACAAGAGACTCCAAAGGAGAAAACAAGGAACAAATCCCTTAACAAAAAACTAGGCCAAAACAAGACATGTTCTTCCTCATACCACTCGCTTTCTGAGCTCGGATTACTGGGGTTCTTCTGGTTGGGAAAACGATTCTTGGATCTGGTATTGTGAGTACGAGGCACCAAATTGGATCCAGGCTTTCCCTTACAAGCCTTAGTCGCGAGGGCTTCATCCAAGCTTCTATTAAAGGATTGTAGCTGGTCTATCACGTTTTGGGACACGTTCTGAATGGGTGGGAACTTCACACCAAAAACCTTATCAGTAACGTAGTCCGAAAGATGAACAGGAGCCCGACTCAGACGTTTCGGAGGTTTGAGGAGAGCATCCTTCCATGGACCAGACTGGTCCGCAGAAGAAATACCCTGCTCTAGGGCTCTTCCTACAATCACGTCGTGCTCATTTTCCTTTTGATCTACCATCGCGACGGGCTGGGGCGACTGCAGCCCATCACTAACCCTTTTTTGGGCCTGCTCCACACAACCCAACCCAGATCCACCAACTGGATCGGATTGACTTGAGTCAGGCCCAAACAGAGGCCCATTTGATAACCCAACAGACACCTCTTCCACACGCAATCCATGCTCTGCGTCTTCAAACTCGCGTATATCGCGATTAACAGACCCTGCAACAATCACGCCGCAATCAACGGGACTCAGATTCTGAGAAGAGATCTCGTGAATCACGGACACCTCATGATCTCTGGTGCGAGCCGACGCTGGAGAACCAGCAAACTGGGACTCCGGCAAACCGACCTGCTTCTCCTCCGGTCGACCATCCTCCACCACAGCCATGCTCGAAGACTGACCTTTGTCAGTCGTCGAAACAGAATGCAGGGCATTAATCGCCAGAGAGGGGGGAGTTCCTGCAATGGACACAACCATAGGTGTGCTCTGTTTTCGCATATCGGAAACAGAGTATGGTAACTGATTTCCCAAGTCTACTTCCGGCGACAATTCTGGTCGGCGTCGAGCAAAGGCGACAAAAAGGACGTGCCCATTGAGTTTAAACCCGTTTAGACCCTCGATCGCCTGCTCCGCAGCTCCTTTGGACTCGAATCGTATGAACCCGAAATAACGACCTTTAAGATTTGGGCGTTTAAGTACGGAAATAGCAACGATCTTACCGAACGGGCTGAACACGTTACGAGTCCACTCCTCCGATGAATTATACGGAAGATTGCTCACAAAAACCTCGTTCTCTTGCTCCACCATCCCAGCAAGAGACCTACGCCTCGTTAACCTTGCCTTCTGTTCTGGTAAAGTACCAACCTCCAGCTTTTGCTGGGTCTTCGCACCATCACCAACAACCAAAACAGGTGGTACACCAAGTGGAACACCCCCATTCAATGGAGCATTCGATTTTGCCAAAACGGAACCGATCTGCATCTCATCACCTTCTTTCGCAGACTTGGTCGAAGACTTGCAGACCCTGCGATGGACCTTCTTCTTCTGCGTAGTATGAACCTTGGATGCATGAGGCTGCTTTGATCGCCCTAACGTCTTCATCGATCCATCTGTGATTGTTAACACGAGATTCAAAGCCGACACGATAGAACCTAACGTCGCTGTAACCTCCGTTAACAACCCCGTGACCGAAGCTTTGGAGCTCCGGTTACGGCGAGGAGTCTTGAGAGACATTTTACAGGTTATCAATAATTTTGATAAATCTTTACCTATTGTCGGTTTGCGTTTTCTATTCCACACCTCGACAATTCCACGCAAGGATTGATGCCATAATATTCAGAACCGTACAAAGCAAGAGGCAAAAACAAAAACCGTCGGAACCCTAGCAGATATCAATGAACAGTGGAATATAGCAGTAATATGGGGCTACTTACCAGCAAGAAAGGTGATGACGAGATTGAAGAAAGGAGAGCAGACGCGCCGGAGAAAATCGAAAAACGCCCGTGCGATCAGGAAACCCTAGTCGTCGTGACCGAGACACTATTTCTAGTCTTTTACGCTTTGTTAAAGCTTTTAAAATTCACCGGAGGGAGGAACGAGAGAACAACGAACGAGGCGTTGGCGGTGGGGAGTAGCTAGGGCGCCTACTTAATTTGTAACAGAGGACTAAATACGCATAGAGAGATTGTTAAGTACACAGTGTATAAAATACATAATTATGTATATGTTAGGCAACCATTATGTATACTGAGCCATAAGGAAAGGTGCTATATTTCCATCAAGGTTAGTGTAACTATGCATTTTCAAGGAATGTATGAACAATGCCAACAATAGTAGCTACATCCTTGTCTCGTACCTAATACCCTATAACTAAAAGTGAGTTGCACTCAAAGGATCGAAGCTAAACATTCCCTTTCTCCATGAATATTTTAACTTTCAAATCAATAAATAAGACCAGCTTTTCTCATCAATTGCCTCTTCTGGTTTTTCTGGTTTAGAAGTAGTTTGAGTCAAATTATGCACTCTTTACCAGGTCTCTGTAGTTGATGATACATTGAAATCAATGACACCATATTTATTATCTTATTCTATCTATTATGCCATTTCTCTAACCTCTGGTATTTAATTTAACTATTGTTTTTCTTTTTTTCTTTTGAAATTCATTTTAATTACAGACCAACAAAAGTTGAGAAAGTGATGGGCTTGACATTAATGTGTAAGAGCAAGAATGATTGAACATAACTAAACTAGATATTGGAAATAAGTAGAAAAATAAATAAATAAATAAAAGCAATATTTAGTTGGGTTTGGTGGGTAGGTGTACTTCTTAATTGGGTTGAAGCTCGATCTCAAGAAACATAAGCAACTCCTCCAAATATTGGCGCAGAAGTTGGCTTTTGGCTGTTTACAGTTGAGAAGTTATGATAACTTTCGGATACAGAAACCCCCTTTTATCCCATATTAGATGACTGACCATTAGTGTCAAAATCACATTACATACTAAATCAGGCAAAACAAAATCTATGTAATTTGATTTTTGTTTCTTTAATGCATGCTTAGTTACCTTAAAATAGCAGTTATGCTTTCTTCTTTCATGTGTACTTCTCTTTTATTTTACAATTATTACCTTGGTTATAACTTATATACAAGTATATATATGTTAGTTCTATTGATGGTCGGAACTCTGTGTGTGTCATTGTGAGTATTGGTGACCAACTGGAAATGGATATTGTTATTGAAGGTTCATGATAATATATATCTGGTTGATTAGGGGAGACTGATGGAACAAGACATCACATGATAACTTAGACATTCTTGTGAACATGAACATGTACATATATCATATGTACAAGAAAACTACAGCTGAGTTGTAGATGTTGGTCAGGAAATGACACAAACGGCTAGAGCAAAAGTTAGGTAAAACTGGTGAACTGTCAACAAGAAACATGCAAGTACAAAACATATGTAATGCATACATAAAACAGTAAGGTTTTATGTCATAGGTTCTGATAAAATATGTTGTAAGGTTTGCTATAACCCTAAAACTTTATAGTTAAGTGTTTATATGTAAAAATCTTGATCTCACGTCGAAAAAATATGAAACTACTGATCCTTGCTGTTGTTGTGAGTTTAAGGTTTAAACATGAGAGTAGATATTGGGCTTGGAGGAAGATATAAAGACCCATCTCCTTTTATTTCCTGTTTTAAGTAGGAAAAATTATGAAGCTAGTGGAGTTGAACATAAGGAGATAATATTTGTGGGTTTGTTGATTGTTGAAGAAAACGGTTAATTTGGTTGGTTAGTAGCTAGAGAGACAGTTAACAATTTGTTGTTATCTGAATTTGCGGAATTAAATTGTATTAGTCACGTATATATTGAGCATGTATTTTCTAAAATTATGAATAAAAAATATGAAAATGGTGGGTGAAAGATGAGAGATGGCTTTCCCTCACATTTGAATCAAAGCCATTTCTCCTACTTGGAGAATGGTAGGCCAACGGTCAAATAAGACAAGGTTTATATAGTATATATTTTTCGGATTCAAATGTTTTTTTACCAAAAGTTCTGTTAGGTAATGTTTTGTGCTGTTCTGCTCTTCTAGATTTTTTAGTTATTAAAGTTCATCATTTGTTCTTTTATATCCAGTCAAATATAATATTTCTTTTTAACTAAAAGTGTAAACTTTATTAATAATAGAAAATAAGAATCATTATAATGACCAAAATCCTAAAAGGTATTTGATCAAAAAAACTCTATGATATATTGATCATAGGATATGGTTTTGAATAAGCATTGTAGCTTGATGATATTGAGGCGGAGAAATCGAGGAGAACCATTTAAAGTAGTGCATAAACGCTGTTTGATCTCATGAAGAGTACTCTTTTCATCGTGAGAAGGGTGACCGAACTTGAACTCGATAATTTTAATGGGGGTGAGGCTTCAGCCAGGGACCCCTCCCTAAATAGGTCCTTGGAGCCATCTCTACTGTCGGATTTCGCTTGGGCAACAGATGAATGGATCTGTTACTCATGTTTTGCCTCTTGACTAACGGGTGCCACATATGTCACTCAAGTACTGATTCTTGGGTCACGTATACAACATTCGTTGGTCAAGAAGCCACTTGACCCACGTATGTAGGATATGTGGTCCAAGTGTACTGGATCTGTGACTAAAGTGATGGTACTTTAACCATGGATGTAATATCTGTGGTTAAAGTTTTTCAGGTGTTGTTGTGTCCCCACACTCTGATGCGTCCGGCGTGTCCCCACCCTCATTGGTTCCCCCTCCATGACCACTCACAGACTTCACGAAGCCGTCACGTGGGAGGAAGCCCTTCACAAATCCCTTCATCACCACGTCCACCATATCGTCTTCTCCACCATACCCTCTACCCTTTATGTTTCTCACGGGATCTCCTGACCTTTTGTGTCTGCCGACCCTTGTCCCTCCTCCACGACCTTCTCAAGACGTTGTCCGTCCTAAACAAGACATGCGCAAGCCCAAGACGGTGCCGCCACACACTTCCCCTGCTTTGATGGTTTCTTTTCCGTTGGCGGCTCCTCCGAGCCACTCGCCTCTCGCGGCGACCCTCCCACTTTTAGTGTTCAACAAAGGTACTTCATGGATCTCGCCTCAAGTCATGCTGCTTGGGGTACGTGGACACAGACCCCGAAAATGGGCTCCCCTAAGGGAGAAGTCGCAGTAGACGACTTCTCCGTTACTACCGAAGACTTCTCTAGTCACGACACCAGTGGTGTTTGAAGTTCCATCCTTGTGAAGACCGCCTCGGTAAAAGAGTAATTTTATTTATTTTGGTTCGATCGAAACGGCGTGGTTGGAAGTCGGAACGAAGTTTGATAACTTTTGGCAAAAAAAAAGAAAAGAAAAGTTTTTTTTAAAAAAAGGGGAAAAGGGTCGGACCAGACCCGACCAGAAGACTCGGTCAGAGCAGGCCCGACCCAGGCCTTCCCTCTTCGCCTTGGGCCGTGCGGCCCAACTCTACCAGGCCCGTTTACGTCCGGCCCGTGCTATTTAAGCACGTTTGAGGGCTCTGAAACCCTAATTCCCCTCTTCGTCTTCACGCTCAGCCTCTCAACCCCGACCCTCTCCCTCTCCCTTCGATCTGGCCGCATTTCTATCTCGTCGCTCTGTCCTTCCCTCATCTCCGGCCGCCACCGTCCTTCTCTCCCTCGTATCGCCTCCCTTGCCCTCTCGTCACCGAACCCTCTCCGCTCGTCTCGCTTTATCTCCTTCCCTCTCAACTCTCAGATCTCAAATCCGAGCCCCCTCTCCCGACCTTCTTCCCTGAGCTCTCACCCTTCTTCTTCTTCTTCTTCTCCGTCGCGGTTGCTTCACCAGAGAGTCGGCTCCGGAGCTCCCGTGTGCTTGGCCGCTAAGGTTCTGGAGTTGGGGGCCGTTACGCCCAGAGTTTTGTCGTGCTCCGCCTACCGTCGTCTTTCTTCCCTACGGTGAGCTACCACCATGAGTTCTCGGCCGGGTTTATCACCGCCAATGGTCGCCGGAATTCCAAACCGAAACCTTTCTTCTTCCCCTTTCTTTTGTTTGTTCTTCCCGAGCTCGTCTTTGGATCTGGGTTTTGGTTGAGACAGAGGAGTAAAAGAAAATAAAATAAATGAATTTAATACTAAATCAGCTATAAAATTGAAAAGGTTTCAAAACAAGGTTTAGATCAAAGGAACTGAAACTGTGACTTGAGTGAATCTGTTGAATGATTTTTGGGACAATCGGACGTTTAAATCGGACTTAGAACGGGACAAAAGTGGGAACGCTGAATCGGACACCTCGGGAGTCGTGCCCCGAACCCCGCACCTCGGGATCCACGCCTTAAAACCCATGCCTCTTGACTCGTGTCTCGAAACTCATGCCTCGGGAATCGTGCATCAAAATCGTATCTCGAGATTCGTGCCTCGAGATCCATGCATTGGGAATTGTGCCTCGGAAAATGTGCACCGGGTTCTGTGCTCGGGACTCGAGTGCTCGAACCCGATTCGTCGTATATTCCGCTTTTAGCCTGGTCGAGTTTAAAAGACGGCTTGTCGTTTTAACTTGGACTGTACCGGTTCTGAGTGTAAGTTTTACCTATTAAAATCAGACTTGGACTTCGCCCGAGAAGACCGGAGTTGAACCCAGGCTTGGACTTCACCTGAGAAGACCGGAGTTAGGCCCGGACGTCAACAGCTAGGAGACACAGCTGTTGTGACCGTCTTGAGGTAGGGAACGTAGCGGATACCGGTTCGATTGTGAAAAGTTACTAGTATGCATGCTAGGAATAATAAAACTGGAAAGATCGTTTATATCATATAATAAACCGGACGAGTCTTAGTAAATTGTAGGATGTGATTCACTAGTGTAGCCGCTTTCAATACTTGGGAAATTGCCGTACTGGTAGATCGGCCATGTCGAGTAGTAGGTTGTGTGTTGATTGAATTGCCTGTGATTGTTTGAGATGCACGTTGTGTGACTTAGTGTCGGTAAGTTTAATAGACAAGAATTAGTATATCCGTTGAGTGCTATGTGTGGGCGAGTGTGCCGTGTTTGTCATGATGTGAACCCTTGGATGTGATATGGTCGTGTGAGTGATAGACCGACGTGACGTGTTGTGGTATGATTGTTGGGCTGGGTAAGCCGTGTTTAATTATGGCATTGCGATGTGTGATATTACCTTGATGTGTGTTCCGAGGAGTTGTTTCCGGTTTGGTACCTACGACCGAGGGGGTACGCCGATATAGGGTAGTACCTAGGTCGACGGTGTGGTCCCACGTATGCGCGGTCCCTCGGGTAGTGGTTCCGGTACGATAGCCTACATCGAGGGGGTATGCCGGTGTAGGACATCTAGGCCGAGGGTTACGTGATCAGTGCTTTACCCGAATGAGTGCCGGGAAAGTTGTGTTGTCTATTCGTTCCCCGAAAGAGTGCTGGGAAGATGTCTAGGCCAATGGAGATTCCGGTATGACGTATTGAGATTGTGCCCCGTGTGTTTGCCGGGAAGATATTTAGGCCGATGTTGTGTGTTCCGGTACGATATGATAGAGTCGGGCTGTGGACAGTCGGCGGAGTAGGGGACTACGGTATGGGACGTGTGTGTGATTTACTGTTTACTTTATGCATGTTGATCTATTAAGTGTTGTGGTTGCGGTTTGTGTTTGGTCGTTTGGGTATGTTTGTGAGTGTGGGTTGGTCTTGTGTTGGAGATTTTGTGGTTACGAGTTCCGTTGGTAATTAGTTGTGCGATGTACTAGTATGCCCTAATTGGACGGTTACCCGTGGTGGTGAGCGCTGCTTATAACCTTAACTACTTTTCCTACTGAGCGAAAGCTCACCCCTCACTTTGTTGTTTTTCAGGTCCTAAGCGGGTTGCGTACTAGCTAGATGCTCGACGCTCGGGAGCTTACGAGGGTCCTAGGCTAGTAGTCTAGAGACGTACTATCCTCTTTTATTAAACTCTTTTACTGTTGTTTTTACCGAACTGTCGACTCGTGGCTTTGTTAAAAGTTTTAACTTTATGAATTGGAGACTCGTTGGCTTTATTTTCGATTAAAATTATTGTTGTTTTAGTTCACGTCTCGAGTCCGGTCAAAACCGGATTTGGGGCGTGACAATCCTCGTCTGCCTCCTCTTGGTCAGGTATTCGCCAACGTTTGGTGGACCTTGAGGCGGAGAACCACCAGGTATTGTCGCATGATCCATCACAACCGGCTTATGGGAGCATGTCATCGCTGGTTACGACATTGTTCCCGTCCTTGGACGACATCAGGGCCTCATTGAAAGTGTGCTCCTCTCTTTCGGTTGAGGATGTCATCGTCCGAGTTCCTACATCGCAATTGTCCTATCTTCCCCGGTATGCATACAATATGGAATGACATATATGCTTCTCTCTCCTCGGCCGATCACGGACGACCTGATGTTGCAGGTTATTCTCAAAAGCTGGGCATCGTCGACGGAAGGACTGGTTGTGAAGGATTTCTCTCTGGGAATATACGCCTTCTACTTTGCTTCTCGTGAGGTGTTAGAGAAAGTACATCGAGGTAGACCTTGGTGCTTCCGGTGCTATCCCCTAATTCTGACGGAAACATCTCACCGGAGGGTCTGCCCTCTACTGTCACGAAGAGGATCCAACTTTGAGTCCAGATACCTCAAACGGTCTCTACAGTCATTACCGATATTAGGGTGAGCGATATTTTGAGGAGCTGCATCATTATGCAGATAGACAGGTTGGGGTCGAGAGAGAGGAACGGGATCTTAAAAAGACAAAGGCCGAGAAACAGTCCCACCTAAACATATGAGACAATTTGTTCTTGAGCTGTTTCGAAGTACCCTATCATTAAAAAAATTCGATGAAAAAATTCAATACCCCTCGCCCAAAAGTTAACTCCACCACTGACCCTACTAGATGGAGAAAACTGTTGCCGAGACATTCGGCATGAGATTTCAAAAGGATGCAACCCATGTCATATGTAGAACATACTATCATGATCATTCCCCTATCAAAACAAATATAAAGTAGAGGAAGGGTAGGGTAGACAATTCATAGCATTATGTTTACGAGTTTCGCCACGTATTAGAGAACTCAATGTGGATACGGGAAGAGAGCACATGGTTGACTAAAGAAGACAAGTTCAAAGCGACGGTTTGGGTGTCCACGTGCGACTTGCAACCAATCGGAAATGTTAGTTAGGTCTGAAAGGTGATCAAAACCGGAAAATGTATAACACCACTAGTCCAACAAGTAATTAATTAATTTATACATAGCTAGAGTCACTAAATAACTCAAAAAGAAAAAACTAGTCACTAAATTCACGTAGTATATGTATAATTTTGTTGGGTTAGGCTAATACCATGCCACCAACCCATTAAAACGCATAACAATTCCATGCATGCCATTATCATTAAATTATAGTATACATTGAGAAATACATAACAAGCATATGTATTAAAATAGTAAAATACACCTTCAAGAAAATCTTAAGAAATTCGTTATTACAAAATTATAATATAAAAATTATTTTTGTTTGTTTTAAAATCTAATTTCACAAATCACATTAATAATATTGAACAACTAATATCATTTATTAATTCTAACTTGGTTATCATTTGTATATTTACTAAAATAAAATACATGATGTGGTAAATAATGATTTGTTAACAACTTTTATATAGAATCAATTTATATAAAAGTTGATGTAAAAACTAAATATAAATTTTAATATTATTGTGAGGTGATGAAAACGAAATTAAGGTGAAAACAGTTAAAAAAGTGAAATGGGTGTGAATTAAAAGAGTGGAAACGAAGAGGTGGGTTATAAGTAGAGGATGTAGGTTAGAAACTAGGAGGAAAGACGTTGAAAGGAGAACAAAAAGAAAACACATATACATATAAATATATATATATATATATATATATATATATATATATATATAAATATGATTCCACTAAACCAAGCAACCTCTTCTCTCCTAAGTCAAGCTTGACCTACGACTATATGAGGGTTTCATTATTAATTATATAAATAAAAACAATTTGTTATGAGCGTTTGTTAGCCTATAAACCATCAATCACTGCTCTTGCTTACCATACATACATTTCAACCTCTCTCTAACGGAAAACCTCAATCTGACCAAACTCTTCTTCTTCTTCTCTCTCTCTTGATCCATATATACTTTATATATATATAGCATCGCTGCTTTCGATCTCATCTCTCCCGGTCTCAAGATCGATCAATCTTGATCAATATCATGTGCACCAGAGGTCACTGGAGGCCAGCTGAAGACGAGAAGCTTCGCGAGTTGGTCGATCGCTATGGACCTCATAACTGGAACGCCATAGCTGAAAAGCTCCACGGTAGATCAGGTTCTTCTTTCTTCTTCTTCTTCTTCTTCTTTATTTTTCTTTCTTTTTTATATATATTATTTCAACCCAAAACCTATCAGCTAGGGTTTGATATGCTTATAAGCAAAACCATGCACATAATAATATATATGAGAGATGTTTGATTATTTATGATCCGATCCACAACTAAAGAGTTCTTCTACCAGCATATATATGATTATGATATGTACTGAATTAAAGACCTTCTTGCTCACATGGGTTAGGCTAGTGGTGAATATCTCTTCACATTTCAGGTCTTTTTGATTCGAATCCAGGTAGATACATTTGTTTAGGAGTAAGTGTGAGTGATGGGTAGTGGATTAAATTAGACTAAACTAGGATTTTCTTGTATTTCTGTCTGATCAATAAAAAAGAATTAAAAACGTTCTTTTTAATTGGGTATTGATTTGTTTATAATCACTCATTTCTTGGATTTGTGTGTATGTATATATATAGATGGTAATTGATAAATAATGAAGAGATGGGAATGAATTGCTGATATATATGTATATATGTGTGTGATCAGGAAAGAGTTGTAGGTTGAGGTGGTTCAATCAACTGGACCCAAGAATAAACAGAAGCCCGTTCACGGAGGAGGAGGAAGAGCGGCTCTTGGCCTCGCACCGCGTCCACGGCAACAGGTGGGCCGTCATCGCCAGGCTGTTCCCCGGCCGCACCGATAACGCCGTCAAGAACCACTGGCATGTCATCATGGCTCGCCGTTGCAGGGAGAGGTCCAGACTTCACGCCAAAAACGCCGCTCTATCGCTACTCACGAATATCAACCACCACCACCACCACAATACTAACGTTAATACTACACCACCCTCTAGAACAACAACGAACCGTGATGGACCCATGATGATCGTTCCCTCCAAGTTTGGTTCCTTTGTTCAACAATACTGTCATGACACTTCCACATTCGATCATCATCATCACTACCCTTTTAACCCTAGCCAGCCCCCCTTTCTTAAAGATATTCGTAACACCACTAAATGTACAGCAGTCTGCAAAGGTATGTATACCATAACCACAAGCACAAATATAATATTTTTTGAGTTATGCATATATATGTTGAAGTTGAACCCACTGAAAAAAAAATATAAAGTGTTTTGGTTAGAGTCATATCCAATTAATAAGATTACAAAATATATAACTTGAATCAACAATCAACATATATATTAACTATCAATAAGTTATAAACACTCATTTATGTTTAATGTTTAAACATAATAATAGGTGTGCGTTCAACTATCTGTTTGAACTTTTAATAAGTTGGTTTCCTAATACGATATCCGAGTTTAATTCATCACAAGCTCAGACTCAAACCCATTCTCTACAAAAAAAAAATTATCAAAATTGTACAAAATGAGCCGCCCTTATATATCTCTCATCGTAATGGGCTAATCCACTCCTTTAAATAATACACCTCTAAACCCGTAAAACAATGCTTTTCGTAAAGATAAATGTTAAAATATAATTATAATAAAACTTTCAAATATCAACTTAGGTTTTTAATTGAATTGGTTTTCTGATCCTTTATATACACTATAAGTTACAATAAACTTAGAAAGTTGTGCTCACTTCATCTATAAAACTATAAAATAAAAAAATAAAGAGATTGTAGGAACATGACTAGTGATCAGTGAGTTATGTGGTGGACCTTGTTTGCATTTTGTGAATATTTTTGAACAAAGTGTGAGAGTGAATAAGATCAAGTATATATAAGAAGCCATTTAGTGATGGAAGTATATATATATATTTGGTGGGTGCAGATAAAAAGGAGCCAACAGAGTTCTATGAGTTTCTGAAGGTAAAGACGGATCAATCAAACAGAAGCGAAGTGATAGATCAGCTGCAACCAAAAAGGGATGAAGATGAAGATGAAGAGGTTGATCAGGCAGCTACCTTGATAGATTTCTTATCTGTTGGAAGTGGAACCTCTTCCTAATTATTCAGTTTCCCATCTACGTACATGTGATCTGCTCATGTAACAGAATTGCTTACATCTCAACAATCAAACCTAACCAATGCTGCTTTAATTTCGATACGTACAGTGTAACATTTGTATATGTTCATCAACACATATATATATATTTAGACACATATATGCATTGTATTCGATCTATTAAGAAAGAAAAACAACAACAAGGTTATGGATTATTAGAGTCTCGTGTAATGGAGAAAAGCATGAATCTTTCGGAAAGTTCAAGCGTCTCCAATCAATATATATATATATATATATATATATATATATAGGTTTGTTGACTAATGAATGGGAAGAAATTGTTCAACGATGTGTGGTCTCTTAATTTGTTTCTCTCTTGTTCCATTTTCACTATGTATATATACACTTGTATTGACCTGGATTTTTTTCCCAAAATGAGAATCAAGAAATCAAAATATCGAATTAAAACTACCACATAATTCAATGAAAAATGAACTCAATTAAAATCGTCCGCACATTCTAATGAAAAGTGTCTCAATGAAATACATAATATAACTCAATGAAGTATACTTCATGCTCAACTTTCATCGTGTTACTCAATATTTTTCATTCAGTTTAAGATAAATTTTACATGATCTATATATCACCCTGTAGATATTCAAGTCTCTTAAGATGAATAAGAACTCAGGTTGAAAATTATCAAGTCTTGTTAATTACCATAATTTTAAAAGATAAGTCGAGTATGATCGATAACGTAAATTTACAACCAAAATAATATACTAAAATGGTTGATGATCAAACGAAATTGACCTTATGCTAAACACGACGTTCTATGGTAAACAAATATTTTGTTAAGAAACCGTTTTGACTTTATTTTATTGTAAATTTATGTATGTCTATTTTAGGGCTTTTCTTCCGTTTGGTATAAACTAAGTCTTAAGTTACATTCATCAAACAAAGCTGAACCAATGAGATGTCAACAGCTTAAGAAATTTAATATTGCTGTCTGATTGGTATATATTTTCCTCACAAATCCGAATGATTTGGCTTATAATCTATTTGATAATGACACTATAATTTCTAATGACACCTGAAGGTTATGTAACAAAACAAACCATTTATTCTTATTGCAGACGATTAGCTAAAAATCATTACCTTCCTTAATTAAACTCAACATCGATCCACATTTCAATGGTTAGGTTCACGCATTATAAATATTTGGGTAGTTTATTACTTGATAAATATTTTGAAGTCTTTCACCTATTAGTTTGAGTTTTTAAGTGGATCCGATTAAGTTATTCGTCCATATATTATCGTTATTTACATGCAGAGTTTCACATTTCCCCTGGGACTATCACATTAAAACTTTAGCCAGACATTTCTAGGTGTTTGGTTTTAGCCCAAATGTAGTACAATAACCAAACCATTGTCAACCAACTACAAGGGTGCATGACGTGTGCGTGTCTTGTTTTATGTCATGTTGAAGGTTAATTTTGTTCTTTTGTTATAGAAGTTACATAACATGAGACATTTTATTGTTTCATGTCATGATGTTGAGGTTTAATTTTTATGTTATTGTTATAGACTTGTAGCAGTAACATAGCATGAGACATTTTACAATTATGTAATATAACATAACTACTGGTTTGCAATAAAAAAAAAGTTATGCATGTACACTTAATCAACCAAATCGTGTGTATTGAACATGCCTACCCCAAATTGAAATTCACAGCTAACATATTTAAAATTAAGTACACTTTAAGCCCAGAGTAGAGTTTCAACAAGTTTAAATATTTGCTTTCAACTCTAAACAAAATTGGAGGAAATGAAAAGGTATGTTGACAAACTATTACTCGATAACCTAAAAGAATTATCACACATCATGTACAACAAGACTTGATTTCCCTTCCTCCATGTCAAAATTAAATGAGATAAAAAGAGGTCCTAAGAATACAGTGCTTGCAAGATTACATTCTCGATTATATGGTAAAATGGAAATACATTTTGTAAGAGGAAGGAAACAACAAGCAATATAACCAACAAGACCACACCTTCCAAACACAATTTGCGACACATTAGCAGATGGCAGCTCTCCTTCCCTCCCAGCGCCAAAAACCAAATCAAAACCCGAGTACCGTGTCTTCTTCACAATCAATAATCTCCAAATGATTTTACGATGATATGGGTTCATATGGATATGAGAGCCATGGGTGCTTTAGAGCCTCAGCTGCTGATGGCCGCTTTTTGGGGTTTACCTCTAGCAGATGTGCCACAAAGTCAATGAAACCTTGGTCCCCCATTGGCAATCGGTGCCTTAACGATGTCTTCTTAGGTATCAGGTATTCCAATCTGTTAGTGTCCTGAAGACAGCAGATAAATATATTATTTAATCAACAGATATATATGTTGGAGCTGCCTTTCCATATAGGCCGTGTCTAGATTGGAGACTTAAATTCGTGTACACAACATTTGTAACAACCCAGACACTCTCATGGGTTTGTCCTCCTAACGAAAAACCAAGCCCATAGGGGATCAGGGATGGCACAAGACCATTCACAGTACTGAAAACGTTAGTTCATTTCACTGTTCAATTATGGATAACACACCCTAACGTCAACCTCCTTAAATTCTTTTACTGAAAAAAATAGAATATAATGTCTTAACCATGATAAAACTGTTACCTGATTCCGTTCATAAAGCATGTGATTTTTCGAGAAATATTTATATGCATCCCGTCCTTTGGCAAGCATGCCTTGATCAATAGGCCCTATAATTCCAATTACCCGTGCAAGTAATGTTGCAGGCGAATCATTTTGGAAAAGAACCTGCATCAGAGAAAATTCCGTTTAATCTTAGCTGTGTAAATTATACAAAAATATGCTAGCAATGTTTAATCATTTATAATATATAAACATATTCTAAGAAAATATGCTAGCAATGTTTAATCATTTATAATGTATAAACATATTCTAAGATAACTCTGAATTTAGTGGCAGATCTTATAATTCATACTGCATTTAACAGCCAGATAACCAACAGTAATGAATATTTAGACATAGTTCTTACATTGCCAGTACAGAGTTCTGCCAAGATGCAGCCAAGTGACCAAATATCAATCTTCTTATCATATGAAAGTCCCAATATAACCTCTGGAGCACGATATGACCTTGATTGGACATATGAGCACAGATGATCCGTCTCAAAACAACTACTTCCAAGGTCAATGACCTTAATTTCACATCTACTGTAGCTTTTCACTAATATATTCTCTGGCTTCAAATCACAATGTATGAGACCAAGGCCATGCAAGAACTTAAGTGCCTCCAGACACTGAATAGTAATTGACTGCAGAAACACTCAAAAGCAAAAGGGTTAGACACCAGATATGAAAAAATATATGAAAGATGTCTGGGAGAAAACGATTCCACAAACCTGCAACCTGGGCATTGTGAAGTAAACTTCCCCTCCCGATTCTCTATTGAATTTATGGAACTCATATAAGTTTGCCTTGAGAAGTTCACATACTATTAACAAATGTTCCTGCAAGATAAAATAAACAACAGTTAATCATACACATCAAAGATCATCTAGCTGGGGCACACAGAAAGGTTACGAGTTCAGCTATAATAGAACTCTTGGCCTGTGTTTCAAGCTTTAGGTGGCAAAAAAGATGTTTTATCACAAGGAATAGATTGGTATGCAGACACATGTTGAGCAACTCTCTACTTAAAACAAAATGATAAAACTTTAGTGGTATGCAGACACATGTTGAGCAACTCTCTACTTAAAACAAAATGATAAAACTTTAGTAAGAAAAATGTAGCCAAAATTGTAACACAACTGCATATGATTGAAGACCACAGGGGAGGCGTCAAACGGGCCACATGGTCAATGCCCACAAGCCCAATCAACCAAACTTTTATGTCATAAGCTATTAGGTGGAGAACTAAACTAGTATATCAAGAAGTCACTTAATCCACATTCTTTCAGTGTGGGACAATTTCAACAGTAGCAATTCCAAGAGTGAGCCCACTTACTCTGTAATAAAAGTAGTCATACAACCGAAGAATGTGGTATTTGTCAGCAGGATCATGTTTGTTGACATACTTCAGAAGCTTTATTTCATCTAGACTCTGGTCAAAAAAGTCTTTGTTGTTCTTTATAATTTTGACACAGACATCCATGCCAGTATGCAGGTCATGAGCCTGTATAGCTTTGCTAAATGCAGCTGAACCCAGATATTCAGTAACATGATAGCGGCCAGCTATTACTGAATTAAGAACAACGTGAAAATTCTTGTCCTCTTCAAATCCAGTTCTGAGGAGGGAAACAAAGTAAAATGATATGTTAGCCAAGTAAATTATAGAAAATTCAATCCAAAAGAAAAAAAGTTGTAACTCAATAGTCTGCTGGCTTTGTCAGCACAAAACTGAATTATAGAATGTAAGGAAATGAACACTACAGCACATTCTGAAGTTGGTAACTCCCTGACATCTATGTCAACATAACCTGATACTGATTTCCATTTACCACCTAGATTCCCTATTTAAACCAAGCAGGGTTCATGTTAGCAGTCAAAGAAGTTACATATCTGTTATGGGCCTTACGGACCGTGACGGAGTGGGATAAGCACCCCACAAGGGTGTGGCCGGCTAGGGTTGGGGCTGAATATTGGTTTATATTTCCTTTTTTAATTGATGTCCTAGTTTGAGAGTATTTCCTTTTAATTGATGAGTTGTATTAGGTTTTGGTAAGTTGAGTAGGTTTTGGTAATTAGAATTGTAGTAGGACTTGGTGAACAAGTAATCTCCTTGGCTATATATACCAAGGGGTTATATTGAATAAAGTAGACTTGAGAATTAATAAAATATTTTGGTCTCTCCTACGAGGTCCTCGAGTTCCCTCGATAATCATGAGCTTGTATCAAAAGGTCTTCGGGTTCCCTTCTAACGAGCCCGTATCCTATCCCATAACGCGATCGATCATGCAGGGTCATAACATATTGGTATCAGAGCCGAGCGTTATGGCGCAAAAATCTATGGAGCAGAAGCTGGATGACTTGATAGCGGCATTCACTGCAACTCAGACTCAAACTGTTGCACGGTATGAAGCTGACCTGCGACGGTTCGAAGCTGATCAGCGGAAGCTAGAAGAATTGGCGCTGCAGGTTCGCGCGCTGCAGGTTCGTGCGCTGTCCGCACCTCCGCAGGAGGCGATCTCAGCCCCGGCTGGCCGGCAGCAACCACCACCAGCTCTGGCAGCCACCACCACCAGATCCGGAGCGCAATTCCAATGCCAAACAAAGCCCTGTCATGAGGACAGTTCTGCAGGAGACTTGGCTATGCGGATCAATTCTTTATCCGGCACAACACCGATGAATCAGCAGGCGGATTCTAAGCATGCACTGAAGAGACCAAGACACTCTGCAATATCAGAAGAGCCAACTATGCTTCTTGTTGGAACACATATTGGTGTCATGGCACTTTGGGAGGTAATTAGCAGAGAGAGGCTTATATTGAAAAAGTTTCTGAACTTGATTGAGGACGAGTTCGTAGCTGCCACCGCGAATACAAAGGACATCAATCCATCTAATGCGCTTGAGGACAAGCGCCAAGTGCAAGGGGGGAGTGATGTTATGGGCCTTACGGACCGTGACGGAGTGGGATAAGCACCCCACAAGGGTGTGGCCGACTAGGGTTGGGGCTGAATATTGGTTTATATTTCCTTTTTTAATTGATGTCCTAGTTTGAGAGTATTTCCTTTTAATTGATGAGTTGTATTAGGTTTTGGTAAGTTGAGTAGGTTTTGGTAATTAGAATTGTAGTAGGACTTGGTGAACAAGTAATCTCCTTGGCTATATATACCAAGGGGTTATATTGAATAAAGTAGACTTGAGAATTAATAAAATACTTTGGTCTCTCCTACGAGGTCCTCGAGTTCCCTCGATAATCATGAGCTTGTATCAAAAGGTCTTCGGGTTCCCTTCTAACGAGCCCGTATCCTATCCCATAACGCGATCGATCATGCAGGGTCATAACAATATCACCTTCCAATTCCATTCGGTTACCATGGAGGCACCTTACACACACACACCATGGTTACATAATCAATATATGTTCCACTTTTCGTCTCATTTCACCTTCTACCCTGACCTCTCCAACTGCCATGCCATCCTCACAACCACCCCTCTCACTTCTGGGGTTCCACCGTCCTATTGACCGTTATACAACTGATACTTGATCAAGAACGAATAATGCAGGGTATACCAGTAATATCGCATATGAGGACACTCATTTGCAATGGCATAATTAAGAAATTATATGTCAATGTATTTCATTTGTTGAGTGGAGCAGTGGTGCTCACAATTCTGACAAGTGTTTTCTTATAAGCAAAGCTATTGTATTATAGGGCCATGTTTCCAAGAAAGAAGCCAGAACCCAAGGAGCATGGCACATTTTTATAAGTTACTGCCACTTACCAGGTAACCCTACAAAAGGGGCAAAAGTCAGGTCATTGGACATTTTGTAAATTACCAGTCCAAGGAGGGAAGTGATATTCTGTTCAAATTTCAGAGAGAGAGAGAGATGGTCCCAATTGTGTCGTAGATTCCAAATTAAATTGCACATAACACTTGCCCAATAGTTATATGTACTTACCACCAAGAAATATAATGTTGATGACAATGGGATGCAAAGTATGATCAGTCAATAAAAAGTATAAGTATAAATTATTGGTGAAGAAAGCATGCCTGTTTTTTCTGTGAACAATTTTGAGATTAAAAGTCTCGAATTCCTCCTCCTGGGCTTTTATCTGCCTTACTTGTTCTTGTACAGCAGCCGCTTCTTCATCCTCAAGTGATGCCCCTGGATCTAGTTCCGTAGAAATAGCTGCCATTTCATCTTCTTCTTTCTTATCATGTTCTCTTTCAATGTAACCGTAATTTGAAAGAGAAGAGGGAGAAGAATTGGATGATCTTACAGCTGCAGCATTATTTTCATCCCTAGAACTTATGATTGGTGAAGAACCACTACTTCTCCGCCTCCATGTAGCAACCATATCATCATTCTCAGTCAAAGCTATACCACAGTCGTCGATTTCATCACCCGTAAAACCTTTGGAGTCATTTAACCATAAGGATTTGCTAGAGCTAGCCTGGACCAGCTGCCCTTCCCCATGTTGTGGGGGAAATGAGAATCCTCCATCTGCACTATTTTTTAACTGTGTACAGATGCCCTTATCACTCCCGACTACATATTTACTGGAATCTATTTTACTATCTTTTTTCTTATCTCTGACTGATTTGTCCACATATTTTTTGTCTGAGTCAGTATGAGAAGGTCTGGAAGCAGGAATGCCCGCATTATGATCATAGAAGTACTCTAGATCCCCTTTACTGCTGCCTCCTACCAAACTTTCCCGTACAACACTGCCAATATCAGCCACATCACTGTTTATCCCTACACCAATTGACCTAACAGAACCATGCTGATCATCATCTATACAAATATCATCCAGTTGTGTCCTCCCACAATCATCCAAAACTTTCCCATCCCCTAACATGATAAGTTCATTTGATTGTGTGACAAAGCCCTGCCATACAGGTTCTGCTCGCATCAGACTTAGTTCCTCTTCGTCCATTAATTGCCCATCGTATTGAACTATCAAATCATTCTCATCAGTCCTCCCATACATTTCAGAAACTGACAACCTGGCAGGACTGTCTGAAACTGTAACTGGTTCAACATTTTTGGCCTGAATGTATTGCTCACCAGAAAAGTACGAATCCTCTTCAGCGAAAGATTGGTCATCATCATCTTCATTTGGAATCATTTCCTGTGGGTCTGGAACACTGCTATGCCCTGTTCCCTTCTCATTGTCACTTGGATAATCGATTTCATGTGCCAGAAACCATGTTTCATCCTCGATGGGCTGTCTCATGTATCCAACATCATCATCGTCATCATATTCATCAGAATCCCAATATTCATTGGTATAGTCAATGGTTTCACTTAATCCATCACCTACTGTAGCAAAACCGGAAACAAGATCAGATGCATCTTCAGAGATTCCTTGACTAACAGATAGGCAGCTATTCCCTGCAGTCCTTTTACCCCCTGCGCCAACAATAGAAGGATCAATATTTGCAAAATAAGACAAAAGATACATGGGGAATTACACAGATTATGAAAATATATCTGGGGTTCGAGAATTAAAAAAAAATTGGGATGAATATTACACACAGAAAAGGGAAGTGAACATGGTTTTGCTTGAACAATAAATTCAGATAAACTAATTAAAACAAAAATACATTATACCAATGAGAGACCATAAGAAATTCATCCATCACATTCTTCTGTTTGCTACATTAACATCTGAACCATAACAGAAACAGACTTTACTATCTAGCACGGCAGGGGGGGAAGTAGAGAAATCCACGATAAGTACAATTACAAATGACAGAAAAAGAAGTATGCGACTAACTTATGAACTTTTATACAACCTACATACAAAACTCACTAGCTCAACCTTTTTCTCGGTATATCATTCCTAATCGATGTAGAACAGATCAAGTAATATCTTTATATGAATTCAAAGGCCTGAAGCACCAGGAGGCGTTGGATGATAAATTCTTCAGCTCTATTATCCTATTCTTTCGTCTTCTTTTCTTTTTTGCAACAAAAATGAGTTAAAGCAATATTGAAGCTATGCATACTACCATGTAAAGCACAACACTTGACATCTACGGTCTACCAATAGGAGTAGACTAGTAATGTACATTTTTTTAATAATTTCATTCGTTAAGTACCAATCGTAGAAACTCCAGCAAAATAGTTGATGGGATAAGACCTAAACAGTCAAAATAGCGATAGTTTTCCAAGATCATTCAGATAGTAAATTCATCACCAAGTTCGTAATTGTAAACAGTCCATCTTATATTCTGTAACAGCCAGTAACAGATGGATACGGAGAATATTCAGTGCGGGATTTTTATTCTTTACCTTGAAATCAAATCTCAGAAAAAATGAAGACTTGTGCATATAACCAAACATGACAATTATTAATCAAGCATGTGTCTACTTCTAGAAAACTGTGCAGCCTTTAAATTTTTTCTTCTCTAGATCATTTCCTTCTCCCGTTTTTGCCTTTCAGCGGTGGTTTTAGACTTTATGATCATAAGTTTTATCAAAACATTGAAATATTCCAGGCATATAGATAACTCAGGTTCAAAAACTTGCATACCAAAAACCTGAAACAGTTGAATGGTCTCAGTCTTAGTACATGACATGTGATGATATGTCGACAAATATTGGAACGAATGATTATCACTTTCATTGGCCAGTTTTTTCCAAAGATGAATAGCTGAAAACATTGACATTGATATTGACATACATGAATGAATTCACGGCTAGTGGATATAAATGGCGAAGCGTGGAACTATACAACAGCTTAGCCTTTTCCCCAATCACAATTGGGGTAGGCTCCATGAACCAAATGCAGGTCACATTGAGCCATTCACACAAATACTTGTCCTCCATTGTTTGGCAACCGATTACTAAAGCATGGAAATATACACACAAAAAAATTCACATGCAATAGACCATCTATGATAATTGATGATTAACACACAAAATTAAGTGGCCATATATGATACCATCTCATAATAAGAGCTGACCTGAATAGCCAATTTCTTGTCCAACAGGAACGTCAAGATAAGAGCCAATATGGAAGGTGTTGTCAAGACTGGTGAGGTTTGCGCAAGGTCCATCTCGCTCAAACTTTTCTTCCCAATTAACATTTGAGGACTTGTCCTCAGACTTGAGTCTGACGGGTGGTAACCTGGGTAGCTCCTCTGTCTGGTACCCGGATGAAAGAGGAAAACCTAGACTATTATAATTCTTCTGTTCAGAACTCCCTTGAAGCTTACTAAGGTATAAAGCTCTCCCAACTTCATCCACTTGCTCTTTGATTGCAATCCTAGCATCATCCATCCCCATATTCTTCTTTCCTTCTTTTTTGTCAGAACTAATGGCAATATCATAACTAGATGAGACATCACCCCTAGAAGATGGGAAAACAGTATTAATCGAACAGTCTTTCCAGAGTTCTAAAGATGGGTAAGTTGGCTCCTCATTTTTTGACCAATGATTATCTGAGATGTTGTTCTGAGAGCATGCATTGTTAATCTTAAGATTCGGATTAAGCTCCTTCATTCGATTTGTTTGATCATATTTTGATTCTGCATTGATCTTACTAGTACTTCCAATCCATGAAGTCCCCTTTTGCCCAGAGTAGGTAGTCTCTTCCCCAGATGTTACATTAGACTTACCAAGTTGAGGAACGTCACTCAGGCAGTCCCATGATTTTTCAGATATATGAAGCTCTGATAAGTTGCTGGTGCTAACATCGTCATTATTCTGATAAGGACCAGGAGGAGCACTGTTGAGATTAAACTTCCCAGTACGCATATCAAGCATGTTGTCCTCTGAACCCTTAGAAAAAGTGAAGCACTTCTTCTCACTGGTTCCATTTGCATCACTAGGTTTGTTCCGTTCCTCTACCAAAGCAGCATTTTTCTGGTTGCTCTCAGACCAGTTTCTACTAGACCCAAATTCTATCTCTTTTACGATGAGTTCCTTGGATATTTCACCAGAACTTTGTGACTCGGACACTTGATGTCCTCTCACTCCTTTGTTCCTGTTGTAATCTTCTGAGGCATTAGCTGAATCATTTTCTTCAAGACTAAGTTTCTGAAGGAAACCATTTAAATCGGGACGGTTACCAATTTCAGTGCGCAAAGCTGCCTCTGCTCGTGTAAAGCGATTTCTCCGTAGGAAGTCCAGAATCACATCAACTGAGCTTGGTTCCCCCATTCTTACTGACTATAAATCTCAAGCAGGCACCAGAATCACAGAGCTACCTGACCTGCAATTGCTTATTGTAGCATCTCCAAGTGATTTATCTGCCTCAATAGAGCTATGAAACAAACAAAAGAAACGAAACTTAAGAAATATGCAATAATGCATTCAGCTACTCGTAAACCATATGCAGAAATAGGAAGCTTATGGAGAATTATTGAATGACGCATTCAGCTAAACATAGATAATAATAAGTATTAATAACATATTCAAGAATGGGAAAAAGCTTACTCTAACTTACTAACTCAACCGAATTCCTATTCAGCTCAATCAACTTAACTAAAACTCAGATTCTTACTTGTCTTCCTTTACCCACATTTTACAAGCCAGCAGGCAATAACCCAGAAGCTCAAAACCTCAAGTAATCAACAACAAATTAAATGAAACAAAACCCTCTCGCAAATCACCATTAGCTCCAAACCCTAAAGTTAAATGCTAAAACAACAATCCAATCTCACACTTCCGGCCAGAACTTCGCCCTGTAGCTGCAACGGTCACATAACACAATGGCCGAAGCCCAAATTCCAGAAATACAAAGTCAAACCCATTTCCCGGGACACTTGTTCTTTCCACCACCCAAACGGGAAGTCCCAACAGAACAAGACAGAAATGCGAAGATCGACGAGGCGAAGCAAAACCCTAAGGAAAAGGAACCGGAGATTTAGAGTAAAGCAGCGGATTGAGGTAGAGAACTTACAGATCGAAGAAGAAACGGAGCGGGTCACGGCGGCAGCGGCTTGAATCGCCATCGGAAAGTGGAGCTGCAGCTGAATCATAGCAATACAAGGAATAGTGTCGTTGGGGTTTTTCTTTTTTCTTTTAAAATTTTAACAAAAAACAAGGAAAGCTGCGATATGATGTGAGTGACGTGCATAGAGATTTGAGTGGGCGGGAGTTTTGGTGGGATCATACCGTTGATCACAGACTCGTATTATTGACTCATTTGTCCTTGGGGAAAGAAATGAAAATCGAAAATATGATTATCCGGATATTATTTTTGTATTCGAGTATCGTTATGTACTGACTTGGTCATCGGATACCATCACATCCCATCCATTTAATATATAAAATAATAACAAAATAATGATGCCTAACAATTTTTGCGATCGGCCCAGGTCAGAATGACCCTTTAATCTGTATTTAATATGCATTTTTTAACATATTTATTTTATTAAAAAATATTTATGTTGTTTCTTCTATGGATAAAAGAACAGGGTTGTAAAACAAAATAAATCCAACATAATTTCACTTGGAAGTTGGAACAGCTTCAATAATAAGTGTAGCATTGTCGTGGCAAGCGTATCATGACAGTTGTTTCGAAGAAGAAAAAAAATTAAATAATAATTTTTGATGAGAGAAAATATTTATAGTGGTAGGATTTACTCACGGCTCCATCACTAGTTAAAGGAGATTTTTTGACTATTTATTATTGTTACCACACCAAAACCACTATTTATCAGTCTATCCGTTGGAGGTGGAGTGGCAGGAGGTAGTATATGCTCAAACCACTACGCAGTGGTTCACCGTTGGAGATACCCTATTATTTCTATAATTTCAAGTATCCGTCATTTCCAATGAACTATATTTAAGCTTCTTAATAAAAAAATTCAACCTCAATTTACTTCAATCCTGTAAATTTTGGGATGTGAAATAAGGAAAATATTTCTATATTTTAATCATTTCACGCCCAAAAATTGATAGAATGAAAACAAACTGATAAAATAAAGGGGATTATCAAAAACTTTTTTAAACTGAGGTAGTTTATTGAGAATGGTGAATACATTCCCTATATGCGAAGATCAAGGACGAGGTCGGGTTGGGAGAATGAAAAAACTCTCCTCGAACCAACCTAATGCAAAATGAACCCACAAGTTTGATTTCAAAATTGGATGAAGCAAAAGCTAATACACAAACTATTACTAAACACCTTGAAAGAATTATCACACATCATATACAACAAGATATAAGGTTCTCCTTCCTCCAGTTCTCAAGAAAAGTGTCATAAGAACACTGAACATGAAAAATTACATTCTTGATTTTACTGTAAATTGAAGAGGAAGGACATAAGGGGATATAAGTACAATTTGCAGGTATGTGAAAGAGCTCATCATTAGCAGACCACCTCATATAGAAATCCATCTTGCTCAAACATGCATCAGATGAGATCCCAACACCACATACCTAACCCAACAACGCTTGTCGTCTTCACAATCAATAATCTCCAAATGATTTTATGATGATATGGGTTCATATGGATATGAGAGCCATGGGTGTTTAAGAGCTTCAGCTGCTGATGGCCGCTTTTTGGGGTTTACTTCAAGTAGATGAGCCACAAAGTCAATGAAACCTTGGTCTCCCATTGGCAATCGGTGCCTTAACGATGTCTTCTTGGGTATCAGGTATTCCAGTCTGTTAGTATCCTGAAGAAAACAGAAGAGTAACTATCATTTCACCAATAGCTCAACATGGAATTGTTCTTTTCCATAGAGGCACTGGTTACACTGTAAAGCATGTAACAAGAAACTTAGGTACGCTTAATATGAACGGAAACTAAATATCCTGAAATGCTTGTGTTATACCTTTAATCGTTAACCAAGCTTCAGCTAACATAAATGAAGTTCTAGTAAATATGTCCTCTGTGAACAAAGTTTCCATTTTGGCTTCTGAACTATTTTCAGTAGCATAGATACACTACCCAAAAATTGGGGGATTTGCAAACCATTTCATAATTGTGTGACCTATATGAATGAGTGTACAAATAACTATCTTGCATATAAATTTACAAACTAGTGCCTGCCACATGTATCCACAACCCATATCTTACCTTTCCCATACACCAAGCCCATATGGGATCAGGGTTGTGGCACAAAAATCACAGAACAGAAAACACTAGTTCCTTGCATTGTTTGATTGTTCATCAAACAAGCTTCATCAACATCAACATCAACCTTTTTTATTTTCCTTTCTCGGAAGAGTTTATTTCAAAAGAAAAGATTTTAAATATAATAAAGTATTACCTGATTTCGCTCATAAAGCATGTGATTTTTCGAGAAATATTTGTGTGTATCCCGTCCTTTCCCAAGCATGCCTTGATCAATAGTACCTATAATTCCAATAACCCGTGCAAGTAACGTTGCAGGTGAATCATTTTGGAAAAGGACCTGCATACAAGAAAGTTCTGCCATAACTTAACTGCATAAATCATAGAAAATATGCTCGCAGTGTTTGTTCATGGACCTACATTTGAAAATATTCTAAGATAATTCTGTGGATTTACCAGCAGATCATATAAAGCATACTGCATTTAGCAGCAAAATAATCAGTAGTGGTGAATTTTTAGACACATAATTCTTACGTTGCCAGTGCAGAGTTCTGCCAAGATGCAGCCAAGTGACCATATGTCAATCTTCTTATCATATGGAAGTCCCAATATAACCTCTGGAGCACGATATGACCTTGATTGGACATATGAGCACAGATGATCTGTCTCAAAACAACTACTTCCAAGATCAATGACCTTAACTTCACATCTACTGTAGCTTTTCACCAATATATTCTCTGGCTTCAAATCACAATGTATGAGACCAAGGCCATGCAAGAACTTAAGTGCCTCCAGACATTGAATAGTAATTGACTGCAAAACAAAACTCAAAAGCAAAAGGGTTAGACACCAGATATGACAATATATGGAAGATATCTGGGAGAAAACCATTCCACAAACCTGTAACCTGGGCATCGTGAAGTAAACTTCCCCTCCTGATTCTCTATTGAATTTATGGAACTCATATAAGTTTGCCTTGAGAAGTTCACATACTATTAACAAATGTTCCTGCAATATAAAAACCATAATAAATATGCAGTAAAGACCATCAAGTTGAGGCAAACAATCAGGTTATCATGCCAGAGATAAAGTAGGCCCTGCGTAAAGTAACCAAAATCGCATATTTCTAGAAAGAAAATAAAAAACTAGCCAGGTTGTACTCCACTTCAAGGGAATATTTAGATCATCTAATGTCCTTCTAATAGAGATACTACCAGATCCCTCAAAAAATAATTGAGATACTATCAGAAGATTAAGAACTGAAAATTAGTGGATCACAGGAGTAATACAAGTTGAAGGGCTGTGCACTTGCTTGGTAGTAACCGATTAGCCATCAAGCTCGCTACCAAAGACTAAAACTGCCCAGCTCTGGATGGGCCAGGGCATCCCATTGGCTGTTGAATTAAAACAAAAAAATAGACATCGGCCCGCATGAAAACTGAAGCTGGATTATAGTTGAAAATTATATTTGTACAGTAAAACTCATCGTTTTATCGATGAATTCTGAAGAAAAAAAATTCAAAACAATGAGAGCATCCTTTTATACAGGGATTAACTCTATACTAAATAGGAAATACTAATACTAAGCAACATAGAATTAGGAAATCCTAATGGGAGAGGAACAGAAAACAAACTTCATGTTGTTGCATCACCACTCACCGCTGTAATTTCAAATTTCGGCTTCATGTTGTTGTTTTACCACTGTGTTTTAGTTGCTGAAGAACTAAGATTGTTTTTTTTCACCACTCCCTCTCATGTGTAGGACTGGAATTCTACACATGTACCATAGCAGGACTGGACATCTACATATGGGTCATAACAGGAATGTATGTCTGCTTATGGGCTTGAAAATTGACACAGACCGGAGGTGATAACTAGGACAATACCAATAACGGCTTCGAAAAGCCCAAGAAGATCGGGAGCTATTGACTCATATACCCTGATTTTACATATGCACGATTCAGCTTTGAGCAATTACAGCACGTGGGTGCAAAACATCTTCATACAAGTTGCATAACGAAAATGGGAAACAACTTCAAGCAACTACATCGCATAACGGTGTGAAACAACTTCAAACAACTATTTCGTATAACAACGGTGCAAAGATCTTCAAGTAAGCACGACAATGGTGCAGACCATGCTGATTTTAGGTGATAATGGTTTCAAGGGCAACTACAAACCAATCTTCAGCTAGATTTGAGTCCTGAGAGTAGATGGAGAAAGCAACTTCCAATAGTAGTAATCAATCACCTTCAAGTGGAGAAAGGGCTTGCTGGAGGTAATGGAGTCTGACATAACTGAATGAGAGTGTGTGATTTTTAGGAAAATCACCAAAACCCTTAAATCAAAAGAACTAAGATGGAAGGAAAATGTTGGACTGAATCGCCCATGCGTGAATAGTAACGGTGAACAATGCCTCGTGAACAGTACTCAAGGAACACGAACAATAATGCCTTGTCCACCCGCTTAACCATATATTAATGAGTGGGCAAAGCAAAAATTCACTTAGATCTAACCTAGGATCGAACAAGCTCTATACCATGTTGAACTTCTAAAATATTATTGACAATTCTTGTTTTGTCAATACAATGAGAGCATCCCTTTATATAATAGGGATTAACTCTATGCTAAATAGGAAATGAAATACTAATGCTAAGCAACATAGAATTAGGAAAACCTAATAGGACTAGGAATATGAAATAAACTAAACTCTAACATATACAATAAGATTTAAACTTCCAACAAAGTAGACAGTTTTGGTCTTGGGCTCAACTATTTGGCTTCAAGTACGCAGTTTTGTACATGCAATAAGTATTAGAAACAGCTAATCACAGCTCAGGTTTCTACACAATCGCAAGGTAAATCTATTTTCAAAAAGAGAGGTCTACAAGGGGAAACAAACAGCAACACGGGTTATAAAAAAAGCTCAGGGTCTAAATTACGTGATAGGTGGCATAAAAGGATTATTATAACAGGGAATAGACCTAGAATACAGACAAATGCACAGGAACTGTACACTGAGTAAAAATAATAACAATTAGCAAGAAATATGTATTGTAGGAATATAAAGAATGAGCCCACTTACTCGATAATAAAAGTAATCATACAATCTAAGAATGTGGTATTTGTCAGCAGGATCGTGCTTGTTGATATACTTCAAAAGTTTTATCTCATCTAGACTCTGGTCAAAGAAATCCTTGTTGTTCTTTATAATTTTGACACAGACATCCATGCCGGTATGCAGGTCATGTGCCTGTATAGCTTTGCTAAATGCAGCTGAACCCAGATATTCAGTAACATGATAGCGGCCAGCTATTACTGAATTTAGAACAACATGAAAGTTCTTGTCCTCTTCAAAGCCAGTTCTGCGCAATAAAAAGAATGCAGTTCGAGTAAAATAACATATTAGCTAAGCAATATATAGAAAGCTCAATCAAAAATATTTATTTTGTAAATCAAAACCCGGCTTGTTCTGCCGGCATGAAAATGAATTAAGAATGTAATGAAATGGATTCCATCAAGTTACCATATAATTAACTTATATTCAACTATGCTTCATATGTCACTAATTTTCTACCCTGATCCTCCACCTGCATAGCTTCCTCGCAAACTCATCCTCTTTGATGCAGAATCTCATGGTCATTATGCCAACAATGCTTCATTTGCTTGATCATGGGAAAATAACGAAGATTGAAGGTGGTTTTTGATGTCAGGGCTGACAATAGTTTTGGGCCTTTAATAACAAGAAGATAATTGTTCAAATATGGTTTCTTTTATTTTCTGAAATTTTGAAGAAAAATAAAAGTGGCTTCAAGTAGATGGTGCTGAAAACCAACAAACCATATCACAGATGATAGGAAGACACTCATGTAAAGCTTCTTGAATAAGAAATTATATATAAATGTATTTCAATTCATGACTGGACTTAAGAGGAGCACATAACTTTCACATAATACTGCACCTTACTGGCTAATCCTTCGAAGTGGGAACTGAAATTATGTTCAGATCCAGAGAGAGCTTCGCAATTTTTCTTCTCAAAAAATTAGAACTCAGTGGCAGATAACACCTAAAACTATACTTCTTGATGTACTTAAAGCTTAGAATACAATATTAACATTATGACAATAAGTGCAAATTGATCATAGTTAGCAGAAATTACAAATTGAATAAATTGCCAGTGAAGGAAAACATGCCTGTTTTTCCTATGCACGATTTTAAGGTTGAAAGTCTCAAATTCCTCCTCCTGGGCTTTTATTTGCCTTACTTGCTCTTGTACTGCAGCTGCTTCTTCATCCTCAAGTGATGCCCCTGGATCTTGTTCCATAGAACCAGCTGCCATATCATCCTCTTCTTTCTTGGCGAGTTCTCTTTCAATGTAACCGTAATTTGAAAGAGAAGAGGGAGAAGAATGGGCTGATCTTACATCAGCAGCATTATTTTCATCCCTGGAACTTTTGATGGGCGAAGAATCGTTACTTTTCTGCCTCCACGTAGCAAGAGTATCATCATTCTCAATTAAAGATATTACACAGTCATCGTTTTCATCAACGATGACAGCTTTGGAGTTGTTTGACCACAAGGATTTGCTAGAGCTAGCCTGGGCCATCTGTCCTTCCCCATGCGGTGGGGGAAATGAAAACCCCCCATCTACGTGATTTTTTACCTGTGTACAAACACCCTTGTCACTCCCAACTACATATTTACTGGAATCTAGTTTACTATCTTTCTTCGTATCACCGACTGATTTGTCCACACACTTTTTGTCCGAGTTACGATTAGTGGGTCTGGATGCAGGATGACCAGCATTATGATAACAGAAGTACTCCAGATCCCCTTCGCTGCTAGCTCCTACCAAACTTTCCCGTACTTTGCTGCCAATATTAGCTCCATCATTGCTAATCCCCACACCAATTGATCTAACAGAACCATGCTGATCATCATCCATACATATGTCATCCAGCTGTGTCCTACCACATTCATTCAGAACATTCCCATCCTCTAACATGATGAGTTTATTGGTTTCTGAGACAAAGCCTTGCCATACAGGTTCTGCTCGCATAAGACTCAGTTCCTCTTCATCCATCAACTGCCCATCATAGTGAGCTATGAAGCCATTCTCATCAGTCCTCCTATACATTTCAGTAACTGACAACCCAATAGGATCATTTGAAATTGTAACTGGTTCTACATGTTTTGCTTGAGCATACTGCTCACCTGAAAAGTGTGAATCCTCTTCAGCGGAAGATTGGTCTTCATCATCATCTTTGGTTGGAGTCCTTTCACGTGGGTCTGGAACACTGCCGTGCCCTGTTCCCTTCTCATTGTCACTTGGATAATCGATTTCATGTGCCAGAAACCATGCTTCATCCTCGATTGGTTGTCTCATGTACCCAACATCATCGTCATCATTGTATTCATCAGAATCCCAGTACTCATTGGTATAGTCAATGGTTTCACTTAATCCATCGCCAACTGTAGCAAAACCAGAAACAAGATCAGATGTATCCTCTGAAATTCCCTGACTTACAGATAGCCAACTGTTTCCTGCAGTCCTTTTCCCATCTGGACAAACAAAAGATGGAACAGAGCTTATTTTGCAAAAGTAGAGGAAAATATGCATTTGGGTTATACATGTATGAAAAAACATGTCGCCAACTGACATAACCGCCAAATCCAAAACCAGAAATAAATAAATAAGCCACTAAGTTGGGCCTAAATTTGGGAATTTTGAGTTAAGCCAATATCTTTTTGTTATTATGCCCATGTTCTCATTAAGCCCATTTCTTTTAAGTTAAACTCATTTTCTAATGAAGTTCAATCTTACTTACTTAATTCGTTTAGAACTTACTTAAGTTGTGTTGCATGTGTAATTTTTTTCATAATATTTGTTTTTTTTATTTCGATTTAATCCGGAAAAATACAGCGGTTTTCGGTCGGGTTTTTTTTCTAGTTGGTTTTTTGAACAAAAACCAAACTTCGGATTTTAAAATGGAAAAAAACAGACCCTTGCTCACCCCTAGTTGTTACATGTCAAGAGTCAGATAATGCAAAAAAATTGGGATGAATTTTACATGGCTGAAAAGGATGTCAATTGTTGTTTACTTTGAATAACAAATTCAGAGATCTTGTTAGAACAAACAGATTTTGCAAATACCAATGAGAGACCACACGATATTGACCAAACACATTATTTTGTATAACTATAATGTAATAACATCTGAACCATCAGAACAGAAACAGAGCTTATCAAGTAGCACAAGAGGCACAAAGTGAGCCCATGAGAGAGCATGAAATTGCATAATGAACTTTAACTGAACCTGTAAGATAAGACTCACTAGTGTAACCTTTTTCTGGTGCTTTTGAACAAATTCTGATAGAAGATTCCTATCATACCTCTTTTTTTTCAAAATACGCCTTTTATTTATCATAAAAAAAGTAATGTTTTCCGTTAGTTTTTACTAAATTCTGTTAACTGTGACGGAAAATCCCCATAAGAATTAAAATTCCCAAACTACCCCCAACCATCCCCTTCTTCTACCAGTTGGGAAGATGTGGACAGGGACAATCTTCTTGAACACGGGTCTGATGAATTATGTCGGAAACGATGGAAGCAAATGGTTAACCACTTGGGTCATTTGGGGACCAAGTCATTTGCAGAACAAGTTGACGTTCTCTCAGAGTGATATTGCTTGGATGTACACGAAGCTAGAGAGGCCTGTAGTAGATTCTTGAGGTCAAAATCTTATCAGGCCAAACTATTCTATAATTTATAGAGATGGTAACATAGTGATTTTGGGTAATTGTTTAGTAATATAAAAATCTTGAATCCTATAGCTTCCATACTGTTAAGGTACGATCACCGAATGATATATTTTAGGGTATGAGTAGGTTCATTAGAGAAGTGCTTGCTCCATCAGCAAATTACTAAATGTATTTTTTCCCAAGAAATTGTCAATGGTTATAAACCTTAATTTCCAAGACTGACCGTGCCATTTGGCCAGTGCAAGTGGTTTTATCCCAACCTTCAACACCACATAATCTTGATTTCTTTGTTTCATTGTTATGTTATTACTGGTAGAAGAAGGGGCGAGTTGGGGGTAGTTTAGGGATTTTTAAATTTTGAGGGGATTTTCCACCAAAATATACAGAAATTGGTAATAATTAACAGAAAACGTTAGTTTTTGATAATAAATGAGTAAGTGCGTTTTTGAAAAAAAAAAGTGAAAACTCCACGTTAACGCTGAAAAAGGTAGTCCGGGGGCATATTATTGGGGATTCCCCAAACTTGTACATAAGCTGGGTTTAAGAACTTGTATCCCAACAAATTGGATTAGCCCGGACTGTTTCTACTTTCAGTTTTAGTACATGACATATGTGATGATATGTCAAATTGATATTGAAATGAGTGGTGGCGCTAACCAGCAATTGCTTATAAAGATGAATAGCCAAGCTACAAAATTAATGACCTTGACATACATGAATGAAGGCATCATTATTATACCAAAAATGCCCAAGTGCAGAAGTAAATAAGTTAGAAGTTATGATGCAATAAACCATCTACTACAATTGCTACACATAAAGTTAAGTGAGTATATAATAACATCTGATCATGTGTGCTAACCTGAATAGCCAATTTCTTGTCCAATAGGAACATCAAGATAGGACCCTATATGGAAGGTGTTATCAAGACTGGTGAGCTTTGCGCCAGGTCCATCTCTCTCAAACTTTTCTTCCCAGTTAACATTCAAAGATTTGTCCTCAGACTTGAGTCTAACCGGAGGGAGCCTAGGTAACTCCTCCTTCTGGTAATTGGACAAAAGAGGGAAACCTAGACTGTTAAAATTCTTTTGTTCTGAACCTCCTTGAAGCTTGCCAAGGTATAAAGCTCTTCCAATTTCATCCACTTGCTCTTTAATTGCAATCCTAACATCATCCAGCCCCATACTCTTCTTTCCTTCTTTTTTGTCAGAACTACTAGCACTATCATTACTAGAGGAGACATCTTCCCTAGAAAATGGGTAAACAGTATTAACCGAACAATCTTTCCAGAGTTCTAAAGATGGGTAAGCTGGCTCCTCACTTTTTGACCACGGATTATCTGTGATGTTGTTCTGAGAGCATGCATTGCTAATATTAAGGTTATGATTAAGCTCCTTCATTCGATTTGTTTGAATCTGATCATATTTTGATTCGGCATTGATTTTACTAGTACTTCCAATCCATGAAGTTGCCTTTTTCACGGAGTAAGTAGTCTCTTCCACAGATGTTACATTAGACTTACCAAGATGAGGAACATCACTCAGGCGGTGCCATGATTTTTCAGATATACGAAGCTCAGACAAGTTGCTGGTGCTAACATCGTCATCATTCTGATAAGGGCCAGGATGATCATTGTTGGGATTAAATTTCCTGGTACTTAAACCAAGCATGTCATCATCTGATCCTTTGGAAAATGTAAAGCACTTCTTCTCACTAGTTCCATTTGCATCGCTAGGTTTGTTTCGTACCTCCACGAAAGCAGTTTTTTTCTGGTTGCTCTCAGACCCACATTCTATCTCTTTCACAATGAGTTCCTTGGAGATCTCACCATAACTTTGTGACTCAGATACTTGGCGTCCTCTCACTGCTTTGTTCCTATTGTCATCATCTGAAACTTTGGCAGAATCTTTTTCTTCAAGAGTAAGTTTCTGAAAGAAGCCATTTAAATCGGGACGGTTACCAATTTCAGTGCGCAAAGCTGCCTCTGCTCGTGTAAAACGATTTCTCCGCAGGAAGTCAAGAATCACATCAACTGAGCCTGGGTCCCCCATTCTCAATAACTAGAAATCTCAATCAGGCACCAGAATCACAAAGCTACTGAACTTGAAAATGCTTATCGTATCATCTCTAAGTGTTTTATCTGCCCAGATGGAGCTATGAAACAAAGACAAAAAAAACAAGAGCTTATGGAGAAATATTTAATGATGGAATCAGCTAAAAGTAAATACATATGCAGATATGTAAACCTTACCCTAACTTACTAGCTCAAAGTAGTTACTATTCAGCTCAATCAACTTAACCAGAACAAAAATTATGGCTTCTCTTCCTTCACCCACATTTCACAATCCAGCAGGCAGTAACCCAAAAGCCCAAAACCTCATCTAATCAACAAGAAACTAAATGAAGCAAAAACAAAACCCTCTCGAATCTCACAGTTAACTCCTAACTTCAAATGCTAGGAGAACAATCCAAACTCACATTTTTCACCAGAACTTTGCCTCATAGCTGCAACGGCCGCACGACACAATGGCCTAAACCCAAATCCCCCAAAAAACTTAAATTCAACCCCATTTCCTGGAATACTCATTTTCCCACCAACCAAACAAGAAATAGCAATAGAACAAGACAGAAAGATGCGAAGATCGAAAAATTCAGGCAAAACCTTGAGGAAACAAATCGGAGATTCAGAGTAAAGGAGAGGTTGAGGGAGAGAACTTACAGATCGAAGAGGAAACGGAGCGGGTCACGGCGGCAGGGGCTTGAATCGCCGTCGGAAAGTGGAGCCGCTGAATCATACACGCATTACAACAAAACGAGAAATTGTATCGTTGGGGGTTTTCCTCTCTTTTCTGTAATCACAGGTTTTAAATTTTAATTTATGAATTAATTCAATTTGGCCTGCACTCTTTTTTTTTATTACAACAGTGAAAAGCTAAGGTGTGGATTATGAGCACAGCGATCACAGGAATCAGACCGTTGATCACAGCCTGGGTTTTGATAGGCCCCGCCCGAAGTTAAGATATACTCCAAATTTTATATTAAATGTCAGAAACTTACTTTTAGTATTTAGTATCGGTCACAAACATTATATTATCTAACGTTTTAAAATGACATGGATTTCTTTTAATATTGGTCACGCGATTTTGTTAGTAAAAATTGGCGGAATATTTTATTACGTTAATCATATGACCTCGAGTGTTATATAATGGAATGAAATATTTCGTCCATTTTTACTAACAAAATCGTGTGACCAACACTTAAGATAGTGCATTTGTCATTTTGAAACATCGGAAAGTGTAGTGTTCGTGACCAATACTTAAGAGTAAATTTCGATATTTAACCCTTTTATCTAATAATGCTTAGAGCTATGTCGGGTGAGTGACGATCCTTTAGGAGTATTAGACAAAAGATAGAGTAGGAGGCTTGGCTTACCCGTCCTGGTGATACTTGGTGAATTGCAGCTCGACTCATGATCATCCAGTGTTCAGACGTTATCGGTGAGTGGCGGCCATTTTGAACATATACGTGAATGATTAGGTGGGAGGCTTGGATGACCCTTCCCTATAAGAATGGTTACGTACGAAGAAATATCCTCATGACTTGGATACCAGCTTATAGTGTCCTCACTCAGATAGTTATGAGGGGCTCGTTAATTAAGAGCTTGCTGAAAACCGTCTGACGTGACGAGAGTTGACATGATACCTTGTGGAGTCGGGTGTACCCTCGATTGGACGACTATGAGGTATCTACCTAGTAACATGCCCATAAGGCTATCATTTGGGTAGGCGAGGGTGCTTCCCGCCCCTCGTCTGTTGTACTCTTTCCATATCCTTAACCATCTACCCCCTTAGTGGATTCGTGGGGCTTAGAGTTAGTCGCTTTGGCTCCAAGTGTTTTCTTGCAAAACGTGTCTGTAAATACATATCCATGTCGATAATGTCATGTTTATAATTTCCCCATCATGCGAGAGTCGACGCTTAGTTCGCAAACACCCGTTAGTGAATTCCTTGGATTCGACGCATATTGAGGTACATAAACAACGTGGTAGCAGGAATTCGTACTGCCTCAACATTAAAAAGCCATCCCCTCGACCTATTCTCAAGAATCACTTTATCGCGACCCTTATAGATCGTACCACCGTGACATTGGAAAGCCACGGTATTGCGACGGTTGGAAGGTAACATATACGACGCGCAATCCCCAAAAGCATGCCCCTAATTATGGTCGCCCTCTTTGGGTTTGAGCCCTAGCGTTGCCTCAATGATCCTACTCACTACTATTATCAAAATCCTTGATGCGCCCCAGACAAGCCACCCCTTGTGTCCACTACTTCAACGTGTCTTCATCCCTAACGTCCACAGTCATAGTTGGGTTGTATTTGTTGTTTCGATGGTTGTTGAGGAAGGTCGCCCTCTATCTTGCGTGTGTCGTCGTCCGTCCTGAGCGAAAGTACCAACGACTCAATCTATGAGTCTTGAGGAGCATGAATCCTATTGATAGATTCCGGTGTCTTCGACCTCTACCGCCGACGTCGTCTTGCCTGAGGAAGGGAGGACCGGTGGTGGAAGAGCTCGAGTCATGTGGTCATCACTGTTGTAGGGGAGCTCACTAATCGACCGGTGGTGGCTCGACGTATGCTGTAAAACCCCGCTCTTTCAAAAGGGTAACATTTTGGAAAATTGAAACGTTTGAGTATGTTTTTGCAACGAATGGAAAATTGAAAGGAGATATCAAAAAAAAATGGGATCAGGTGCCTTTTGGGCCGGTCAGGTGCGTTTTGGGCCGGACCCACGCGAAGACCCAGCCCAAAACCGAACTCTAGCCTTAAATAGCCCTCAGCGCCGCTTCAGTGCCACTGAGCACGCACGTTGTTCGAGGCATCCCTAACCTCTCGCCAATCCTCTCTCGCGAACCAGGGAAACCCTCTCCGCCGCGCCGTCCTTCCTCGTTGTTCTTCTCCTCTCCACCTCTTACTCCTTCTTCTTCTTCTACTGCTTCAACTCGAGGTGAAACCCCAGACCCAGAAGAGCCCTCTCTTCCTTCCTCTTCGTTTTGCCGTCAGAACCAGCACGAACTCGCCGACGATCTTTCCCTTCGGATTCGTTCTCTCCGGGCTAGCAACGAGCCTTCCCTCACCTTCTGCCCTCTTCCCCGTCTCGACTCACTTGGAATCGCGATGATTCCGAGCTCGATTCGAGCGGGCGTGGCTGGGACCGTCTCCGGAGACGCTGGGTTCTCCAGATCTGGAAGGGGGGGGCAAAACGCGAGTCACGTCCTAGAGCTCGCCGTCACGGCTACGGCGTCACCAACACCTCTACGCTCCTCGCCACCCCGTTTCCTCCCTTTCCCGAGCGTTTCGGACGCTGTGGGTGGTGGCCGGAGCACCACTGCTCGCCGGGGACGTTGCCGGAGTTAGGGCACAGTCGAGTTCGGGCTCGAACAGACTTTGGGCCAGAAGGCCTTGGGCCGGGCAGGTGGTTGGGCCGTGAGAAGGTCAGTATGGACCTGACTACATTCGGGCCTTGGGCCCAGTTGGACTTCAGAAACGAGTCTAGACCGGGTCTGGACACGGGTCTGGACCGGGTTCGGACTCGGATCCAGGTCAACCCGGCAGTAAAAGAAAATGATTTTAAAATCAGTTTCAGTTAATTAATTAAATTAAATAAATTGGTTTTAATTGGTTAATTAAAAGACTTTTTGGTTTAATCAATGGACCTTTGGACAATTACTGGTTTTGATTAGACGTTTTATTTGTCAAACCTAGACGGGACTCCGCCCGAGCACAAGGGCTTGAACCCGAGCTAGAAGGACGAAGATCACGCCGGATGCCGTGTGAAGAACGGAGTTGTGACCACTCGAGCTTTTCATCAGAGTATTATTAGAGGATGACCGCAAGGTAGGGGAAATCCTAACTACTCGAGTATTTCATTATTAGAACGCATGCTAGGTTAATAAAATCGTAACAGTCCTAGAATTGCATATAGGAGGCGGATAACTAGAATAATCGTCTCTAAATTACTAATAACCGGAAGTTGCTAGAATGTATGCTTAAGATGAGAATAATTAGTACAACTCGCTTTCGATACTTGGGAATTGATTTACTGGTAGAGAGGACGTGATGAACCCTCGGATTAGTTGTGTGCTAGGTTCACATGCTTGGTTGATAGATATTAGGATAATCAAGAGTCTAATGGAACTAGTTTACTTTACTGTTGTTTAGTTGAATGTTTACTTGATTGGTTGAATGATTGTGTTGATATAATTGTTGATTGAACGGATGATCGAGTATGAGTGGTTGTGCCAAGGGGTACAATCAAGTGATCGATGTACCGATGGTTCGTGACAGGTAAGTATGACGGTAAGGGTAATTGTGGGTATGAATCTCGTGTGGTGTGTATTGATGAACGTGTGTACTTCTAAGATTGAGGATTAAGTGACTGTCTTTGGTGTGTTGTGGTGAAATTGGGATTCGATAAGTGTTGGTTGTCGGATGTGTTATAATGTATGTTCTTAATTCTTATTCTTGAAATGTTTGTTTGTTTGTTTGGTTCGGTACTACACCGAGGGGTAATCCGGTGCCGTTGTGGTGGTTGGAGTTTGACAGAGACAGTGGGATATTGAGTGATTATTGAGTGGTTATTGGAGCCTGAGAGCTCGGCAGATCCTACGGGATATTGAGTGATTATTGAGTGGTTATTGGAGCCTGAGAGCTCGGCAGATCCTACGGAATATTGAGTGATTATTGAGTAGTTATCGAGTGTATTACTTCATGAGAGATGGTTTCTGAGGTTTCACCCAAGGGCGTGCGTCCCAGTGGAGCACTACCTTGGTTCCCTATGACATATGGTCCCTTGGAGGCATTTCCGAGAATCCCGATGATGAGCGTCCCTATGGGATGGTTTCCGGTGCCCCGATGTATGTGCCCCGTCTGGACCGAGGGAAAATCTGATATGATATGGATACTTTGGTGGATCGGTATATGGGAACCGAGGTGATCCCAGAATCTATCCATGGATCGGAGGCTTGAGAAAGCGAGTGGTTGGTGTGATATTAATTGCTCCCATTTTAATAAGTTATGATTCGTTAAAGTACTTTCATGGAATCTTTTAAGTTACTGTTACCTTTGAAAAAACGATACTATTTCATTACACGGATTCCATAACATTTCATTGATGAATAGTATTCACTCGTTCCCAGTTGTGTCGGTTTTATATTTTATTATAAGGTTCTCTATTTGTTCTCTGGGAAGTTATCGTTATCCTTGAGAATGCGCTATTGTTATCGTTGCTTTTTATTTGTTTATTATATCTTTTGGTCTAAAGGTTTTAAGCACTTGTGACATCAAACTAAAGCAGTTTTATTATTAAACTTGGAGGCTAAGACTTTTTGGTTTAATCAATGGACCTTTGGACAATTACTGGTTTTGATTAGACGTTTTATTTGTCAAACCTAGACGGGACTCCGCCCGAGCACAGGGGCTTGAACCCGAGCTAGAAGGACGAAGATCACGCCGGATGCCGTGTGAAGAACGGAGTTGTGACCACTCGAGCTTTTCATCAGAGTATTATTAGAGGAAGACCGCAAGGTAGGGGAAATCCTAACTACTCGAGTATTTCATTATTAGAACGCGTGCTAGGTTAATTAAATCGGAACGGTCCTAGAATTGCATATAGGAGGCGAATAACTAGAATAATCGTCTCTAAATTACTAATAACCGGAAGTTGCTAGAATGTATGCTTAGGATGAGAATAATTAGTACAACTCGCTTTCGATACTTGGGAATTGATTTACTGGTAGAGAGGTCGTGATGAGCCCTCGGATTAGTTGTGTGCTAGGTTCACATGCTTGGTTGATAGATATTAGGATAATCAAGAGTCTAATGGAATTAGTTTACTTTACTGTTGTTTAGTTGAATGTTTACTTGATTGGTTGAATGATTGTGTTGATATAATTGTTGATTGAACGGATGATCGAGTATGACTGGTTGTGCCAAGGGGTACAATTAGGTGATCGATGTACCGATGGTTCGTGACAGGTAAGTATGACGGTAAGGGTAATTGTGGGTATGAATCCCGTGTGGTGTGTATTAATGAACGTGTGTACTTCTAAGATTGAGGATTAAGTGACTGTCTTTGGTGTGTTGTGGTGAAATTGGGATTCGATAAGTGTTGGTTGTCGGATGTGTTATAATGTATGTTCTTTGTTCTTATTCTTGAAATGTTTGTTTGTTTGTTTGGTTCGGTACTACACTGGGGGGGGTAATCCAGTGCCGTTGTGGTGGTTGGAGTTTGACAGAGACGGTGGGATATTGAGTGATTATTGAGTGGTTATTAGAGCCTGAGAGCTCGGCAGATTCTACGGGATATTGAGTGATTATTGAGTGGTTATTGGATCCTGAGAGCTCGGCAGATACTACGGGATATTGAGTGATTATTGAGTGGTTATTGGAGCCTGAGAGCTCGGCAGATCCTACGGAATATTGAGTGATTATTGAGTAGTTATTGAGTGTATTACTTCATGAGAGATGGTTTATGAGGTTTCACCCAAGGGCGTGCGTCCCAGTGGAGCACTACCTTGGTTCCCTATGACATATGGTCCCTTGGAGGCATTTCCGAGAATCCTGATGATGAGCGTCCCTATGGGATGGTTTCCGGTGCCCCGATGTATGTGCCCCGTCTGGACCGAGGGAAAATCTGATATGATATGGATACTTTGGTGGATCGGTATATGGGAACCGAGGTGATCCCAGAATCTATCCATGGATCGGAGGCTTGAGAAAGCGAGTGGTTGGTGTGATATTAATTGCTCCCATTTTAATAAGTTATGATTCGTTAAAGTACTTTCATGGAATCTTTTAAGTTACTGTTACCTTTGAAAAAACGATACTATTTCATTACACGGATTCCATAACATTTCATTGATGAATAGTATTCACTCGTTCCCAGTTGTGTCGGTTTTCTATTTTATTATAAGGTTCTCTATTTGTTCTCTGGGAAGTTATCGTTATCCTTGAGAATGCGCTATTGTTATCGTTGCTTTTTATTTGTTTATTATATCTTTTGGTCTAAAGGTTTTAAGCACTTGTGACATCAAACTAAAGAAGTTTTATTATTAAACTTGGAGGCTAAAGTTGTTTACGATTTTCCCTACTGAGCGTAAGCTCACCCCTTTTGTTTATCTGTTGTGCGTACAGGTGTACTTGAGATCTAGGGAATTCGAGGCTCGGGAGCTTCCGGATGTCTTGAGAGTTGTATTAGAAATGGGTTGGTCCATATTGTTGAACTGTATTTATCTTATGTTACTTGTCAAGTTTTGACAATATGTTTAATAATTTTGGATGAAATTATTGAGAAATATTTTGGACTCGCTTTCAACTTTAAAAAGAGTTTATTACAGTTTTACTACTTTTATCTCAACTGCTTCAGGTCACGTCTCAAGTCCGGCTAAAACCGGATTTGGGGCGTGACAATTTGGTATCAGAGCCTGGTTTCATTTGGAACAGGTTAAAATTTTGAACTTGTTTTCAAAACCTCGGACCAACGTCAATTAGGTGGGTAGAGTTAGGAGGTATGCGTCGTGTGCTCAGTGACGCAAGTGAAAATATTTGATGTGTAAAGTGGGAACGACACAAATCTTGATTGTCTCAATGATTGGTTAAATTTGAATCTCTTTATTATGATGGTTACATCGCTTGATTGGGATCCTTACCCTATTGACTGTAAGGTACAGTGATCGGTGAAGCCGAATGGTTGAGATCGGTATTGGGTTAACGAGCGGTTATCGAGCCGTTGTAAATTGGTTGTTGAGTGAATCATTTGTTCAGAAAGATTGATTAATTTGAGTTTTTGTGGTTTGGTGGCAATGATGTGAATTGCTCAGCTAAGAGTGTACTACGACGGTTGTGAGTTATGGGTAATTTTGTTGAGGTGTACCCACCTTCCGACTAGAAGTCGGTAAAGCGTGCAACGATTCTGAAATTTTGGGGCACGAGAACCCCGTGGTATTTTGGGGAGCACGAGAACTCCGTACACTAAGAACTTCGAGGAACATGGGAATTTCGGTGATTGATTGTGATGTATACTTTGAAGAGTGTGAGAACTCTGTGTATTGATTGTGTTGTGTACCTTGTGTATTGATTGTGTTGTGTACCTTGCGGAGCGTGAGACTCTAAGTATTGAATGCCCTGCGAAAATTTAATTGGTAATTGTCGACTTGATTAAGTGCCCACCGTTATTTAAGAATTAAAGTTGAAACTAATATTGAGTTTGAAATGAACATTGAGTTTGAAGCTGAGGCTTAAATTAAATTTGAAATTGAGTTTGAAATGGAAAGTAAGTCGAGACAGAGATTGAGGTTGAGATTAAGATCGGGTTTATATCGGATGAACGAGCGATGCTCGGGTTGGCTATAACACGTCGATTAAATAATTATTGAGGAAATTGCCGCTTAGGACGGCCGTCGATTGTTAAGTAAAACCTGAAGGGTTAAATTGACCGGGTAATAATGAGTTATTTGCTAAGACCCGCATGGGTTATTTATTGTGTTCAAGAGGTTGTGTGTTTGAGATGTTTTGTGTGCACCTTATGGGTAGGACTTTGTGTACATGTTATTATATAAATGTCCCGCTTAAGCGGATGGTTAGAGGAAAATACAAACGAGTCATGCCGAATTTTCGGTAGAAACTGAAGTGTTTGCACTATCACGGGCTTTCTCAGGGGCGCCACTGTAGTCGAGCGTGATAGAGGGATGTCAAATGGTTACAACGAGATTCGGGGACGCCTGAATCGGGTTATAACGACGTGAGATCGACATGAATGTTATAAGGAATAAGTAAGGGATGAAGATTATGGAAAAGAGTTAAGGACGTAAATTGTGAGATTTATCGTGTTGCGATTCTAGACCCTAGTGTTGGGAAGAGACCCAATCGAGGGGTATGCTTGTTGCTTTGCGAATTGTGTGAATTGATTGAGATTGTTCCTCCTATGGGAGTTGATTGATTTGATTGAACACCGTTGATTACTATTGTGAGACGCACTAAGTTGCGGCCTTTTCTGCCTATATATAAAGTATTATATATATCTACTGAGCCAAGTGCGGTTGGTCTTTATTTGATCTTTGTGGGACACACGTGAACGTCCTTGTGTTTTGATCGAACCGGTTGTTCTAAACGAGACTTCGTACTAGCAATCCAAGTGGGATCCCTTTAAGACGCTTGAGAATGTCCCTTTATGATAATTCGAATCACTTGAGTTAAAATTGAGTTATGAGTACTTACGTTTAAATGCAACGAGTACACGAGAGGTTCTGTGTTTACGGTCCGAGAGGGACCAGGAGCCGCCCAGCTGTGGGACAGAGCCAGACACCAGCTGTTGAGCAGGCAAGGGCAGCGAGTGCCCAGGTTACTACTCCTTTAGAGCACCAGAGTTTGAGAGTGCACCGTCAGGGTTACCACCTAGAGTTCCTCCAGTCGCAGAGTCGACTCAGGCGACCCCCCATGGATGAGGTGGTTCGCGCAGTACCAGCAGCGCCCAGCGCTCAACGGGAGACTACAGTACCGGCACCAGAGTCTGTGCCTACGGCCGACGCCGTCACTATCGAGAGGCCAGGTCAGATGCACAACAACATGGCCAGGCTCTCAGAAGTTTTCGTAGTTCGAGTACATCAATCAATCCCGGGGGTTCAGACCCCGCCGAGGCTGTAGTATGGTTGGAGCAGATTACCCACAACTTTTTTACTTCGAGAGTATTCGGATGATCATCTGAGTTTGTTTTCGCGACCGTTCAGCTTGAGAAAGAAGCATGATACTGGTGGCAGTTGTGCAGATCGGGGTTGGAGGTGAATTTTAGATATTCAATAGATTGTTCATGGAACAATATCTTTCCCTCGATCCGTTCGAGAGGACCAACACCAGCGGTTGTTTGATTTGCAACAGAGAGGGATGACCGTCTCTAAGTATGAGACGAGGTTCACGTTCCTGTACCACTTCGCGCCGAGATGGTGCAAACCGAGGAGAGTTGCCACAGGCATTCGAGAGAGGACTCATCCCGTCTGTCGCGGATCAAGTTGTTACCTTTAGAATGAGAATTTTCTGTACTAGTGGATCAGGCGCTAGCCGTTGAGAAACATCTTCATAAGGCCGCCATAGCGCGGAAGAGAAGGCCGAGTCCGAGTGGCTTCCTAAGGCCGTCAAGTATCGCAATACTAAGAGACAGAGGAGCTCAGGATTGTTTCAACCACGGACCCAGTCCGATGGGACACGACGGGTTGGGGCAGCAGCGTCAATTGGACCTGCCCCAGTGGCACAGTTTTGTTCATAGTGAAACCAGTTTAGACATCCAGGCCGGAACTGCCCATGGAATGTTGTATTCACAAACCATCCTGCAGGTCGGCCTACGAGAGCCGATAAGAGGACATGCTATCGCAGCAGCAGATTCTTCCACCACCACTGAGAGAGGGACTTCTGTTTCAGCAGGGCCGAGCATACGCGATTGCCGGGCCCCGAGTTGAGGGACTTGATACCGATCCCGAGATCGCTTAGAATGCCCGTTTACGATTTACATTGTGGATTGTGTTTGCTAACACTTGAGCTTTACACGTGGTCGTGTTGTTTTCTTGGTTATTTTCTATGGGAACGGAATTAAAACTAGTAAGCCCACCCGTATCTTAAACACACCGACCAGAGGTGCGGTAGTACCAACGAACGCCAGTTTGGGTGTGAAAGAGGAGTAACAGACCTAGTAGTACCAGAAGTTCTTTTCCTTCTTCGATAGTGAGAATCGAGTTTTAAGAACCGATTGGTGAAACATCAGAAGTTCGTCGAACACTTTCGGCAGCGAATGCCCGAACAGTGAAAGGCTGCGGCTCTGACCAGTAAACGGTCCGAACGGTCACAAGAGATGACCAGGCAACGATGAGATCAGAGTAGCGCAGCGAAAGCGTGGTGGGCCTATGCCCACAGGAGTCGTAATCAACAGCTCCATCTACCCCTGCTAAAGGATTTAAGTTTTAAGGTTCGAACCGTCGAAACATTGTTGTTTCAAATTTCCGTCTAACGAGCGGAAAGTTGCACAAGTGTGTGCCATGCTTAAGAGATTGGAATAGAATGCGCTCCCTACGTTCATCCTGGAAGGACTAAACGGTTTGCCGCCAGTTCACGCGGAACAGGCGAATAACATCGAGAGTTGTTCAAACGACTTCCCCAGCGGAGAAAATACGGAAGACGAGAACCGGGTACCAATGTGTACCTTTTACAACAAGAGAAGAACGAACGCCAAACGTCCCGCGAGGACTAAGCATAACCATAAGGTTACGCCTTAGAAGTGAGAGCATCTCACGTTAAAACCCGGCAACGGATAGCCGAGGGCGACTACCACAAGCTTTCAGGCCAGTAACAAGATGGCACCAAACAAAGCGTTGTGTGATAGGTCGGATTTCGTGCCATGCATGGGAACATGGAGAGTTAAGGGTTAATCATTGTTGGTTTTGAGTGTTCAAGGAACGATGGAAGGAACCGCGCTAGTTTCTGAACGGTTCAGATTATCGAGATCACCGTGCATGATGATTACTCCTTATGGGATGATTTGGGTGGACTTGACTATAAGTTGTTTTGATCGACAAACGAGTGTCAACAGTATAAGGGTTACCACCGATCAGGATAAACTTTATTGATAAATCTTGGATTGTGTTTCGCTGTCGAGTGTGACTATTGTATGTTTGTTTTGGCGTCTTGAAGGACGCCTACTTTCGACTAGAGTGCCAATATGAGGTTCCATCGTCCTTGTTGTTGCGCGTCGTTCGTCCGACTAGATGTTGGTAGAGTTCGTGGTTGTACGGAACCGTACACAGGGTTTGAGAACCGTGGTATCGCAGATACAATGACTTATACGAAACGACTTGTTGAGTGGTTGAATCTTTATCAGGTTGAGAATCTTGAACAATTTTACCAGGTGTGACCTGTCGTTAGAATTGGGCAAGTATGCCGCACTTCGGATAACGTGAGTTTCTAATGGTAGTACGTTTTGAGGCGTGCCGACTTCCGACTAGAGGTCGGTGCTTTGTTTTATTCACCTGTTTGAGGTACGCCTACCTTTCCACGAGATGTGATGAAACGAATGATTGTTCCAGAACCTTCGGGGTTAGTGAGGTCTGTTGTTTGTCGTTTGGAGTACGTATCACTCCCTTGGAAGTTGTTTGTAGTCGATCTTGACTTGTTAGTACTTGCGTTACGTCATGTGCGGTTTCGACTTGGGTTGACTGTAAAGAGTTCCAGCGTGGGATATCGAGATCCTCACCTTAGTTTTCTTAAGTGTTTAGATGTTGCTCGACTCGTGTTGTTATTCGGCTTTCTTGAGTTAGTAAAACGTTGCGCATGTTTTCGTGAAGTTGGATGAGATGCTTTGTACCGCCAAGTATGGCGTTTGAGAAAATAGCGTGATCTAGTGAAGCACGATCAAATGATTGTTGCGTAAATTCGGAAACGGTTAAAGACCGTGCAGAGAAGAAAAAAGAATTATATGGTTAAAAGGCGCAGACCTTTGGAGTTTACAGTCGGTGAGCGCGTATTTCTGAAAGTGAGGCTAAGAAGGACTTTTAGCGGTTCGACCGCGTCGGAGGCAAGTTCGCCCCGCAACTTATCGAGTATTTTGAGATCTCAAAGCATGACTAGAGCCATTGCCTAGCAGTTTTCTCGTGTTCCCAAACTGCGGGAGTACACCGCGGACCCCTTGCTCGTGAGTCTTGAGCAGGACGTTCCCTGAGATAGGATCAAGAGGAGCGCGTGCGTTTTAAATTTCCAGGACGAAATTCTTTTAAGGGGGGTATACTGTAAAACCCCGCTCTTTCAAAAGGGTAACATTTTGGAAAATTGAAACGTTTGGGTATGTTTTTGCAACGAATGGAAAATTGAAAGGAGATATCAAAAAAAAAGGGATCAGGCACGTTTTGGGCCGGTCAGGCACGTTTTGAGCCGGTCAGGTGCGTTTTGGGCCGGACCCACGTGAAGACCCAGCCCAAAACCGAACCCTAGCCCTAAATAGCCCTCGGCGCCGCTTCAGTGCCACTGTGCACGCACGTTGTTCGAGGCATCCCTAACCTCTCGCCTATCCTCTCTCGCGAACCAGGGCAACCCTCGTCGCCGCGCCGTCCTTCCTCGTTGTTCTTCTCCTCTCCACCTCTTACTCCTTCTTCTTCTTCTACTGCTTCAACTCGCGGCGAAACCCCAGACCCAGAAGAGCCCTCTCTTCCTTCCTCTTCGTTTCGGCGTCAGAACCAGCACGAACTCGTCGGCGACCTTTCCCTCCGGATTCGTTCTCTCTGGGCCAGCAACGAGCCTTCCTTCACCCTCTGCCCTCTTCCCCGGCTCGACTCACCTGGAATCGCGATGATTCCGAGCTCGATTCGAGCGGGCGTGGCTGGGACCTTCGCCAGAGACGCTGGGCTCTCCAGATCTGGAAGGGGGGACGAACGCGGGTCACGTCCCAGAGCTCGCCGTCACGCCTACGGCGTCACCAACACCTCTACGCTCCTCGCCACCCCGTTTCCTCCCTTTACCGAGCGTTTCGGACGCTGTGGGTGGTGGCCGGAGCACCACTGCTCGCCGGGGACGTCGCCGGAGTTAGGGCACATTCGAGCTCGGGCTCAAACAGACTTTGGGCCAGAAGGCCTTGGGCCGGACAGGTGGTTGGGCCGTGAGAAGGTCAGTATGGACCTGACTACATTCGGGTCTTGGGCCTAGTTGGACTTCAATAACGGGTCTGGACCGGGTCTGGACACGGATCTTGACCGGGTCTGGACACGGGTCTGGACCGGGTTCGGACTCGGATCCGGGTCAACCCGGCAGTAAAAGAAAATGATTTTAAAATCAGTTTTAGTTAATTAATTAAATTAAATAAATTGGTTTTAATTGGTTAATTAAAAGACTTTTTGGTTTAATCAATGGACCTTTGGACAATTACTGGTTTTGATTAGACGTTTTATTTGTCAAACCTAGACGGGACTCCGCCCGAGCACAAGGGCTTGAACCCGAGCTAGAAGGACGAAGATCACGCCGGATGCCGTGTGAAGAACGGAGTTGTGACCACTCGAGCTTTTCATCATAGTATTATTAGAGGATGACCGCAAGGTAGGGGAAATCCTAACTACTCGAGTATTTCATTATTAGAACGCATGCTAGGTTAATAAAATCGTAACAGTCCTAGAATTGCATATAGGAGGCGGATAACTAGAATAATCGTCTCTAAATTACTAATAACCGGAAGTTGCTAGAATGTATGCTTAAGATGAGAATAATTAGTACAACTCGCTTTCGATACTTGGGAATTGATTTACTGGTAGAGAGGACGTGATGAACCCTCGGATTAGTTGTGTGCTAGGTTCACATGCTTGGTTGATAGATATTAGGATAATCAAGAGTCTAATGGAACTAGTTTACTTTACTGTTGTTTAGTTGAATGTTTACTTGATTGGTTGAATGATTGTGTTGATATAATTGTTGATTGAACGGATGATCGAGTATGAGTGGTTGTGCCAAGGGGTACAATCAAGTGATCGATGTACCGATGGTTCGTGACAGGTAAGTATGACGGTAAGGGTAATTGTGGGTATGAATCTCGTGTGGTGTGTATTGATGAACGTGTGTACTTCTAAGATTGAGGATTAAGTGACTGTCTTTGGTGTGTTGTGGTGAAATTGGGATTCGATAAGTGTTGGTTGTCGGATGTGTTATAATGTATGTTCTTAATTCTTATTCTTGAAATGTTTGTTTGTTTGTTTGGTTCGGTACTACACCGAGGGGTAATCCGGTGCCGTTGTGGTGGTTGGAGTTTGACAGAGACAGTGGGATATTGAGTGATTATTGAGTGGTTATTGGAGCCTGAGAGCTCGGCAGATCCTACGGGATATTGAGTGATTATTGAGTGGTTATTGGAGCCTGAGAGCTCGGCAGATCCTACGGAATATTGAGTGATTATTGAGTAGTTATCGAGTGCATTACTTCATGAGAGATGGTTTCTGAGGTTTCACCCAAGGGCGTGCGTCCCAGTGGAGCACTACCTTGGTTCCCTATGACATATGGTCCCTTGGAGGCATTTCCGAGAATCCCGATGATGAGCGTCCCTATGGGATTGTTTCCGGTGCCCCGATGTATGTGCCCCGTCTGGACCGAGGGAAAATCTGATATGATATGGATACTTTGGTGGATCGGTATATGGGAACCGAGGTGATCCCAGAATCTATCCATGGATCGGAGGCTTGAGAAAGCGAGTGGTTGGCGTTATATTAATTGCTCCCATTTTAATAAGTTATGATTCGTTAAAGTACTTTCATGGAATCTTTTAAGTTACTGTTACCTTTGAAAAAACGATACTATTTCATTACACGGATTCCATAACATTTCATTGATGAATAGTATTCACTCGTTCCCAGTTGTGTCGGTTTTCTATTTTACTATAAGGTTCTCTATTTGTTCTCTGGGAAGTTATCGTTATCCTTGAGAATGCGCTATTGTTATCGTTGCTTTTTATTTGTTTATTATATCTTTTGGTCTAAAGGTTTTAAGCACTTGTGACATCAAACTAAAGCAGTTTTATTATTAAACTTGGAGGCTAAAGTTGTTTACGATTTTCCCTACTGAGCGTAAGCTCACCCCTTCTTGTTTATCTGTTGTGCGTACAGGTGTACTTGAGATCTGGGGAATTCGAGGCTCGAGAGCTTCCGGATGTCTTGAGAGTTGTATTAGAGATGGGTTGGTCCATATTGTTGAACTTTATTTATCTTATGTTACTTGTCAAGTTTTGACAATATGTTTAATAATTTTGAATGAAATTATTGAGAAATATTTTGGACTCGCTTTCAACTTTAAAAAGAGTTTATTACAGTTTTACTACTTTTATCTCAACTGCTTCAGGTCGCGTCTCAAGTCCGGCTAAAACCGGACTTATTCTTGAAATGTTTGTTTGTTTGTTTGTTCGGTTCGGTACTACACCGCGGGGTAATCCGGTTCCGTTGTGGTGGTTGGATCGGCAGATCCCACGGGATATTGAGTGATTATGGAGTGGTTATTGGAGCTTGAGAGCTCGGCAGATCCTACAGGATATTGAGTGATTATTGAGTGGATTACTTCATGAGAGGTGGTTTCTGAAGTTTCACCCAAGGGCGTGTGTTCCAGTGGAGCACTACCTTGGTTCCCTATGACATATGGTTCTTTGGAGGCATTTCCGAGCATCCCGACGATGAGCGTCCCTATGGGATGGTTTTCGGTGCCCCGATGTATGTGCCTCCTCTGGACCGAGGGAAAATCTGATATGATATGGATACTCTGGTGGATCGGTATATGGGAACCGAGGTGATCCCAGAATCTATCCATGGATCAGGGGCTTGAGAAAGAAAGTGGTTGGCGTGATATCAATTACTCTCATTTTAATTGTTACGTTACGTTTTAGTATTTTCATGGAATCTTTTAAACTACTATTATCGTTGAAAAAGCGATACTATTTCATTTCACTGGTTCCATAATCTTTCATTGATTACTAGTATTTACTCGTTTCCAGTTGTGATGGTTTTCCATTTTATTATAATGTTCTCTATTTGTTCGTTGGGAAGTTATCGTTATGCGATGTTGTTCTCGTTGCTTTTTATTTATTTATTATAGCTTTTGGTCTAAGAGTTTTAAGCACTTTGTGACAACAGACTAAAGCAGTTTTATTATTAAACTTGGAGGCTAAAGTTTTTTACGATTTTCCCTACTGAGTATAAGCTCACCCCTATTTGTTTATTTGTTGTGTGTACAGGTGTACTTGAGTTCTGGGAAATTCGAGGCTCGGGAGCTTTCGGATGTGTTGAGGGTTGTATTAGAGGGGTATTGGTCCACGTTGTTAAATTTAATTTACCTTATGTTACCTGTCAAGTTTTGACACCTTATTTGAATTTTGGATTGAATTAATGAGAAATTCTTTGGACTCGCTTTCAGTTCTAAAAGAATTTATTACAGTTTTACTACTTTTATCTCGATTGTTTCCGGTTACGTCTCGAGTCCGGCCAAAACCGGATTTGGGGCGGTATTCACTCGTTCCCAATTGTGTCGGTTTTCTATTTTATTATAATGTTCTCTATTTGTTCTCTGGGAAGTTATCGTTATCCTTGAGAATGCGCTATTGTTATCGTTGCTTTTTATTTGTTTATTATATCTTTTGGTCTAAAGGTTTTAAGCACTTGTGACATCAAACTAAAGCAGTTTTATTATTAAACTTGGAGGCTAAAGTTGTTTACGATTTTCCCTACTGAGCGTAAGCTCACCCCTTTTGTTTATCTGTTGTGCGTACAGGTGTACCTGAGATCTAGGAAATTCGAGGCTCGGGAGCTTCCGGATGTCTTGAGAGTTGCATTAGAGATGGGTTGGTCCATATTGTTGAACTTTATTTGCCTTATGTTACTTGTCAAGTTTTGACACTTTATTTAATAATTTTGGAATAAATTATGCTCAATTGGTGATAGCATCACTCAAGGAAATGCTATAAAGGGTGAGGTCTTGGGTTCAAGTCTCACCAACAACCTAGGTTGGTATTTGTCTGTGAACAATACACCAGAGGGGTTGGGGTGTATTGGGCTGCAGACCTAACATCGTCGTGCGTGGGGCTCTGTGTGAGGCACGGCGGGGTGTTACATATGCTCATCGATTTTCAAGTTTTTTTTTAGTAAATACGAGGAATATTATAAATGGAAAATGTTTACACCTGGCAAACACAACAGTACGGAAATTGAAAATACTGACAAAACATAAAACGAAATTGCTCTTGTAGAATCTTGAGGTGTTCGGGGGGTAGTACTGCAACAACATCCAAAGAACACTGATGCAACAGCTCCAAACGGGGTTTCACCGGGCGAGCAGACCCATTCTAGCTTCTTATAGTGGTTGATTAGATATTCTCCCAGGATGTCAGCGTGCGCCGTCCTCCCTTGACTGATAGTAGTAGGGATCCAAAGCGCGGGATTGCTGACCCCTGAGCGGATAGGGGAACATTAAGTCGGATCTTGATGGTATCACTGCCATCCTACATTTAGGGGCGGTATACACGACTTGCCCCCTGGACCATCTCACACTCATTCCGCAAGGCGAGGGTGCCTTGAATCTCCCGCCGCTATATATGTTGTGCCGAAACACGCTTCATTGGCCAAGATAGACCCATAAAATCCTCGAGGCCCAAACCCATCACAAGTCCACCCAGGCCCAGTGGCTTTCTGGTTTTGGTTGTACGGATCGGGTCATCCGGCCACATGGGCTTCCCCAACAGATCACAGACCCTATCCGACTCCACACCCGCCCGCCACCTCCTTCTGGTGGTCGACATCGGAGCCGGCCTCCATGGATTTTGTCCCTCGATCTCGTCCTCCACCGCCGGTTCCTCATGTCCCTGCCCAAGAGTTCCACCTCCTCGACGCTCCGACAAGGTTCTACCGAAAGTTCAGCCCTCCTTGCGATCGTCCCTTTTCCACTGTCGAGTCTGGCGTTGACCCGGACCGATCACCTGCAACATCCTCGGTACTCCTCGTGGATTCTCCAGGAGCAAAACCTGAGGACACTCTCCTCCCCACGGTCGATAGAGCGTGGGGGACAGTTGCTCCAACGTCGGGAGGACGGGAGACACACGACCACGCCCCACTACAACAGTTCCGGTGACCGAAGACCTTGAACGGGGAGGACCGACCTTTGCGCATGGAGGAACGAGCGACGTCCCCATAAGCAGAACTCTTCTCCGCCCTGCCGTCGATCCCTCCATCGCGATTCCAAGAGCAATGGTGACGAAGGCACCACCATCGCTCTTTGGGTGCAGAAACCCTAAGAGGTTCTGCATCTCTAGAAAATTATGAAGAATTCTAATTTTAATGATTTTCGAGATTTTTTTGAAACGGAAAAGAGGTAGTTGTATTACGATTTCATATCATGCTTACAAGGAGGGACATAACAGTCCCGGATACCAGCTTTTTGTCCCAACCGGCCGTAGCCCGTCGGGCGCACATGGTTCCATACATATAGTCTGCTTTGATTCGCAGATCCGAACTCAAGTGTTCCTCGATTCAACGTTACAAACAAATAACAAACCAAAGTCCTAAACTTATTGAGCCAAAAGGTTATTCGACCTAAAATAGTGAAACCTACTAGAGAATTAGCCTTCAGTGCAGATTCCCAGAGACCTCCCTATTGCAAAATCTTGTTCGGGGTTGAGAGTCCCGAATTCGGGTGCTAGTGAAATAGGCCCCAGCCTACCGTTCCTCCTCCCGGATCCCAGATCCAACAAGGGAGCGGACCCATGCCGGCGAGGGGTGACCCTGGGGCGGTAGGCCGCTACAGATGGAAGACGGCGCGTGGAGCCCGTATTCCGGAAAACGTCAGGGGGGCCACGGTGGCTACTGGCTCGAGGGCGAGTGTCACGCCCCAAATCCGGTACTGACCGGACCCGAGACGTGACTTACGGAAAATTTAATAACAATTTAAAATAAATAATTTAAGTCTAAAAGTGAGAGAATAATATAAATTAACAGAGTTTGCAACTTGAGTCCTACGCTCAATAAATACATAAATCCAAAGTAAACGGTATGTCTCAACAAACATAAGAATAAATCTAAGCCCGGACCCTCGCTAGCCCCATGCTCCGCAATGTCCTCTAGTCCAGAGCATAGCTATCACCTGTAGAAAACACAGTAAGGGGAGTGAGCTTGACGCTCAGTAGGGAAAATCATCAAAACCTCCTTATCTCGGATTTACCAAACGCAATTCCAAAATGTAAAGTTTAACGTTTAATACAAGGTTTGATAAAATCGATGCGACACTTAACCATTTTAAAACAATACTCAGTCGCCCGGTCACTCACCGAACCAACACCCCCCAACCTTAACCCGACAATAGTCATAGAATCAAAGCAATACCGGAGGAACAAACCCAAGAAACCACCACAGTCACAGGCACCGTAACACTCAAAACACATCAAAGCTCAATCCAAACCAAATAATATTAACACAGGCAATTCACATAAATGCACGGTCTTGGGAGCAACCCGCTCGGCCCGGCAAAGCCGTACACAACTTTCCCAAACACAAAGTCAGGAGAGGCGGTCGACCTCATCCGCGGAACACAGGCCCAGCCTCTTCGCGGTACAACCTCATCGCGGTACACAGGCCCACCCTCTTCGCGGTTCCAACTCATCGCGGTACACAGGCCCAGCCTCTTTGCGTTACAACCTCATCGCGGTACACATTAGCCCAGCCTCTTCGCGAAACAACATAATCGCGGCATCGCGGAACAACCTCATCGCGGCTCAACATAGCGTTATACCGAGTGCTAGTCGGAAGGTAGGAATCCACCTCTTCGCGGGACACAGCGTTTTACCGACTCAACGTCGGAAGGTACGGAAACCACCTTTATCAAATAACCAGGGCACTCACAGTCACAATCACAACCACAATCACAATCAAAATCATACTCACACCACTATCACGCACTTACCATCACTTACCGAAACCCCACTCAATGTGGTAAACCCCACCGGCTAAACCGGTATTCAATCCCCAACCTTCCCATAGTTCACCAAATAAACGAAACAGGAAGTAACCACTCAAGTCATCAACATGTTCGTTAATTATTAACCGTTCAAGCATCAAAGAGCACACAACAGATACAATCCTACAGGCACGACATGGCCCGATTCTACCAGCACGACAATTTTCCCAAGACAGAATCGTAAATGTTCACAGTTGTATACGTCTACGCTAGTTATTCACATCCTATATGCATACTAGTTCTTTAACCGGTTATTAGGTTTCCCTATATGCATTCTAGTACAACTGTAAACAAACGGGTTTCGAGGTAATCCCTACCTCTAGATGAACCAACAGCTGCGTCTCCTAGCTGCTGACGTCCTGGCCAACTCCGGTCTTCTCCGTGCTTGGGGTAAAGGCCTGGTTTAACACAAAAAGGACGGTATCAGTCCCGGTCCAACCCGTAACGGTTCTCAAATTTAATAATTAAGTCCAAAGTTCGATGTTCAAAAGTCCTTTAGAAGTCCGATCAGTTGTCCAAAAGTCTAGGTAATTATCTGATTTTAAGTCAAAGTTATTAATTAATTAATTAATTAAACTGGGTTGACCTTGAATCCGACCCAGATCCGACCCGTCCAAGTCAACCAGTCCGGACCCGGCTCGAGCCCGACCCAAACCCGGACTCCACCCGAGTCCGAACCCGAACTCAGACCCGGTCCGAGCCCGAAGCCCAGACCAGATCCAACCCGAGGCCCAGACCCGAGCTGGAGCCCAAGTCCAACCCGAGGCCCAAGTATGAGGCCCGACCCTCACTCTAGGCCCAAGGACCGTCAGAAAACGAGCTAGGGTTAGGGTTTGAGCGGTTCAACTCAGGCGACGGTGGCGGAGCTCGAGGGTGTGTTTCCACGTCGGTGAGGGGCGTCAGAGGCTCGGGATGGGTGTTCCACGGCGGTCAGGGTGTCAGAGGAAGAAGAAGAGGCGATGGGAACTGGTTGGCGTGGTTCTCCGTCCGAATCTGACGCCGTGGCGAGCTCGCCGGCGAGGAAACGTCAAATATGACGCGTGCGAACTCCGGCGACCATCTACACCCAAACCCGACCTAAAATAGCTCGCGAGGGAGCGAATATCAAAGGAGAAAAGGGTCGGGAATGACGAGTCGAGGTCGGATTTCATCTTCTCGACTCAGATCCGCTCGAATCTGGCGAGGCAAGGTCGAGACGCGCGCGGCGGCGCTTCTTCGTGACGGGTTCAAGGAAGGAGAGGGACAGGGAGGGGAAATTTCTGGGTTTTAGGTGCGGCGAACTTCAATCGAAGGTTGAGGAAGAAGAACAAGCGAGAGGGAGGGAGCTGTAACTCCAGCGACGATGAACGGAGTGGGAACGGAGAAGACGAAACTTGGGAGAGAGAGAAGGGCGTCCTCGGTTCGCGTGCGCGCACTGAAGCTGAAACAGTGCGTTTGAAGGTTTTAAGGATAGGGTTTGATGCGGGCCTAACTTCGTGGGCCGCGAGCGCGCAAATTTGGCCATGTCCGGCTCGGCCCAAACGGGTTGGGTCTGACCTGGTCTAACTCTAGCCTTCTTTTTTTTTTCTTTTCTTTTCCCCCCTTTTTTGCACTCGTTTAAATTTTTCGCTCCGCTTTCCAACCTCGTCGTTTAAAAACCGTTAATTTAGACAATTAAATTATCAGGTCTTTAAAGCGGGGCCGGTACGGCGACGCATGATCGGTAGCGCGAGGCGAGTGAGAGGTCGTGGCACGGATTGAACGATAGGCGGCGACCTGCGGAGGTATTCCGTCTGCAGAAAAAGACAAGAAAAAATAAAAGTGACTCCGATCAAAAGAACGGCGACGGTAGATCAGACCCCGAAGGGTAGAAGAGAGCTTTGGAAGCAGGGGCTTCGATGGTGAAAGCAGGGGGCTTCAATGGTGGCTGCCGTGGAGGAGGGTGGGGGGGGGAGAGGGGGGAGGGGTTTCGCGCAGAGAGAATTATGTTACTCTCTGCGCGCTCGATTTTCGAGATTATTGTTACGCTGGTGAATCGAAACATACAATTTGGGAGAGGGATGTGGGGGGGGGGGGGGGGGGCTGTACACAGAGAGAATTAGGTTTCTCTCTGCGCACTCGATTTTCGAGATTATTGTTACACTGGTGAATCGGAACATAGAATTTGGGAGAGGGATGTGGGATGTGGGATAGGGTTACACTAAATTCGACCTATTAATTAATCTATATTTTTTGAGGTAGAACGATGATATTATAAATTTAAAAGCATTCTGGTGCCTACGAATGCAGGAATCACCAAACATAACAACCAAACTATCAGAACTTGAAAGGCAAATGCAGAAAAGTAAATGTTGCTCTTAGGCATAATGGCGGTCAGAGGGGTGGGACTACAGTAGCATCCGGGGATACCGATAAAGTATACTCCAACCATAAGAAACTGATCGAGCAGATCAGATGATGAACGTGCAGTGGTTGACCGATTACTCCCCCGGTAAGTCAGCGTGCGTCGTCCTCCCTTGACTGATAATGGTAGGGCTCCTGAACGCGGGATTGCTGACTCCGAAGTGATAGAGAAGTAACTCATCAACTGTTGGTGGTACCAATGCCACCTATACGCTAGGGAGAAGGTACAGTCGACCAAACCCTCCCTGCCCCCCTCAGTACTCATTCCTGGAAGCGAGGGTGCTTGAAGCCCCCCGCCGCTGCAGATGACGCCCCATTCGATGCCGCTGATTCTTCTTCCTCCGCATGATCCTCCTCCCTCACCGCCCTCTTATTTCCAGACAGTGACGGCGTCGAGTCACGTGGTAACCAACCCACCGGTACCTCCTCATCCCCTACTTCCTGATGTCCCCATCACCCTTTTCCTTCCTACCTTGGAGGTGTCCTTGGTGCCCCCTTATTCTGGCCTCCATTTCCCATTCCACCTATGTAAGTCCAGTTCATCCTTGGAACGTCCTTCCCATGTTTCGCTTTCTCTAGCGCCGATCTCGGATCCCCTGGCGCCTTCAGTGAGGACCCCCTAACTCCCCCAATAATCGGACAGACTGGAAAAAGGTAGCCCGCACAACAACACCCAAAACAATGCTCAAGTAAATGATTACGAGATACTTAGACGCGTTCTTACCTGAGAGACAGATAGACGGAACCAGAGTTGACTCTGCAAAGGTACTCGGATATCTGCCATGATTCTGATCTTCATAAAGTCCCCCAGCAGATACTCTATTTGTCCACATCCACACCTTGGCAGACCCCCAATGTGTTTCCTACCCTGAATCCCACATCTCTCGTTCACGCCCCCATCGGCAAATTCGATACTCGCGCCCAGACCGAGAAGTGATGGAATTGCAGGTCCTTGATCTGCATGTGGGCCCTCAGGTCCTAAAAAGGATCAGGGAGTCCCAAAAGGACCATGGTTCGCCCAACAGAACCCTTTCTCTCTCCTTAACTGATCGGAAGAAAAAAGCGACCACACCTCCCTCCAGAGGTTTGGCCCCGACCTTCATTCCCCATACATCCTCCATCCGCGCCACCACTGACTTCCAGAAAATCTTCCTGGTGGTCAGGACCTTAGCTGCCAGCGCGAATCTATACAAATTCCCTCGGCCAGTAACCTCTTGGACCGACACAACTACCTCCTTGATCCTCATCGCGCCCATCTGGGAATCCAAAACTCCGACTTGATCCCCCGGGGAACGCCCATTTCCGTGATATGGGTCAACCAAATTGACCATAGAAATCGGGTTCCCCTGACCCGCCTGGTTCGAACGCCCATACGGATTCGGGCTCAACCCGCGACCCTGTTCTGACCCTGGTCCAGTGCCGCCCCGCTCACCCGGTTTGATCCGCAGCCCACCCGGCCCATCAACAACCACCCGGTCCACTCCATATCTCACTGCCCAACGGGCTACATCACCTCCCCCAGCCTGGGCCCAAACAGATTTCTGACCCAATCCAGCAGCCCAACGAGCATCACCCATAAACCCACAGCCTAGGCCCATTTCCTCTCCATCCCGATCCTGCGCAACCCTAATCGCTTCTGGCGCCGCCACCCCTTTCCCTTTCCTTCTTCGCCAAGCAATCGCCTCCGGCGTCTCCTCCGAGGTGATTGCCGAATCCGATGAGACCGGGATTGGGGTGTTCTCCTCCCCCATGGACGCCGGCAGTAAAGGAACAAAACCCTCACCACCACCGACCTGAACTGCTCCCGCCTCCATCGATCTCCGCCCTACCCCACTGCCCAGCCGTCTCGGCCGAGGGCCTTTCGCCGGCGTACGGCGGAGGCAACTCGGTCCCGACCGAACCCGACCACCTACAACCCAGCCATCCTCCTCTCCCGATCGGGCCGAGAAGTGCATCACCGTTTTCCCCTCTTCCCGGTCCGTCATCTCACCCACAGAGATCACCGGGTCCTCCTCCCTCGCCGTCTCCTCCTCCGGCATCGGATCCTCCTCTCCCGTCCTCTCCTCCTCTGGTGCCTCCGAACCTAACCCGTAAATCGAGCCATGTACGTCCAACTCCGACAAACGTGGTCCCCAGTGTACCCTATCGTCGCCGCCCTTCTCCCCGCCCTACATCTCGCTCGAAAACGCTATGAAATCACGAAGGTTCACAAAACTCGCCCTAAACCCTAGCAGAGGAAATAGAGAGAGCTGTATTAATTAATCTATAATTAAACCATTTACTCTATAGTTTAACTGTAGTTTATTTTGGCAAGAGGTTTAGGTTGTGTGGATTTGATTTGAACACAAGATGGTAGGTGATTTAATGGGCAAGGTCACAAGTTTTCTCCAGCCCAAATATGAAGGCCCGTAATCTCCATTCGAACCTTAAGAAGTATTGTGTTTTTTAATTCGTCTTTTTATATAAATCCAAATGATTTTATTAAAGCTTGGTATGGAGCTTGAAGAACAAGGCCTTAATGACTTTTCTTTTTCAAACTTTGGAAAGACAAAATATTTTTATTTATTTTTTTTAAAATTAACAACTTAAATTGTCTCGTTTTAAATCTAGCTCCTTTTAACATCTTTTAAGTAATTATATCCCAATTTGTGAACTTTCCTCTACTAGCTACTTTATGTGATAGATTGTTCTTGTGTAATCCACGAGTGCATTTATTATAATAGATTGTTAATTCATGTAAATAAGTATGAATTAAATCAAGTAAACAAGACAAGTACAATTTTTATAATGTTGTTTTTACTCTTACTTGAAATGAAGGCCAACGTGTATGGTTACACGTTGGGATCTTTTAGAAAGGGAGAGATGGGGTTTTTTTTTGACGAAGAATCGGGAGGCATCAATATTATATATCCATCAAGTGACATACATGCATCGGATGAAAGCGCCCAAGCAAACGATAAAATACAGACTCCAGACTAGCTAGCCTATAAAATTACAGACTCCAGACTGACTGGCCTATAGAATTACCGACTCCCTAACTGACCCAGAACGCAACAGAGTACGTCCCAGAACGTGCAAACAGATTGCACGTCAGAGGTGCAACGAAACCGTGCACCCCTAAAGTGTCACTAAGGACACACCAAATCGTGCCACCGCAGACACACCAAACCGTGCAACAAGTGCACACCAAAACGTGCAACTAGTGTACACAACCCGTACAACTAGTGCACACCCAAACTATTATTGAAAAAGACAGTAAAAAAAATCGAACCGCCGGGCCGACCCAGATCTTAGCAGGTCCAAAAACCAGGCCCAAATCCAATCGACCGGACCCGGCCCGGATCTGAGCAGATCCACAGACCCTACCCAGACCCGAACCGACCCGGCCCAACCCGAGACACCCGGCCTAAAGGACCTGGCCTGAGCCCTACCCGGATCCGACCCACGAGGCTGCAGCCGCACACGAACCCTGACGATCCCACCGTCGTCGTCGCCACTGCGCGGGGAGGGGGGCGAACGAGCTGGGTGGAGTGGCGCGACAGCAAGTCACCGGCGGAGGCGAGGTGGCGCGTGCGGCCGGCGACGGAGCCGAGAATCAGATCGGATCGAACCCCAGATCTGCCGGCAAGACGACGACACAAAGCTTCAGCACCACACGAAGAAGGGACTCCCCGTCGAGATCCGGGGACGGAGCGTCCATCCGTGACCGGAGGAGAACCAGTCCGGCCATGGAACAGGGGGGGCACGAGGGATGACGAGCCCGTGGTAAAGAGGCACGGAGGAAGAAGAGAGAGGAGGGGCAGAGGAAAAGGAGCTCGGATCCAAGGGTTCTCGCCGGCAACTGCCACAACCATGGTGGCTGTGGCTGTCGCCGACGAGAGATAAGGGGCGGCGGGAGGCTAAGGATTTGGGTTGGGCACTGTTTTCAAGTCAGACGTCTACAACCGTGCACTAGTTAGATCGTGTGGGTTAATTAGTACAACATGAAACTTTGAATGATGGGTTGACCCTTTGTAGTGTGTTGAAGCAAAGTTCTCTTTTTGGATGTAAAAGATAAGTGTTTCCCAACTCACCATCACATGGGTTGTTTCAGGAGCTATCACTATTTTACTTTGTTGGATCTAAAGATACCCAAAAACAAATATGGGCCCATATCTCACTTGATCATTATTGTTTGTTGGGCTTTACTTTTCATCTTCTTCGTCGAACTAACTTTTATGTTCTTTTATCATGCATGATTTCCTATTATTTTCATTTCCACAAAAAGGAGAAATCATATTGTTGCTCGTATTCTTCTGAAATCTAATAATTATTTTAGGATCTAGCTTTAGATTCTTTCTTTGAAAGGTTTTTAGGGTTTGTTTGGTAAGATTATTTTGTTGTTATTTCAAGTTGTTTGTGCTCAAAGATATTGACATATACGCGGAAGAGAAAGTGCCAATTGTCTGTTAGAGTAAGGTTAAGGGGACGCGCGCCTCCCTTTCTCTCTCACCGAGAGAACAACGTCTCCATGCTGTTTTCGTCGCCGGTGGCTTCCATAACAGCCGACGGCCCCTACCTCGTCATCCTCCTCTATTATTCTTCTTTCTCGTCTTTACAATAGCGTCTAGACCTTGTGAATTTTGGCATAGAAGCAGCGCACTGGAGTTCGTGGCTGGAGGTCTTTGCTCCTCTTCTCCAGCAGCTCCGGCCGACCTCCTTAGCCTCCGTTCTCCGTCCCTCGAGTTCAGATCCGGCGACATGGACCTCCGTTCGTTGCCCAAGCCCCAACTTGCTCCAGATCTGAACTTGCTCCGGCGACATGGATCTCTTCCGGTCGTGGCCATGGCAGGGTTTGGAGGATAGATTTTCTGCTCCGTCCCCTCCCCGGCCTTGCCCCGACGACGGTGGAGGGTCTCCGGGTTTTTTTGGCTTTGGTCCGCTGCCTCTATGTCCCGTTTCCGTCATAGCCTCGCCGTCGCTCCCTCTCTCCGCCATGGACTCGTCGTCCCCAAGCTCATCCCCCAACTTGCTGGCCAGATCTGCCGGCCAAGGTGCTAGGCTGCCCAGATCTGGTGACACTTCATGCCCGTGCTCCGCTTCCATCCACCATAGACGGCGGTCGACCTTGAGCTCTCTGACAACGACGACTCGGCTACCTCCGGCCGAGCTCCTTAGCCACGTTATTTCTTCGGCCCAACGTGCAGGTCTGAACCCAGCTTCCGTCGTAACACTGCAGTTGATGTCATTCATCTATGCTCCTGCTTATTGTGTTTACCCGGCCAGTCTCGTGCATCAGCATTTAGCGTATCAGATCTGCATTCGTCGGCGCCGTCCACCTCGCCTCGACCCCAAGCCCTGTCATCGGAGGGTGGTCGCGAGTAGCTCTTGCTTGTCGTTGTTGGTTATTATGTTGTTTATTTTGTCTGCTATTATCTGGTTGTTGTTTTGTCCTCCCTGTAGGAATCTTGGATATCTGACAGGTGGTAGTATGTCTGGTTTGAATTCTTTATCAGTATATCTCTCTAGAGAGCCGATAAAGAGGACCGACTAGTAGTAGTTGTTTGTCTAGGCGTTGCGTCACCCATGTCGAAAGCTATTCATCTCATTGGTCATTTTTTGGGCTCCCGAGAACGATCAGTGGATGCAATGCTTGTTATTCCGCTTGTTCGGTTTAGTTTGTGTTCGGTTTGTAAGGTTTGTTAATTCATTAATGAATCTTTGTTTAAAAAAAAGAGTAAGGTTGAGGGATTATTTTAGCTTGTTTTTTTTACTAAAAGGTACAACTTTTTTAATATAGAAATAAACTATATAGGTGTGCGTCAGGGAATCCCTGACCACTAAAAAAGAACAAACATAGGACACATACTATTCGCAGTTCTTTAAAATACTAGAACCGTCACTGATAGTATTGAAACACCATATAGGCCGCCATAAAGACAAGTAGAAAGGGTGGGGGATGATAAAATGGTACTGAAAGTCCCACTCCAAAGCTCGAGCAAGGACTGCATCAGTAGTAGGAGACAAGGCTTTCACCAGGAACCCCTCCTAGAGTCAGTCCCTCCTGGGTGCCCAATCATTCCTCCTGCCAGGGCTGCTTTCCAGCCCCCGCCTAATCATCTCGGGGAGCGTTAACAACAGTCATCTTCACTTCTCCGGTAGCAGTTCCTCCAATATCTCCAAGCGTAGGTGGAATGGGCACTGAAACTTTAGTGAACCGGCCACCAGAGAGCTGGCCGGTCACCAAATTTTTCCAACCGGGATCCATATTCCCGAGCTGGGTGCAAACCCGAGCCTCTGTATGGTTAGATAAAGTGCTCGGGGAAACACTCCCCAAGTTGGGCAGTATGTTGGACGATGACTCAGTCCAGTCTGTCGCATACTGCTTCACCTGCTTATCCCGCTGGAACTCCAACAGAGAGGTGTCATACCTTATGGTACCCTACAACTCCAAATCAAAGTCTCGTACAATGTGCCCCATACGCCCATAGTTGAAGCAAAAGATTGGGAGCTTAGTGTAGGTGAGATCGGCCTTCACGGGATCCGGGAACTCCTTGAATCGTTGTACCAGACTCCGCTTGAGAGGACGCTCCAATAGGTGCCAATATCGTACCCGCACAATACCGCCCCAACACATACCCCACTGATTGTAGGGTACCTCAACACAATCCTCTAATGCGTCCCCGATTGTTTCTCTTGTGGCTTTCGTCCGGACCAACGGCGACAGCCCCGGAGCATGGACCCAAAGCTGCATCCGGTCCAATGTGGGGAGCTCTCAGGCACACGGATTCAGATCACCGAGCAATAGGGGTCGTCCGTTGAAACACCAAGGCTCATTACCCTGGACCTAGGAGCGTGCCTCTGCCGACCGAAAGTAGAAGCTAAATAGTCCCAACCCGAGATCCTTGACGACGAGGCCCTCTGGTTCTTGCCCCCACACGGTGGTGATGATCCAGAGAAGGATGTCCTTTCAAGGAGGCTTAGTCTTCCGCAGCTTCCCCAACAGCCCCCACTGTTGACGGGCGATAATCGTGGAGGTAAATGGAGTAGCTCAAAAGCCCATCCTGAAGCGCTGCCTTCAAAGCCTACAACTTTGGTAAGGCCGTAGCATGAGGCGACGGGGGCTCATCCAGCGAAAGAGCCACCTTAAGTCCACGAACCATGCCATCCAGAATAGTGAGAAGCGAGGGGATGAGCGGGTTTCTATCCCGGTTGGGGAGACAACGACCCAATCCTGATTCCTTCCCGCCGTTCTTGGGAGGTCATCCATTAGAGCCTTCCCACGCACCGGATCTCGTTGAAGGGGGGGGGGGAGGATCAAACCGAGGAATCTGAACGCATGGAAGGGTTGGCGAAGGGATGTGGCGGTGGAGGAAGAGCCAACACAAGGTTACTTGAAGGTGGTGGAGTGGAGGTACCCATAGAGAAGGGTACCAATTCCGTGTAGGGAAAGAGGATCGGGGGAACCACTTAAGTTGGAGAAAGCGTTGCAAGAGACCTGACTAGGGTTGGCTTTGTCTTTCTCCTACGTTGTGGTTTTAAAGGCAGAGGTTCCTCATCGGACAACGTGGTCCTCGTGGGAAATGACTGCACTAGGGGCGACGTGACAAGGCTGACAGGGACTGCATCAGCGGTGTTAGTTGTGTCGGCGGCGGGAGAAGAGATACAGAGCACCATGGTCGTAGAGGGTGGGCAGCTAGGGCTAGGGTTTAGCTCTCGATTAGCGAGAGAGACAGATGTCTTAATATTATTTCAGCATGTTATTTAAAAAATTGATTTTCTTTCATTTATTAATTAAATATCTTTAATATATTTTTTAAAATTTTCAGTTTGCTTTTATTCTTTACTATTTTTTTTAGAAATTCATTTTGTTGAGGGGAAACCCTGCTTCCTAATTATGCTTTAGCTTTGTTTTCACTTTCCTAACTATGACTTCTCTTTTGTGACAATTCCAAACTGTGAAATATGCGCGTTTTACACGAACTAACGAAATCTATTCAAATTAACAGATTTTTAACCATTTGGTCACATGTTTTCCACATGTCTGAATTTTTTTATCCTAAATACCAAATTTACCCTCTCAATCCCTAAATACCTAAATCCACTTCTCTAAACCAACGTTCATTTCTCTCTAATCCACAACCTCTACCAGGAAAGCTTTATGCAAAGATCCATTGAAGCCATACTCAACGAAGGGTTGGTGGACACACTCGTGGAGCTATAAAGTCGGAGCTGGGTGGTGATTTAACATAAAAGTGAGCTTGGGAGATTTCGTTTCAGCAAATATGCATTGTCTTTACGAGGAGTGCAATTGATAGTTGGGTTAAATTTGAGAATTGGATTTTGTTTATATCGTGATTTGTTAAGGTGGGTGTTGTTTTGAACTACTTATCTTGGCGGATTTAGTTTTATGCATCCTGGAGAAACTATTGGGTTGTGTTCTTTTTTTTATTTTGCAAAGGTGAAGTTTGCTTAAAAAGAGACAATATGGTGATAGGTTTAGTTTATGAAGCCAAGCGAAATGGTTACAGAAATTGAATTAAAGAAAGGATCCTCTTTGTGAAATGTTGATGAAATTTTTTTCAATTCAAATGGGGTGTTTGACTTCTTAGAATTTGAGAGAAAGAATGAAGATGACATTCTTTTGAAAATTTGAGTTAGATAAGAGGTCATTTTTTGACATTTTGCACTAAAAACAAACCATTCTGTTAACTTTAACAGATTTTGTTACTCCTTGTAAAACACGATTAGTTCACTGTTTGAAATTGTCACGAAAGGTAAGTCGCAGTTAGGAAAGTGAAAACAAAGTTCAATCATGGTTGGGAAACGGTGTTACCCCTTTGTTTATTTTTTTTTTATTTCTTTCATCATTTCTTTAATTTTCCTAATTATTTGTTAACTTTCCTCATCATTTCCAAATCCATCCGAAGCACAAGCCGCGGATCCAAATTTTGAAACTTCATCAACAAGACGACTTCAGCCTCGTTAACATTGATAACGGGAAATGAGGGATTCCCAAATCATATCTGATTTTGAAATTAGATCTATTCAGTTTACATCACAAACCTCATGAATGAGAGTCAAATAAAAAAAGATAGAAGTCCTAGAGGTTTTGTGAATCTAGCGAGAAAGAGAGTATGAAGAGGAAATTGAAGAAATCAGTCCCAAAAGTCGCCATTTTGGCGCCGCCCTGCTCTGCATATTGAATCCCCTACCATCTACAAGACTGCTCAAATTCCTCATAGCCACAATCAATCATCGTTACCATCTTGGTCTGAGACCTCATCATAGCCAAACTATTATCTTATCAATGCCTTTGCCATTAACCTCCCTCCTAACAAATAATCCTTGGCCCATCCCCAAGGCATAGAAGGTATATGGAGGTTGAGGAAATGAGATAGGGAAGACGACAAGGTGGAGGTGAAGAGCGTTACATGGCGTTAGGGTTTCAAATGGAAAAGAAGGAAACATAATAGGTTTGAAACATAAAAGGATAATATCGCCATTTTTTAAAAATAAAAATAGGGTCAAGTGTCAGGCACATGACGATTTTCCATTCAAAATCAAATGAAAAAGAGTAACTTGAAAACATCGAAACGTAAGGAGTAGCAAGGAAAAAAAATACTGGCTAGATTAGTGATTTGAAAATCAATTTTTTTAGGACAACGAGCTAAAATTATCCGTAGTGTTATATTGAGAGACATTTTTTGGAGATATATTTCGTGTAGATATGGTAATAATATCCTGAGAAAAACAAAGTTGTCTTGATGAGTGAGTGGTAAAGGTCGATCTTTGGTATAAAAAAATTTGACTATGTAAAAGGTTGACATTTATCGTAGAAGGTTAGATTTTCAAATTTTAGATTTCAATTTAGGTGCGAAATACAAACCAATATGAGCCATTGATTTAGGGAATAGAACGACCACCGAAATTCAAAGGGGTGGGGGTGATTGATTACGAAATTAATTACAAAAATATGCATTAATGATTCTGTCATTAATGATTTTTCTTTGAATCTGTGCCTTCGATTCCATGAACCAAGGACCCAGATTGATAGTTTGTATTTCGTACGAATGATACAAGTTTGTATTTGAATCTTATCATATATATATATATATATATATATATATATATATATATATATATATATATATATATATATATATATATATATATATATAGGATAACAATCAGGTACAATCCTTATAACTTTGTCAGAACATAGAACTTTCAATTTGGGCCATTGGGTCATAGAATTAAAGGCCCAGATTTAATGCATATCTTTTAATATGTTTTTTTAATTAATGCATATCTTGTAATTGATTTCGTAATCAATCACCCCCTCTGAATTTCGGTGGCCATCCGATCTGGGTAATCAATGGCCCAGATTAGTTCTACGTTCTGACTCGAAATAAGGTTTGTACCCGAAAGCTCCCCTATATATATATATATACGAGTGCAATCAGGTGCGAACTAGATGTTACGGTGTGAACCTGCGAACTCGCGTGTTTAGTGTATCCGATATGAGGAACAACATTCTCGGTTTGAGGTGAATATTCTCAGACAAAAAAATTCTCAAACCAGAAACGCTATTTTCTCAAAGTAAAATGCTACTTTCTCAAACTTCTTTTCCCACAAACTGGGATGTTATTATCTCAAATCATGTTCGCGATTTTCTGAAACCATATTTGAGATCCGCAGGTTCACACCGTAAAGGAAGTTCGCACGTGATTGTCTCCCTATATATATGGTATCAAATACAAACCACCTCTTATTGTGCAAAAGGGTTACTCCATGTCCTAACGCCCAACTTTCAGAAATTGTTAAATCCTAACCCTATAAAACTGAAATTGCCAACTGTTTCTAATTTTAAACGGATGTTAACTTGGCCAAGTGAAAAGTTGAGTTTTCCCTCAAATATGTTCTTCCTTCGGACGTTAACTTGGCCAAACTTCATCTCTTCGTGACTCATCTCTTCATCTCAGCTCTTGGAACTTCGTCTATTTGTGTCCGAGCTTTGAACTTCATATGTTCGTGACCTCAGCTCGCCCAAGCTCCATTATAAAATGAGTCACGTGAGACACACGTGAGTAACTGTTCACGGAAATAATCAATTTAAACAATACTTATTGGTTTTTAATAACCCAGTTTTGAAATTTGTTACTATTTGACAATTTTCCACAGTTTGGGTGCGGATTTGACAATTAAGTGTAGTACGACGTTAGGACATGGAGTAACCTCTTGTGAAAATTGCGAACTCATGAGAGCCACAAGATGCATGTGCGCTGATGTCATCAGAGTGCACAAGATGTTGAGACATGTTTTTTTCACGCATGTTGACCGCGAGCAATCACACACAAAATATGATGGTGCCTTATAAGTGATGGTACCTTATATAGCAAAATTTTGCTACCTTACATAACAAAGTCCTGGTACCTACATACAAAGTATTGATACCTCATGCAAAGTGCTTGCACCCTACATGTAATGGTACTGGTACCTTACATACACAAATGTTGGTACCTTGCACGTTGTAGGCGAGGTCAACCGCACTACAGTGCAATCACCGTGCAGGAAAGATCAAAGGCCCTTTGATCTCTCGAATCCGACGGCTCAGATTGGTTCTTAGTTTGCACGATAAGAATAGTTTGTACTAGATATCGCCTCTATATGAGTATGTATAAAATATCGGTACTTATAAAGGTTGATATTTTATATACAAATAAATTTTTTTTGTTTAAAATAACATATATTTTGTGTATTTAATACAATGACCTTTAGGGGATCCCCATGTCTACTAGGGTTTCACACCGCTGGCGAAAAAGGGGGCCGCTCCTCGTGGTCGACCCTGCTCCACCCGGTCTAGGTCCGATGCACCTCCCCCGCCACCATGGAATCCTTCCTCTTCCTCTACATCATGGAGATAAACCCTTGTTTCTTCGGTGGTCTCGCCGCAATCTCCTGTCCCGGCACTGTCGAATATAGCCTCTGGGTCCTCGTCCCACAATCCTTCTCCGCCACCCCGAGCTCCACAATCGCCGCCTCATTCCCTCCCATCACCGCCTCAAATTTCATCGTCGTCGCGAGTACCAACTTCTTCAGCCGATTTTTTTCGTTGTCAGGATCTCGTGGTCAATTTGGGGGATCCCTAGGGTTTTCTCAGCCAACGCCTAGGTCCCAATGTTAGAGGAGGCTGGACTCAGGTTCTATGATAACCCCAAATCTTAATCCTTTGCCTGAGAGGCCGGACCTTCGAATCATGGCCTGAAATTTCCAAGGCATGAATTCAAGGCTACACAAGAAACAATTGCGGCACCTCCGTAGAGACCACCGACCACACATCCTCTTCCTCTCGGAAACAATTATATCAGCTCAACAGTGTTTACTCCTGTCTCGCTCGCTGGGATTTACATGCCATATTTATGAACCCAGGGACGTTACTCGAGGCTTGGCTATGTTTTGGGTTGGGGGTATTATAGTTTCCCTGAGAGGTCAAGATGGTCATCACATTGATGTGGATGTATCAGCCCCGGGCTATGATTATATCCATATTATAGGTGTTTATGGTGAAGCCTTCCGGATTAGTTGGGACCCAACCTAGAACATATTGTGATGCCTACACACAGTCTCAAGACCAAATTGGATAATTATTGACGATTTTAATGGCATTCTCAACCCGGATGAGACTACTGGTGGAGGAACTTACCCAACCTCTCTGGTTGATGAATTTTGTCAGGTCGTAAATGAGTTGGATCTCGTTGACATTCCAATGGCAGGACACCAATTTATGTGGTTTCGGGGGCGGACACCAGGCCGAAGGATACAATCCAGATTAGATAGGGTCCTGATCACAGACTCTTTTTTCACGTCTCTTCCAGACCTGGCCATCCGTAATACTGGAGTTACTACGTCGGGCCACTGGCCTATTTTACTCTCTTTGGCTAAAAAAGAGGTGGTTAGAGACCCAAAGAAGTTCCCTTTTCAGTCCCAGTGGACTAGAGATCCGGATTGTGGAAATGTGATTCAAAAATATTGGGACAAATCCCCCAGGAAAGCTATGAAGGATGTTATAAAAGAGGTGGGGGTCTCGCTGGAACACTAGGGGCGTCACCATTTCTGGAAAAATGTCAATCATATTAAATGGTGCTAAAGGCGTATTACAGAATTAAATGGTCGAACCGACCGGGCAGGGATACACAGATGGGAGGCCATCCAAATCTAGTATTAAAATGCCATTTGTGTCCAAGAGGATTTCTGGCGTCAACAGTCTAAGCAACACTGGCTTGCAGAATGGGATAAGAACACGAAATTCTTTCAAGCATCAACATCTTATTGACGCCGAGTGAATGCGGTGGTAGCTCTTAAAAATACTCTAGGAACACTAGTTATTTAGGAATCAGGTATGAAGGAACTTATCTCAAAGTACTTTATTCAGTTATTTACCTCTAGCCAATCGGACCTGTCAGGCTTCCTTATTCCGTTACGGGCATGGCTCACACAGGCAGATCATGACTCCCTTATATCATCAGGAATAGACCGGGAAATTCGCCATGTCGTCTTTCAGATGGGACATGACAAATCCCATGGGCCTGATGGCCTGAACCCAAGATTCTATCAACATTACTGGCATGTGGTGGTAGATGAAGTTATTTAGTTTGTGCATGGGGTCTTCTAAACGAGAGGATTTGACCCGGAGCTGAATGAGACATTAATTGTCCTGGTCCTGAAAATGCCCGATCTTGAGATGGTTACAGATTTCCGGCCTATTTCTCTATGCAATGTGATCTTTCGTATTCTCTCAAAGGCCTTGGCGAACAGACTTCGTCCCCTTTTGCACCGTATCATCTCCGAAACCCATGGGGCTTTTATCACTGGGCGGTTTATCCAGGATAATGTTCTTGTTTCTTTCTAGATAATTCACTATATGAAACTAAAGAGGCAAGGGGCACTAGGGTATATGGTTCTCAAACTTTACATGAGAAAAGCGTATGACCGAGTCGAATGGAGCTTTCTCCGAGCAATTATGGGACGACTGAGTTTTTCTATAGAATGGATCGAGTTGATAACCTACTTTATGTAGAATGTCACCTACTCTATCACCTTGGGAGGGAGGGAAACTCCTAGGCTCACCCCGTCGAGGGGACTTTGCCAAGGCGACCCACTTTCTCCCTACTTGTTCCTCCTCTGTATGGAAGGCTTATCCCACTTCTTACAGGTCGCCCAGAGATCAGGGGTTATCCATAGGGTCAAAATTGCTAATGGTGCACCTGCAATCTCCCATATATTCTTTGTTGATGACTGTTACATTTTCTGCAGGACAACCACTGAGGAAGCAAATCGTGTTAAAGACATCCTTCAAACTTTTGAAAGGTTATCTGACCAGGTTCTTAATTTGCAGAAATCTTTTATCCTTTTTAGCACAAATACGACTATTGCAATGCAAAAAGAATGCTATAAAACTCTCCCTAAAGCCGAGACCTCTACTATCTCGATGTATTTGGGAGTTCATAATATGCTAGGTCGAAACCAGAATGCGACAACGACGTATCTTGGGGATCGTGTGATATCTCAAATTCAGTCTTGGGAAGGGAAGTTGCTATCACCGGCTTGAAGGGAAGTGATGATTCGGTCCGTCCTTATCTCGTTACTTGTCTATATCATATCTGTTTTTCGGGTGCCATAGAAGATTGTGAATATGATATACATGTCGCACTGGCGAGGTTTTGGTGGGGGGGGGGGGGGGGGAAGTCGTCTCGCTCTATTGTTTGAAAGACCTGGTGAGGCTTTGTATGCCTAAAGACAGTGGGGGAAAGGGCTTTAGACACCTCCAAGATGTCAACACGATCTTAGTGGGGAAAAAGGCGTGTGGGCTTTTCCATCGACCTGAATCTCTTGTAGCTCGGGTACTTAAAGCTCGATATTTTCCTACCACATACTTTCTTCAAGCGCAACTAGGGCATCAATCGAGCTTCACTTGGATAAGCGTCCTGTCTACCCAGGAGCTATTGCGAAGCGGTATACGGATTTCTATTGGGGACGGTTGGGATACTCAGATCCAAGGCCCTCCCTGGCTAGTAGGACCGATTTCTACTATTGGATTGATAGGGGCTAACCTAGTAGGGGAACCAGTTGTAGGCCTTATGATCCTAAACACCCGTTGTTGGGATATCCATCTCATGAATCAATTATTTGATGGGACGGATAGAGGAAACATCCTCAAAGCCCTTTGGTTGAAGACCCTCTATCTAAGCTTTTGGCATCTCTGGCTTTCCCGGAATTCGGCAGTGTTCTCCAACCAACAAGAACCAGTTGAAATAGTCTTGATCAGGGTTCAACTCTTCACTTTCTCCTTGCTGAAATTAAAGCTCTCAGCCATTACAGAGCTAGACTTGTCCCTCTAGAAAAGCTCTCCAGCTTCTTTGCTTAGATCCTTTGGCTCCTTTAATTCTGTTGCTATTTCTGTAAGGCCTTGAGCCCTCTTGCTATTCTCTTGCCCAATCTCGACTACGACCATCAATAAAATCGTTTTTTTCGGGGATAAAAATAATAAAAAAACAAATCGACAAAGGAATGAATGGTACTGGACATCAGATAAGGAGGGCCAATATACTATGAAGGCCGACTATGCTATTCTTGCTAGGGCGCGACATCAGCATCGCCAAAATGTCGGAGTTGCCACTTGGGTCTCAATTTGGGATATCCTAGTATCACCTAGGCTCCAGGTATTCTTGTGGCGGTGTCTCACTGACACCCTTCAAGTGGTGAGTAATCTAATGAGGAAGTTTGTTCCGATTGCATCTACGTGTGCTCCATGTGGCCGAGAGGAGGAAACGGTCTCGCATTTGTTCACTTCCTATGGATTTGCGAAAACGTGCTGGAGGGGAGTGGGAGGGATCCCTCCCCCGTGGTGGGTAAAACTTTTGAGGAATTGTGACAGATTATCTCTACGGGGTCTCTGAAGAGCAAAGAGGCGGAGATAGTTAGCATTTTATGAGAGATATGGAAGGCCAAGAACACATGGGTCTTGAATGGAGACACCCCGGAAGTCATCAAGGTCATTGCGGATGCTAGGTCTCACCTTCTATCTTGGACCGAAGCTAATGCGACCCTTGTGACCCTAATGCAACCTCGGCCGGTCTGGGCGTCCTCGCTAGGTACCTAGGTTATCAATGTAGATGGTGCGGTCTTTCAGGATTCGGATCAATCAGCCTGGGGCCTCATTGTTCAAGGTAGGGATGGTCGAGTAGGTCTCACGGTGAATGGGGTCATCTCGGGAAGTGGATCACCGATTATGATTGAGGCTTACGCCATTGCGACAACACTCCAGAACATGACCTCTCTGGGAATTAGTCCTATTATTATCCATTCGGATGCTCAGGTTCTACTCAATATGATTCAATCAGGGGATCCGCCAGCATCCCCGGTTGGTACTGTTGTTAGAGACATCCGCCTCATGTTGGCTGAAAACGAGAGAATCTCTCTTCAATTTGTAAAAAGTACCGCGAATAAGGTAGGTTACTGGTTAGCCCGGAAAGCCCGTTCTATGTCTGTCCTTCAGTGGTCAAGAAGTCTTCCTGATGCACTCTAGTATATCGTTTCAAATGAAATCTAAATAAAGCTCCTCAACTTCTAATAAAAAAAAATACGACTTTTTTACGGTTAACCTCGGTGTCTTCCAGAGAAGGTGTACCTCTTCTTAACTCAAACCTACACAATAAATAAATCCAACGTAGTTTTGTGGCTGCCGGAACTTCTCTAATAATGGACTCAGAAGAGATTATCCTTATGGATTCTGAGGGATGAGTGTTCTCAAAGAGCCTGGTTACAACAGTTTTTGATGGGTTAAGTGTATTAATTGGGGGTATTGTTAACTGGTTTCTCATTAGGTTTTGGTTGGAGAACTATCAGGTAGGGGGGTTATTGCAGAGTTTTGGAATCCTCTTTCTCTGTTAGGTATGGAAATTTGCTGTAGAAGTGATTTGGTTTTGATGTATTATCAAAATAGGGGGTGTCTTGGGGGACACAGTTAACCGTTGGAGAACTTAGGTAGGGTGTCGTGTGGTTCAAGAATCATTGTTTGGGGGGTTTCTTGTAAGTTGTGGCTGTTTGTAGTTGCACTTTGAGGGTACGCCCTTGGCCGCTTCTTCTTTTTCGAAGAATGGTATATAAAATTTCAAAAAATTGCTGATAAAAAAATGAGTGGGAGATGTGGCACCGGAAAAAGCACATAGAAGCTTTCGAGTTGTAAGTATACATGCACCTAAGTTTCTTTTTTCTTGGCTAGTGTTTGTGACATGTTACCACTTTAACCTTTCTTTGGGTTCCTTTTTGTATGTTCTACATATCCTTAGGGTGAAGATGTGAGTATGCATTTTAGGAGTTTAACTGTCGAAGGGCGGGGGAGGCACATGGAAGAGTGAAAAGGTCACCTCCCTAAAGGATGCACATTACAGCAATAAAGAGAAAAGAGATGAAAAGAAAATGAAGAAAGTAGCCCTAGCTAGAAGAAAACTCATGCTCCGTGTCCTACTAGATAAAGGTATAGCTCTAAATATCAATTTTATACTACACGTTTTTTTGGAGCTTCAAATCATGGATGTCATTTTTGTACGAATTAACAATAAAATATTTTTTTATTTGCATTGTTATAGTTATTTTTATTTCGACATGAGTTATTTAAAATGCCTCTGCGATTTTACAAAACGTAACAGTCATTAGATGGAAAAAGAACATCCAAATTTAAGCATGCAAATAAAAAACAATATTGTATTGTCAGTCTGTGCTGAAAGTACCATCCACGATGTGTGTCTACAAAAAAAACCGTAATACAATGTTTGTAATCAGAGTTATCTCTAACTTAAATGACACTGATTTTTTTATCGTGGTTGGGAAAGTATTTTAAAATGATATCAAATTGTCTATTTTATTTTAATCATACTGGTAGATTCGGCTACCAAAAATATCTTTTCGATTCAAATTTATTGGCCAAGTTCTATTTTGTTTCACTTCAATGCCATAACTATCCAAATCATTTGTTTCCCCACACATACTATTTTGAGATATCTATCAATTTGGGGGGGGGGGGGGGGGGGGGGGGGGGTCAAACAATATTAAATTATATGATTTGTTGAAATGTAATGAGTCTAGTTTTTTTTTTGAAATAGTAATGAGGTAGTTTAGATTAAATTACATCGAATCAAAAAACATTCTCACAAAAGTATACTCATCTTAACCCCTTTTCTCATTTGAGTTTTTATATGACATTTCAAGAATGGAGATATGGACATAGAGATAAGTTTTAAGTATAACTTATCTATGAGTCAAGATCATATTGAAAACTACTAAAATTATATTGGTGAACAAACATTTCAATCAATCAATAGAAACTAGTTCATATGAAAAGACAAGATCAGGAAAGAATCATTCATATATGATAGCATCATGAATGATTAATCACAAGATGTTTGTTAGATGAATATATGGGCTGAGGTTGCTTCAACTTGTAGAAAAAGGACAATCACAATAAGCATAAGTATAACAAGGACAAGCACTAGAACAAACAAAAACCAAACCAAAACTTCTGCTTGCTTGCTGTTGTGCACAACAATAGATAGTTCATAGTAGAGAGGATTTCACTGGCATTCCATCAACAATTGTCTCTACCTAAAACATGTGTGGGTCAAGAGAGCTTGTTGTGCCTCTATGACCACTCTGCAACGCTTTTGCATCATGTGAACATTGGATCATGTCATCCATATGTATCTTTCACATCACCACGCTGAATATGCATGGTAATTGTTTGGATCACATATATCAAGTTGGAATCACATCACAGTTGGTATACGAATTAGACGTATTAAATTAGACTTCTACACATGAAATGAATTCAATTATCTTGTTTTTTCTCGGTTTTAGACCCGCTAGTTTTTTGTTGTATTGTTGTTTTGTGTTCCCTTGTCGGTCTTAAGGGGTTGTTGTTTGTTAGCCTTTGTTGGCTTAGGTTGTACTCATTTTATATCCGGCTTCTAGGCTGTTTGTGTTGTGTCCCTTGTTGGGTTGTTGCTTACCGCACAAGTTTGGTGCATTAGGTACTCTTAATTGAGTATCCTTTGTTTGTAAGCTTGGAGGGTTTTACCCTTTGCCTTATCCATTTTCTTAAAAGCTTGGTATCAGGGCCGGCCCGACTACTTTGGAGGCCTAAAGCAAGATATTGAAACGAGGCCTTTATATCTAATAACAATATAATATATTATCATCTAACACAAGATATATTGGTTAAATTTTTTCATTCAAAATATTCATCCAATTAATACAAAATTTTATTTCAAAAAGTGTTTAAGAGACGGACTACTCATAAGTGTTTTATTTTAAATTATGATTTCAATCTATACTAATTACAAGACGAGTTTTTTAATAAATCCGTCCAAATACGACACGTTTGAGTTCAAATGAGATTCAAACTCAAAGGTGGACTTATTTAACAAACAACCCACACTTACATTGGACATTCTTTTTAAACTAAAGCTAGTGTAAATAAATTTGAACACGTTTACTCATTTACGGCTTTAACATATCAAATTTTATATTTATCGAAAAATATCCATATTCAAATAAGGTATTTATTTTTAAATTTTAGCTTAATTTAAAATAAATAAATGTAGGCCTCAATATTTAAAAAAATGTATGATTTTGCAAAAAAAAAAATCAGTTCAAAATCGTAGTATTGTATTAAGTTTAAGACCTATTTTTTTTTAAAGTAACCATAAGTGCAAAAAAGATAATTACAATATACATTTTTAAAGATCTTTAAAGGACCGCAATGAAGTATTATTCTAATTTGCTTGGAGTTTAATAGTAAAACTAAATATATATACATCTTAACAATTTTATTTTTTAGAAGGAACAGGATAAAAAAGATGTTTATATATGGAATTAAGTTATGATAAAAATAAATATTGACCTAAATTAAGCTTTGCTCAGATAAGGAAGATTTATTAATTTCCAGATAATTTTAAAGAAGAACTTCTAATTTGTATTTGTTATATCATGCCTAACTGATTTTTCAGTTAGAATATCTGGATGTAATATTGTTTTTGAGGGCTATTTTGAGTGGGGGCCTTATGCAAGTGCTTAACTTGCTTAATGGTTAAGCCGACCTTGCTTGGTATTTATAAAATTGTCGATCATAAAAAAAAATTGTCATGACAACTGGACCGACCCAGCGAAACTATCTCTCTTTCGACGGAAATCTTTGCAAACCCTAAGCTTTCGTCGCGCCGCCGGCGGCGGCGGCTATCGTGGCTCCGGCCATGATGGCTACTGGCGGTCGCCCCTCTCTTCCTCGTCCTCCCCCAACTTTCTTCTCCTTCCATTTCCTCCCATTCTCTTGAGTTTGAACAACTCCTCCAACCCTATGTCAAACCCATCCTTCGACCTCTTTCCGGCCGTGCTCCGCCGTCAACAACGTTTCTTCGACGCCTGCAAACTTCACAAGCCCAACCGCTGCTCCCCGTCGCCTTCTTCTTCTCCTTCGTCGGTCCCGACCGTGTGAGGCTCGCCCTCGACAGATCCGCCGCCACGGCTGACAGATCAGCCGTTATCAGCTCAGTCCCTCTCCATCCCCTTCTCCTGACGAAGTCCTTGTCCTTCTCCTCGATTCCCTTACCGGAGTTATGTTCATTGTCACCGGACCGACAGTTGCCACATCGACGATCGCGACTCCTCCGGCCGAGCCTCTCCACCACGCCCTTCTCTTGTTGAATGGTCAGATCTGCACCCATCTTTTGTCGGAACACCGCAGTCCGAGCCGTTTAGCCGAGCTCCTGCATTTCGTGTTTACCGGACCAGAGCCTTGCACCAGCCCTAAGTGGATCAGATATGTACCCGTCGACGCCGCCTTCCTCGTCCCAAATATCAGAGGCCGACCACGAGCATTTTTTGCATGTCGTTGTTTTTACTTTTTAGTTTGTTTATGTTGTATGCTTTTTTTTTTCTCTACCAGAATCTCGGATCTCCTGTAGGTGTGGCTGGCACCTCAGGTAGCTTCTCTAGTCGAGTCTCTCTTACGACGGATCTCCGGAGAGATCCGATAAGAAAGACCGACTTGGTAGTGTTGGATATTCTAGGTGTTGCGTCATCCTGGTGGAGAGCTATTCATCTCGCTAGTCGTCTCTCGAATTCCCGAAAATGACTGGTGGATGCAACGCTTATGTATTTCGTTGTGTGTTGTATGGCTTGTAAGATTTATTAGTTTTTTAATGAATCTTTCCGTTAAAAAAAAATTACCATGACAACAATTAAATACCAAAATAATGATAAATCATCTAATATATATAAGATCGGGTTAATAATTAGAAAATTAATATTAATAATACAGTAGTAACTCAATTCTTTTAATTAAAAATAACCGCTTGGTAATAGGATTCCTAGAACCTAGCTACTCTATCCTTTGTATCCTAATGGCTTTTCCACCGTCGCCCTCCTCCACTCCTCAGTATCCTACGCCGGCCCCTCCTATGACGACACAATTATTGTGCCCTCAACCACCACTGGTTCCTCTTTCTTGTCCGTCAACGATATTCGTGAAATTGGAATGTGGAAGGAGGCTCTTCAAAAGGCCCGACCTCCATCTTCCCCACATCGCCTCCTCCATAAGGCCATTCTTCTTCGTTGCCTCGACCATAGTCCCCAACCTTGGTGCCTCTACCATCTCTTATCCCCCCCCCCCCCCCCCCCCCCCCCGCACTCCACGCAAGCCCACACCGACGTCCTAGGTCCTCCTGCCTTCCTCGATGCAAGAGGTACCACTCCCGGTGGTGGTGTACCCTAAAACCCCTGATAGAGGACATGCCCAACCTATCTTCCCAATAGAACGGGGACGTGGGCCTTGGTTTTCAACCCACTCGAGGGTTAAGTCGTAAGGAGGTAGGGTTTTGGTAGGTCTCCCAAACATCCAACCACACCCTCCAGTCCCTCTAAAACCGACCAGACCTCTAGGTTTCGTTGGTCGAAAACCTGACCTCTCATCTTCCCTATTGGAGTGGCGGGGTCGTCTTCTATAGAGGTCTACTCTGATACGCTATCAGGGATGGACCAACCAGTTGGCCTCGTCCCAAGTCCAAGGCCAACCAAGCACGCCATAATAAGAAGGTCAAAACCCTGATTTTCCAAACATTAAGCACAAACGATACTAATATAAACCAAACGAATGCCATAGAAAGAAGAACACCCTGTCTCATCAGGACCATCAAACAGTCACATAAACTGCAGACAGTCACTAACAAGTTGGTGACCAACACCACAAACGACAGAGACAGTTCGAAGGAAAAAACCCTCTGGAACCTACTATACTAAGATCAAAATTGAATGAATATTGCTTAATGACACTAATGCCAAACTACTCGACGAGGGCCAGCACCCTAAACCGACGAGTCCTACCCACAAAAGTGGGAGGAAGCAGAAGATAACCAACAAAAATAGATAAAGGTACAATGAGGGGAACACTAAACTATAACAGGTGAAATAAATACCAGTAAGTTTCGTCGATCCACCAGGTCCACGACGATCAACACCTGAGAGGATAAAGAAACGTGTCCCACGACCAGACCTGAAAAGAAACAGCGGGAAACAGAGCGAACCAATAAAAGAGTCTAGTCCAAAACCACAAAAATCCACACCAAGGGTGATAAAGAAAGTGTGCCACCATCATCTCTGAAAAAGAAACCTCCGAAGCTACGCTCCATCCTCCACCACACCGCTTCAAGGAAAACAGCGGAGTCGGAAAATCCGGCGGCCAATACCAAATCTGGCCTGACATCTTTGAAACTGCAGCCTACACACCACATGACCAAATCACCCGTCTGAGCTCCAGTAGAGGGACGAGGGACCACCTATTCGTGTGCAAAGCTTCAGGTGAAATCGATCAAAGAGCTCCCTTCTCTGATTGGCTGCAGGATCTGGTTGGGTGTGTGCAAGGTTGAGCTCTATTGGCTTCGTAGATGTTTCGCTTGTTTTTCTCATTTTTTGTGGGATTGTTTTGTCCGGTTTTTTGGGCTGTTTTGGGCTTGTGTAGTCCTACGTGTCTTTCCTTGCTCATTCTTGTTTTAAGGTTTTCAGGATGATCCTCGTTTTGAGTTGTATCATCTTGCAGTCTGTTTTTTTTTTTTGTCTTGAAAATTCAGGCTTAGTAATAAAATCATCACTTATCAAAAAAAAGAAGGGCCAAGTACCTCCAACAAGCAGCTCCGGCAAGGCGGGAGGAGGAGGATGCCGACCACAAAGACCAAAGTAGGGGAAAGAGCAACAACCCAAGTCCGACATGAAAAGCCCAGCTCCGACGAACAACAGAACCTGCAACGATGCCACTTCCGGCGAGAGACCACTTCCAGCGAGAAATGACTGAGCAGCCCGATATCCGACCACACAACACCCGAACCGGAGCTGAAGTCGCTAGAGCTCTCAGAAGGCAGTAGATATGGAATGAACAGAGGAGCTAGAACCAAAAAAGCCACCCCCGAAACTCCGACTCTGGTTGACCACGCTGACTCACCATCCTAGTCTTCACCAACGCCTGAAGAGATAGCCTTCACCTTTACCTCCGAGCTTACACACGTCCAGATCCCCCCAGCGAGCTTCCCCAAATCACCAACACCAAATCTAAGGGAACTCACTGGAGAGAGGACGAGGATGCAACACAACCCTCCCATGGCCGACGAACGTCGAGAGAATAAGCCTGTCATCTTGAAGTAACTGAAGCGCGACCCGTCGTTCGACAGCTCTGACCCAAACCAAGGCTCCAACGACCAACAAAAGAAGCCCACTACAACTCCGACAGAAGCAGCTCTCGAGCCAGAGCTTCGCAACCACCCACCCCTATCCACAACCAAACCCGCCACCGTGGAACCCGAACTAGTCCCACACCACGCACCAGTGCATCGAAACAGGACCACCGGTGATGAAAGGAGGAAAAAAGAGAAGATTGAGAGCCCAAACCTATGAAACTGGAGGAGGAGACAAGGCCTGAGCAGATCAGAAGAAACTCCTTCACAGATCCGTGCGACAACACCGCCGGCAACAACACTATCGATGCAGTGTTGTCACCGGCGGAGGTGAAGAGCAGATGAAAATGGGCGGCGTAGAAGTAGTGTTTGTTGAGAGTTTTGTAAGAACTAGTCGTATGATGGATGAGAGATTGATTCCAGTAGAGGTGACGACCTGATTTGGTTGAACGAGGTTAATGATTTTTTTTGTCAAACAAATATATAAGTTGCTTGAGGAACACAAAATTGAAGACATGACATGGAGTTTGTTACTCAAGAGCCGAGTGTAGCTCTAAAAATCGTGATTTTTTCGTGGTTAACGGTACATAAGGCCATTCCTAATAAGGAATTCCTATATTATAAGGGGCTCAGGATTTTGATCTCTGATATCTAGTTCCCGTTGTCTAAGAAGGTGTTCAAAAATTCCAAACATCCCTTGTTATAGGGCTTCTACACTTCATTTATGTGGATGAATATGGCAAAATAGTGGGGATTTCTTGTGTTTTCCCATGGGAAACAAAGACATTTCTTATATATTGGTCAGGGTTGGCGTGGGGTAATTAAAAACGATTAGGATGAGAATACGTTTGGTCGGATTTTGACATATTTGGATTAGCAAGAATGGTGTTATCTTTAATAGATTTATGCATTATATATTTAGCCTTGCTTAGGCGGATAGATCCATAGAGGGGAGTTGGTTTCGAAGATTAAAGTATGCATAGTTTCTATTGGAGGATCGGGAAAACGTATTGGTTTTGGTTTGGAAGGTTTATGGCGTAATTGTTGGATTAAATACATTATGGTACTATTATGTTCGGTCCACAAATTTTTTGGTACTCTTATGTTTGTTTAATACATTTTGGTACCCTTATGTTTGGTCTACGGACGATTTGAGCATATTCCATTAAAAATCTAACAGAGGAAAGTTAAATGACCATTTTAGCTTTTGTTATCTTAGTTGACTTTTGACTTAAGAGTAGAAAGACCATTATACCCTCGGTTTTAGAATGGCCACACCAAAGGTCACACATCCACCAAGACACGGTGGGGGTGAAGGAGGCAAGGCCTACACCCAACACCGAGAGTCTAGACGACCTTCAAACGCCTAAAGCCAACACGAACTCTGTCATCTTGTTGGAGCACCAAAGGTTTTGAACTGAAAGGAGCAGCAACATAGAGTTGTAGTTGTCCAAGAAAGGCGGAGAAACCGGAGTTGAAGGTAATTCCGGTAAGTAGGTTTGCCGTCGACAGACAACCCCAAGTACAAAACTGAGCAGGCGCGGGGAGGAGAACTCGGACTCTAAAAGAACTGAGGCAGAGCAAGTAAACCCTATGAAACCCATGAGCGAACCAGTCCAGCACGGCCGAACTCCGATAAATGACGAGTAAGACCACTACTGCCGGTCTTTCCAAGTCCAATCTGAACAAAAGTTGGAAGAGAGTTCGGTCTCGAGTAGAGATGAGGTAGAGCAAGTATACCCCGTCCAACTAACGAGCGAACTAGTCCTAGCAAAGCAAGTCAGAGGCGAGGAAGAAGGATGCCAAAGATCAGGACTTGTTTACCGTGAAACAAGTCCGAGCAGATTTGGATTCAAGCAGAAGGGGAGGAAAGAAAAGCAGAAACAAGCGGGAGGGGGGAAAGAAGGTCGTCACTGACGACATCCATAGCCGGAGGCCATAACGTCACCGGTAAGAATAAGAGCAAGAAGAGAGAAGAACAAAAAAAAGGTGGATAGTTTCGAGAGAGAATTCTAAAATACAAAAACATATTGATTGTAAGAACTTGAATGACAGTGAATCTGTCGGTGAAATTGATACCATTAAAAAAGAGAATATAGAAAAATAAGAAAAAGAGAAAAAAAGGAAATTAGAGGAATGAAAGAAAAGTTAAGGAAAATAAATTAAAAACTAAATAATTTATGATAATTAATTTATTTTTATGAAAATGAATAAAGAAAATAATAATAAAAATTAAAAGAGGTTACAATTTTGAAAAATATTAAAACAAATAAACAGTAAGAATCAAAAACAAAAATTTAATGAAATAAAACATATAAAAAAGATTATAAGTTAAATTAAAAAGCCAAAATTTTCTCTCTCGCGCTTACCCTGTTGAGAACCTCTTCTTGAGGAACCCTACCTCTACTATGGAGTTTTCTATTCAAGCAACTAACATGTCTGTTGTTCTCGTCGGACTTGTCCCGTTGTCGCTTTCCCTGGTGCAGGTCTCGGTACTTGTATAGCCATCTCGCCCTTCCTCGGACGTAGTATCCCTATTAAATCGAGAAGACGAAGGAGGCCACACCAAATTTCCTCTAGTTTCGTGACCCCTTCTCTCTCAAGCACGATAACCCCATCACCATCAGTCATGACGATCGTGGCTTTCTCACCGGGTTGCTCTGCCCCCTGAACAAGCCAATGAGAGGTCGTCAACACAAAACCCTATCCCTTGCTTCCTCTACAAATCAACCTAAGGTTTCAGCTCCTCCACCTTCACCAAACACTGATGGTGACTCGACTAGGGCTCCGCCTCCTGTGGACGCTTCTGTCTCTCTTCCTCTAGCACTGCCCGCTCCCGATGCGCTCGCCCGCCCGTAGAAGATCCCGACCCTATTCCTTCGCATCCACGCTATCGAGACCCTCTTCGAGGGAAGGCTCCAGTGATAGAACTAGTGTAGACATAATTGGAGGGCATCCATCCAAGGGTGAGAATTCCCATCTTGGACGAAGTTCCTATCATCCTGACATTGCTCAATCTGCCATCAAGCATGTCCGTTGTCGTTGGGTCTTCAAAACCTAAGAGGTCGGTTCTACATCGGAGAAACAGTCGATACCGACCTCCCTAGAGTTCAACCTCACAAATCTTCAAGACGTATTCTCAGCATGTTCGTTGGAGGAGGAGGAGGAGGCTGAAGTACTGGTGCCATATGCTTCGATGAGCCCCTCCTTGCTGGCTCGCCAACAAATTTTCATGTTGGGCAAACTATGGGCTTCCAAACCCCCTCGGAAGGAGGCCTTCCTCTGGGTTATTACCAAGGCGTGGGGTAAGTCGGCTGAGGGGCTGTTCATCAAGGGTATCAACCATAGAGTCTTCGAGTTCTACTTTCAGACGAAGGAAGCTGGTGCAGGGGTCCGTGGGAACGAGCCCTAGTGTTTTGACGGGCAATCGCTCCTGCTTGGGGACTTGGACCCGATGACTAAAGAGCCCCCTGCCCAAGATCGCCTCCAACTTTGGGTTTATGCCCATGGACTCCCTCCCTTGGTACGGACCAGGATCACGAGCGAGACGATTGGCTCGGTGTTGGGGTTCTGTATTGATGTCCCCTGTGACAAATGAGGCACTTATCGGGGAGGAACGATGAGGGTCCATTTCTGGCATCTCGTGGATCGTCCCCTGCGCCGACAACTTCTCCTTCGTTTTTGGGAATTTCACGACCCGGTTCGTGTTAACTTATACAAAGTTGCTTGCTTTTTGTTTTAACTGTGGGTTGATTGGCCATGACCTTACTAATTGTCATCGGGAGGTGGTGGGTACCCCACAATACGACTCATCCATACTGGAGTATAAGAGGGATCGCCAAGTCAAGCCGTATGCAACAAACTGGGACCATCGGGGATCCCAAGAACCAATGTCCTCGCCTATTGCACCTAAGGGACCCTAGCCTAGGGGAAGGGAACCAATTGTATCCTCGACTACTACGCCTAACAGTGGATCCAGAATGGAAAAATCTGGTGGCCAACCAGCTCTCTGGTAGCTGGAAGCCTGAAACCCCAGCCCTGTTTGGGCACAGACATAGAATTGGACTTGGAGCAGGAGCTGGGGGAGTGAAGCGGGGGTCTTCTGGGGAACCCCGAGATGACCAAGAAAGGGAGGGGAAGCATTCCCGCATGGAGGAATGAAAGGAATCCAGTGCTATAGGGACTGGCCCTAGGAGGGGTCCCTAGGAAGAGCTCTGCCTCCCTTAGAAGTGTATGATAGCTGGGTTCGATCGCACTCTACAGAGCATGTAGCGTTTAGGCAATACCTTGAGCAGTCGTAGTCAGTTTCGCCTTAAATTAGTTTTACCTTGCCTATATGACGCCTATTCCAATATCGTTAAAGACGATTATATTATGAAAAAAGCGAACATTATTGTTCTTTGTTTGTTCTTCGTTGTCAGATAACTGTCTTTGATGCATTCAGTTGTAATTACAAATTTAAATTAATAATAATGTACCTTTTAGTAAAAAAATAAGTTAAATTAAAAAACCAACAGTATATATTTGAAAATTAGACGGTAAGTGAGGACTGTTTTAATCTTTTTATATTTTTGAATACAAAGTTTATAGCGTTGATTAAATTTATCTTATTTAAAAGTTAAAGGGAAAACTACAAATGTATACCCTTAAGTATGCACGATTAACCAATGTTTACCCTTAAGTTTTTTGGAAACCGATACATACCCTGAAGTTACAACTCGTAACCAAAAACCCTTTCCGTCAGTTTTTCCATCCATTTTCTATTAATTTTTTTAAAATGCCTAAAATGCCCTCAATCACCATCTTATTTTTATTTTTATTAAATAAAATTAAGAAAAGAATTATATAAATAATAGTTTAAAAATAAAACTATTATTTCTAACCTAATATATACTTACCCTTTCTCTCTATCTCTTTGAACAACCGCCACTACCTTTTCTCTCCTCTCAGCAAATCACACCCACCTCCCTTTCCACTCCATTCTTCTTCATCTGGGTCGCAACGGTGTTGAGGAGGATCTCGCGACAGCAACCGCGGTCGAGGCGAGCTTCTCCGAGAAGAAAAAGAGCTTGGAACCTCTTTGTGAGCTCACCAACGGTGGCGTGAGGACCTGCTCTGGCGGCGCCATAAATAGATCTGGACAGACCTACTCGTCCTGCACCGTCGCTGCGACTCCGTCACTAGCTCGCCCCGGAAACTCCTCCATGGTCTACGAAATCCTCCCGGAGTACGGCCTCCCGAGCGGCCTCTTACCCAACACCTTCACCGATTTCACGATCTCCGACGACGGGATTCAGGGGCAACGCTTCTTCTTGTGGCGACATATAGGGTTCTTCTCCTCCCTGACTTCGCCGGAGCGTTGCCAATGTCGGCGAAGCTCCTCTCTGTTTTTTTTGTTCAAATGTTTGAACTTATTTACGATTTAGGTTTTTTTTGTTGAATCTGGTCTGAATCTATGGTATGAAATTGGTGCTGGTTTTGGGAATGGAATTGCTGAAATGGTTTGATGAAATTGCTCAGTTGATTTGAAGGAGATGTAGATTCAAATATGATGTATGGGTTGAATTTAGTTTTGATTTGGGGTTGATTTTGGGGATGGACGGGAAGAACACAAATTTTGGGGCTGAATTTTATGAATTTTATAAAAATATGAATATAACCAAAAAAGAATCAAACCTAAATTTAAAATAAAATTGGAAATTGAATTAAAATCTAAATTAAAAAAATAAACTGAAAAACAATATTGTAAAATGAATTAAAAATAAAAAATAAACAAAACTGATTTTTTAAAAAATAAAGAAAATATATAAAAATTAAATTGTTTTTTTATAAACAAAATTGTTTTTAAAAAATAAAATTTAATTTATTATACATAAAACTGATTTTTTAAAATTAAATTGATTTTTTAAAAAAATTCAAAAGAAAGATAAACAAATAAATAAAAATAAAGAATAAAGAAAATAAAATAAAATAGTGAAAGAAAAGTAATGGCAGATTGTGTAATATTAATAGGCAGTTGGGGGTAGTTTGGGTATTTTGAAAAAAATTGAACAGTAAACTGACGGATCTGACTGACGGAAGGGGTTCTGGGTTACAACATGAAACTTTAAGTTATGCATCAGTTAACTTTAAACTTCAGGGTAATCATCGATTAAACGTGCCAATTTCAGGGTATGCATTTGTAATTTACCCAAAGTTAAAATTCTAGTTCGTGCTTTTTAAAAGTTAACCGTTATTTTTTAAAATTTATGTATAATTAAGTATAATATTCCAAAAAAAAACATTTGTAGTGTTACAATAAAAGTATAGGTGATTTCTCCCTCGCCTCTTGAGAGCTCCCTCCTAACCCTAGCCGCCCTAGCTACGGTGTTCTCTTTTGCCCCCACCGTCGATTTGTCCTCTGCCTTGGTTCCTCCAGTCATTACTGCCGCTGCCCTAGCTGGTGACGCCCCTCTACTATCGTCTTGTCCCTTGCAGACCGTTCCCGGTGCTGGGGATAAGAGTCGTCGACGGAGAAAAGCCAAACCCTCGATTTTGGCGTTGTCTTCCTCTACACCGGTGTTGTCGGTCCTCCCACTCCCTGGCTCGGGAGCATCGGTGGATGTGGCCTCCTTCTCCATGGGAGCAACTGCTCCATCCCCATTCGCGAAGCCAAGACGAGGGCGGCCCTTGCAACGTCCCCCAGTTACGTCCTTCTCACGCAACGTCCTCCTCGATTTTCCCCTTCCAACCCCTATTCCGCCGACCCACCCGTTGGGCCAAGACCTTGCTCTAGCCCCTCCTCCTCCGTGCAGTGCGGTTTCTAGGGTTTGTCAAGACGTTTCTTTGGCCCCTCCTCCCCCGGACGACGTAGCTGTTAGGAGTCCGGCTCCCCCCACTCTGATCTGATACTAGGCAGAGGGCGCAAGTCTGGAGATGGAACTAGAGCACTCAAAGGGCTGGCTGGGAACCCTCGGGAGGATCAGTTCAGGGCGGGGAAACAGCCCCACCAAGAGGAACGAGTGGTACGCCGTGCATCAGGGACTGGCTCTGGGAGGGGTCCCTGTACGATGTGCTGCCTCCCCCATTCACCATTACCCTCGAGGTCCCTCAGGATCTTCGGTATTCCTTTTCCCCCTCTTCGTATTCTGTTCTTTCCTCTACGGCATCCCAGCTTAGTGGTAGCTGGCCCATCCAATATACCGTCGGTGACAGTTATAGTATGAAAAAAACTACGGCACCATTGTGTTTTTTGTCCATTCTTGTTTTTTTGTGGTTAGGGATTTATTCAGGATGCACTCAGACATATTTGAATTTACATTAATGAATCATACATTTCGTTCAAAAAAACTATAATATTCCTAAAATATATAACAAAGAGAGGGAAAAAAGAGACGAAGGAATCTGGGAACAGTGGTATTAGAAAGAGGTGAAAATTCAGCGGGGCCATGGAACCAGAACTGCTGAAGCCATATGATTCAATTATTAGTCGACAGAGTGACCATTATTCGCTCAACATTCATTGCCATCCTCTTCACTTCTATTTTATTCTCATTCATATTTCTATTCACATTCTCCAGTGGAGATTCCTTAAATTGTCTCTAACTTTGATCACGTTAACTGTTACTTATTCAACTTCACTTAAATGTATCGAAGAACCACGTTACTGGGTAAATAAGTAGAAGTTTTAAAATATTAATTAAATACTTTCCTGAGGTAGAGCTCCAAATGATATTGAGACATTAAAGTAAAGCCATTGGAACTCATCTCAACATGTTGCCTACATAAAGTAAGTCCATACCATATAAATATACAACAACTTTATTGAGAGGGAATGGGAGATGCATGATTGATATGATATGGTATGTATGTAAAATAAAACAAGAAAAATTAATGAGAATGATACAAACAAATAATAATAATAAATAATATAAAAGCAAAACGAAGGCTGCAGGTAGCTCTGGTGGGGGTGTGAGTCTATATTTTTATTTTAAAAATCTTAACAAGAGATAAGAATAGAGAGATATGATGGGAGCTGGATTCTCTGAACACATGCATCCTTACAAGAGAATGTCTGTTAGCAATCATCTTCCCAAGTGTCTTTCATTCTGAAAACAGTGAATTTTGAAAGGAAAATCTAAATAATATAGTGGCCTCTTTCGAGTTTCGAGTCTTACTAAAACAAACACATTTAGCATTACATATTCAAATTCATAATTGAAAAAGCTCTCTGCCTACCTCTTAGAGAGGTTTCATTTCTATCCTAGTCAGGGTCTCGATGTCGCCGCCACTCATTGCTCTCGCCGCTCTCGCCTGAGTCACCGTCCCTCTATCCGGCGTAGATCAGTACGCTGGTCGCTCCTCCCTACTTCCCGAAGGTCAGTCCCATCGAGTCCGTCCTTCCGCGATGGTTCCGACGACTCCGTCGTCTTCCCCTCGTCGTCTCGGCCCTCCCTTGTACCGGATCTAGCCGTCTTTTGTCGGCTTTAATCCGGAAATGGCACTTAGCGATCAGATTCATCCCGTCGACGAGCCTCATCAGCCATAGGCCCCTGCTCTAGTAGGGTTCCTGTCCGATGTCACATTCACGCTGCCATCCACTGAAGCTCCCCCCCGCCCTCTGCCGGACCACCGACGGCCGGCCGACCCTCTTGCCCTGAAGGACAAACCAGGTACGTAGCCGAACGCCACTCTGGTTTCTAGGGCTCCGTTGGCCGCCTCGGGTCAGGACAAGAGCCGCTTGGAAATGGGGGAGGGTCAGGCTTCCTCGTCCACAGCCACCGGCGGAGGTGTCTTGGTATCGCCCTCCGACAGATCGGCTACCGGACCCGAGTAATCGGGCAGCCAGCGGACCTGGGTTACATGTACGTCAAACTGAGGTGAGCTCGATCCGGATTTCCCCGGTCCCGGACTGGGAGGATGACGATGACGAGGTGGTGGTCTTGGAGGAAGGGGTCCCGACTTTCACCAAGGGCACATATCAGTTTTCTCTGGCAGCCCGGGTTGCAGGGGACCGGATCCACAATCAGAACGCTGTCTGCGCGATGATGCTGCAGAAGTGGAAGGTGAATGGAATACAGGTGGAATTCATGTCCCCGGAGGTTACTGGTTATCACTTCCCCTCCGCAGAGACGATGGAGAATATTCGTTATAGGGGTCCCTGGAGTTTCAAGGGTTTCACCCTCCTGTTGGAGCCACTCATGCCTTATGTCCCGGCAAATGAGATTGAATTCCATCACATTGAGCTTGGAGTAAGGGCATTGAACGTCCCGATGGGAGCCAGGAATCCATATATATGCGGTCTTATTGCAGACAACATTGGCACTCAAGTGCTATTGGCCCCAATTCCCTATGTTAGGCGGGATGATCTGTTCTTATGGTTGCGGGTACGGATGGAGTTGAACCGACCTATACTGAGAAGAGTCCGACTCAGATTCCCAGGCACTACATCCTCCTCTTTGATTGAGCTGCAATATGAGAGGCTAACGAATTTTTGTCGCAGGTGTGGGCTGATGACCCACAGGATTATGGGATGTACGACTCATTTGCCAGGTACTGGTCGGGAGGAGGCCCGATATGACTCGTCTATCCTGACCCCAAGGCAGATGGATGTGGATCGGCTGCTGCAGACGGTCTGGAATACACCCGCCGGTGACACATCCGGCTGTTACTGACCTGCTGAATGGTCTGTCCCTGAATCTGCTGATTTGATCCAGAGAAGTTGTTATGGGAGAAAGACTCCCCGTTGCAGACATTCTTTCGAAATCTGACAATCTGGCTAGGGTTACCTCAAGAGGGGTAACCAATGTAATGCAGGATGGAGTGCGTCGAGCCTCTGGAGGGCCCCGGGGCTTTACAAAGCCTGACAACCTGGCTAACATCCGTCCTGCTACTGATCCTATTGGCCTAGCTGAGCCCGGAGACACTGTAGTGACCTGGGAGGGGAAGGAGAAAGATCCCCAAGAAGCCCTAGGGAAAGGGGGGCCCAGCCGGGGAAAGATCAAGACGTCTACCCTGAAGACTAGGAGCAGGTCGTTGTATGATCGTTCGTTGGGGCCAAAGAAGTCGCTGGATCATTCGACCCTCCAACCAGACATCGATTGGCCGGTATACAATGAGGGGAATAGGGGGAGCAGGCGGAGGCACAGCAGCCTCCGATGCAGGAATGACCCGACCCGGCAGGGGTGAATGGAGTCGCTCTCGCATGATCCGAAGACAACTCCTTACTAACGTCACAAAACAGCGAGACTTGAAATGAAAAGTCCTAATCAACACAAGAACTAGAATGTCTAGCCAACAATTTATTCGACCTAAAATAGGTGAAAAAATTTAGCACACGAACGAAATAACAAACTATCAAATTTGTGATGCCAGTTCTTCTAGGCCCCGAGCCATTGGAGCTTTCTGGTATCGTCAATTCTTCATCGTGATTCGCCCGGATCTTTCAAAGTATTGCGGAAGACGGGCTCATCGATTCGACCCGCAATGGTTTGTTTGGGATCGAGGGTCCCGACTTCGGGTGTCGTGGAAGCAGGCCCTAGTCTATCGTCCCTCCTCCCGGATCCCAGATCTATCGAGGGAGCAGACCCATGCCAGCGAGGGGTGGCCCTGGGGCGGGAGGCCGCTGCATATGCCGGCGAGGATTCATTAGTGGTGTGTCGTCCCGATACGGATGGTACGACCAAAAGGGCCTGGGTGCCCGCCCCTGCATCGACCAAACTCCCCGGCGATGCATAGCCGTAGGTCTCGTGGCCAATCTGAGCGGAGGGGCCAGTACCTGTGGATGAACCATCGTCAGCCACGGTGGACGAGCTCTAGCTCCATTGGGCTGACGACGATGCCCTGAATGAGCCATCACTGGCGACATATGAATGGAGGGACACATATTGTGGAGGAGGAGACGCAACTCAGGTTGCAGACGGGCGGCGTGGAGGGCGGCGACTCTAGGGGGAGCGTAAACCCTAGTTAGGGTAAAAGAGAACCTCTCTAGGAGGTAGACAGAGCACATTTTTAATTTTTTCCACAAAATTAATTTATTATCAATAAAAAATATTATCGGTTAAATGTAACGGTTTATGTCAGTCATAAAAATTAACAGTCATCTTTAAATGTTTTTCTCAAAAACACTATTTATTGTCCACGATTTTTTTAACAGAATTACGTAAATGAGTGTTTTATCTTTTTTATTTCAACTAACTTTGATTTATTGGGTGTTACTTTTTTTTCTGGCTGCGCTCTGAATACTCTTTGAGGTGCAAAACTATCCTTTCTAGGGTTCATCTTTTTTCAGCCGCTCGCCTCCCTCGATCTCCACCTCCTCCGGTCACCAATACACCCTGCAATCGCTACCATTGCGTGCTCCCTCTGCCTTCTCAGTCGCCCCCATGTTTTCCGATCTCAACTCTACGATATCCGGCCACCAATCGCCTCCTCGCCGGTACTCCCTTCCTCCCGTGCTCGTGCCAGTAGCCACCGTGGCTCTCCTACCGCCGGCTACCGGGAAACATGCTCCCTTCTCCGTCCTACCCCCGCAGCTGCCTCCCGCCCCATGGCCATCTTTCGTCGGTCAGATCTGGGCGCCAACCAACGTCCCGAACACAGTCTGCAACCCCGTCGTGAACGCTAACAACGACACCATGATCATGATCTCGGTAGCCTCTGTCTCTCTGGTGGCTGTATTTTCTCTGTTCACCGGCGCAGATCCGAAGTCTATGTCAGAGCTGCCTCGCCGTCGCCCACGAGCTCTTCCGGGTGAACGTGGGAGTTCGATGGAACTTACCCGACAATTGAAAGCCGAGAAGGACATCCAGAATCCACAGAAGAAGGCGATTCAATCTCCTTCACAAAAATGAGAAGACCCGGCGGGGGTGGGAGGGTCCGTCTACAGACTATACCCACAGACCCGGGACTACCGGTGTTGGGGAGTCTCGGGAAATCCGCATTCAAGGCTTTACTTCCAGTCTCTATTAGGTCTGCTTTGTATTTCTTTCTAGGACGAATAAGTCTTTGGTTAGTTTGGTTTAGGACTTTGGGTGTTATTATTTTTGAAATGTCGGTTAGAGGAACTCCTAAGTTCGGATCTGCGATTCAAAGCAGACTATTTTTATGGATCCATGAGCGCCTGATAGACTACGGTCGATCGGGACAAATATCTGGAATACTGGACAGTTATGTCCTACCCAGTAAAGTTGTTTTTCTACAATAATATAATACCTCTATACTCGTTTCAAAAAAAATCTTTTGTATTTCTAATTAAATACTCTTATGAATTGAAAGACTATTTACCCCTCTTTATCATTAATTAATTATTAATTAATTTATTTATTAAATGATTCACATTTATTTTTAAATAATTTAAAATTTTCTTATAAATTTTTAGAGAAATTATTATTTATTAATTCCTAATTTTTGTTTATTAATTAGAATAACTATTAAAAAAATACTTACGATTTATTAATTTTATTTTAATTATTTGATATAATTTTTTTATTTCTAATTACATATTCAACACCTTAACAAAGTTTGAGAACACATATAAGTTTTTGAATTTTAAAATTTTCGACAATTTGAAAAAAATTCAACAATTTCAGATGAATAACACATATAAAATTTTCAACCATGACAAGTTATTTGTGTTCAATAATTCAACAATCCTAAGTGAAACCCTAAATTACTTCATAAAGTAGAGGAAGACATGCATGCCTTCCAAGGAATCACTATGGTTGGCAATTGGAGCTCGGAAAATCTTGACGTTGGGGCGGACTGTGGCCGTAACTAGAGCTGGGTTGCAAATCCGTCTCTTCTCAAAGATCTGACAGAAGATAAAGCGATAAGGCTTTAATAGGATTAGAGTCAATATATATAGGACTTTAAAATATGTGACTAAAACAAAAAGGTCCAAAAAAAGGTCGAACCCTAAATTTTATATTAGTTAGTTGATTGAAACAACTGACAATACATTTTTAATAATTAATAATAAGTTAGAAATCAACATTATTAAGGTTATTTTTTTAATCAGCAAATAGATTGAAGGTTCAATCCTTTTAGAAAAAGGCAAGAACTAGAATTTGAACCCTCTATTACATAGATGAGCAATTCGTAGCAATATAGCTTAGAATTCTCAGAAGAATAATGAAGAAGGGAGTTGACATACCAAAAAATACAAGTAAACTTGACAAAACAGAATTAACACAATAATTAGCTTAAAATGTGAGAGTTGATCTGCCCTTGAAGAGTCTGCATTTTAAAGGTTCTGTGATCCACTTTTGGAAATTGAAGAGTGAGTCAGGCTTAGAATTGTTGTAGAAGACCGAGAATGAATAGCTCTTTATTTTTTAGAGAGTCTCCTTAGGAGAGATTATGATACTATTGAAAATAATGTTGTTCCTTGAAATCCATATAAATCAAAGAGCTAAGAGGATGATGATCTGCTATATATAGTTTTGTGGATTGCTTGCTGCTGAAGAAAGACCAAGAGTTGAGAAAGTCATGTAAATTATGAGGCATAACCCAAGTGTAGCCCCACCAACTAAATATTAGAGACCATATTGACCATGATTTGTGGCATTGAAAAAGTAAGTGTAGCAAATCTTCCAAATCATTAATGTAGAAGGGGCATAAGATCTGTTCCAAGTTGAAATCAATACCCCTGCTCTCAAGGAATCATTGAGTTAGAATTGCATTATGACAGCAAAGCCAGACAAATGTTGAGATTTTGGGTGGATGATAGGATTCCATAATAGTGTTCTCCATGACAAATTCAAGGTACCTTGACCTACAAGCAACTAATAAGCCTTTGTAACTGAGAAGGAATTTCATTTTTATTTCAAGGAAAGAAAATCAGGGGAATCAAATAAAGGTATTTTATTAAGCATGAAGCATAAGACATTCAATTCTCCAAATTCCAAACCCTTGAGACCCTTTTGAAGCTTAAGAGTCGGTAACCTTCAAACCAGATTTTTCCTATTTTTGAAGGTTTTGGTTGCTTAGAACAAAAAGATTTTTGAAGGTAAACTTGAGAGCTACATTTCCCAACCAATGATCATGCCAAAAATTGATCCTGTTCCCATTGCCTAGAGACTATTTCAACCCCAAATGGCCAAATGATGAACTGAATCTTGCATCAAAAGTAAGTGAGTGGATATGAGAGCTGTAATTTGGGGTAAATTTTAGAGAATTGAAGTTCCAACCAAATATCTGCCAGCCAAATTTTGAACAAATGATTGTCTTCGAAAGAGATGAATCATAAAAAGCAAATATCCACCACCATTTCCCAAGTGGGGCTAGATTCATGAATTGAAGATTTCTAATTCCAAGGCTTCTATCTTTCTTAGACTTGCAGACAGTCTCCCACTTAATTTTATGCACTACTCTTCTTGAAACAGTTCCATTCCAAATAAATATTTTTTTGCCAATTTTCAAGTTCTTTGAATACACCAACATGGACTTTAAATAGAGACATATGATAGAGGGGAAAGGAGGACATAGTGGATTTAATAAGAGTGATCATCCCCTCAAAAGAATGTTGTCTTGCTTGTCAAAGGCTGAGTTTGCTTTTGAAAGAGTTGATGATAGGCTTCCATGATGATATTCTTCTAGGATCAGCCACTAGTTGAAATCCTAAATAAGATAGAGGGAGGGAGGTTGCTTCACATCCAAGTATGTTGGAAACTAGATTTTCTAAGAGATAACAAGGGTAGAGCAACACAAATTGTGAGTTGTGGAAATTGATCTTGAGGCCTGAGGCTAACTGAAATGCATGAAGAGTGAGTTTAAGGTTGATGATGATTAGAGTGTCATCAACAAAATGAAGATGTGAGATTTTTGGCCCATTTTCTGAACATACCACTCCACTGAATTGATATAAATTGGTGTTGTACTCAATTAATTGGCGCAAACCTTCTGCCACAATTGAAAAGAGTAAATGGGAGAGAGGACGCCCTTGTTTAATGCCACTTTGTAATTTGAAATCAAGAGATTGAGATCCGTTTATCAAGACTGACACCTATGCTTGGAAGCAAAACAATAACTATGATCTCCATTTTTTTTAACCAAAACCCATTGTTCCCAATAAATTAAGTAAATATTCTGAATTGACATGGTCATATGCCTTCTCAAGGCCCACCTTGAATAAAATGACCTCCTCTTTAGATCTTTTAACATATTTAACAATCTCTGCAACAATTAATACCCCATCCAGAATCTATCTTCCTGCAATGAAACTTAATTGAACATCACTCACCAGATGATCCAAGTGAACTTTTAGTCTTGAGGCCAAGATTTTTGCCAATATCTTATAAAGGCCTCCTATTAAGCTAATAGGCCTATAATCTAAGAAGGTCTAAGGATTGCTAGTCTTTGGTATTGAGGTAATAAAGGATGAATTCAAACATTTTCCTAATTAAGAGGTTTGGTGAAAATGAGATAAGGACTTGCAGATATCATCCTTTAAAAAGTGTCAACATTTCAGATAGAACTTGAGAATATAACCATCAGGACTAGAGGATTTTTCACCATTTCAATCTCTTAGAGCTTTAAGAATTTCTATTTTAGTAAAAGGAAATTCCAATTCAACAGCTTGTTGATGATAAATTGATTTGAAGTCCAGCGAAGATAAATCAAGGGTAAACTACAAATACCTACCACAAACTTGTAGCGTTTAACTGATACATACCCTAAAGTTTTTTTAACTGATACATACTCAGATGTTTAGTTTTTAAACAGATAGCCCAAGCAGACAGGTAAAATGACGAAAATGCCCTCAACTACATTTCAGTAATTACTTTAAAAAATATTTAAAAAATCACTTTTGTTAGGTATATATATGTACTTATTAAATCACTTCAATTTTATTTAAAAAATCACTTCAGTTTTATTTTTAAAAAATCAATTCAGGGCATTGAGGGTGAACAAGTACTGGTGTGCCAAACTGAGATAAGCAAGTGAAGAAGATTTATTCACACCATCCTTGTGCAGGAAGTCCATGGATAGCAAACCAGAGAAATATACCGCCTTTAAGATATAGTTCTTGTTTTTGAGGGATAATGGACATCCATTTACCAACCCAATTTTCTTCCTTGAGCACCTCAATCCCAAAGTCTAGATCAGGGTAATGTAAGAGTGTTGTTCTGTTACCATGTGAGCTTTGTTGAACTTGAGAGACTCTTTCTGAGGTTATCTCCCTCATAATTATCTCTACAGACAGATTTTGATGAAGAACCACTAACTGACTTTTAATAATTATTTCCTTGATGGAAGTAACCATTGACCCCTTTGAATATTGAGCATAATCCTTGTTAAAATATAATTATAATTTGGCCTTCAACTATCAGCTTGAGCTTTTAGTTGAGTTGGTCCTTTAATATGGTATCAGAGCTTGTTACCTCACGGATCCGGGTTCAAACCCCACTCTCTACAAAAATTTCTAATTTCTTCTCAATTTATCGAATTTGTCCTAAAAATGGGCAAGCCCTTGTATATCTTCTCGATGGGCTTATCTCCTCTTTTATATAATTCACCTCCAACCCTGTAAGCGGGCTTGTTTGTGAGGGCGCGTGTTAGAGTATAACTACAATTAGGCCTTCAACTATCAGCTTGAGCTCTTAGTTTAGTTGGTTCTCTAATAATCCCCTATAACAGGATCCTTCAACCGTATCCTATTGAAATTGACCGGAACATTGTGAATGAAGATCCATAAATCATTATTTGGAGCTTCCCTCAAAGTTTAATGGCTTGTTTGAGGTAGAACATTTTCAAAGTCCGGAGGTGGGCCTCCCATTGAAGACGGTCTGTTAACGAAGATATCAAAGTCTAGTTTCTTTCATATTAATTAGAGTCGCCGGTGACGGCCACGGCCACAACCATGGTCGTTGCCGACAACTTCTTCTTCCCCCCGTCTCCCTTTCCTTCTGAAGCTTGAACCGGCCTCCCCTTGCCTCCCTTTAGCCCCTCCGCCGCCTCCCCCTGCTCGTTGTCGCCGGAGACGGCCGTAGCCGGTAGCCCATTCTTCAACCCCCTCGTCTCCCCTCTGTTCCTTTCCCCCTTTTACCCCGCTTTTTTTCTTTCCTCTTAAGTCCGACGCTGGTGTGTCACCGTGTTTCGGTGTCCAGCGTCTATGTCCGTCTCTGGCTGATGTTGTTTTGGTGCCTACGGTCGAGCAAGGTGGTTTGAGCGGCGGTGGGCAGCTCCGACATGTACGGCTACCTTTAACGAGGATCTGGAGTTTGCGTTTTCTGGATTCCTCGGGTCAAGGTCCCTTATCGGACGGTGGTGACTCTGAATCGGCTAAATTTATTTTTTTTCCTTCCTTTTATGTTACTGTTTTTCAATAACTGCACTTGGTGCAGATTGAGTATGCACTAGTTGCGAGTTGTGTGCACTAGTTGCACGTTTGATGTGCACTTATTGCACGGTTTGGTGTGCCTATTATGTGGCACGGTTTGGTGTGCCGTTATGTGGCACAGTTTGGTGTGCACGTTGTTTCACGTTTGACGTGCACGTTATTTGCACATTCTAGGGCGCCCTATTTTGCGTTCTCGTTTCGATAGGGAGTCGGTAATATTATAGACTAGTTAGTTTGGAGTCTGTAATAGTTATCGTTCGTTTGTGCGATTTTATCAGATTGTACATATGTCACTTTGACTGATATATAAAATTGATGCCTCCCGTTTAAAAAAAATAAATTAAAGCACATATTCCATTATAAATTTTGGATAGGAAAACTTGTGAAGCCATTTACAAATGAGCCGGATTGCTTTTTTAGAGATATATAACATGTTTTTTTTTTAATCTGAACTCGACATTTCTTTTGTGATGCAACCACTTGACACTTATTATATCGGGTTTACGTTACTTTTTTTTTGAGTAAATATTGCAATATATATTAAATCATGATAAACGAGTTTGGTAGGTACTGAAATGTACCCCACCTACATAACAATCCAACTAATAAATTGAAATGAACTGAAAGCAATAAAATCGGCTCTGGTAATGGGGTTTGCGGACGAAGGGGATATCTGCGGTAGCGTCTGGTGACACCGATACAACATGCTTCTTCCAACATGGGACGAGGCGAGCCAACCAAGTTTAGGGGAATACTGGTGGACCTACATCTCCCCCGGTGTGTCAGCGTGCGTCGTCCTCCCTAGAATGATAGTGGTAGGGCTCCTGAACGCGGGATTGTTGACTCCGGACTGGCAGGGGAGATAAAGCTCAACTGGTGATGGTGTCGTCTCCATCCATCCGCCGGGAAGGGGCCAAAGTTGACCCACCCCTCCCCGGGCCACCGAGGCCTCATTTCTGCAGGCGGGGGTGCTTGACGCCCCCCACCTCAGCCTGTGAGTCCCCATCTGCCTCTGTCGAGCCGTTCGACTCATCGTGATCCTCTTCCCTGTCCAGTCGTTTCTTCCCAAACAACGACGGACTTCCTTCCTTCGCCACCCAACCAGACGGGGTGTCCTCCGAGTCTATTTCATCAGTGTCCACCCGATCCAATCCAGGGTTCGAGTCCATGGTTGGGGTACGGGAAATGCCCCGAGCCGTACACCTAGCCTCCAGATAGGACCAGTTCGTTCCCGGGATCGCCTTCCCGTGTTTGGCCTTCTCAAAAGCCGAACGCGGGTCCGCCGGGGCTCGGAGCGAGTGGCCCCGTATACCTCCCGCAACCGGGCACGACAGAAATCGGTGCCCCGCACAACTGCACCCATAGCAGTGGTCTGGTAAATGCTCATACGATACAGAAAGTAGCGTACGTACCTGTGATTCCGACAAGCGGAACCAAATCTGACTCTGCAAAGGAAGGCGGATATCGGCCCGACTCCGGACCCTCATGAAGTCCCCCCAGCATCGGCCAGCCGCATCCACATCCACCGCTTGACATACTCCCAAAGCGCTCCCGATACGAAACCCTACTGCCCTGTTCCAGGCCCCCACAGGCAAGTTTGAGATCCTAGCCCAGACCGAGAATTGGTGAAAACTCAGCTCACCCACCTGCATGTGGGCCCTCAGGTCAGTAAACAGGACTAGGGACTCCCAGAACGCCCAGGGTTCCCCCGCGAGCACCCTTTCCCGTTCCCTTGCCGTGCGGAAGAAGAAGCCTACTAGTCCCCCTTCCAGGGGTCTAGCATCCACCTTCATTCCCCACAAGTCCTCCATCCTCTCTACCAGGGATCTCCAGAAGAACTGCTTCGATGTCAGCACTTTCGCTGCCAGCGCAAAACGGAACTGCATCGTGTCCTGGCCAACATCCCCAGTTGGGATTACTACCTCCGTGATCCGCATCGAGGACAGCTGCTGCCCCAACTCGGGAACCACTCTCCCCGGGTCTCGACGGGGTTCCGTCTGGTCCATGTCCCCCAATGCCCGATCAGCCTCTCCCGTCCTTCCCGAGCCATACCGAGCCGCCCAGGTAGCTACATCCCCAGGCCCGGCCGGTCCATTTCTGCCGCCACGACCTGCCCGGGGAAGCCAATTACCATCCCCTCGGCCCCCACGGCGGGCATCTCCCATGAAAGATCCACCGCTTCCCAGTGCTCGCCCACGCTCCACCTCCGGGTCGGTTGCCTCGGGATGGTGCCCTTCCGTCACCACCGCCTTGCCTTTCGCCCGACGCCGCTCCTGCGCTGCTTGGGACTCCGGGTACCCCTCCTCCGAGTCCGACGGGATGATCACCGGCGCGATGGCTTCCTCCCCATCGGCATGCAGCAGCCCCGGGGGTCTATAGTGTGCACCCCGACGAGCCCGGGACCACATGCCCCTCACCGGCACTGGATCTCGTCCCGATCCCAGCCTAGTCCTCTCGCTTCCGCCCCCGCCGACAACAGCAGGACACCGGACCGACGAGAACTCCATAACCGGAGTCACAACCGCCGGTGATGCCAGGTCCCGTGCCTGAATCGGCACAGTGGTTTCCTTCCCCGCCTCGCCGTCCAGCGTTGGCCCGATCACTGCCCTCGCCCGATGGCTCCCCACGTGCACGTCCGATCTCCGCCCGGCATCGCCAACGTCGACCTCCACAGCCACCGATCGTGGCCTCTCCCCCTCTACCTGATCTGCACCAGCCGGACACCCGGATACCAGTACCGTACCCACACCGATCTCTCCCCCGGCCAGCGTCTCCTCTACCGGATCACGCCACAGGGAGGAATCACCCGAGATGCTTGACAGATTCGCCCCCGAGTTCACCATCGTTTCTCGCTTTTCCGAACTTAGGGTTCGCAGAGCAAAAACAGAGGCGGCACTCAAAGATTTCTGGGGTTTACGTTACTTAGTCTCTACATAACAGTGTTTATTTTACTGTTATGAGTCGCTCGCTTTTACTTGTTTTGGAATCTTTTTTTCATAGGAAATCATACATAGTACCGTATGTAGATAGGAGAGTGGTAGTGAAGTTTTGGTAAATGTATGCTTTATTGCAGTGGGTGTGGGTCTCTTTCTCCTTCCGGCAGCCACCAAACAAAGAGGACATGTCTGTATCTATATATATATTATATTATTTCTCGTATATATCAAATCTTTGTTTTATAGATGATTCTTTTATCCTCAAAACAAAGTCACATGTAATCGTACAGCTATATTCACCCCATCTTCTTACCCTTTTTTCGTACCAAGCCGCCAACGGGCGCAATCATGTCACGTAGACAAATAGTTTACAGAACCTACCAGACAACCCTTCTTTCTTGCCGATCAAATAATAACAACACCACTTCTCATATTAATTTGCTTCTTATTGAATATTATCACACTTAGCTATCTCGATTTTTTTCTTCGAATAGAATCCTAGTTATAAGACCATTACACTTGAGTACTTGACCTAATATAACCTCAATAGAATTGATGATTATACATACTTTTATATTAAAAAGAATGTTTCAAAACTACCAGCCATTTCATTTCAGAGAGAGAGATAAATTAGGATACTTTTCATTTCGTGTATAATATTAGTATAGATTACACGACTCTCTTTTCTCTCTGGAAATTAGGGTTTGAGCGAGTATAACGACAACAAGTTTTTCCAACTCCGACAATCACCACATACCGATCTCCAGCAGCGCTATCACCGAACTCGGGAGGGACGACGTTGGGGGATCAACATCATATATGTTTGGCCGGTAGAGCGGTGGAGAACTCTCTGGTGGTCTCTAGAGGGAACGGGGGAGGAGAACCCAGGGCCACCTACTGGAACAACCGTGTGGACTGGTGCGGTGCATACCGATGGGAGGTTTGAGGTCAAGACTTCGCCGAGTAGAGCAGAGTCTGGGGATCTTAGATTCGACGAGGGTTGTGTTGCCGAGCCCGTTGTCTTCATTGCGAACTAAGGAACTCGGTGCACCGGGGAGTTTCACATGGGGACGAGCAATGATAGAGTAGTTGGGGTCTACGAATCATGACACCGACATCATGGGGATCTATGGGGGACGGCCTTCGACAGCTCCTAGTGTGCCAGTAATGGACGACCATCGAGAGACACCGACCTGGCGGCGGCGTGAGGGGAAGGAGCTGGCTAGGGCTTCTGCAAAGAGGCTATAGGATGTGGGCCTTCAGAAACTGTCATTGGGTCGGGGTCCATCAGAAGCAGACCTAATGGCCCGAGGAGACCAGGGCTAGTATCGAAGGGGGCCATGAAGGAATATGATCAACCTGGGCCAGGCGAGTGGGCCGCTTGGGTTCCCGACAACAATCAGAACCGGGCCATTACACATAGCGGCGGGGGGCTTTAAGCACCCTCGCCTCATCGAATGAACCCAAGGTGGTCTAGAGGGGGGTCGGTTGGATTCACTGCCCCCTCTGGACGTAAGGTGGTAAAGGTTCCACCAAGAACTGGCAAGGTACTTCCTACCTGCTCGTAGGTCAGCAATTTCGCGTTTTGGAGCCATACCATAATCATTTCAAGGAGGACGACACACGCTGACAGCCTGAGGGAGTACTCAGTCCACCATAGTGTTTCTCTGGAAATGGGTCTGATCTACCCTAGCTTTTAGTATGGACTCATTGTATCGATGTCAGACGCTACCGCAATATCCTCTTCCAAACATCTCAGTGAGGCAGTTCGGTACCTTGAGCTCTTTATGTTTCTATTGAGGTCCTCCATTGTTGGGAACTCTTTCATTGTTCTTATTTCAGTCTTTTATTGCCTTTGATTATAATCACTCTTTATTTATAATATCCCTTCGTCATTCTAAAAAAAATAAAAAATAAAAATATATTTTTTCACGCATTTGTTGTACGTACTTGTGGATGGCTACTTGTTTATATTTGAATTATTTATTCAATGTAATATTATAAATTTTAATATGTATAAACTATAACCAAAGTTTTAATTGGTTCTTATTAGACCGTGTCACATCACATCAAGAAATAATTCAAGGAGACACATTTTTATGTGTTATATTAGTGGCTACCAAGGCGACGCGGTAAAAATATTACGTCGCCTTAAGGGGGTTGGAAGACGCAATATTTAACTTGTGTCATGTTAGCTGAGCCACTTGAGAGACTTAACTTAATATTGCATCTCTCCAATAGGTCAAAACCTTAAATTCATCTTCAACAACCAAAAACTCGTTTTTTAAAATTTTCAAATATTTGAGCTCCATTTCTTCCCTTTGCATCGATGTATTGAAATCTACTATTACTACATATTGTTACAACTTTAGATGTATAATTTTCTTCGTTGTGTTAGATGAATTTTCCGTTGAAAAGTTGTTAAATTATTTTAGGTTTATTATATATAATGTTTTTATTATAAGCTCGAAAATTTTATTGATAAGACCGAATCATTATTATATATTATATATAATGTTATTAATTAATTTAATAACAATTTTTTATATAAGTGAATTTATTAAGAATTTATTTCTCTAAGGAGGAGAAAAAAAGTAAGGACCGATAAAAGTTATCCAAAAGACAAACATAAACACCAAAAGATTAGGTAAGGTGAAAAACAAACACCTCACAAAACATGACAACAACAACCGGAATCTCAACCTGAAAAGACCACAACGACCAAAAACACAAAATAAGAAAACCAACAAAACAAAAACTCAAAAACCTCTACCGTCCTCGATGGAAGAATCACACCCAACGAAAAGAAACAAAACCCCATAAAAATAGAGAATCGAATTCCACTACACAACCTCGAACTACGAGTCAGGCTTTTAAACCTTGTCCCATAAGAGTAATTCCTCATCTATGCATAGCTCGAGGCGACCCTCCAAACCGTCCTTTATGATCGTCTCAGCCCTTCTACTGTTAATGTAGGACTTCAACACATGACTCCCCTGATGAGTTGATCCCTTTGGCCTCGCGATCTAGCCACCATTATGCACACCAACTAAATAATCCTTCGGTGGTACATGATAAAACACAGCTGGTTGAGGAGGTTTCTTTTTCCGGCCATCCTTCTAAGAGGACTTAGACTCGAGAAATATTGACTGAAAACTCTAATTGACCCAAACTCCCCCCAAATATGTATGAAAGTATGCATCTCGATCAACAGAGGGTACCAAAGCAGGAAACTTTTAGGCATTTGAACTCTGCGATTGGACCTTCAAAATTCTTGGATCCAATTGCAGCTGAACCACCGCCTTATCCTTCAAAATTTGAATACCTTCCCTAGCTTCGCATAACCCATTTACCACCTAAGAGTCCAAAACTGCAACTGACTGCAACTGTTTGTGACCTCCTTACTTGTTGACTTCTCCTCTAATGGAAGAGACCCCTCAACCTCTTGGAATGACGAAATGGATTCCAGTATGCAACTAGAACCCGAACAAGGCACCGACTAAATACCAAAGAGCCATCTACTTCTCTAACTTGGATAACAAACACCTCTGAGCCTAAACACAGAGTCAAATTCGACCTCAACACAACAAATGTCCCATGCAACAGAGCATAAGCTCTACCAAAATGATCCCCCAACCTCAAGGTATGAAAAATAGTCTCCGACCTCCCTAACAGGAGCCCAATATTTGAAATACTTCATCCATGAAAAGGGAGGTCATCTAAAGGGAACCATCGAAACACACATGGTTTAGTACAAATCGAGCTCGGTATAGAAGAAAATGAGAACCATTGGTGTAAATGTGCACAACGATCAACCAAGGTAGATCTTCCGAACTCGGGGCCTGAAAATTCAAGAGGAATAATCTATTATTACCCAACCTTCACGATCTAGGGATCGCCTGATGTAGGACAATGATCAAGCTTCGTGGGCTATGCCCAACCTTTCCTCCCTAAATAATCTTGTATGTTCCAGCGCATCTCTTTGATACACGCCTTCTCCGCCCACTAATTATTGCCTCTATGAGATGAACTAGAATATGCATTCAAACCTCTATCTCCATAATCGATACCCAATTTTCGTCGTCAATTAAGCGCTTCCAGTAACTGGTAACTCTGCACCGCCTCTCTGTTTAGCTCTATCATCAACAACCCAACATCAACCTGACTGTTAACGATTTTTTTCGATCTTAAGAGGCACACACATGTCATGTTTCAAGGGATAGTTCTCATATTAATCGGATTTCAACACCCCATGCGGCGGACATTATAGTCGAGCATGTTAATTGGTTTAAGACTGCTTGTACACGAGAGATGATGGTTTTTATTATTAACTTTTGTAAAATGAGAATACAAAAGTTTAGAAAAGGGAAATCCACAACGGATGCGCCAATCTAAAGATACCTTCAAAAAGAAAAATGAAAAGTCCACTCCAAAAGTCTTGAGCAACTGTAAAGTCCTTTCAGCAATAATCGACTTCTCAACAAATAAAGAAACCTAAACCATGAACGACACTAATTCGTGATACATACCATTGGGACCTCCTCCGAACAGGGAAAAAACACAAGAGAGCAAGGAACTCACCTCTGTAGCACTGACCTTCGGCAAAGGATGAACATTTGACACCCACACTTCAATAACCTGCTGCCCGAAAGAGGTTGGATCAACAAAGGGTCATCTGGTGACACGCTACCAGAGAAGTAACACAACAAATCCAACGCCTAAGAGAGCAGTACCTCGAGACTGTTTCTCTCCACCTTGAGACCTCAAGTGCACGCCCGACAACAGAGGAAGCAGAAACAACTTACTACCAGATCCGTAATACTAGACGATGGCAAGGGACGATGAAGGCACGTACTGAGTCGCCATTCTCTCCAAAGTAGGATTGCCACTGTCATTTAGCTTGATACACTAAGCAACCGATGGGAGCTAAACCCAGCCGAGCCGTTCGCCGGTAATCAGCACTAGATACGACAGTCAAAGAGGGAGATACATAGTTCTTCTTCTACCACCGTAGGGGGAGGTCGGATCTAACAAACGGTGAGATCAGTAGTATATCTGACGAGGGCCCGAAGAGCCAATGGACAAGAACCACACCGACACCTAACCAAGGGAAAAGCTAGGCGCGCCAACACGGAGCACATGACACCGTACCAACTAGTATTTCATGAGCGTGAAGTAGGGTAAGGATCCATCGAACAACGGACGGATTACGGAGAAAGGAGGTGGAGGCGAAGTAGGCACTCGAGCATAAGATCTAGGGTAGAAACCAGTGGCCAACATCAACAAGGCTAGACGCCCTAAACCCGAACCAAAGCCCGAATTTCGACTATTCAACGGATCAGCGCATGAGCAAGAAAGAGGCGGAGCACCTCCAAAATTACCGGATAAGAAGTAGGAGGCTAGAGAGAAGGGACTAGAGGAGAAGGAGAGAGGAAAGGAGGAGGGGCGGTGACCTCCAAAGAGTTGGAGGCCGCCAACGACGGTAAAAGACAAGAGGGGTTGCTAGGGTTTAGGAGGAAGCAAGAGATCGAATAGGTTAGAGAGCGTTTTAATATGGTTAGAAAGTTAAAGGGAGATTTTTTCGTTTTGAAATTTTTTATGGTCATTTGCTTTAGGCACATGACGATTTTCCATCCAAAATAGGACAAAAAAACTAACGTGAACTTTTTCCAAAGTTAGGGTAGAAAGATAGTAAAAACACTACTATGATATATATTTTTATAAGTGGTGATGGTTTTATCGATTGATCTCTCGATTACAAGAAAATAAACCAGAGGCATAATGATACAACCCTCAAATAAAAAAAAGGGATCAAAATGAATACTGAATGAAGCCAAAAAACAACATAAAAAACGAGAATCAAACTCCCACAAAGCAACTAAAAGTATTACATCGCCAACATTCCAGATCTGACGAGAGAACCAGATCCCCAGCTTCTTTGCAAACAAACTAAGAATGAGACTGAATTTTGGCAGAAGTCTCTTCCAAGCTATCCCCTTTGCCTTGAAACAACTTAGCATATAAACGCATCCATAAATGCCACAAAACCAAATAACCACTTTTAACCCAGACCTTCCACTACTTCTTTGAACCCACACCTTGCCAACAAAGAATTAAGGCCTCCATGTCTCTAAGAAACACAAATACCAAGAACCACCACCTACACACTATACTCCATAACATCCAAGCACTCTCGTAATGAATGAATAGATGAGGTCCATCCTCAAAAACCTTCTTGCACTAAACACAACATTCCAGATAAATGAATTCTCAATCCCTGACCCTCCAAAAAATAAAGCGTTGGAATGGTGTTGTGCACCATAAGCCAAACCAACGTGCTGAAATTTGAAGGCAAGCCTGTCACCCACAAGAAACCAGCCCAAGGATAAACCCTGTCAGCCTCATTCAATAACAAATCAAAAGCTACAGAAGTCGAAAAACGCTTCGAACTCCTAGTCCAAATCAGCTTATCTCTCTTATTAGAATACACAGAGATCATATCCAACATCACCATTAGATCCCTAGACAAACCACATTCCCCATAATAACTGGCTCTACAAAAACCAAGGTTGGAAGTGGCCCGAGATCCACTTGCCCTTGGAAGTAGCCACGACATATAAACGTGGGATACAATACTGAAGGGAAATATCCCCTAACCAAATATCTTCCCAAAAACGAATACGAGACCCATCTTCCAGATTCCTATGAAGAGCTTTCCCTCCCAAAATATACTGAAATCTAGGTTCCCTGGCCAAAGACTTAATGTGGCCAAAATTAAAAGAACTAATTGGTCTGTCAATTGAGGATAAATTCCACTCCCTCCAATCCCATCCAAATTTAGCACAAATAATACGCTTCCATAATGAATCGGTCTCATCAGAAAAACGCCAAAATCACTTCGCCAACAAACTAGTATTAACCATTTCCAGCTATCTAATCCCCAAACCTCCTTCCTTTTTAGATCGACAAACAGTTTTTCAATTTACCTTGCATAATACCCTCCTGGCCACATTACTATGTCAGAGAAACCTTCTATGCCAAGCTTCAAGAAAAGCAATAACATATTTGGGAGCTCTAAACAGGGTCATATAAAAAACAGGTAAAAGTGACAAGGTAGATTTGATCAGAACAATACGACCTGCAAAAGTAAGGGTATTCGACTTCCACAAGGCCAACGAGTTCTTAAACTTCTGGACAACTAGTTCCCAAACGAATGCTTTAGAAGGCTTAGCGCCCAATTAAAAACCAAGATAAGGCAAATGAAGGTCACCCACCAAACATCCCAGGGCCGATCCTACGAAGTCAGCTGACACATTTGCACCGTTCAACACTACAACCTTTGATTTATCAAAATTCACCTTCAATCCTTAACATGCCTCAAAATCCAACAGCGTTCCTTTCAAAGAACCCAAATGCTCATAATTACCAGTAATAAACGATAACATATCATCTCTAAATTGCAAATGAGACACTATCGGTCCATCTCTCCCAACATGAACACCTCCAAACTCCTCCTCCTGCAAACCTCCCTCCAATAGTCGATGAAGACCTTCTAGGACAATCAAAAACAGAAACGTGGCTAAAGTCAACCTTGTCGAAGACCATTAGTAATATCAAAATTCTAACTGTGAGAGCCATTAATTAGAATTGCCAATGAATCCTCAACTCCTCCACCTGCCCCAAAAACCCATCATCCTCATCACATAAAAAATATAGTCCTAACGGACTTTGTCGTAAGCCTTCTCGAAGTCCAATTTTAGTAGGACTGCTTCCACTTTATGATGTTTAACATACTCAAGAACCTCTGCTAAAGTTAAAACCCCATCGACCAATTGCCTAATTTTTCACAAAACCACTCTGCCAATCGCTAATGATATCAAGAGTCACCTTCTTCAACAATTAGCCAATAACTTCGCCAGAATCTTATACGAGGTCGAAATGAGGCTAATTGGGAGAAAATCCTACATTCTTTCAAGAGATGAGACTTGGTGATTAAAGTAACAAAAGTCGGATTAAGGCCCTTTCCAATGATCCTAGAAGCATAAAAATCATGCGCAAAAAGCATCACCTCCGACTTGAAAATTTTCTAACACCTTTTAAAGAACAACAATGTGAACCCGTCATGACCAGGAGATTTGTAACTCCCACAATCACTAACTGCCTCCCACACTCCGATTCTGAAACACCATGGCTCGTTGTGACAAACCTAAACACGAGCCCTCAAGGACATGAAGTAGAACGCAAAAGTGTATGGTTCGGGGTCCTAGACCACCACACCTACGTCCGCACGACCTCATGCACGCGTGATGATCGACAACAACACCTCCTTACGAGACGGGTTTAGAGAAGCCAGACGGGCCACCATGCCTAATCGGAGACGCTAAAAAACTAGAGGATCCGACGGGTTATAGGGAACCACAACCTCCACCGCCTCCTCCTCGGTGAGGAAACAGGCAAAGAAGGTGGTTTGAAGGTCCCCCATCCACGACAGAGGAACGAGAGGGGTCAGAGCCCTAACATGGGTTACCACCGTCGGAACCACCGGATGAGGGGTCGGAGCCCTAACAGGAAGGATTTCTCCGAGATATCCGTAGGATTCTGGGGAGCCCCCATGGAAGTCTGCGACAAGGCCTGGCCAAGCACCTTGGTCGTGATCGCGATTGGTGTAGTCTCTCCCGACGAGAAGACCACCAAGGTTTGGTCCTTCAACAGTGGAGGTTGCAATAACGTGGGAGGGAAAGCCGGCAACATGATCGAAGGAGGAGGAGACTTCGGGCGTCGTTTCTCCCTTTCCTTTATGAGTTTGACGAAACCAGAAAGAGGCTTCAGAAATATGATAAGGCACGTGGGAACAGGGTGTTCACCTGAGGATGGATACATGTCGACAGTTGGAAGCGGCGACACAACAAACAAGGGTGACGAATATAGATATGGTATAGCTAAAGCTAGAACAGTTTTTAGGACAATGGTTCAAGTATCGGCGTTAGGGTTTTTTGTCCTTTTTTGACGCATAAATAATCCCTACAAAATACCACCACTAAAGAAGCGTAATTTTTTTTTTGAGGAATTGGAACGCCATCTGGGCCACCATGACTTTTCACAGTAGTGTCTGTAAGTCAACTAGTCTATTTTTTTCTTTTAGATCAGCAATTTTCATTTTATAAGAAGATCAAGTTTTCGAATTGAAAACAAGACCAAGGGCTAGGCCCTCCAAATACAACACAACCCACAAACAACAAAACAAACACAACACAAAATGAAACTAAATTCAACCCCTAACATTTCCTGCCCAGTTGAAAAGAGCACCAAAACCCAGCCATTAGCTTTCTTGCGGACGAAGTAACCCAACTAACATTCAAATATTTAAAAAACCGGTCTTAAGAGGCACCTTGTGTGGGAAGTTACCCCTGAACCAAAATGCAGCAACCAATATTACTCCCCAGGAGCTGCAGAACCATGGAGCATAATTCAGAACCTCTTCAAACCAGTTGAGTATGACACAAAATCAGCAAATCAACTCCAATTAGCAGCAACCAAGACCAACATATGCACCAGAAAAACCAAATAGACCTTAACAGTCCAAAGTGTACCTAAACCAAACTCTCAACCTAAAAACTAACCCCCCACACAAATGTAGAAAAGGCCAAAACCAGGCCAGGGTCCCACACTCAGTACAGAAACCAGGATAACCCCAAAGTCACTCACTAACCTCACCAGCCTAACAACTCACCACCCAAACCCTCCCAACCCAAACCCACCCCAAACCAGATTCTGAGAGATAAAAAACATACAAATTACAGCAACAAACTCCTGCTGCTACACCACTCCAAAACCCCACAGGCCTTAAAATGCCTAAAACAACAAAAACCTCAGTGCCTCTTTCTAGACTTCTTGAAAGAACAAGTCCAGGGATTGTTGATCCAGGCCCCAAAAGAAAATGAAATTCTTTTCTGATAATTTGCCCACACCAGCTGGTAAACATCATTTTGGATTTGTTGTAAAACCTCATCTGGATTAAGAAGAACCAGATTAAACACCATGTTATTTCTGCACAGCCACACCCTCCAAATGGTGAAGGACACCACAAATTTCCAAGCTGAATGAGTTGTGAAAGGCCCCAAAGATCTCCAAGAAATAAACCAACCCTTTATGTCCTCAGGACAAGCTGTCTGAATCCCCCACCATTTCAGAATCAATGACCAAACAGACCAAGAAAACTGACAGCCTAGAAACAAATGGTCCACTTCTTCTGGTTCCTCATTGTAAAGAGGGCACCAAATATGAACAGGTACTATGCCTCTAGTTAATAGGAAGCATTTAGTAGGCACAGCTTGTAAACACATTAGCCAAACAAAAGCAACAATTTTTGGGGGTAATTTAGGCTCCCAAAGAAGTGCAGGCCACTGTAAATCTTCCTCAGAGTTATCCTCAAGATGTTGATACATTTTGTGCACAGAAAAACCCTTTTGATCAATTTTCCAAGCCACCTTATCAGCCTCAGAATTTAAAGGAGGCAGGACATTAATTTTTTCGCAAAGTAGATTAAAAATATCCTTCTCCCAACCCCTCAAATCTCTTCTGAACTGTAATACCTAGTCTCCATCCACCCAAAAATGAGAAACCACTGCCCTCTTTTGATGACTGAGGTGGTATAACCTCTGAAAGAGTATTTTGAGAGGGACATCAGTGATCCAAAGATCATCCCAAAATAAGATGGAATTCCCAGAATTCAGTGTCCAAGTTAACCCCACTGCCCCAAATGCATCAGCAAATCTAGGACAAACCAGTAAAGACCCTATATGTCTTAAGAAGCTCTGGTTATTCCCAATGATGAATTTGGAGAGATCCCAGGCTGCTGGATCCCAACCAAATTTGGAACAAATTAATTTTTTCCACAGAGAGTCTTCTTCTAGTGCAAACCTCCACCACCATTTAGCCAATAAGGCATTGTTCATGATCTCCAACCTCTTGATCCCCAAGCCCCAACACTATTTGGTTTACAAATGTTATCCCACTTGACTTTATGTAATGCCTTTTTGTTCAATTTCCCACTCCAGAGAAATTTTTTCTGCCATTTTCCATTTCTTTAATCACACCTTTGGGAGCCTTATACAAAGACATATAATACAATGGTAGATAGCTTAAAGAGGATTTAATGAGAGTTATCCTCCCACCGAAGGATTTATTTTTGGCTTGCCACAAACTCAGCTTGTTTTTGAATTTATCAACCACAGGTTCCCAAGTCTTGGCCCTCCTAGGATTAGCTCCCAACTTAAAACCCAAGTAATCAAAGGGTAACTGCATAGCCCCACAACCCAAAATACCAGTAACCTCATTGATATCCATAGTATCAGGATTCATTAATAGCACTTGAGACTTGTTGAAATTCATTTTCAAACATGTTGCTTTCTGCAGACAGTTGAGGGTGTGTTTCAAGTTGATGGCTTGTTGTCTTCCAGCTTGGATAAAAATTAAAGTGTCATCAGCAAACTGCAAATGTGAGATTTCTGGTCCATCCTCACTACACTTGACCCCAGAGAACATTTTAAGAGTTGACCCTTTCACCATAAGTTGATGCAGACTCTCAGCAACCATAGCAAATAATAATGGAGATAGTGAACACCCTTGCCTGAGACCTCTTTGAAGTGGGAAGTCAGCAGATGGGGAACCATTGATTAGAACTGAAGTCCAAGCCTCAATGCAAATAGATATCCATTTCCTCCACTGAGACCCAAAACCCATAAGAGATAAAATGTTCAACAAAGCTCCCCAATGAATATTATCATAAGCTTTTTCAAAATCTATCTTAAGAACAATGACCTCTGTCTTCACCCTTTTGATATAATGTACAAGTCCAGTAGCAATCAATACCCCATCCATGATTTGCTTCCCAGCAATGAAACCAGCCTAAGTGTCATGAACCAAAGAATTCATCAATGGTTTGAGTCTAGTAGCTAAGACTTTGGAAATGATTTTATAAACACTGTGAACAAGACTAATGGGCCTGAATTCATCAAAAGTCACAGGAGCACTATTCTTAGGGATTAAAGTGATGAATGATGAGTTTAGACCCTTCCCCAACAGCCCACCTTTATGAAAATGGTCAAAGAATTCCAAAAAATCACACTTGAGGATCTCCCAACAAGACTGGTAGAAAAGCATTGTATACCCATCTGGACCAGGAGATTTATCCCCATTACAAGCTTTGATGGCCCCAAAAATCTCTGCTTCAGTGAAAGGAATTTCCAAGTTGGTTACTTGTATCTGAGTCAAAACCTTGAAGGGTAATGTGGATAAGTCCAAGAACACAGAGAAGGACCCTTGAAACCTTTTGGCAAAGTGCAAAGTTGCCACCTCTTTGATCTGAGCAGGAGTATGGTACACCACTCCCCCTTCAGTAATGCTAGCAATTTTCAACCTGGCCTGATTTATTTTGGCCACAATGTGGTAGTACTTTATGCATCTATCCCCATCAGTAGACCATTTTTGCCTTGACTTCTGACACCATAATTTGGCCTGAGTTTTCAACTTCTGAATTAGGTAGGCATTCAACAAGGCCCTATGAGAAATCTCCATTGAACTAAGGCCCCTTTCTCCAAGTAAATTATCCAAAACACCAATCTCTCCCTTTAGATCCTCAATCTGTTTGTCTAACCAACCAAAAATATTAACATTCCAGTTTCTATAGAAAGACTTTAGTGCCTTTAATTTATACCAAAGCCTAAAGGTAGGAGAGCCTCCAACCTGAACATTTTGCCAACACTCTTTTGTATGCAACAAGAAACTAGGGTGACTAACCCAAGCATTTATGAATTTGAAAGGCCTGGGACCCCAATCCACCACAGGATTAGATAAGAGCAGTGGCTTGTGATCAGATAACAGCCTAGGGAGGCAAGCTTGTGATAAATTGTTAAAAAGCCCAAGAACAGTGGTTGAAACAAAAAATCTGTCAATCCTTGATGCCATATCCCTAAAGTTAAACCAAGTAAACTTCCCACCATCCAAATGCAGATCCACTAAGCCCAGATTGTTTACAAAAGTCCTGAAATCCCTCAGACTGGTTGAAGAGTAATTGGAACCAGATTTGTCTCCAGGATCAAGGATGGCATTGAAATCCCCAGCCACCACAAGGTTGTTATGGAGAGATGATGCAACCTCCCCAATCTCCACCCACAAAGAAGTCCTAGCAGTGATAGAGCAAGGGCCATATACATTAATCACTGCCAATAAAAGATTGAGAGGTTTATAGCAACCAGTCCAATAAATCACATTATCATCACAGAAGTTCTGGTGCATCTCAAAAGTATCTGTATCCCACAGAGTGTATAAACCTCTAGAATTCCCAAAAGAAGGACTATAGATACCTACCCAAGTGGAGCTGAAACCACAAGAAGAAAGAAAAAACACAGTTAATGTAGCTTGTTTAGTCTCTTGTATTAACACCATATTAACCAGTTGCTTGGAACACACGTTTCGAATGGCCCTTCTCTTTTGTTTTGAAGTGGCCCCTCGAATGTTCCAAGAGAGAATTCTCATGGCAGAGAGAGTCTAATATGAGTGATGGATCTCCCCACACCTAATCCATCCTCCTCAACATCCTCCAAATCACAATATTCATCTTCAGTACTAGTATCAAGTTCCACAGCTTGATTCACCTCCTGATCAAGATTATCAAATTGTTCAGCTACAGCTTCATCTGAGAGATAAGCCTTTAACCCCAAAGCCTTGCAATACTCCAGTGTCCCTGCCCCTCCTTGATTGAATTTTTGTCTCCCACAGTCTCTCTTCTTGTTGCCGGTGTAAGGTTTTAGTGTTGAGATAATAGTCTTAGCCTTGGACCTGGTATTGTAAGCCACAATATCCAGCCCCTTGTCTTTCTTTTTGTTCAAATTACCCTTGCAGCCAAGTGTACTAATTAGAGGCTGATTGGGAGTTAAAATGTGATTTGAACCTTCATTTCCCTCCAAAACTAAATAATTCCCCACTGTAGCATTGGTCCTGGGCCCCAAACCTGCAGAATTAGAAGAAAGACTTGACATCTCATTAATAACTCCCAAACCCAATGAGCCCTTTTGTCCTTGAACCACCAAAGTTGTCCCTTCAGGCTCAGTGAGAGGATCTGTAGGATAGGGTTCAAGCCCCAAAATAGGAATAGTACTCCCTTCACCTGTTAGAGTTGCCGGAACAGTAACCAAAATAGCAGCAGGTTCTTCTTCCAAAGTATCAGGTACAATCAATACCTCAAGGGAGGTGGTTGGAGGCAATGATTCACCTTCAATGTTGTCATTACTACCCAAAGGAGGATACATATTAATCCTCAATGATTGCTCAGCCTCCACCAACTTCAAAGTTAGCCCTTCTTCCAACAATTCCTCACCAACCAACAAACCAGTGTCAACCCCAGGATCCACAGTGGCTAATAAACAACCCACATCTTTATAAGCCTTCTTCATAGCCTCACTACCTTGAACAATCTCAGAGTTTGGACCAGGGCATGTGTCTGACCCAGATGACCCTGAGATATCTTCCTCAGCATGGGAAGAATCAGAACTAGAAGAGATGCAAGGCTCATAGAACACCTTGGGGACCTTTTGTATATCCACAGAGCTAGCCATGAAGTTGTATTCCTGACCATCTAACAAAAGTCCAGATTCCTTGTACACTCTCAGATACTCCTGTGAATGCATAAGCACAAAACCCACCTCCAAAGTATTTCCAAACAATGATTCAGGATGTATCCATACAACCGACCCTAGATCAGCACAGGCTGCTTCAAAGGTTTCAGAACACCAGCCCATAATGGGAATGCCATGAAGAGCTACCCATGTAAATTTCCCCCCTTGTCTGCACAAGTGGATCTTATCCACCAACACTGTCATCCAAGCCTTCAACCATTCAACATCTTTTTTCAAAGCTTCCTTTCCAACATGATCATCTGGAAAATAAATTAACACCACCCTGTTCCCAAGCGATTTGATACAAATTTGTCCATCTCTCTCCGCCCTAAAGTCTTCCATAATCATCTCCACAGGGTAGTCTTTGTTTAGTACAACAAGATGACCCTTTTCCAGCCACAACTTATACTCTTCAACCACTGTGCCTTGAGGGATCTGCAATCCAGCTTCCAACTCTTGCCTTCCCAAATCTTGTTCTTTTAACACAGAAGTTGTTGCTTTCCTTTTCCACCGCTGCTGGTTGAGTGATCTCGGATTATCTGATCTGTTGTCCCAGGCTTTGGCAACAAACAATTTATAACCTTTTAGTACAAAACCATTAAAGATATGAATTCCTTTGAGCAAGGCTTCACTGGTTCTAAAGGTCACAAAACCAAACCACTTGCCCCTACTATTTGGGTTGATAAGCGACACCACCTTCACAATGTCTCCACATTCCAAGAACAAGTTCTGCAACCATTGATTAGAAGTCTTTGGTGGGAGATTATGCACAAAGATTTTGAAAAACTCCCCTTCCCGCCCAGCCCACTTGTCCTGAAGTATCTCAAATCGATTTTGTGTTGTGACAGGAGCCGTATCTAACCTTAAAACCTTCCTAGCTTGATCTGTAACAATTCGCTCGAAACCCGGCGGAGGTCCGGTAGCCGACGAAGACGCCATGAAAGGTTCAAACCCCAGTCCCCCACAAAACAGAGTAATGCTTTTGAAAACCAGGTGGCCCGATAATCAGAGATTGATCATCATGGGATGTGGAGAGTACGTGCTTGTTCTTCTTATTCATGGTCTCACTTACCCTGAACCCTAAACTCTGCCAGTGAAGGCTTGCCAGGTCTACCTGGAGTTTGGTTTCTTTGTCCTGGGTTTCTGTCCGCGTGGTGAAATCAACTAGTCTATCAATATTTTGATTTCATATTATCTTGAAATAACCCCATTCGTTTGTCCCATTTCTTTGATACCAAAGGTGAAAGTAATCCCATCAAGGATTGACACCCCAAATCTCCATTGATCCAAGTACTTCAACTCGCATTTTGATCGGATATTCATATCAGTAAATGCAATCTTTACTATTTGTACCGTCACAATCTAGAAGTGATCGATTGGGAACCTCTCAAGAAGCTGACCGTTACGATAATTGCCAAGTGGTCCAAAACGCAGTGCGAAGATTCAGTGACAATATTGGTCGTATTCTACATGGAAAATATGACATATAAGTAGCTAACAATCATAAGCTTAAGAGTAGAGAGTACAGTCAATAAGTGACAACCAAGGAAGCCACGTAGAAGCATCACAAGTCTAGCCATCTCAACGCTAAACTATTATAGTAATCTGTAATAACTAGCACTAGTGTACAATCAGCCCCAATCCCTAAGGCTATGGCGTTGTGTTCTTCCAATTTGTGACTTTACATTCAAGCAATGCACTACAGTACTATTCAATCTATCAACAATCAGAAACATCCCCACTTCATTTCGATAACATTAGTAAAGGGAACATCAATTATTTTGTTTTAATTCCACATTCATGGCTAGAGGAGAAGTGTACTTAAAAAAATTATATTCTTAAAAATTATGAAAAACTCATGTGACCATCTATTTTGTAAATGAAAAGATGAGATGTGAATGAGTTGTTGATTCTTTTTTTTTTTGAAACAGATTATAGATAATTTCATTAATAATGCCAAACCATGGAAACATAATTTGTGTCAAATACTCTGAGCTCAAACAATACTCCGAGATCTTCGTAGGTTCTTCGACGCTTGTGGACCGGTAGAAGATGTTCAATTTGCATCATAGACGAGAACGGTCGAAGCCAACAACCTTATTAACTAATCTGAAACATAAAAACAGAAATACGAAATGAAAAAAAAAACAAGAAATAACGACACAAACAATACAAAGGAACACCAAAACTAGGGAGTCTGTGATGCTACATTAATGCTAGGTCTCATAAAACTCATAGCTTCGGGGTGGAACGTCCTTAAACTGTTGATCTGTCATCTTGATTCGCTGGGGTAACCCGACATGGGGTGTCGTGGACCAATACACCATCTTATCGTCCCACCCCCAGATCCTTACTCACTTATTGGGTTGCTTCCAGGCCTTCTTCAATCGGCTCGTACGAGTGTTCGATTTATAGACCTTTAGTTGTTGCCGATTTTTTTTCCGAACCTAAACCTTGGCAATTTCAAGCCTTAAATTTGGTAATCGAAACCTTCAAAACCAATGGACAAAAATACGAGAAGACGAAGCGGGGCGACAACAACGCGTACCTGGAGATCAACGGTGGTTGGGTGATGTAGGGGAGCAGATATGTTGGAAAAGGATGTACTAGCGTCACTCTCTAAGAGGAAAACGAACCCTGTCGGTCGTGGAGAAGATCTAGCCCTAGGGGCTAAAGCCCTAGCCCTGACGACTCTTTGACTTGTTGAGTTTATATTTTTAAAAACAACGCATATTTGGATAAGTGGCAAACTTTATTTTTTTACTAAAAGGTGCAATTTCGTTCATTTAGATTTCAATATGATAAAGGAAGTTCATCAGGAAAACCCCTGATCATAATAGAAGAGCCATTACATGGTATCGAGTCCATAAAGTTTGTCTACTCATATCTCTATGACAAAAAAACCGACACTGTCGGTTTGTTGGGGAGCCATAAAGGCGATCAAAAAGTAAATAACAATGAAACTGGTGTCTGCTGCTCATGGTCATGCCTAACTACTGCATATTTTGTAAAACGCTACCGAACGTGCTGAGCTTCCAAGGGAGGAAGATCTCTTCCCAAGGACCCCTCCCAGGGTCAGTCCATAGAGCACTGAATCCCTTTTATTCCTCCACTCGGGCCATCTTCCCGGCCCGGTCTTGTCCATCCCGGGGTTCCCCAGCAGAACTTTGTTTTACTCCCCCACCTCCCGCTCCACTACTACTAGACTCAGTTCCAGTTCCAAGACCAGATCTATCTGTGTCCACAGGCAGGCGTAGGGGGGTCGGTTGTATAACCCCTGACTGGTTGGCCGATCACCAAGTTTTTCCAGGCTGGATCACCGACCTGGGGTTGGGTGGCCTGCTGAGGGCTCACCCCCTAAGGTGCAATAGCCGAGGATACAATTGGCCCCTGCCCCGATACAAGGGACCCTAAGGTGCATAAGTCGAGGACACTGGTCGACAAAGAGTCTGATCGTTCCAGTACGTCGCATAGGTCTTCGGGTGACAGCCCTTCTGATACTCTAGTATGGAGGAGTCTCATTTTGGCTTACCCACCAACTCTCGGTCACAGTCATCCATCATAAGAATCGAAGCAGGAACTGGCGGTGAATAGGGCAGTCCACGAGGTGCCAAAACGGACTTTCACTGCACCGCCCAAGCTTATACCCCATTGGTCACACATGACCTTGACACATAGCCCTGGTGTCGAGCCGATCGTCTCTCTCGTGGTCTTTGTGCGTACTACCGGAGGGAGGCCTTGGGCGTGCACCCATAATTGTAGGCGGTCTAGGGCCAGAGGCTCCCTAGACATAGGGTCCAAATCATCCAGTAGGAGGGACAGACCGTCAAAGCACCATAACTCGTTCCGTGAACCCATGATCGTACTACCGCCGTTTAAAAATAGAACCCGAACACCCCCGGCCCGATGTCCTTTATGAACAACCCCCCTGGCCGATTCCCCCACGCCCAAGGGATTATCCGGAGGAGGGTCTCCTTACGAGGTGGCTTGGCGGTCCACAATTTTCCCAACATGGCAAACTGTTGGCGAGCAAGGACCGACGGACTCACCAGAAGGTACGGGACCTCAACCACCTCCTCTTCCAGCGAGTATGTCGAGAGGCCATCCTGAATGTTGAGCAGATTGGACTCCAGTGAAACCCGTAGCTCCGATGTCTTTGGGGCGGTCCTGGTGCCCTTGGGTTTGAAAACTCTATGGCGGTGGACCATGCTTGGCCGAGGAGAGAGTAGCGCCGGAATCACCGGTACCCAATCACCATTGGGGATGATGATCCCATCACATAGGGCTTCCAGCTCATTCCGTTCAGGTTTCTCCCTCTTTGTGTCTATCATAGGGGCCTTCCCCCGAGCTGGATCCCTTATCAATGGAGGCGACGAGATGGAGGCGGGAACTTCCAACACCCTAGCGTAACTTGGGATCAAAGCTAGGGTTGTGGACAAGAGTGGGCGCCTTTCCAACGGACGAGAGGAGCCTCCCTCAATCGTGGGGGAATCAGACGGGACGGCCAACCCCAACAGTCCCGGTTCCACCTTGCCGGTCAGAGGAATGCATGCCAGCGTAGGTGGCGGAGGCACCAACAATTGCAGCGTGCCAGGAACTCGAGGTTCCGAAGGTAGTTGAGGAGCTGACTCAATCGCCGAAGGCTGGGATTGAGACGAGGCGGCAAGGCTGACAGTTGGAGGGACTCGTCCAAGCACTAGGGTTCATTCTGCCAAACCCAACCCTTGGCTACATACGATCCAAAATAGAATCCAAAGATCCCATGTTTATATCTTTGATGACTAATCTGAGGCCGAGCATCACCATGCTTTCGTGATGACCTTTAGCATCAGGTCCTTTCGATACGATCGGGATGTGGTCATCCTTCCCACCATACCATATTGAATGCGAGCAAAGACCATCAGATCAATCGGGGTAAACGAGACACCAATGATAACGTCCTCGTTCTCGGTTATAGAGCAGACCGAGAATCCTTCGTGAAGAGCAGCCACGGATGGCCGAACAACAACTGAAACTAGAGACACCAATCTAGAGCTCCATTAGGTCTGGCCAGGACTCGGGTCTGGAACAACTTAGGAGGACGAAACGCCGGTAGCCAAACTTTATTGCATGTAATTAAATGTATATAAATGCATGCAGAAATCTCAATAGATTTTATTTTCATTTAAATTGAGTGGCAAGAGAAAATGATTTTGTGATTATTTGTTTCTTAATGTAGGGGAAGTTCTTGCTCATTGTTTTCTTCTGGCCCATTTTGCTTCTTGGTGGGATCAATTAATTCCAATCACTCTCTATATATCAAACTGTTTCATATCCTTCTCTCTCCACCCAATCTGATTAGCAGAGAAAGAAGAGAGCTCGGAGAAGGAGGACATGGAAGGCGCTGAGATTGAGATGAGCTGTGAGCCGAGAAAAGCTCATCTTCCCCAAAGAAAAACAAAACAAAACAAAAGCCTGAAGTAGCCTTTAAACTGTTGTTCAAAAGCCAAAAAGAAAGCTCTCTCTCTCTTCCTTGAAAACTAGTAATCTCTCTCTCCCCACACATCCACCAATCTCTCCATTTATGGTGCTTTCTCATTAATTGAATATCAATATCATCACTCTCTATCTCAGCCGTTTCAGATTCATTTGCATATATCTCGATCGCCAATCACCGAAAACAAAACACACGTTACGATTCATCAACCGGCCATGTTCGGAAGTGCCGCCGCCAATTCATCCTCTCTTCAGATCCCTCCGCCGGAGACACCCTTTTCAGATAACCCCACCAACAAAAGAAAAAGAAGACCCGCCGGAACTCCAGGTAGGTACTTATAACTTTTCTTGTATATATAATCAGTAGAGTGTTGATGTAGTTTGTAATGATTGTAGATCCTGATGCGGAGGTGGTGTCGCTGTCGCCGAAGACGCTGCTGGAATCGGACAGGTACGTGTGCGAGATCTGCAAGCAGGGGTTCCAGAGGGACCAGAACCTGCAGATGCACCGGCGGCGGCACAAGGTGCCGTGGAAGCTGCTGAAGAGGGAGACGGCGGTGGTGAGGAAGCGGGTGTTCGTGTGCCCGGAGCCTAGCTGCCTGCACCACGACCCTTGCCACGCCCTCGGCGACCTCGTCGGCATCAAGAAGCACTTCCGCCGCAAGCACAGCAGCCACAAGCAGTGGGTCTGCCACAAGTGCTCCAAGGCCTACGCCGTCCACTCCGACTTCAAGGCCCACCTCAAAACCTGCGGCACCCGTGGCCATTCCTGCGACTGCGGTCGTGTCTTTTCGAGGTATCTTCAACCTCAATCGGATTTCTCATAACCACTGTTTATAAGCACTCTTCTCGAGGTTTTTATTTCCCTGCGTCCTTTTAGAGCATCCACAGCGCCTCAGCACACTCCGATGATAGGTGTTAAGAGTATGGTAAGTGCTTTTTTCTTCATTCATCGCCGGCCTTGAGAAGGAGCAGTGAGCTCATCGTCGTCCCTCACCGCCAGCGTTCTCCCCGCCTACCTTCAGCTCTCCGACATCTATTGCTCGCCGTTTAGCTGCTCTTCACCAGCTCCCCGCTCAAGTTGTGGATGCTCTTAGATTGAGGAGATCCATGTACAATTATGGATTGAGGATTTTATTGTTTAGAATATTTCACTATATGTAGTGTTAGTACTGTTTATTTTATAATGATTTAGAGATTCTTTATACTTGTTAAACATTCCTAACGGGTTAGTAATGATTTGAATTTGTTGTGGTATCAAGTTATTGAATATAATATATGATTTTTACATCATTTTGTATATGTAGGGTTGAGAGCTTCATAGAACACCAAGATGCGTGCAGCATGAGCCGTCTCCGGCCGGAATCGCAGACACTACAACAACCTCCATGCTTGTCCCGGACAGCCTCGAGCCCGAGCCCATCCAGCGACACGGCCCTGGCCTGGCCGCCGATTCAAAACCCCAATCACGACAATGTTGTGTTGTTGAGTGCAACCGGAGATGATAACAATTCACCCCGCCGCTCGCAACAGTATAATTATAACTTGGAACTTCAGCTCCTGACCAAGACAATGTCGTCCGACAACCAAGTCGAAGTGTCCGAGGTTTCTCCGAAGACAGGAGAGACCCATTCGACTCAGCTCCAGCTGTCGCTAGGATCTCCCGTTGCAAGCGAAAGGAACGAATCCAACGCTAGTTATTTAAACAATGACTCCGTGGTGGCGGCGGCAAGGATTAAGGAGGAGGCTCGAGAGCAGCTCCGCCTGGCGGTGACGGAGAAGGCGTTGGCGGAGGAGGCGAGGCTGCAAGCGAGGCGCCAGATCGAGCTCGCCGAGCAAGAGTTTGCGAACGCAAGGAGGATCAGGCAGCAAGCACAGGCGGAGCTGGACAAGGCACAGGCGTTGCAGGAGCATGCCACCAAGCAGATCAACTCCTCCCTCCTCCAGATCACGTGCCGTGCTTGTAAGCAGCACTTTCCTGTCAGAACGACGTCGCCGGACAACTTTCTGGCGCCGAGTGGTCGCACCACTCATGAAGGTGAAGTTCTGGACGCTAAATGTTCCACCAAGTCTTGATGTCTCCATGGATCGATATATACATGTTTTATGTCATGTTTTTTTTCCTTGACATGAAAGAGAGGGTTTTCAAGATGGTTTTTTTTTTGCTGTCAAATCTGATGGTATATATGTCTGAAAAAAATACCTGGAAAAATGGGGTTTGGATTTTGTTATCTGCTGCAACTTTTTTTCATAAATTCAGTATAATATATTACTAAAAATCAGTATATATCTACATACATAAATTGCTGTTGTATTTAATCTACATTTTTATTAGGTTTGCTAGCACATGCTCCCAAGTGGCCTATTAGAATGACAATATCAAACATTTTAATCTGCTCTATTAATAAAATAGTATTTCATAAACAACCAAATCATCTTATTCAGCCATTTAATATCAAAATATTAATCAAAACTTGTACTGAAGGTTGAACAAATTAAGATCAAATCTAACAACTATAGGATTGTTGATATACAGTTGCATGTTTTTAAGACTGTTTTTGGGATATTAATATAAAATGGATATATGCAGAGAGAGAGAGAGCAGTTGTAAGGGATATTTGATATGATTTAGGGGCAGAGTTGCAGAAGCAGCATAATATACCAACAATGCAATAATGTCAATAAGATGAAGGATATGAATCATGACATGAATGTGTGTGTTGAGAGTAAACAGTGAACAAATATGGTAGGGTTGGCTTTAAAAATGTTAATCAAGGAAAAGAGAAAAAACACAGCAGAGAAGGTGACAGCAGTGCATGGTTTTCAGTGCCACAGTTGTGATGTTTAAATGACTCTCTCTTGTCCCTCTCAGCCCTCACTCACACACCAAATCACACTCTTTTGGAACAGCATCTTTCCTCTCTCCCCCTCTAATCTGGACAAACAAAACTCGTCCGACTCTGATCCTCATCTCAGGCGACAGGCGGCCAACATAATTTTAATGGTAATAATGATTCAATTGTACAAATCAACTTAGATTATTACAATGGAGTCAAACTTTCCTAGGCTCTAAGTGCTATTGGTGACCACCGAAACCTTGCTATACTTTCATATACTTAATAACCGCTACCTCTATTATTGAGTGTATAGCTTTCAGTTTCAAGGAGTTAATGAAACGAAAACAAGAGAAAAGGCTAAAGTGACCAAAAAGGGTCTCTCTTTTTCTTTGCTTTCTTTTAATCAGAACCATGTGCACCTTACCATCTCTCCCTAATTACCTTTTAATGCCATGCCACTGCTTCTGCTTCTGCCCCTTCTCTTTTATTCAGGATGCCTCGAAGAGCACCCACTCACACCCGAACTCTGAAATCCTCTTCATTGGACTCAAATACACCCGTTCAGAATTTCTATATTACTATGATATCAAATTTATTTGTGAAATGTATAAGATTTATTTCTTTTAGAATAAAAAATAATTTTTATTAATTATAGGAGAAAGTCATTATAACGACCAATACCATTAAAAAGAATAGTGTTCCAATAACTCTCATAAATTACACGATCTAAAAAAGGCTTTCATAAGTTAAAATAGAAGCCTTTTTTTGAAGGGCCAGTAGTTGTAGTTGTGGACACACCAACCCTTTCATTCAACTCGCTCCGGGTTTCAATTTTTTCTTTTTCACTCGGGCTAAGGTGGACCTCTTCCGTAAAGGCAGGTAGAAAGCTAACCTTGAAGAGTCTGGTCCGGTCTGAATTCAGGCTCCGTCCATTTAGGAGAGTCAGGAACTTATATTAGCGCCGTAGCACTCGTAATTTATACAGAAAACTAATCCAAAATTAAAACAAAAACTAGAACAGAAAATAAAACCAAAGGGTTATATCATTCATTTATTTTATAAAAAATGTTTTATAGGAACTTACCTATTGATTATCACTGTCTTTGTTTATCCACTTTTTGGGATTTGAGATTGCGTTCGAAATGGTAGTATTGTTGATATTGTTGAACAACTGATATTCCGACATCTATTCTATTTGTCACTGATCATCAGTTTTGTGTGTATATATATATAGGGACGCAATCAGGTGCGAACCACCTGTAATGTGTGAACCTGCGAACTGCATCAGGTTCGTCTATCTATCATCAGCGCGTGTCATCTACGGCTCAGAGCTAAGCGCCCGAATTAGAACCAATTTTGTGCCACGCGCCTCTGCTTAGGGGAAAAATGGAATTTAACAGCTAATTAACACGCCTCTATTTTAAGCAACCATATTCTATGAAACACGATTTTGATAAAAAAAAAACTGAGGACAATTTCATCAGAGATCGCAACATAGACTGTCACGCCCCAAATCCGGTTTTGGCCGGGCTCGAGACGTGACCAGAATTAATAATAGAAAAGCGATAAATAATAAAAGTAAACCTTTAAATAAATAAGCAAACCTCCTCAAATCAACAATAAATAGTTTAGAATCTCCAGTGAGTCACAGCTCAACACACAAAGTAATATATAAAATGTTTAGTACGAAAGACCAACATAAATCTATGACAATCCCCAAGATAAGCTGAAACTCCCAAGCCTCGAACTCTTTAGACATCGAGTACTCCTGTAAAACAGTAAGAGAAACAAAGGGGATGAGCTTACGCTCAGTAGGAAAAATCTTAATAACTCCACCTTTAGTTCATTACTTAAACTGCTTAAACAAATAACGTAAAGAACATATTAATACGATGAACAATGAAAGACTAACGAATAAAATAGATCACAATAATATCGTACTCTCTATTACGAGTCATTTATGTCGTAAGGGTATTAGAGCCAGTTATAGGTTATATTGTAATGGGCTACTATATATTTGGGCTTTTTAATATCTTAGTGGGTTTGTTAGTAGTGGCTGGCCCAAGCCCTTATTTATTGTACAATTGTGGTCTTCTCTACAAAAGAGAGATCTGACAGGAGGAGAAGCAGGCAATAGAACTCATTCATGAAAATTACTCTCTCTCTCTCCTCTCTTCTTCTTCTTCTTCCTCATCTATTCTCGATCTCTCTTCATTTCCTTTTACTTGCATAACCCTAATTCCTATCTCAATTTCCCTTCAATACATTCTAGACTGTATCATTGGTATCAAAGCCACTTTCTACGCTCAACCAGATGGAGAAATTTTTTTCCCTTTCAACTACAAAGATGGAGATTCATAGTATCAACAAATCACTTGTCAAAATTGGGTCTCAACTGGATGACGCTATTGTCTTGCTCAAGACTTTGGTTTCAAGGATCCCTGACCCACCTGGTAAGCACTCTACGGAACTTCCATCTCCACAGATTGTTATTACTGGTTCGGGTGAAGACCAAGATGCAACATCAGATTTTATTTCTATCGATTCTGAGAGTGATGATGTAGTAGAAACTTTGGAAGTGGATGAAATCGACCAAATGCCTGACAAGGTTTCAGATGAGTGTTGGATGCTCACTTGGGAGGGAGTTTTTTGTGATGCACACAAGGTGTTTGATGAAATGCAAATGTCAAACACCTTGAACTATTTCAAGGTATTCTCAGATGCTTTTGAATTCCAAATCTCTGCTCCATCTAAAATTTATTTGGAAATGAATTTTTGGCCTACTGGAATAGGCACATTCTTCAATTTTGAACATGGAGTTTTCATTTTGGATGCAAGTTATGATATTATAGGCTCAGGATTAATTGTTAGCTTTATAGTTCCATGGAAGCTACTGTATTTTGGTGTCAGAGTTTTCAAAGGGTTGGAATTTGAGGAGTTTGTCATGATTGAAAAATTGAAGGACGGTTATTTGGTTCAATTATGTGGAGATGCTCAATTTGCTGTTAGGTTTGTGGACATGAGGTTTGAAAACTTCTTCAAGTATTCAGATCAAGTAAAGGAAAAGAGGTCAGTGAACTTATTTGATATTCAATTTGTGGATCAAATTTTGGGTTGGGAAAAAGAGTGTAAAATGCTGGTATACTTTAGAGAAGATTTGTTTGGGGTTTTATACAGTGAGAAACCAAATTACGAGTGGAGGGTAATTGGCCATGTAGGTTCTGGTTTTTTATTTCATAATGATCTCAATTCAACAACTGTTGGGACTGTTATGATGGAAGGATCAAACACTTGGTTCATGAATTATTATGATGCCACTACAACTTGGAAGAAGAGGCCTATTGGATGTATATGGGAAGCTGATACTGTTCTTGACAATAATTTCTTGTTCAATGTAGTAGATCTCAATTTTAGTAGGGAGAGGAGTTGCATAAAGATCCACTCTGACTTTCTACAGCTCGTGGAAGATTATGACACACCTTTATGTGGGGAAGAAATACATACATGCATCAGGCAGCCAAATATTGTTGATGGACCAGTTATGCCTTTGATACTGAATGATCGCGTAGAAGCTGAGAGATTTACAATAGATTGGGAAAGCCTTCAAGTCAGTAAGATGTCTACTAAGAAGGGATGACTGAATTTCAAACACAATGAACAACCATGGATAGTTACTCAAGTTGATGGTTTAAATTATGAAGAACCAGAATCATTAGTACAAAGAACCAGTGCTTAAGTGGCAATGCAGGTTGGAAAGCAAATTAGCACAAGAATATTTTCTTTAAGCCGCTGCCAAAGTTCGACATCTGAAAAGAAATTTGCAATTGTCACAACCTCCAATTTAGATCCACTTCCTGCACCAAAGTTCTCAGCTCGTGGTGATCGTAATTCATCTGGGATGTTAAATCCCATGAAGAGATTGTTGGGTAAGAATTTAATGATTGCCCATCAAGATAATATTACATCTATCTACAGTGCAAGATCTAAAAACCCCCAAAGTGGTCAATTACCAAGGCTTCTACATAGTAGTTTTGGAGGAAGATGGTGAGTTAATAACAGTGGAAAATGTGAGGATCTATGGGAAGAATGTCGCTGAGATTTCTCCGGCTGACACATGTTTTTAGTATCAGCGACAAGGGAGGCATAAGATTCTAAGGAATGGGCTTGACAAACAGTTGAGGGAGGCTTCGGAAATTGAGGTAACCCATTTAAAAGATTTTGCTCCAAATAAAATACTTGAGAGTCTCTTGCTAAGCCATTGTTATAAGTCGGATAATACATCATCATTGCAAGACTATCCAGAGATCAAACTTGGTTGGCTATATTTTAGGGTGAAATGGCCTGGCAATGTCAGCAAGAATCGTCAACAATATGGAGATGCAATGGGTCTAGTTAGGGGATGGTTGGATAATCTAAAGCTTGGAAGTTGGAAGAATGGACCTCATATTAAGAAGATTAAGTTCAAAATATGTCATCACCTCATCCAAAATGATACCGCGAAAGCGATATATACAGAGATGGAAATGGATACAAAAGCGGCGAAGGAACAAGCATTAAAGCAAGAATTCATGCAGGTAGAGGAATATGATCATGCAAGTATTAAGGACTGGTTGATTGGTCCGGTTATTGGGAACAGCGCAATTATGAAACTCCTAAGTCCTAACAGAGACCATTTACGTGCATGAACAAAACTACAATCAGGCCTTGAAATACACTATTGGTGAAGGAACTATGAGATTACACCTATTGGATGTTCATGAAGCATATCTTACCCTTCAAGATTTCACGGAGAAAAACCCTATAACAAGTTTGATTCGGAATGAGAAACTTGTTTGTTGCATGCACATAGGAAATTTTGATGAAGTTGACAAACTATTGCTTGCAGCACACAACGAGGATGTTAAGGATCCAAAGCCTCAAGCCAATTTGGTTGTATACTGCCTTCTAAATTCTCAGGTTCCTAGCCAATCGCAACTTGTTCCACATGTTATTAAGGTCCAGTTGAATGTCATTGTCAATGATTTATGTGTGCTGGTTGTTTTGAAACAAGAAGAACAGGAGATGTTTTATGTGGGTGAACTTGAGGAAGAAGGTATTGGAATTGTGGTCTATGTGGTGTTTGTTTACGAGGAGTTACTCTTTGTCTCGGATAAGCTGAATCTGATTCTTGAGGACAAGAATCATTTGAAGGAGAGGGTAATGTTACGAGTCATTTATGCCATAAGGGTATTAGAGCCAGTTATAGGTTATATTGTAATAGGCTACTATATATTTGGGCTTTTTAATATCTTAGTGGGTTTGTTAGTAGTGGCTGGCCCAAGCCCTTAGTTATTGTACAATTGTGGTCTTCTCTACAAAAGAGAGATCTGACAGGAGGAGAAGCAGGCAATAGACCTCATTCATGAAAATTACTCTCTCTCTCCTCTCTTCTTCTTCTTCCTCATCTATTCTCGATCTCTCTTCATTTCCTTTTACTTGCATAACCCTATTTCCTATCTCAATTTCCCTTCAATACATTCTAGACTGTATCACTCTCAAAGGTAATAGTAACTTAAAAGATTTCATAAAAAGTACTTTAACGAATCAATAGGAGTAAAAATGGGAGTAATGTATATCATGTCAACCACTTGCTTTCTCAAGCCTCCGATCCATGGGTAGATTCTGGAATCACATCGGTTCCCATAATTCCGATCCCCCAGAGTACCCATATCATATCAGATTCTCCCTCGGTCCAGAGGAGACACATACATCGGGGCACCGGAAACCATCCCATAGGGACGCTCATCGTCGGGATTCTCGGAAATGCCTCCAAAGGACCATAAGTCATAGGGAACCAAAGTAGTGCTCCCATAGGACGCACACCCCTGGGTGAAACCTCAGTAACCATCTCTCATGAAGTAACCCAATCACTATCTCGTAGGATCTGCCAAGCCCTTAGGCTCCAATAATCAATCAATATCTCGTAGAATCTGCCAAGCTCTCAGGCTCCTATAATCTATCAATATCCCGTAGGATCTGCCGAGCTTTCAAGCTCCTATAATCAATCAATATCCCATACGATCTTCCAATACTCAACCAATATCTTACTGTATCTATCAAATTCCACCACTACAACGGCACCGAATTACCCCCCCCCCCCCCCCCCCCCCCCCCCGGTGTAGTACCGAACCAAACAAACAAGCATTCAAGAATAAGAATAATGAAAAATGCATTATGATCCAACCAACCATGAACACTCCTCAAGGCACACTTTCATCACATCAAAGACATCCAATAACACTCCACACTTACCGTATACTTACCTGTCACGAACCAGCGGTACATCGATCACCTGATTGTACCCCTTTGGCACAACCAGTCATACTCGATCATCCGTTCAATTATATCAACACAATTACTCAACCAATCAAGTAAGCATTCAACCAATCAATAATCATGTGGACGATCAATTAAGCATTCAAACATACAAGTCAACTAGTTTCATTAGACTCTTAGTTATCCTAATAACTAGCAACCAAGCATGTGAACCTAGCACACAACTAATCCGAGAGCTCTTCAAAGCCTCTCTACCAGTAAATCAATTCCCAAGTATTGAAAGCGAGTTACACTAGTCATCTTCATCCTAAGCATGCATACTAGACTCATCCGATTATTAGTAATTGAAATACGATTATTCTAGTTATTCGCATCCTATAGGCAATTCTAGGACCTTTCCAATTTTATTAACCTAACATGCATACTAAGCGTTAAATAAGAAATTAAGACTTTCCCTACCTTACGGTCTTCCTCTAAACTCTGTTGTCAAGCTCGATAGTCACAACTCCGTTCTTCACACGGGTCCCGGCGTGGTCTTCGTTCTTCAAGTTTGGACCCAAGGTCTTTAAACACCAAACAAACTCTAATTAGACTCCACTTAATAGTAAGTAAATTCCCCAAAACCTTCCCAAAAGTTCAGCTCCAAACAAGGATCGAAAACGGTGTAAAACCCTCAAAATACACCAGAACATGTCTGCCACGGACACGGTCACGGAGCCGTGGCCCCACCCCTCACGGATGACGTCACGGAGCCGTGACGCGTGCCGTCACGGATTCCCTCATGGAGCCGTGACGTTTCCCATCACGGAATCCGTCACGGATCCGTGACGCTCCAGGGCAGATTCGCCCTTCTTCAACCTCCAACTCCTTTTCTCCGAAAATCCACTACCAAACTCCATTTTTAACCATCTCCAACTCTCAAAACAGTCAAATACCTCCAATACTCCTCTACCCATGGTAGGAATCAACAAATAAACAAGTTTCCAAGGATTGTCCAAATCAACATCAAAGCAAAAACTCCATTAAATCCAAGGTCTTGCATCAAAAACCCATCAAAGCTTCTTAGCAACATCATCTAACCTCATTTCAATCAAATCCAACAACTTCTAGCAAACCCAAACCAAAACCCAAGAAATGAGATGAAGGGAAAAGAGATGTAGCTAGTTCCATTACCTTTAGGAGAGTGAGATGGAGAAGATGATGAAGAAATGGAGAAGGAAGAGGTAGGAAATGGCACCAAGTTGCTCCTTTTTCCTTTGCTTCTTCTTCAAGACTCCATGGAGCTCCTCTCTCTCCCTTTGCTCTCAAATTTCGGCTACACACAACAAAAGAGGTGTTTTTGGTCTTCCAATTCCATATAAGACCTAGAGTTGGTTAATGACTAAAAGCCCTTTAGATAATTTCCCTTGTAGGGGCTTTTAGGAGGGTATAGTGGTCCAAGACCACTCCCTTTTCTCTCTTCTAACCAAATAAGGACAATTGTCCAAGTAGGTCCTCTAGCTTTCCAAAATAATTTCCAGCACAATAATTAATATTGTTTTAGTCGATAAAAAGTCCAATTTTGACCAAATTTGACTTCCTTCAATATTATTCTCAAATGAAAGAAAACGGCCCAACTAAGCCAACCGTGATGACGGCTAAGCATTTTGGGCCCCGGAAAAGCCCTGAATGACCTTCTGAGTCATCAGTTGACTTTTCCGGCAAAAAGTCAAACTTGTCTTAAAAGTCATCGGTTCGACCGGGATCGACCGGGAGCGGTTCTTACATAGACGTGCTCGTCTGAGATATGAACGCAGACCAGATGGTCGTAGATAGCAAATGGTAACCACAACGCTGGTCATTTGTTAGGTCAAAATATCACAAAAAGTATTTGTTCGAAAAGAGAAACAGATAAGGAGATATTCATTCTCATACTAGCTGTTCTATATCTGCAAACAAGAATAAATGTATCCTCAAATATTTCTCTCTGCTTTCCTGGCCTATCATGTTGTTCTCTTTCGCTTATCCGCAAACGATTTATTCTTTATCTGCAAACGAGTATATATGTATCCTCATCTATATCCAGAACCCAAAAAACCCCAAAACAGAACCCTAACCCCTATAATCCCAAACACTGCTTGATGTATCTGCAATATGCTATGATGATATACTCAAAACCCAACCCTAAACCCTAAAAGAACCTTAAATAATCAAATCATAACCCCGAACAAAACAACCCTCAACCGCAAAAAAGAAGGTTAAACATGAAAAACACAACCCTTGCACCTCAAAAGCATAAAACCATGGTTTCTCAAATCTTGCTTGTTCTATCTGCAATCTAAAATGATGATATACACAAACATAAAAATATGCTTGTATAGTGGGTCAATGAGTATATCTTGCTTTATTTGCAAACTGGCATTCTTGTATTTGCAAACGAGAATAAATGCATCCTCATCTATACTGTGGGACTTAAAAGCTGATAAAACAATTTTGTACTGAGGATATGTGATACTGCTGGACCATTGAGAGATCGACAACGTGGCACATGTAAAACCCATGACAACATATTTAAGGACCCACCAACCCAACGAACCCCTACATTTTCCCTATATATACAGAAATCTATGCAAACAAAAAATAAACTCAACCTCAACTCTTAGTAAACCTCAACTCTCTCCCAATCATAAACCATGGATGCTTGCAAAATCGTGAAGGATAAGAGCCCCAACATCGATCTACTAACAAAGGAGGAGCTGCTGAAGAAGAGGGAGACCATATTCACATAACACAATATTCTTCTCAATGTTGAGAAGATCTCAATGAAGCAGAAGAACTTAAAGGTGAAGTTGATGGAGGCAAAACTTGATATCGATCTTCTTGTGGTTGAGACAACCAAACTCGCCGACGACGACATGCTATGTGACTTCATAACTATAACCAAAAACCCCATGTCCAGTGTGACAGAAGTTGACAAAGCACTGGATGTTGTCATAGATATGTTGTAGTAGGGTACCATAGTGTCAATGAACGACCTAGAAGAAGATGGCTTTCTTCTAGGCCCTTTTGGTACCTTTTATGTATGTTTCTCTTTTGTTCAACCTATGTTAAGAATGAAAACATTTCCTCCTTGTTTGAATCTTTCTATGTTTTGCTTGATATTCTATCAACATTATATATTGTATCCTCAAACTAACATATGTATATCCATAAAACACAAAGCCAAACATCTGCCTCCCAATAGGATCACTGATACATCTGACGAACAATAATTTTGTTTTGTTGTTGTTGAGAACTGTACGTTCTATATTCTCAAATGAGTTTGTTAATTCTATAAACTGGTAATTCAGATCTTCCATTCATGATTTTTGAGCAATTTGCAAACAAGCAGTTCTATAAATTAAAACAGGAAACATGATATTCTCAAACAAATAATTAAACAAGAAACATGAGTGACTTCATATGATCAAAAGATTTAGTTTCCACAAAAAGATTAAATACTATAGTAATTAAGCATCAGCATCGCTGTCTTCGTCGTTATAATCATCATCATCATCCCAGAAATCTTCTTCATCTTCGACAACTCCTTCCACAAGATCCTCCCCAAATGGGTGTATGTTGTCTTCTTCTTCCTCCGCTTCCTCCTGTCCCTCTTGCTCTTCTTTATCATCCTCCGCATAACCATCTTCTTCATCATCATCCTGCAAATCTTCATCAACATGAGAACTATCATCATCATAAGAGAATAAGTCCATATAATTGAATGGCTTTACAGGAACAGGTGCAATTTCAGGTGCTATCTCCTCATCCTTGTCTTCATTAATCAAAGGATCATCATCACCATTTTCTTGTTCAAACTCTGCATATCCTTCATCATCATCTTCATCTTCTTTCTATCCTCCTTTCTCTTCATCTTCTTCCTCATCGTCCTCTTCATCATCTTCTTCTTCTTCCTCCGGCGGTGATTCATAATCAAGATCCTCTGGTTGAGGAATGTCATACTCATTGATGAGAGGATCATCATAATCATCATCAGAGGAAGAAGTATTCAGCATGCGCCTATTTGAAGAGACGTCATCGTCCTCATCATCACTATTGAAGATTTGTGATGATGGAGACTTGCATTAGAAAGATTGTCATTTGTCGTCATCACTATTAGAAGACACAATACAAGGAGACTTAAGAGACGATGACATGGCTGACTAGTAAGATAGGGATGATGAGAAAGTAGTTGCTTTGGTTTTCAATTTAAAGATATCAAAAGGATGTCAGAAAATAGAACGACACCATTAAATGGTAGATCCTTTCCATGCGGCGCGAGGAGATTTTAGTAATGATGACGAAAAATATTGAAATGAACCGGCGGTTGCTTATAGTCATATCAAAATTTAAAATGATGATTAAGTTACTTCTGTTGCATGCTTGACACGTGCTCCAACATACCTACTTGTATCTGATGAACTAGAGTGAGAATGCAAATACTTATCGTTTGAGGAAATGAGAATTCTGGTTTGAGAATATAAGATATGAGAGAAAGTGTAATTCAATCGTAAGTTGCTTGTAAAATTAAAACATAATTTAAATGTTATTAGATTAATTATTTTCCATTATCTACTTTTATCACATAACTTGCATGCTTGACACGCATTCCTCTACATGTATCCAATGATATGGAAATGAACTAGTAATATGATTTGAGTATATAGTTTTCTGTTTTGAGGAAATAAGCATTCTGTATTGCGAAAAAACACATTATGTTTTCCACTATCAACTTTTAACACACTGCATGCATGCTAGACACGTGTTCCACTATAAGATATGAGAGAAACTGTAATTCAATCGTAAGTTGCTTGTAAAATTAAAACATAATTTAAATATTATTAGATTAATTATGTTCCACTATCTACTTTTATCACATAACTTGCATGCTTGACAGGTGTTCCTCTACATGTATCCAATGACATGGAAATGAACTAGTAATATGATTTGAGTATATAGTTTTCTGGTTTGAGGAAATAAGCATTCTGTATTGCGAAAAAAACACATTCTGTTTTCCACTATCTACTTTTATCACACTGCATGCATGCTGGACACGTGTTCCACTATATACAAGTGTGACAGGAACATAAAATGAAATAATATATCTCCTAATCACAATACTTACTATTAAGGAAACAAATAATTGATTGAACACTAATTATGTGATTAAAAATCAATATGATTCCAATTGGAAATCAATATATATATACCCCATTTGCTAATAGCACACGACAGGTTGCTCAACCTGATGGCTGAATGGGAAGAAGATGACATGAGCAACGCGTCAAAAGAGCACATACTTGCCAAAGAAAGCATGATGGAGACACTAAGGGAGTATAAGTCCGTACTTGGAAAAGCATTGTGAAACAGAACTCCTAAGAGATAAGATCAAAGATAGATGGGATGTACTTTTGCTTGTGTTTCATGTCTTTTGTGTTGACTTTTGGTTCTTCTGTTTGGTGTCCTGATTTTGGTTGGTCTTTCAGACACCATATGAATCAATGAAAGCGTTTGTTTAACTAAGTCTGCACTAAAATTGCTCAATATTATCCTATCTTGTGTTTTCATTAATAACTTCTCCCGAAGATGAAAATGGTGTGTGTGTGTGTGGGGGGGGGGGGGGGGGGGGTGTGAGATATGAGGACAAATCGGCTACAAACCCCTCTTATTCTAAAAATTGTGAGAACTCATCCTAACCACACACTCTTAAGATCTAACATTCACCATGATGCCATATCATCACCCCAATCCCACCCAAATTAACGTCACTTTCATCATTTCTCACACAAGTAAGGGTATAATTGTAATGGCATGGTGCCATGTGAACAAGTGTCCATTTTTTTCTTAACCAATTCACTGATTTAATCATTTCCGCTTCGTTTCAACTTCGATTAGCTTCAAACTTGTGCCAATATTTTTATTTTTTCAAGGACTTTCAATCAAGATTAGTGATGAATATATTTTGAAAATAAAAAACAAATTATATCAGGGTGACAAAACCATTGTTGAGTATCGATAAATCTTCACTAATAAATGTTTCATATCAGGGTGATAAAACTAGTGTTCGGTGTTGATAAAACTAGTGTTTCGTGTTGATAAAAAAACATATGTTGGGGTGATAAACATGTGTGCTGAAGTGATAGAAAACAAGTGATGAGGTGATAAAAAAACATGTAATGTGGTGATAAACCTAGTGTTTAGTGTTGATAAAGCTAGTGTTCAATGTTGATAAAACACATGTGATGAGGTGATATAAAAACAAGTGATGAGGTGATAAAAATCATGTTCAATTTTGGTAAAATTGGGTGATAAAACTAGTGTTTCACGTTGATAAAACTAAGGTTCAGTGTTGATAAAACTAGTGTTCAGTGTTGATAAAAATTACACAGATATAATTTTTTTTAAATCAGCCCCGAAATATTTTTTTTCATTCTTTAAAATATATTCATGACTGATTTTGATAGAAACCTCTTGTAAAAATAAAAATATTGGCACAAATTTGAAGCCAAATGGAGTTCAAACGAAGCGGAAAAAATTAAATTTGTGAATTGATAAAAAGAATAATATGATAGTTTTACTAAAAAGCCCCTACAACTTACCAAATTTTTTTTTGTGTTTTTGTAGTCAACAACTCAATTGGATCTCATCCATCCATTTATAAATGGATGACTTGGATGAGTTCTCACACTTTTTAGGTTAAGGATGTGTTTCTATTTTATTTTTTCTCTATGAGATATATTGTTATGTTTTATTTTTATTTTAAATTTATTTATTTAAATATTTTACAAGTACTTAATATAAGGATAGTTTAAAAAAATTATATATAAAAAAAATGATTATGTACAGTGACGGAGTTAGCTTTTTCAGTAAGAGGGCCAATATTTTTTTAGCGATAATATATGATGTTCACAATATTTGAGAGAGGACACAACTTAGAAATAAATAAATAAAAACTAAATAGGTATTTTAAAGAAATTTTTAAAAAACAAATAACAATTTTTTTTAGAAGAAATTGTGCTGGAGCCTTAGTATCTCCGTCCCTTATGATGTGATTTGTACATGATCAATTCTCGGATTTTTTCCGTTAGTGTAAAAATATTCAATTTTAATTACTTTTTTTTTGATAAAAAAATATATTCAATTTTAATTACATAGTGGATTTCTTCTACACACATTTTTACATATAAAAATGTTTTTTTTTTAATTTTTTGCTTGGGTTATGATAAAACATATTTTGAGATATAGATTGGAGATCACAAATCAAAAATGGCAAATAGACAAAAGTTGTAGATCTGTTTTTAGAAACCTGATCAAACGAATACCTAATAAATTTTCATTCGTATGAGTCCAAGTGGTCCGGAGTGTGAGCTTTGCAGATTGAGTAATTAAGAGCAAGGACAACGGGTCGCGCCCGCTCCCCGCCCCGCGCGCGTCGGGAACGCTCCCCGCTGGCCGGTCCGCTGCAGACGCGAAAAATCGCGTTCCCGCTCCCCATTTCCGCGCTCCCGCTCCCCGATCTCCCGCTCCTGCTCCCGATGCCTGGCCGAGCGCGCTGGACGCGCCCTCGCGCCTTGGCCTGCGCTGGCAGCTCCTGGTGGCGCCACGTGTCCCGACCGTTGGCAACGGTCACTCCAACGACTAATTTTTTTTTTTAATTCAAAAATCAGATAAAATTATCCCTATAAATACTCAACCCCATTTCTCATTTTTGTCACACCATTCTCTATTTTCACTCTTTCATTCTCACTTCCTACTCGTTATTTTCGAAAATGTCCGACGACGAGGTTATGTCCGACGCTGAGGAGATGACGTACGAGGAGCTGGCTCCCCGGATGCCGACGCATGCGGAGATGGCAGCCCAACTGCCGACATATGAGGAGATGGCAGCCCAAATGCAGCCAGCTTTGCGACGTTTCCGGCGGATGATGGAGAGGCAGATGCAGGCAGTAATGCCAAGGGTCCAGAGGGCCATGCGTGGGGAACCAATGCGCCGAGAGATTAACAGAAATCGTGCGGAAGCCCACATCCAATTGATGGCGAACTATTTTGACGAACAACCCCTATATGGCCCTGAAATGTTCAGGCGTCGGTTCCGTATGTGCAGACCACTTTTCCAACGGATTATGAACGCGGTGAAGGCTCACGACCCTTACTTCGTTTCATGGAGGCTCGACGCTGCCTCACGGCCGGGCTTATCAACGGAGCAGAAGTGCACCGCCGCTATACGGATGCTTGCGTATGGGTCCTCGGCCGATTCATTGGACGAAACTCTGCGCATTGGGGTAATCACCATACTTGAATGTTTACGTAAGTTTTGCAAGGCCGTCATTGAGGTATTCGGAGCCGAGTATCAGCGTACACCCACGCCGGCTGACATGGACCGCTTACTCTGAGAAGGGTATGGTCGAGGGTTTCCCGGAATGGCGGGGAGTCTTGACTGTATGCATTGGAAGTGGAAGAACTGCCCAACCGAAGCGCAGGGAGCCCATGGACGGGGAGGTCACCACGGGGAGAAGACGATTATGCTTGAAGCTGTAGCGTCCCGTGATTTATGGATTTGGCATGCATTTTTCGGGATGGCTGGATCGAACAACGACATCAACGTCCTCAACCACAGCCACTTATTCCAAGACGCTTACTACGGCCAAGAACTTGCTGTTGAGTACGAGATCAACGGCCATCGGTACGACCGACCTTATTACTTGGTGGACGGCATTTACCCAGCATGGGCACGGTTCGTGAAGACTATTCGGCATCCCTACGAGCCCAAAGAGAAGTTGTTTGCTAGATGCCAAGAAGGTGCTCGGAAAGATATTGAAAGGGCTTTTGGAGTACTTCAAGCAAGGTGGCACATCATTTCCCGTCCCGCTCGTAGTTGGAGCAAACACACTTTGGTTGATATCATGCACACTTGCATAATTCTACACAACATGATTGTAGAGGATGAGCGCGACCGGTACGAGTATGGGGAGGAGGAGTTGTTGTGGGCGCAACCTCCAGAAATGCCGAATTGGACACCACCGGAACGATGGCACCACGGAGGGCCATTGCAATACCAGCAACGAGTGGATGCTCAACAAAGTGTCATAAATCCTGAGATCCACCGTCAACTCCAACAAGATCTTATGGAGCACTTATGGGATCGCTTTGGAGCTGGTTTCCATGACGACGACGAGTAGTCGTTTGTGCTCTTGGAGCTGGTTTGTTTTGGGTTGTATGAAAAGGGGTTCAATAAAATTAGAAGTTCATTTATATTCGTGTTGAATTTATTTATTAATTATTGTTTGTCCTTAATTATTTATTTCCAAAATTGTTTAAATTATAAACAATTTAAACGGTTTCTGATAACGAATTAAATAAAACAGGAAAATAACAAATAATAATCCAGTCAGCACTGTTCTGCACTCCCAGGACCTCAAGGTCCTTTCTGTTGCAAAACACCCATTTTTCTGCATTCCCACTCCCTGACTTTTGTCCAATCAGCACAAAGTCTACACTCCCACTCCCTGACCAAGGTCTTTTCTGTTGTACATACTCTAACTAATATATATATCAAAACAAGCATACGGTACTATTTACCATATTTCACGTGGTGCGTACTGACGATAACACATTTCCAATTGACGACAAATCAAAGCCTATCTCCGCTATCATCATGAACTCGTAAAAAAGCAAGTTGTGTGATTCTGAATGTCATGCATCCTCATCCTATACTAATCATTACTTTCGTGTAAAGATCATCTTTAGTTCATGCCCACACATGTTCCTACGAACTCTAAGCTTCCTTGCATCCCCTTTGGTTTATTGTATTTTACTATTTTACATGTTTTTTCAAAAAACAAATCTCTAATTATGTTTGTCAGTTTTCTGGAATATAAAATAATAATTAAGAGTTTTTATTAATAATAATTAAAATTTTAATTATTAATTTGAACTTTATTTTTGAAATGGTTAGTTTAAACTTTTAATTCAACATTTTTGAATGAAAAAAAATCGGTGTCCTTAGGGTACTATCATCTTCTTTCTATTCCGCTCTACTTCGCCACCTGTTACTGCTGTCTCAGCCCTTTGTCTACGTCGTCTTCGTGCTCCGATCCATCATGCCATCCCCAAACGTCAAGCTCCTATCACTTGTCACCAGTGGCGGAGCCAGCTTTTTTAGTGAGAGGGGCACCAAAAATTTTCGATGATAATAGACGATGTTAAATATATTTTGAGGGGGCACAACTACAAAATTAAAAAAAAGGGTATTTTTAGAATTTTTCATAAATTAAGTGACAAAAGTTTGAACAATGTCTTCGATAAGAACAAACTTTCTTAAACAAATTAGAATTAATTTTTTTAAGAAATAGAAGTACAAAGCAATTGAAAAATACAAAACCATCATACACCTAATACCCGGTGGAACTCCCATATCTCCTACCTATATCCTATCATCGATTGCACCTTCACTCCAGATCATCCCCCGATCACATTGAGGGAGTTTATAAAGCCTGGCCGGGGAGAGAAACGTTGCCACCACCCCTTTATTATCTCCGTACACGGACCAGGTGATTGTCTTGACCGATTAGCCTCCTCCTCCTACCCAATCTATACGATGATTGAATCCATCGGATCATGTGGGGGGAAGCTATGGGAATATCAACATGCCTCTGTCTAGTTCGTTGGAGAGGATACACAGTAGCTCACTTTTTGTATCTAGGATATCAACAGTCCATGACGGGGCTCCATCCTTGCCTACCTCTTTTTCATCACCATCGCCTCCCCATAGGGTTCCCTTCTACCGACTATGCCCACCATAATACATCGAGAAATAGTTGCATGGACCAGATCGTCTCCCGCTGGGCTCCCTCATAACCATGTTTTTCGTTTGTCCCTTGCCAATAATCGAGTTCTTCGATCCCGATGGGCCTCTCGGAGCAACCGCGAACATTACATCTCCCACCAACCTATGGATCTGTCCGCTAGCAATGTACCCACCTGATGGGACTTCTAGAAATGTCGTCGTCGAGACTCGCATACAGGATGAGACGCGGGGAAACGAGCTTGCTAGAATCATAGCCCGCATAGGATAAGGAGGATGCAAGGAAATTCGAGTCCTACCGTCCATAAGGACCCACCGAGGTGATTTGACAACCTCAAGGGTACCCTTGGTCCCATCAATGTAGATGTCCCTGATTCCTGGCAAAGAAACAGCGGCCCACCAATACAAGATCTTCTGCCTATTCTGGACGAACATCCTTTGTGCTAGAAGCACGTGTGTCCCTTTCTGGTACTACTACAAAAATTGACTTGCCCAACGTATACAAATACATTTTTAGTAAAATTTGGCCACTTTACCAACAGATGTTGTATCGGTTGGGAAAGTCGCCACTTTACCAACAGATACTACATTCGTGGGAAAGTGATGGTACTTTACCAATGAATGTGATATCCGTTGGTAAAGTGGCCAAACTTTACAAACAAATGTATCTGTATCCGTTGATGAGGTTTAAACTGGGGCAATGGATCTGCATTAGTCACCCAAGTCTTATATATTCATTGTACAAGAGTGTTGACCAAGTTTTATCCAACCAGTTGACCACCTCGATCGAGCACCTACTACCGGCAGATGAAACCTATTTTGCATATGCATACTATGTACAACATTATATAACACATACACAATTTTGATTACTTAATTTACGATACAACGTTACTCATATTTAAGAAATTTTGTATCTTTACTCTTGATGTACATCTTACCGTTTTGATTTTATTATCAACCGTTTCTCCCACGGATTAAACATTTTTAGTAATTACTTGCATTCATTAATTATTTTAGGAAGACACTAAGATAATATATATATATATATATATATATATATATATATATATATATATATATAATATTTATTATTTGCATAATTTCAAATATGTTTTAATTTTATCTTTGAACTTGGGTGTCGAATTGAAACCCGACATTGAACCGGTGTCCAAAATTCACAAGTTTATGGTCATTAGATTGATATTGTTGTAAAAAAAATATAATGTATTTGATCACAAAAAAAAAAACAATGTTTTGTACTTCGAATCGAGAAAACGATCAAGGAAATAGGTCTTTTGATATATGTCATGTTTCAATAGCAATTGAAGTTGGATTTAGTCGTTGTTGAATATTCAACGAATCGAAACCCGACATTGAGCAACCGGTGTCCATAACTCACAAGTTATATTCATTAGACTGATATTGTTGTAAAAAAACACTGGAAACTAAATAGTAGAAATAAAAGAGTTCCCACGATAGAGGATGCTCAGGCTGAAAACTAAAGCGCTCAAGACATCGGTTACCTTCTGAAGGCGCTTGGAGGGTGATACTACGATAGCATCTATTGACACCGATATAGCGAATCCAGACTGGCGGAAGCTAGGACAGAGTAGACCCCTTACCGTTAACGAAAAGTGGTGGACAAAGAACTCCCCTAGGTTGTCAGCGTGTGTCATCCTCCCTTGAATGATAATGGTAGGGCTCCAAAACGCGGGATTGCTGACCTCCGAGCTGGTAGGCAAGTATCGTGTCGGCTTTTGGTGGAACCGCGGCCACCTTACGTCCAGAGGGGCGGTACAACCGACAGACCCCCCTCTGGACCACCTCAGACTCATTATGTGAGGCGATGGTGCTTAAAACCCCCCGCCGATGTGTGTGACGCTCCTTCCGATTTGGATTGGATTGTAACTAAAGCAAACCCTCTCCAGCTGGACATCCCAGACCTGACCCAAGTTGGTGGACTAGACTTGGACATGTTGGATTGATCCGATCCGGTTCCAACAGAAAAATCATACGCAAAAATGAACAATGGCATGGGAGTGAATCAGAACAAATCAGAGACCCTCCGAGAAATAGTCACCGACTATGAACCCATTTCTAAGTTGACCTCCGGCGAACACACTAGGACACCCGAGAACGAACACACGACCAGAGAGTTGGATGGGGGAGACCGGATCTGCGAAGGTCGCCAAAACTTTCGGCCACACTAGATCTAAAATCCTAGATGTCGATCTCGTGAAACCGGACGAGGCCTCCGTCCACAGCAACAAAGAAGACAGTTACATGTCGGAGAGGCTAGGCTTCTAGCCACGAAGACGAGAGAAACAGTGTGAAGAAGGTTCAGGACAGAAGAAGGAGACTGTAGGAAGGAAAGGAGAGGGAAAAAAGGGGGAAGGTGAAGGAGGAAGTAGGAGGAGACCACTAGCAACAATCTAGGCCGATGGCCATAAACGTCGTCGACGGAGAGAAACCACAAGGGTGATGGCTAGGTTGAAAGAGAAGAATCTGGTTACGAGATTAGTACCATAAACTCTCTGACTCTTTCATGATTCAAGTTACAACATTTACTCCGGATGTAATAAAACCTTGACTACTTAGGTGAATATTGAAAGTAACATTTTTTTTTGATCGACAAAGCAAATTTAGATTAAAAACCTCTTTCGAGATGAAAGAGGAGGTTGTTACAAATACAAATAAAACCCAAAGTTGATGTTAGCCAAACCATCCAACAAGGGACAAAAACCAACAAGTCATGAAATAAAATCCCTATTCTAACTAATTCAAAAGGGAAAGGATGTCCTTGTAATGGGATAAACAAGGGTTTAGGTATTGAAATGCAGAGAGAAGGAATTTGAAGATTCAAAATTCAAACCAAAGAGATGCTTGTATTTCAAGTAACCCGGCAAAAAGAGCTTTGCTTGTTAGGCAAGTAATGTAGCAAAAGGAGGGAACCAGTGCTTGAGAGGTTGAGACGAATCTGAGTGGAGAGGACCTTTGCTTGAGATACTGAGTTATTTCTAAACATCAACTTGCATTCAAACCTTTAGGAACTAACAGGACAAGTAGGACGAAGACATCAGAATGAATTCAGTCCACAAGGGGTATCTTGTAAAGCACATATTTTGAATATGTTAAACTATTGGAGTTTTGAAGGTACTTTTGGTGCAGCATTTGGCCTATCTATTAGTGGCCCTATTTAAGATGAATTTATAGACAAAAATAAGGGTCGAAATCCTGGTAGCTTTTATGAATCCAACACTATGTAGATGGTGTAAGCTAGCAGGTGGATGGCCAAGACCACTATAGCTACGGTCTACGGCTTTAGGCTTTGACAATTTTTGACATTGCAAATTATGAAGTGGGGGACCTATGTTTTGCATATCTCAAACTTAACTCATGTAATTCAAGTCCATTGAATTTCGGAAGCTTTATATTGATCATGTTTAATTTTAGTTGTTTGAAATTTTCACCATCATACATTAATATATACCTGTTTAATTCAGTACACATCTTTCTGGACAATGATGGAGAAATCGGTAGGGTTCGTATAACATGTTTGCTACCCTGATAAGACTTGTGTTAATAACAAAACACCAGATTGTCTGTTTCAAATCGAGTTTTACTAATCACCTAAGGAGCGTTTTTTCTCTCTCTCTCAAAGAACGCTCAAACCCTAGATCTACAGGCCTTCGCCGCCCTTTTCATCTCTTGCCGGTTCCGATCTCTAGCTTTGGTCTTGACGGTTGCCGACGAGGACCTCTTCTTCTCCCTCCCTACTCGCCCCGCTCACTTCCTCCTCCCTTCACTTGAATTTCCCCCTTCTTCTCTCCTTGTTCTGATTTCTCTCGTGTTTGCTCGGTTTTGAAGGTCGGGACTCTCCCTCGGTCGTGGTTTAAGGTTTTGTCTCACTTCTGGAGTGTGGCCTTCATCTTCTCTGTCGACTACTCTCAGATCTGGTGTCGTGCTTCCGTCTGGTACAGATCTGGCTCCGGGACTCGTGGCTCTGCTCGGGACGTCTTCACCGAACCTAGGGCTTGCTTGTTCGCCTGTCCGGCTTCGGGTGGAGTTGAGGGCTACGACTGGTTGGTTGTGTGCGTGGTGCGGTGGTTTCTCGGTCGGCGACCGCGGCTTCTCGGTCGGCTTCGTCATTCTTGGGGGACTGCCCTTGTTTGGGCCGCTTTTTGGGCCTGGTGCTGGGCTGGTTCAAGTTTGAGTTTTGGGCTGGATACCGGGTGGGCCGGGCAGGCTGGTCTTTGGTGTACGCCTTTGGGTCAGGTTTTGGGGCGGGCTTAGGTCAGGCGGATTCTAGCCCTCTTTCACTGGTGCTTCTGTTCTTGTTTCTGGGTTGCGGGGTAAGCTCGTTTCCGTTGAAAGCCTCTGTCGGCAGGTCATTCCTGGTGTAGGCCAGTGGAGATTGACTCGGTGGAGGTCCAGTTTTGTTTGGGTGGCTGGTTCGATTGGAAGTCGATCGTCGTTTGGCGTCTCAGCAGCTTGGTAGTCGTTGGCGGGGTCGTTGGTAAGACCTTCTTTCTTTGCCCTAATTCGTTCTGGTTAATATCTTTCCATTTATCTCTTTACTAGATTTAGTTCGATGTCATAGTTTCCCCGTCTATTATTGACGTGGGGCTCGTCGGTTGTGGTGTTGGCCCTCGACGGGTGATTTGGGTCATTGGCCTGTTTTGAAATCGTCTGAATTTTGTTCTTAGAGTGTAAGTGTTTCGGTGGCCCTGAACATCGGATTATCTCTGCTGATGAGCAATGTTGACTGCCAGCGTGTCGGCATCCTTATTACTCGCTGAGTATATGGACCCGATGAGATAGTTTTCTATTTTCTTGTTCGTTTTAGGGCTTAGATTTTACCGTCCGAAAGTTTTATTGGGCTTCATGTTTGATAAATCCAGGTGTTTCTGACCTTTGGTTTTTTTGGAGCTTCAAGTTAGTTAAATTTGGGTTTTTTTAGACTAGTTAGTTTTCGATTGTTCGTGATCGTGTTGTTTTAGGTTTACCCCTTGTTGGGTTTATGTTTACTGAAAGTATGTATCTAGTTCTGAGACCTGTTGTATTTGTTCCCCTGGTTGGGAATCTGTTGGTTTGAGGCTGCGTCTATATGACCAGTGCTCCTGTTTGTAATCTGTTTGTAGTGAGGGTTCGCCCTTGTCCTTCAGTTTCACTTTGAAACTGTCTGGATTTTAAATCAAAAAAAACTTGCTGATAAAAAAAAATTCGAGTTTTACTATTAAAATTATGAATAATTTAAGCCTATTACTTTAAAATATTTTGATCTTCACAGTATTATTATTATTTTAATGAGAGGTACATATTTCATTAAAATAGATTCCAATTACAAATAAGTGTATCAGGAAAATGTCCACTGACCATTAAAAACAGATAAAAAAACATAATCGCTCGTTATTTTTTTTAGATAAGCAACTGCTCGTTATTGTTTTGATAATATAACCGTTATAGACGGTATTGGATGAAAAACCATATACGCAATTTAAAACTAAAATATAACGAAACTGACAATTTGTATTTTTTCGTTATCCTATCGTTTTAAAATTCTCAAATTATTATTTTTCGTTCAATATATTAGAATAAGGTAATATCATAAAGCACTAGACAGGTATACGTTATTAGAAAATAACACATTAATTTACAACTTTACCAATCGACACATGTATATATAAAAAAATTATCACCCTCAATTTCCTTATATTTTCTCCGTTAGATTTTTCTGAAATTATGAAAATACCTTCCCTTTTAAAACCCTAAATCTAACACCCGACTTTCAAAATTACGAAAATGCAATTCCATTTGACTTTTAAATTACAAAAATACCATTGTACATACAAACCAATTTTTTAAATTATTTTCTTTTATTAATTTTTTATTCTTTTCTTTTACATATAATTTTAAAAGTTTTAAATTATTTTGATTAATGATTTTGTTTAGTTTTATTTATACTTTTTCTGATTTTTATTATCTTTTAAAATTTTCTTAATAATAGTTGAGAAATAATCAACTAATATGCGGCCGATTCATTTTCTCCGATAAATATCCCCCTTTCCAACAACAAAATTCAATCTCCCTTTACAACAACAAAATTGAACCCCCGTATTCAATGCCCCTCATCTTCTCCAATAGATTTACAGCCCCATAGTTACATATGGAACAAAGAAATCGGGAAAAGCCCTAAATAAAATCCTAGAACTCTAGGAAGAATGGTGGTGCGAGCTCCGGGTCTCATCGGCATGAGAACGGAGAACGGTGATGCGAGCTCATGGTCACGCCGGCGAGGGAAAGAGAACTCGTCGTGGTCGTGGGCTGTCGTCGGATTTGCAGAGAGTTTGTCGGATTTGTGAGCTCTCGATCCAGCCCAAGTCGCCGGAGTTCAGATCCTCCTACCCTCGATGTCGATGAGTTTAGATCCACCTACCCTAGCCTTGCCTAAGCCCAGGTCACCGGAGAAGGAGCCCAAGACAAAGGGAAGCCACCCATATAGAGATTTTTTTTAGGTTGAAGATAAAGAACGGAGAATGTGTGTTGTTATTCAGTAAAGATAGGAGTAGTAGTTATGTTTTTTTATCAGCAAAACAGTATATAAAACCTGCTCTTCAAAATAAAGAGCAGGGGATGAAGAAGATGAACATGTTTAGATAAAAAAAAATTATTCTTCTCATTTTGTTTCTATTTTATTTTTAGTTTAATTATAATCTATTAATGAATGGAAAATTTATAGTTTTTTTGAAGAGTGAGGGGCATTTTCATCTTTTTAGTAATAAAATAACAGAAAAAGTAACCAAAACATTTGACTGTGATGAAATTTTGGTATATACATGTGTCCAATAATAAAATGGTAAGTTCAGTTGTTGTTTTTAGCTCCAAACTAGAGACCAGAAACTATTTTATAATAAGTCCCATGACATTTAGGCCCATACGAAGCCCAGTTTAATGTCTAAGTTATGCTGGATTTCAAGGGAAAACAAGAAAATCTTGTCTAAACTTTGGTGAGAGGCGGCATCATTTGTTTTGGACATGGAGAAGGAGAGATTGGGTGGCTGAGAAAATAACAAGGAGAGAGGAAGAAGTGGCGGTGAAAAATGCAAAGGGGAGAAAAAACAAGAACCAAGCTAAAGAGGTTTTAGTTGTGTTACTGAAAATCTAGATTCCTTTGTGGGTCTTAATTTTTTTTTATAAGCGAAAAGTTTATTGAGCAATTGTTCTACAAGACTATAGAACAAAGCAAGAAAAGATTCAAAAAGACCTTTACCTCTGACCAATATAGCTCCACAGAGCAAAACGCAGAAAAAACAAACAAAATAGGATGCAAACAGAACACCTTGCCTACTTCATATCCGGGTTCAAACAAGTAAACCAGTTAGAGACCGGAATAGGGGTTAGAGCTTGTTCTAAAATCGGGTCAAGGTAATCCTCGTCCTTCCTGACCTCGGAATCCTTCTTGTACTGATCGAGCGCTAAAGAACAAAAATCAACTGCCTTTTCCCAACTTTCGAACTATAACTCCAATTACCCGAACTATCTTTTTTCGCAACGTTCACAATGAAACGTCCCGATTTATCCCCTTTATTAGCATAAGTCCTGGCTCTTGTCTGGTAAAGCACAATTGGTTGACCAATCATCTTCGGCAGACCCACAAAAGCGAATCTGGTCCAACAACTCAGTATTCACTTTCGTGTTCTACGACAATTCAAACGGAGATGATCCTTCATTCATGTCCGAGATCTTCGACGTAATCAACTCCAAACCATCCGGATTCGAGATCCCTTGATTTAAAGTCCCTTGAATCACGGAATCATCACCAGAAGTCCTTTGACTCAAATTCCCTTGAATCTCGGGATCAACGCCTGAGTCGAACGCCGGAGAAGAAAGAACTGAACAGGAAGGCTCACCTGAGACTGACAACGATTCGCAGGTCTGATCCAAACTTGTGAGCTGACCATCTGAACTTGCCAACCCATCTTCTTCTGATCGAAATAGGTCCACGGAGCTTAGTTTCCGATCACCATCTGAAATAGAGGGTATACTCTATTTTTCAACCCCAACTGGTACATTTGTCGAAGAATCCAAACGACACCGAGAAAAGGCCAAAACAGGATATAACCGTTCACTTTGAACCCATTTAAAGTATTAATTTCCTGGGATGCAACATTTTGTGAGGTAAACCGAATAAATCCAAACATGAGGCCTCGCCTGTTTGACCTCTTCAACACAGACACTGAAGCAATCTCGCCAAACGGTGAGAACATACCCTAGACCCAAGCTTCCGAAGAATCGTATGGCAAATTACGAACATAAAGTTCAGTGTCACTCTCAACATACATCACTGGTGCTCTTTGTCGTCGATCAAATTTGTAGTTTCTCTGTTTACCATGAACGACCGATACTACATCCTGAGCAATAGGAACCGCGACCAGATCCTTAATCTCAAAGGGGGTTGTAACTCGCAGAGCCTAAATCTCGTCAGCACGTCCTGGAGGTACAAGCTTCTCCTTCGGCACCGCGACAGATCCCACGTTCTTCGATCCGTCCCCATCCAAGCCTCCTGAAACCACTGGTTCCTCTGTCATCGAGCCCTCCATAGGCTTCATCGAACCATGAACGGCAGCCTTCTTCGACTTACGCCGACCACCCTGAAACTGGGTTGAAGGTTTGAGCACCTTTGAGGCTCGATGATCTCTCTTAGCCATCTTTGAAGAATTCGACTTCTTTGCCACTCTCTTTGGAACCTTAACACCATTGTCACTTGGAATTGAGATGAGCTCTTTTTATTTTCCTTGTGTGGTTTTATTGCAGAAATCAAATAAGCTCTTTTTATTTGTGCTCCATCATCATCTTCTTTGTTGTTCATGTTGTGTGGGAAAGCAAGAACCAAAGGCATGAGGTATTGAACCCTCCTGGGTTCCGTGATACATCAAAAGGTTTTGATTGGTGTGGTTGTGCATTACAAAAAGGAAAGTTTGTCCATAGATTCTAATGTGACAACATAAGCTTAAGCATTTCCATGATGAAAGAAGATAAAAGGTAAGCGAATTTTTCATCATATTGTTTCTTGTAGTCTATGACAAGAACAAAGAACAAGATTGTTGTTCATTAGTTGTCTTGGAGCTAGATATTCATTGATAAAAGAAATCGATAAATTTCTTTTGTGAATTATCGATCTTGTATTGAGAATTAGGGAATTTGCAGACTTGGATGCCCTTTGGATGTAGGAACATTGTGAAACAAAGTAAAATTGGTCCTCTTTTTATTTTCTGCACTTCAATTATTGTTCCGTATTTTCCTCTTATTAGACATTCACAATGTTATCGACTAGGTCCTAGGACCAGGGATTATAAACCTTGAGATTGGTGTTAGGACCAGGGAAAATAAAATTCACAATGTTATTTTCTGCACTTCCATTTGTTCATTTGTACGAATCCAAATGATTTGCGGTGTGAACCTTTTATATGGTTTCGGGTACCAGATTTACTACACGTGGTATCAGAGCGTCATGTTTGATGTGGACGCAAAATGCATCGTTTTTGATGTTTTTAAGCCCACATCTTAAGCTTTTCGGTCCCGGGATTTGGTTGTTTAATGCATTTCTTCTTACTTTTGTGCAGTGAGCCCCGATTCTAGAGTTTCCGAGTATTTAGAGCGAAACAAGGGTATTTATCAGCACAGATGAGCCGAGCATCTACAGGACAGAAGCTCGAACAAAGAGGACAGGATCGACTGAGCGGATCCTCTGATCCACACGGTCCGTATGGCTAACCGGCCCGGGGAGAAGCACGTTCCGTGCGACTTACCGTGCCGGGGCGTGACCCGTTCCGTGCGGCCAACCGGGCGCCTAGAAGAAATAGAGCCCAAGCTCTCGGTCTGGATCCTCAAAGTGATACATTCCACATCACTCAGAGGGCCGGCGAGCCACCCGGTCTGTATCACCCAGAGGGCCGGCGAGCCACCCGTTCCGTGCTACGCTCCGGGTCACGCGGGTTCAGACCTGCGTTTTTCAAGTGCCCTATATATTCTAATTGAAGACCTATTTGCAAGGGTTACGAATTTTGGGAGCAAGAGGAGAACTTTGGAGCTTGAAGGAAGAAGAGTGCATCTTAGAGCTAGGATTGAAGACTATTGTGATTTTACATTTGGTATTTGGGTATTGTGTATCAAACTCATTACATTATGTTTATCTACATGTCTTCTTCTTCACTTTGCTTGTTCTTCTTCTCCATCATGAGCTAAGCTTCCATTGATCTAGGGCAATGGGAAACAATATGAGTAATTGATACAATGAGTTTATAGTTACATTGTGCAATTTGTGTTTAGGATAATGTTTACTTAATTTGGATTTAATGCTTCATCAAACTTGCCACTTGATAGTTGATTAGGTTTTAGCACTCAATAATCGAAAGCTGAGAGTGATAAAAGGACTAAGGATTATGTAACTCGGGTTTAAATTTAGTCTCTAATAAAGCTAGGTTAACACGAGTGTAACAGCTATAGGCGTATAAACCGAAAGTTAGAGGAGTTCACGAATCGTAATGCTGTATGTCTCACTGCACCTAGATTAGAAATAACTAGGTGGTCAGATTATACTAGGGACCTAATTCGATCGAAAGATGTTTAGGACCAGTCGAGAGAACTTCCGTTACCTTTAGACTTACCTTATTTTCACATGTAAACACAAACCCCTGCGAGTCAATAGTCATATTGTGACCCCGTTAAAGCCCTAGATCACCTTTTCCCCTGAATTTCACAAACACTTGAACTTTGCTCTTAGTTTATTTCAATTTGCTTTACAATTTGTTGTTTAGAACTTTCAACACGAAAACCAACTATTCTCAGAAACAGATTAATAACATATTATAAATCGAGTGACTGTGTTACTGCTCCCTTGGGTACGATAACCGGACTTAAAACCGAAATACTACTTGACGACCGGTGCGCTTGCCGCGCCCTTTTTGTGAGTTAATTCTCAGGGCGCCAATTTAATGGCGCCGTTGTCGGGGAGCAACTAAGGCAACACTTTATATTTCTAATTTGTGTTGAGACTGTTTCACTTATTTTTATTTTATTTTGTTTTTATGCACTTGCGATCTCACCAATCTCCGAGCCTATTTACTGCAGATCTTGAAGAGGTTGAGAGGAACGCTAGGCTATTGAGAAGGGAGAGGAAAGCAACTACAATGAACCTCCCACCTGGGAACGACCCGAATGAACTGATCAATCAGTTAAGGCAAGATGGCACAGATCAGCACACGCCACAACCTCCTGGTAGGAATCAACAAGCAATCTTGGGGAAGCAAGGAAACAATCTACCTGTGATTGAAGCAGCACCAAGACAAAGGGTACTGATGGAGTACGGTACCCCCTTCTCTATTGGGGGTGGATCAAGTATTGCAACCCCAACAATTGCAGCCAATCAATTCAAGATTGATAGCTCACTCTTGCATCTGCTAAAGAGTGACCCGTTTCATGGGAATGCACACGAGGATCCTCTGGGCCATCTGACAACATTTTCAGAGATCTGCGCTACATTCAAGACGAATGGAGTCACAGAAGAGACAATACGGCTCCTAGCTTTTCCTTCCTCATTGAAAGATAAAGAGAGTCATTGGTTAAGATCCTTTCCACCAGGAACCATCAGAACCTGAGATCAGTTGGCGGGACTATTTCTGAACCAATATTTCCCTCCAAAGAAAACAGTGCAGCTAAGAGCATCAATTAATGCATTCAAGCAACAAGGTGATGAGTCGCTGGTTGAGGCATGGGAAAGGTTCTCAGGTTACTTGAGGAAATGTCCCCATCATGGCATCCCCTTATGGTTATACATGCAGACTTTCTATGCGGGATTGAATCCAGGAATTCAAGCTCAGTTGGACTCTGCAGCGAGTGGGTCTTTTGTACAAAGAACACCAGAAGAAACTGTCGAACTCCTGAATTTGATAGTGCCCAACAATGCATGGCACTCTGAGAGAGGAGCGGTACCAGGCACAGTCAATGCAGTAGACTCCTCGATTATGCACAAGATGATGGAACAGATGCAAATCATTACACAAAAGGTGGACCATATACAAAGGCAGTTCGATCAATTCGATCAAATGGGTGATCCATCACAGGAGGAGACTGCGAACTACTTGGAGGGCATGTCCAGGGCCAAGATTGATCCGTTGATAAATGACCCATACTCGGCCACTTATAATTCAGGGTGGAAGAACCACCCCAATTTCTCATGGAAACCTCAGGGACAGAATTCAAATCCCCCTGGTTATCCACAAAGATCTCAAGGGCAGGGTTATCAACAGAGGAACCAAAATCAGCACTATCAACAGAATACCCAGAATGCCAATTCCCAAGAGTCTTCCTCAAAAATGGAAAAGATGATGCTCTCACTTTTGACTCAATTCGAAGAAAAGAATAAGAAAGACGAAGAGGATAAAAGGAGAGACGAGGAAGAGAAAAAGATGACCCGTGCTCGTTTCCAAGCTCTGGACACTCAGGTTGGGCAATTGTCCCAAGCTATGCATACAAGAGCACCTGGAAGCCTACCCAGCAATACTGAGAAGAATCCTAGGGAAGGAGCTCATGCAATAGCTTTGAGGTCCGGGAAGAAGCTAGAAGGACCTGTGGCAGAAGAGGAGCCAGAGGTAGCAAAGACTCCAGAGCAAGAAGACAATGTTGAGGAACTGGAGCAGAATGCAAGCTCAGAGTCTACTGGGGATCAAGGGCCTGCCAAAGGTAAGAAGGTAAGGGAGTCCTTGGTTGAGACAGAAACGAGGACTCCACCTCTTCCTTTTCCCTCTCTGTGCAAGAAAAATAAATTAGATAAGCAATATTCTAAATTTCTGAACATGTTTAGGAAGTTAGAAATCAATATACCTTTTCTTGATGCTATACAGAGTATGCCAATTTATGCTAAATTTCTTAAAGATATCATCACTAACAAGAGAAAATTAGGGGAACAAGAGACAGTGAATCTTAGTGAAGAATGTTCTGTAGTACTACTCAATAAGTTACCCCCTAAGCTTAAAGACCCAGGTAGTTTCACCTTGCCTTGTGAGATGGGGAAAATGTCTTTTGCTAGAGCCTTATGTGACTTAGGAGCAAGCATAAATTTAATGCCCTTATCCGTCTTTAAGAAATTGGGATTAGGAGAGGAACCCATACCAACATCAGTAACCCTACAACTAGCAGATAGATCTATAAAATATCCAAGAGGTATTATTGAGGATGTGTTAGTCAAAGTAGGTAAATTTATATTTCCTGCTGATTTTATAATCTTGGATATGGCTGAGGACTATGAGATTCCACTGATTTTGGGTAGTCCCTTTTTGGCCACAGCTCGAGCCCTTATAGATGTGGAACAAGGTAAGTTGACCTTGAGATATGGTCAGGAAGAAGTAGGCTATAATGTGTTTAAATCTATGAAACATGCTAGTCCTGATAATACATGTTTTCGAATCGATGCTTATGATCATGTTATTCAAGAGAATTTTAATATGTGTGAATTTGAGACTCCTCTTGAGGCATGCTTAGTAGACAGTATTGATGAACTGTGTGTATCTTCACAGGAAGGTGCAGATGAAGTGATCCAGATGTTGGAGGCTTGTCCACCTTGGAACACTCGTAAAACCCCCAAGTTTATCACATTGGAAGCAACTTCAGGGCCAAAGTTGAAGCCCTCAATAGAACAAGCCCCATAACTTGAATTGAAAACCCTTCCTGAGTCTCTTAAATATGTATTTTTAAATGACAATGACACTTTACCTGTAATAGTTTCTGCTGCATTGTCACATCTACAGGAAGAAAAGCTGATGAGATTTCTGAAGGGGCATAAAAAGGCATTTGGATGGACCATTGCAGACATCCACGGGATAAGTCCAGCCATATGCATGCACAAGATACTCATGGAAGATGATCACAAGCAGAGTGTGCAGCCGCAAAGAAGACTAAACCCGCTGATGCAAGAAGTAGTGAAAAAGGAGGTAATCAAGCTCCTAGATGCAGGTATCATCTATCATATTTATGATAATGCATGGGTTAGTCCAGTTCAGTGTGTGCCTAAAAAGGGGGGAATTACAGTAGTGAAAAATGACAATAATGAATTAATCCCAACTAGGACTGTTACAGGATGGAGAGTTTGTATTGACTATAGGAAATTGAATGATGCCACCCGTAAGGACCATTTTCCCCTACCTTTTTTCGATCAAATGTTAGAGAGATTAGCAGGACATGATTATTATTGCTTTTTAGATGGATATAGCGGGTATAATCAAATTGCCATAGACCCTAAAGACCAAGAGAAAACCACTTTTACTTGTCTGTATGGTACATTTGCATATATGAGAATGCCTTTTGGTTTATGCAATGCTCCCGCTACATTTCAAAGATGCATGCTTGCAATATTTCATGACATGGTAGGCACATATCTAGAAGTGTTCATGGATGATTTTTCTTTGTTTGGTTCTTCATATGATAACTGCTTAAGTAATTTAGATGTTGTATTAACAAGGTGTGAGGAATCAAATTTGGTGCTTAATTGGGAAAAATGTCATTTCATGGTTACACAGGGAATAGTTTTAGGACATAAAATTTCCTCAAAAGGGATTGAGGTAGACACAGCTAAGGTGGATGTAATTGGGAAATTACCTCCGCCTGATGATTCAGTAAAACGAGTTAGGAGTTTTTTAGGACATGCATGCTTTTATCGTAGATTCATAAAGAGATTTTCAGAACTATCTAAACCACTAAGTAATTTACTTGTTAAGGATGTTCCTTTTATTTTTGATGATGCTTGTCTAACTGCTTTTAAAACTCTTAAAGAGAAGTTGGTAAATGCACCTGTTATGGTAAGCCCCGATTGGTCTCTACCTTTCGAACTCATGTGTGATGATAGTGATCTAGTTATTGGGGCTGTCCTAGGACAGAGAAAAGACAAGGTATTCCATACAATTTACTACGCTAGTAGAGTACTGAATGAAGCTCAGGTAAATTACGCTACAACTGAAAAAGAATTACTTGATTTAGTATTTTCATGTGAAAATTTTCATTCTTATCTAATCTTGTCTAAGGTGATAGTATATACTGATCATGCTGCCCTGAAATATTTGCTGAGTAAAAACGATGCTAAACCCAGATTACTGCGATGGATTCTTTTGTTGCAGGAATTTGATTTAGAAATTAAGGATAAGAAAGGGGTAGAAAATGTAGTTGCTGATCACCTATCTAGGATTGAAAATCCTTACGAAAACACTAAAATGCCTATAAATGAGGAGTTCCCTGATGAACACCTCTATAAAGTAGATGACCAAAAAACCCCATGGTTTGCACATTTTGCAAATTATTTGGTTTCAGGGATAGTACCCGGGGATCTAACATCCCACCAGAAAAAGAAATTTATACATGATGCAAAAGATTATATATGGGATGATCATCTTTTGTTTAAGGTTTGTGCAGATCAAATGATAAGGAGGTGTGTACCCGACTCTGCAATCCAAGAGATCCTCTTCCACTATCATGGGGGAGAAGTAGGAGGGCATTTTGGTCCTGCTAGAAAAGCTCGTAAGGTGCTTCAGTCAGGTTTCTATTGGCCTACACTCTTTCATGATGCCTATGTATATGTTAAATGCTATGATCGATGCCAGCGCACATGTAATATCTCTAGGAGGCAGGAGATGCGAATGAACGTCTCTCTTGAGGTAGAATTATTTGACCTTTGGGGAATTGATTTTATGGGACATTTTCCACGCTCGAATAGTAATGAATACATTCTGGTGGCTGTGGATTATGTATCCAAATGGGTAGAAGCAGTGGCCCTGCCCACAAATGACCATAAACCGGTATTAGCCTTTTTAAAGAAAAATATTTTTTCCCGGTTTGGTGTACCTAGGGCAATAATTAGTGATGGTGGAAAACACTTTTGCAACAAATATTTTTGGAAACTTTTAGCTAGCTATGGAGTCCACCATCGACTGGCCACACCCTATCATCCCCAAACTAGTGATCAAGTAGAAGTGACCAATAGGGAACTAAAGAGCATCTTGGAAAAGACCGTCAATGCATCTAGGAAGGATTGGTCTTCCAAGCTTGATGATGCTCTCTGGGCTTACATAACTGCATTTAAAACCCCTATTGGTTGTTCACCTTATAGGCTTGTGTATGGGAAATCTTGTCATTTACCTGTTGAATTAGAACATAAGGCTTTTTGGGCAATTAAATTTCTTAACTTTGATCCCCTAGCTTGTAGTTTGAACAGAGTAGTGCAGATAAATGAATTGGAGGAATTCCGATCTCAAGCCTATCACAATGCCGCACTATACAAGGAGAGGACAAAGGCATGGCATGACAAGAACATCAATCCCAGAGAATTTAAAGAAGGAGACCGGGTTTTGCTCTATAATTCTAAGCTTAAGCTCATAGCCGGTAAGCTCGTTTCAAAGTGGAGTGGGCCTTTTCGGGTATTGAGGGTTCTCTCTAAGGGAGCCGTTGAGATCACCGATGGTAAAGGGGCCCCATTTTTAGTGAATGGGCATAGAATCAAGCACTACTACGGTGGTATGATTGGGAATCAGGAACTATTTTTCCTACAAGAGCCTGAAGTTGAGGTGTAGAGGCAGCCTAGGCCGCCTTTAAGTCGAGCCAATGACTTTAAACAAAGGCGCTTCTCGGGAGGCAACCCGAGGTTTGTATATTCATTTTTTTTTATTAAGGATGTCTTTCCCTGCAGGTACTAGGGTTGGGGTCTGAAGAAAAATAAAAAGAGCAAGCGCAACTGTTGTGATCCTATGAGTCATACGGAACGGGAGACAAAGAGGGCCTCCCAATGAAACGGACCGGATTATACATCGGGCCGGAATGTAGGCCACCAAGGGCCACTCAGAGGGCCGTCTTGAAGAACGGAACGGGTCATTAACCGGACCGGGGAAAAGCCCGTTCCGTGTCGCTTACCGGGCCAGACCAGAACCAGCTTCTTGGATGCCGTGCGAGCCCTATCCTCCACTCCTTTTGTTTGGTTTTTATCCCCACACCTTATCCTTTCGCTTCACCTCTCCACAAGACCTCATTCTGAGTGCCCTTTCACCACAGCAACACAACAAAAACCCTCCACAGCTCCAATCCTCCACATCACTCTCACCTCCCGTCCTCCAAACAAACAGCAACCTACCCCCTCCATCCATATCAGTCCGGCCAGTCATCGTTTCCCAAGGAAGATCACAGGCGCGCTCGAGAGCCCGCTCCGACCCACATTCCGGCGCTCCCAGCAAACCTTTTTGGTTCTGCGTTTCGGCAAGGTAAGACGCCCATTCCATATCGTGTTTCGGGCCGTCTAGAAGACCGTTCCATGCAACAATCCGGCACGCCCAGCGACATGTTCCGTGTCGCTGACCGGCTCTCTAAGGAATCCATCTCGTGCTTCATTCCGACCCGCTCAGAGACCCTGCCCGTGCTTCAGACCGTGCCAATCCAGTGAGGAACAGAAATTCCAGATGTCAAAGACAATCCAATACAAAAGGAAGAGGACTCGAAAGGGTCAGTCGGGGGAAGGGTCGAGCTCTCAAGCAAGGAATCAAGAGTCCCCGGAGCATCCTGAGCAACAGGAGTCCAGGCTTGACACAAGTCCAATGCCACAACGTCCACGTTCGCCTGACGCGGATATAGGTACCCCTGGCCTTCCTTGTCTTATTTTTAGTGGTGGTCCTGTTCGGAACGCACGCCTCGAGCTCCTAAGGGGGCGAGAAATAATGAAACCCAAGTTTGTAGACTTGGGCTTTGTCCACACAGGCCTCCGGTGCAAGGAGGATTTCCTCTACCGGCTCGAGAGAGTCGGTTGGTTATCCTTCCCCACCTGGCATCCTCGTTCCTATAGGAACTTGACCCTAGAGTTCCTAGCGTCGTTCAGCATTCAGTGGACCTATGGAGACACGCCTGTGTGTTTCCGTTTATGTGGACGATGGTTTAGACTCTCCGAGAGGGACTTTGGGATTGCTCTCGGTTTCAGTCCCTATAATGGGAACCTACCCGAATTACCCACACTATTGAAATGTTGGGCACACATTTCAAAACCGGGGGATGCCTTTACCAACAGTCCGAATGCTACTCGGTTGAAATCCCCGGTGCTAAGATAATTCCACAGGATTTTGTCGTACACCATATTTGGTAGGGGAGACAATGCTCATACCCTTACACATAGGGAAATCAAGATTGTGTACTGCTTTGAGGTGGGAATAAGAGCCCCATTTGAGTCGTTGATCATGGAGTATTTAGAGGGGCAGGGTAAGAAGAAGGATGGAAAAATTGGGCGTGCTGCCATAGCCACCCAATTGGCACAATATTTCGGGATGTGGGAGGATCCACAAGAAGAAGCCATTCTTCCCCCTCATCAGGGAGATTATATAGACAGAATCCTCTTCAGCAAGAAAGCGCTTCTTGAGGGTGTTGGGGGTAATCTAACACTAGAGGAACGAGTGATGGCTCAGCAGGAGGAGATGACTGAGCTCCGGCATGAGGTAGCTGACTTGAGACAGGGCCAGGGTAGGCAAGACACTATTCTCCAGCGTCAGTCCACTGATATTCGGTACGTACGAGAGCAAGTGGATCTCTAGAAAGGAATGTCGGGCCACATTGATTGGATTAGGCAGCGGATGGAGTCAGATTGGTACCAGTCCCGACCTGGGGGTTCCTCGGGGAACCAGTGAGACCCGCCCCACAGACGGGTCACTTTATATCCTTTTTGTATATATGTGTTGAGTTTCTCTATTACTATTTTGATATGCCTGATGTGTGTCTAACCGGTTTTCTATGTTGTCAGCAGTGCTCGGGCGTTATGGTTATGGAGAAGCTTTATCTTTTTATTTTTCGTGTTTTAATGTGTTTTCTGTTTTTGAGTCAGTGTCTAGCAGGTGTTTTGCCGATCAGTGGCTTCTGGAGCAATGCTTGGGTGGCTTCTGTGGCCACCCTTTTCGTCGAGCTAACGACGTTAAACAAATGCGCTGGTTGGGAGTCAACCCAACACATGGCATGGGGAGCGAGATGAGAGCAGCGGAGTAGATTTTGGTGCCAAACCTCCTGGAGGTTTTCTCGGGCACAGAGCTCTTCACCCATCCATGCATGAGGATATCCACCATCAGTGCAGTTCACGTAGCGATTCTTCGAGGGGCAGTATCTCTTTCCCTCCTATTTTATATTGTCTATCGTTATTTACTTCTTGTATGCTATATGGGGGCCATGAGTGCCTGTCTTGTCGTGCTGATTGGAAAAGCATATAGGTTGTGTGAATTGTTTATACCTGCTGATCATAAGTGTGGGGTGTGCATTCGTTATTTATCCATCATGTGCATGTGTAGATATGTGTTTAGAGTCGCACTGGGGACAGTGTTGAGTTTCAAGTGTGAGGTGGGGTATGCCTGGCATTGCATTGTGTTTTGTTTTGTGTGCTCATGCATCATTTCGTGTCATAAAAACTTTGAAAAATCCAAAAAAAAATTGAAAAATCAAGAAAATCAAAAAAATATTTTCTGGTGATGGGTGAGTATAGTGTAGATGTTCTTGAGATTTCGATGATTGAACTGTCGTAAATGCTATTTTCTTTGCATGAGTTAAATTTGTATATGGGCATAAATGAATCGAACAAGTATGAAAGCACATGCATTAGGTTTAGTTCGTTCACTCGTGTTTCAAGTGTTTGCTAGAACTAGGGTTGATTTCCCTTGATTCCTATGCATGGTAAATTGAATCTAGAACTACATGTATGACCCATTCGAGGCGAAATAAGATTGAGGAACATGGTTATTTGAGAAAATGATTTTAGGCCATCTACGGACCGTTTGAGCCAAACTTGCCTACCTTTGCATGATTATATCTCTTAGTCACCCCATTTCAGCTTTAGCCTGTCGTTTCTAACCCGAACATTATAATCCTATGTGCCTTTCGTTTCGTTTTATATCCTCGTTATTATTTGAACCTTTATCTCTTGGCTTAGGTGCTTCCTTGAGAGGGGTTATTATTTGGGATGTTGAGTAAGCGAAAGAAAGAAAGAATTTTTTTTTATTTATATGCCATTGGGTTGTATTGGGAGAAATTTTTATAGCATGACCCCGAAAAAAAAATATAGAAAAAGAGGGGACAATATCAGATTTTATGTCCCAGTGGAAAAGATTAGTGTGGGGTAATGCAAGATGGGTTGAATAATGGTGGTGTAGATATGGATAGCTAAGAAAAAGAAAAATGAGCAAATTAATGCTACACTTAGTTATCCAATAAAAGAAAAATGGGGGGAGAAAATGCAAATGGAGAATGGTGCTTAAACGGGGTTTGGGATGTGTGATATATTCCTAGGTGTGAGTTGAAGCACTTGTGTCACGAGGTACTATTTTAACTTCTTTTCATATCTCTTCCACACCATTTGCCTAGCCTTACATTACAAGCTTTTGTAAAGACCTTTTTTATTCTTAATGACCATGATTCCTTACAATTAGTGGAGATGGGTCTAGCATGATAGCGTATGAATCTCTAAAGTCCATGTAAAAAGAAAAAGGGAAACACCCGGTTATTGTGAATGAAGACATGCGAGTTTAAATGAACAGAGTTAATCATTAATGTGAGTAGCATCATACTTTGTGGTATTCATTAGCCTATATGCTTCTTTGATAAGTGTAAGGTCTAGTGGCATGTGACGACTCTGAGAAAATCTTTATGATCCACTGTGCATGATTACTCATTTGTCACCTATTTTCGTTCCTCTTTGCATGCATCATGTAGTGTGTTTTAGGAATGCATTAGATTTAGGTTCATGCATTGCACGTGCATCTTTACTTTTCTATGTTTGAATAAAGGAGGCCTGGACTCCTCCTATCGAGGTGAACCTCGGGGTTTAACCGGGACATATCTTTGGCTATGTTATTAGTTTGGTTTTCTCGGGACGAGAAAAGTTTAAGTGTGGGGTGTTGATGTGGACGCAAAATGCATCGTTTTCGATGTTTTTAAGCCCACATCTTAAGCTTTTCGGTCCCGGGATTTGGTTGTTTAATGCATTTCTTCTTACTTTCGTGCAGTGAGCCCCGATTCTAGAGTTTCCGAGTATTTGGAGCGAAACAATGGTATTTATCAGCACAGATGAGCCGAGCAGCTGCAGGACAGAAGCCCGAACAAAGAGGACAAGATCGACTGAGCGGATCCTCTGATCCACACGGTCCGTATGGCTAACCGGCCCGGGGAGAAGCACGTTCCGTGCGACTTACCGTGCCGGGGTGTGACACGTTCCGTGCACACAACCGGGCGCCTAGAAGAAATAGAGCCCAAGCTCTCGGTCCGGATCCTCTAAGTGATATGTTCTGTATCACTCAGAGGGCCGGCGAGCCACCCGGTACGTATCACCCAGAGGGCCGGCGAGCCACCCGGTCTGTATCATCCAGAGGGCCGGCGAGCCACCCGTTCCGTGCTACGCTCCGGGTCACGCGGGTTCAGACCTGCGTTTTTCAAGTGCCCTATATATTCTAATTGAAGACCTATTTGCAAGGGTTACGAATTTTGGGAGCAAGAGGAGAACTTTGGAGCTAGGGCTTGGAGCTTGAAGGAAGAAGAGTGCATCTTAGAGCTAGGATTGAAGACTATTGTGATTTTACATTTGGTATTTGGGTATTGTGTATCAAACTCATTACATTATGTTTATCTACATGTCTTCTTCTTCACTTTGCTTGTTCTTCTTCTCCATCATGAGCTAAGCTTCCATTGATCTAGGGCAATGGGAAACAATATGAGTAATTGATACAATGGGTTTATAGTTACATTGTGCAATTTGTGTTTAGGATAATGTTTACTTAATTTGGATTGAATGCTTCATCAAACTGGCCACTTGATAGTTGATTAGGTTTTAGCACTCAATAATCGAAAGCTGAGAGTGATAAAAGGACTAAGGATTATGTAACTCGGGTTTAAATTTAGTCTCTAATAAAGCTAGGTTAACACGAGTGTAACAGCTATAGGCGTATAAACCGAAAGTTAGAGGAGTTCACGAATCGTAATGATGTATGTCTCACTACACCTAGATTAGAAATAACTAGGTGGTCAGATTATACTAGGGACCTAATTCGATCGAAAGATGTTTAGGACCAGTCGAGAGAACTTCCGTTACCTTTAGACTTACCTTATTTGCACATGTAAACACAAACCCCTGCGAGTCAATAGTCATATTGTGACCCCGTTAAAGCCCTAGATCACCTTTTCCCCTGAATTTCACAAACACTTGAACTTTGCTCTTAGTTTATTTCAATTTGCTTTACAATTTGTTGTTTAGAACTTTCAACACGAAAACCAACTATTCTCAGAAACAGATTAATAACATATTATAAATCGAGTGACTGTGTTACTGCTCCCTTGGGTACGATAACCGGACTTAAAACCGAAATACTACTTGACGACCGGTGCGCTTGCCGCACTCTTTTTGTGAGTTAATTCTCAGGGCGTCAATGTTTTTGGCTAATTGATTGGTTATTATTGTTGTCACATTATTTGTGAATATGTATGATAGAGGTTCCATATCTCGGGATGAGCGTTATGTGAAGGTCCATGGATTTGATAATCTTTGGTTCAATGGACGGAACAATTTTAAAGCTTGGCAGATGGATTGTAAATATATTCTTGTTAGTTTGTATCGATTTGATGTGTTGGGAGATAAACCATCAGGAGTGATCAACTTGATAGATGAAACAAGATGGATCAGAAGGCGTGTAGTACGATCCGTTTGTGTCTTTCTAGGAATGTGGCTTATAATTGTGCTGATGAGACAACCACCAAGGGTATTTGGAAAAAAGCTTCAGGCTATGTATTTTCAAAATGATCAAATGAGTATGATATACATGTAGAAGAAGTTCTTTACTTTTAGGCTACAATTAGGTAAGCTTATGACTTACCATATCACTGAGTTTGAGTGCTTATACTCAGATTGTGTTAGTTTGGGAGCTATGTTTCAAGATAGTCAGAAAGCTTTATTCTTGGTGATTTCTTTGATTCCGGAATGGGAACCGTCTGTTGATCAGATGAATATGATGAACAGTGATAAGTTTATGTATAGTGACTTTGTTCAGTCTATACTTGTCTAGGAAGAGTGTTGTGGGCGAGGACGTTCTAACACATGGTCTCTCAATTACAAGGGGATAAATTCAAGCAAGAGTTATAAGAACAAAAATATAAAAAGATGATCTCAATCGAGGGGAAGAGATTTGTCTAGGGTTGAGGATAGTATTATGCTTAGGACAACTCCTCAACAATTTATGTCTTACGGACTTATTCACTTACAAATTCAGAGATTATGGATGAGACTCAATTTCTAGGGCATTTCCTTTGAATGATCATGCCTTTCAAGATCGCAATGGGTGAGGGTTTTTTATATTTAGCTATAGTTGAAGGGATATTTTTTAGGATGGGTTACTTGCATCTGGAATGATGTTATGCTTGTTCTCGTCTCATACATCATCGCATCCTCTTATGGTGGTTAATGCCTCGTTCTCCCCGTCTAGTCTTACGGTTGTAGCATCAAGATCTCTATTGCTCCTTGGTATAATCATTGGATCGGCCTTCACGGATAATTTTCTTTTGAACTTTAAATGTTTTATTAAATTCAAAGTCAAGCAATTATTATATTTTCTTGTCCTTACTTACAGCTTCTCCCATGCTAGTCTGTTGGTGTTGCTTGTTTGATTAAAAAAAATAACATTTTAACAAATTCTTAATCAATAGTCTGCAGTAACAGTCAACAACCTCCAATGCTATTTTTTCTACTGATTGTTCACTGTTGACTGTTCGAATAAAATAATATTAAACATCACACTTTTTATTAAAAAAACACACATTAATATCACACGATACACATTACACGTTAAAATTACCGAAGCTGAAACTAAACATATGTTCACAAAAACTTATTATCACCGAAGCGGAAACTAAGACATAACATACTAACGGTTTATAATTCGTGAACGTATCTAGCCACTTCGGGTGGTATTTAGGTAGATTCCATATCGTGAACTTGGTAAAAAGGTTGGCGATGTCGTTCCATATACGTTTGTGCAGCCAAGGCTCGAAGGTGGTCATTGGTTTGTCCCGGCAGGCGAACATGCAATTTTTCACGGTATATTAAATTGAAACAAATTACCTTGTCCGAGATCATTTTCCAGTGGTCCTTGCACTTCTTCTCAAACCGTAACGGGGCTGATTTAGTGGCATTTTGGACGTAGTTAGCATATACATCTGGCCAATACCAGATGTTTGGACCCGGGCGGGGCGTGTTGAAGCCACTCAAGGACCAACACCAACTGTTCTTCGTGTGGCCATTGATAGACTCTTGAGTTGTCGGTCATGAGCGGTTCGGTGGAGGAGAAAAGTTTAGAAAGGTTTTTTGAGGAAGAGAGGAATTGGTGTATGAAGTGGTGAGGATAATTGATGGAGGTGGTGGTATTTATAGCCACCAAAGCGTCGCCCCCCCCAAGGGCAATTTGGGCATTTTCATATGTAGTGCAATTATGTCACGTAAACCAATGAATTTGGAATGAAGACCAAACTCAAATGCAATGTTGGTGAAATGAAATTCAAAGTTTAATTCAACCACTTAATTAAATAATGGCTATGCAATGACAATGATACCGATAAGATAAGACGGGAAAAAAATTAATCCGACGATAAAAGGAAACCGACAATTAATTAAAATTGATTCATTGAACAAAAATAAACGACTACAGTTCATTAATTGAAAAAAAAAGATACGGACAATGGGAAACGGAATTGATAAACCACAAGGAGGAACACTAGAACGTCACTACTGCATCATATAGCGCAACATCGCAAGGGTGGCATAGTGGGCCTCAAGCTAGGGGGGTCATGCTCGACTTTTCCTTGGACTCCTCCTTCAACTACCGATCGTAGTATTGCTGCTTAGTGGCCATGAGTTGCGGCTTCAATTCATATGTTTTGCATATGTATTGTTGGGCCTCTGTAACAATTGAGACAATCTCCTTTGTCTCCGATTGTTTCCATTTCCCTTTGATCCTTGCAGCTTTGGAAGCCTTTTGACTCATAGGCTGGTTATACCCTAAACGTTGGCTCATCCCCGTGGTGTGCTCACTGTCAACCCCATGTGTGTCATCACTAGGTGTGTCTTCTTGAGTGCGCTTGCTCGATTCGCTAGATGGTTGGAACATCGACGTTAGTGGCATATGTTGTCCAATCTCCTCTGTTTCGGATACGGAAAAGTGCTCTGAAGTCCACTTATGCTGGTTTCTAACGAGCCTCCACCATCGCTTCCACACAAAGGGGTGCTCTTCATTCTTCAACTGCTTCTCGGACCACAACGGATCATCTGGTTCACACATGTCAACGACTTCTTTCCCGATGACGCCCTAATACTTCACGTTCGTCTTGCCATTCCCGTGAATTGAATCATAGGAATTGACCATCCAAGCGTGAACAAGACGCTCGTCCTCCTCGACACTTCACAATCTTCGTGTGGCCTTTTTGTTGTTGCTCCACGCTCGTTGTAGCTTTCCTTCCTCTCACCCCTTCGGTAGCACGGGGGTTTGACACCACGACGACCTCTTCGGTAACCATGGGACTTTCTTGACTTGTCGGTCCAGAGTTTTGGCTCGGGAGGAATTACTCTTGGGTTGTCGGGACGTAGTCTTCTTTTACAAGCTCGGTACACCATTCATTCCAATTGTACTCCATTTGCGAACAAAAAAAAAACAAGTGTAGAAAAAGAATATAGTAGTATTTTGATGGGAATTGTGTTGGTGTGTGAAATTGAAAGGGGGTTTGTTGTGTATATAGGGGAGAAGGGGGGAAGTCATTTTTCGATGTTGCCACATGTCGCCAGCAGAGAGCCAACGGTCGGCGCTGTCTTCAAGGAGCCAACGGCTCCAATCACCAACAGTGGCTGCCAACGGCTAGTTCAACGTCAGTACTCCCCGCCAACGTTTAATCGTCGGTTTAACGTCGGTTCCCTGCCAGCTCAATGCTAGCGTTTTCTCCCTGCTGGCGCCTTACCACCGGCTTCACCACTAGCGTTGGAGACGCTCTTCGCACACCACTGTAATGTGGTATGATTCCATTCCAGATAATACGGACTATCGACAACGACGTCAGAAACTTGATCCACGTTGAAAGTGTGGTACAAAAGTGCTACCCAGCCTTTCATTTAGAATTCTCAACAAAGTGTCCCGAACACGGGATTTCCAACAATTCTCTGCACTAATTTTAAATTTAACTACAACCACGTGATTTAAACTTTAATTGTACGCGAAAAAGCACATAACGTAGACTATTTCTTGATGCCAGTATCCATATTAACAATGGCCAAGTAGGACACAATTTAGTATGCTTATATACACAAATCCCTTTCCCCTATTACAACAGTCTTAATCGACTGAATATTTTCTCATTTGAGCTCCAGAGGAACAGATAACATTAGGGTTACATTGAAAAGAATGAAACAAATGTTGAATCATGATATAAAACCAGAGCAAGGCTATGTGTACTTGCGCCCAACTCCAACTCCAACCTGGGTTTTCAGTTTCAGAGTAGAGGAGGCGGGATCCTTGAACAGCATAAGGTTTCCGTTGGGATCTTTTGTAGCGTATGTCTGAACCAGAGGATCCATCACAATATGGCACGATCCCCATGTCACCCCCATTAAATCAACACCATAGTATGATAAATGATCTGAAATGCTATTCCCACTCACTGACCTACAAAATGTCACCACAATGAGAAATCAGTTTCAGATTTGCAGGATAAGCAAATTCTATATTTTGTCAGGTATGTAAACATTGATCTCCCTATGAGATAAGTTGGGATGGACCAAGTTATTTGCATGTATTATTTTGATCCAATGGTTCACGTTAATTTCTTGTTATGCATTCTAAACAGGGGCTACATGAACCCAACCCTGGTAAACTTTAAAATTCTATCTCAAGAAAATGAAAATAAATAAATAAAATTGAAACAAAACAAGGGATATATTTTGATTTTCTTGTGTATTTATGATCTTGAACACAACAAACCGTTTGAAACCTTTGCTTCCAAAATATTAATGCAGTGTAGGGGATTGAGGGCAGCCAACCTTTAAAGAAGAATACGAATGATCCACACCTAGTATTTGTTGAAGTGCTCAAATTCACATTTATTTATGCAGACGCAATTTGACTTAAGTAGTCCAAAACCAAAAGGCTGAAGCTGTAAATTCAAGAGATTTTTTCAACTTGAAATCACCTAGAACAAAATGGCTTACCTGCTACAGGATGGATCTTCACCTGAACCATCACAAATCTTCTCGACGGGATATACTAAACTTCCAACGCCAATGTTATAAAGCCAAACCTGAAATTCAGAGGAAGGCTCACACTCCTTAATAAACTTGACTACAATGATTAGAAACTACAACATGTTTACAACACGTTAACAAACTTGCGATATTTGTCACATCAAGCATCAATATTAAATTGAAGAGAACTTTACGACTTATCATGCTTGGTTCCAAGATGACACATAGAGCTCAGTCGTAATTAAGAGAAAACTACAAACATGGCCACCGTTTCCTTACCAAGAACCTCAAAATTGAGATTAACATGGTCCCAGAATTGTAATTTGAAAAAACACCTCACTTCAACATTTAGTACAAAAATAAACAGATAAAAACAGTTAAAATCATAATTTGGCTATTGCTGGAAACTTCACAACTCTGCATATCTATAACTCATTTGAGTTCTTCAAAATCTACCTCGGAAGAGATATACTGCAACACTCACAAGTCCTAGATGGTTGTACTAACAACTACAGATGTTTTAGTTTCATTTTGGATAAAGGAACTAGCTAATTACATTTATAAGAAGACATTACCTCTCTAGGAAAGTGGTGGTATGTCTTTTGAGGGAAAAAAGTATAGTATGGCGGTAGATGAGGCACAATATCATGTTCATGTGTAACTCGGATAGTATTTGGCAATAGTTTGCTATAACACTCTGCAAAAGCTGCATTCCCAATACGAGGTTGTCCAAATGTCATAACCAAGACATTCTGAGCATTATTATGAACCTGGAGATAATCAAATAGAATATATTTTTATATAACACCCAAGAAAATTGTCAGGCAAACGACAAACCAAATTGAAGGAAAAAAAATACAGAAGGGGACTAAAACAAATGAAGCAGCAAATCAAAACTACTTCTGGGTTAAACTACATCCCTGGGATATTTGATATTTCATAACCAACCACGACTTGCGTGGAATACAACCTGGCTATTGTTGAATACAGTTTTAGTTTGGTAGTTGGAGCTGCAACAAAAACCTATAGTCATAGTGCTTTAATTTTAGTTTTTAAGGACATAACTTGAGCTGATCAAATAACAGTGCAAGGGGTTACCTAAAAACTAAATACCAACTATGAAGTAAAGCCACACACTATGTATAATCGTGCCTACAACCATATGCATATAATCAAGTCGGGTTAAGTATTTCAGTCAGCCAGTCCAAAAGACATAATGAAATATATAAGATGATTTGAAGAAAATAAAGAAAACTGCATCCACCAAATCACAATGTACCTGTATGACTGTTACATAGTTACTAAAGCAGTAGCAGTAAAACGTCAAAGATCAGCAAGAAATAAAATCAACAATAAAAAAAACACATTAGTAGTCAGAACAGGGAGCGTTTAATTACTTTGAGATCAAGCCCACAGAAAGAAGCCATAGCCCCTCCCATGGAGTGTCCTGTCACCATGATGTCAATATCCCCATATAACTCCTTTGCTCTTTCAACAGCATGTAGAATACCAGAGCGCATGGTTGTGTTGTGGTAAGCAAAATAAAAACCATGGTGAACCTACAACGATGTAAATATTATAAATACTAAAACAAAGTTTGTATTGCTGAGAGAGGGAGAGAGACCATAGCATCAGGCATGCCTGGGTAATTTATATCAAGCTGTTTCCAGTAAAGGTCTTCAATCCAATTCTGTATGCTGTGCACATATTTAATCGATCAGCAAAATATTAAGACAAAACAAATCAGGACATAGGAACGAGTAACTCCATGATACTATCACTAATTTATATACATTCTAACTTGCCTTGAAAAGTAACCAAGCTTCATACCTACAGGACAATATCTAGAATGACACAATGACAACCATTTTTATGAATTTTGATGGTCATATTTGATCCGAGTAAAAGATATCAGACCATGTTCGTAAAGAGTAGTTTGGCACTCCACAAGGTGTTTTAGTTATTATTTTTTATGTCGCCCGCAATTTAAACGATAATACCATTTGGGGAAGGCATGACTTGATGTGATGCGAATAAAAGACATTAACAAGATTAATCAAATTAATAAAAATTGAACGAGTAGTTTGGTGTTCAAACTGTGTTTGCATCATTCTCTTATATGTCTGGCACATTTTACATGATAATGCTATTTCAGGACAGCAGAACCAGGAAAATTGGGTAAGGGTATCCGGATAGACACTCATGACACTTTTATGATGAACAGAAGAATCTAAGACAAATTTATCATTCTAGGTTATATGAATGGCAAAATATTCCAATTTCAGACCTGTGTTCTTGTGTTCCTCGGAATGCAATTACAATAGCATTGAGATCCTCCGCCACACCAACAAATGCCTTCAATAGAGTGACTATGTCATTATATAAACAGCTATTCTTTTAATAAGAGGAACAATGCTATTTTGTTTAGAAGGCTATAAAGTACCTGTAAGCAGTGCTGGACATCAACGATCAGCTCTATTATTTCGAATCCCTGTTTGACATTAGAAATGTTGTATAAGAGATCATTGTAAGGCCAACAGTAGTGATAACATTTTCAGCTAGTATCCAATAGAATGTAACAATTGAGTTAGATTGCCAATTAGCAGAGGTAGCATGAGATAAATCCTATGTACCTCGGTCATACCATCACATCTTGAGCATGTCCAGGTGAATAACTCTGTTAAATCTGACATGTACACCTGCAAATAACTTGTTTCCAATTAACATGGTGCTGTTAAGTCTGAAATGTACTCGCTTGAGGGCATTTTTATTTAACCACGTGATCAGACATCAGACCACAACAAACACTTTCCTTAATATGATAGCATTTACTTATCACAACATTTTTTTTCATCACATACATACCGCTGATGCATACTCCACTAATATTGTGGCAAGAGTGTGATTGTAGCGAGGAAGATGTTTTGCATCCAAATGCTTGACCTTGATTTCTGCAGGAGGTAAGAAAAGCCACTATATTAAACCCTTTACAACACAAAAGGTGGCTGAACATAGAAAGGCATACACGTTTATACAATATGAAGGGGCATACATATATAGATTTTCAGAAGAAAATAAATGACTCCATGAACAACAATTTTAAGCTACAGCCTATCCCTTCTTCAGATTAAAAACACATCCAAAAAGAAAGAAAAATACATATAGGATCATGTGGCATGGAATGGCTTGAATGAACTATTCTGGGCGATCCCGAATAATAATCTATCCAAACGTGCAATATACTCTATGTGGAGTCACCTCCATTCTTTGTATACCCATATAGACTTTCATTGATCATAAAAACAACAACTCAACCCAACCACATGCCTTTTTTTGACAATTCGTTAGAATCACAAAAATCTTAATTCAAAAAATATAACCTAAACAATGTCATTACCTCTGGTACCAGAAACAGAAACTACACAAACAAGGAGGATTGCCACCTTCAACGACCAATAGCACCCTTCTCGTCCCTCCATATTAGCTGCGCAAGACTGAAACACCATGAACCAACCGAAGTGAAGAAAACAACCCAATCAAATGGAGGAAATTAGGGCAAAACAGAGAGAAACGATCAACCTGCGAGACCAGCCGGTTGTCGGTGGAGTCGGAGCTCCGTCCGAGCTTGAATTATGACGATCAGAGAGAAATTGCGAGGAATCGAGTGAATTCGCACGTCATAGGATTCGAGAAGGACGGATTTGCAGTGCTTTGACTGGGCAGGCCTAGGATTAGGAAGGATGGTGAAGGTGGACTTGCTGGTAGAGTCTAGAACTGGATAGGGCGTGTTTGGTTGCATCCCGAGTGATAAGTGCTTTAATGAACCGAATGGATAATTGCCAAACAAGGACTAACTGGCGTATTGGGCACGGACATATTTTCAGTTCCGAAAGTACCCCATCCGTTATAAGATATTTACATCCGTAGCCCTCAGTCGTTAATGCGATCAGGTCACTCTAACCTTTCGGAACAGAGTGGTCTGCAATTTTGATGTATGTGATTTTAACTTGTGTGGATACTCCATGAATAGCCTTGACCTCCACAATCCATATCACTCAGTCCCGAATTTGGTTTCAGTTATGCAAGTTTTTTTATTACGTTGTGATATATTGTGGGGATGGAAGGAACTAGGAGACAAGCTCTAGCATAAAGTGAATGTGAGGAAAGGAGTTCTGAAGTTGTTGGTGAAGGTGGCTCAATAGTCTATCATAGCTTTGTGATTGTGAGAGGTTTATTTTCCCTCGAGTTGCTTCACTGGTTTGTCGTTTTAATAGTCCTGCACCTAGGGGTGAGCATCGGCCGGTACCCGCCCAAAATCCCAAACCCATTACCCAAACCGTTTTTTCCGGTTACATAAAATCCGTACTCATCCCCATCATCGGTCGCTAAAGGGAAGGCCGATAACCTCCCGACCTCACTACCGGTCGGGGACGGTTATAACCAACCAACCCAGGCCTAATGGGCTTTCTGATGGGCTTTTTAAATAAAACCCAAAATACAACATTTTTCAAACATCGACATACAAATTTACAACTTAATTTTACAAACCTCCCTATTTTCAACAATTAAAAATATTCAAACACATTAAAACTTCCTAGAACTAATAACTCATAATAATATGTTCTCTTACAAAACACGGTTTCAAAAACCATTTTTCTACAAAACAAACAGTTGAGTCACAAAAAATACAATTTTGAGTAAACTGCTACAGTGTCGGCCGGTCATGGTCACCACGGTTTAGAACATCTCAAACCGTTAACCACATTGACTAGGCCTGTTCGATGATTTTTAAACCGTTCCCGACCCGGGTAAGATCGGTTCCGGGTTTTCCGGTGACGGGGACGGCCGGAGACGGTCGGTTTACGGTGATGGTCGGATTTTTGCTCAGCCCTACCTGCACCTGATTCTGAGCCTAGGCTTGGTTTCTAAGAGTATCTACAACGGGTCGTGTCTACCCGTCGTGTCTAGCGTAGGCACGGCCCTGACACGACGCGTAGACAGGGCTTGTCGTGCCTAACCGTCGTCTCTGCGGTGTCGTGTCCATTGGTCGTTGCTGGTTCTGGCAACGACGCAGCCGGTCGTGTCTGGCGCCAACGGCTAGTCGGCTGGCCAGTCACGACCCGACACATGGCGACGCCGACCCCAAAAAACCCTAAATTTCTGTATAAATACAGATCCACCCCAACTCAAATTTTACCCTATCTTCACTTGTTTTTAGCTTTCCTTCCTCAATTCCTCATCAAATTCTCTCCAAAAAATTTTCCTACACTCGTTATGGACCCGAATCAAGCCCTCCGATCCCTTGTTGAGTCCTTGGATGATGAAGACGTGAGTTCTCAACACACCGAAGAGGACTTCATGGCCAACTACTCCTCGTTTTCCCAACTCCTCCAATCGGGGTACTCAACGCCGCTTCCTCCATACACCCCGCCGACCCAATGGCCAGAGTCGCAAGTGCAACCTTCCCAATTCGTTCCGGCCACCCAACCTTGCCAATCAGCTCCGACGCAAGCGAGGAGGAGGAAGGGGAAGGCGACGGCATCTTCATCGAGGCCGAGACCACTTCCGCGACCGAAGTGGACCACCGCGGAGGAGGTCAGATTGGCACGTGCGTGGATGAACAATTCGCTCGACCCCATCCACGGGAAGAACCAGAAGAATGACCAGTACTAGCAAAAGGTGCATGCCGAGTACGAGGCGGTTAGACCGGCAGAGGACCCACCTCGGGCGTGGATGGCTTGCAAGGACCATTGGCATAAGGTTAAAGACTTCATCACCAAGTTCCAGGAGAAGTACACCAACTTTGAGAACACGGTGACAAGCGGGAGGAACGAGGTTGACGTCCTGGCAGGCGCTGAAAAGGCGTACCGCGATGAGGAAGGGCACGTGTTCAAATTCAAGCATATGTGGGAGGTCGTGAGGGGGCAACCGAAGTTTTTCACAAAAAAGTTCCAGAATGTGACATCCCCGACCTTGACCTCAACCTCGACGCCGACAGTGATGGAAGCAATCGGACAAGGATGGACGAGTCTCGCACTTGTGGAGACGACTTCGACCACGAGTTGAACTCGTTTACCACCGAGGATCGTCCGATCGGGCAGAAGAGAGCCAAGGCCAGGGCTCGAGGCAAAGGTCAATCCTCCCAGTCGGCGGCGTCTGGGCTACCTCCCGAACAAATGCAGTTCCTCGACACTCTTTCCCAAAGGAAAGAGACACAGTTAGAGAGCAAAAGGGCGATGCAGAAGGAGATCATGGACACCTTGAACGCAGTTCTTCGCCAAGACATCACCAACATGGGCGTGGATGAAAGGGCGTCTCGTGCCTCTCTCATTCAAAGCCTCGGGAAGCGTTTGGAGTTCTTGGGTTAGGCAAGACTTCAATTTATTTATAGTTTTTAAATATATGTAATAAAAGTTTTAATCTAGTTGTTTTCATAATGTACTTTGTGTGTTATTTAAAAAAAATTATCGAATTATCGGAGCCTCGATGAGTGTGCTAGGGTTACTATTTGAAATAGTAACCCTAGGGTCGTGGCAGCCGCGCCGACCCCTCCCCCTCCCCCTCCTATAAATACCCCTCACCACCCCCTCATTTCTCACACCTCTCAAATTCTCTCATTTTCTCTCATTTCCTCTCATTTTCTCTCAAGTCGATATGTCGAATTGGGCAATCGGGCCTCTTTGGTCACTAGAGGAGGAAATACATTTGGTGGTCAACTAGCTCACCCACTACGAGCCCGAGGGCCAGTACTGGTATGTTCTGTACGTGGCTTATGTTGCCACCGGGAACGATACGTGGCCACCACGGACAGAGAAGCAAGTCAAGGACCACTTCCAGAAGATGAGCAAGAAGTGAAAGTGGTTTGATAAAATCTACCGAAAGAAATTGGCCAAGCCTAGGAGATGGGCAACGGATGACGAAGTATATGCCGCGACCGTTTCTGATTATGAAGGCCAACACGGGCAGTGGACAAAACGTCATGTGTGGGAGATGCTCAAGGACGATGCGAGGTGGCGTTTACATATTAGTAGAAATAGGAATTAGTTTAATCTTATTTTAATAATTATGTTTTAAATTATCTAAATATGCATTAGCGTTTAAATATTATGTAATGTGTTTGTGGTTTGAAATAAAAGTAGTATTTAAATGTGGGGTGCTTTTTTAATTTACTGAAACTGTGTAGACACTGCTCCTGACACTGTGTAGACACTACCATTGGAGGAGGAGTGTCAGGAAGCAGTGTCAGGTAGCCAAAAACAATGGTTAGACACTGCTCCTTGACACTGCACAGTGTCTAACCATTTTAGATGCTCTAAGTTGATTGCCACCCCTTCTTCGCCTGAGGATGGGAAGGAGCTTAAATTGTTTTCTGTAATATTTCTCAAGAGAAAGATGTTGTGTGGTTGTCAATTTACGTGAGAGGTTTGGGAATGTAATTTCCAGTTTTGTTTGTAAGAGGCCTAACCGTGCCGGTAGGTTCTTTGGTTTCGTGAGAATGGAAGAACAACCTGCTAAGTTGGTGATTAAATCCATTAATGGTAGTGTTTTGGAAGGTTACAAAATCTTTGTAACAAGGGTCTGCCATATGATGTCAGGTTTGCCATGAGCATAACCTTTTGAGCAAAACATATAACCAGTCATACGACATATATAAAAAGGAATAACATCGATTCTTAACCTAATTGAAAAGGTCATTTACAATTTCTAACCGTCTTTGACCTTTTGTTATAGATCTTAACACAAAAGGTGGTTGTTTTACAAAATATGTATAAATGATTATGAAAACCCGGGTTAGGATCTGTGACAAAAGGACGCCTTTTAGATTAGTTTTTTTTTGTTGTAAAAAACACCTTTTGTGTTAGGATCTATGACAAAAGGTCAAGGACAGTTAAGAAATCTTAATGAAAAGTCAAAGAAAGCTAGGAAACAACGTTTTCCTTATACAAGAATTATGGAACAAATAGTTGGGGATACGCCATTTATCGAGCGAATGCGTTTGTAGAACTTACAGACCGAGACTTTTTTTATTATTTTCTTCCCTTATTTTGTTTTAAGTTTTATATTAAAACTTTAAATATTATAGTGAATAATAATATAGTTCAATTTTAGAAGAAAAAATGTTTAAAAATAAAATATTTAAAGACAATGCAAACATTAAAAATTGACTTGCAAAAGACAATGCAAAAATTTAAAAACAAACTTGCAAAAGACAAGTTTATTCTTTTACAATTAAAAAAATATAATGAAAATTATACAATAAATAATAGATGAATACTTCATAATCATATATATTAATATTTTAAATTAGGGAAATTTTCATTTTAATACTCTGGCAAACTTTTATTTACAATTTAATACCCTAGCTTTTTTTTGCATTGTAATACCCTAATAAACTATTATTTTCAGTTTCATACCCAACCGTTAACTTTCCATCCAAAATGGATGAAAAATGGTCATGTGCTTTGCACATGACCTTGTTTTTTAAAAAATACCAAAAACACCTTTCAACGGTCAACCTTTGACCTCTAAAAAATATTAGGGTATTTTTTATTAAATTTCAAGAAAAAATTAAATAAAAAAATTAAAAAAATAATACTAATTTAAAAAATTATTGATTTTTTCTTCATCTGTAAATATGTAAAATAATTATGTATAAGAACTAATTCTAAAAAATTATTAATCATAAATATGTGAAGTATATAAAATATTAATTATAAAAAAAATCTGATTTTTGTTCAAATATATAAATTTGATTTTTTGAATTATATAAAAATATGATTTTCAAAATATATAATTAAAAATTTATTTTTTGAATTATATAAAAATATGATTTTAAAAATATACAAAAACTGATTTTTTAAATATATAAATACTGATTTTTAAAAATAATTTTGAACTAAAATCTAATTTTTTTGAAATATATTAAAAATCTGATTTTTTTTGTAGTAGGTTTTGAAAATTTGACTGGTCTCAGGGGGTATTTTGGACTTTTCATCCATTTTGGATGGAAAGTTAATGGTTGGGTATGAAACTAAAAATAATAGTTTGCTAGGGTATTAAAATGCCAAAAAAAAACAACCTAGGGTATTTAATGGAAAATAAAAGTTTGCCAGGGTATCAAAATGAAATTTTCCCTTTAAATTATAATATAAACATAAATATTTAATCTAGTTCAAGCGCAAATTACATTCTCGTATTGATAGCAGATCTAAAAATTCTTGATAGAAGAGACAGCATCTTTTATTAATAATATTAAGTGTTATGTTGATTATAAACTTGTTATCATAGTCCAAGAGAATTGGATTAACAGTGCAAAGCCAGTCCACTCCCAACACTATGTCATAATAGCCTAATGGCATGTCGAAGAAGTTCCAATTAAAGTGATGATGTTGCACACTCCAAGTTGTTGAACACGTCGTCGAGCACATGTGGGATTGGCCGTTTCCCATTCTGATTACGGTTGGAGAGGAATGAAAGAATTGCCACTACATTTGTTTAGTCGCAGATCAATATATGTTATGCTTGAAGTTGTTGTTGGCCTCGGCCTTCGGTTATGACACGCTTTTTTTGGTGTGGCTGGTTCCAACATCGGCATCAACGTTTTGAATCGATCCTCGTTGTTTGCTCACGTCAAGGCCGATCTCTAGCCAACGGTTGCATTTCAGGTGAACAGTCACAGTTATAACACATCTTACTATTTATGTAATAGAATATACCTCATTGGGGCAGCATTTGTGAAGGTCATACAAGCATCGCAGCTTCTTAAGCATGTGTTATACGCCAAGAAATAGGAGGTCGCAAGACAGGATGTCGAGAGGGCTTTCGGTGTCCTCCAAACTCGATTCAGTATCATCACTCATTCGTCCAGAACATGGGGAGACCGGAAGTTGGCGCTCATTAGGAGTGCCTGCATTATCACACGGAACGTCTTGAGAAGCATCATGTTCATGTTAACAGTTAACCTAAAAAATGGCCTCGTTGAACATATTTGGACGTTGTTCAGTCGTGAACAACCGATAGTTGGTGAACATGATGCTTAGGGTGACCGTAATTCATTTCTGTTGTTTCCATTTCCGTTACTGTTTTCAATTAATATATGTTTCTATTATGTCTACTGTACTTTTCATTTTGATTATAGTACTTTTCCTTTTAATTACCGATATTTTCATTTGTTTTAAATTTTATTATTATTTCAAGACTATACATTCCCCTTGCATGTTGGAGAACGAATCTCCAAAATCATCCTTCAAATATAGATCACTGAATTTGTGGGCCTCTATATGGCCAAACTATCATCCCTTCTCATCTATAAAAGGCTCAATACTTACTCCACAATTTCCCCATTCATTTGATATCCTTACAAGAATAGATTTCGACGTCGAGTCATGTGTCTCTGATTATTCTTCGGGTCCGTGCCTAAGACTCTATAGGAAAATGCTAAAAGCTTGTTGATGTATTAAGTTTGATCGCACTAAAATCATATTGCTATAATGCTACAACTCGTTGAAGTAGTATGCATATATTATTGCTCTTGACACCTAGGAGTGCCCCCCGAATAGAAAATTAACCATGAAGAACTCAAGGTTTCTCTTTTTAAAGCTAAGAATTACAATCACCCATAGCATGTCCATCTTCGATTAATGTTCTTGTTTTCTGCATTATAGTCGGCTTTTTTTTTTTCAATTTTGTACTCGTCCAATTTTTCAATTTCGTACCCGATTTGTTTTGTTCATTTTTGTAGACGTGTAGTATTAGGGTCGTTGGATGAAATTTTTTGTCAGTTTATTATTTTATCGCATTCCATTTTATTATTATTTCATTCATTTGGCCTATTATGTCCACCAAGGTCCGCTTTCAATTCGGCCTACCCAAACTCTATTAAATACACCACGAAACATCACAAAGTAATCCATGAATCATCTCTTCTACTTCCTTCAAAATCCGCCACTAATAGTCTCCTATAATTTTCAATTCTGCCCATCAATTCCTCTTCTTCTTTAGGCTCTGATCCTGTCCATACCTTTCTCCTTCTTTGTGGTCTGAATCTCTGGCCAGGCTACAACAGAAACCTCTTTCTTTTTCCATTTTAATTTGTTATCTGAACCTTCCCAATCCATAGCACTAACATTTACTCTCAAGGAGGAGAACAGTTTTTTCATGGCGTGGCTTCTCCACGCCGACGTCACGAGTGAATATTGACAGGCCGTTTTCGACGCTTGGAAGGCGCTGCTCCTCGAACAACAGTTATATCCCCGCACTGTGAAGCAGTGTAAGGACCATTGCCAAAAATGGAACAAACGGGTTCTGGCATTTGAGATTTTTTTTTTTTGCAATGTCGTCACGAACTCGGTCCAAATGTCATGGAAGCCGAGGTGCTCATGGAAACTCGGGCACATTACAAACATATTATCGGTCTCGAGTTCTAAAATCATGACTGGTAGGGGATGGTCCGTGATTCCGAGAAATGGCGTCGTTACTACGACTTTTCATGAGGCACGGTAGTATTTCATGTTCGTGGTTATATTTTCCATGTTCGTGTTTTTAATTTTCCACGTTCGTGTTTTTATTTTCCTTATGGTATAGTATATTGTTATGTAAAAAATTTATCGGCTATAAATATATTTTCCTGTTAAATTTATATTTAATCGTAAATGGTATTTTGATAATTTTATATTTCTTTGGGGTTCCATAGACCCGAATAGGTCTATACCATACCGGCGACAGATTTCGATACTCTTCAATTATGAAAACATGTTTTTTTGATAGATTATAAAACCATGTTAATTAGACCCTTACAAGATCCTAATCGATTTCTATCACAACAAATGCTCTGAAAATTGAATCCCATACCAAAATCTCTCCTAAACGAACGGAAGAGAAAAGAAATACCGTCAGAGACATTCATTTAGTAGGTAATGCTTTAAAATTTGAATTTTTTTCTCTTCACTTGTTTGATGCTATTAATTATTAATTTTCCATTTCAAGTTTTTTTATGAATAAGCGTATACCAATGCATTACTTGTCTCAATTTTTATGTTACTTGGAACAGGTCTGATGATAGCAGCCACTTTTTTTATCGACAAAACATATTTAATTGAAACCTCTTATGAGGTGAAAGAAGAGTTACAAGATCCAACTACAGATCTATAAGAAAGAAACCCCAATATGATCATATGTCGACTTTTAAGAAAATACAAGCGATGAAAGAAACAAAACAACCAAGAAAGGGTGTGAAAACTCAAAAGAGCGCAAATTACACCCTAAAAGAAATATAACACCTAGAAGGGGTAAACCAGCCCAGAAGAACAATAACAACCAGAAACCACAGTAGAAGCACTCCGAAGAAGCTAAAATTCACAACAAGTCTAAAACTCAGATATGTCCACCATGAAGCTCAAAGTTCTAAAAACGGGTCTAGAATACCCAAATCTAACCACCATGAAGCACTTTGAGGAGAGAGCTTCGTACTGTCCGAGCCAAGACCCAGAGGAAAACTAGACCCTAACTTGAAAGAAAAGGACTTCCAAACCCAAATAACCAAAAAAACCTTAGCAATTGGCTTATGAAGAGGGCAAACAACTGCCAAGAACCTCGTTGACGGTCAACACCTTTAACCGACGAGCTCGAACCACACCAGGTCGAGAAGAAGCGAAGCCAATACGCATAGAGATGCAAGAAAAATGGAGGAGATAACTAGTCAAACAAGGAAGGAGAAAAGCTTTAACCTCAGAAAAATAGACCCTCGCGCCCGGTCCCCCCTACGTATCCGACCAAGACTGAGAAACGCCCAAACAGAGAGGACCTGGTATTTCTACCGGGCACGAGCCATGCCCTGGGAGCAGCGGAGGTCGAAGTCCACAGATCTAACCCCATCCCAACAAACCATCGATCAGAGGGAAGCGAGCACATAACCACTCCTTACCAAACCAGCACCGACGAGATCGAGCTGAGGCCAACACCAACAGCCACCACGAATGTCAAGTCCCAACCTTAATCCCACAATCTTGAAGCCGAAGTCAAGAAGCGCATCCCACTACTGGAAAGGGATGGACACCGAAACTCCCCGGAGATCCATTGAGCCGGAGTCGAGTCCCGAACAAGGAAGCCCCCCGGCATAAAGAGGCTCCGGCGAGGCTAGGAAGAAAATAGCAGCAAATGGAAAAAAAATAGTAGCAAATGACAAGAAAGAATGACCCTCACCCGACTGCACCTTCTGAGCCCAACCCGAGCGTACCCGCACCGACCCGGCCCAAATCAAACAACCAGAACATGACGGATCGAGAATGGCTGACGCGAACAGAACTCCAAAACTCCGTCCACCAAAGCCGAAGCAAGCAGAAGCTTACTCAAACGAGCAACCATTGACACTCTCAACTTCTGACGAGGCCCGGACCTGGATTGAAGCTTCCGACCGATGCTCCATTTTCCAGATCTGCAAACGAAGGACTCTGGCGAGGACGAGCAGCTCCACGGCACAGGAGCATCGAATGAGACCCCAACACCACAAGCAAGCTGCCTGCAAAACCCATTAGAGGCGAATCCATACGCACTGGGAGAAACAGAGGAGAACGAGGTTGGCTGGTCTTGAGCGAATTCCGACACAAACACGAACACGACAGCAAATGGTCGAATCTGAAGAGTGTAAATTAAGCCATGTAAATACGATTGTGATGATATTAAAATTGTAATATAGGGAATCTAGGAGTTTATGACATGCATTTGTTTAGTCAATGGCTTCTATGCTCTCAATGTAATGCAAGACTCTTGTGTTGTTGCATCATGGGCCATGGATAGTTCAGCCCAAAATCTAACTCTACTCTAAGGAACTTAATTTGAATCTCTCCCTCTCAAGTTTTGTTCAAAATGCATCATCATATGCATACTTTTCAGTAACATTCCCTTGATATCAACAAAGGAATAACAATGGGAACTACAAGTCTCTTACATAAAGAGCAAACCCAACAAACCAGAAGGGCAGTAAAAAGTTATGTAAAAGTAAAGGGAAAGTTTTAGAGACTCACAATAATGTATAAAAACATGACCTCTGAAATTTGTTTGCCTCTAAATCAAACCTATGTACATAATATCTCTGTTGATTTGAATTAGCTCAAGACTATTTCCTATTATTAGGTGGTAAAATGAATGGAGCATTGAATGGAAGAGGGTAGCTAGGTGGAGGGAATGTGACCAAGTGAAAATGTGGAGGAGCATGTGCTCTCCATTTCCTGTCTCACAAGTACACTGCATACAGTCTATTCACTATTTAATGGTCCAAATCCTCTCTTTTTCTTCATTCGGGTCTGTCCACGTGTCGATATGTAGGAGCAAGTCGTAATTTTACTGCTACAACCATTGGTAACATTTGTTTGTCAAGTAATTAAACAGGAGTGAGAAGAGTAGTGGGTTTTGTTTTGTTTTGTTTGGTTGGTCGTGGGTTGTGGGAATTTTTGTAGAGATTAGAGGTATGTATGCGTTTGTGTATTTGTGTGGTGAGGAATGAGGAAATGGTCTAATGACTTCAACAATGACTACTCACTGAGTGTGTGCAGAAAAGGAAACAAAAGCAAATGCTCTCCAACCCCCAAACCTACTCTATTATTATTTCTCAATACATATATATCCGTCAAATTAATGTAAGAGTATCTCCATGGTGTACAAATCAATCCAAATGAAAATCCGATCGATTTGTCCATCCTCCCATAATGTTACTCGTCCAACACAAGGTGAAAATCAACGTATTGCATGATAATTGACTCAAGCGAGGCGAATTAAGTTCGTCGAATGAATTCACGAAATGATTAATCATTTTGTTTTGCATGTAAGAGAAATGTCAAAAATCTGTTTTCCATCGGTTCGCCTCCCATTTTGAATGCCCTAATAATTATCAATTCAATACTATTAATTTTACGTGTATAACTTGATTGGTTCATACAAACACCACTTATAAGGATTTTAGAGCTCAAAGCATAATGTATCATCTGTTAGGGAATAGGTGTGGGAAAGATATTAGGTTAAGAATTTGGAAATGTATACAGATTAGAAAGGAAACCAAGTTAGGTTATAATTTACAGTTTTATTCCTAATAAAAAAACTCAATGCCGTTAATAATACACATTATTATCATCCTACATTATATATAAGAATATAGATTATTTCTTGATCAACAATAATTGCAGATCCAAGAATTAAAAAAAAACAAGGACTTCATCTTAATTCTATATGATATCTTTATCATTTCACCTAAACATCTTGATTATGTTAGTATAGATTACATTACAGGGTCAAATTTAATTGATTGATTAGAAAATAATAATATACGCTCATTAAGATTTTATGAAAGTAGGATGCTGGATCAGTTGATCAATAGATGCTATATAAAACTAATGGTTCGTACTTCTTAGTTTCTATTTTCCTCGAATAATATATAGAAAAAAGGTGCTCCCCATATAATTTATACCTACTAGCAAACCATGTTAGGGCACTGTCATGCTAACTCCAACATCAACAGTCCATCCCCATCCAGCTCACAACTCACTCCCCTCCATTCAAGTCTCAAAGTCTACCACCAACCGAACTTGATCATGATCAAGATCATTCCATCACTACCATTGGTACTTTGAAAGATATACGTCTCCCTCTCTACAAGATATGGTGAGATGATACAATCATGGATAACTATATCTACTGGAAATCCTTCTCAAACACTGTTATAAAAGTCTCCGCTTAGTTTTTAGGTCCCGTCTAGACCTCAATATCTGTAAAAACATACGACTCGCTGTTTTATTTAGGGCCCAAAATCTAAAAATCATCCGACTCGCCGTCCATCTCGATTATTCGGAAACTTTAAATTCTAATTTGTGAAATTGGACCTTTAAAACAAACATAAAAAAGTGAGAGACACAATACGTTTATAATAGTGTTGAATTTCTTTATAAATAAATATAGGACGTGTCCCTTTTTGGTGTTTATCATTATAATTTAGATTTTTATTAAAATTTAGAGTAAAATAAAAATGAGAGCATTATTTGATTTAGTGTTTTTGTATTTTGATACTTGATATTTTTTATATTATATAAATATAGTATATATTTTGAATTTTTGATCATATTTGTGTAATATATATTTAATAATAATTAAAAATATTAAAATTTTAAATCCGCCTAAGCCTTACTTAAGCCCCGCTTAAACCCCAACTAGTCCCCGCCTAACGTCTAGGGATTCTCACTGCCCGACTAACGTCTAACGTTTTTTACAACCATAATATATTTTGTACATGTTTTTTATGTCAATATATGACGTGAAGGATTTAGAAATTCTAAAAAAGGGGAGCAATTATTGTTTAATAATTTCTACAAGTATTTAAAATGAAAAGTTATAATCTTATTTATGACAATTCATAAAATTATTTTTTCCGTCGAGAGAACCTCCGAACCCTGATCGTCATCGACGTTTTGGATAGTAGCTCTTCTTTTTTAATCTCTTACTTTCTCTTTCTATATGATTGTTTCCTTTCATTATACATGTTATGTTCACCCTTCTTGGGGTTTCTTCGATGTGTCCCCCGATTTCGAGTCGACATGCTCGAGTTTATATTTTTTTGCATGGCTACTATGGAGTTGTTCTTCAAAGGGTTGTGGAGGCCAGAGGTGTTGGTGGGTGGCCGTATGGTGGCTCACTTATACTGTGGTTTGGGAAGTAGTATTAGCGAGATAGAGCTGAAAGCGACGGATGAGGAGAAGCGCCCCGCTCCCCGATCCCCTCCTCCTTATCCTAAGGACCTCCTCGGTTACCTGACGTTCTTCGTCCCTAAGGGCCTCCTCCGCGGGACTAGCGAGTATTTTAGACAACACAGGTCCGCCCGAGTTAAGCCTGGGGAAGTAATAGATGTGCATACTCACGTGAATAAGGTTAGATCCTCTAACTATACACTTGGAATAGTCCTCATTTGTATGTCTTTTTATGTGATTTACTAAATTTCAAAGCTACGAGGAAAAACAACTAATATTCCTACAGGGTTAGCGTCGCGGATCTATCCGAAAGATCCGAGGTCTAGCCTTTTCTTATGGTTTTATAATAAATATGAACTCATTATTATAAATGAAAATGGATGAAAGACAAATACAACAACCAATCACCAAAATGAAAGTATTGAAACAAGAAATGCAAACTATAAGAACTTGCGATAAAAGAAATCTGACTCATTGAATGAACCGCTTCGCTGATACGTTCAGAGAGAGATATTGCGGTAGCGTCGTGGGACACCGATCTAGCTACTCTGACCTGGAAGCTATGGTTGAGCGGGCCTATTTCTGGATTGGTACTGCGGTGGACTGGATACTCCTCTAGGATGTCAGCAGGCGTCGTCCCCCCTAAAGTGATAAAAGTAGGGCTCCTAAACGCGGAATTGCTGGCCCCCGAGAAGGTAGAGGGGTATCTTTCCGGATATTGGTAGAACCTCTTCCACCATACGTCCAATGGGGCGGTGATACCGACCAACCCCTACTGGACCACCTTAGACTCATTCTGTGAGGCGAGGGTGCTTGTAGCCCCCTGTCGCTGCACTTTTCGCGGATCCCAAGTCCCCCATTCATGTATGGTACGTAGGTCCCCCATCCCTGCTAGAATTTCTCAGTCTCCAAGTAGGTCTGGTGCGATCCTAGGAAGCCTTGGGGTGGGTTGAGGTCCAGGTTAGATCCTCCCCATGGTGCAGGTCCGAAATAGGCTCACCCGACCAGACAAAATGGCGGCCCATTTCAATTTATCTTTGCGGCCCGAGATGACTATAGCCTAGGCCCAACTCCACAGCTCTTGCCCCACTACCTCTACTCGGTCCAAGGTGCAATCGGTCCAGGCCCGTTCCAGCAGCCCGAACTCCCTCCTCCTTGGGACCTGTTTCTCAGAACCCTAGCGGGTTCTTTACCCGCGCGCCTCCTCCAGGTTACGACCTCCGTGTGGCCAGCCTGGCGTTCTCCGATCGAAAGTGGTTTCGGGACAACCGGCAAGCACCCATCGTACTCCATCATCAGCTCCGTGCCATCGTCCTCATTCGGCTCCGTTTCCTCTTCCGACTCCACATCCACCGGCTTCGCCTTCCAGTGCACACCTTTTATGGCCACCAGACCTTTCAGAAACGACGGGGAAGAAGGACCCGAGGGTGCTCGATCCCGACCTTTCCCCGCCGTCATTTGCGCGCCTTTCCTTGATCGTGGTCGTGGACCCATCGTCGGGGTTCGCCGTACGATCCCGTACGACTTCTCGAGGAGAAGGACATGAGACCTCCAGCCACCAACACCTTACCGGCCCTCTAATGTTCGTGATAGAGAAACGAGAGAAAGGCTGCAGAACGATAACAATAAATACATAAAAACTAATATATACTTAATTAATAATTATTGTTATGTAATTTCAACTCTGAATAGAATTAATTTATTCAATTTTAGCAAATAATTCAACCAACACTAATTATAACTCATTTTCATATATATCCTCGTCAGACACAAATTTTATTTAAAATATAGTAGAATTTTATTTTCAAAACACGACTTCTTTTTCTTAATTTTATTATTTTTATATTTTTTCTCTTTCAAATCATATATAAACATGAGGGTAGCTTCAGGTTTAGAGTCATCCTAAATGCTTCCTACCTTTCTTCTCTAAGTTCTTTATAGTTTTATTGTGATTTCCTTTTCAAATTCTAGATCATTCTAATAAAATCCATCCTTTATATAAAATCCATCCTTTATTACTATCTTACATATACATTTTTAAAACCTTAACCTAAGAGCTATCTGTCGCTGCACATGACATATGTCATGGTTATGCTTCTCTGTCATGGCCTATGACCATGATCTTTTCCATGGCCTATGTCATGGTTATGACCATGGTCTTTGCCATGGCCTATGTCATGGTTATGCTTCTCTGTTCTTTTCACGCCCCCAATCCGGTTTTGACCAGACTCGAGACGTGAACCCAAAATAATGATAATAAAGGCAATTTTAAACGAAATGAAATTCAAAGAAATTGTTTCAAATTAACAATTCTGATAACAAGAGTCAAATGCTCGAAATCCAAACTACAAAAGTTTAGTACGAAAGGGAAATACGTCTCTAGACAAACCGTTCAATTATGGCATACTAGTAAAGCATTAACAAGACACTTTAAACACAGTAACCCAATGCCCACGCTTGAATCCAACCGGAGCAGTCCTCAAATCAAACCTGATATTAAACCATCACACAAACGATTTTCCTAACTACACACTTAGTAACCGTCACTCAGACAATTTCCACTGGAACCCAAACACGGTTCTATCACGACTAACCACACATACGAACGCACACAGCAATGCACCGAAACCAGATATAACTGCATTCAATATCACGAATCACATTAATCAACACACACAGTAATCATTAGCAACACACACACAATACGTGCCCATTAATACGCCGGATTCCACCGCACGTCTCAAACATATCATACCGGAACACTCAGCATCGGGGTACACATCATCCCAAACATATCATACCGGAACACTCAGCATCGGCCTAGATATCTTCCCGGAACACTCAGCATCGGGGTACACATCATCCCAAACATAATATACCAGAACGCTCAGCATCAGCCTAGATATCTTCCCGGCACACTCAACATCGGGGGACAAACCATAAACATATCATACCGGAACACTCAGCATCGGGGCCCAAATCATACCAAACATATCATAACGAAATAGCATATCATGACCATTAATTTACTGATGGACGTACCACAAATCAATCATTCCAACGATGCTAATCACAAACAAGTGCAATCATCACACAACCTACGGGCGCGATCTGGCCCACATGCAATTCTACAGCATGACAATTCCCAAACCTACGGGCACGACATGACCCGCAGGTGATTCCACAATCTAAATACGAGTACACTAGTTATTCACATTCTATATGCAATTCTAAGACTTTACCGGTTATTTTCCTATATGCAATTCTAGTAACTTTCCATAATTAAACCAGTATTCGCTACTTTTCCCTACCTCGAATGCGATCCAACTCGAACAACCACGAACCGTCTAATAGCCTCCTCCACCGCGATCGGGAACAACCTCTAGGATCACAAAGTAACACGAGTCTTGATAACAATCCAAGAGTGATTTAAAGAGAAAACACCCAACTTAACCCCCAATACGTTCGGTTATCGGTAGCCTTCCTAATTACTCGATAACAACCAAAATGGACTTGAAAAGGTCCATTTCTGCTCCATCACGGAGAGGGTCACGGAGCCTTGACGGGCTCCATCACGGTTTGGGTCACGGAACCGTGACGTGCACCGTCACGGTTGATGTCACGGAGCCGTCCCTGGCATCAGGTCAATCCTGAACCCAACCTCGCGCACTGGCTGCAACCCTGACAACTCCTCCGGAAATACCTCTGGGAACTCACACACTACTCGTGGCAACTCTCTGCTTTGCACGGTCGCCACCTCCTCTCCAACGGTCAATGCTGAAAGGAGCACTCCGCTCCTGCTGCCCAGTACACACGTGACGGGTCGTGTCGCCCGATACCACCGTCACCTGCCGCCGATAGCAGTCGATTGACGCTCGGTACCTCGCAATCCAATCCATCCCCAAGATCACATCAAACACCGTCATGTTCAACACAAGGAGATCACCAAGAAAAGGGCAGTCAGCTACTCTAATCTCACACGCACGGCACATACTACTCAGGACCACATCACCCGTAACCGGGGTGTCAAGGCACAAGGGTCGACTTAAGGGCTCTACTCTTAACCCCAACATATCAGCGAAGGTAGAAGAGATAAAGGAATGCGATTCCCCCGTATCAAATAGAAAAGATGCCCAAGAATTGTATAGCAAGCACGTACCCTGGGTGGTCTCATGACCGGAATGATGTCCCTCAGCTCGGGAATCGGCAACCGCATACACTCTGCCCTGCGGTGCCTGAGGTCCTCTCCTCGGGGTGGTGGAAGGGCCACCTGCTGTGGAGCTCTCTGATGCTATCTCGGCATTGGCGCGCTCGCTGCCTGTCGTGGAACTCTCGGCGCCTGAGTCTGACAAGGACGGAACGGAGGTGACTGGCTGGTCTGCGACTGCTGCGGTCGCGGTGTTGACATCCCTCAAAACTGCTCGGGGAACCCAGTAGCGATGTGCCCTAGTCGTCCGCACCGGTAGCACCTCCTCTCTCCGTCCCTCGGCCTCCCCTCAAACCTCGTCTGATTGCTCGTTGGGCGAGCTGCGGGCCTACTGCTCCTTGAACAGTCTCGGGCCAAATGGCCCGACTGTCTGCACAGGTGACACATCTGCTCTGACGAGACAGGTCCAACGGATGCACCAACCCGATCGATCTCGCCCCGCCAGACTGCATTTGTGGCCAGAAAGATCCCGAGATCCTCTGCCTCCTCGGGTCACGGACCTCAGACGGGCTCAGGAAACCACTCGGTCGCTGTCTACTCTCTCGGGCCCTGGCGGTCTCCCGGAAGTGTCGCTCCACCGCTAATGCCTGGTCCACCAGCTCGGTGTACACTTGAATCCTCAGAGCTGTGACTCGGTCCACAATCGCAGGATTGAGTCCCCCCTCAAACCGCCTACATCGGCGCGCCTCAGTCGGCACCATCTCCAGTGTAAAGCGAGACAATGAGGTGAATCTCGCCTCATACTCTGACACCGTCATCCCACCCTGACGCAGCTCCAGGAACCGCTGATGTCTATCCTCTCGGGCTGACCCCGGAAAGTACTGCTCCAAGAACACCTCTCCGAACAGCTGGAAGTCATCCCCGACTCTGAGCTGCTCACGCTGCCACCAGTGGTAAGCATCGTCCCTCAGCTGGAACGCTGCAAAGGAGACCCTTGAGTGACCATCCACGTTACCTGAAGTATCCATGTTCCGGGTAATCTGCTCCAGCCATTTCTCGGCCGCATCGGGGTCTGGCTCCCCAGAAAAGGTAGGCGTATCCAGCCTAAGAAAGTCCCTCAGTGCCTGGGCGGTGTTGCCCCCAATCTGACTAAGCCCCACTGAAGCAGGTGCAATGGCAGCAGGCGCGGTCTCTGGCTCTGGGAACTCAACCTCTCTCTGGGAGATGATCGTCGCTAAACCCTACACCGTGCGAACCAGCTCCTCTAGGACTGTCGCCTGGGTCTGCTCTACGACCGGCGGAACCCTGGGCGGAAGCCCTGATGATCTGGCGTCACCTCCTCCAAACTCCTCATTGGAGGCACTTGTGCACTCGCTGCCCCTGCCGGCTCAATGGCAGACGGCTGTCCTTGGCCCCCAACTGGCTGGACTCTGGTGCCTCGTGGTACATACGTATGCGCCATGTCGTCTATATCCGCTACACGGATAAATGCACATGTTCAGTTCTTAGATTCGCATCAAGCGACACGCTTAAGTCACTAGCGTTCACACACATTTCACAAAGGTCGCACTCGAACACAACACTAAAAACTTCTCTTAGTAACGTCACAACTATATTAACACATAGAAAGGAGACCCGCGCACTTGTGCACCACACAGTCAGATCACACAGTCACACAGTTTCGAACACAAAACAGTCAACAGGTCTACAACACACAACTCCGTAGCCTCACACATAACCACATAGTCCACAATTCCAAATCACACAGCAGTTGCCTGTAACTCAAATCCTCAACTCAGTTTTACCAATTTCTTAAAAAAATTCTTTTTCCGTTCGCAACATTCCATGTTGACATCGCATCATTACAACCCGGTTCAGGCGTCCCCGAACTACGTTGTAACCACTTGACATCCCACCGTCACGCTCGACTACAGTGGCCAACTGAGTCGAGTCGTAATGGTACCAACACTTCAATTTTGCAGAAATTTGTGCATGACCCGTTTGAAAACTTTACAAACCATCTGCATATGCGGGACATTTAGATTCCATCCTGCACACAACATTCAACATACCATCATATCACACATGCACGTCATCGTATCTATACACCTCGGGCCTCGGTAATTACACGATTACCACCCGGCCAAGTCAACACTCCAATCTTAACCGATCGGTCAGCGGTCTAACACTCAGCAATCAACTAACACAATCACTTAATAACAACAAATGGTTCATCCAAAGCACACAGCACAAGACAGGACATATCACTAAACCGAGACTCTCTTCACCTCGGTCCTACGCGTAGGACATTTCCGATTTGCGTAACCGACACACACAAGAACCTAACGACTCAACTCTACCCACCTAATTGACGTACGGTCCGAAGTTTTGAAAAACCTAACGCCATCGTATCTATACACCTCAGGCCTCGGTAATTACATGATTACCACCCGGCCAAGTCAACACTCCAATCTTAACCGATTGGGTCACGGAACCGTGATGTGCACCGTCACGGTTGACGTCACGGAGTCGTGACGTGCGCCGTCACGGAGCCGTGACGTGCGCCGTCACGGAGCCGTGACGTGCGCCGTCACGATCTCCGTCACGGATCTGTGATGGGTCTGGACAGACTCCTTCTTCTTCCTTCAACTTCGTCCCAACGAATCCAAACCTCCAAAATTCCATTGTTAAGCTCCAAAACCTCAAAATTCAACCCCAAAAACCCCAAAACTCCAAGACCCAATGTTGGGTTTCATCAATTTAACAAACCCAATCCATTTCTATTACAAACTTCCACTTTTTCACCATAATTCATCAATTTAATCAAGGAAAAGCTTAAATCCCTTAACACCCAAGCTATATTCATGAATTCTCTACAAACCCATAACTAGAAATTCATCAAAAGAGGATTTAAATGAGTGCTTATCTTAGGAAAGGAGTAGAGGATGAGAAATAAGGAGATTTGGGGAAGTTTTTGTGGTAGAAATCAAAGGAAAACCAAGCTTCTTCTTCTCTTCTTCAATGGAGCTCCACCCTCTCTCTCTAGCAATTTTCGGCCAAGCTCAAAAATATGAGCTTATTTTTCTTCTATGTGGTCTTTAACCTAAAATAGAAATGTCCAATTTGCCCTCATTTGCCCCTTTTCCTTTTATGCCAAAAGTGGGGTTAAATGGGTCTTTTCTCACCCAAATCTTCTCATCCAAGGGCTTATGGACATGTGTCTATGTCGGGTCCATCTCCACTCACAAATATCTCAGCCCTATTAAATTTATTGGATAAAACCTTGTTTCGACCCTGTTTGACCCGAATTTGACTTTTTCGCAAAATTACTTATTTGAAAGGAAATGACCCAACTAAACTAACCGTAATGACGATTAAGCTTTTTGGGTCCCGGATAGGTCCCGAATGACTCCCGGAGTCGTCGGTTGACTTTTTTCGACGAAAAGTCAACTCTTCCCGATTTCCACTGGTTCGACTGGGGTTGACCGGGGGCGGTTCTTACAGTTCTATATATCTTCTCCCCTGCATATCTCTTATGGGTCCTATGAGGCTTTTTTCTGCTAGAGTCCTTTTCAAGCCGCCGCTAGCCACAACGACGTTGGCTCCCTCCCGCCACCAACGAAGCATCTCCCGATCTTGTTCGGTCCCCCCTCTACAACTCCGATGGTTTTCGTATGGCTCACCTTGGCGTCAATCGACCTTAAAGCCGTCGGAGTCACTGAAGCCGCCGCTGTCATCTTTGAAGCCGTCGTCGCTGTCTCTTAAACCGCCACTAGCGCGTCCCTGAAACCGCCATCGACGCATGCTTCTCCCTAGCCTCCACCACCGTACCATCATCGACCCCTCTGGTTTTGTTTTACCTTAACTGTCTGGTTCTTTTTGTAAGGTTAATGATTAGTGAGCGAAGATTCAGGGCTTCTACTCAAAGATTCGGAGACTTTTACCGGGAAGGATCCCTGAATCACGTCTACCATCGGCGCTCTCCTCCCTATGAAACTGATGAAAGCAGGTTCGGTCGCACTTTACAGAGTATGCAACGTTTAGGCAACACTTTGAGCAGTCATAGTCAGCTTCTTCATAGTTTAGTTTTAGCTTGCCTATATGGCTTTTCCAACATCATTTATAACGGTTCATCTGTCTCAGAGTTATTTGTAAAAAGACCTTCTGTGACTCTATTCAGTATTATGGCTCTCTTTATTATTTGAATGAAATATATGCATTTGTAGTTAAAAAAAAAACTATTTTTTTTCTTGAGGCCACTGAATGAATAGAGACGGTCCTGTGACCTGGCTTTGCACGACAACGTCAGAGAGGGGAGCACGCGGCTATGGGTTTTTTCCTGGTGAGTTTTTTTATTTTTTTTGAGTTAACTCTCCTTCTTTTACCACATATTATGTTGAGTTTGTGTGTATTATTTTATGATAATTATTTTGAACAGATAAATAATATATATACCGTAACCGTGGTTATGTTGTCTCGGGAACCGGCGCATCCCATGTTCTCACTCTTCCCTTCATTTCCTACATAATCAGAATTCAGAAAGAAAGAAAAAGGAAATCATCACACACATAATAATAGAGGTTGGTTGGTGCTTGGTGCTGAGGTGCATATGTTATGGTACACACAACACAATTGCTTATCTATATCACAAACAAATATAATGCTAAAGGGTACCGATAAAAGGACAAAATTGGTATTTACAAATTTATTTTTTATATCAAAACAGAATTTATAGGTAATTATTTCTGCATTCCCGACATGAATTATTGCACCCCTTCCCATACCTTTCAGGGGACCCCTCTGAACCTATCTTTTGGGCTCAGTTTCTCGTCGTAAAGACCATAGAGCCCCTCATCTTTGTCTGATATTACTTTTCAATCTACTATATTTAAGATTAATGATTAGTTGATGTACATTAATCAATCTTTTTCTTCTTAAGCATGAGTTGGACTATAAACTTGTTTCTACATACATGAGCTAATGAGTTCATAACAAAAACGACGGATTAGAAAACTTGTGCATGTATTTGCATGAATGATGAATCATGATCCCAACACTTGATTTTGTCTTAATCTATACTGTTTTAATATAATACTCAACTGTGTAGCTATATATTAATTTTGTTCGACTCACGAACCACTGAACTAAGACAAAATCTCGTCCAGTCTTCGGATTCCCAAAACATGCCAAGAGAGCTTGTCTCCCTTTAATGCTCTTTATGCATCTCAATGTGGTATAAATTATTAGGTTAATTATGATTGTCGAATGATTAGTTTTTTGCATGAGGTCTATTTAACACATGATAATACATTAATTACTTCAAAAGCATCTTACATTAATCAAAAAATGAAAGTCAAGATCTTTCGAAATGTTCACTTATAATATATCTGTACAGCTTGAACTATAAACTTTATTTTTTTTCAAAAAAATAATCATGCATGAAATGCAAGTAAAGAAGTATTTTAGGGTGTAAAGTAGCTTTTCTTTGACACAAACTATTATGTATTTTTTGGAATTCATATTAGGTTGGAAACTTGTTTAATTACACGAACCTTTTACATGTTTGTAATTTTTTTTATCAGCAAATACAAATTTAAATTTAAATCTCTCATAAAGTAAAAAGTGAGTACAAGATGGTTTAGTTATAGACCTGAAAGTGAAACCAACCATCAGAAGCAGACTCGAGTGTTGGCATGACAGTTCAGCCTCATGGCAATCCTGAAAAGGGAAAACAACAATAAGGAAAGAGCATTTCGATGATAAGCCCAACAAATACACAAACCAGAGAAACGAAGTCTAAATTCATGTTTGTAACTAAATCTAACAAGTTTTCAGCTCGGGCTTAGGTTCATATAGTTTCTAAATAGTTTTCGATAAATTTTTCGAGATCGATGTAGTTTGCACGTTAAGGTGATGTTTGTTACTGATTATTGACAGTAAGTAAAACAAAGGTGAGAGGAAGGGCAAATGTAAATAGTAGGAGAGCATAAGAGCATGATTGTAATTACAACATGAATGCTCATTTTCATTACATAAAATACTAGTCCTTATAAGTGGTAGCCCTAGCTATGGCTATTAAGGGAACAGCAGACTTTTATGGTGAAGTAAGAGAGATAATCTAAATACACAACAATTAATGGCCAACATCGAAGTTTACCGAGAGTGCCTGAGGAACCATGCAGCCAGCCTGGGCAGCTACGCCACCGACGGCTGCGGCGAGTTCACCGACGGGAGCGGCTTGCAATGCGCGGCGTGCGGGTGCCACCGCAACTTCCACCGGAAGGTGAGCTACGCGGGGGCGGCGGCGGTGGCGGGGGGAGGAGGGGATCGGGAGGCGATGTTGATGAGGAGCAGCAGCAGCAACAAGTCGAGCAGCAGCAAGAGGTTCAGGACCAAGTTCACGGCGGAGCAGAAGGAGAAGATGCTGGGCTTCGCGGAGAAGATAGGGTGGAGGCTGCAGAGGAAGGATCTCGACGACGAGATCGACAGCTTCTGCAGAGCCGTCGGCGTCTCCAGGCAGGTCTTCAAGGTTTGGATGCACAATCACAAGAACAACACTACCACTACTCTTTCTTCCTCCGCCAATGCCTCCTCTCTCACTCAGTAGCTTCATTAATTCATCACCTTAATTAATCAGATCCCTACTATATCTTCTTAATTAATCACACTTAATTCTCGTTTTTGTTTCCATTCTAGACTTCCTTTTCTTGTTTAATTAATTATTATTTACTCTCCATGCTTCTAATTGCTTAATTATCTTCCATAATTAGTGTTAATTAATATTAGTTAATAATGGTTCATATGTAGCTAGGTTTGCATGCATGGTCATGCTTAACTTTAACTTAACCACTAATATATTGGAGATGATATGTCAGTTTGTTCCGAAATAATACTCTACTGAAATTCATAACTTATAGCTTACACTAAGGTTTTTAATATACTAAGGTTTGTAATTTACACCATAAGAGCTTACAAACGCTATTCTCTCTCCTTCTGTATATAACAAGTCCTTGATTTCGTACATTATAAGATAAGAATAGAAGTGAAAATGAACATTTTACTATGGCAAATCTCATCAATACCTGAAATAGTGATAATGAGAACCTCATCCTCTCATTCGTTTACTAAAATAAATCACAACTTTAAGTTCCAATTTTTAATACGCTCTAACATTTTGATAAACTGGCCATAAATTTAGCTCAACACAAGGCAAAGCAGAACATTGATGGTATGCAATTGAGTTGGTGATCAATACACATACATTACAATGCGAAACATAGTCCATCAGAGATTATCAAAATCAACATTCAGAGGTTTCAAATCTACAATCACATGATCGGATTTCAATGCATGTTATTCTGTATGGACTTCAATGTTTTTTTGAACTCTACAAGTGTGGACGAAACTCACTCTCTCAGCTTTATGCACACAAGGCATAAGCGGAAAGCCCCGAGTCGTTAGATAGTTGTGTCAAAACATGAACAAAAACCTGCTCGGTTAACTATGAAGCTAAAAAACACCGAACAGATGGAAGGGTAAAGTGTGTCAATTCATGAAGCCTGCTGTTTCTCCTTGACAGCTAAGGCTGCAGCTCTGTACCATGAAGCTGCAGCCATTGCACCTGGGTCTGGAACCGTTGCAAGGAGGTCTGCAGAGACATAGCTTGAACGCCCAGCCTAAAAACAGCAATTGGTCAATTTTCCATACAACTACCAAGTGGTTTAATGTTACATAACTACTCTAAGTCAATATATCATGTTGTCGTGTTGAAATGAAAACAGGCAGTGAATTAAGAGCAAAACTGAAGACGGGTCGCCAAATAACCAACAAAACAGATTGGCCAGATTTATGTATAATAAAGATCAAACTGATTCCATTCATCATATCGAAAATGCTAGATGCAGAATCTATCACAAGAATACATAACTTTGCTAGTTTCTAGATCCTTTCTGTTATTTAAAAGCAGTTATGGATAAAATGCAACTCAGTGAACATGTTAGTGTTGTGGTAGGCAAGCATGCCATCAACCAATCACTAGGACGGTCTTCAAGGGATCTCTTAAGTTAAGATAAACATCTTGAGATAGGTCACAGATGATACCGCAAGTAAAACCTTAACTTTAAGTGGCTTTCAGCACACACTTTATAGTTTAAGGCACTCTCCAGGATACATCTATAAACAATGGCGAAGCTAGCTTTTCCAGTGAGGGGGCACCAATTTTTTTTATGACAATACATAACGTTAAAATAATATAACCAACATTAAAAATATAATATCACATAGAAAACAATAAATAATAGTCTCAAACGCCAAACATTTTACCTGTGCCAGCATTTGTTTGGTTGACTCTGCTCCAGCCAATGCTGCTTCAGAAGAGACGACGAAAGCAGTGATAGGGTCACACCCAGCTCTTAACCTCTGAAATAATTAAAATAAATATATTAAAACAAAACAGTGATGCCACACTAAGCACAAAGGAAAAAAAATCAATGACTGTTGTTAAAGACCTCCTGAAGTACTGCTGATGCTGGAATAAGAGCATCCAACAATGTACGATAACCAGCACCAGCACCTCCATATCGACTGACTGCAGCAATGGAAGCTTCTAGAGCCTCAGCCCCTATACCAGAAGGGATGTTAGGTCAATGTGATGAAATATAAATGCGATCACAATAGATAACATCATCTTACACTGTTTTGCACTGACAACTGCCTGCTTTGAATTCGCTTTCAGTTGTGCATATGCTGCTTTACAGAATATACTGTATCTGTTTAAAGACAGGACTTTGATATTTCAACCAACCGGACGGGTATCATATTAGTCAACAAACATAAATAATAATGCTCGGTGAAGGACAAACTAGTCATAGAATCTATTACAGGATTCCACTTGTTCCTCCCATAACTCTTCTGATAGATGATCCAATTTCATTCACTGTTTCTGTAGCATCATTTAGAGGATAGCTGGGAAAAAAAAACAAAAACAGGTAATTAACATATGTCCTGCAATAAAAGATTAATTTGGAATTCAAAACCATGCACAGCGATAATAATGCTTTTAATACTGATAAAATTGTAAATCTCTTTAGAAAAGCAAAAAACGAGAAGTATGATACTCGAGTAAACTGATTTATCATAACAATCAGCACCACTATTGAACCTAATTTACATAATAAAACAAAAAAAAATACAATCAAAATAGAATATTCACCTACAGTTGATTTAAACTCATTGCTCATCACCCACAGAATTCAAAGCATCAAAGATCATCAAATTACACTTTAAGGATAACCCTACAAATTTTTAAACATTGCAGCAACTCAATAATGCCTTGAATTCCAAAAATTTGAGCTAGGCAACCAGAAAAGGATTTAGTGCACCAGCATTAAATACAGCTGATGAACCTGGTTAAGGTCCAGAACTTTGGTTCTTACAATTTTCTAGTATTTGTTTAATTGTTGTTTTTTATCAGCTAATTTTCTTTTATTTTAAAAAAATATAATTTTTTCCCAAGAAAGGAAGAGCATGAACATCCTAAAAATAAGACCGAAACAGAACTTACTGTTTTTTCATGTCCTCGAGAATTGCTGTTGCACCTCGATACATCTACAGAGAAGATACATTAGATACAGCGCAATACATGATAACATAAATAGAGATTTTGAGGACACTCACCGTTGACCCACAATCACCATCACCTACTTTGCTGTCCCATTCATTCAGATTGTCCCTGAGAGCGATAACTGCATTCGCTGCTGCTTCAATAGCTACTTCAAGAGTGTACCCTTGCTGGTTCAGCTGAAGTGGCCGACTTAACGACTAGTCAAAGGCACATCAGCAGTCAGGTGGTGGCACATCAGAAAAATTGTAGGAGAAGAATAGAACTGGACACACACATAATAAACAGGTTGTCCGCAACTTATATACGGGCTTCGAGCAGAAGGATAAGCCAACACAAGGTAACCAATCACCCCTTACAGTTTAGGGAAAATATTCCAGGTTTTTCCTCATTAATGAATTTGTTTGGGTATTAATTGTTAAATTCTGTTACAACCATGGACCTTGATAAGCCTTGCAAATTCCATTATTCGGTTCAATGCATACAAATAAGCACATGACTCGTCCCTTTGACAATATAGGCAGCCAAGCTATTTCCCAAACAGAGTTGGGTCAACTGCATGAATCATTTAGAAAACTCCCCGGATAGACTGTTCCCATTTTTCTCTCCACCCCATCTCATCTAGTGCTATTTCCTATGTTTATGTCATGCAGATGCAGTCTCAACTTATCAGGACATTTCGTATATCTTCTTTCCCCCTTTTAGTTTCCCAACTAAATTTCAGTCATCCTTCAATGTGCAGGCTTATATATGAAGGTCATGCTGGCAAAGACAGTAACATGACAATGCTAGAGATTGATGAACTGCATAATACTTTCCAGTCAACTCATTTGGCAACTAATATGATTCCATACCATGAAATGGGGCATAAGCACAAGATATTTTATTACCGCCTCAAACAACTTGAACGTGAGAACTAAAAACTCAAAAAGGCATAAATTGGCAGCAATCATTAGATCTCACAAATGTACCTCATCACTCTTCATCAAACGTGATGGTGGCAGTGGAACAGGTATCTTGGCAGGGGGGTGATTACCTGCAAGTAAAGATGATTCCTTAGCTCAATCAAAACAAAATCAATAATCCTCATTATGTAGCAGAACAGCTGGCATAGTTTACGGCACAAGGGAAAACAGATTGAGAGTTGGCGATGCTAATGCCACCTAGGAAGCTTTCTAAAATATAATCTAATAGACAGATTTCAAGCGAAGAGCACAAAAAATCATATTCAAATAAATATTACAGACCATCAACACCAACAGGCCAGTAGGGAGCCTTTGTTGCAGCATCCAAACGCTGCAGAACTGTTTGATCTGCCTTCATGATTGTAATTGAAAATCCTGGCAGAAACAGAAATGTTGGAATAATCATACTATCGACCAAGTGGAAGTCTCTTGCCAGAATTACAAACCTGCCATATCCAGGGAAGTCATAAATGACCCCGTATAAACTCTATCAACAGCAAGCCCGTGTTCCAGTTGCAACTTAGGAACAGCCTTGCCTGATGCAATCATTAGTTCCATCGCAGGGGTGGCACCTAATCTGTATTTAAAGAGAAAATATAGTAAGACACTATCTATGCATATACTGATACCTCCACATGGCAATTAGTTTTCTGGAAAATAGAAAGGACTGAGGAAATAGTTGATACAAAGCCAATTTTAGTACTAAAAAGTATCAAAATATATCAAAAGTAAACTTTATCGACTTACCCATTAATCATGAGCACCACTCTACTACCACGTGTAATTGGGACATAGTTGTTTTCCTGCAAGGATTCAGTTAGGAAGAAGATATGAGAATGTCGGGTTTGGTTGCAAAACAAAATAATATAACTGAAGTACAAAGAGTGAAAACCTCCGGTTAAAATATCAAAACATTAATAACGAACTTCAAAAGGGAACACTATTTCCTCCAAAAACAGAAAGTGTAAGCCGATATAAGCAGCACCTAACAAAAAGAAGTGAATTACTCACAGCCAAGAAAGCATCCTACCATACTAGAAAAGAGGGAAGGGCTGATTGAGACACATGATTTATGTTGATAAGAAAACTAGTTTCCCGTCTTTAATTATCATAATATATGTATGCTCTCAAATGAATCCTTTTTTCTTGAGGAGTTGGAAGCAAGCATATTATAACAAAGCAGTTTCACATGAAACATACCGGTGATAATATCTGATTGAGGACATGAGAAACTACTACATCCACGGGCTGAAGATCAGCTACAGCAGCACCAGGTTCCCCATGCTGAAAAGAATACATGCTCAGTCAACTTCAAATCTGTAAAGCCCATACCCAAATCAAAGCATTTAAAACATTTATAATCATATAATCAACGGACATGCTGGTAGAAAATGTCATGTGGTGATGACTGCTCAGAATAAGCTACTCTAGGTATAACTTGAAAGCCTCCACAGGTAGTCATTGGAAGAAATTCAATGCGTTGAAGAAAATGATAGAGGTAGCTTGTTTTGGTTATGAAGCTTTGTCCACATAAATCCCAGACAGAAAAAATGGGCAAGAACTGTAAAAACTTACAATCCCAAGACCAAGTTCCATCTTTCCTGATCCCAAACGATCCGATGTGACTTGACCAGGCAGAGTGCAAACAGATAGTGCAACACCCATTGTCCCAACCATTTCACTTGCACGTTGCGCTTCTGCAGCAACATCAGAAAGAGAAAGGCCAGCAGCAGCGGCAGCTCCAGCAACCTGTCTTCCAAAGAGGGAATTATATCACTGGAAGAGAATAATGAAATAAATAACGCGTAACTGTTCGATTTTTTTAAAATGGGTTTTCATCAAGACAACCTCAGCAGAGAGAGGAGAGAAGACTGAAAAATTATCATTTTTGTCACTATATCACCTTCATACATACATTGTAGATAACCACGCACAAAATATGCTATGGTTTCATTCTGATTGACGGTATCAGCATTGCTAAAAGAGGGCCACGCAGACAGCATGGTTGAATAATTCTCCAAGTAGTTCCATACATACATTAGATAGAAAGGGGAATCACCAAAATGTGCCCTTTTAAATTGGTCATATGCGGAAAACTGTCCTTTAAGAAAACACGTGCGATAAGATGCCTTTTTTCGTGCACATTCACCTGCTAAGTTCTGTTAGTTTTAGGTAAAATGACGACATTACTCTCAATGTATAAAGGACAAAAATACCCTCATATCGCATTTAACCTTTTAAAACTACCTCAAAACCCTTGAATAATGATTTTATAATGAAAAATAAAGTTGAAAAAAATAAAAATTAAATTTTTGAATAAAATAACTAATTTATTTTTATAAAATCTGAATTATTTTTGGGAAATTATAATTATAAGTCTGAATTAATTTTTTTTATAGATTCATAACATCTGATTAATTCAAAATAGATTTGTAAAATAAGGTATATTATTTTTAAAATATTTATTAAAAACAAAAAAAAACGAAAATGTGTGTCTTCTTCCTTGCGCCCACCGAGATCCAGCATCGTAAAGAGATCAGATGGCATGGACTCGCGAGATCGACCGGCCATGGACTTGCAAGATCCTGCGTGGGTTAAACATCTGAGGTTAAGGATTCCAACGTTTCTAGTGGCCAAATCGGCTCCGTTCACCGGATGACGGAGCAGACGAAATCGTGAGGTTTAGACTGAATGATTGATGCGGTGATGGGGAAAAATCTGACTCGTGAGGTTCAGATTCGGAGATGAGCTCAGGACGACGGTCACATCAAAGGCATCTTATCGCGCATTTTTTTTCTTTCAAAAGGGCAGTTTTCCGGTTATGGCCCATTCAAATTGGCACATTTTGGTAATTCCTCCTAGATAAAATGGTGAGATGATTATGTGATAACTTGAAATTAAAATGAAGCTGAATAGTGATATATAGTGAAAAGGTGCTTAGTGTACAATTGTGTAAAGTTAGGATGTGCAATATTTGGTTATAACCTACTATTATAAACATGTGTTATGGTCCCGACTGATGGATCTCGTTATGGAACTGAATACGGGCTTCAGATTGATTCCAAGGCTTCGCGTGGGCGAATCCTTGTTCCTCTTCTTCTTCCCAATCGTAACAATTACAGGCTCGTTATAAAGGGAACCCGAGGACCTCGTAGAGACCAAAATATTTCTTTATAATTCTGAAGTCTTTATTTCCTTCGTCTCTCTTGGTATATATAACCAAAGAAGTTACCAAAAACCAAATACAACCATAATTGATAATCTACTCAGCCTATCTATTCCTAATGCAACTTGAACTAAAAGACATTATTAAAAAGGGAAATAAACTAATTAAAGATCCAAACCAAATCCTTGACCTACTTAACCTAACCGGCAGCAGCTATGGAGGTGGGTTTATCCCACCCTGTACGGGTCGTACGGGCCGTAACATCACTCCCCCCTTGCACATGACGCTTGTCCTCAAGCGTATCAAGTGGCTCGACGTCCTTATTAGTCACGTAGGCAGCTCCGTCCACGTCCTTGATCAATTCCCACCAGAAATTTTTTATACACTTTTGACCCGGACCGTATGCTTCATCATCACTATGGGTTTTGTCAGCATTGATTTTTGCTGCAGTCGAAGTCTAGCTTTAGGAATTGGATTCCCAATTTCAGCAGCCGATAAATTTCCAAAAACATGCTTCTAGGGTCAATTTGCAAGGAGCTCATGTCCATGAATATATCATTATGTTCCAATACAGAATCATAAGGAATATCAATTGGGTTAGTTGATATATGATCAGATGTAGAACTGTCCTCCTGACAGGGCGCCGGAGGCGTTTTGTAAGGCGTACCAGACAGGGACTCGATCTAGACAGCCAAGGTACTTGTAGAATTGTCCTCCTGATTGGGCGCCGAAGGTGTGCCCGGAAGGCTTACCGGACAAGGAATCTATCCCGACAGCCAAGGCACGTAGTAGGGCTTCCGCTTCGGTGTGGGCAGCAGCATATGTTGGAAACAATTCATCGAATAGTTGCTCCAATGACTTCGGTGCTTCCATAACGCTTGGCTCTGATACCGATATGTTATGGTCCTGACTGATGGATCTCGTTATGGAACCGAATACGAGCTTCATATTGATTCCAAGGTTTCGCGTGGGCGAATCCTTGTTCTTCTTCTTCTTCCCAGTCGTAACAATTACAGGCTCGTTATAGAGGGAACCCGAGGACCTCATAGAGATCAAAGTAATTCTTTATAATTCTTAAGTCTCTTTATTTCCTTCGTCTCTCTTGGTATATATAACCAAAGAAGTTGCCTAAAACCAAATACAACCATAATTGATAATCTACTCAACTTACCTATTCCTAATACAACTTGAACTAAAAGACATAATTAAAAGGAAAATAAACTAATTAAAGATCCAAACCAAATCCTTGACCTACTTAACCTAACCGGCAGCAGCTATGGAGGTGGGTTTATCCCACCGTGTACGGGCCATAACAACATGTTAATTAATATGAATATAAGATATTCCACAACGCATATTAAATGTTTTTAAAATAAGATTTTTAATGAGTAGTGTTTTGTTGCTATAGGCAGCAAAATTTTCCTAACATAAAAAGTTATCCTAACACAAGCCTATGAGCCAAACCTGAATGAAATAAATAGGGCCAGTCAGGTTACAAGAGTAAAACCACTTATATTAGGCCAGTAAAATATTTGGCAATAAATAGGTTCGTAAATTTTCAAACAATTGAATCAATGCAAAATTTATTTTAACAAACCACCCTGTGTGTGCTAGGAGAAAGAGAGAACCTTGTGAACAAGTATGGTCCCTGCCAGACCTCTACGTCCAGCTATGCCTCGAGGTGGGGGCAATGCACAATCATCCCCAACAATTACAGTCTGTATGGTACAAGCAACAAGTTAATTTCCATGATTCTTTGTCTTCTATGATGTATGGATACCATAACGGGAAAAGAAGAACAGCAACTACCTCAACTTTATAACCTTCTGATTTTGCTTGCTCAGCAGCCAAACCAAAATTTAAACGATCACCAGTATAATTCTGTTGTTAATACAAGCCAACAAATCCAAGTTACGTATCATATAATGACTGTACCCCCTAACTGTTCCAATTTCAACACACATGGACACAGCCTCTCCAATCTTTTTTAAAGGGGGGCATGGGAATGTCATTCTAAACCACTGCTGGCTAAGCAAATTCATATGCACCAAACACCTAAAGAAGTAAAGTCCAAAACAACTAAAATATCATACATCAATTACTTAGTTTAGGCATATGAATACCTTAACAATCAAGAGACATCCCATCGGACCAGTTACAGCTCGGATGCCCTACACATGAAGCAATTTAAAAGTAAGAAGCATGGTTGTCTAACAGAAGAATGGCTCAAAGTGAATGATCCATTTTATAATATAAACAAATAACAAGAAATCATACAGCTAAAATTGAATCAACTTGTGGAGAAGCAAAAATATCTCCACAGATAGCTGCTGTCAGCATTCCTTCCCCCACGAATCCAGCATGAGCAGGCTCATGCCCACTTCCACCTCCTGTATTACGAAATTATGAATACTTGTAAAACGGTTCCCAAGTAATTCAGTAGAAATACATGACGTTGCAAGCCATTTTAAACATGAGGAGAGCAACCAACAATGAAACAATACACACACAAAGTAGCTTTCAAAATAACAGCCCAAAAGCAAAGGCCATGGGAATCACTTCTATAACTAATACCAAGCAATATAACCATATTAAGAAATAAACTCCGACAAGATCATCAAATGAACTATAGAAACAAGGTAATGCAAAGTTACTTAAAATTATGTTTGTGATGGCAGATCAGACATGAATTGGAAAACAGGGAACCGCTTCATGAACTAAAAGAAGGGCTACAGTGTTCTCAGCTTATAAGAATAAGATACTTTAATTTGGTACCTATTACTTTTTTCTTGTATCTGAAATAACTCTGGTAAACTTTTTATGCTTGCCCATCTGCTTTGCCTTTCTCATTTGATAAAATAAATAAGTCATCATGTAACACCCCACATATAATTAAGTAGATTCTTCTACCAAAAAAGTAAATGCCCGGCAACAAGGAGAAAATGAAATAAAACGGAGGCCTATGATGCCTCCAGCAAAGTACTTCATCTTTATAACACTATGTTCTGTTTCAATGATAAGGGAGCTCCACTTTACTTCAATTAATGTGCAAATCAAAGAACTCATGGCAACTATTTGCAAGATCATGGGTAAGGTAAATGATGATTGTGAAGGAGGTACTCTATGAGTAACTCTTATTGTACTTGAAACATTGAAAACCAAATCAAAACAAACATTAGAAGCTGTCCTATCCTATGTGCAGAAATTTATGAGAAAAACTGTCATCAAGTCTGAAATAACTAATTCAAGTTTCAACACCACACTCAAACACAGTGTTTTAAAAGTACTGTCTCAAACCTGATATAATTGCAACTTTGTCATAAGTTGCACTTGAGACATCAGCACGCAAGACAACTTTCACCTGTGTTCCACAAAGTAAAATTTAGATCAATTTTTTTCCCACGTTCTTATGCACCCAGGGCAGAATTCTATCATATGGAAAATAGATATTCACCTCAGGAAAACCATCCAAATATTGCAATCCAGGATAAGTTTCCACAAGACCTTCAATGAACTCGGTCACCACGTCTGCAATAACAGTAACAAAACCACTTTTACTCTAGTTTGTATCCATCCCTTGTGACTCAGCCAAAATGGTACAATAGTAGCATTAACTTATATGTATACAAAGGAAAATGCACACATTCTTTTTTATACAAAAAATATTCAATAGACATGTTCATCCTCTAAAATGTATAACCAAGTTCAATGTGCAGTATCAAATTCATTTTCATGCCAGTATAAATTCATGTGTTTACTGTTTTTCTTCTCCTCCACAGCTACACCTTCCTAGTCACACCAAATCATGCATTCGACTCAGATTAGATTCATGCACCAACATAGGTGCTCATTTAGTAATTGAATCAGAACAATATAATCTCAAATAAATAAATAAATCATTAATCAGCAGATGAAAGACTGAGATCTCCACTCAACTTCATCAAGCTTAGGGAACGTAGGCAGAAGTAACTTCAACTAGTTTTAGCATACAAATAGTATTGGATTACTACCTCTTCCTACTCTACCACTTTCTCGGCAAGCAAACAAGCCATATACACTCTCCATAACATTGCAATAAAAATATCAGTATCCAGATGATAAAATTCAAAAATAAATAAACAAAAAAAATCCATAATTCAAATGATGTTACTACACGAGCGATTTCGAGCAGAAAAATCCAATTGACCGCCATCTCCATCCTCGACCACTAATTTCATGACTTACATACAAAATACAAACAAGCAAAGCGCCTAAACTGGCAATCGCGCATGAAATTCTCGAAATTAACGGAAGAATAGACCAAAAAATTAAGTAATCGGAAAATGAAAAGAGGAGAGACGGGAGAGGAGAAAATGCTGACCATCGGGGTTGTTGATGAGCTTCTTCCCCTGAAAAGCCATTGAAGATGAGAGCGAGACTGCAATAGAAACCCTAACGGAGGAGCTTTTGCATGAACTGAAAAGAGAGAGGGGGTTGGTGGCGAGTCTCTTTTTCTCCTTTTATGTAGAAAATGTGAAAGTCTCTCTCTCTCACACACACCTGAAGAAGGAAGGAGCTTTGCTTAACAAACGAGAGTGTTGATATTTGATTGTCCGACAGCAAGAAATTCCTGACATAATTACGGAACTACCCTTCGGGTTATCTAATATACCATCTCTGCCACCCTCATTATTTTATTTACCGTATAATTGTATTATTTATTGGATGATTTTTCTTTCAAATAGAATATTATTTATTGGATGAAGGGTGGAGAGTGGTAGCAATTTGTTATTTTTAAAGGTGTATGAAGTAGTATATTAATCAAGGGTAAAAGAAATAATGCTCAACCACTTTTACTCTTATTCTAAAATACATTTTTTTTTGTAAAAACGCACCACAAAATCTCTCTGAGGTTCTCTCATATTCTAATAGGATCGCTGTCGCCGTCGTCTTCCACTGTCCCTGCCGCCCGTCCGCCTCCAATCCCCTTCTCACCTCCATCACCACAGCCTTCCTCTCTACAGCCCAACGCCACCCAGCCGTGTACCTGGCCTCCACCGCCACGAGTTCAGAGCCCGGCCACCTGCACCACCGCCACAGACACCACCCTGACATCGCCCCCGACCATTTCTATTCATCCGATGTCGGATCTCCCTACCCAACGCCTCCACGAGCCGGAAATGGTCATCCCCGACCAGATCCACCCATATGCAGAGGTCACCGCCCAGCGAAACGAAGGCCACACCGCCGTCCCTCTGTCGTTGCTCGGCCCGAATCCTGTCTCTCCTCGGGTGCCGCCGCACCCTGTAGATCTGAAGGACAAGTCGGGCGCGTCCTTGTCTATCGGAATGCCTCTGGCCGTCGGCGTGTCTTCAGACCCACCGGTGTCTTTTCCGCCCTATACCGGACACTCATCCACGGCGAGGGAGGTCCATCGGGATCTTACCACTCTCCCCCGGCCAACCCCCTCTCCGGTGGTAGATCGCCGCCTTTTTCCGGCGGAGCGTGTACAGGTTTCTAGCCCTAACTGTCCGAGTGCTAGCAGGCCTTCGGGGTCGAATTCTAAGCCTCGGGCAAGCCGTATATCCTCGGTCCCGGATTGGGAGGATGAGGACGATGAACTGGTGGTGTCGGGCGACGGAGTTCCACTTTTTACGTCCGGGTCGTACCAGTTCTCCCTTGCAGCGAAGGTCGTAGGGGATCGAACCCACAACCAGCACAGCGTATGTGCGATGATGCTGCGGAAATGGAAGGTTACGGGGATCCGGGTGGAATTCATGTCCCCCGACGTCACAGGCTACCATTTCCCGTCAGCCAAGGCCATGGAAGACATCCGCCATAGGGGTCCCTGGAGCTTTAAGGGATATCCCCTCCTCCTTGAACCGCTTCAGCGATTCGATCGGGCGGAAGAGATCAGTTTCAATCACGTGGAACGCGGGGTCCGGGCGCTGAATATCCCGGGAGGAGCTAGAAATCACTACATCTGGGGGCTCGTTGCGGGCAGCATAGGCACGCAAATCATGTCGGCCCCAATCCCGATGGCCCGACGGGATGATATGCATCTTTGGATAAGGGTTCGGATGGAGCTGTCTCGACCCCTACGGCGCAGAACCCGTCTCCGCTTTCCAGGTACTGATTCCTCTGTTGTGATTGAGCTACAGTACGAGAGAGTGGTGGATTTTTGTCGCAGGTGCGGCATGCTGACACACAGGTTACCGAGCTGTCAGACCATGTTGTCGGGGATTGGCCAGGAGGAAATTCGGTATGATAGGTCTATTCTGGTCCCAAGGGACCTGGATGTGGACCAGCTGCTGCGGACGGACTGGAATGTACCCCCCCCCCCATCATCACACCCGGCGATCACGTACCTCCTAAGTGACCTAACCCTGAACCCTATGGTCCGGACTAGGGAAATCACCATGGGCGCTGATTCGTCCACTGCAGACACTCCAGAGCCTGACTACCTGGCTAAGGTCAACCGAGACGAGTTTACCAAGTTACTGTAGGGGTGGTCATGGAGCACCCACACCATCTCCCAAGTCCACAAAACTTGACTACCTGGCTAACGTCCACCCTATAGCGGAATCTATGATCCGAGCTGCCCCGGGATACAATGCGATGATGAGGGAGGGGGAGGAGACAGATCCACGGGGCTATCTGACAGACCCCCAGGAGAGCCTAGGGAAAGGTGGGCCCAGTCGAGGCAAAGGCAAGATGACCACTTTGAAGACTAGAAGTGGTTCGATGTATGCACGCCCACCGGAGACAAAGAAGCAGAGGGGAGATCCGACTATCCAGCAGCAACCCTGGTATCCGTCCTTTCAGGGGGAGGGTCGAGCAGACGGAGCGGAGGTCCAGAGGCCTCCGATGGAGGAATGATCTGCCCCAGCAGGGGTGGGTGGAGTCGGCCCCAGACTATACATACAGACCCGGGACAGCCACTGCTGGGAGGTCCTGGGCAGCCTGCATTATTAGCACCGGTTATTTATGTTTATTGCTATTATTTATGTTCTTGTTGGGATATTTTAATTTTTGCGGATTTTGGAACTTGGATTGTTTTGCCTCGTTATGTTGGAACGATGGTAGGGAGTTGTCTTGAGTTGTTGCCCACGATTTCAAGTGGGCTATTATTATGGGTCCATGAGCGCCGGGCTTGCTACGGTCGGCCCGGACAAATATTTGGAACCCAAGGCGGTCACGCCTCATCTTGTTTGATTACCTTTTGGTATTATTGAAAGTCTCCGGTTACCCATTTCAAAAAAAAAATAATGCTCAACCTAAAATGGACACCCAAATGAAGTAGCATGCAAAATAAATAAGCAGATAAATGCCCTAACATCATGGGGTCACAGTGAAAAACATAAAAAAAGATATAAAAAAATCGATATGCTCTATATAAGTGTTCAGCAACTAATGTTGTGGTAGCGTACAAAGATACCGATACAGCAGATCTAAACTGAGAGTTAGAGCAGAGTTGAGCCGTTACTAGAGGGGTGCGGTGGTGGACTGTGAACTCTCCCGAGGTACCAGCGTGTGTTTTCCTCCCTGAAATGATAAAATAGGGCTCCTAGAACACGAGAGTGTTGGCCTCCGAGATGGTAGAAGGTACCATGTCAGGACTTGGTGGAATTACTACCACCTTACGTTCACTAGGGTGGTGGTGTTGGCCAACCCCCCATTGGACCACGAACTCCTCAGTGATGAAGGAAAGGGTGCTTAACACCCCCGACATTGTCTGTTGTGCTTTGGTAGTCCGTGAAGGGCCTTCCGACTCTGGTTCTTGAGCGTCCTCTACCAAACGCTTCCTCCCTATTGGAAGGGAATTCGTTCCCCTCTCTATAGGCTTCTCCAGCTGATCCTCTGCCCTGCTCCTTGGGAACGAGTGTGAGGTAACTCGACTTGGTCCCTTGGAGGCTTGTTGTTCCTGTCTTCGGGAGGAGGGTTCCCCTCGGAACATCGGATTCCTTCCCCTGATGGGAAAGAAGGTAGCATGTGTTCCAGGGTCTTGGGACGGATTGGCCTGTTTGACGGAAAAGAAGGTGGCATGTGGAGGAGGGAGATCATCCTCAGCCCTGGCCTTACCTTTACCTTTCCGGTCCCCATTAAGGTTTCTAGGACGGTTGGTGCCCCAAAAATCCTCCTAGGTAAGACCAGTTGGTCCTAAGGGTCGGCCTAATATGTTGGGCTCTATAGCCGAAAACGAGTTTTGTAGGGGATCGGAGGTGATGTTGTCCAAATTTGAAGACATTTTGACGCAACGGCTAGAAAACTCGAAAATGCATCAGTGTCCGAATTTGACAAATCCTTAGCATTTTTTTGGATCGAAACGGGCTCCCGAGCAAAACTCATCCCTTTCTATGATGTACGATGTTTTTCGGTCATCCGAGGCTGTTTGGAGGGGGAAATTATACTTTTAGAGTTCGGTTTGTTATTTCCTCTTTTTGTCAGGATTTGATGTTTCCTTTATTCGAATTAGGCTTTTGGGTTTAGTTTTCTTATTGTATTACGACTTTGGGGTTTTAGTTTGCTATATAAGTACTTGAGAGCTTTCATTGTAATTCAGATTTTGATTAATAAACACAAAACGAGTTTCAACTCAACCTATCTCTTTCGATATTCTTTTGAATCAACGAATCTGATAAATATCTTGCTCGATATTCTTCGTGAATCAACGAGTTCGATAAAGAACTCCCCATTTCCGCTATGCGCTCTACATCATGAGGGGAGGCCTCATTTCCCGTGTTCCCGCAAGACAAGTTGACATCAGGTGTCCCACACAACTATAAACATAGCAGTGATTTGGTAATCGCGCTCATAAGAAATATGCAATAATGTTCGTACCTCTGACTCCGCGAGTCTGAACCAAAGTTGATTCTAGAGTGGTACTCGGATGTCCACGTGGATCTGAATCCTCATGTAATCGCCCCAGCACATTCCATCTAGGTCGTCGTCCACTTTCTGACAGACACCTTGGGAGTTCCCTAAGTGAAACCCAACGCCCATGTTCCTTTCCCCCATCGAAAGGTTCGATACATGGGCCCATACCGAGAAATGGGAGAAAATGATGTCCCGAGGCCGCAACTAGGGACGCAGGTCCCTCAAGTATTACCAGTGACCTCCTGAAAGCCCAAGTCTCACCTATCAGGGCCCAGGAAGAAGAAACCCAACACTCCATCCTCGAGTGATCGGGCTGTGATGGTTGGAATCTACAACAGGTTTGCCATCCATTTCCATCAACGGCTGCTAGTAGAAAGTTTGGGGGGTTAGTACCATAGTTGTCATGGCATAAGCAAAATTTAGGCCACGTCCGCATAGTCCCGTTGGGGGAATAATTATTTCTTGGATTCCCAAACCCTTCAAACACTCTCCCAGGTTGTCGACCTTTTGTTGCAACGGTTGTCGCTACTCGACGTGGTCCGGCCTACTTGGTACCCGGCCCAAAGTTTTCCTGACCCCTTCGGGTTCCACCCGGACCCGAGGCCTACCCGAGGCCTAGTATGGACCTGGTCCTGTTGAAGATGAAGAGCCCTGGCTATGGCACGAGGAGAGTCAGGTCAGTCCGAGACCTACGACCCACTTCCCCAAGGTGTCGCCCTCGTCTCCCTTCCTCTGCCACAGCGTTATCGCCCCATTTCCATCACCCTCTAGTGCCGGAAAGGGACTCACGTTGCCAACATCCTTCGTGACCGAGACTCACACCAAGATCGTCTCTTCACCGATAAATCCCCATCGGTGACCCCGGAGCGCCTAGAAAAGGCTCCCCGTCGTAAAACGAATCGTTTCGAGGGTATCGGAATCGAACACTTTTGCTGTTTGTGGAGCCAAGTCCGGTTGAGGCTCTTCCTCCTCCGTCGTTGTCACACGCGGACGTCGGGGACGAGGGCCCTGTGTATGTACGCCTCGAACCAAACCTCAGGCCAACTCTGATGTCTCGCTCCTCTTGATTCTCGACCTCAGAATCACCACCAAAGCCACCGTTCCTTGGGTCGAGAGTACCATTTCCTTTGTCGCCTTTGTGGCTTCCCCAAGTGGCCCGATGATCGGCTCTAAAACAGGGGATTGCAAAGTCCTTGGAGGTGACCTTGAGATGTCGTCGTCGCCGTCCATAAGTGATTGAGAAGGCTACATCTGAAACTACAAACCTTAACCACAAAAAAAAAAAGCCGAAAGCTAAAATGTTTAGCAATTTAATCGTATTATATCTCAGTCAATCGAGCAATAAAAAATCACAATGGACATGATCTCCTCTTATGGATTTCTTATACATAAAAAATAGCTATTTTAAAGTCCCTTCAAATTTTGTTTTTAATTTTATTCAATACCCTACATCAATTTTTTCTTTTCAAAATTACACCAAATTGATTTTTTTTTACTAAAAAGGTGCAATTTCATTAAATAAAGTTCAACCGACAATAAAAGTGCATCAGGGAACCCCTGAATACAGTAAAAGAGTTATTACATGGTATTGAGCCCCTAAGGTCTGTCTATGCATAACTCTGTGACAAAAGAGCTAACACATGTAATTTGTTGGGGAGCCATAAAGGCAAACAAAAAATAAATAACAATGAAACCGATGTCTGCTGCTCAAGGTATTGCCCAACTACTGCATATATTGTAAAATATAACAAAAAATACTGACACCAGCTTCCAAGGGAGGCAAAGTTCTTCCTAGGGACCCCTCCTAGGGCCAGTCCCTAAAGCACTGAATCCCTTTCATTACTCCATACGGGCCTGCTTCCCGGCCCGGTCTTGATCTTTCCGGGGCTCCTCTATAGAACCCTGTTTCACTCCCCACCTCCCACTCCACAAATAGACTCAACTCCAGCTCCAAGTCCAGTTCTATCTCTGTGCACAAGCAGGTGTGGGGGGGTCGGCTCTACTACCCTTTGAAGGTTAACCGATCACCAAGTTCTTCTAACCCGGATCAGCCAACCGGAATTGGAAGACGCTCCGAGTGCTCACACCTAGAGATGTAGTAGCCAAGGATATTATTGAACCTCTGCCTCGAGGAAAGGGACCCTGAGGTGCAGAAGTCGAGGACACCGGTCGGCGAGGTATCTGACCGTCCCAATCTGTCGCATATGTCTAAGGTTGGTGGTCCTTCTGATACTCCAAGATATAGGAGTCGAACGTGAGCTTCCTCACCATCTCCCGATCACAGTCAGCCACCATGTGACCAATCATGCCACAATTAAAACAAAACACAAGGAGTTTGTATAGGTAAGAGTGACACAAATCGAATCGGAAAATTCCCAGAATCGAAATAGAATCTGACGGCGAAGAGGACGCTCCATAAGGTACCAAAAACGGACCTTTACAGTACTGCCCCAACAGATGCCCCATTGATATGGTTTCAATTCAATTACCGTAAAAAATGTAAATATCTTGGAAAACGAATTCTCCCTACTTATAATTTATTTAAAAATAAAATTTTAAATTTGAATTTATCTCATCGTATTTTTTTTTTTGAGGTAATATGATATTTTATTTAAATATCGGCAATAATGATATTTTGAAGAGGCTCGGGGATATGACCCCCTTGCCAATTCCAGACAGGGTTAGAACAAGCTGCCCTGGCAAGCCAACGAGCTGCTTTGTTCGCTGTCTGTTTTACAAAATCGAGCTACACGCACTCGAGTGTAGATAAAAGGGAATTACAATCTGTAACGATTGTTCCCAGAGGAGAAAGCAGTCGCCCTCCTCGTCTGATCATATCCACTATGACCTTGCAGTCGCTCCGAACTACTGCCCTTTGGCGAGGATATTTTTGTAGCCACGTTAACGCATCCCGAATCGCGTATGCTTCCACTATCCCCGGGTTCTGAGCTCCATGGAACGATGTGGACAGGGCTCCCCTAAGCTGACCCATATCATCTCTGCATATCCATCATGTTCCTACTTTATCTGCCACCGCGAACAGAGCTCCATCTATATTTATGGCCCACGTGCCCTGAGCGGGGTGTTCCCACGCCTCCGCAGCTTGTACCTTTGACTGGCGGGGGGAGTAGCATGTGCTAGTAATTTCCTCCTCCTGGAAGCCATCCGCCCTGTCTGTAGGTGGAATGTTGTTTGGAAGATACTGACAGTTGGTTGAGCAATATTCTCCCAGACCACTTTGTTCCTAGCCTTCCACACCTCCCACAAGATACATCCTATTAAGCCTCCGCTTGCTAGAGGGTTGATGTCAAGCGTTCTCTGCACCCATTCATTTATAGTCTAGGCCTCTTGGGGTATGTTCAGTCCCGACTTGGCCCAGCACTCCGCCGCCACCGGGCATTGAACCAGCATATGGAGAGCAGATTCCTCCGCCCCAGAACAGACCGTACAAGTCGCCACCATATCCACATGTCGTCTCCTTATATTAACTGCCACCTGTAAACATCCTGAGCATGTACGCCAAAGAAAAGACCTTACCTTTGGCATCACTTCCATCTTCCAAATAGCTGACCAGATTTCTGGTTGGGCTTGGAAGGTCGTCTGGTCTTGGTGGCCCAGACTGTAAGCCGACTTCACCGTGTATTGTCCCAGATAGTCCCCCGCCCAGTACCATGAATCCCTTGTGGCCGTCCTACTTATCGGGACTGCCATTATAGCCCTCTGATCCTCCGGACTGAACAATGTACCAATTGCCTCTGAGTCCCATCTCCTCTCGTTAGGTCTCATCAGATCCGACACTAACTTACCATCAATGCCAGGGCCCGACGACTACATACTTGCCACCACCCCTGTTAGCCATGGATGGTCGCGTCTAGACGTATTCGTTCCTGGCCCGATTGATCTTCGTGCTCCACTCTTGACCATTTCCTGTGCAGACAAGATACTTTTCCAAACATAGCTCTGGTTCGGCTTCCGGACTGCCTCTAACACCGAGGATCTCGGATAGTACCTAGCCTTCACTACCCGTGCTACTAAGTTGTCTTCCTCCGTTACAAGTTTCCACAACTGTTTACCTAGAAGAGCTGAATTAAAATCGTAAAGATTCCTGAAGCCCAGACCTCCTTCCTCCTTCGGCCGCGACATAGTCGTCCATGACTGCCAAATAACACCTTTCCCCTCCGGTCCTGACGATTTCCACCAGAAGCGAGCCAGTGCGACATTCATCTTGTCTAGGATCCCTTAGGTATCCGCATAACGCTCATCGTATAGGTAGAGATTGCTTGTAACACTGATTTGACCAGCACCTCCTTCCCCGCTCCATTAAGCAGTTTTCCATCCCACCTTTGGATCCTCCGAAGGACTCTATCCAGCACATACTGTAATCCCTGCTTCCTACTATGGCCCATCATGTTCGGAATTCCCAAGTAGGGAGATGGATTGTCCAACTCTGGTATCCCAATGATCTGCACCCCTTCCCTCCTCCTAGCCTCCGGAGTATTATTGCTGAAGAATAAAGACGATTTTTGTTGGTTCACCACCTGACCAGAAGCCTCCTCAAACATTCGGAGAAAATTTCTCAGATGTGCCATCTCCTCCGGCATCGCCTTGCAGTACACGTAGCAATCGTCGGCAAAGAATAGATGTGTTAGCGATGGCGCTCCGGTAGCCACCCGTACACCATGTATCTACCCTCCACTTTCAGCTCATTGAATCTGACGGGAGAAGCCTTCCATGCAAAAAAGGAATAGGTAAGGGGATAACGGATCACCCTGCCTGATTCCCCTTTCTGGTTGTACAAACTCTGCATGTTGTCCTCCTGCTACAATATTATACGTACACCGGCGAATGAGAGATATCCACTCCTCGCCAAATCCAAATCCCCGCATCATATCCCATAAAACCCTCACTCCACCCTGTTGTAGGCTTTGCTCATATCCAGTTTCAGCGCCACCCACCCCTAATACATATAGGCTATGTCGAATTCAATTAATATTAATTAAATATATCCCGTTTATAAACGACGCACAATATTTTTTTGTAGCCCCACAGAAAAGAAATTATAAGCACTAATTGACACTTACTTTCGTTCACTTGTTTTGCATCATTTTCTCATGGAGAGATGGAGAGGATTGAGTTTTGAGGAGCATTAAATATGATATGACTATTCCAAAGAAAAATGATATGATCAAAGAAATCAAAGATTAAAACAGTAAGGAGAGGCCAAAAAGGGAATTTCACGTTTTGCTTGGGAGAGACTTGGATTACAGTCTAGAACACTCCATTCTTGGCTTTCCCGTACTCTTCATCTCACAGTCATGCAAGAAAGATTTGTTCATTAAAACTCAACTATCTGTTCATATTCGGATTTAGAATTCAATTTTCAAAGACAATGTAGTGTTAAAGTTCGTAATTGATGTTTTAAATCCTATCTATGTCATTTTATGCATATAAAAATATATAAAACGTGAAAATTTTGGCTAAAATAATAGGAAATAAAGAAATGGACATGAGATATATTCATTGTTGTAAAAGTCTCTGTCTAGTTTGCTTAGGCCCCCGCTTAGGCCCCAAATCTATAAAAACGTCTGATTCACCGTCTTACCTAAGCTCCAAAATCTGAAACCATCCGACTCGCTGCCTAATTCAATTTGTCGAAAACTTAGGAGTGTGATTTTTGAAATTAGACCTTTAAAACAGAGATGAAAATGTGAGAGACACAATATGTTTGTAATGATTTTGAATTCTTTAATATAAAAAATGTGGGACATGTCCCTTTTTGCTGGTTTATTATTATAATTTAGATTCTTATTAAAATTTAGAGTAAAATTAAAATGAAAGTATTATTTGGTTTAGTTTTTTTTTTTGTATTTTGATTGTTGATATTTTTTATATTATACAAATATAGTATATATTTTGAATTTTTGATTATATTTATGTAATATATATTTAATAATAATTAAAAATATATAAAATAAAAAAAAAAAATTCCGCCTTGGCCCCGCCTAGACCCCGACTAGTCCCCGCCTAACGCTTTTAACAACCATGGATATATCACTATATTCCATTTGAGTTTTCCTTTCTCTAGCTTTTCCTCTCCATTCTCTCCACAAACTTAAACCTTACACTTTCTTCTTATTGGTTGTCCTCGACTGGTCAATCCTTGAGGCTTGTCGATCGACGAAGGCTCCCCGTCTTCGTCACCCTTTCCTCGTCACTTACCCCTCTCTTCTCCTTTGTTTTGCACTCCCCGCCTTTGTGGCCGGTTTGGTTTCTCCGTACTCTGACCTTGGAGGCCCACGACTTTGGTTGTTCGGTTTGTGTTGGCTGCCGACGACACCTTTGATTTTATAGTGGCGACCTTAAGTTTGCTTGTCGGTGACCCTTTTGGGTGCTCAGACAGCCTCCCTCGAACCCAACTAAGGTGTTTGGCATCTGGTGGTTCCGGTAGCGGTATTCGACATCTTTTGGCTCCGTGACTAGCAAATTCAACTCGGATCCGGTGGGTTTTGGTTCGGTGCTCAGATCTAGACAACTTTTGCTCAGATCTGGTGGGTTACAACTCCATGCGCAGTTCTGATCTTTTGGATCTCGGAAATCGTGTCTCACTAATCTCGATAAGGTCAACTTTTACTCTTCATTCCTCCTCCTTTGTTTGATCTGTAGCCTAGTTACACTTGACCTTCTCTGAGGTCTGGGAATTGGGCCTCTCCCCTAGTGGTTGTCGGACCGATGCTGACCTCCAGCGAGATCCCGATTATGAGATATGAGGGATATAGATCTGACCTACTAACCTCCTACTTGTCACGCCCCAAATCCGGTTTTGACCGGACACAAGACGTGAACTAAAATAATAATGAAGAAAGCAAATTTAAACGAAATAAACTCCAAAAATAAGTTTAAATTCAGTAATTCTGATAACAAGAGTCGAGTGCTCGAAATCCAAAGAATGAGTTTGGTACGAAAAGGAAGTATGTCTCTAGACCATCCAAAACTAGGACTCTCGCTAAGCTCCCAAGCTCCGAGACGTCCTCTAAATCAAATCCCACTCAAAACCTGTAGAACAATAGAGAAGGGGGTGAGTTTTCGCTTAGTAGGAAAAAGTAGTAATGGGGATGAGCATGTCGCTCACCCCACGGATACCCGTCCAAATATGGAATACTAGTGAAGCACAATAACTAACGAATCGAACAGTAATCACAACCACAATCATAACCAACCTCACTTAACCATACCTCGTTTGATCACACCACTTACCCCATCGCCACACTTAGCGTGTGAAATCAACCCTGCTCGACAATTAACAATTTCTCAATGTTCACACCCAAGCCATATTTTAAAGAGTCACCGAGCAAATACACATAGTAAATTGTTACCAATACACACCGTACACACAACATCGCTCTAGATATCCTATACCGGAATCCTCCGTCGGTATAGACATCATACCGGAACACACAGCATCAGGGTATACGTATATCAGAACACACAGTATAGGTTAGGATATCACAACGGAACACCTAGCCTTGGGACATATCATACCGGAACACACAACATCGGTCTAGATATCGCCTCGGAACATCATCCTCGGCCTAGATATCCTATACCGGAATCCTCCGTCGGTATAAATACCATACCGGAACACCTAGCCTCGGGTACCGCATACGCCGGAACACCAGCCTCGGCCTAGATATCATATACCAGAATCCTCCGTCGGTATAGATACCATACCGGAACACCTAGCCTCGGAACATATCGTGCCGGAACACACAACATCGGCCACGATATCGGACCGGAACACCATCCTCGACCTAGATATCCTACCGGGGTACACACATACAGGGTCTCAAACATGTCACTAGGCAATAGTTCACACTAACAGCCACACATTCTCATAGCATATCACGATCATCAATTAACCACAGAACATACCACAAACCAAACATTACAAAGCTACTAATCACAAACAGGCGCAATCATCACACAATCCTACGGGCACGACATGACCCTCTTGCAGTTCTGCAGCACGACAAGTCCCAAACCTACGGGCACAACCTGGCCTGCAGGTAATTCCACATTTTTAAACGACTACGCTAGTTAATCACATCCTACATGCAATTCTACAATTATTCCAGTTACTTATATCCTACATGCAATTCTACGATTATTCCGGTTACTTATATCCTGTATGCAATTCTAGTAAATTTCCGCATTTAAACCGGTATTCGCTACTTTTCCCTACCTCGTCCGCGATCCAACACGAACAACCACGAGCACCGCCTAATAGCCTCCTCTGCCGCGATCGGGAACAATGTCTAAGATCATAAAGTACACGAGGTTTAATAATAATTCAAGGTTGGTTTAAAGAGAAAACACCCGACCTAATCTCCAATACGTTCGTTTAAAGATAACCTTCCTAATTTCTTGAAAACAACCAAAATGGACCTAAAAGGTCCATTTCTGATCCATCACGGTTTGGGTCACGGAACCGTGACGTGCACCGTCACGGTTGAAGTCACGAAATCGTGACGTGTGCCATCACGGTCTCCGTCACGAAGCCGTGACTTGCTCCGTCGCGGTTCCCGTCATGGATCCGTGACGGGTCTGGGCAGCCTCCTTCTTCTTCTTGCCTCAACTTCGTCCCCACGAATCCAAACCTCCAAAACTCCATTGTTAACATCCAAATTCAGTCCCAAAAACCCCAAAACTTCAAGACCCAATGTTGGGTTTCATCAATTAAACAACAACCCAATCAAAATCCATCACAAACCTCCACTTTTCACCATGATTCATCCATTTGACAAGGAAAGCTTAAATCCTTTAACACCCAAGCTTGTTCATGCATTTTCTACCAAACCCACAACCCAAAGTTCATCAAAAGAAGATTTGATTGGAAGCTTACCTTGGGAAATGAAAAAAGGATGAGGAATATGGGAGAAATGAAGAACTTTGATGGTGGAAACATGGGAGAAGGCCTTCTTCTCTACTTCTTCTTCTCTTCCTCAACAATGGAGCTCTCTCTCTCCCTATTTCTCTTGCAAATTTCGGCCAAGCTAAGGAATGAGCTGAAATTTGGCTCATATGTGGCCTTTAACCTAAAATAGAATTGTCTAAATTGCCCCTTTAGCCCTTATCCTCTTTAAGCCCAAAAATGGGGGCAAATGGGTCTTTCCCCATCCTTTTCTTCTCCCCCAAGACTCATGGACATGTGTTCATGTGGGGTCCACCTCCACTCACAATTATCCCAACCCAATTAAATTAATCCGATAAAACCCCTAATTTGACCCCATTTGACCCGAATTTGTCTTTATCGCGAAAATACTTATTTGAAAGGAAATGACCCAACTAAGCTAACTGTAACGACGGCTAAGCTTTTTGGGTCCTGGATAGGTCCCTAATGACTCCCGGATTCATCAGTTGACTTTTCCGGCGGGAAGTCAACTCTTCCCAAATTTCACCGGCTCGACCGGTGTTGACCGAGGGCGGTTCTTACAATCTACCCCCTTAAAGGAATTTCGTTCGCGAAATTTAAAACAAACGTACCTCAAGGGTCGAACATGCTGGGGTACTTCGCGCGAACCTCATCCTCGCGCTCCCAGGTCGACTCTGCTCCGTGGTGCCGCCACTGCACCCGTACCAGCCGGATGGTCTTGCCACGCAAGACCTGCTCCTGTATATCCAAAATCCTGACCGGCTGCTCCTCATACGAGACATCCTCAGCTACCTCGATGTCCGTCTACTCAATGACGTGGGAGGGGTCCGCATTGTACTTCCGCAGTTGGGAAACGTGAAAGACGTTATGGACATTCCCAAGCTACGGTGGTAATGCAAGACAGTAAGCAACGACTCCCACTCTGCCCAAAATCTGAAAAGGCCCGATATACCGCGGGGACAACTTGCCTCTGTCGCGGTTGAACCGCACTAGCCCCTTCTTCGGGCTCACCTTCAGAAATACATGATCACCATCTGTGAACTCGAGAGGTCGGCGCCGTCTATCAGCATAACTCTTTTGTCGACTCTGCGCGGTCCTCAGCCGCTCACAAATCAGCGCAACCTTCTCGGCCGTCTCTCGGACAAGATCCGGACCAAGTAAACTCTTATCTCCCACTTCTGCCCAACATACGGGCGATCGACACGGCCTCCCATACAACGCTTCAAAAGGATCCATCCCAATACTGGCCTGGATGCTGTTGTTGTAGGCGAAATCGGATAAAGGTAGGTGGTCCTCCCATGACCCTCTAAAGTCTAACACATAGGCGCATAGCATATCCTCCAAAATCTGAATCGTGCGCTCTGACTGGCCGTATGTCTGTGGATGGTATGATGTACTGAGTAGGACCTCGGTCCCCAGTGCTGTCTGCAGACTCTCCCAAAACCTGGAAGTGAAACGAGGATCTCTGTCGAACACGACCGACACTGGGACTCCGTGGAGACGGATAATCTCACGGATGTACAAACGACTCAGAGCGTCGACGATATCGGTCATCCTCATGGCTAGGAAGTGAGCCGACTTGGTCAATCGGTCGACCACTACCCACACTGCATCGTGTCCCCTTGGCGATCTCGGTAAACCGCACACGAAATCCATCGTGACGTGCTCCCACTTCTATAATGCAATCGGCAGTGGCGGTAATAATCCAGCGGGACGCTAATGCTCGGCCTTCACTTGCTGACAAGTGAGGCACCTCGAGACAAACTCTACAACCGCTCTCTGCATCCCGCTCCACCAATATTGTCGCCTAACATCCCGATACATCTTAGTGCCACCCGGGTGCACAAAAAGACGCGAATGATGAGACTCTCTCAACACGTCGTCTCTACAGCTGCGCGGCACAAACAACCCTCCTCGGTACCGTAAACCCTGATCAGCACCCTGCTCCTATCCTTCCGCATCAACACCACTGGCAATCCTCTCCCGGATATCTGCCGTATCGGCATCCTCAACCTGCGCCTCTAATACTCGGGCAACCAGTGTGGGCTGAGCCACCAGCGAACACATGGCCACACCGTCAGCAATCTCATCTAGTTCAAGCCCAAACGTGCTCAACTCTCCCATCATGCCCCACTCTCGGACTGATATACCAGCAAGGCAATGGATCAACTTCCTAGTCAAGGCATCGGCAACGACGTTCGCCTTACCCGGATGGTAGAGTAGCTCAAAGTCATACTCCTCAAGTAACTCCATCCACCGCCTCTGCCGCATGTTCAAGTCTCGCTGGGAGAAGATGTACTTGAGACTCTTGTGATCCGAGAACACCTGAAATATCTCGCCATACAAGTAATGTCACCAGCTCTTCAGCGCGAAAACGACCGCTGCCAACTCTAAGTCATGGGTAGGGTAGTTGCGCTCATGCGTCTTCAACTGCCCGGAGTCATAGGCAACTACCTTCCCTAACTGCATCAACACACAACCCAGTCCTTCACCGGACGCATCACAGTAGACATCATACCCAATCCCACGCTCTGGCACTACCAACACAAGTGTGGTAGTCAGACGAGCCTTCAGCTTGGTGAAGGAGCGCTCACAATCCTAGTCCACACAAACTCGACTCCCTTACGTGTCAGGGCAGTCATTGATGCGGCAAGGCGTGCGAAATCCTGGACGAACCGTCGGTAGTAGCCTGTCAGTCCTAAAAAGCTACGGATCTCAAAGACACTCGTGGGTCGTGCCCACTTCGAAACCGCGTCGATCTTCGCCGGATCGACCAGTATACCTTCCCGTGACACGACATGCCCGAGGAACGTTAACTCGGTGAGCCAAAACTCGTACTTCTCCAAGTTGTCGTACAACTGGTGGGTGCGTAACAAAGTCAGAACTGTCCTCAGATGCTCCACGTGCGCCTCCTCACTCGGCGAGTAGATCAGGATGTCATCTACGAACACCACGACGAACTGATCTAAGTATGGCCGGAAGATACTGTCCATCATATCCATGAACGCTGCAGGCGCGTTCGTCAGCCCCTGGCATCACCAGAAACTCATAGTGTCCATACCGCGTCCGAGATGCGGTATTCGCCACATCCTCCTCCCAAACTCGCAACTGGTAGTATGCGGATCACAGATCGATCTTTGAGAAACACTTCGCCCCTGTCAACTGGTCGAACAAGTCGTCGATCCTCGGCATCGGGTAGCGGTTCTTCACCGTGACCCGGTTCAACTTCCGGTAGTCGATACACATTCTCAGCGCTCCACCCTTCTTCTTCACGAAGAGTGTGGGCGCTCCCCACGGAGAAGTGCTCGGGCGGATAAACCCCTTCTCCCGAAACTCCTCTAGTTGGCGCTTCAACTCGACTAACTCGGCTGGTGCAAACCAATACGGAGCCATCGATATCGGCGCCGTCTCTGGCATCAGGTCAATCCTGAACTCAACCTCCCGCACAGGCGGCAACCCTGACAACTCCTCCGGAAAGACCTCCGGGAACTCACACACTACTCGTGGCAACTCTCTTCTCTGCACGGTCGCCACCTCCTCTCCCACGGTCAATGCTGAAAGGAGAACTCCGCTCCTACTGCCCAGTACACACGTGACTGTCGTGTCTCCCGATACCACCGTCACCTGCCGCCGATAGCAGTCGATCGACGCTCGGTACCTCGCAAGCCAACCCATCCCCAGGATCACATCAAACGCCGTCATGTCCAACATCAGAAGATCACCAAGAAAAGGGCAGTCAGCTACTCTAATCTCACAAGCACGACACACACTACTCAAAACCACATCACCCATAACCGGGGTGTCAAGACACAAGGGTCGACTTAAGGGCTCTACTCTTAACCCCAACATATCAGCAAAGGTAGAAGAAATAAAGGAATGCGATGCTCCAGTATCAAATAGAAAAGACGCCCAAGAATTGTTAGCAAGCACGAACCCAGGGTGGTCTCATGACCTGAGTGATGTCCCTTAGCTCGGGAGTCGGCAACCACATACATTCTGCTCTACGGAGCCTGAGGTCCTCCCCTCGGGGGTGGTGGAAGGGTCATCTGATGTGGAGCTCTCTGTTGATGCCTCGGCGTTGGCGCGCTCGCTGCCTACCGTGGAACTCTCAGTGCCTGAGCCTGATGCGGACGAAACTGAGGTGACTGGTCGGTCTGCGACTGATGTAGTTGCGGTGCTGACATCGCTCCAAACCGGTCGGGGCACCGAGCAGAGATGTGCCCTGGCCGTCCGTACCGGTAGCATATCGGTTGTATGACACTCGGCCTCCCCTCAGGTCTCGTCTGGCTGCTCGTTGGGCGAGCTGCGGGCCCATTGCTCCTCAAACAATCTCGCGCTAGATGGCCCAGTTGTTTGCACAGGTGACACAACTGCTCTAACGAGGCAGGTCCAACGGATGCCACTGGCCCGACCTGTCTCACCTCGACAGACTGTGTCTGTGGCCGGAAAGATCCTGAGGTTCTCTGCCTCCTCTGGTCACGGACCTCAGACGGCCTCAAGAAGCCACTCAGTCTCTGTCTACTCTCCCGGTCCCTGGTGGTCTCCTGGACGTGTCGCTTCACTACCAATGGCTGATCTACCACTTCCGTGTACATCTGAATCCTCAGGACTGTGATTCGATCTACAACCGAGGGATTGAGTCCCCTCTCAAACCGCCTACATCGGCGCGCCTCAGTCTGCACCAACTCCGGTGCAAAGCGGGACAGTGAGGTGAACCTTGCCTCATACTCCGACACCGTCATCCCACTCTGACGCAACTCCAGGAACTGCTGGTGTCTATCCTCTCGGGCTGACCCCAGAAAGTACTGCTTCAGGAACAGCTCTCCGGACATTTGGAAGTCATCCCTAACTCTGAGCTGCTCACGTTGCCACCAGTGGTATGCATCGTCCTTCAGCTGGAACACTACAAAGGATACCCTCATGTGGCCATCCACGATCCCTGACATATCCAGGTTTCGGGTAATCTGCTCCAACCATCTCTCGGCTGCATCGGGGTCTGGCTCCCCCAGAAAAGATAGGCGTACCCAGCCTAAGAAAGTCTCTCAGCGCTTGGGTTGTGTAGCCATCAGCCTGACTAGGCCTCACAGTAGCAGCTGCAGTGGCAGCAGGCACGGTCTCTGGTGCCGGGGCCGCAGCCTCTCTCTGGGCGATGATCGCCGCTAAGCCCTGCACTGTGCGAACTAATTCCTCCAAGACTGTCGCCTGGGTCGGTCGGCTCTGCGACCATCGGAACTCTGGGCGGAAGCCCTGATGGTCCGGCGTCGTCTCTCTCGTGCTCCTCAGTGGGGGCACCTTAGGTACTCCCTGCCCCTACTGTCTCAATGGCAGGCGGCAGCCGTCGGCCCTCAGTTGGCCGGCTCCTAGTGCCTCGTGGTACAAAAGTACGAGCCATGTTGTCTATATTCGCTGCACGGATAAACGCACATGTTCAGTTCTTAAATTCGCATAAAGCGATGCGCTAAAGTCACTAGGGTTCACACACGTTTCACAAAGGACGCACTCGAACCAAACAACATGCCTAATCTTAGCATAGTCATAACTAGTTTTACAAAACCAGGGAAAGCCCGCACACTTGTGCGTCCCACAAAGTCAACCATACAGTTCAACAATTGCAAACAAAAGTCACACGGTCCACAGTTCACGTCACACAGTAATTCCACAAAAGTCTCAACATTAACTTAATTCCACAGGTTCTCAACACTTTTCTCTTTCTAATGTAACATTCTATGTCGATATCATGTCGTTACAACTCGGTTAAGGCTTCCCCGAATTACGTTGTAACCACTTGACATCCCCCCGTCACGTTCGACTACAGGGGGCCCTGTAGTTGAATCGTGATGGTACAAATACTTCAGTTTTTGCATAAATTTGGGCATGACCCGTTTGAAAACTCTACTTAACCATCTGCTTACGCGGGAAATTCAATTCACATCCTGCACAAAGCACTCAACACAATCATACCACACACCAAGTCATCGCAGCTATACACCTCGGGTCTCGGTAATTACACGATTACCACCCGGCCAAGTCAACACTCCTATCTTAACCGTTCGGCCAATAGTCGAACATACGGCAATCAACTAACACAATCATTGGCACCAACCACTGTGGTTCACCCTCAGCACACAGCACCAGACAGGACATTTCACCAAACCGAGACTCTCTTCATCTCGATTCTACGCGTAGGACATTCCCGATTTGCGTAACCAAACACCAGAAACCCAACTACTCAACTCTACCCACCTAATTGACGTACGATCCAAAGTTTTTTTTAAAAAAAATGGCCCTGATACCAAACTGTAACGCCCTAAATCCGGTTTTGACCGGACTTGAGACGTGAACTAAAATAATAATGAAGAAAGCAAATTTAAACGAAATAAACTCCAAAAACAAGTATAAATTCAGTAATTTTGATAACAAGAGTCAAGTGCTCAAAATCCAAAGAATGAGTTTGGTACGAAAAGGAAGTACGTCTCTAGACCATCCAAAACTAGGACTCTCGCTAAACTCCCAAGCTCCGAGACGTCCTCTAAATCAAATCCCGCTCAAAACCTGTAGAACAGTAGAGAAGGGGGTTAGCTTTCGCTCAGTAGGAAAAAGTAGTAAAGGGGATGAGCATGTCGCTCACCCCACGGATACCCGTCCAAATATGGCATACTAGTGAGGCACAATAACTAACGAATCGAACAATATTCACAACCACAATCATAACCAACCTCACTTAACCATACCTCGTTTGATCACACTACTTACCCAATCGCCACACTTAGCGTGTGAAATCAACCCTGCTCAAAAATTAACAATTTCTCAATGTTCACACCCAAACCATATCTCAAAGAGTCACCGAGCAAATATACATAGTAAATCGTTACCAATACACATCGGACACACGACATCGGTCTAGATATCCTACACCGGAATCCTCCATCAGTATAGATATCATACCGGAACACACAGCATCAGGGTATACGTATATCAGAACACATAGTATAGGTCATGATATCACACCGGAACACCTAGCATCGGATTACATATCATACCGGAACACACATCATCGGTTTAGATATCGCCCGGGAACACCATCCTCGGCCTAGATATCCTATACCGCATTCCTCCGTTAGTATAGATACCATACCAGAACACCTAGCCTCGGGTACCGCGTACGCCGGAACACAAGACTCGGCCTAGATATCCTATACCAGAATCCTCCGTCGGTATAGATACCATACCGGAACACCTAGCCTCGGAACATATCATGCCGGAACACATAACATCGACCACGATATCGGACTGGAACACCATCCTCGGCCTAGATATTCTACCGGGGTACACACATACAGGGTCTCAAACATGTCACTAGGCAATAGTTCACACTAACAGCCACACATTCTCATAGCATATCACGACCATCAATTAACCACGAAACATACCACAAACCAAACTTTACAAAGCTACTAATCACAAACAGGCGCAATCATCACACAATCCTACGGGAACGACATGGCCCTCATGCAGTTCTACAGCACAGCAAGTTCCAGACCTACGTGCACGACCTGGCCCGCAGGTGATTCCACATTTTTAAACGACTACGCTAGTTAATCACATCCTACATGCAATTCTACAATTATTCCAGTTACTTATATCCTACAAGCAATTCTACGATTATTCCGGTTACTTATATCTTACATGCAATTCTAGTAACTTTCCACATTTAAACCGGTATTCGCTACTTTTCCCTACCTTAACCGCGATCCAACACGAACAACCACGAGCACCGCCTAATAGCCTCCTCCGCCGCGATCGGGAACAACGTCTAAGATCATAAAGTACACGAGATTTAATAATAATTCAAGGTTGGTTTAAAGAGAAAACACCCAGCCTAATCCCCAATACGTTCGGTTAAAGATAACCTTCCTAATTTCTCGAAAACAACCAAAATGAACGTAAAAGGTCCATTTCTGATCCATCACAGTTTGGGTCACGGAACCGTGACATGCACCGTCACGGTTGACGTCACGGTCTCCGTCACGGAGCCGTGACGTGCTCCGTCACGGTTCCCGTCACGGATCCGTGACGGGTCTGGGTAGCCTCCTTCTTCTTCTTCCCTCAACTTCGTCCCCACGAATCCAAACCTCCAAAACTCCATTGTTAACCTCCAAATTCAGTCCCAAAACCCCAAAACTTCAAGTTCCAATGTTGGGTTTCATCAATTAAACAACCCAATCAAAATCCATCACAAACCTCCACTTTTCACCATGATTCATCCATTTGAAAAGGAAAGCTTAAATCCCTTAACACCCAAGCTAGTTCATGCATTTTATACTAAACTCACAACCCAAAGTTCATCAAAAGAAGATTTGATTGGAAGCTTACCTTGGGAAATGAAGAAAGGATGAGAAATATGGGAGAAATGAAGAACTTTGATGGTGGAAACAAGGGAGAAGGCCTTCTTCTCCACTTCTTCTTCTCTTCCTCAACAATGGAGCTCTCTCTCCCTATTTCTCTTGCAAATTTCGGCCAAGCTAAGGAAAGAGCTGAAATTTGGCTCACATGTGGCCTTTAACCTAAAATAGAAATGTCTAAATTGCCCATTAGCCCATTTCCTCTTTAAGCCCAAAAATGGGGGCAAATGGGTCTTTCCCCATCCCTTTCTTCTCCTCCAAGACTCATGGACATGTGTCCATGTGGGGTCTACCTCCATTCACAATTATCCCAGCCCAATTAAAGTAATCCGATAAAACCCTTAATTCGAAATGTTTGACCCGAATTTGACTTTTTCGCGAAAATACTTATTTTAAAGGAAATGACCCAACTAAGCTAACCGTAACGAATTCTAAGCTTTTTGGGTCCTGGATAGGTCCCGAATGACTCCCGGAGTCATCGGTTGACTTTTCTAGCGGAAATTCAACTATTCCCAAATTTCACCGGCTTGAACGGTGTTGACCAGGGGCGGTTCTTACACTACCCCTCATATTTTTTGAACTCTTCCCCTTATATTCGATTCCTCATCATTGGTAATAGGGTTGGGGCCACACGGTCGGTGTTAGCCACTGTGGGGTATTGCCTAACAACGTTTTGAAGATTTTTGGGTAGAGGTTCGTCTTTTGGTTGGCTGGTGGCTAGTGTACTCGGTCACTATTTGAGGTTTGAGTGATCGGGATGGTGCAGGCTAGGGGAGTTTATGGACTTCTCTCTAAGTTGCGTGTGGTTTATATGGTGGTGCGGCTGATTCTGTTCTTGGGGTTTTCTTTTATCTGTTTTTTTTCTTATGTCGAGTTTAATGTTTGTTAAATTTGGTTTTAGACCAATTTTTAACTTTTGTTTTATGGGTACGGGAGGTTTAGACTGTGTTTTCTACCTCTTGTGGTTAATTTATACCTTTTCTATACATGTTGCTGCCCTTTGTTTGTGTTTTTTCCTTGTTGGGTTTTGAATGCTTTATGAGCGTTTAACTGTTGGGAGCCATGTTTTTACCCTTTGAAGGGTATGGTATTATAGAGCCCTGGTTTGTGGGGTATCTCTGATCTAAGGTTGTGCTTTGTTGTCGGTGCTCCGTTATGTTTCTGAGGGTTTTCAGCCCTTGCCCTCTCCTATGTCTTATAGGATTGGTGCCTCAATAATACTTTGTCGTTTTAAAAAAAAAGATATATCATACTCTTGATAATATGAAGGGATAATCCTAGTGTCTCGAGTTACAGTTCTCTGGGTGGCCGATCTGAGGGCCTCGACGCTCTAGCCTATCTCGAAGTGTTTGTGTACTGGCCCTTGATGTTCCCTTTCCCCCATTCAAAAGTACTCTACTAGCGTAAAGAAACAAGTTATATGAGAGCCCACCCTTGTTGTTATGAAATAGGTTCAAGAGGATCAGTCGGGGTCTGGTAAACAGCCTCATCAGCTCCATGCGAGGCCTGAGGGGATATGGGATACCGGGGAGAAGACCCTATCACGGTTGCCCTCGGTCACTCGTCCTTCTCCACTATCCACCGAGTTTCCTGCATGTCTATTGTACTTCTCTCATAACCTATTCAAACACTCCTATAGAGCCAATTCGCAATTAGGCGCCCTTGTGCAATACAAGTCGAGTTGTGGATGGTCACAAAAGAGCCTCAATCGTCAATCTATCAGCATAGGCTAGAGTCATATTCAAAACCAAGATAATTAAATGGTGTTTTAACAAGGTTAGCGTTTGTATTTAAGTCTCGCCTCTTATGGCCTATTTATGTATGCTTTATTCTTGTTACGAATAAAATGTCCCACGTATTTTGCTAAAATATCTTATGATGTTTTGTATTAATTCTTTATTTTACCAAAATTTGAAAATTCTATAAAGTTGTTGACCTCTTCCCAATTCCTTCTTCTACCAATTCATTTTTTTATGTAACAAAGTTAATAGCTTTGACACCCTCTTCTATCATGGATGCTCTAGAACTACACATATTACGCATTTGGTTTCTATAATATCATAGCTCAGTTTATATCCCAACGATATCGTTTGACTAAGTCAGGCGGATAATACATAATGGTCAAGCAAAAGAGTCAGGATTGGTTAAGATTAAGGTTATAAATAGATAAAATCTTTAGTAGGCTTCATGGGTTAATTCTCCCTTGTAATAGCAAGGGTTCTCAATTCAGATTTGATTATATATAGGTTTGGTATCAAATGAGAACCGCACTTTAATGTGAGAATTGAGAACGCACATGAGCCACAAGATACATGAGCTGACATCATCGGGATGCGCAAGGTGCTGACACGTGTCTATTTTTGCGCATGTTGATCATTACTGCAACGCGGTTGACTGCGCGCACTTACGCACAAAACGTGATGGTACCTTATATAGCAAAGTGTTGGTACCTTACATGACAAAGTGTTGGTACCTTACATAACAAAGTATTGGTACCTACATACAAAGTGTTGATACTACATGATGTGGACATAATATACATCTCTTTTAGATGTCATTAGCTCATATTTGTGTTCTTTTTAGTCCCGAGTTAGTATAAGTTGATGCATTTTACTCCCATATGGCGTAATTGGTCTTATTTCAGGATTCGCCAAACATTTGGATCAAAAAAGGGCAATTCGGGAGCGAAACGGAGCGAAGTTGGAAGTTGGGCAGAAGTGCCAGTAAAATGCATCGATTTGTTGCACGTCGTGCATCTAACCGATGCATTTTGGAATAGAGGCGCCAGAAAAATGCACCAGAAACTTGCACGACGTGCAAGTTGCCTTGCAACTGAAGATACATTGGCAAATGCACGACGTGCAAGCGGCCATGCAAACGTCAGAAACACATTTTCAAACTGCGTTTCCTGTTTTTTATCAGACTTGGCTCTCGATATAAAAGGAATTTTTGGTCATAACAAATGGTATCACGTTTTGGAGGAGAAAAAGCCACTTTTTGGAGAACTTGGAACTGGGAGAATTTGGAGAGAAGATCGAAAGCAGAGATTAGAACATCAAAGGTTTTGTGTAGATTGGATTCAAAACTTGATATTTTTATTACTCTTATTGTTTAATATGAATTTTAGTTGTTTATTCATCTCCTTTTGTTCTTATTCTTGTGCTATGAACTAAATCCATATTGATCTAAAGCTAGGGGAACGATGTGATGAATTAAGTTAACATATTCATGTGTACATTCGTCAAACTAGTATCTAGGAAAGTATTTATTTAATTTCGTTCGTAATGCTACATTGCCCTTATCACGTATATGTATGATTTAATCTTGTTAACCAACAATTGAGAAATGAGGTTAAGAAGAGGAAAAAGGAATTAGATAGCTCGGGTTTTAATATATACTAGAATATGGTTAGACTGACACACGAGTACAATAGTTATAGGAGTATAACCCAAATGTTAAAGGAATTCATAGATTGTAATGTTATATACCGCTCTACACTTAGGTTAGAGATAATTAGGTGGACTGAGTATGTTTGGGTCCTAATACGATCGAGAGATGGTTAGGACTACATTGAGAGAATTCACGTTTCCCTTAGAATAGTACTAGTTGCGAATGTATACCGAACCCCGTTAAGTTGTTCATCACACTCGAACCCCGTTAATGTCCTAGATCGCCTTTTATCTCTTATGTGATTTTGTGCTCTGTTTTCGGATCATTTATATTCTCAGTACTTGTATGAAATTACATTTTACAAAACCAAACCAATCATCATTATAGGAATAGCTTGACCACGAATTAATTAACTAAAGTTCTTGCATAATTGCTCCCTTAGGTACGATATCTCGGACTAAACCCCAAATACTACTTGACGAACTGTACGTTTATCGTACCATTATTGACAACCACCATATACATGTGACATATTATTGAACAAATTTAAATAATATTCAATTCCTAGCCATAGTCATAATGTTCCATGACCAGAATCTAAATGTATTAAATCCATATTATGTACTTATGATTTGCATATCTTCAATTTCACTTTTTCTAATATGTGCCTCATGCATAGTTTGTGCATGCTGGTTGTGAAGACTATGTATTGCAACCTTCATTACAATGTCTTGATCAATGACAAAATATACAGGTTGCTTCCCTTTCATCGTATTGAGGAATGCTTTGAACATCCATGTGAATGACTCGGTGTCCTCGTGTGTTATAATCCACAAGCCAAACGTGATTGACATTTTGTAGTCGTCCACCCTAGTGAATGGGAAAAAAGGCGTTGAATACCTGTGTATATAGTCATTTCAAGGTGTTTAATACATTTGATATGTTCATGATATGAAATGGGTTTATCAACTTACTGGTTTGTCTTGTAAGTTGTATCAAATGTCACATTATCCCCATAAAGCTCGTAATTCCTCACAGATGTTTCATCCCACCAGAATAGTTTAGTGAATCTCCCCTTCTTGTCTATGTCATACTCATAGTGAAAACCATGGCCTGTGACCTTCTTATCACAGAATTGGTCAAGGATGACTTGGACATCACTATTTTTATGCATGCCTTCAAGTCATGTTCATAGTTTTAGAAAATCTCGCTTGGTTGCCCCCACATTGTTGACTCATTAGCGCATGAGCATATGTAGGTCCTACACTTTCCTTCGCACAATGGTTTAACCAATCGACATGATTGTCCCCCATGTGTTTGTTGCCACGTAAACGATGTGCGTGTTTCTGCCCGGCCAATTCATGGTTATGGGTTGTTATAAACTTGGTTACTTTATATATTTTTTCATCAAAATATACTTGAACCTGATCACTGCTTTACAGTTGGTCCTTGTGAACATACAGTTCCTCTTTTTTGTAGTTTTGGGAATAGGTGGAGGTTTACGCGCAAATACCTCACCTTGTTTCGAGCATACCATGTATTTTTCTAGGATGAGGTTGTCCTAGCCAAGCCTCTCACTACCCCTCCTTGTGTTAAACCTAGAAATTTTACCATAAGTTTGATAGAAATTGATTCCGTGATTCAATGTTTCGAAGGATTATCCTACATAGGGCATTCATTCATTCACGCACGATGGTATGTACGTCAACACCCCTCCATCAATATGCACCTCTATTTTTATTGTGGAATCACTATCCATACCTGTAGTTGTATGATATAGCATAATGAGAAATTATATAGGTAAGAAAAAAGAGATTCTAGACACATATATTCATTAAACTGGACCCAAAGACTTTTAATTATGGCTACAAAGATTTTGAATCCCAGATACAGGTATATTTGAATCCTGGACACATATGCTTTAATCATGGTCACTGAGATTTTAAATTCTAAACATAGTTAACCTAAATCATGCGATAGAGGCAATGTTAAAGCCTTGAACACATAGGTTTTGCATACTAGTTACAGATTCTTGGGCCAGAAATTTTAAATCCTGGACACATAAGCTTTTAATCCAGGCCACATGGATTTTGAATTCTTGTCATAATGACTTTAAATCCTGGACACAAAGGTTTTGAAACCTGGTCACCGATTCAGGTACACGTACAACGATGTAGTAACATGAACACTCTTAGATTCTGGACACATGCATTTTAAAGCTTGACCAAAGAGAATTTTATTCCTGGTCACATATTCTCGCGACAGGTACAAAGTTGTAGTAAGATGAACAATTTCTTTACATTGCAAGAATATATTTTAAATCACGGCGACAATGATTTTGAATCCTAGACATCGTGATTATAAATCCTGAACACAATGATTTTCAATCTTGGTCACAGATTCTTGCATAACCATTGTAAATTAGTTACAGTCTGTATTTGTATGAAATCAAATGCGTACAGTAGCAATCAATTATGTGATCATGCGATGTTGATAATTGTTTTTGTTTGTATTCTGGTGTACTTACAATTGCTTGAAGACATGTTGACCTCAACATCAATCTGTATTATTCAGCGCTAGCTCCTATTAATTTCCGGATGATAGCTCCGATCAATCTCCAGTTGATAGCTCCGACCAATCTCCTATTGATAGCTCCGATGAGTTTTGATCACTAGCTTGAATCTTCGATTAATCTGAAACCGTTTGGCGTCGATTTCGAGAACAATTTCTGAAGATTAGCTCCCAAGGTTAGATTTATAAGATGATTGCTTGTTGCGTCTCTCTTAGTATCAAAATAGGGAACGTGACAGTTATGGCTCTCAAAATTATTTTCAAAAGAGGGAAGTCGAAAATTATATGATGACGGAAGCACGATTTAAAGAGTAGCGCGTGGGTAGTCTGGACAAAGCTCATATCGTACTATTCCGACCATAAATTACGCGTCACCATCCGAGATCCACGGTCGAGAACGAAGATCGCAACCGATAACGTCCATACAGTGTTCTAAAAACCGCGCCTAGACTCCGCCTAAACGGGCGCTTAGACGCCATTTTTGAGTTAGCCGACTCGACTGGGTGCAGTCGGGCGGACCAAGTCGGTACACCCTATTTTGAGAAATTAATCGGGTCAAGCGGGCGATTAATCGTGGATCGTCGCCCAATCAATGGGTCGAATACTAAAAAAACTATTAATTAAAACTTTAAAACTAATTAGGCATATGTTTTGTTGTACTCATAAGCATATTGGGCCTGAGCCCAAAAGACTCAAAGACGCTGGCAGCCCAAAACATGTTTAGTTCTTCGCTCATTTTTGTGAGTGTTTCAGTTTGCTTTCAAATTTATAAGCGGAAAAAATAAAACTTTTGCGTTTTTGGCCGATGTGGGACTCTTGTTTTTAAACCAATATTGTAGTTGATTTCTCAAAAAAAAAAAACAGCGTATTCATGTGGGGCTCGCGGCTCAGGCCTTCAACTTTCCTAAAAATTAATATTATATAATTATATTGGGTTAAAATATGTCATTGTGTGCCCCTCACTTTAATAACTTTGTTTTACTATTCTATTCACAGTTGTAACTTTTTGTATTATGGTGTATAACAATATAATATTTTGATTTGAACTTGATTTTCAGATGGCTGCTCTCTGCGCGCAAAACCCTAGGGCGGCGGCGCCGGTTTCTGCGAGGGCCATGGCTCTTGTCATGGCCATGGTTTTCATGGGGTTGGTGCACCATACCAAACCATGGTATGAAATGGTCGGCCTTAGCTTCGGCGAGTTCGCGAAGGGGAAGCAACCGTGTGCGGCGGTTCTGCGTGCGGCCGGGAGGTGCTCGATCGTCTCAGATCAGGGAGATGGAATGGGGGTAAGCCTTTTGTGCTCGGTGTTGTCGTTGAATTCTCTGATTTTCGGGTGGAGTTTGGGGACTCAATCGACGAATTTAGGCTCGATTTTTTGGGGGAAATCGGGTCTTGTTGCCCCACGTTCGACGGCGGCGTTGTTGGGGTGTGGTCGATGGTGCAGTCGGCAGTGAAGGGCGGTGTGACATCTCTCTTTCCCGAAGCAACGCCTGAGTGTGACTGGGGAACGAGAGAAACGCCGGGCCGGCAGAGTTTCCTAGCTGTTTCCCTTTCAGATCGGATCGCCGGAGAGCATAAAGATAATCGGGACCTGGTTTTGTTAAGTGGTAGCTGGGTTGGCGATTTGAGCCCGGGAGATCAGATGGGAGAGCCAGAGGAATCGGAAGGTTCAGCGGCACCAGAGGGAGGCTCAAATGCAGCAGCGGCGGGGTGGCGCAAGCACCCCCGCCTCCAGGAATGAGTCCGAAGTGGCCCAGGAAGGGGGTGGTCGACTGTGACCCCTTCCTGGCTAATAGATGGTGAGGGTACCATCGACAGTCGATATGTGTCTCCCCTACCAGTCCGGTGTCAGCAATCCCGCGTTCAGGAGCCCTAACATTATCAGTCAAGGGAGGACAACGCACGCTGACTCACCGGGGGAGATGGCGGTCCACCGGTATTCCCCTTTCACTCGGCTGGCTCGGCCAGTGCCATTTGGTAGAAGTATGCTGTATCGGTATTCAGGGATTTACTAGATGCTACCGCAGATTCCCCCTTCAACCGCCCCTATACATCGAACAACTTTTAGATTTCTGTTATTGCTTTATATTTTGTAGTTGGTTTCTATATTGTACGGTGGACACAGTTATGTGTTCATCATCCTATTTCGTTTTCTAGTAATAATAGTACTTGTTCTTCTAAAAAAAAGAATATTTTGACGTATATGATTTTTTTATTATTAAAATTTAGTAATTAATTATCTAAAAAACTAAGCTCATTTTATTGGGTTTAGATGAAAGTAGAATTAATATGAAATAAAAGGTAATATATTAATATATGATAAAATTCATATTTTGTTTATATATATAATAATATATCTATTAAAAATTTTAAAAATATATAAAAATAAAAATCCGATTAATCCCCGTCTAGTTCACGATTAATCCTCGAAGGTTCTAGCCGCCCGACTAGCGCCTAACGACTTTTAGAACCTTGCATACATATATATTTAAAGGAACACGCTTAGGTATTACATATGCTTATTTTTTTTTACTTATTACTTGTTTATTTTTTTTATAAGATCGAAAATTTATTGAAAAGACCGATTCCATAAAGAAATCGGAAAGCCCTGATAAGAAATCAAGGTAAAAGAGGTCAAAATATCAGTACCACGCTTACAAAGGAATTCTAGTAAGGGGGGAACTATAAGGACAGACCTTAACCCAAAAGCAAAAACTCGAAAAAACGACAAAAAACTTAATGAACTGATTTCTGTCGAGCCGTATGGGACGATTTCCACAAAGTCGAAACAGGAGGCGCTGCCTTGATGCCACGTTCTCGGGTCAGTGAACGAGCTCTCGAACGAGTAAATACAGTATAAGTAGAAGGTCGACTTTGGCGAGGTTGAAGGAGAGCTTCCTTCCATGGACTGCTCTCTTTCTCCTTGGCTTCCACCGTAACCTCCACCCCTTCGATAGCCGGCACCGCAGCCTTCGAAACTGTCGACACACCAACCACTGAATGTCCGACAACACCATCGACAGAATCCCTTCAAGACTGTGCTTCATCGAATCTCGTACGTTCAGTCCCCCCCGAGTCGTACGCAAAAATCGAATGTGAATCGCGAGAAAGCCGACGAGAATCAATCTCTGCCCGAAACAAACCCAACAGCCAGTCAAAAACCAAACTCCGATCGACGTTCTGCAACAGCTTTGCTAACGTACCATTCGTTAACTTCCAACTCACTTCTTGCAAAACCTCAGAGCACTGGTGATTTGAAACTCCAACAGCAGAGCTCGGGATGCTCTGTTTTGGTACAATTTTGCCCTTGGCTGGAAATGGTTCCTTTTCAGGTCGAGCAAAAACTACGAAAAGCTTAAAACCATTGTATTTAAACCCATTATACACTTCAATGGCTACGAAAAGCTTATTACTTGTTACTTGATTATGAGCAATTGGATTAAGTTAATTTAGCGGTTGTGAAATCAGTGGCATATAATCGCAATTAACTTAAAGTTTAATTTCATTTATGTAACTTTCCATAGTACTGAGTTCAAATGAGTCATTTTATATCTTTTATTACATAACCTAGTTCTACCCCTCTCTCCTCATATTCATGTAACACACCTCTCCTCTTTGCATCATTTTTCTTGCCTCATCCCACCTTCAACCGTCGGCGCTCTCACCTCCCGCCCCGTTGTTGGTGCACCCTTGCAGAGCTCCGCCCCTCGTGTCCTATGTCCATCGTCGCGAACATCCACTAGCGAGCTCGGCGAGTTGAGATCGAAGCTCTCGCCGACATCCATGGTCGTGTGAAGGCGATAATTCGTGCTCCCTCCACATCATGTGTTCCGCCAGCAGCGAGAAGGCCTTGTCCAGTAAAGTCTTCGCCATGCAGATCGAGTCTTATGCGAGTCCGTCGGTGCATTGGTTTGGAGGCGAATCCGCCACTAGGACTAGGCCCTAGCCGCTATCGCCAATGCGAGATGGCCATGTCCGGCCGCCGTCGTGGAGGACGAGACGATTCCGATCTATCGCCGCCAACGCGAACAAAGGATAAGTTCAACGTCATTGGATTTGAGCAACGATTTTATCTTCGCCGAGCTCAGATCCAGCACAATAGTTACATTTAAGAAATGACTTCGTCTTCCCGAACTCAGATCGGATTTCAATTTTCACACTATAGAAGATTTATGGCATGTGTGTTTCCAAGCTCACCTTAAAGACATATGTGCTCCCAAGCTCGGACAAGTCGAGTTGGACATGAACATTAGGGGCGGAACCAAGAATAAATTTAAGGGTATTCCGCTCAGAATTATCAAATATATCAGATTTTTTTTTAAATTACAGTTTAATTTTTTTAAACTTCAATTTTAATTTTTTTTGCGATATAAGCATCGACAATTTATAAACGGACAAAAATAATCAACGCTACCAAAATATGTGACCATTATATATAATAACAATTAGAATTACAATTCAAATGTAGTTTTCAATATCTAATCATAATGTAATTCTATTCTCCATTTACATATTCTTTGAAACTGTTTAATGATATCTTGCTCATCGATCATGCTAAACACTTCTTTCTCCACAAAAAGTACTAAACGATCATTGAGCCACGGACTCGACATTCTCACTCAGTTTAGAGAAAAATACATGTCCACCCTACAATTAAAAAAAATGATTATTTTTTAAATAAAAATTAATCATAAATCCAAATATAAGCTAAAACAACCCTATGATCCAACTAAATTAGAACATAGTGTAATAAGAGGTTAAAGTTTTATTCTGATAAAAAAAAGGAGGTTAGAGTTTTACATCCTAATTATGCTATAAAAAATAATTATTAGTCATGGAGTTGCATCAAAATAACTACTTTGTTCTAGCTTACATTTCATGAAAACATTAATTGATTAAGCAGGTTATCAGCTTCATGCTTTACTATATGAAATCCAGGTATCGCAAGTACTTTATTAAGATTTTTGTTGGTCAATACAACAAGAAAACACTTTTGCATAATCGTCCAACTAATAACTAAATACTAATTTACAACATTCAGTAACCATCCCAATCATTTTTGTAAGCATTAGTTGGTTTGGAATTTCAAATTTAGGTTAGCCCAGATTGATCTAGGTGTAGGTCCGACACAAACCGGGGTTGGTTCGGCTTCGGTGGGTATTGAGGAATCGGTCAGTCTGTGTTTTGGTGATGATGAAATTTACATATGCAATCTTTCGTTTGAGTCAATGGAAGTCTGGGTAAGAAATTTATTGCAAGCCTATGGTGAGATTGCTCATGTCTCTGTCTCGAAGCAACCAAATCGACTTGGGCGATAGTTTGGTTTTGTGCGTTTCAAATCTAAATTCGAAGCTTCCTCAACTACTGAGCGACTGAACGGTTATACAGTTAATGGGAATGTGTTGTTTGTAGCATTTTCCCGGCAATGGAAAGCACAGAATCAGAGATCATTATCGACCTCTAAAGAGGCAAGCTTTGAGAGCGCGTATGCGGTCTCGAAGGAGTTGGGTAGTCTGTGGAAGGATACCCTTATCAAAGCTTCGAAACGTTAGAGTCGGCCTCCTAAGTTTCTAAAGGATTATTATCGCTAATTTCAGACCCCGAGAGGGTCTCCGAAGAGGGTGGATCGGTTCAATTGTGTTAACTTTGCTTTTGTTTTTTTGTTTCGGGTTTGTTCCCACAGTTTTCGGGCTTAGGGCCCTTAGCTCTATTCAAGAGCTCCTTTGTTATCGTTGTTTTCTCTGCCTCTTTCTCCTTGGAAGAGGTTTTCTTTTTAATAAAATTTTCAAGCTTATCAAAAAAAACAATCAATAAAATCGGATGAGAATTAGGAGCTTACCTTGATTTGTTGCCGAAGATTAGAAAGCTTGATGTCTGCAGATGCGAAAAAAATGGAAGAATCATTGTGAACAGGAAGAAAGGGGCAAAGCTGGTGCGCAGGAAGAAAGGGGCGAGCTTCGCGTTTTTTGCTGGTGCTTGCGTTCGGCTGTGCCTTTTTGGTTTGACCTATTAAGCCCATGACCTCTTACAAATAATGCTAAGCCTTTAACCATTGCACCAGATTCTTAGATGTTTAGGGTATTCCATGGAATACCCTAACCATTATCTAGTTCCGCCCCTGGTGAACACGTGTGCATAGAGAGCACAAATGTAAGTGCTTCTATGAGAGCACAGATGGGCTCGCAGTATTCCTCACGAACAGCTCATCGCGACTAGCACCCTCCTTTACTATGTGTTTGTTAAAGGCAAGGAAGTAGATGGAGCTCGTCGTGTCTGGTAGTCTCACCTTGCATCGTCGTTGGTCGAGCTTGCCTTTCTATGGTGTTGCCGTCTCGCAATCGAAAACGTAATTATTTTTATTTTTTCTATATTTTTAATTTAATTCCTGTAATTTTTATGTAATTTTCTTTTTATTTATTTTTATTTTTTGTAGTTTTATGTATTTTTTTATATATTTATCTATGATTATGTTTTTAATTTCCTGTAATTTTGTTGTATTTTCTGTAGACCAAACACCAAGCTTTGAGGCACTTGTTTAAACTCAAAGGAACCGTTTGTAGCCAACACAAACAAGACAACCACTCCAAGCTTTCGAGCTCAGAGATTCGGATCTGTGCAGCCACAAGTCCAAACCAACGGCCATTAAATTCGGATCTGGGGGAAAGGGTTTGGTCAAGAGAGGTTGTACAAACAGGGAAGAGGAAAGAGAAGAGAAGGGAGGAAGAGAGGAGAAGCCACCGATGTTTTCATTGGCATCGGAGAAGGCTCAGACGCTAACGGCGTCGATGGTGAAAGGCTTAGGGTTAGAAAAGATTAAGAGAGGTGAGAGCGAAAATCTAGAGAGAAGATGATGTAGATTCCTACCACTGAGGCTCAAACGCTACCGGCGGCGGTGGTGAGAGACTTAAGGTTAGAAAAGATTAAGCGAGGTGAGAGAGAAGATGATGTAGATTCTTACCGCCGTGTTATGTTACACTCAAGTTACGATTGAAGCTTGAATATAACGAATTTGAGGCCAGGAACAAAAGGGATTTGGTCGATTTAAGCTAAAAAGGTACAAATGGTTCTAGAAATGACGAAGAACAGAGAAATGAAACCTAATTAGCAAAAATATAAAACTTTAACCAAATCAAAGACAAGGATAAGAATGAGGACGCAGCCCCTTTTAGAGTAGTGTTGGTACGTCTGCAGATCCGCACTCGTCGCTGCAGAGGAAGGACCACCTTGCCACGCACGCAAGGACGAGGTTGAAGATGACAGGCGCATGTGACGCACGCCCTTAACTAAACCAAAACGCACCGTTTCAATACCAAACGAGTTGTAACGGAATTAACAGCAATTTGAAAATGTCTGTTGCTTCAGTGTCAAGCAAACACGACAAATACCTCCCTCTTGAAATTTGGCTTGACCTCAAGCCAAAGCTTTGGCCAACCATTGGGGAAAATGGTTTTTGATTGTAGCAGCCTCTTCCCAAGTTGCATCTTCTTCACTGGATCTGTCCCATTGGATCAAATATTGAACTGCAGAAGCATTGTTTCGATTGACAATCCTCTTCCGAAGCAAGGCAATTGGATGGAGCTTTAGATGGCCTTCAGAAGTTGTTTCAGGAAACTGAGGTAAGATTCTGTTCTTATGGCCAAGCTGTTTCTTCAGTAGAGACACATGGAACACTGGATGTATGAGAGAAGAAGGAGGTAATTTAAGTTTGTAGGCAACCTTTCCAATCCTTTCAATCACCTGGAAAGGACCATAGAACCTTGGGGACAGCTTCAAGTTAGACCTCAAAGCCACAGAATTCTGTCTATAAGGCTGAAGTTTTAGGTAGACCCAATCTCCAACTGCAAACTCCCTTTCAGTCCTATGCTTATCCGCATATTGTTTCATTCTTGATTGAGCCTGGATCAAGTTGTCCTTCAAAATCCTATTAAGCTCCTCCCTAGAATTAATGAAGCCTTCCACAACTGCCACAGAAGACTGGACAGGCCCAAAACTTATCATAGGTGCTGGAAACCCATATACAGCTTCAAAAGGAGACATCTTTATGGCATATTGATGGCTAGTATTGTACCAAAACTCAGCAAAGGACAACCAAGTGCTCCACTTTTTGGGAAATAGGTGTGTCATGGCCCTTAAATAATTTTTGAGCATTGATTCACCCTCTCAGTTTGGCCATCTGATTGAGGGTGATAAGCAGTTGACATATTAAGCTTGACATCCATTTTCTTGAATAGTTCCTTCCAAAAATTACTGAGAAATAACTGATCCCTATCTGAAACAATGGAAGATGGGAGGCCATGTAGTTTGAATATGTTATCAAAGAATACCTGGGCCACATTTGCTGCAGAGAAAGGATGGGACAAAGCTATAAAATGTGCATATTTACTAAACCTGTCCACCACAACCAGTATAGAATCTTTTACTCCACATTTAGGTAGGCCTTTAATGAAGTCCATGGATATACCAGTCCATGACTTGGATGGAATTGGAAGAGGGTTAAGCAACCCAGCATAAGGAGTGTTCTCAGACTTGCACTTCTGGCATATATCACACTCTCTATTAAAATTATAAATATCCTTGTTCATATGAGGCCAGAAAAAATGCTGCTTGATTCTTCTTGTTGTTACACTGATACCTGAATGGCCCCCAATAGGTGTTTCATGTAAACAAGACATAATTTTCTGTCTAATGCCTGAGTCAATATCCAAATAGACCTTGCCCTCATAAAAAATAACTCCTTGCCTCAGATCATAAGATGGCATTGCCTCCTTGGCCAAAGATAATTCCAATAACAACCTCTGAGCTTCCAAATCACTGTCATAACTTGACTGAACCTCAGACATCCAAGCAGGTAAAACAGTAGAGATAGTTGCAAGAGTTCCTTGAGGTAGTCTAGATAGAGCATCTGCAGCTACATTCTCCTTCCCCTTTTTGAATTCAATAGAGTAATTTAACCCCATAAGCTTGGCAAGCCACTTGTGTTGGAAAGATGTTGTTAACTTTTGCTCAAGCAAAAACTTCAGACTTTGATGATCAGTTCTTAACACTACACTTCCAGAAGCAAAATAATGTCTCCATTTCTGTATGCAAGTAATCACAGCTAATAGTTCTTTCTCATAAGTGGACATTGCAGCATGTCTTTGTCCAAGGGCTTTGCTTAAGAAGGCAATGAGCCTCCCTTCCTGCATCAAAACACCCCCAATGCCTTTGTCACATGCATCTGCTTCAATAATAAATGGCTTGGTGAAGTTAGACAACCTCAATACTGGTGCAGTGCTCATAGCCTCCTTCAAATTGTCAAAACTAATATGTGCCTCAGGGCTCCAAAGAAAACTATTTTTCTTCAAGAGATTGGTCAAGTGTCTAGCAATAGTCCCATAGCCCTGAATAAACCTTCTGTAATACCCAGTCAATCCCAGAAAACCCCTCAGTGATTTGATGGATTTAGGTGTAGGCCAATCCTTCATAGCTTGGATTTTTGAAGGGTCTGTTGCCACTCCCTCACCAGATATGATATGGCCTAGATACTCAACTTGAGTCTTGCCAAACTCACATTTAGATAACTTGGCATATAGTTGATGGTCTTGGAGCCTCTGAAGGACCAATCTCACATGCTCAAGATGCTCAGTCCAACTCTTGGAGTATATCAATATATCATCAAAAAAGACAAGAACAAATTTTCTGAGGTAGTCATGCAGAATCTGGTTCATAAGGGATTGAAAAGTTGAGGGTGCATTGATTAGCCCAAATGGCATAACCCTGAATTCATAATGACCCTCATGAGTTCTAAATGCAGTTTTAGACTCCTCACCCTCTGCTAACCTCACTTGATGGTACCCAGACCTCAAATCAATCTTTGAAAAGTACTTGCAACCAGCCAACTCATCAAGGAGTTATTCAATGGTGGGTATTGGGAATTTGTCTTCAATTGTTTGATCATTCAACTGTCTAAAGTCAACACACATTCTGAAAGACCCATCCTTTTTAACAAGTAAAACTGGGAATGAATAGGGGCTTGTACTATGTTGTATGACACCAGCCTTTAGCATATCTTGCACTAATTTTTCAAGGATGTTCTTTTGCTCATAGGAATGCTTATAGGGCCTAATAGATGGAGGGCTACTGCCAGGAATCAATGGGATCTTATGGTCACAAAATCTCCTAGGAGGCAAATCAGTAGGAGCCTCAAACACATTTGGGAATTGATCAAGCAAAGATTTCATTTGAGGGTCCAACAATATATCAGCTTGTGTATCAGCAACCACCAAGGTAAATTGAGCTAGAAATAAGGACTCACCTGCTTGTAGTTCATGCCTCACAGACCTGAGGCTTGATAAGGAGCAATGATCAGAAGAAGCAGTCTCCAAGAGCTTAATTTTCTGGCCACCCAATGTAATAGTTATAGACCTGGCTGCATAATCTAGCTCAATTGGACTCACAGTTTGGAGCCAATCAACCCCCAATATCATATGAAAGCCACCCAAGGGCATCACCAAGAATTCCCACTCTAGTGTCAAGCCATGTAAAACCCAGCATATCTTTGCAGCAGCAGTGCAAGTTTGGACTTGACCATTCCCCATTTTTACAAGCACAGTAGGGCCAACATAAATTGTCAATCCCAATTTAGAAGTTGTAGATTGATCCAAAAAAGACTTGGTTGCTCCAGTATCAACCAGAATAGAGACATGTGAATTTCTGATAGAGCCTTGCACTCTAATAGATTTAGTTTGATTGATGTGAACCATATGACCAAATGCTTCATGGGAAAGCACACATAACTTTGGCTGAAGCAGCTCTTCAATAGCAGGTTCCACATGATACAATTCCAACAACTCATTGTCATAGCTATCAGTAGTTATCTGATGCAATTTGTGCTTATTGGGGCATACATGGTCCTTAGGGTATATAGCAGGACATGTATAGCATAGACCCCTCCTCTTTCGCTCATCAAACACCTGAGGATTAACCTTTGTAAAAGGCACTGTGGAAGTGTGATGTCTGGGCTGAGATGGTTGCAATTGTTGCTGAGCTTGCTGAGGCTTAGGCCTATAAGTATTATGGCCATAGGATGATGTGATAGGCTGAGAAGATTTGACTTTTATTTTGTGCTCCTCCTTCTTGGCAAGGTGCATTGCCTGTGAAAGGGTTTGAGGGTCATACATCAGCACCTCCACTTCTAGCTTGGGCTTCGAACCAGCAATATAGTTAGAGACAAAGTATGCCTCAGAGTAATGAGGATCTCTGCTCAAGACCAAGAATCTCAATTCCTCAAACTTGTCATCATAATCTCTCAATGATCCCTCCTGTTTCAACTTCTTGAATTCACTTTCAACATCTGAATGTCCCACTTCTTCATACTTCAGACATAAATCTTGGCAAAATCTCTCCCATGGTATAATACCCCTCCCAAAAGAATATTCAACATACCAATAATCTATGGATCCAGTCATATGTAGTGAGGCAACTCTGACTTTGTGTTCTTCAGGTATTGAGCAATACTGAAAGTAACTATTTCATTTTCTTATCCAATGTTTCACACCCTTTCCATCAAACAATGGAAAAACTAGGTTGGGAGTTTTGAATGTGAGCTCATTCATTTGATTTTGTGGGTACCCTTGCATCATTTGATTTTGTTGAGGGTAAATGTTATGTGCAAAGCCTTGGGGATTTAACAACTGAGGGTTCATCAATTGAGGGTTTGCCATCTGAGGGTTGAGCATCTGAGGGTTTATCATTTGTGGGTTCAATATCTGAGGGTTCATTAGTGGTGGATTCAACATCTGAGTAGGATAGCCCATACAAGGTTGAGGAAAAAAAATTTCAGCTCTTTGCAATGGGACCTAGGTGTTTGGTGCCATGAATCCTTGACTCATCTGAGCTTGAGTCGAGAGATGTATTGGGTTTTGGTTGGTGGTTTGTGGGTGAGGGATTTGTGGTACTGGTGTGGATGTGGGTGGTATGGGAACTTGGCCATTTATCTGGTGCTGAGGGTTGGATACCCAAGAAGAAACATCTGTAGCTTGGTTCAACCTGGGTCTTTGGGGCGACTGTGGATCTGGAGGTTGGGTTTGATGAGGTGAATAGGTGAGGCACTGTGGAGTAATGGGCACAGAAGGATTGTGTACCTTTGGTCCCATAGAAGTAGATGAGTCACGAGCTTGCTGTACCTGGGCCTTCTCACGCAAGAGCATGACAAGTTGTTGCTTCATCTCGTCCATCTCTTCTAGGCGAAGTCGCAGCGCATCATTCTCAGCTCTGAGGCCTGAGTTCATGGCTCTGAGCTCCGGCGAGCCAACATCAGAATCTTGCTCCGTTTCAGGTGTTACTGTCATCACAGGTTGCGGAATTTGAGGCTCTGATACCACTTGTTACACTCAAGTTACGATTGAAACTTGAATATAACGAATTTGAGGCCAGGAACAAAAGGGATTTGGTTGATTTAAGCTAAAAAGGTACAAATGGTTCTACAAATGACGAAGAACAGAGAAATGAAACCTAATTAGCAAAAATACAAAACTTTAACCAAATCAAAGACAAGGATAAGAATGAGGACGCAGCCCATTTTAGAGTAGTGTTGGTACGTCTGCAGATCCGCACTCGTCGCTGCAGAGGAAGGACCACCTTGCCACGCACGCAAGGACGAGGTTGAAGATGACAGGCGCGTGTGACGCACACCCTTCACTAAACCAAAACGCACCGTTTCAATACCAAACGAGTTGTAACGGAATTAACAACAATTTGAAAATGTATGTTGCTTCAGTGTCAAGCAAACACGACATGTTACGACACTATTCCATACGCTGTTCTTGAATCAACGGACCCTGATCATCGTCTAATATTGTGAATCACGGTTAAGAGGAATTCATAGATCAAAAGAAAATGTTTGAATTTACAGAGAATGAAAACAGTACTAGATTTGAACATAAAAATGCTTCTACTTCACTGGAAAGCCTCAAACGGCATACAACAACAAGTATCATGGCCATCCCTTCCGTCTTTCTTTCTTCCGGCAGAGGAGAGATCTCTCTACTTTGGCTACCTAGGTTCTCCGGTCCAACCATTCCATTATTTCCTTCACAATCTCTCGTCGTTCTGGTTCGAATAACAGGTCATGCAGCAGCCCTTCGTACAGTTTGATGCTTTTGTCCGTGGAAGACGCCTCTTCGTATAGTTTCTTCGAAGCTTGCGGATCAGTCACGGTATCAGAAGTGCCATGAAGAACTAGAAATGGAACCCTCACCGACTTGAGATTCTTCTGCAAGCACTCTGTGATTCTCAGCAGCTCGTAACCCGTCCTCATCCTAATGGCTCCAGTGTACACCAATGGATCTGAATACTTGGCCACCAGCGCTTCCGGGTCCCGAGATACTGCCGTCCCTTTCTTGTTTGCGACACTCAGTTGGTATCTTGGTAACAGGAACGAGAAAACCGGAGCAAGTAACTAAATAAACATTAATTCATGTAATAATTATTAGAAAATCAACTCAACTACTTAACTAATCAACTAATCCAATTGAAGTTGAGATTGGTTCCAAGTTGTTACCACAAAGATTGGATGAGATGGTTGAACTCCGACCGCAGGTGAAGTCACTGCTACACCTGCAATACGGGACTCGATATTTGGGTCGAGCACTGACTGCAGGAAAAGATAGATTGTGAATGTTATTCATAATAGGCATGTATATTGACAGGCATGGAATGGAGAATTTACCTTGAGAATGATGGCGCCGCCTGTCGAATGGCCAAAGCAAAAACACGGAAGGTCTGGATTTTCAGCAAAAACCATATGAAGATACGATTTCTGCAGAAAAAGGATTGAAAACAATGCATAACACTGGCATTTGTTTAAACTGTAGGAAAAGATTATGGATGCGCACTTACCATATCAACGACTGCGTCATCAAGAGACGGAACAAATGCATGCAATCCATCACTTCCGCCATGCCCTGATGTGTCGGGGTAACGCATTATGATCACATTTTGTAGAAATGCAGGTCTAATTTTGGATTCTGTTTGAAATCAAAGAACGGACGTTCATGAAATTTGTAAGGGACTTACCAACCCAATCCATTCCATACACTTTAAATCCATTGGCATTCAACTGTTTTGCGAAATCGCTGTATCTGCCACTATTGTGAAAGTGAAAAATGTCAATAATCAACACAATACTGCAACATAACCGACTATACTAGGCATCCCTAGCAACCGACAAACCTGTGCTCATTCAGGCCATGCATGAGAACAACCACCCCCCTGCACAAGACAGAAAATAGAAACAAAACTAGATTCATGAATTGCAAATATTTTGAGGTTACATATTAGGAACATGAATATGTTGTGAGTACTAGGAATGGAAACATTCCTAAAAGGTAAGGAAAAAAAGCTAGATTCATTTCACATTATTTGTATCCTAATTGGACCTCACAGTGCACCCCTAATTGATGAGAGAACATGTAACAAGTCTTGCATATTAAAGCAGGAATAGTTTTTTTTTATCAACAAGCAATATTATAAATCTCACTCATTCAAAGACCGAATTGGGCGGATCAAGAACGGATTTCAGTTAGTAACGATTAAGAGGCCAATAATTTGATGTTTTGGAATTTCAGTGAGAGAAATAAAAAAAATACTTTTTGAAAAGAGAGAAAGCAATAGTCTATAAACTATTCGTTAACTCTTCTAATCTGTGATTTTTTTTTTGAAACGGGTAACCAGAGACTTTCATAAATACCAATAGGTAATCAAACAAGGCAAGGCGTGACCGCCCCGGGTTCTAGATGTATGTCCGAGCCGACTGTAGAAGGCCCGTCGCTCATGGACCCATAATAAAAGCCTACTTGAAATCGTAGGCACAAACTCAAGATAACTCCTTACCATCGTCTCAAAACAACGAGACATAAAGTAAAAGGTCCGAACCAAAACAGAAAGTAAATTGTTCCAAAAATAATACGGATAAAAATAAAGCAGGTAAAAAAATTGAGATGTTGGTGCAGGTTGCCCGGGACCTCCCAGCACTGGCTGTCCCGGGTTTGTAGGTATAGTCCGACATCGACTCCACCCACCCCTGCCGGGTCGGGTCATCCCTGCATCGGAGGCTTCCCTGCCTCTGTCTGCTTCACCTTGTCCTCCTCAGCGACAATCATCGGGTGGTGATCGCTTCCGTAGATCTCGGCTTGGCCCCATGCTAGTTCCGAGCGTTGACTCCCTAGACGGTCACCCGGTTCCGGATGAAGATTCACCGGCGGAGCTTCAACGAGCCGGTACTGCAGAAACGGCCATGGGGGCCTGTGTGCCCGCCCTTGCATGGGTCAATTGCATCGTCGGTGCATGGCCATTGGCCACATGGCCAATCCGAGGAGAGGAAGCGGGACCCGGTGAGGATCCACCGGTGACAACGGTGCCATATACGTGAGAGATCTACCTCCACCGGCATGACGACGTTGCAAAAAGTGGGACATCGTCGTCGATTGAGCAAGGTGGGGAGACTTGAGCAGCGTTGAGGAGGAGTCCGGGCGACTGCAGCGGACGACGTGGGATCGATGAACGGCGACGGCGTCGGCCTTGGCTAGGGTAAGAGAAGAATCCCGAGGAATAGAAAGAGTGCTTGGAAGCAGGGGGTTCAATAGTGGAAGCAGGGGGGGCAGAGAGAGCGCTCAGCCTAGGTTTTTTTTTCCTTCTCTAATATGTGATTTACTATTTAAGGAAAAATGTGTTTAAAACATGACATATTAGCCTCTTATAGACTATGGACTGCACATGTTCTTAATTATTTCATAAAGAATCAAAAAATTGAGGAAACAACTTTGTAACTATCAATTGGGAAGATGAACGTTACATATGAACAATTGATGAATTCTCTTATGATAAGTACTTTTTCTTAATCTAATTGAATGTAACACCTGAGGAAATGAAAAAGATGATACCTGATGTTGAGGGATGCAGGAGTCCAGGACTGGGTGAACAGAGTACCACTAACGGGCGTGACGTAGAGGAGATGTTCCCTGATGGAGTCCTTGTCATCGTCCTGAACCACCCTCCGTATAGCCAGACCTCGCCTCGCCGCCACTTCCTGTTCAAGCGCCACCACCGCCGCCGATTTCCACGGCTCAACCGCCGGCCTCACCTTCACCAACGCGCTCTGCCGCTCCTGCTGCTTCTCCTCCCTCTTGTTCCGTCCCCGGAAGGGCCCCAGCAACAGCAACACCAGCGCGAAAATGTAGGCCACGAAGCTCTTCAAGGAACGCAGCGACACCAGGGCGTTGACGCGGCCGCTCGCCCCCGACGTCAGGATCAGCGACGACGGCGACGCGGAAGCGATCGCCTTCGCCGCGGGCTCCATCGCCGTCAACCGACAACCGCTGGTTTGGGTTTGAAATGGCGGAACGAAATCGGCGATTCTGCTTCTGGCGAATGTCGACCACGCTCAGGCGGCTATAAGAAGGGCTCTCTCTCGTCGGTCTGCTCTGTCACCAAAATGCAAATATGGAACTCGATTCGCTAATTTTAGGATTCAAACCCCAATTCTGGAGACTTCCGTTTCATCTTCATTTTCTATTTTCTTTCTCGGGAAACAAACACGACGTAATATTCGAAAAGCTTTGCTCTTCCAAGCTGGGATAGCAGCAAATCGCATGATTCGAATTTCAAAAAAACAATCGCATGATTCGTGGGACGAAACGCCATCGCTTTGGAAAGAGACGTACGCAGCCAACTCTTACCAGAAACGGTTTGTCACGTGTCCGGTCAAGCTAGTGACTCGTGTCGGGTATGCGGCGAGACGGAAAAAGCCAAATCGTCGCTGTCCACGTAGGTGGTTTGGACTGGTGTTGTGGCGGACATAGTGACACGTGTAAAGGTCCAGAGGAGTGTAGTGTTTCATCACTCAACTGAAGTGCCTTTCATTTTGTCACGTGGTTTATTTGGATCTCGGACGAGAAGCGATTGTAAATCGAAAATATTTGGGAGTTCAAGCTTGTATATTTTATTTTGCCAAACGTTAAGACATAAGTGTTTTATTAATAACACCGATCAATTGTTACGGAATACAGTTAAAGACCTTTAGTTTCAGAACATGCTCAAGAATCTGTAAAATTTTCGATATTTTTAATCCTGTAAAAAAGTCTAATTTTCATTTTAGACAACCTAGAGCGTACAAAGAGGTGAAACAAAAATCAAATACAGAAAATGATAAATCAATTCACGGTCAAAGTTGTCTAAGGGTCCTTAAGAAAAATTGTATAAATGATTGTTCAAACACCTCTTGATAGATCTTGTTTTCCGGATCAGCCTGGGAGTCTGGGATGCTTTGCATGAACAGGATCGATCGGCATGTCGTCTTGAATCGTTGGGGTAACCCGACCTGGGGTGTCATGGAACAGTACACCATCTTACCGTCCCACCCTCGAATCCCAAAACCACCTAGTAATTGTCGTGTAGAAAGCAATGATGAAGGGGAAAGACGAGGCTTGTACCTACACCCAAAATCTCGTCCTCAACGATTGCTCATGGCTCTCCTTAGCCTTGGTCGGATGGCCTTAGCTCTCAGGCTTACCTGTTATTTGAGCTGCTTTTTTTATGAACAAAGGCGGTAGGCATAAAGTCTAAAAATTATAAATTTTGTGATAGTTCTCGGTGGTATATTTGTTTGTACTTGATCACATATACGCATAGTGTCTACCCTTCCAGTTGGAAAATTGTGCTCTCGTTTAAGTCGTTTATTTTTTTTGCACGATAATCATAACTAGTATATTAAAAGAAAATAAAATCTTGACCTAAAGCGAGATAACCAAAAAGTAATAAAGCAAACAAGTAAGATAAATTGAACGTCTGAACATCGTGGGATCAAAGTCCAAAATACAAGAAAAAAAATGCTAAAATACTGAAATACTCCGAATGAGTGTTGGGAAAAGTATAATGTGATAGCGATCGAAGCAACCAGTGCAACTACTTCTAACGGTGAGGTAAGATAGAGCGAGACTATTTTTGGAAAGTTGGCACCTAGACTAACTAAGACCTACAAACCCTTCATTGGACCACGAACTCCTCAATAGGAAAGACGAGGATGCTTGTTACCCCCCCCCCCCCCCCCCCCCCGCTCCTCCAGGCGCTCCATCAGACTGTGTAGATCCTTCTTATTTAGAGACTTGAATCTCCCCAGCCAAGCGCTTTCTACCTGTCTGAGGGAAATCATGATTAATCCATGAGCCCCCTAGTCTTTCCTCCGCATAATTCCTCGGGTAGGAGTGAGACCGACCTCTATCCGGTATCGGACACATGGGGATATCAATGTACCAATAATGCACCTTCTCAATATGAATGTTAGCGTACATGGGCTCGTCCAATTCGTTGGACAAATCCTTACGACTTAGTTAAGTAACATACTCAAATGTGTACGACGGTTTTGCAATGTCGTTGTTGAGGTTTTTATGGAGGAGTATGAGGGAGCACCAAATACGGAGGACTTGACCCGATTACTGGAATCGGTATACAGGTGAGGGTTCTCCGACATGATTGGGAGTCTTGACTACATGCATTGCGTTGCAAGGAGCCTTTAGCCGAGAAAATAACCACGGGTGTCCAACCGTAATGTTGGAAGTTTTATCGTCCTGTTATTTGTGGATTTGGCATACGTTTTTCGGAATGACATGCTCGAACAATAACATCAACGTGCTAAACGTTGGACACTTATTCAAAGAAGTTCTTACATGTTGGAATCGTATTCCTTGCTTTTCTCATTGATTGAGTTGTGATTAAATACAAACTTGGCAGGTAGAGATATACATCATCTTTAATTACAAAATACAAATATGAGATGATATTTTATCTAACACGCCCATGTAGTCAGAACGGGAGGAGGCAGGACGTTCAGACTGGACCTGAAATCAGAGAAAAGAACATGAAGAATCCCTTTCGTGAATATGTCTGCAATCTGGGATCTGGAGAGGACATGGAGAACTCGGACTTGACCCTTAGCAACCTTTTCCCGAACAAAATGAATGTCGAGTCCAATATGCTTTGTGCGCTGGTGTTGGACATGATTACCAGATAAGTATATGGCACTGACATTGTCACAATAAACCAATGTGGCTCGAGATAATGAACCATCGACCGTCTTACGCGGGGGCGAGGTTCTCTCGCTGCATTGTACCGCAACAGACCTCTCTGATACGCCGGGAGGTGAGTCTGAGGGTACCGTGTTGAGGCCGATGTCCAGACTCTCATACGGACATTGGTCTCCATGTGCTCCGACGCCTCCATCCTCTAGTCCCGAGGCAGAGGGCCACCAGCCCCACAAGCAGGACCGAGAACGACCACGCTACAGGGTATCCAAACCCTACTCCGCCTCCGTGCCCAGCCACGACGAACAAACTTGGAGGAAGCTTCCAGCGTACTCTACTGCACCCCGTAGCGGACGCGGACCAGGTGCTGGAATCGGGTCCTTATTATCGTGACCGAGGATAAAGTTGCGCTTTCCGTCACGTCTTGGACCATCCCCGCCTCCATGAAGCGAGGGTGCAGACTTCGGAGGCGCGCTTCCAGGCTGCGTGCCGTCCACCCCAACCACCAGAGCAAGGTCGTGGTGAGCCCAGGGAGACAGGTTAGAGTTCGGCTGAAGACGGGCCGCTTTATGGCGTGGGTCGTAAGGCACTCTAGTTCCCCGCACCGATTCATCGAGCGGCAGAGAATGAGATAAACCTCGCGGATTAGAAGACCCAGCCGACATCGGCAGAGAAGAGGCTCGGGGTCCCATGGTGATCGGACTAGAAGTCGGCGAGATCGCAGGAGGGACGGCGAGGGAGAAGGAAGACGAAGGGTGTGGTATGGGGATCCAGTCCCATCGGTATATATGCCCCACACCAAGCGTGGTCTGCGAGGGTTGCGACCGGATGGGACTGATGAACACAGGGACCGCAATTCGACAACAACTGCAGGCGGCGCGGGAGCAGCGGTGACAAGAGAGAACTCCATAGCAGCTAGGGGCTAGGGCTAGGGTTCGTTTCTCAAGGACGAGAGAGTTTTTTTTTTCGTTGTACCAACATTATTCATATTAGATGTTTGAGTTAAATTAGATTAAATGTTTTAGATGAGTAATTTTTTTCTCTTATTTATTATTTTATAAGTATTAACCGTGCTCCCTTTAACAAAACTAGAGAAATTAATAGAGATGGTTGTAGGGAGAAAGTTGTAAGACGTGTGTATGAAAAGAATTGTACGTTCTGCAGTGGGTGTGAGGTATTTACGGTGAAAATTGAAAAATGTATTTCGTATATTAATAAAAAAAATTAAAAAAAATCACCACGCGTGAATTTTGAGTGGCGTATCAATTTCTATCTCTTCTAATCTCCTCATGATCCGTAACAATTCGGATAACCATCCCGCCCGAATCGCCTCCCACGGTTTTCGCCTCAAAATCTGCACTAAATCTCTCCATTCGGAATCGCCTCTCGTGTGTAAAAAAACAAGATGTATGATACATGTTTTGGTTGATCTCGTCTTATCCAGGTGACAGAAAACAATGGCGGCTAGACGTAAAAGGATGGCGGCTACACGTAAAACAACGGTGGGCGTTGGTGATCTTCTTCCTAGTGAAATCTGGACTGATATTCTGACCCGACTCTCGGCAAAGATGGTCTTACGTTGCAGGTCAGTCTGTAAATCATGGTACTCACTCACCTCTTGCACTAATTTCATCTCCGATCACTCCACCAGAAACCTTAACAAAAACGAAAATCGGGTTCTTCTCCATATCAAAGACGGTAACGGTTGGTCATATAGATCTCTCGACGAGTCGGGTACTGAGTCCCGTGTACACGATGATATCCCCAATTGCTCATCTCTCGAAATCGTAGGGTCCTGTAATGGGTTGATTTGTTTGCCCAACACTCAGGATGGGATGATTTTTTCCTCTGAAAACCGTCCTCGTATCTCCTTCATTATATGGAACCCGACCATTAGAAAAATAGTTAAGGTTCCATCTCGCCCCTTCCATCCTCGTACCCAAAGACTCTCCTACTTTGGGTTTGGGTTTGACTCCAAGGCTAATGATTACAAGGTCTTGTGTGTTGTGGGTAACAGAGACAGAAACAGTGGTGATAATTATATTTCTGATGCAATGTGTGAGATTTTTGATTTGAAGACAGGTGTTTGGAGGGTCATTTGCCCTCGGGCTCCATCTTCATGGTGTCTTGGGAGTGGTAATATTCCAGAATGTTATCTCGATGGGGCGGTTCACTGGAGTGACCGTGACCGTTGGGTTCTGTTGTCCTTCAGTTTCGATGATGAGTGTTTTCGAGAAATAAAGATGACCAACTTACAATATCGTGGTATGTCCATCCGATGTGTGACATTTGGTGGATTGATTCATGTGATACTGTGGGCGGGACTGGACAACGAGCATTGTTTGGTTTGGGCAATGGAAGAGTATGGTGTAGGAGAATATTTTTGGACTAGAGTGTTCGGCGTTAACCTGAAATGTTTTGGGGCATTCCATACCCATTTCAACTGTCAACGTACGCACCTTTTTCGCTTATGGAGGAATGGTGAAGGTCTTCTTGTGCATGTTTACTCGGTCAGGGATAGGGGCAGGGACATTCGAGGCAAGGAAGAGTTGGTTTCGTATAATCCTGAGAGTAGAGAATTTGAAAGTCTTCTCTCGTTTAGAACTATTTCAGATGTGTGTTTTTACGAGGAGAGTCTAGTTTTGATGTGATCGAGGAAGTCAACATAAATAAGTGGAGGAGAAGCCAGGTATGAATCTAAATGTATCTTTATGATGTTAATAGAAGCCTACAATAATGAACATGATGATAGATGAATATTGTCTCGTAAAGACATATTTTACGATGATCTACAATAATATTTTTACACTCACCCATTTGATCTCAATGAATGTAGTTTTGATTTTTGAGATGCATGAGGTCTACTCCTTGATAGTACTAATGCTGGGCATGAAAGAGTTCACTTTACTAAACATATATGTTGATTCTTGTGTTCCATATCATTTGTAGGTGATTGAAGAAGTAAATGAAGAAGTAACTGAAGGTGGAGAGAATCATAGATATCAACTTTATGTTTAAGATATGATTGTTTGGACACTTGATTTGGTTACCAATGTCGTGTTTATTTTTGGGAACCTTATGTAGTTGATTAACTACATACCGTTAGTTTGGAATTTTACATTCTGGTTTTTCATTTTGTTTATCAACAAAACATTATCTTGTTTCAAAATCATCATAGTGATGTTGTACATGTATACACTTGCTATCTCGCGTATTTTCTTCATTTCAATAGTTTAATCTTTTTGAGTTGATATACAAGTGAAAAGAATCAATTCAGTCCTTTGCTGAACATGTAGAGATTGCCACACTCAAGAGCCCCTAATGAGTAGAGGTTGTAGTTTTTTCTTGTCATTTTTACATGTGGGAATTGCGTTTGTTTCTAAAACTAATATATTTCTTTTGTTTAGATAACATTTTCCTTTATTCGCAGAGTTTCTTCAAGCTAATGATGTGAGTAAGTGTGTTATTGCGTTTGCTTTTATCTTGTTTTCTTCCTGGTTTTGAATTGTTGGACTTGAAATTTTCTTTTCACCATCGTATAGATTTCTATCTAATTATTGTCCTTTCATCTTTTTGTAGAGAATTAATCCATTCATTTCAAACGTAAAATGGAAAATTAATCTATCTAATTATTGACTCTGAATAGGTATGGCTTGACATTGCAATGATAGTTCAGATATCTTTGGACACACTGTGTTGACTCTGAATTAGAGAGACCTGTAGTTGTAGCTCCTAAAGGTTAGAATTCATAATCCTCTCTTCATGCCTTGGTTTGTCCTTGTCCTAACAAATGTTGCAATTTGCAAATTCAATTAATCTGAAGAATCTAATTATCCAGAAGATAGTTGATCTTTGCTCCTATTGGTTTGGTTCCAGCATGGTTCTAACTGAAATGTTCCATATTTGAAGTGTCTATTTAATGTGATATCAAAATTTGGTTCGAGTTTGTAACCTGTTTGTGTTTATTCTCTCTCTATATATTTGGACTATGCAAGAAGAACGTTGAAACGTGTATCCAGAAATTGAATTTAATGATCACCAACTATAACTCATATTTGACTGATTTGTAATCACGACAGTTGTTCGGCTGTAATTATTTTTGTCTCCCATTACTTTCATTAACGTCTACAATAGGAGAACATTTTGGTTTACACATGATGAGCTCCTTTTGATCTTTCTCTACTAGTTCAAATTTTATGTGGGTTAGGATTTAACATGGTATTAAAGCTTATACCAAATAAGGTTTCACATGATATCAGAGCTTACACTGTGGATCTTGATCTAATTAGGTCGTTATGAAGAACTAAGTGCCTTTCCAAATGATTGCATCGTACAGCCTTGACACTCTTAAGTTATATTTTTATGTTTCTTAGATCAATAAAACAATATGTTAAAATTGAAGTCTTTCTAAGAAAGAAAGAACATGAAGGAGAGGGACACCACCCAACAGACCAGGGCACCAACAAAGGTCTCAAACCAGAAAACTGAGACATGCCTCAGACTTACCACACAACATGTATAATTACCTAAATACATCTAATATGAAGCTCAACCAAACAAACTAGATGAAGAAAAGAACCAGTGACATACAAGCCTGAAGAAAACTAAACAGCCCACAATCTATCTAGGACGGGTTGTGGACCAAACCTAAAGGACCTCCAACTGAGCAACATCATCATTATCTACAACCGGAAACGCCGCCAGCACTTCAGCTCCGAAACCAGAAGACCCGAGCCCCTTAAGTCCCTTTATCGCAACAGACTACATCTTCAGACATGACAACAAGACCCAACACCTCACGACGGCCAACACCTATATGACCAAACTTGGATGAGGAGGGGAAGATTAGTATTAAGCGAGACAAAGAGAGAAGGAGGGAAACCAGAGACGGAATCCTCCTAGTCATCGTCAGCCAGACATGTGCCATGTCTTTGGAAATTCGTTTGGACCAAATATTGCTACAAATATCATGCTCGTTTCCTTGGAAGAAGAATAATCTACAATATGCACATTTCGTTTTTCCATTCTCCCTTCCAGTGCCAAGTTTCTTAATATTTAATAGTTTTGTCACACTTTTAATATCAATGTTACAACAAAATCTGATTAAAAATCAAGACTTCTTATACCTCACAATTAATAATTTTTTTAAAAGTCAAAATCAGCAGTTAAAATCAAATAAAAAAATTCCATCTCGATCTTCTTCTTTATTTCATAGGCTTCGCAAATTTGCATTTGGACGGTGGAGAAATCTTTGGCCCACATCGTGTACCGTCTCGCCTCACGCCCAACAGCACCTCGTCACCGATATTTAGCTTGGTGGGGTTGGAGATGATGGAGGTTTGAAGCTCGTCGGCGTGTCGAACTGGTAATTGCTTGGCCGCTCTCAACCCCTCTGCCTGCGTCGATTGGTGGAGATCTTTACGCTACTTCACGAGAAAGACGAACCACGTTTACTATCCCCGCAGAAGACCTTGTCGTATCAGAGCTTGGAAACGAGTTGCTCGATGATGTTCCGTCCGACGCTGCCAAATTCAAATAGATCTGGAAGCCATTCTCTTATTCCGTCCGTTCCGGCCAACTCCGACTTTATTTTGGACGATCTTTAGAGACGAGGATACGAGTGTCTGTTTGAATATAAAATCGAATATGGGTAGAATGGTGTGAACCCTACCTTTGTAGAAATTATTGGAAAGGGCCTTATCACGCTAATAAATTTGCGGGGTAGCCTCGGTAATTTGGCATTCGAATTAAATTGAATTTTTGTTTTTATTTTAATTGAAAACATTATGAACTGCCGATTATACCCTCGCCCTTTCTTCTTCTTTGCCTCTTCGTCTTCGTCACTGAGTCAAAGTCAGAAATACGATTGTCGACGACTTCGAGAGCCCGATCATCTCCGAGCAAGCAACAACGCCAGCGAGAGGAATTCCTACATTTTGAACCCCAACAATGTCGAACCAGGTACGTCCGATTTGAACTCGTAAATTTTGTGTTAGATTTAGTTCCCTTTTGCAAAACCTAGGGTTTAGTTACTGTAAATCGCCTGTGAGGCTACGGCGAATGGGGGAGGCGTAGAAGGGAATAGGGTCGTTGCCGGAGAAGGAATCAGTGTCGTCGACTGGGGTCCAGACGGCGCTGATTGGGGCTAAAACGGTGGCGTTTTAGCCCACTGAGTCGCCGGAGTTGCAGACGGAGCAGGTCGGGACACAACGACAACGTTTTGTCCCCAACCCGCTCCGATTGATATGACCAGTCGGAGCCGAATGGGACCCCATAACGACGTCGTTGTGGCCCCCAATGTGGTTGAACCAAACGGAGCAGGTTGGACCACAAAGGTGGTTGAGGCCCAGTCAACGGCCCAATAAGCTCGGTGAGGCCCAGTGTAGGGCCCAAACTGGCACCCGACGACGTCGTTTTGGCCCCCAATGTGGTTGAACCAAACGGAGCAGGTTGGGCCACAAAGGTGGTTGAGGCCCAGTCAACGGCCCAATAAGCTCGGTGAGGCCCAGTGTAGGGCCCAAACTGGCACCCGACGACGTCGTTTTGGCCCCCAATCATTTGCCTTCCAAAGGCTCCAGACGGCGCATATCGGTAGGAAAACACGGCGTTTTGATCTTGTGTAGCAAGGTCCAAACGGCGCCGAATGGGGTCAGTATGAGCCGAATGGGAAAGTGACCAAACTCTCTGTTGCCCGATCGGCAAAGGACAATTTGGTGAAAGGCCGTTCGGCCCATGACAGTTTTGATTACTAGTTAATGTTATTTTATAATGATAATATTACTACTACAATTTGGATTACTAGATAATGTTAGGATGCATCTTATAATCATAATACAGTCAATGGAAGAGGAAGTAGGTTCTGTTTCGATACCGAGTGCAACTCCGTCAGAAGCACCTCAACGGTTTCCAAGAATTGAAACAGAACTGCAAGAGGGGGAGTACTTCAACTGTCGTGTGACAGCCAGGTGTGGGTATAAGGTGTTGTATGAGAAGTACAATGAGCTGAAGGATGCAGACCCGCTGACAGCTGCAGCAATAAGAGCGGGTCCATTCGGGATGTTCACCAGGTTACTGGAGAAGTTCCAGCCCTCCAACAACCTGGCGTGGATGCTATTAGTCAGGAGTACCACGGTTCGAAGGGACTCCGAAATGTGGTTCGTGCTGAAAGGGAAACCGATCAGGTTATCCCTGAAGGAATACACACTGATGACGGGGTGGAATTGCTCAAGACCGAGCCGTGGAGATGAAAATTTTCAGAGGCAATTGAGTTCCACAACATTCGAGAAAAGACATTTTGATTCGAACCAGCGTGGAGTGTCTCCACTAGACCTGGCAAACAAGTTGACCGCCCTTGTGACTGCCCGGTTGAAATCGAGGACCCGGAGGACCGAGCCAGAATATAATATTGTGAAGATGGCTCAGCTGTTGTTCGTCACTGATGCGTTGATACCTCACACAAAAGTGACGACACCCATTGAGCCAAAGTGGATGGGATTAGTAGAAGACCTAGACATGTTCAACCGGTACCCGTGGGGGTATATCTCCTTCCGGCATCTGAGGGAGGATTGTATTCGAGAGTTGAGAGCGAAGTTCCAATCGCTCGTCTCTGGCAAGCAGGGGGCCACATACACCATATGCGGTATGCTCCCGTTATTTACGGTACGTAAAACATTTAATACAATCTGAATAAGAGCATTATTATCAATTAATGTACGTATTGGTTATTAATAATTTGATTTGTGTAACAGCCTTTTGTATTTGAGTCTATGGAAGCACTGGCAAGTAAGTGGGGGACGGTGGACCCACAGTACAGTGAGGACCTACCGAGATTTTTTAAGTGGCGTACGAAATGGCCCAAAGCCCCGTCGGCGGATGAGGTGACAACCGAATTTCAGAAAGACGAGGTAAAAAAATATAAGTGTAGACGTATAATTGTAGATGTAGGTTGGTTATATGAATTGAATGTAATGGTTATGTGTGTGCAGGTGCAGGTGACTCGGGGTGTCCTAATACCCACAGAAATAGAGAGGGCACTTCCGCATAATCAAAATGTGGGAGTCATACCCGACAGGGTAGCAGATAGGACGCTTGAGCGGATTGCAGAAATTTTGGAGGCTGGAGGGGAGATAGAATAGGATGATGAGGGTATGGAGCAAGCAGAGCCAATTGAAAGGGAGTCGACACCTGATCGTCAGTCCGGGGATGAGGTGATGGGTACAGAGCAGACACCGCCGGATCCGGTTGGGGATGGAGCTGAGTGCTCTCGTCGCCGGGAAGAGGCCACCATCGGGGTAGGAGAGTTATGTTAGTCTTAGTGCCCGTAGTTCAATCCTAAATGTCCAAATGTATATATCATCGTTAGCAATAAAATTAAAGCGGCTTTATATTACTTATGTGTTGGAATAATATATCGATGTGTGCTCTGATCTATGCTCACCATGCGAATAGAACCATAGATCGAGATAGATCACACTCGATGGGTCCCTAGTCAACAAAGCTTCACTAGAAGCGACTAGTATGAAAGATGGCTCTTTATGGCTTACGTTCTGTTAGTCATTGGAATGGGATTCCGGAGTCTGATCATAGATATCATGTGGGACATGATATTGGACGACCCGCCCTGAATATGTGCCATAGATTAAGTCATGAACATATTCAGTGTCGTAGCTTGTCATGTATCCTTAGACCAAGGAGTCTTTGTGATCGCTATGTAGTCAACAACTGAGTTTGACCTGAGCCTAACGTTGTCCGTAACAGGGCTTCCATAACGGCCAGGATTGGCTTGGGGACGGGCTACATGAGTGACACGAAAGACGGCTAAGGGATTTATCCCTCATACTGAGGTATGAGAAAGATATCGGTTCTCGGCCGCTTGATCGAGAGTGACTGAAAGAATAGCATGGCCATGCACATGATACTGGGTATCATATCTTTAGTCATCTCACATATCAAGGAACATTGATTGAGAATAATAAGGATGACGGCTCTATGCCTTATCTCAATCAGGATATCGGAGATAAAAGGATAATGACAGGGATGACGGAAAGGTTAGAATCGACATGGTCGATTCGTTATGCAGTGTCAGGCAATACTAAAGTCTCGTTAGTTGCCACTTAAATAGGATCAAGTAAAATGGGATTTTACGTTGATCTATTGACATGCATAAACCTAAGGGTCACACCGGAGGATGAAACTCATTGACACATTTATGGAGAATGGCCAAAAGGGAGTTGTCTCGGGACATGACCAAAACTGGGTTTTGGGTCATGTGCCCGTAAGTGAATAGGACTTTACGGATCGAGACAAGGCTTGGAGTCTTGGGATTGATTGCGTCGGATAATGTTGGACATTTCCGGTATGGAAGGCTTGGAGGCGATGAGCGAATCACGGGACCTCGTTGGAAATGGCCACGGGCCATGTTCCAAGAGGCCCATGAAAGGCCCATGCAACCAAGGCCCATGGAACTAATTAATCAAGTCTTGATTAATTAGTACTAAGCAAGCAAGACAAGGATTAAGGTGTTGGTGATTCACCACCTAACCCAATCTTGTCTTGCCATACTTTGTCCTATTTACACCTTACTTGACACCATACTTGTCCCATGCCTTTAGTTGGACAAGTATGGGTTTTGTTATGTTTAAGTCATCTTTTTTCAACATAACAAACACAAGACAAGAATAGGAAACACAACTTCTCTCTCCATTCCCTTGCAATTTCGGGTTTGGCAAGCTCTCACCTCCATTTTTGTGTTCTTGAGTCCTCAAAGAGAAGAACTACGTGGCTTTGATTCCCATGTGGATACGTAGGCGTCTTGGAGACTCAAGCCAATCATTCGTTACCCGGTGTTCTTGTTTTGGTAAGAACTAGTGCTGAATTTTTCTCTTGTGAATCCATTCTTTGTTAGTTGTTTCATGGTTTTAATCGTCTCTTGGTTTTCCTTGATTTTCCGCTGCGAGTTGCTTCATCTCCAACCCTACCTCGAGACCCAACAAGTTACCCCAGACCCCATGTCGTCAGGGGGAACAGGCCGTAGCAGATGATCATATCAGAGGTCTCCGCGTTGAGATAGGAGAGTTGCAGGGCAAGATCCAATCTGTTGCGGACTCTATTGGAGCGGTACGGACTGAGTTTGGGGACGCCATCGGAGCGTTGCGGAGAGAGTTTGGGGGCAAACTAGATGAGATCCTTCATCTACTCCGGACCCAGGGCGCTGCCCGTGACCCGCTGCCCGGGCCTGACGACCGTGCATCGGGGGGCGACTCCCGAGGATCACATTGTCCGCCTCGGTCTCATCGGTCGCATGAAGCCGGATCTCAAAGGGATGATGAATCTCAACCTCGTGGATCAGGTGACGCAGGAGGAAGACGGGAACAGGTTGGAGAGTCTAGCCATGGACCCCCGGATATGGATATGGTCCATGAGGCTGAGATGGGGGTGAGGTTGATGTTCAGATGGGGGGTGAGGTTGATGTTCAGGTGAGGGGGGAGGAGGGACAGCTGGGGTTTGAGGAGGGACAGGTTGCGGTTCAGCAGGGGTTTAGGAGGGACAGGTTCCGGTTCCAGCACCGATCGTGGTAGTTGATTCTCAGACACGTAGTGCGGGAGGGGTACTAGGAGGAGGGGAAGAGGGGGGGTAAGTCTGTGGAGGGGTCACTGTCGACTTTTTGGGAAGGTCTGGAGGTCGAAGGGGAGGAGGAGGTCAGTCAAACTCCTGCGCTGAGGAGAGGCTCCTTAACTTTATGTTAGATGCGTAATGTAGTAATGAGGCTGTATGATTATGCTGTTTGGATGAAATAAAATAAGTTTATGGGTTTTACATTGCTTGATGTGGGCCGATCGGTCATCCCATGGACCCAAACTGCGCAGATTGGGACTCATTACGCGCGAATTGAGGCCCGAATCTTCGCAGTTTGGGCCTCAGTATGCGCAGACTGGGTACCAAACTGCGCTTATTGGGACTCAATATGCGCAGATTGGGTCCCAATATGCGCAGTTTGGGATCCAATTTGCGCATATTGAGACTGAATATACTTTACGGAAGGAATATATTCCTTCCGACGTCGATTAGATGGTACATACTTTACGGAAGGAATATATTCCTTCCGACGTCGATTAGATGGGACATACTTTACGGAAAGAATATATTCTTTAGTTACCCTTATAAACCCTAATATTCACTTCAATGAACTCATCAATACTCTTTACTAAGTTAATCAACAATGTCTTCACCTATTTCGGGCAACAATACACCCCGGCTTGCTGATGAAGAATGCATTGCGATATTGGACGATCTCCACCAGATCAAGGTAAGTCTTCAGAGGGTGGAAGATAAGGCAGATCAACTCAAGCAGGAGTTGAAGGAGGCCATGGACCAGCTCGAAGGCCTATTACGTTTCGTACGGTCCTTCACTCAAGAGATCCCACTTGCTAATGTGAGTTTGCTTGTATCGGATTACAAAGACCTCCATTTTCCAATGTCGTATGTGAGGCTTTGTGGTAATAATTAGTGTTGAATTGTACTCACATTGCAAGAGAGTCGTGAGAATTAGGGTTGTAATGTTTAGGGTAGAATTGTACTCCTACTTTATGGAAGGAATATATTCTTCAGTCACCCTTATAAAACCCACTCTTTACTTCACTTCACTCATCACTACTCTTTACTCACTCTACACTCTATTCATCAACAATGTCTGCACCTCTTAGGGACATCACTCCACCACAGAGTGGTGAACTTGAATACACCGAGTTATTGGCCGAGCTCCAGCAGCTGAAGATAAGTCTTCAAAGGGTCGCAGAGAATACAAATCCAATTAAGCAGGAGTTGAAGGAGTTTTTGGACCACCTCGAGGGCATTTCACAGCTTGTACGGTCCTTCACTTAGGAGACCATTTCCATTTTCCAGATGTGAGGCTTTGTGGTAATCATTAGGGTTGTAATGTTTGTCGTTGAATGTTAATTGAATGAGACCTTCCAAAAAATAAACAATAGGAATTGGTCCCACACTGCGCGGGATGGGTCCATCCCTTTGTCTGATTGACACCATACAGCGATGTCTTACACCTCATCCGGCGCAGTCTGAGACCAACCCTACACCTAACCCTAATATTGACCTCATCCGGCGTTGTTTGAGACCCCCCTTTGTCCGATTGACACCATACGACGCTGTTTGACACCTCATCCGGCGCTGTCTGAGAACAACCCTACACCTAACCCTAATACTGACCTCATCCGGCGTTGTATGGGGCCATCCCTCCATCCCACTTCATCAAACCCTAATACTGACCTCATACGGCGTCGTATGGGGCCATCCCTCCATCCGACTTCAACAAACCCTAATTTGTGCCCCATAAGGCGCCGTTTGGGGCCATTCCTCCATCAAATTAAGTCATCACAACCACTAACCCTGTTTTCCCAACATCCACCAACCCCATATTAATGGAACCCACCACCCAACTTACATTTATGGACCTCACCACGCCTATAAAACCCACTCCAACCCTCTTGACTCACTACTCACTCATCACTACTCTTCACTCACTCCATCCACAATGTCTGCACCTTTAAGAGACATCATTACAACACAGCGTGTTGAACTTGAACACAGGGAGAGGCTGGATAAGCTCCAGAAGATTAGGATAAGTCTTCTTCGGGTCCAAGTGAAGGCTGATGCAATGATGGACGAGCTGAGACAGGCGGATAGAAGTGGATGGACAGATGCAGACGAGAATAATGCGCGTATCGTGTTGGAGCAGCTCGAAGGACTTCGACACTTCGTCTTGTCCTTCAGTCACCAATATTGTACTCCTACCCGTTGGTAATATGGGTTGGTTTGTATCGGATACAAAGACCTCAAATTTTCAACTCCATATGAGAGTCTTTGTGGTAATAAAGTAGGGTTGTAATGTGTTTACCGTTTAACTTGAATCAAACTACATGTGACTCGTGGTATTTGAACGGTGTTTGGTTTTATATGAGTTGTTAACTTAATCGGCGCCGTCTGGGGCCACATCCTTGACCGATCGGGCAACAGAACATATCTTATTTTTTCACAGTTAAGCCGTTCGGCTCCAGCCGTTGCCGATCGGCTTCATGCATATACACCACTATCCCATCCCAAACATAAATGCATTCCTCGCATGTAATGGAAATGTAAATGCATTCAACACATGCAATTCAAACAAAGTATACTCAGCAAATAGTACCATATTCAGGAATAAATAAATACACACAGTCTATCATAAATGGAAACATACCTACCCTAAACATTAGATGCAGATCGAAGCGAAGGACATGTTCGTCTGTTGTGACCCACGGTAGCACAATGTCCACATTTCCTGGGACGCTTTGGAGCCGCTTGAGTCGCTCGTTGAACCTCACCTCCTGAAGGAATTCTTCTTTCCTGCAGTCTCCCGCGTTTCGCTTCATAGTCTGGAGGAAGAACATCGATAAGAACTTCACGATCAAATTCATCAATATTCCACTCTTCTGCACGGGACACTGGGTACACAGTCCCAGAATATGCTTCGGCCCATTTTTGTAGCGTGTAATAGTTCGAGCACAAGTCATACAGATCTATATTGGCATGCTCACAACACGCTAGGGCATGGGCACAAGGAATTCTGTCTATGTCAAACTCCCGGCAACTGCATTGCCTAATCCCCAAATGAACCAATACGTCATTATGTTCAGCCCTCACCTGATACTCGTCATGTGTGTTCAGTGGTGTTATCTGCATCTGCGAGACTAGCTTGTTGCTTGCATACATGATTTTCTCTACCTTTGGAGTTACAGTATGGGAGTCCGGTATCTTGTTCATCACATCTAGACGTTGCATGAAGCATTCGGTAACCCTTTCCTGCATCATGTTCAACAACTTTATAACAGGCAGCTTTCTCGCTTCTCTTATTACATTGTTGATAGACTCAACCTCGTTCGTTGTCATTATATTGTACCGCGACCCTACGAAGTGAGATCTCGCCCATTGACAACGTTGTATGGTTGTCTCCTCCAGATATTCCGCCGCCTTCGGGTACATTTCTTTCAGTTGCTCGTACTTGTCATGGAACCTCTCCATTGTGTACGCATCAGCAACTTCTTGAAACAACTTCGATAATCTGTTTTTTTTCCTTAGCCCCTACCTTCTCTCTCACATTTTGGGTCAGATGCCACCTACAATGCCCATGTTGGGCTTCTGGGTAGACGATCGACACTGCATTGCTGATACTTACATGTCTATCCGAAAGGATAACCAAGTCGTCCCCATCCGGAATCTCCGACCTCAACTTTTGGAAGAACCATTTCCATGATTCGTTGTTCTCCGAGTCAACTACAGCCCAAGCCACAAGATATTGGTGACCATTACCATCTTCCCCGCTTGCAATTATCAGTACCCCTTTATACTTTGTCTTCAACCACGTACCATCTACTAAGATCACTTTTCTCAAGGCATAGTTAAATCCCTCAATGCATGGCCGATATGCTATGAAAACATATTTAAATCTACTCTCCGCATCCACCTCCAAATGAGTTACTACACCTGCATTCATCTTCCGAACCTGCTGCAAATAAACAGGGAGTAATCCATAACTTGAAGCTGGGTCCCCTACAAGTTTAATCATCGCCAGTGTTCTTGCCCTCCAACATTACCAGTATTTATAAAATCCCATCTTGTCCAACTCCAACTTGTTTTGAATGGCACGTGGTTTGGGAATATATTCTACTTCACTATTTTCTTTTACCAACCTACACGCAATCTCTTCCGTAGTCAATTTACCTTTTCGGGAGTTCCGTTCACTAACCAAACAAGTATGTAAAGACTCATACGTTCTAATGGAGAACGTTTCACAGGATCCGCGATCTTTTGCTGCACGCACTCTCCGCCCACAAGTAGCACCAGCACATTTTGCAATGTATAAAGTCTTTGAAGATCTATCACGTTTTATCCGAAAATCACCCTTAATTGAAATGTCTTTCAGATAACTCATCAGTGATCTCTTGTTCGGAAACTCTTTACCAACTACTAAACTTGACCCATCCCTAAAACCGACAGTGCTTTGTTCTGGATCCACCGAATCCGCAGGAAACTCCTCATTTCTATGAACATACTCCACCATTTCACGGTTCTCCTCGATATTGTCCAAGCTTACCGATGGTGGCGTAGGAGATGATGCTTGTGCTTCCGTATCACGTTCTCTCCGCCGAATAACTGAGTTATCTACATTATTTGGATTACTAGCAACACTACAAATACCAACTTCAAAATAAGCGTCATGCCCCCCATTGTCATGTTCATCATACTCATATGCCACAGCTTCCGGTACATTGTTCACCCCATGTTCAACAGTATCATCTTCCCCACAAACTGTATCTTTATTGCTCAGCTCTGCACGTAACACGGTTCTGGTACCTATATTTCTGTTCTCCAGTACAAAACCCCGAAGAGTGAAATCATCGTACACTTTCTCTATTGGGATAACTCCTACAAAATTGGGCATAATAGCTACAAAACTAAGTTTCAGTTCTATCTCCCTTTCATTCACCCCGATTTCGGAATACAGGCGGTCCTTCACTTTCTTCAACGTTGTATTATCATCCACAATAAGGCTAACACAACCATTGTTTGTTGTCGATATCCAATCATACTTCCCATCCACTAGCTTATATTCCCCACCGTACGTAGCACGGACTAAAATTTCACCCATTCCTGTATCAATTAAAACCCCATAAGGACATATTGTACTAATCGAGTATGATTTAGTATATGCAATTAGCCGTCCCGCAAATAACCCATCCGATCGGTCACCCGATCGGTTGGCATATAAGCCGTCCGGCTAGTATATATTCACGTGCTTACGAGGCCGATCGGTCAGCTCGTCTTCCCCATCCGACGCCGATCGGCCCTACTGGTTCACCATTTCAGAAACTTCACAAAACCTACGACATACTAATCTATTCCACCCAATTCTACCATTTGTTTATTTCACTAAGTTTACACACACATTAAACCATAACTTATCGTTTTTCCACTCCTACATTCGAAGATCTACTCAAACCTAAAACTAAAATTCACTAGCTTCAAATTTAGGATGAAATCAAGCTTACCTTACTTGGAGGATTGCTTAAATGGACTCAATGGGCTTTGGACGGTGGTGGACGGCGACGGGGAACGTGGTGGATGCCGGAATTTTTTTGGATATGGAGGTCGTCGGCCGGCTGTTTTCTGGGTGCGAAAAAGGGGGCTGAGATTTAGGGTTTTTTTTCCAATATTACAAAAGGGTAATATTGGAAAACATAAAGTGGAGGTCTTTTTACAAAACATATAACATGTGAAGGTTTTTTTGCAATAAATTAGCCTCAGAAGGCCTTTTTAATAAATCATCCCCTACCTTTCTCAACTATAATGAAATTAAATTATAAGCATACTATTCAAAAAATGTTTTAATTGAGAATTTTATGTACCTTAATTTGGCTCCAAATGATTTTCCATATATGATGTTTTTAGAGTCAAATTAGAAGTATAATGTCAATTTTATAGGTTACAAAAATTATTGTTATTGATTATAATTGGATTTAAATATTTACTATTGAATGAGGTATAGTGGTCATTTCCTTTGTAGGTTTCAAATAAGCGGAAAGGATAAAATCGTTATTTACTCCCCATTTAATTGATACATATTATCGTTATATGTTAATGAAATGAAATATTCCGTTCATTTTTTTTAACATAAGACTGTTACCAAAACGCAAGGACTTTGATTAAATGTTACAAAACAAAAAAGTGAACGTCGTTTGTTATTAATTCAAAATGGGTACAAAAATTCATTCAACCAATATAACAATAACCACGTCCCTTTAACAAAACTAGAAAAATTAAAACAAAGGGATGTAAAGAGAAAATTGTAAAAGTTTATGGGTAGAAGGTGTGAGGTATTTATGCTAAAAATTGAAAATGTGTTATGGATATTAATAAAAATTGAAACATAAACATAAATTTCAATTATCTTTCATTCTTATTATGTTATAATTAACTTTGCTCTGAAACTTTCGGAAGCTAAAGTCTAGGGTTTGCCGTTTTCGTTTGGAGAACGTGCGAAAGCGGCGGTTGTTATTCAGTCCGGCAAGGGTTTGGCAGTGAGAGTATCGTAGGGTTTTTCTTGCCCAACCTCAGAGACCATGTCGCAGGAGGGTGTGGTGAGTCGGAACCCGGGGATGGACGAGCTTGAAGAGTTGATCGGAGGGATTGCGATAGAAGACGAAGAGGAGGAGGTGTTCATCCCGGCGAGTGATCTAAACGTCGGAGAGGCTTATAAGTTTGGCCTGGCGGGGAGGCTGTTGACGCGAAAGGGCTTCAACAAGGGGATCTTCAAAGAGGTCGTGAAGAAGATATGGGATGAGCCTGGACTGAAAATTGAAGCCCTAGCCCCATCGGTGTACGGTTTTTTCTTCCCGTCGGAGCGTGCGAGACGTCGGATCTTGGAGCTCGAACCATGGTGGTTTAACAAATCCCTAATTCAGTTGAAGGTTTTTAATCCTACAGATAAACCGGAGCACATCGTCTTTTCGGAGACCTCTTTGTGGGTTCAGTTGAGTAACCTACCATTTTTGGCAAGGACGGAGTCGGTGGGTAAAAGGATTGGCAATTTGCTTGGGAGGTTTGTGGAGGCTGATTGCAACGAGGAGGGGCGGGCAAAGGACGAGTTCCTACGTGTCCGGATTAGTTGGGATGTAACCAAGCCCTTGAGACGAAAGATTAAGGTGAGATTGGCTGATGATATTGTTGCTACTTGGGTGGGACTCAAATATGAACGCCTGCAAGACTTTTGCTACTGCTGTGCTCGGATCAGCCATATCGTAAGTGAATGTGAGTACGTCGAAGCGGGGAAGGAACCGAAAACTCTTCCCTTTGGGGAGTTCATGCGTGCTAGTGCCCTAGTTCGAAGAACAAGCCAGCCAAAGTCTTCGGATTCACGTCATGGGCAGAGTAATTATAATGGGGCCACTGTTAGCTCCCGGAGTAATGCGTTGCCGGGGAGATCGGAGGGTGACTGGAGGAGTAGAGATTCTCCAAGGGAGTTTAATGGGAGGAAGAACAGTTCGGTTCTTGTTCCTTTGGAGGAGGTGGTTGGGGACAACGTCTCCCCTAAAGTTTGCATGGAGTTTTCTAGGAATGTATCTGAGGCTTTGAGAGCCAGTAATACTGGAGAAAGAAGGACTGTTGCAAATAAGACTCATGTGGAGGGGGTGTATTCGGGGAATGAAGAAGACCTTGATGGAAGTGCGGGACAAAGATTGGGGTCTGATATGAGGGGGATGGATCGTGTTTGTGGACAAGTTGGTGTTGCATGGGGAGGTTCTGTGCATGGAAAAAAGACCATGCAAGAATTGGATTCAAGTAACATAAGGGAGATGGGTGGTGGCTGCCTACATGTTGATGTTGAAAGGACAGGTTCTGTGCATGGAAAAAAGAACATGCATGAGTTGGATTCAATTAATATGAGGGAGATGGGTAGTGGCTGTGGGCAAGTTGGGGTTGTTTGGGGAGGTTCTGTGCATGACAAAAAGAACATGATAAAGTTGGATTCAATTAATGTGCGGAAGCCAGTGGTGCTTAGTGTTGTGGAGTCGGATGACAGCGGTTCTGGTAGTTGGTGCAGGGAGGGGAGTGAGATGGACTTGGAGCGTAAGGCTCGGAAGGCCTTGGCTGGTGATGCGTTCGTGCCGGCTTCAGGTTCATTTGGTGGGAGAGAAGGTGCTTCAGCCGGGTCACGATCGGGATCCAGGGTACATCAGAATTTGTCCAAGGAGATGGACTTGAATGTCAGTCCACGAGAGGAGTCCCCTTCGGTGGGTGGTAGACCGAGACGCGCCTCTCGTAGCCTTGCTTCTGCTGCCGACAGTGGTGCTTCTTCCTGGACTAGGATTCAGAGACATAGCAAGGTGGGGAATCTGGAGGCAGGCTCGAAGGGCACTGTGCTGACTAAGAGAAAAGGTATGTCCGTTGTGCAGGAGGTGAATTTTGGGACGATAGTCCCTGAGACACCTGATGACTCAATGGTGGATTTGGCGAGGGTTGCAAAGCAACCCCGCCAGGAGAAATGATTTTTCTTGCTTGAAACTGCCGGGGGCTTGGGAACCCCGGGGCAACACAGTTCCTAATCGAGCTTGTAGCTCAAAAGAAACCCGATGTTATTTTCTTATCTGAAACAAAGTGTAGAAAGTTTGTGATTGATAATTTGCGAGGTGTTTTGGGAATGGAAGGGGCTTTTTCTGTGGATAGTGTTAATGCAGGTGGAGGGTTGGCGTTGTTTTGGAAGGATAAAGATAATGGTTCCCTTTTGTCTTTCTCCCCGAATCATGTTGACTTTGAATTATTAAATGATGAAGGTGTGATGGTAAGGCTGGCAGGTTTATATGGGCAGCCGAAGTGGGATAGGAGGCATGAGACTTGGCACCTAATACGGAGACTGGGTGATAGAGGGTCTGGGCCGTGGGCCATGATGGGGGACTTTAACAATACCCTATCGATGGCGGACAGGTGTGTGGGGCACTCTTATCCGATTGCTCTCCAAACAGGGTTCCGAAATGCTCTGGCTGACAGTGGGCTGAGAGATGTTTCCATACAAGGTTACAGGTTTACTTGGGACAATAGGAGAAGTGGTTCCAGCAGACTGGAAGTGCAGTTGGACAGGTTGGGAGTTAATAGACAATGGGATACTTTGTACCCGGATTCGTGCTTGTGGCATGGGGGTTTGTCCACTTCAGATCATGCTCCCATTATCATGTACGCAAGAAAGGATATTAGAGAGACACGTTCTCGTGGCTTTCGTTTCGAGGAAGCTTGGAACAGGGACCCGGAGTGTGACAGAATTGTCCGGTCAGTGTGGGAGTCGAACGGAGATTTGAGTATAGAGGATCGGCTTGGTAGGACAGCCGAGGAGCTGAAAAGATGGGCAAGTAGCTCTGTTGACTCGATTTCGGTTCGTATCAGGAAGTGTCGGGAGGAGATGAACAGACTTCGGGGAAAGTGGGATCGAAGGAGTGGGCTGAGGGTACATCAGTTACGTTCGGAGTTGTCCAATTTGCTAGCTCAGAAAAATGATATTTTGAGGCAGAGGGCTAAGCAACATTGGCATAGGGGGGTGATCAGAATTCGAAGTATTTCCATAGAAAGACCACAGCCAGGAGAAGACGAAATCGTATACGGTCTCTTTTTGATAGTTCAGGGGTGGAGAGGTTTTGGGATGCTGGTTTGGAGGAGGTGATTCAGGATTATTTTGTGGATTTGTTTACTGCAGGTGTGGGGCAGGAGGATGAGGTCAGTCACCTTGTTCCCCGGTTGGTCTCGGCTTCTCATAATCAGGTTTTACTGGGTCCAGTTGAGGATGAGGAGGTCAGGCAAGCGGTCTTCAGCATGTTGCCCTTGAAAGCCCCAGGACCGGATGGTTTTAACCCTGGGTTTTACCAGAGGTTTTGGCCAGTTGTAGGAGGACAGGTTTGCAAGTTGGTCAAAGATTTCTTTCAGACGGGGGTCCTACCTAGGAATATGAATGATACAAACTTAGTTCTTATTCCTAAGTTGCGGTCTCCGAGGAGAATGGGTGAATTTCGTCCTATATCCCTTTGTAATGTACTTTACAAAGTGGTGACGAAAGTAATGAGCAGGAGAATGTCGGGGATTTTGCAGGAGGTCATATCGGAGTCTCAGAGTGCCTTCTTGAAAGGTAGATTAATTACTGATAATTTAATGATCTCAGGAGAAGTTTTGCATGCCCAGAAGAACAGGAGACAGGGGAAAGTGGGAAGTATGGCGATTAAGGTTGATATGCAGAAAGCCTAGGATCGGGTTGAGTGGGGATACTTGGAGAAGGTTTTACTCGGGATGGGGTTTGATCCACATTGGGTCCGACTCATTATGGTCTGTGTACGCTCAGCTAAACTTTGGGTCTCTTCGGAGGGTCGAAGGTTGGGGCCGATTGTCCCGGGTAGAGGTATTCGCCAAGGTGATCCGTTATCTCTGTTCTTGTTCATTATTTGTGCTGAAGGATTATCTAGGCTTATTGATAATTTCGAGATGAGAGGCCTGATTCAGGGTACTAGAGTGGTTCGGGCGGCTCCGACGGTCTCCCATCTATTTTTTACGGATGATAGTCTATTTTTTGGCAGAGCGTTGGAAGAGGAGGCTCATAATTGGAAACAGTTATTGGGTTTATATGAAAGGGCTTCAGGGCAAAAGGTGAATGTGGCCAAGTCTTCGGTAGTATTTAGTCCGAATACAGAGGAAGACTTGAGGAATCGGATTGGGGCGATTCTGGAGATGCAGGTGAATGAGGCCGTGGGGTCCTATCTAGGGCTACCAGTGGTCTTAGGCCGTAGTAGATATCGATCCTTGTGTTTTGTTAAGGAGAGGATCCTGCAGAGAATTGGGAGTTGGGACGAGTTGCTGTTAAGCAAGGCTGGTAAAGAAGTGCTTCTTAAATCAGTCATTCAGGCGCTTCCTACGTATACTATGAGTGTGTATTTGCTTCCTGATAATTTGATTCATGAGATAGAAGTGGAGATGAATAAATACTGGTGGAGAAATGATGTACAGACAGGCAAAGGCATTAGATGGCGAAGTTGGCAGGGGCTATGCGATCATAAGTTGAAAGGAGGTATGGGGTTCAAAATTCTTCGTGATTTCAATTTGGCCTTATTGGGGAAACAAGGGTGGAGGTTGATGAGTAACCCCAGAAACCTTGTGGCTCTTATTATGAAGGCAAAGTACTACCCTATGACGGACTATATAAATGCAGGGAAGTGCCCAAATGCTAGCCCGATCTGGAATAGTGTGTTGGAAGCTCAGGAGATTGTGAAAGGAGGTATTAGAAGGCGTATTGGGTCAGGAGAGAACACGAAAGTCCTTGGGGTGGCTTGGCTCCAATCCGATTCGGGTCTAGTGGAGGCCGAGCCCTCAAGGATGGAACATTGGACCGTTAATTACCTTTTCAGGCCGGGCTCTAGATCATGGAATGTGGGTTTGATTCAGGAGTTGTTTGATGCGCAGGATGCGGAGGCTATTTTGAGGGTCCCTCTTAATTCTAGTTTGCTTGTTGATGATTGGTATTGGAGGGGGACCCGAAGTGGATACTATAGTGTCCGTGATGTTTACCGGTCTCTACAGATTCAGGAGGGGAGATGGAGTATTGAGGATCGAGATGTATTTTGGAAACAGTTATGGAATCAGAAGATCCCTCCAAAGATTAGTCACTTTCTATGGAGGGGGGTGTCTGGCTTTCTTCCTACTAATGATAACTTAATCATTAGGAGGGTGAATGTTAACCTGGATTGTGTGGTTTGTGGGGAAGCAGAGTCTGTTGAGCATGTAATGCTTCGTTGTCCTGTGGCAAAGGCGGTTTGGAGTAGAGTGTTGGGTGTCCCTCCGAGAGGCAATTTGACTTTTCGAGACTGGTTGGAGGTCGGCTGGTTGTCGGGAGGGGGCACCAATGCAGAGTTTATTTCAGTGATATGCTGGGGTCTTTGGAGGGCTCGCAATCAGAGAGTGTGGGAAGGGAAAAGTCCCTCAGTGGAGGGCATTGTACGGGGTGCAGAGCAGTTGTTGACTGATTGGAAAGAGGCTCAGGTGCCGCGAGTACGTGGTGTTAGCGGGTTTGTGCTCGAGAATGGAGGATGGAGGAAACCGGACCCCGGTAAGTGGAAGGTCAATTCTGATGCGGCGATCTTCCATGGTGCCGGTGGTTGGGTATGTAGAGATGCTGATGGTTCCCCGCGTTTTATGCAGTGTAGGGTGTTTGGGGGTCATCAGGATCCAGAAGTGCTTGAGGCGTTGACAGTGAAGGCGGCACTGCAAGAGCTAGCAGACCGAGGTATGGGAAACGGGGTGGTCGAATCGGATTGTTTGGGTCTAGTTATGGCTCTTAAGAGCGATTCGGTTCTGATTACTCCTTTAGGTGCTATTATTGATGATTGTAAACAGATTCTTTCTTGTTTGGTAGAAGTAACTGTAGTTCATGTAAAGAGAACTGCAAACAGGGTAGCTCATGAGCTAGCTAGGAATGCTCGAGAATGGGCATCTATGGTGTGGGATTTTTCTTCATTGCCAGAACCCATTTCTGGGTTACTGGCTTGTGATTCAGCTTAATAAATCCTTCACTTTCGTCAAAAAAAAATTAATAAAAATTGAAGAAAGAAATAACCACGCGCCCATTGTAAGTGGTCGGCATGAAGTATCCGTTGAAAAACGGTAGAATCAACGAAATTGACTTGATGCAAATACGTGCGAATATACCATGCCACACACATTTAATTACCGCTTAAAGTGCTAGCTACTCATCAAACAATTCGGCAAGTTCCTTTCCCTTAAAATGGCGAACCAAATTACTGATGAATCACCCTAAACTCTAATTACTCTAAAGCACCTAATGTCAGTGCTGTAAAAGTCGGACCCCTAGCTCGCCTAGGCTATGCCTAGGCGCCTAAAATGAAAAAAAACACCCCGATTAGGGTAGTCAGACGACTTCAGGCGGTGACCCGATTTAGATCCAATTAAGCGGACTTTTGATTCCTAGGCCACCGACTCAGGTAGGCGGTGATTGGAATTGGTAGGCAGACATCATTTTTTTTTCATCTTTTGTATTTTTATTGGTTTTGTGGTGTAGTTGTGTAAATGTGCAGGCTTGGTTTAACTTTAAAGATACAGAAAGTGGTTGAAAGAGAAAGAAAGGATGTGTTGAATAGTAATTCAAAATGAGATAGGTGAATACAAGTAAATAAAAAAAGAAGTATAAAGGTTCGAAGTTTTTAAAATAAATTATCAAACATAAATAAATTAAAATCTTAACCGTGCTTTACTTTACATTTCAATTCATATTCGTGACTTTTCAAAAAAATGTAGATCTTAGCATAAAGGTGAGGATTAACGTCATTTCTTAACTGTCACATTTATCTAATTTGTACATCCTAATTATGATTGACCTTTATTTTCATAAGTTATCAAAAACTTATTCATTTTTACGTGTATTTTTAAGATTGGGGGTACTCAAACAAACGTATTCATGAAGTTAGACATATTTCGTCACCTTTATGTTAGGAACTAATTTTTTTTTGAAAAATCACGGTTAGAAATTAAAACGAAATGTGAAGTACGATTAGGACGTGAAATTAAGGTAAAAGTATATGACTATGAACTATATTTATCCCAAAAATTAAGTGAAGTGACGATAGGTTGGGAAGAGAAAGATAGTTATGGGAAAAGAAAAAATTATACTTGGGAAGAGTAAAAGTCATCCAATTAGTGATATTTGAAATGAGTAAAAGACACATATTTAGATGTATAATTTAATAGAATAGATATAATATATAATTGTTTTAATTTCTTATAATATAATATATAACATTATAAATTCGAATATATATATAAAATATTCGAAAAATTTGTATTTATTGTATTATATACATTTATTATTAATAATAAATAATTACCTCACCCACAAAAATAATAATTCTCTCTCGACTTGCGAGATCTTGCTCTTTATCGAGAAAACCCTAGTCTCACCTATGGAAGCCCCTACTCCTGTCGCCAACAAGACTCGGTCATATTTCATCGCAGCCCAATGTGGTGCACACCACGCCACATATACCACTAGTGTCTCTCCTCGGAGGTCGCGTCCCTCATTAAGAAGAGTAGGAATCGAACGACACAACAATATCTACTTCCCGTCCCTTGCCCTTCTTTTCACACAGCTCCATCTTCGACTCCAGTGTCATTGGTAAACCCGACCTTCTCTCTGGGTTTCTCGGAACCGCTGGTTAAACCACGAAGGGGTCGATCCCCCAAGCCAAAAACCCTAACTTCTGCCCACGCTATGTTAGGGTTTTGAAACCTCCAACGCCTTCTTCTAGCTCTGCAGACCCGACTCTGTTGCTACCTCTAACGAGTGTCTCACCTCCTCAACTACTACCGGAACTTACGCTCCCTGGCACGCTGCAATTGTCGGTGGTCCCTCTTACCTTTCCGCCACCTCCTTTACTCTGAGACCCTTTTTGAGGCAAGGCTCACATGCCCATCCCAGAGAGGGAGGAATCGATTTGTGTGGGTATCGGGAGCCTTATCAGGGACCACGACTTATGAGTTGGTCGACTGGTAGTAGGTGAGCAAGTGTCAACGGTAAGAGAGTTATAGCAGGTTGGATAACCTTCGTGATCGATCGTAGTTGAGTTTTGATGGTTTTTCCTTGATCTAGAATTGTGATACTTGATGAATGGTTGAATCGTTATCGGTAAATTGTGTTATGTCCTTGATTAAGGTACGCCCACCTTTCCACTAGATGTGATGAACGAGTGGTTGATCCAGACCCTGCAGTATTAGTGAGATCTTTTGTTTTGATGAATGCTTTGTGTATTACTTCCCTGTAATTTGTTTGTGGTTGGTCCTGACTAGATAGTATTTGAGTTCTATTGGGATTAATCCCCGTAGCGATCACTAAGGAGGAAGTTGAAAAGTAACGTCGGGGTGTGGTTCCGACCTTGTTTGACTTGTAGAGGGTTCCAGCAGGATACATGTGCCGACGGAAATTCCGGTATGGGTTATATAGGCCACTACCTAAGTTTTCTTAAGTGTTTGGTTTTTTTCTCGTCTTGTGTTGTTACTCGGGATTTATTTGAGTTGGCGTGAGACGTTGCAAGTTGTTTTTTGTGAATCTTTGGGTAAGACGGTTTTGCACCGTTGAGTGTGACCTTTGAGTAACTAGCGTGTTCTAGAGAAGAATGATTAAGGGAAGGTTGCGTTTATTCGGGAACGATTAACGGGTACGCAAAGTCGACGGAAGATTTACATTTTTAGACGGCATCGACCTTTTTTTAATTGTTCGGCTAGTGGTCATGGGATTCTGAGTTGAGTCCAAAGAAGGGCCTAACGCGGTTCAACCGCGGCGGAGGCAAGTCAGCCCCACGAGTTATCGAACCTTTAAGAGTTTGGGCAGAGTTGGAGACGTTGGCTATAGCCTTTTTTTACCACCCTGGCGTGGGAACGTGCGTAAAGTCTACGTATTTCGACTACGGTAGTGCACTGCAGACCCCTTTCCCACATTATCGAGTGGACGAACATCGATTTAGCTGATGATGTCTCATATGATGAACAACCAGTTAGAACCTAGGATACACGGAAGAAGGTCCTACGGGACTAGACTATCCCATTCGTACGAGTACAAGGGAAGCACCAAAAAGCTAAATCGACTTGGGAATGCGAGGATGACGTTCGCGCGAAGTGCCTCTATCTGTCCAACCTTTGAGGTACTACAGTTTTAAATTTCGAAGACGAAATTCTTTTAAGGGGGGTAGACTGTAAAAACCCACTCATTACGAAAGGGTAGTATTCTGAAATATGAAACGTTGGGTTAGGATTGTGCAACAAGTTTTTTTGAAAAAAAAGAAAAAAAAAAGAGGAAGGAGAACCGGGCCGGACCAGACCCAGTTACTCCTTTATTGGGCCGTGAGGCTCGTTACTCGCCAAAAGCCCACGACTTCGTCTGTAGCCCGTTCCGTCTGAGGCCCAAGCCCGTTTGGAGGCTTTGGGTATAAAGGCCGAAATTAGGGGTGGAAACCCTAATTTCGCAGCCTCCCTCATCGATCTCCTCTCTCTCCTTCAGCCCTTCCCTTCTCCATCTCGACGTCGACCACCCGACCTTACTCACTCCCCTTCTCTGTTCAGAGCGCACCACCACCACCCTCTCCCGGCTCCCTCTCACCATCTCCAGTCCGTCCAGCCCACTTCCCTTTTGCTCCGTCCAGATCCAACCGACCCTCTCGTCGGCCGTCCCTCACCCGACTTCCCTCGGCTCCGCCGAGCTCTTCCTTCTCTCCCCGTCTCCGTTCCACCAAAGCCGGTCGCCGGCCATCCTAAACCCAAGCTCCCTCTCAGATCTCAAACCCGAGCTCCCTCTCCCTCACCTTCCTTCGTCTCTCCACCGCGCGTAGCCCGAGCTCCACCGTCGCCGTCCACTCGCCGGATCTGTGACGGAAACCAGACTCACCGTCCAGATCCGTTACGGGGAGCTTCGCCGTGCTCAACCTCCTCCCCTCCGTCGTCCCTTTCCCCTAGGGTGAGCGTTACAACCGTGGGTTTGGTCGTCGGTGATGTCGTCGCCGGTGGTCGGAAACTTCTCCTGAGCCTCGTTTCTTACCCTTTCTTTTCTCGAACTATCTGGTTCTGTTCTATTGTTGTTGAAACTGAAGCAGAGTATTCAAATTAGTTAAAGAAATTAAAAGAACTGGATTTAGGATCAGATCTGTTTTAAATCAAAAACGGGAAAAGAAATCAGTTTTATTTGAAAAGACTATATTTTGAACGTCTGAACGACGTAGGACTGTTGAACGTTTTGGTAACCGGAACGACTAAATCGGACTTTTAATCGGACTTAGAACGGGACAAAAGTGGAACGTTGAATCGGACCCTCGGGATTCGTGCCTCGAAGCCCCACCTCGGGATCCGTGCATTGGGAACCGTGCCTCGGTTTACGTGCACCGGGTTCTGTGCTCGGGTGCTCGAACACGATTCGTCGTAATCCCGCTTTTAGCCCGCTCGAGTTTAAAAGGCAACCGTTGTTTTTAAACTGGACTGTACCGGTTCTGAGTGTAAGTTTCACCTGTTAAAATTAGACGTGGACTTTGCTCGAGAACTTGGATTTCGCCCGAGAAGACGGAGTTGGCCCGGTCGTCAGCAGCTAGGAGTATTATTAGAGGAAGACCACAAGGTAGGGAAAGTACTAACTCCTCGTGCATTTCAATACATAGTATGCTTATTAGGTTAATAAAATCGGAAAGGTCCTATAATTGCATATAGGATGCGAATAACTAGAATAATCGTCTATCATTTTCTAATAATCGGACGTGTCTAATATGTATGCGTAGGATGCGAATAACTCGCTTAACTCGCTTTCAGTACTTGGGATTTGATTTACTGGTAGATGGTCGTGATGAGCCCTAGCATTGTTTGTGTTTGCCTCACATGCTTGATCGCCTAGCTTCGAATAAGTTAAGAGTCTAATGAAACTAGCTAAATCGTATGTTTGAATGATTGAATGAATGCTTGAATGATTGAATGGATGATCGAGTATGACTGATCGTGCCAAACGGTACGATCAGGTGATCGATGGACCGATGGATCGTGTTTGGTAAGTTTAACGGTAAGTGTAAAAGTATATGGATTCCTTTTGTTTGTTGTAATGGAATTATAGTTTGCTAAGCTTTGGTTGTTACATGATTGATTAGTGTGTTATCCTCTTGTGAGTCTTTGAGTTGGGTTCTATATTGGCATGGCACCCACGCTGCGGGTGGGGTAGTGCCTGTAAGGTACCCACAGCAAGGGAAATGTTGGTGTGGGGTAGTACCTAAGTCGATGACTTGTGATCCGGTATGGTACCCACACCGAAGGAAGTGCTGGTGTGGGGTAGTATCATAGCCCGTGGTTTGATTATTGGACCCTGCGGGGCATCGACTATTTGACCCTCATATGGATGTTTCCGGTATTCTCGACGTTATACGTCTTTGTGATGTCATGCGTTCCTCCGGACCGATGGAAAATCCGATATGACACAAAGAGTCTTGTGGATCGGAGGGTGGTGACTTCATGTCCCACGACATTACTTAAACGCTCTATCTCCTTTTGATTGTTAAGAAATGCATTGTTTCCCATATTTTCTATTGTTATTGCTAACTTCTTAAAAGCGTTAGATACCCGTTTTATTCCCGTATTTCAACGTCTTCTTAGTTCTTCGTCTTATTGAGATTTGAACGGACTTGTGAATTTCTATTTATTAAACTAAAAGGTTACCCTTGTTATGTATTTTCCCTACTGAGCATAAGCTCACCCCTATCTGTTTATTTATTGTTTTTACAGGCTTGCGTGATGAGTAGTGGACTCGAGGCTCGAGAGCTTCTGTGGGTCCGGGTGCACTTATTTTAGAGACGGGTTCGGTCTTACTTTTGGTTATGAACCCTATGTTAAAGGATTTGTTATGATTTTTTACTTGAGATATATTGATTAAAGTAAAATTGGAGATTTATAGTGGATTTGAGACACTTTTATAGTAGGGCCTGAGATGCCGGTACCACCTTACCCGGTGGCTGACCGATCGCAAGAGTCTTCTCAACCGGATTCCTCATGGGTATCTAGTGGCCCTTTCAATGATACACACGGTTAGGTGCAGTAGCTGGGGATACCACCGGGCCACTGCCTTGATACAATGGGGCCTTAGGTGCAGTAGTTGAGAACAACATTTTCTCGGGCGCCAATCTACCCCAATCAGTGGTATAAGTCTTTATCTACTGCTCCTTACAAAATTCCAGGATGGGGGAATCAAAACGGAGTGGATCCACTACCTTCCGATCACACTCAGGCACATACCACATTTATAACAGAAGTTTGAGAGTTTGGTGTAGGTAAGTGTGATACAAACAGGGTCAGAAAGTTTCTGGAAACGTAGGAGAAGCTGTCGACGAAGGGGGCGTGTCACAAGGTGCCAGTACCTGATCCTTACCGACCTTCCCCAGCATATGCCCCATTGGTCATAGGAAACCTCCAAACACAGACCCAAAGTCGATCCATTCGTCTCACCCGTGGATTTGGTTCGTACCCGCGGGGGGAGGCCATGTGCATGAACCCATGGCTGAAGTCGATCCAAAACGGGAGGCTCCCTAGCCAGAGGATCAAGGTCCCCCAAAAGAAATGGTCGACCGACAAAGCACCACGGTTCATTCCTTCGAACCCATGCATTAGCTGCATCGGTTTTGAAGTAAAAACCCTTTTTGAGGCAAGGTTCGGTTTTTACTTCAAAACCGATGCAGCTAAGGTATGGGTTCGAAGTAATGAACCGTGGTGTTTGCCGGTCGGCCATTGCTTTTGTGGGACCTTGATCCTCTGGCTAAGGAACCTCCCGTTTTGGATCGGCTTCAGCCATGGGTTCATGCACATGGCATCCCCACGCGGGTACGAACCAAATCCATGGGTGAGACGAATGGATCGACTTTGGGTCTGTATTTGGAGGTTTCCTATGACCAATGGGGCATATGCTGGGGAAGGTCGGTAAGGATCAGGTACTGGCACCTTGTGACACGCCCCCTTCGTCGACAGCTTCTCCTACATTTCCAGAAACTTTCTGACCCGGTTTGTATCACACTTACCTACACCAAACTCTCGAACTTCTGTTATAAATGTGGTATGTGCCTGAGTGTGATCGGAAGGTGGTGGATCCACTCCGTTTTGATTCGCCCATCCTGGAATTTCGTAAGGAGCAGTAGATAAAGAATTATACCACTGATTGGGGTAGATTGGCGCCTGAGAAGCTGTTGTTCTCGACTACTGCACCTAAGGCCCCATTGTATCAAGTCAGTGGCCCGGTGGTATCCCCAGCTACTGCACCTAACCGTGTGTATCATTGAAAGGGCCACTAGATACCCAGGGGGAATCCGGTTGAGAAGACTCTTGTGATCGGTCAGCCACCGGGTAAGGTGGTACCAGCATATCGGGCCCTACTTGGACACAAAGATATGCCTGACCTAGGAGATGCACCAGTTACAGACCCTGAAGAAAGGAAAGGTTGAGAAGCAATGGGTGTGCTGACGAACACATGGAAGAACAAGCCCGGACCGCTAGGCAGACTCGCATGGAGGAATGAAAGGAATCCATTGCTCTAGTGACTGGCCTTCGGAGGGGCCCTTGGCAAGAGCTCTGCCTCCCTTGAAACCGGTGTCAACAAGTTCGGTCGTATTTTATAGAATATGCAGCAGCTGGGCACTACCTTGAGCAGCATGCATCGGTTTCATTGTCATTTATTATTTTTTCGCCTTTATGGCTCCCCAACAAACCGCATGTGTCAGTTCTTTTGTTACAGAGTTATGCGTAGACATACCTAAGGGGCTCGATACCATGTAATAACTCTTCTAATGTGGTTAGAGGTTTCCCTGACGCACTGCTACTATCACACTAAAGTCTAAGAAATGAAATTGCATCTTTTAGTCCATAAAATAATAATTAAAAAACAAAATCTGCTTAGATCCCAACTAGTCCCCTCCTATTGATTAGGGCTCCTTGTCACCCGATTAATGTCTAACGCTTTTTACAAATTTTCCTATAACAAAGACGATTCGGTAGCTATTCCAAAGACGATCTAATGAAAAAGTGTTTTTTCTCTTCTTTTTGTTTCTTTCTTCTTGAGACGTAGGTTTCCTTAAAGGGAAATTTCATTATAATACATTTCCAAACATTTATTTGCAAAATAATATCTTGTCAATGTTTTTTGTTGCAATAGAATACCCTTTGAAACATTTATCTACCGTTTGTACCTAACCCTTAACTTGTTGTTATTTTTCCATCTAAAGAATATAAAAAGTTCAAAATACCTCTCATCATGAAATGTCAAATTTTCAAAATCTACCATAAAAAATAAAATATATAAGAATCTGAAAATTTAAAGATGAATTAATTTTTTTTTGACATTTCATAGTGAGAGATATTTAACAATAAAAAAATTTAACGATTAGGTATAAAACTATAGTTAAATATTTAATAGTGTATTATATAATTTATATTACAAAAAATTATACCAAAGAATTATCTTATAAATAAATATTTTAAAGGGTATTTTATTATAAAATATTATCAACGATAAAATATCGGTTCGAACCTGATACTGCTACATGAGCTAGTATCACCAAAATCATTCATTTGCTTCATTACATTAATTAAATAGTTATATGGAAATTCGATTAAACCATGCGATACGCAGAGCCTTAGTCTAGTATATTTTCGATTCTCTTCTTCTGCAGCAGTCGACTCCGGTTTTTTGGACGTGACGATGTCGTCGTATCCATGCAGAGGTGGCTGGGAGGCGGGTAATGGAAGGGGAGGTACTAGGATGACGGGAAGTCCCAGTGGGGATCCGGTGTCCGTGGAGGAGGAAACGGAGACGCTTACTCCGGCGGAGAACCTGTCGCCGAGGGGAGAGGAGTCTCACCAGATGGTGTTGTCGGCACAGGCCGAGGGGGGGAGGAGTACACACCAAGGGGTCCGAGACTGCAGGGGACGACGAGGACCAACGTCAGGCGTGTCCAGGCGGTGGGACCACGGCCGAGGAAGGGGAAAGGAGGTCCGGCGAGGGTGGTCGGTGTGGGGTCTGGGAACGCAGCAACAGATTCGTTGGAGGAGTCGATGGGGTCGTTGAAGGAAGGGATGGAGCTGATCCCGATTGTCGTCTCGTTGGATATGGGAATTCAGGCATCTGAACCGATGAATGGGGTGCCGGAGACGCCGGAGGACATGGCGTGGCGGCTAAGGAAGGGGAAGGAGCCGATGGTGGATGATGCTAGGGTTTCGCTTGGGAGGCCAAGAGAGGAAACGAGGGCTCGGGTGGTGGGCCTGTGCCTGATCGCTGATGCACGAAGGGGGTGGAGACTCGGGTCGGGCGGGCCTCAGGATCTGGGCTGGCAACCTCGAGCGGGGACAGGCCCGGGAGACCGAGAATGGAGGCCCAATGTGTTCTAGACTCAGGGAGACTCGGACACAGCCCGTTGGGCGGCTAAATATGGGGTTCGGTCAAGACAGGACCCGCGGCGGGCAGTCGGGTAGGGGTCTGGACCGGTGTGTGATCCGGTTCAAACGGGTAAGCCGGATCCTGGCATGGTTTCAATCCTCTTGGGAGACGGGGTGCGATTGGCGTACCACGGGGGAACAAGTAGGAGATTTGGGTTCTCATATGGGCTCAATGAGGATCAAGGAGGTCGTGGTACCGGTTCAGGAGGTTACAGGCCGGGGGAATCAATACCGGTTCGCGCTAACAACTAAAGTCTTGACAACCAGAAAGATTTTATGGAAGTCAGTGGTAGCTAGGATGGAGGATGTATGGGGCATGAAGGTAGATGATATGCCGTTGGAGGGGGGTCTAGTCGCTTTCTTCTTTCAAACAGCTAAGGAGAGGGAGCGAGTCCTGCTGGGGGAACCTTGGTCTTTCTGGGACTCCCTTGTCTTGTTCACAGACCTGCGGGCGCACATGCAGGTACGAGATCTAGAGTTTCATCACTTCTCGGTTTGGGCGAGGGTGTCGAACTTGCCAGTGGGTGCATGGACCAGAGACGTGGGGTATCGAGTGGGAAACACGTTGGGGGTCTGTCAAGGGTGGATGTGGATAAGGAGGGGCTATGTTGGGGAGATTTCATGAAGGTCCGAATCAGGGCGGATATCAGAGATTCTTTTGTAGAGTCAATTGTGGTTCCGGTTATCGGTATCTCAGGTACGGACTCGGTTATTTATTTCTTATGAACACCTTCCCGAGCACTGTTTTGGGTGTTGTTGTGCGAGACATCTGTTCCCGGTCTTCCCGGTAGTGGGTGGGGTATGGGGACCATCCCTGAAAGCGCCGGCGGACCCGAGATCGGCTTTGGAGAAGGCGAAACGTGGGAAAGGAACCCCGGGAACGAATTGGACATACATGGGATGTCACGCCCCAAATCCGGTTTTGGCCGGACTCGAGACGTGACTTAAAGATAAATTCAAGTAAAACAATAAAAGTGTCTCAAATCCACTATAAATCTCCAATTTTACTTTAATCAAAATATCTCAAGTAAAAACTCATAACAAATCCTTTAACATAGGGTTCATAACCAAAAGTAAGACCGAACCTGTCTCTAAAATAAGTGCACTCGGACCCACAGAAGCTCCCGAGCCTCGAGTCCACTACTCATCACGCAAGCCTGTAAAAACAATAAATAAACAGATAGGGGTGAGCTTATGCTCAGTAGGGAAAATACATAACAAGGGTAACCTTTTAGTTTAATAAATAGAAATTCACAAGTCCGTTCAAATCTCAATAAGACGAAGAACTAAGAAGACGTTGAAATACGGGAATAAAACGGGTATCTAACGCTTTTAAGAAGTTAGCAATAACCATAGAAAATATGGGAACCAATGCATTTCTTAACAATCAAAAGGAGATAGAGCGTTTAAGTAATGCCGTGGGACATGAAGTCACCACCCTCCGATCCACAAGACTCTTTGTGTCATATCGGATTTTCCATCGGTCCGGAGGAGACGCATGACATCACAAAGACGTATAACGTCGAGAATACCGGAAACATCCATATGAGGGTCCATTCGTCGGGACCCTCGGAAACGTCTCCAAAAGACCATAGATCATCGGGAACCAAGGTAATGTTCCCGCAGGACGCATACACTCGGGTGAATCAACAAGTAACCATTCCCCGCAGGGTAGACCATCCAACTGCCCCGTAGGGTCCAATAACCAATGCCCTGCATGGTCCAATAATCAATGCCCCGCAGGGTCCAATAATCAAACCACGGGCTATGATACTACCCCACACCAGCACTTCCTTCGGTGTGGGTACCATACCGGATCACAAGTCATCGGCTTAGGTACTACCCCACACCAACATTTCCCTTGCTGTGGGTACCTTACATGCACTACCCCACCCGCAGCGTGGGTGCCATGCCAATATAGAACCCAACTCAACTCAAAGACTCACATGAGGATAACACACCAATCAATCATGTAACAACCAAAGCTTAGCAAACTATAATTCCATTACAACACACAGAAGGAATCCATATACTTTTACACTTACCGTTAAACTTACCAAACACGATCCATCGGTCCATCGATCACCTGATCGTACCGTTTGGCACGATCAGTCATACTCGATCATCCATTCAATCATTCAAGCATTCATTCAATCATTCAAACATACGATTTAGCTAGTTTCATTAGACTCTTAACTTATTCGAAGCTAGGCGATCAAGCATGTGAGGCAAACACAAACAATCCTAGGGCTCACCACGACCATCTACCAGCAAATCAAATCCCAAGTATTGAAAGCGATTTATTCGCATCCTACGCATACATACTAGACACGTCCGATTATTAGTAAATGAAAGACGATTATTCTAGTTATTCGCATCCTATATGCAATTATAGGACCTTTCCGATTTTATTAACCTAATAGGCATACTAGGTATTGAAATGCACGAGGAGTTAGTACTTTCCCTACCTTGTGGTCTTCCTCTAATAATACTCCTAGCTGCTGACGACCGGGCCAACTCCGTCTTCTCGGGCGAAATCCAAGTTCTCGAGCAAAGTCCACGTCTGATTTTAACACGTAAAACTTACACTCAGAAATGGTACAGTCCAGTTTAAAAACAACGGTTGCCTTTTAAACTCGAGCGGGCTAAAAGCGGGATTTCAAGCACCCGAGTACAAAACTCGGTGCACGTAAACCGAGGCACGGTTCCTACTGCACGGATCCCGAGGTGCGGGTTTAGAGGCACGAATCCCAAGGGTCCGATTCAACGTTCCACTTTTGTCCCGTTCTAAGTCCGATTTAGTCGTTCCAGTTACCAAAACGTTCAACAGTCCTACGTCGTTCAGACGTTCAAAATATAGTCTTTTCAAATAAAACTGATTTCTTTTCCCGTTTTTGATTTAAAACAGATCTGATCCTAAATCCAGTTCTTTTAATTTCTTTAACTAATTTGAATACTCTGCTTCAGTTTCAACAACAATAGAACAGAACCAGGAAGTTCGAGAAAAGAAAGGGTAAGAGACTAGGCTCAGGAGAAGTTTCCGACCACCGACGACGACATCACCGGCGACCAAACCCACGGTTGTAACGCTCACCGTAAGGGAAAGGGATGACGGTGGGGAGGAGGTTGAGCACGGCGGAGCACGGTGAAGCTCCCCGTAACGGATCTGGCAGCGAGTCTGGTGTCTGTCACAGATCCGGCGAGTGGACGGCGACGGTGGGGCTCGGGCTACGCGCGGTGGAGAGACGAAGGAAGGTGAGGGAGAGGGAGCTCGGGTTTGAGATCTGAGAGGGAGCTCGGGTTTAGGACGGCCGGCGACCGGCTTTGGTGGAACGGAGACGGGGAGAGAAGGAGGAGCTCGGCGGAGCCGAGGGAAGTCGGGTGAGGGATGGCCGGCGAGAGGGTCGGTTGGATCTGGACAGAGCAGAAGGGAACTGGGCTGGACGAACTGGAGAGGGTGAGAGGGAGCCGGGAGAGGGTGGTGGTGGTGCGGCCTGAACGGAGAAGGTGAGGGAGTAAGGTCGGGTGGTCGGCGTCGAGATAGAGAAGGGAAGGGCTGAAGGAGAGAGAGGAGATCGATGAGGGAGGCTGCGAAATTAGGGTTTCCACCCTTAATTTCGGTCTTTATACCCAGAGCCTCCAAACGGGCTTGGGCCTCAGACGGAACGGGCTACAGACGAAGTCGTGGGCTTCTGGCGAGTAACGAGCCTCACGGCCCAATAAAGGAGTAACTGGGTCTGGTCCGGCCCGGTTCTCCTTTTCCCTTTTTTTATTTTATTTCTTTTTTTTTTCAAAAAAACTTGTTGCACAATCCTACCCCAACGTTTCATATTTCAGAATACTACCCTTTCGTAATGAGTGGGTTTTTACATGGTAGGTATAGGAAAAGGGGTGGTCAATCCAGCAGGACCAGGGACGCCAGCACGACATCAGGAAAAAGAGATGTATGGGGGGCAGGCAGAGATGGGAACCGAGGCTCCTGCAGGTTGGCTTCCAAGAGATCACTCGTCGTCGTTGTTAGGGAAGAAAAGGGCGGTGAGGGATGAGGACCCTGAGGAAGAGGAGGGATAATCGGCGTCTGATGGAGCATCACAGGTAGCGGCGGGATGCTACCGCAGATTTCCCCTTCGACCACCCCTAGTCCTAGAGCAACGTTTACTTTCATGTTTTTGCATTAAGATAGTTACTCGGTTTAGTGATCGTAAGATGGGCATAGAAATGTTAATTTTCAGTAATAATATTATCGGTCTTTCTCAAAAAAAAATGTCAAATATTATCTTGCACATAAATATTTAACATAATATTATATTAAAAGTTTCCTTCCTTATGGGGAGAATAGCCCCGCATTTATATCTATTCACACTCTCCCATAACGATTATGATAATCGCCGCTCCATATTCTACCATCCGTAATCGCCTCTTAAAAGGGTAGATATGATTTATATGATATGAGCAACCCAAAACTCGTAAACGATGGCGGCTAGACGTAACACAAAGGTGGGCGTTGGTGATCTTCTTCCTCATGAAATCTGGACTGAGATACTGACCAGACTTTCGGTGAAAATGGTCTTGCGGTGCAGGTCAGTCTGTAAATCATGGTACTCACTCACCTCTTGCCCTAATTTCATCTCCGGTCACTCCAACAGAAACCTCAACAAAAACGAAAATCGAGTTCTTCTTCGTGTCCGAGACGTTGACGGTTGGTCACACAGATCTCTGGACGAGTCGTCTATGGAGTCCCGTGTACACGATTATATCCCCGATAGCTCATGTCTTGAAATTGTAGGCTCCTGTAATGGGTTGATTTGTTTGTCCAACACTCGTGATGGGATGATTTCTTCTCCTTCTTCTTCATATGAAAGCCGTCCCCGTATCACCTTCATTATATGGAACCCTAGCATTAGAAAAATAATTAAGGTTTCATCTCGCCCTTTCCGTCCTCGTACCCAGAGACTCTCCTACTTCGGGTTTGGATTTGACTCCAAGACTAATGATTACAGAGTCTTGTGTGTTGTGGGTAACAGAAAGAATGGTGATATATCTGATGCAATGTGTGAGATTTTTGATTTGAGGACAGGTGTTTGGAGGGTCATTTGCCCCCAATCGCCATCCTCATGGTCTATTCGAGGTGGTAATATTCCAGAATGTTATCTCGATGGGGCAGTTCACTGGAGTAACCGCAGGGTTCTACTGTCCTTCAGTTTGAGTGATGAGTCTTTTCGAGAAATAAAGATGCCCAAGTATGCAAAACAGAGTGGTCCATACCCCATCCGAAGCGTGACATTTAGTGGATTGATTTATGTGATAATGTGGACGGGACTGGCCAACGAGAATTGTTCGGTTTGGGCAATGAAAGAGTATGGTGTAAGAGAATCTTGGACAAGATTGTTCGACATTAACCTGCAAAGTTTTGGGGGATTCCATATCCATACCATTTGTAAATCTCCGCGCCTTTTCCGCTTATGGAAGAATGGCGAAGTTCTTCTGGTGCAAGCTCACTTGGACGGGAACAGGGACAGGGACATGTACATTGAGGGCAAGCATGAGTTGGTTTCATACAATCCTGAGACTGGAAATTTTGAAAGTCTTCTCTCATTTAAAACCATTTCAGATTTGTGTCTTTACGAAGAGAGACTAGTTTTAATGTGAGCGAATACATTTCAGTCACTGGATCAAGGAAGTCAACATATTCTTTCATCGGTCACATTTTTATCTATCCATAAGCAGAGGAGAAGCCAGGTATGAATCTAAATGTTTCTTTATGATGTTAATAGAAGCCTAGAATCGTGAAAATGATGATAGATGAATATCGTCTAAAACAATATTTGTACACTATGGATCTTGATATCTAATTAGGTTGTTAAGAGGAGCTAAGTAGGTTTTCAAATGATTGCATTGTTCAACCTTGATACTCTTAAGTTTTTTTTTTTTTGCATTCCAATCATTTGAATGTTACCAGCTTTTGAATGTTGTCTCGAAAAAAAATGTTTGTTCTCTCACCCATTTGATCTCAATGAATGTAGTTTTGATTTTTGAGATGCATGAGATCTACTCACCGATAGTTTTTACATTTTTACTAATATCTGGCATAAATGAGTTCACTTTACTAAACATATATTGATTCTTGTGTCCCATATCATTTGTAGGTGATTGAAGAAGTAAATGAAGATTTAACTGAAGATGGATAGAGTCGTAGATATCAACTTTATGTTTAAGATATGATTGTTTGGAGACTTAATTTGGTTACCAATGTCTTGTTTATTTTTGGGAACCTTATGTAGGTGATTAACTACATACTGTTAGTTTGGAATTTTACATTTGAGTTCTGGTTTTTCATTTTGTTTATCAACAAAATATTGTCTTGTTTGAAAATCATCATAGTGATGTTGTATAGATGTATATGCATACACTTGCTATCTTGCCTGTTTTCTTAATTTGAATAGTTTAATCTTTTTGAGTTGATATACAAGTGAAAAGAAGCAATTGAATTGTTTGCTGAACATGTACAGATTGACACACTCAAGAGCCACGAATGAGAAAAGGTTGTAGTGATGCTGAACATGTAGGAATTGTGTTTGTTTCTAAAACTAATATATTTCTTTTGTTTAGATAACATTTGCCTTTACACACGGTTTCTTCAAGCTAATGATGTGAGTAAGTGTGTTATTGCATTTGCTTTTATCTTGTTTTCTTCCTAGTTTTGAATTCTTGGACTTTAAATCTTCTTTTCACTATCGTCCAGATTTCTATCTGGTTATCGTCCTTTCATCTTTTGCAGAGAATTAATTGCATCATCTCAAACGTAAACTAGAGAATTAATCTATCTTGTCATTGACTCTGAATAGCTATGGCTTGACATTGCAATGAATTAGTTCAGACATCTTTGGACACACTGTGTTGACTCTGAATTAGAGGGACTTGTAGCTCCTGATGGTTAGCATTCGTAATCTTCTTTTCATGCCTTGGTTTGTCTTTGTTCTCACAAGTGTTGCAATTGGAAATTAAATTAATCTGAAGAATCTAATTATCTAGAAGATAGTTGATCTTTGCTCCTAGAGGTTTGGTTCCAGCATGGTTTTGATTGAAAAGTTCCAGATTTGAAGAAGTGTACATTTAATGACTGCTTTTTAATAATCTTGAAGAATCGTTTGCTTTTACTTTGTATTTAATATGATATCAAAATTTGGTTTGAGTTTATAATCCGTTTGTGTTTACCCTATCAAAATTTTGTTTGAGTTTATAATCCGTTAGCGTTTACTCTCTCTCTCTATATATGGACTAGTATGTCCAGGAATTGAATTTAATAATCACCGGCTATAAGTCATATTTGACTGATTTATAATCACGGCAAGTGTTCCGGTATAAATATTTTCGTCCGACAGTACTTTCATTAACGTTTACAACAGGTGAACATTTTGGTTGACACTTGATGAGCTTGTTTGGATCTTTGTCTATAAATTCTAATTTTTATATAGGTTAGGCTTTAAATGGTATTAGAGCTTATATGAGATAAGTTTTCGGATGATATCAGGGCTTACACTTCTGGTCTCAAATTATTTAGTTTCGGTAAAAGATCGTTTCACAAATAATGTCAGTAAAATAAAACTATATAAACGAAACTTTGATATAGCCACGTTTTCTAACAAAATATTATTGGCGATCGCATGGGATATAAATAACATATATAAATACAAATTGAGCAAATATAAATAAATTTACGAATATCGTTAGTAAAATAAATCGATGAAATGAATTCGTAATAATAACAAAATTTTGTACCTGAATCGATATAAGCGATTCGATAGATAACATGTAATATATCTTAAAGTACTGTGGCTGCTCTTCATTCTCATGATGAGGAATAAAAACACATCATGTATTTGCTCTGTTCCTTTGCTTCACTCGGTTAACAAATCTTACTAGACAACACAACACATATAGTACAAGCACGGTAAAAGATCAGCTGCTCGTTTTATTTCTTATCCATTACGTGAGAAGCAGGGTCTCTGTTTATAAACCATTTCCAAGGAATGAGTTAGGACCAAAATCGGTCCAATAAAACAAGAACGCGTGTCTAGGTGATGGCCATATCCGTGCTATTGATGCAGGTATAGTTTCAGAGGTCTTTGGACATGGTTCATATCCGGATCAAAAGTTTAATTTCTTAAAAAATATGTACTCCTTTACCTCTCAAATGAAAGGAATATGCATATTTTGTGATTTGTATCCCACGGCAATTGGAAATTCAAAAAAAAAATGGATTACAGAACTACCTGATTTGTAACTATGTAACATTTTCCTTCAAAATTAGCTGGCTAAAATCAAAGTAGCATGCAAACTTCTAATAAATATGGAGCCAAAATAAAATGAACCATCATAATCTGTCTATTTGATTTTTAAAGTAGAGTGTGAGTTCCTACAGAGAAAATGGCAAGCACAGAATCCGAGTGCAGTGTAACATATGGCCTCAACAGACCACGTCCTAATTTCAAAGGGAAATCAGCATACAATATGTACAGAACAATCATTCCCAAACCATCCTTTCACCCTTGTGATGAAATTTATCCTCAGGTTCAAGTGGTCCTACCTTAGTTTAGTTTTCTATGGGCAAGCAGGATCTCAATTTGCAACAAAATGGTACCTTGAATCCACATAGCTCTCCACATCCCAGAGGAAAGAACCAAAAGTTACAGCCTCCAAAACAAGTCTCTTCAACCCACCAAAGCTGATCTTGATTTCTTCCTGGTTTGACGGATCAATGGTTCCTTGTGGCGATATGATGATCTCAGGTCTTCCAAACAAAGCCTCAGTGTGCTTCTCAATGATGCCAACTGCCTCCTTTGATCTGATTGTAGCATATCTCTGGAGTGTGTCTCCATCAAAGGACATGACATATGTCCGCAATCTCGAGGCTTTGACAGCATTACCAAATACTCCTGGACCACCACCCATGTATGAAAGTTCAGGGTGAGATGGCGCAGCTTGATTAGAGCCCTTCCCATCATGTGTCACGTCCTCTCCTCCCTTGGCCAGCTGAGTGTCACTCTCTTCTTCAACAGCTGCACCTGGGAGGATCTTCATGGTCTTCTCGAGTTGAAACCTTTGGTCAATCCTCTTTAGGAAGTAGCCATACATAACTGATGCAGCATAAACCTGCCCAACCCTGAGTTTGCTTATTTGGGCTACAGCATTTGGGTTACCCAAGTGGTTTCCCAGAATGAGAGAGAGGTGGTTCTGGATCATCTCATAGGCCTCGGGAGAATGCAGCTGTTCAAGCTTCTCTTCTTGGCGTGGCCATGTATCAACTCGACCTGAAGGGTCTGAAGCAGAGGGCACCACACCAGGGATTAAAGAGACATTGGCATCCATGAACTTCTTTACTACCAATGCATATAAAATCTCTTCTAAAGCCTTTTTTCGGTCTTTAGCCTTGACCTCCGCAATTCTCCTACAATACAAAACCCACCATAAGAACCAAATTTCTGTTCCAACACCGTCATTTTCTGTTTAAACGCTATATAAATATGAGGATAAAAATGAAGGAAAACTAAAACATCACGTTCCCGTCATCTAAGATACCAATAGAATGAAGAACGATACTAATGGAGAGCTGGGTCAGATAAGAGGGAGCATAATCCGTCTAATCATCTAGATTGCCATCAGAACAAGGAACTAATTAACCCCCACACCGTGCAGGTAGAAGCAATAGTTGAAACTATTTTCATATTGTTTAGTCTTTTGTCTGCTATTATTCCTTGTTGAGAAGATATTTAAAACCAGTCATAGCTAGGCAACAGGTTACTAATATTTCTATGTATGTGCAACCAACCTGTACAGGACAAGGTCAGTGCCTTTAGCAGAGGCGTCTTCTGGCTGGTTCTCTTTCTCGGCATCCCGATCAGTTTGAAGCTGTTCAAGCTGCTGCTCAACCGCAGTAGGCATGAGATGTGGATGACTTGTCAAGATCTGAGATAGAAACTGCCCTACAGGAGACTCTAGCTGAAGCGGTGCAATGGGAGCACCTGACCCAGCTGAGTCAGAAGGAGACAATGATGCTCTAACCACAGTTCTTTTACCCCTTCCAAAAGTCACCCTCCCATGCAGGGGGCTTGAATGAGATATTGTCCAATGATGCTGCCATAGTCAAATCACTTGTAAAATCAATAACCTCATAAAAAAGCTAACAACAGTAGTAGTTTAGCACTAGAGCAAACAACTCGAGTATCATATGAATCCAGTTTGCTATATATCATGCCTGCCTCTGTGTGTGCCTTTGTTCAGAATCACAAGAACTCCAGGGCAAAAGAAAAAGGTATCAACCTCAGTGACAAAATTAACATGTAAAGATAGCAAACAGGATTAAGAACTACACATGTATAAAGGATTTGCAACAGAACATGCATCTCAGTTGACAACTGAGAACTCAAGAAAGGACACAAAATTGATTTTCTAGTACATTGAGAAATTTTATAAAACAAACCTCTTTTCTTCCCCTCTTCCTGAACTAAAGCAACTATTTCTAAAAAAAAACTCCAAATTGTAGGAATCCAGATAAACAAGCTTCAGGGTTTTGTAAGAAAAAACATAAATAAAGTTTCCTGAGCTCAAATTCCATGTTTAACTGCATAACTAAGAAACAGAGTACCTCTGAACAGTGAACTTTATCCCATAAAATTACAGCTGAACATCTAATAAACATGAGATAGTACAGGAATCAAAAAATTGTTCAACAAACCCACAAAAGAAAACCTAACAGCAGAAAGAACAGAAAACCACAAGCAAAGATCTGTAAATGATAAGGGCTACTGGTAATACCTTGTTAGATAAACGAAATTTAGAGGGGGAACGAGAAAAATCAAGGCCTCCGGCCGCCAGAGGAACCGATCTGGCACCAGCACAAGCAAAAGATAAGGGCCTAATCATCCCAGCTGCCATTGGAGATCGAACTGCAGCACCAGCTACTGCTTCCATATTCAAAACCAAACCCAAATCCACAAACCTGCAAAGATGATTTCGTCAAATACCCTCGGATCTGAATCGCAAAAGAGAAAAGAAATCGATCTTAAGCCATGGATTTCATCACAGAAGCGGCAATGGCTTACCTTCTGCCGAGAGAGTAGATAGGAACAATGAAGAGAAGCAGAGACTTAATTGGTTAATGTATGGGTTGGGTAGCGTAATGGCCCCTGTTCTTCTGATCATTTACGGTATTGCCATGGTCCAATCTGGGGTCATACGGTGCGTGGTGAAGACGTGTTCGAATCTTCTAGCTGATTTGAGAGCCATTTATCCGATTTTTAATTAATTAGCATTAAAACATGGTTATATTTAATTTATTATTAAAATAAACATGATATATTAAATACTCTTTCTTTGTAAATCATAATATTTTCTCGTTGACCAGTCGTGATTTTTCCATGGTTTAGTGGCAATGTTTCAGCCATGAAAATGAATGTTGTTTTTATTTGCGACATTTAGACATTCACGTGCACATTTTTCACCCATTAATATGGACCTCTATGTTTAGAGTCAAAAATACATGGACCTCTAGTTTAGATACCGTTTCGAAAATAAGATAGGGAAAATTTCAATTTAATATCCTGGCAAACTTTTATTTTCAATATAACACCCTAACTTATTTTTTTTGCAATTTAATACCCTGACAAACATTTATTTTCACTTTTATACCTAACGTTACTATTCAGTTAACTTTCCATCCAAACAATACAAAAAGACCAAAATACCCTCAATAACAATCAAATTTTCAAAATAATACCCTTATATTTTCATAACTTAAAAATTGATAAAATAACAATAATTGATTTTAATTTTATTTTAAAATCAGTTTTAGTTTTTATTAAAAATCAGTTTTATTCTAAAATCAGTTTTTTTTAATCTGCTTTTATTTTAAAAAAACAGTTTCATTTCTAAATCAGTTTTTTTTAAATCAGTTTCATTTCTAAATCAGTTTTTTTTAAATCAATTTTCGTTTTTCAAAAAAAATCATATATTTGTATAAATAAAAATCAGTTTCATTAAAAAAATCAGTTTTAATTATAAAAACAGTTTTTTTTTCATTTTTATTAGTTCTTTTGTCCTACAATTTACTACCAGTTTACCCATTTAATGCTTTTTCTTTAGTAATTTTTATTTTCAGAACCATTACCCATTTACCCTAACTATCTTCATCTTCTTCAACATATTTCAAACCAACACCCATTTACCCAATCATCACCAACAACCAAAACAACAAGCTGGTTGGGCATCACTGCCCATTACAACAAAATTAATCTCTATTACAATAAAATTTTACATCACGTTAACATAAAAAATCATAACAAACCATATTATAAAAAAGAAAGATTAGCGTCACTGCTCATTACAACAAAAAATTGTCCTTCAAATTCTTCTCAGATAGTGTCTTTCAAAAGTTTCCAAGTAAAAAGCACATGTTGAAAAAATATAATATCAGTAGAGATCATCAATAATATTACCATCAGACAAAAACCCAATATCATCAACCAATGAAACCCAAAATAAAGCCTTCTGCAAAATTATGCAGAGCACACTAACCATTAATATATACAAAAAATCCAGAAGCTTAACAGTTTCATCAACTCTACCGGCAACACAATTAGAGGATATAAGAACAGACTCAATTCTGAACAAGACCTCCCTCAAAATTCAAACAGGATTTTAAGTCAGATGGCCACTTTTCAAAGGAGAAATAGAGATTAATTTTGAAAGAAAAAAACTCACATCATCGAAGAGAAAGGGAGACGTAGAAGGACCACCGCGGACCTAGACCAGACCAATGAAGCCACCATCGGTGTTTGCGCCTCCTTTCTCCGGGAACACCTCTCCGCCCTCATCGCTGCCCAGGCGCCGCCATGGAGGATTGAGTCAAGCCCTCATCCCACCTTCCTCTGTCTCCCTTGCTCCGTCTCCCCTCATCCTAGATCAGCGCTGCTGCTTGTTCTATTTGGCCGGTGACTGAGTTGTGGAGCAGAGAAGATGAGAGTGAGATCTGAAACAAAATGAATAGGGATGAGTGTATTAGGGTTTGAAAAAGGAATACGAGGGTAATATTGGTATTTTATCAAAAGACAAGGTCATGTGCTTTGCACATGACTAATTTCCGTCCAAAAATGGACGGAAAAGTAACGTTAGGTATGGAATTGAAAATAAATGTTTGCCAGGGTATTAAATTGGAAAAAAAAACAAGTTAGGGTGTTATATTGCAAATAAAAGTTTGTCAGGGTATTAAATTGAAATTTTCCCAATAAGATATTAGAAAGAACGAAAAAAAACTTGTGTCTTGAAAGGCAATATCAACATCTGTCAAAGAAACCAACTTATATTTGAAAATCAAATTTTATTGTGGTTTCCATTGAATTTGTCTTATTTATTGGTGAAGTGACTGAACTATAAATATATCAAGGGAAAACCTCAAAAACATGTCCTCAAACGACCTTTGTTAGCAGAAACATGATGTGGTTACCTTTCTTTCTTAAAAACATGCTTATACCTTTTGTTTATTACAAAAAGTAGCGACTTACGTTTATTATTTTTATTTTTCCGTTATTTTGGACGGAAAACGAACACGTGCTCGACACCAGTCTTTATATTTATCATTAATACTGAAGTTGTCCCTATTTCTCTCATCTAAATGAAATTCCAGAGAAGAAATTGAACACTCGTACGACCATATCCAATATTTAGACTAGAGAAATATGGACAATTTCAGTATTTATGATAAATATAAAGATTGTGTGTCGAGCACATGTTCGTTTTCCGTCCAAAATAACGGAAAAATAAAAATAATAAACATAAGTCGCTACTTTTTGATAATAAACAAAAGGTATAAGCATGTTTTCGAGAAAGAAAGGTAACCATAGTATGTTTCTGCTAACAAAGGTCGTTCGAGGGCATGTTTTTGAGCTTTCCCCATATATCAAATACTATATATGTTATAAAATTTGCATCAGTAAGTTAAGTTATAAGTATTATAAATTTAAATTGTGGTTGGTGGGGTTTTTTTTTCTGATCAGCGAATGCAAATTTAAATTAGGGAAAATGACACATAACCCCTGCTAACTATCACCGTTTTTCACATCACCCCCCCCCCCCCTAACTATTTTTTGTGACATTTAACTCCTCTAACTTTTATTTTTTTTCACTTTAGTCTAACAATGTTAAATTTTGGATGGAAACAACCATGTGCAAAGCACATGATGTTTTATTTTTATTAAATGACATAACTAGCCTTTCATATATACTAACTTAACATAACTAAACTCAAACCCTTATTTCTCCCCCTTTTCCTCTTTCTCGTATCCTCTCAGCCACACAAAGCTTCCAACTCCAAACTATCACCTCTAATTATCTCCTCTAGTCTTCTCTCATCTCAAACACTTTTTCTTGCTTTTCACCCTTCTTCTCTCTTGCCAAGAAATTGAAATCAAAATCAAACATAATGAATTAACAATAAAATAAAATTAAATATGGGAGATTAGCGAAGAGAATTAACAAAAACATAATTAAGGAAAAAAATGAATAGAAGTAGTAAATATTTAAACAATAATGAAAATAAACGAAAAGAATAAAAACACATTAATGAAAATAAAAATTAGTAAAGAAAAAAACACTCTTTAATATAAAAGTAATAATATTCAATTAAAAATAAAAATATCAATATTAAAAACATAATTAATAAAATAAAGGTAGAGAATAAAAAAGGATTAACGAATTTTTTAAAAAAATAAAAGAAAATAATGGAAATAAAAAAAACTAATAGTTAGGGGGTGATGTGAAAAAAGGTTTTGAAAATTTGATGGTTAATTAAGGGGTATTTTGGACATTCGACTTTCATTGGATGAAAAGTTAACACCGTTGGACTAAAGTGAAAAAAAATAAAAGTTAGAGGAGTTAAATGTCACAAAAAATAGTTAGGGGGTGATGTGAAAAACGGTGATAGTTAGCATGGGTTATGTGTCATTTTCCCTTTAAATTAAATCTTTTCAGAGGTAGAATAGGAGTACTGATAAGGCCCAGCTACAGACCTATGAGTGAATCGAACGCTGACCAGTCAGCTCAGCCTCATGAGAGTCTTAACAAAGAGAATGTCAGAAACATGAAAGAGCGTTCCTATATAAATAACCTAGGCATCCCAACATGGGAGCAAACCATACAGAAAAGGTCTAAATAACCAGATAGTACAAACATGAAGCGCAAAACGAATAAAAGGAGAAGGTCTAACACCCGAATTTTGCAACCAAGAAGCACACAAAAAAGGTCTGAAACCCGGATTTTTCAACCATTAAGCACACGAGGAACCAAACGGACCACTAGAAGCAGGTAGAGCAGCTCAGCAACGATCCACGCCCAATAAGATGAAGAAGCGCGTCCCACGACCAAAGCTGAAACTAGACACCTCCAAATGCCCGAGAGACGGAAAAAGCTCGAAAGAGACCTTCCCGCGGGCAATGGAGCTCGAACTCATTCCTCCGAAACCAATTCCGAACAGCACCAAGAAAAGGCCCAAAAGGAGAGGACCGGTATTTCTACCAAGAACGAGCTCAAACCGCCATAAGAGCAGCACAACACCCATCAGCACGACGAAGAACCAGATCCACAACGATCAACACCCGAGAGAATGAAGAAACGCGTCCCACGATCAGATTTGAAGCACTCGACAGCCGATCAGGAGCAAGGAGAAGTGACGAACCAGACACCACACCGAGCCATCCAACGAGACCGAACCAGAACTACACGATCAACACCCCATACGATGGAGAAACACGTCCCACGATAGATCCGAAACCAGGCCCCACAAGAGACACGAAAGAGAAGCTACCCTGATGGCCAACATCCAAAAACGGAGATCAAATCCAACTCAGCATCAAAAAACCACCACTCCACCTAGCCGCTCCATAGGAATCCCACCTCAAACGAGTTCGAAGAACAACGCAACTACCACCAGAGTCAACGACCAAAAAGACACTAAATCGAGCCACCGAACACCACTGGTCCAGATGCAATACGATTTGCACCCACGCGGATGAAGAAACGTATCCCACTATCAGAACTGAAACAGAAGCCCGCTAGTGACAAGAACGAGCTGTTACCCCGATGGTCAACACCCAAAACGGAGATCATAACAAACTCAGCATCTAAAGTCTACCACTCAACCAAGCCGCTCCAAACATCCACCACCACACCAACGGTCGAAGCCTGGCCCCTCTACTACCTGGTGATCCGAGTCTGGAACTCGAGCTGAGCGTTCCGATACCAAAACCGATATCCCCTCGTCGGCCAACACCAAACGAGGAACCGAAAGGAAAAGCATGTAATAATACCGAGCACGAGCTACACCAAACTCGAAAAGAGCCCGAACTTGGACTCCCCCAAGAGAAGCAGAAAATGCAGCACATCGAACCGAAAAAAGGGGTGAGGGAATGCTGAGCCGGTTTGGAACCCGACCCAGTCCAAAACCCGACCTAGAACAAGAAACAGACCATGCCAAGTAACCAACCCGGCCCAGAAATGACCTCATGGGTGGCCTAAATCGGCCCAAACAAACCCAGTCTTTTCCGGACCAATCTGTCCAAAACCAAAGCACGGCCCGATGCAATCCACCAGCAAACGGACGCCGAGCAAGATGAACTCCAGTGAGCTTCGAACAGAACAGCAGGTAGCAACTCCAACCTACAGGAAAAGCAAAGGAACCGACGAGCAGGGAGCCAAGAATCCCCCAAACCATATCTGAGCTCGCTGGTCAGCCGAGCAGATCTCGTCCAGCTCGAGCAGGCCAGGCTATGCAAGCCGAAGGAGAGGAAGCAACCAAACATTCCGGTGTCGCAGCCGGAGAAGAAGGTCTGACAAGCTGAGGGCGGAAGAAGAAGAACGACAACAAAGCTGGAAAAAAAATTAAAGAGGCAAAGGAATAAGCAGGAAGATAGAGGATTAGGAAGGAGAAAAGGAGAAAAAAGGAAGGAGGGGACATGCCCCCACCGATGGTAGCTATGACCGGAGGCCACGGCCACCGTCGGTGGGAGCTGAAGAGGACGACGACGCTAGAGGGGAAGTAGGGTTTTTAGCTTTTTTGAGAGAGAGTGTCAGGTATTACTTATTAATAAGAGTTGTCTTTGTTGTCGTCCGAGTTTTGTGGTTGTTGTTCTGATAGTTTTTACGCTTGTTTCGACAGTTACATGTCGTTCATGCAACAGTAGTTGGTTATAGCAGTTCAAGTTGGAGACCAGTCATGCTCTTTGTCTGGTTGGACACTGGGGAAGCCTTCTCTCCTTGTTTGATTGGAATTTGGGAAAACTTCCTTGTAGATCTGATGTTTTGGGTAGGTTTTTGTCGGATTTACAAGTGTTGGCCACCGGTAAACCTTCCCTACTGGCCCATTTGTTCTTGGTAGCCGGTTTGGGTGTCAAATTTGTCCGGTTCGGGTTGGCTCGTGGTCGGTGTAACTACAGGCCTTCCCTTTTGGGTCCTCGTTTGGTGTTGGCCAGCGAGGGGTTGCCAGTTTCGGTATCGAAATGCTCAGCTCGAGTTCCAACCTTGGAACCTCGGAAGTGATGACTTGTTGTTGTTGGCTTGGAGGTTTGAGCTAGTCCTCGGTACAAATACTTTTCTCGGTGTTGACCCGACTTAGGTATCGAAGGGCTAAGCATGTGCTCCATCGTCTGATCTACCGTCTCTCGGGTCATTGGAGGTTCCTACATCACAGAATACCATCAAGTTTCGGTAGAAGCAACATCTCCTTTTCTGTAACTTCTCAAGTAGTAAAATTTTTCCTGATAGTGTTTGATTAACATCTTTCTGAAAACAAAGTTCCAACTAACATGAACATCAAAGTAAAAGCAGTACCGGCAACAAACATACAACCCTTCTACACAGATAGCAATATATAGATGGATGGTTATGGAGCTTCATACAAATTGACAGATCTCTAGAGACAATTTGAGTTGCTCTTACAAAACAAAATAAGAAACATATCAGTTTAACACTGTTCCAACCTAAGAACAACAGGGATGAACAAGAGAAGCTACATTGATCTTTTATGAATCCTTGGCTCTCTTCTCTATTGCCTCCAAACGCTGAATATCCTTGTAGTACTTGCAGATGCGGAATATAGACCTGTACCACATTCAAAACATCCATATTACATGAAACCGAATAACAAATCAACTATTGCACTTGGAATGATCCGCCACTGCCAACGTACCAATAGAGGAAACATGCTCCAGTACACAGAATCACATTCCTTTGAGATTTGAAATACTGCAAGACACTCCATATTAGTTGCATTACAGGTTGAACATGGTAAACCAAAAGAGAGAGAATTAACTATTTTCCCTTTAGGGTGGTCGACCAGAAAGCCGTTGTTTAAAGTAAGATAACATACCAAAACTCATAGGTCCAAACCAATTCTTTTTTTGTTAGACCATCAGGCTTCTTAAATGAGCCAGCATCACACAAATAACACCTTTAGGCCGTTACACTATACCCACACTAATCCTTGATCTAGTCAGGCAAGACCACACGAGTGGCAAAAGTCAAACACAAAGTCTTAACACAACTACATTCCAAGAACTTGAACTTGAGAATGGTTACGGTTTAGAAGAGACCCTTCACCATCTCAAATATGTGCTCGGTGGTCCAAACCAAATTTTCATTGCTATCACATTGTATCCAGGATTCGAAATTTATTGGAGAGGAAGGGTTGAATCTCCCACTATAACATTAACGTCTTAAGCTAAGGAACAGTAAACAAAACAAAAGCCAGGGAAAAGATAAGTAAAATCTGTTGGGAAAAACTCAGCTGCTTTATTTAGGGACGTCTCAGCGTTTCGTGCCCCTATGACTGGGGATGCCATTAGGTAAAGCTTGGGAGTGTACAGATAGAAAGCAAGTAGAGCATAATTCTTGAGTTAAACATCAGAGAAAATTGGTCAATGCAACAAAAAAGTTTCTCTTAGAGGCAGTATTATTGCATGTGATGTATCCCGCAAAAATGCAAGCCTCTCTCCATGACAATCTTCACTCAACTAAACCATGAACAAGCTAGTAGACTAACATGGCTACTACCAACCAGTGCCAATAAGAAAATGAGGGCACCAAAATGAAGGCAGGCCTACTTGGATTCATCCCTTAGTTAACTGAGAAAAGTATGAACATAACACTAACCTAAACATTACAGACATGTATCGAATCTAGGAAGGTGCAATACAAACGAATTAAGATGGAAATTGAGTAAGGTGGCACTTCAAGTCACCAGCATTTCTTCAAAACGCTTCCATATTAAATATATTGCTTTACCCATTGTCTGAACAACAAGATTTGAATTCTATGAAATTTAACCAACTACAAGCTTCATTGAATCATAGTACTGGACCTTTGTAAAATCAAATTCTTAACACTCAAGTGTACATAAAATATCTAAACTCGGTAGCTAATTTTTCAAACACGGCCTATTCCTCACTCAATCTAGCTTCATATTAATAATACAGTATCCCCAAAAAATGAATGGAACACTTGCCAATCAGAATCTAACTTGATGTCATGTCAATCACAATTCACAACTCAGAAAACTTACTCCTTTCTCAAGACGGTCCCGCTCAGCAGCTGTGCAGGTCTCCCCAGCGCACATAGGCCATCTGTGCTCAAACTTCCAATACAGATCTTTACAGCATGCCATTACCAGGACAGAAGAAAAAAAACAAATCATTAAGATCAATTCCAGACAGATTCATATTTGATACTTCAATCTACTTCTAATCAATTCCAGGTAACATCGAAATTGCAACAAAGTCACACATAACGGAACTATTGTCAATCAAAACAGCAACAATAAGATAGGAATCGAAGATCGACGACATAAAATTTGACCTTACAAGCAGATTGGTCCCAAAATTTGTCAGTGTATACCTTTTCCCCGAGAAAGCCCAATAGAGAAGAGAATTGTACCTAGAAGCTGAAACCCAGCAAAGGGCACGACGAACATAGCGGGTTGGAGGATGAGGGATATGAGAGAAACCAAGCGGTACTTGAGTAGCTTCGGTGACGGAAGTGTCAAGATGACCGCTAACACCGCCTCCGCCGCCACCACGTAGGTCAGTAACATCCACTGCAACCCCATTCTTCACTATCGACACTCTTCTTCTTCTTCTTCTCTGACTCAGGTGCTTGTGCTTTGCTTAGTAGGCAAGGCTCGAGGTTGTGGCTTTTTCTGAGCTTCTTCTTCAGACTTAACGCCGCTTTCAGATGCAATTGATTTTTGGACAGTGGTCTCTGGCCGTTGATGAGATTCGTGTTGTTTATTGTTGCCCGTGTGATCTTTGACCGATAAGATCGTAATATACTCAAGAAAACATAAACTAAAATGTTACCAATTTGTTAAACTTAACACGTGGATTCATAACAATAAATAATAAAAGACTTTTTTTTTAACGGGCAAACAGAAACGTGCGTTACTGTTAATCAAAAAATTACAAAGTAGGGCCGATGATCTTGGACACTAGAATATTGTTCGAGCCTCTCGTAGGCGTCATAACTCTTCTTTTTTTTATCAACGAGGTTTTTTATAATCCGTCTGTTCCAAAGGTTGGAAACGGAGGATGCTGCATTAGCAGCCGAAAAACAAGCTCAGAATTGAGCAAGAAAAAGTCTACTTTTCATCGTAGACATAAACGGAGGACAAACTCTTACCACACTTTCAACATTATTGAAACTGAAACTAAAAAAGTCCAACTAGTAGTAAAAATCCAACAAAACAAATAAACACAGAAATTCAGACTTAGAGAGAACCAACTAAAGCAATAGGAAATGTGTAAATCGTACTATGTTCTCTTTGTTTTCCCGAGACTTCCCAGTACTGGATGCCTCGGGTCTTGGAGGATAGGCCTTCTTCCGGCCTTCCCCCCTTCTCCGGGTCCTCTCATTCTCCCCGGAGAGGTTGTTGTTGAGCTTTCGCATATTGATCTTCGCTATCCTCTTCATCCATCAGCTTGCGGGTCAGTGGAAGCATACCCGAAAGCTCCAGCGCTTTCTTCACTTGGGTCGTCTAGGTGTAGTATTTCCCTACCTTCTCTTTGCCTCTTGATTTTATTTCTTTCACCCGGATAGGACCTACACCTCCTATCTGATCCTGAGGCTCCTTCTGCTTCCCTGCTTTGATTTCTCTCCCACCTGTAGGTAGATCAGATAAAATGGAGTCCTCATTCTCAGACACGTTAGACAAGTCGTCGGGCTTTGTAATTCCCAGGGTCCCAGTTAATTATCCGGGATGCTCCCCTTGCATGTTTGGAACTGCCCCCCTCAGGGGCGTCCTTAGCCAAGTCGCCAAACTCCGTACGAGCCTCTTCCACTTCCCTTAGGGCCAGAAGCTCCGGAGGAGGTAACATATGGACTCTACCGTGTCCTGCTCCACCTCCTCCCACAAAGTCCGTAATTGGGTCGACGCACAGAGAGGTGAATAGGTCATCCACCGAAGTCAGCCGAGGTGCTATTGGTGCCCTCCACTCCGTCTTGAGAAGGTAATCCACATCCAATCCCATCGAAACTCAGATGAAGTCATCATATCGGATTTACTCCCGTTTTACTCCCTATAAATGAGCTTTGCATGCTTTGATGGGATGATTTAATCTTCCACATCGAACACAAAAGCCCGAGAGGCTCTCATATTGCAACCACACCAGAGAGGAGGTAAACTGCCCCGAAAATCAAAGACGGATCCGTCGTCTTAGAGGCCTGTCCACATCAACACTAACACGTAATCACAAAAAAAATCATCCAGACAACGTGTTTTCGGGATATGAGCAGAAATTACCTCCTTACCATGGGCTGAGGCGAGTAAAGCACAAATTTGAGCATTATGAGCATCTCTAGGAACGTTTTTTGCTCACACCTCGATCTCCATGTAAGCAAATCAGATTGAGCTAGGTTTCATGCACGGTTGGAGGGGTACCAGAAGTAGTGGGTAGCCGCTAAATCCTCAAGAGCCTCGATGGCAAATGGATTCCATCGTTGCCCTCGATGGAAAATGGAACGCAACCACTTCCTTGTTGAGGCACTCCACCTCCAGATCCTGGACCTTCCAGTTGTGGATCATCACCCCACAGAGGGTAGTGATGTTGTGTCTCCTAACCCCCGCAACCCTACCCGTCATGGAGAACTGGTACTGACCGCCCGTTGTCGTCAGACGACTTTGATAGAGACCTCCAGAGTCTCCTTCTCATCCTCTCAATCAAGTATTAGAATGTGAGGTGCCAGTGGGAGTCTGGTTGAGATTTGGGTCGTTGGTAGTTGAAACGACGTGACATCAAACGAGGCATTTGTCTGTGGTGCAGAAATGGGCTATTTATTGACTAAAGGTCTCGAAACGGTTCTCCCCGTCTCTACATGTGCCAGACGGAGCCTCGTCCAGGCCGGAGCTTGAGATTCCCGTGGGGGTACAAGGTCGTAGAGGTCCATGGTGCTCCCCAATGAGGCATGCAACACTTGAGGGGTCGTTGGTGCAGTCGTTGTATAGGAGAAAAGGGTGTTTTCCAGCGATGAAATGGACGGTGGCCTAGTCTCCAAAAGTGATGAATGGGGAGAAGGGTCGACGACCATTGCTAGAGTGTGGTCTGAGGTCGGAGAGGGTGGGGCATGGTTATGGTGGGCGGAGGATTTGGAAAAGAGAAGAAAAACGAGGGGAAGCAGAGAGATTTTGAAACCTAAAGTCTCTCAGACTCAAAAAAATTCGAATATGAAACTTGAAGATGCTTTCTTAACAAATAATAAAAGACTACAAGACATGTGAAATCGTTCCGTTTTAGGTTCTCTCAAATTTCAAACACCTCAATTTCTTCCAAACTATTTCGGCCTCCGTCGACTACCCTTTGAGCCACATTTTCTCTCCTATCAGTTAGCCTTCATGGATGCAAGAGTACCCCTCTCATCAGCATCTGCCCCAACGTCACGACTCTCGGTCTGACACCTAACCATGGTGCGATCATCCTATTGGGGATCCTAGATCATCTTAAAAGGTGGATCCCACGATCTCGCCACTGAACGTCGTTCCCTGCCTCACGAAATGGTGTATCCCTACCCCGCCACCCATTCTGGCCGACTGGAACAACGCTTTAACTCGTCACGCTTTCCGATCATGTCGACCCCCGCAGATGATCTCGGACCCTAATGGATCTACGACCTAGATGACTTGAACCGAGGAAAACGAGGACCGATTAAGGCATGCCAGATGTCTATGGTCCCGCCCCACCCGTACCATCGCCCCTCCGGATAGAGGCCTCGAACTCGACAAGATGGAATCATTGTCTGCAGCATAGATGGGAGGGACCGGACGCCAGATCTGGGACCGCGAGGCGATCAAGATTGTTGGTCTTCTTTGGACGATCCCTATTAATGGTGGCCAATCTACCATTATGACCGCAGCTTTTTTTAGCCTACTACATAGGTGCTGGAGAACCGTGATCCTACTCGGGAGCCACGACCGAAGGAAATATTGTTGAGTCTCTGAGTGACATTGGATACTCACCCCATCATTCCACGGGGAGGGGGGACCAATCATTTTGATGAAGCAAGAATACAGGGTGCATATGGGATCGAGCAACCTCTGGAACCGATACACAGGACAGGACGGGAAGAACCTCAGTGGTACCTTTCGCCTCTTAGGGCCACGGAGCCCCCTCCCCCGGCTAGGGCCCAGTCAAGCCTAGGTGGTACCTTCCATCCCCGGATATGGATGGGTCCGAGACCCTCACTTAGGAGACCATGGAGTCCATAAATACTTCGGCGGTAGATGGCCCCAAGAGGATAAGGACAAGGCATGACCTATTGCCTCGTGGGTCATCATGAGACACTCAGGGCATCTCGGGGTGTTACTGAGGAGCCACACCCCAACCCCACTGGAGCAGACATGCTCTGGTACCCATCCTTCTCCTTCCCGTAGTGTACTCCTTGGTTACCTAATGCGACACACCAGTATAGAACAAGTAGATATGGGGGAAGCTCTTATGATCATCCTATTACACACAACTGGAATAGGGACCGACCCCATATACTTTCCCTGTATCTTTCTAGGTTATTAGTTATAGAATCAGTGCTCTGGTCATCACTAGAGATGTATCTCATCTTTTGCATCTACTCATAAATATGTACGGCCTTTCCACTTTATACCAATAAAAGTACTTATTTTTGTGCTAAAAATTACAACAAGACATGAAGCATATGCGGTGGTGATCGTCCTCTTCGTGTTAGCCTCGCACGCTAGAAGTGAACACACATATACAACAGGATGGGTTTTCGTTGGCCCAAACAATCAGACGAATCAGGCGAGGTCTGCTATGCAGCCTCCCAAGTCCAATGAGGCACCTATGGAGAAGCGGGACACTATGGACGAGAAGCGTTCCACTCCCATCATGATCAACTATTTTTGATCGTCCTTAATGTGTGTAAGAACCGACAAAAGTTGACTTTTTGCCAGAAAAGTCAACCGATGACTCCGGGAGTCATTCGGGACCTTTCCGGGGCCCAAAAAGCTTAGCCGTCATTACGGTTAGCTTAGTTGGGCCGTTTCCTTTCAAATTACTGTAATATTGGAAAAGTCAATTTTCGGTCAAACGGGGACTTTTTATCGACAACTCCTAATTAAATTGAGGTGTTGGATTTTCAACTAAGGACAAGTGGTCCCTACATGGACACTTGTCCATGCTAGCTTGGAGGGGAAGAAAGGAGGCTAAAAATACACTTTTACCCCTCACAAGTTGTCCTTAAGTGGATAAAAGCTAAGGGGCTTTTTGGACTTTACCACTTTTAGGTCTTTTAAGGCAATTGAAGCAACCAATTCAGCCATTCCTCACTAGTACAACCGAAACACACAAGGGAGAGATAGCAAGGAGAGCTTCCATTGAAGCTTGGAGAAGAAGCAAGTGAAAGGGAGGAGCTTTTGGATGTTTTCTTCTCAAATCTTCACCAAAGCCTTCTTTTCTTCATCATCTCACCATCCTAAAAGTAAGTACACTATCATAATCTCATTTAAATTCATTTCAAGTTTTGGGTTTCCATAGAAATGCATGAACTAGCTAAGCTTTTGAGTAATGGTTGTTAGCTGTTTGTTTTTGGAGAAGTAGTTGATGGTTTTAAGTAGAAATCCTTTGGGTTTTTGTTGTTTATTGAAACCCATTAAGGGTATTGAAGTTTGAGGGGTTGAATGACTGTTTTTGGAGCTTGATGTTATTGAAAATGGAGTTTTTGAAGTAGATTTTCGTAGAAACGAAGCTGAGGAAGAAGAAGCCTGAACCTGCTCGGTTTCCGCACGGAAAGGGTCTGGTTCCGGCCCTCTGAGCGGCACGGTATCGGACTCGGTGTTGGCCCTCTGAGCGGCACGGTCCGGGATCGATGCCGGCCCTCTGAGCGGCAAGGAACAGGTCCTAGACCGGCCCTTTGAGCGGCGCGGTCCGGATCCCAGACCAGCCCTCTGAGGGGCACGGTCCGGGCCTGGTGCCGGGCCTCTGAGGGGCGTGGTCTGGGTCTGGTTCCGGACCTCTGAGCAGCACGGCCTGGGTCGGTTTCCAGATCCGTGGACTGTCCGAGTTGGGCCTAGTTTGGGCCCAATTTACCTTTTAGCCCAAGTTTTCATCGTTACGGGTAATTTAGGGTTTTCTCGATAAAACCGACTTGTCTAGTTATTAATTATGGTTTTAATTGTGATCCAAGACCTTGGACCCGAGCTCGACGAAGGAGGAGGCCTTGGACCCGTGTGAAAGGACGAGGATGAAGCTAGTCAGGACGCCAGCTGCTAGGAGTAATTAAGCGTTGGAGAATTCAAGGTAGGGAAGAGTAACAAACTCCACTCTTAATTTAAAGAATGCTATTAGTATGCCTATAGGATAATAATAACCGGAAAGGTCCTAGTTTTCATATAGGATGTGATTCACTAGAATAACTGCTTTTTCAATTACAATAATAATCGGACGAGTCTCAGTATGCATATAGGATGTGATTCACTAGTTAACCGCTTTCAATATTTTGGGAAATTGTCGTGCTGGTAGAATGGCCATGTCGAGCCTTAGGATTGCGTGTTGGATGTACTTAATGATGATTGTTCGTCCTTAATATCGATGCATGTTTCGTCCTTAGGTTAATATATGAGTCACACTAAACTAGATGAATTATGGTGATTGTAATGTGAATGGTTGATCCGTGTCATGATTGATTGAGTTAATGTTTGAATGTGAATTGATTGTGCCTAACGATATGATCGGTGAGTGATAGACCGATGAGATATGTTTGGTAAGCCATGTCGGTAAGCTTGGTTGATAATATGAGTTCTATGTGACGTGTTGTGCTAAGATTGTTGGGCTTGGTAAGCCGTGTTTGAACTATGATATTATGATGTGTGTTATTCTCTTGACGTGTGTTCCAAGAGCAGTTGTATTCCGGTATGGTACCTACACCGAGGGGTTATGCCGGTGTGGGGTAGTACCTAGACCGACGGTTGTGTTTTGGCACGAGGTGTTGTATTTATGCCCCAAGGGATTTCCGAGAGGACCGATGTGCATTCCGATATAGTGTTTACCCCGATGTGTGTTCCGGGAAGACCAATGTGCATTCCGGTACGGTGTTTACCCCGATGTGTGTTCCGGGAAGACCGATGTGCATTCCGGTATATTGTATTATGTGGTTGCCCCGATGATATGTGTTCCTGCGGGGACATTTCTTGGAGGACATCTTGCTTCACCCCGATGATCTGAGTCTCTTTGGAGACATTTCTGGGAGCCCCGATGATATGTGTTCCTTGTGGGGACATTTTCGGGAGCCCCGATGATATGTGTCACATCGCGACCGAGGGGCATTCCAGTATGATGTGTTGATTTGTGTGTGGATTGGAGTCTCGTGGTTTCAATTATTTATATCTCAGTACTCGTGTGTTCTTTATTTGTTCTATTGGTGGATAAGCTGTCTTCCCGTTGATCCCCTTAAGTTACTATTTTATTAAGTGTTGCAATTCTTGTTGGTCTCTAATTAGGGTGTTTTTTGGTTAATCGTACTAATCGGGATTTTGTTGTCAAAGCGGAGGTTCTGCTTACTTTACTACTTTTTCCTACTGAGCGTAAGCTCACTCCCTTCATGATTACTGTTTACAGGTTTCCTTGAGGAGTAGGCTTAGAGGACGTTTCAGAACTTGGGAGCTCGTGGAGGGTCCGGGTGGTGTTTGTATTAGAGACGTACCTTCTCATTTTTGTATTAAACCTGTCGCACTTTGTTACATTTTGAGCTTTTGACTCATCGTGTTGACGTGGATTATGTTTTAGTCAGAGATTTACTTTATCAAGGCTTAATTTTTTTTTTATCATTTATCATTATTTTTGACTCACGTCTCGAGTCCGATCAAAACCGGATTTGGGGCGTGACAATGTGGACATAAATTGCATCGATTCTAGATGCTTTTAGCCCACATTCTTGAGCATTTTAGTCCTGGGATTGTATAATTTGGACCACTTTTCTCCCGTTACTCGTATTGTATCTCTCATTATGTTTTGTAGGTGATTTGATCGAAAAATGGCTAAAATAGAGGAAAACCCGATTTTAGGAGTTTTGGAAGTTGGCTGATCTTGCGAAGGGGATAACTTCTTCATACAAACTCCGATTTCCTCCAATTTTATGTCAAATCGAAGGGAATTCAGATATCTACAGCTTTTGTCAAGGGCCCAAGACCATCCAAAACTCTCTACTCCACCAAGGAGCCGTGACATGGTCCGTGACAGGTCCCACTATGGAGCAGTGACGGAGATAAAAAATGGCTTAAAACTCTATGTTCCATCAAGGAGTCGCGACATGATCCGTTATGGGTCCCACTAAGGAGCCGTGACGCGCACAGACTCAGGTTTCCAAATTTCCCCCTTTTCAAGTCCGGTTTTGAGGAGAAAAAAGGCCATCAAAGCTCTTATAAATAGGGGAGAGCTGTGTTAGAGAAGGGAACTTGTTTTTGGGACAATCTTAGAGAGCTAGAAGGTGGAGATTGATGAACTTTGAAGCTTGAAGGAAGAGAAGCAACTTGAGCAAGCTTTGTATGCTAAGAGAGTGTGAGGGAGAAGAAATATGGCTTGAACTCAACCATTGTAATTCTACATTGGTATTGTATTTACACTACTCTTTCAATATGATGATTGCTTATGAATTTTCTTCTTCTTCTTCTTCTTCTTCTTCTTCTTCTTCTTCTTCTTCTTCTTCTTCTTCTTCTTCTTCTTCTTCTTCTTCTTCTTCTTCTTCTTCTTCTTCTTCTTCTTCTTCTTCTCCTCCTCCTCCTCCTCCTCCTCCTCCTCCTCCTCCTCCTTCCATGAGTAGCTAAACCCCATAATATAGGGTTATGGGGGATTAGAGATTTAATTTTTAATGTATTGAATGTATGAATGAATATTGTGCTTGTTGATTTGATTTAGGGTTTGTATTAGATTTGAACTTAATTCTCTAACTCCCGAGTAGGCTTGATAGAAGGTGGGAATTGCAATCTGACACTCGTGAGAGGTAGATTACAATTGGGTCAGAAATCTTATACAAATTGGGTCTAAATCTAGACTAGTGATAGCTAGGATTAACACAATTGCAAGAACCATAGGATTCGTACCGATAGTTAGAAATTATCAAAGAACGTAGTGCTTTGGGTCTTCCTACATCTTGATTCGTGAGAACTAGGTGGTTAGATTCCATCAGGGTCCGAAACAACGTGAGAAGTTAGGACTAGTTTGAGAGATAATTCATTGCCCCTATTGTTCATCGTCATTTAATGCATTGGAATTGGTCTCTATGAACCCATACCCTGGATTCATTTTTTCTCTGATTCTACTCTTGTTTGATTTACCTAAATATTTGTTCACATTTAAATTATTGTTTACTTTTGCATCTTTCAAAACCAAAAACCATCTTTTTAACGAAATAACTTAACAACGAACTTCAAATAGAAATTTCTTGTCTTGTGCTCCCTTGGGTACGATAATCCGGAACTAAAAATCTCAAAATACTACTTGACGACCGGTACGCTTGCCGTGTCCTTTTCTGTGTTAAAACCGCATGGCGTCAGTCCTCCTCCACCAGTTCATGCGCCCCCCCCGAATCAGGCGCATTATTTTGCAGATCAATGGTTTCTTTAGGGAGACCCATAGGCTTTCAGGCTATAATGTTCGGGCTCAGGTTGAGCCGGAGTTGGTTTTGGTTTTAGGTTTAGCTTTCGTTTTCATTCTTGTTCTCGTACTAGCTTCTCTCTTTGGATTAATTGTTGGTTTAGTTAGTTTAATTGTTGTTTTAGTCAGTTTAGTTTTCATTGTTCCCATTTCAAACAACCGTCTATGCCTCAGACTCTGTTTGAGGATTAGTTACAGTCTGTCTAAGGAAGGACTACTCCCCCGCTATTCTTTTGTTATCTTGCTTCATTTTTAATCAATAAAAGTCTCTTACGTTAAAAAAAAATACGTGAAATCATATTATGATCGGGACATCTATTGTAATGGATAAGTCTTCAATATATACAAATCAATTTTGAATTTATGTAAGAAAAAAATATGATCACAAAATAATATATAACAAAATTTGATTGTAAATGGATCGAGTATCCTACCACCCCTCACTAAAAGCTCACTCACTAGGTACCGAGGTAATTGATTTTTTATCAACTAAGATTTTTATTAAAAAGAGATGCTTTCCAAACAGGAAAGTGTTAAAGGGTCAAAAGACCAGAACACGACTACGAAGGAATTCCTTGCAATGGAGCTAAAGACATAGCCTTGAAAACAAAAAACAAGACAAAGAGGAAAACAAAAAGTAACTATTAAACTCCTTGACATCCGAAAGAGCAGTTGGGGCCTATGGTGCCAGAGACACTTAATTCCACATATCCACAATCGAAGGGGTAGATTGGATAGCCCGTGCTCGACTCATGGAGCGAGTTGTAGGCTTTGAGTAGACCACGGTACCATATGAAGTATATTTCTTAGTAACCCGCCTCTTAAAAGTCGTGAGCAAGACATCCATCCAGGGGCTGCTCTAATCCTCGGCAAGTGAAAATGAATCTTTCGAAACAACGGTCTCACCTAGCCCAACATCTTGAAGGCCACATACAACGGGCTCCAATTGGGCATCGCTCGAGCCCAAAATAATAGAGCCTTGGTCATGGGTCATCTCCTGATCTAGGTGCTTACAATTAGCACCAGGTGACGTCAACACCAACACATCATGTCCAATTGGATCTTGGTCATGCCCATCCAAGGCCTTCTGACCATGTGCCTTTCCACACTCAGACCGAAGACCTCTTAAGCCCAAAGCTTCTTCTGCCAAAAACACAGCCACATCTTCTTCCCCAACAAAAACAACCGGCTGGGATTTACCAATATCTTCAATGTGACAATCACTGGTAACAACCACATCTAGTTTATACCACGAGAGAGAAGGAATTTGAAAGTTGAAAACCCGGGAATCAGGGAATGACAAACGAATTGTAGTTTTGGCATCGCCGGCCAGAAAATTCGATTGAAAATAAAAAACAATGATCCGAACTTCACCTTCGCTTAAGCCAGCTTGAGTGCACTACTTTCCGCTCAAAATCTCCCTTATGGTCTCATAAGGAGCCTGAACAGACTTTTTGACCTTGCTTTGAAACCCCACCGTAGACGACCTTGGACGCGTCATGGCTACTAACAGTGTGTACCTATTGACCTTATATCAATTGAAGGTTTCCCTAGCCTAGGAAGCAGCGGACGACATCGAGAACGTGATGAAGCCAACAAACTTGCCTTCTCTGTTGCGACGTTTTAAAACAGACCACTCTTGAATCTCACCAAAAGTCCTGAAACAATTGCGTACCCAGTCCTCCTTGGTGTCATAGAGAAGATTACATATAAAAAAATCAGTAGAGCTTAGGTGAACTGAGTAATTAACATGTGAATTCATCAATTTCTGCATCGCAACATGATGATCGATGGACGGAGCGACCACCATAAGGTCACTGAAAATTGAAGAATACCCAACTACTTTGTACTTCACTACAATCACCCCCATCACCAGATGACTCCCCGACTTGAACAATGATATCATTAGTGTCCAAAACTGACTGAGACTGGCAATGCATCCGTGTCTGTTTCAGGCGAGTGTGCCGAGATCCTCCACTAGTTACATGCACACTAGACGCTTTCATCGACTTTCCCTTGACTGTAGCCTTATGTGCAAACACGGACCCTCCCTTATTGGTTGATGGAGCTTTCTAAATTTCAATGTAATCACTATATAATGATAACACCATCGAACATAATGAGGCAAAGGAAAGCAGAGAGGGAGCCGTTACTATATGGCATTCAACGATTTTTGTTTGTCCAATTAATTCTCATCGAGGTAATTGTAATGGATAAAATGTCTTTAGTGATTCTAGACATAATTGGGTACCTACGAGGATTTTCAGCCTACAAAGTCAAAATATTAAAAGATGTTATACCAGTTGTTGTCTCCTCCTCTTGGTACCTCTCTAATTCAGAGGTACTAGTTTCAGCTTTAGAAGTACATACCATCTTATGTTTTCCAAATTTACGATACTTGGATCATTTATCACCAATACTTGTGGAACTTCAAGTTATGTTAGCTCATCACCTTTACCATATTTTCTGGCATAATGATAAAAAATATCACTACAAGACATTTTGACGCATGTTAAAATAGCAGAATGTTCATAATAATATGTATCCTTTAGAATGAAATTAGCATATTTTTTTGGGGGGGATCGAAACTTGGAGATAGGAATATAAACATGTTTAACACTGTTAAATCTCCGAAATACTTATTGAATTTTGCACACAATTTATGTTGAATCTTAATTATTATAGATGCAAGGGTTTTTGAGACATACATTAACATGAAGCTTTAAGGTATCAGTTCCATTACTAGCGTCAACAGAATATGACTGATGATAGTACTTACAAAAGGCCATTCATTTACCCTTGTCATCAACCATATTATAATGCTCTCAACCTATCTTGTGGAATGGACATTATAACTAGGTTCTAGAAAGAGAAGCTCATGCCTTTCTCTTAAACTTCCCCAACCTTTCCCCAAAAGTTCCCTCACCTACTTCCCCTCTCCGTCGGTGGCTCTCATGGTTTCGACCATGTAAGTTGTTAGATCACGAACAAGAATGGAGTTGCAGTAAGGCGTTGCGATTGACTTTCTGTAAGGAATTTATGCCCCCACTATATTGGGCATATCCTTCGGGATACAATACTGCTATATTATAGTATAAACCTTTCTATGTACAAAGGTGAGATTAAAGTTCAAAACAAAAAGGATTGATATATATAACAGATGACGTGACTGTTCATAAGAGTCACAATTCTTCAATTGGTAGCAGTTAAGCAGTTACATAATTGTTAATGGATAATAAAATATTAATCCAAAAATGAAGAATCAAACACACATGCCCCAAGTGCCCAAGTGTCATAGTCTTGATTAATATAATATAATAATAACCATGACAAATCTACCAATAGTTTGATCACTTGTCACATACTCAATTTAATTAAAGTATGGACACATTGCTATATAAACACTTAAGTTTGATCCATATTTTATCAATGTGGCACCCACCACATTTACACAAACTAAATGTTCCAACATAAGTCACCGGTGCTTCTTCCCATTTCCTTTGTTTTTTCCCTCCAATATCCCTTCTCCTTGTCTTGGCCTACCCACTTCCCACTGTTCCCTTTTTGTTTCTTTCTTCAACTTTTCAAATCTAACCGATAGAGATCTGAGTGGCTAGAGTTGAAATCTCCTTCGTGGATCGTCGTAGGTGTTGGCTCCGATAGACTATTATTTTGGTAGATGATTGGTGCATAAATGTTCTCGCTTCAGTTCTTGGTTGGTGCGTGTTTGTCGGGGGTCACTTCCGTTCATTGTGCCGGTTTCCACTTCTCGTCTTTCCGACGACGAGATCAGATTCTTCGTCTTCTTTCTCTTCTTGGTAGTGCTAGATTCGGGGTTGCTTTTGGCGTTGAGACTGGTCCGACGATGGTGGCGTCTCAACTTCGGAGTACTGGTTTCTCTGATTTGCTTCACCCTGTATTATAGTTTTTTTGTTCATGTTGTTACTTTAATTTACAATTTACAACATATATGTCATTTACAATATATTACAACCTTATATACCATCTTCTTAGGTTTTTGTTATTATTTCCTAATAATTTTGATGGGACAAAATAAATCCATTGAAAATTAATTCCTTATCATTTATATATTCTCTTATGTGTGTTCAGGGTAGGATTTATAATTGTAAAAAAAGTTGCTTTCATATGAGCTTTATTAGAGTTTTTTTCCTAGGGTTTGCTTTGTGTAGTCCCTAGGCACCGCGTTGGCTCCCTTCCGCTACTAACAACGTGTCTCCGGTCTCGTTTTTGACCCCCTTCTACAATCCCGATGGTTGTCGCCTGCTTCTCCTCGATATCATTCACCATCACCGCCTCGAATCCCCTCTTTTGAGCAGCATTCGCCGCCTCTGCAACCGCCATTGAAGCCGTCATCGGTGTATCCACCTCTTAGGCCTCCACCGAGATTGTCTTCTCGATCTCTATCCTAGTTCTGAGTTACGATGATCGACTGGTTTTGTTTTACTTTACCTTTTTTATTCCTTTTTGTAAGGTTAATAATTAGCGAGCGAAGATTCGGAGATTTTACCCAAGGATTCAGGGACTTTTAGCGGGAGGGATCCCTAAATCACATCTACCATCTTCGCTCTTATTCCGTTGAAACTGATGAAAGCAGGTTCGGTCGCACTCTACATAATATACAGCGTTTAGACAACACCTTGAGCAGTCATAGTCAGTTTTGTCATAGTTTAGTTTTAGCTTGCATATATGGCTTTTCCAACATCGTTTGTAACGATTCAATTGTCTCAGAGTTAGTTGTAAAGAGACCTTTTGAGGCTCTATGTTGTGTACTAGCTCTCTTTATTTTCTGAATGAAATATATGCATCTTTTAGTAAAAAAATACATTCTCTTACGTGCTTAAATTTTAGGGATATTGTAAAAAATTATGGTGAATCATGTATGCTTTGCAAAAATTTACCGTGAACTTTGCAATTCCACTAGTATGGTTTTTTTTTTTTTTTGCAAAAAAGTCAAAAGAAACCCTATAAAAATGCATACATGGGGGTTCAAAATTGCAAAATGTGTATACATGAGGGTTACAAATAACAAAGCACATATATTGTAAAGCGTAAAACCAGCATTTAAAAAAGAGTTGATATCCCGTGACTAAATTTCGTTGAAGATGTCATATTTACAGATGAAAAACAATTAACAAATTTTTTTTAAAAGAAAGTAATTTATCATAAGATTTTACAAATTATGTACAATTCACTGTAAATTTTCGCAATTATCCTCAAAAAAATTTCAACACATGGCGCATATTTCAGTTGGAAAGTAGTATCTAATTCTCCTACCGTTCTGTTGAGAGAGCCTCCCAACCCTAGTTGTCCCCGATTTCGGTGGTGGCTCTTCTTCTTTGATCCCTTATTTTTCCTGGTTCTCTTTGGTTATTTCCTTTCAACATACATATTGTGTTCATCCCTCTTGAGGTTTCATTGTTCGCCCCTGATTTCGGGACGATATGCTCGAGATTTTATCTTTTTTGCAGGGCTCAAGATCGGCGTTATTATGGAGTTGTTCTCTGGTGGGTTGTGATGAAAGCCACATGTGCGAGTGGATGACCATATATGGTGGTTCACTCATATTATGGTTTAGGAAGCAAGATCAACAAGACAAAGCATGGAAACGACGAATATGGGCGCTGATGATCGTCGGACGCATATAAGGAACATCAGCCCGCATTTCGGTCCTACTCCTCCTTCTACTGGGAACCTTCTCGGATGCCTGACATTATCCCCACTCCCCCGAGGGTCTCTATCGATGGACCAATGCGTTCGTTTGACGACCATGGTGTTGACCTCAATATTATTCTAAAAAAACTTGGAAATTAATTGAATTGCAACCTTTTCAAATGTATATGAAAAAAGATGTGTTTTTTATTTTTGGAAATCGTTAGGGGTTGAATAAAAATCCAAAAAGTTGGGCGAGCTTATTAATAAACATTTCAATGGAGGCCGAATCTATCTTTTGAGTAATTAGTATTCATCCCTTGGTGGTACCATCAACCCCAAACCCTCACCTTCCTATCGCTACTGGACAACATCTTCTCTAACACCGACCTCGCCGCCGTTGCTTATCCGGCAGCCGCCGTCAACGTACAGGTAAGCTCTTTTACAGTTTTTATTTTATTCCAAGCTCAAGCTGGTTGTTGTGAACATGTGAGTGGTAGTCTACGCGATGGTTCTGGTCGCCGGCGGACCAATCGGCCGCCTTAAATTCGTGTGTTCTATAGATGTGGAGGAGGTTGCGCTGTGGGTCCGGAAGTTGGGTGCTACAACTTCCAGCCACTGGAAGCTTCCTCATTCATGGACAAAAAGGTTTAGACAAAGAGGAGGTTTTGGGGTTTGGAACAATTTTCTTAGTAAATAAGATGGAAAAATAATATAATTTGAGTATAATGCTATGTGCTCTTGCATACTAGTTAGAATTCTGTGCTTGATGATTTCATGAAAGATATCATGTCTTAGCAACAATCGTAGATCGAGAAATTTGAATCTGAAGTTGTATGTTTTCAGCTTGATAATTATGCTCTGTACTTGATCATACAAGGAAAATGATCAAATGTCTTGAGCTACTGCGTACTGAATTCACCTTTAATAGTGGCAAAAAGAATGATCTATTGGTTGTCTGAGACTCTGAGAAAAGGATACAAATGAAATGTTCTTTGTGCCACTTATCTATTATGTTGTTAGGTTTCCCTACTATATATGACAGTGTAATATATAAATTAGTAAGTAGAGATGTGATAGTTAGCTACATTCTAGATGCTAACATTTGAGCATGTGTTTGATAAAGTGTCAATCCACATGGTTGTTGAATTGTTGTGTCAAGCAAACGTAGATTGAAGGTTCTGCTGTCTACTCAACGATCAATTTTGGCATGTGTATTGTGATGGTTCTTTAACTTCAGTTTTCCTAGGATGGGTTGTGAGATTTATGTTTGGGGGCGTCCATGCTCTGCAGTTGATGTCTCCATGGCCGAAGCTGTGGAGTCTTATAAAAAAAAATTCTTCATAAAAGCAGCTGAATGGATGACAAAGTTAGAGCTGATGCACTTTCTCTTTCTTTGCAGGTTGTTAAGGCTGATTAAGTCGCAGCAAACTGACCATTTGTAGGAGTTCATGCTTGTGACCTTATTTAAAACAAATCCTTGATTACTACTTTTTACCCTTAATTCTCCTCCATTCCACAGAGGGCTGTTTTCTATTCTTTCCTGGTGATGGACTTTTCAGTTTCACCATAGCACAAAATATGCTCTCTTTGAGGTAAGGTTTTTGTACTATGTTAATTTTTCTTGTCATTACTGAATAACCATGTTATCTCTCTACTTCTATGATTTTCCACTGTGTGTTTAATATGGCTTCCCGTAGTTGTCTGTACACACAATATATATATTTTTGAATTTGAATAGTTTCTTATTGTTGGGACTTTTTGTTTCTCTTATCTAATTATTCCTTTACATAACTATTTTTTTGCATCCTCTTATATTATGTTGTATGCTATTGGTATTACAGGGATTTTTGGAGAAGGCATAAGAGGAAGGCTTTTGTTACAGCAGGTGCTTTAGGAAGTGGGTATCTTTTGTATAAATTATATGATGCCCACAGAAGTAGGCTCAATGATTTGGAGAAAGAACTTGCTGATGAGCGGGAGAATGATGAATTCATTAAGACCCAGTTAAGTGAAATAAAAATTGCATAACATACTTTCTCAGTATTTTGAGTTTTGCATTCCTGAATAACGTATCATTTTGGTTCTTATTTGTTGTGGTTTTGACTGGTATTTAATAGAATGCAAGCACATTTTGAGAACATTCAAAGAATTGCTGATACCACAACATTGCCTCATGCAATGCAATATTTAAGTGATCGGATTGCTGAAGAAGTGGACCTCTCACACTTGACTGAACGGCTAATGAAGGAGAAGGGTCAGCGGAACACCTTAACAGCTTCAGAGAAACTTGAGCTATGGGATAAACTCAAAATTATGAGTATGAAAGTGTTACTTGGCCAAGTTGTTAAATAAATGCTTTTTGCAATACCCCATTGTGTTAGTTTTCTTGATCCACCCTGTCCAAGTGTCTCATAGCTGATGCATTTCTGCAGGTTTCACTAGAATGGTGTTATCACTGTGGGCAATGACAATGCTGAGCCTATATATTAGAGTTCAAGTCAACATACTTGGGAGACATTTATACATTGATACTGCACATGGTCTTGGGAGCTCTCGTTTACTGGTAAGAGCAACCACTTTCCCTTCATTTCCTGCACTGGCATGTCTTTGGTGTTGACTATACACGGACAAATCATTGATATTTTTTCGGTTCCCAATGTTATTATTACACACTCCGTTCCAAAATAAGTGCCCTAACTTCCTCAATTAGATGTTCCAAAATAATTGTCCACTTTACTTTTGAGGAAGTGAGTTATGCATGAATTAGTTATTATCACATGATTCTCTTAGCAATTGGGAGCACATGGGGACACGGTAGGAAATTGGAGTACAAACTCCTCTAATCCTCAGTTTCTACCTCATATCAAACATGACATTTACTTTTTGGAATGGAGAAAGTGATTAACTGCCCTACCGTCTTAACTTGTAAGAGATAAGATGGTGGTAAATCAGCCCTTCAATTGATATTCAATTATACATTGCTGTTAAAGGCAACATTGAATGATATGTGCATCCATTTGTCATTTATCAATTACATACTTGAAGGTGTGTGTATTTGTTGAAACTTTTGAGATTGCATAAGTAAATTGAAGCAGGGACTCTAGTCTAAGTTATGGAATATATGCCATATATATTTGGATTAGCAATTTGTATGAAACGATGGTTGAACTCAAGACCTTGCTTATGTAAGAATCTATGGCATATATGTGTTATTTACGCCATTGATTGAGGGCATTTTAAACTCTTAGTATTGAAGTGGTACTGAGTTTGCATGCCCTTTTGTCTTGGATTTGATAAAAACACAGAAATTTTTAAGGTTCCTTCTTGAGGTTAACTTAAGGGCAAGATAATCCTAATACTCATCAATCCCATGGAAATGAGGTAGGTGAGTCTAGTAGCCAATCAATGAATATAAATATGCATCATCTAAAGTACCGATGAATTACTCAGTGGTTGCCCGGAGTCCTCACCCAGTCATCTCAGAATTCCACCTAAATATTGACATAATATCTCACTACAAGTCTCCATCATACAGTACAAATGCTAAATTCATTACTTTTGTATTATTATTTAATAATTCAACCCGTTATTCTTTTAGGAGGAGGCTGATCTCATAGAAAGGGATGACCAGCAAAAGTTTTTGGCAAGTTCAGATTTCCTATCTTGTGATGGCATGGTTTCCTTGATTTCTGACATCCAGTTAGCTGTAACAGAAATCCTCAAAGGGTAAGCTCTTTGGTATAAATCCAAAAATCAGTATGTTTTATGTATTTTAGCATTGTTACTACTATATGTCTTATCTGTTCCTGTGATAGTTTCATTTGTAGAAAGTCTTTCCCTTACTACATATTATGAGTCTATGGCATGTCTACATAGTAATTTAATATGCTCTATCCATGTGTTATGACCCTGCGTTATAGGACCGTTGTAGGACTTGAGATTCAGTCCAAGGCTTCGCGCGGGCGAATCCTTGTTCTTCTTCTTCTTCCCAATCGTAACAATTACAGGCTCGTTATAGAGGGAACCCGAGGACCTCGTAGGAGACCAAAGTATTTCTTTAAATTAGGGATGGCAAAAAAACCCGAACCCGATGGAGACCTGATGTCCCCGACCCGATCGGGGCGGGTTCGGATCAGGTTTTTTCAGATTCGGGTCGGGGTCAAACCCGGTTATCGGGTATTTGACCGGGTTCGGGTCGGGAACGGGTTTGGTGTGCCCCGCCCCGGACCCGCCCCGATAATATTAGTATAGTTAAAAATATAATTATTACTCACCAAATATGAGTTGGTCTGATGGTAATATGGTACCTCCACCCTTTTGTGTTCCTGGTTTCGATTCTCCACCAACACATATTTTAAATTCCCTACTTAAATAAAATATGTTCAGTTCATGAGGTTTGAACCCAAGACTAAGCAGAGAAGAAGCAAGCACGCTACCACTGGGCTACATGGACTATTGTGTTATGTGTTTCTTTGCTATATATATATATATTATTCTTACTAAATACGTGGAACAGAAATAAAAACTCCATTTGTCCCACATCGCCCAAGGATGAGTTAGAAACCATACTGTTTCTCTATATAATATGAAGACCTTTCTTTAGTTTATATTAAAGCTGATCTATGAGTCTTACTTATACTATAGTTTAAACATTATTTTTTCTGATTTTTTTTATTTTGCGGGTCGGGTCGGGGATTACCCGATCCGGTCGGGTCTAGAGCGGGGCGGGGCAGGAGCGGGGCAAAGCCGGGGTCGGGTTGTATAATTGGGGATCGGGTCGGGGTCGGGTTTTACGAAACCCGCCCCGTACCCGACCCGTTGCCATCCCTACTTTAAATTCTCAAGTCCACTTTATTCATGTAACTCTCGGGTATAAATAACCCAAGAGGTTTCCTAAAACCAAAACCCTAAAACAATCATAATTGGTAATTACCTAACTTACCTATTCCTAATATTACTTTAACTCAAAGACATTTAATAAAAAGGAAATAAACTGATACCATCCCCCAACCCTAGCCGGCCACACTTGGAGGTGGGCTTATCCCACCTTGTACCAGACCGTACGGCCCGTAACACCATGCAGACATGTCATGCTAATTTTTGAGAGTTGAATAACAACAGGAAACAACGTTTATGCATGTGTTTCACAATGACTAGTAAACATGGTAAATTTTGAAAGTTGATTGAAAATCCAAGGTTAAAACCTGTATCACTCATTGCTTCCTTTTTGGGTTTGACAAAAATGCTGGAAAGGTTGACAAAATGGATTTAACAATGCGTATTTATTTGCTACTTCACCGTACATGAGAGCCCGTAAATATGCAAATGGCCATGATATTTATATTTGAAGCTAAGTTTGACCTTCAACAAGGCTATTCCAAGAACTTGTGGACAACTACACTGAAACTACAACAAACAAGCAAAGCTTCCTTTGAAGTTATGCAGTACCAATCAGTAGAAAGAAATCACTAGAATTGAGTTGCGTGTGCGTCTCTCGCTTTTGGTAATCAGTTTGTTGTTATGCTAACTCATTGTAATCCTCAGAAAGATTGAAGCTATGAATACTTGCTCAAATTCAATAATAGAAGAGTTATAAAGTTTGTCTGGAGAAAATTTGAGATGTAATTTTTCTCTGTGCAGAAAGAAGTTGGGTGATAACTTCAGCACCGCTGTGGTTCATGAAACGATAGTGCAGATACTTGACGCATTCATGAGTATGCGAAGTTCTCATCACTGGGTGGACTACTTGATGCAAGAGGATTCTAAACCATGCAGATCAGCAGCACCATCTTCCAGTGGTGATGAAATTGTTTCTGAAATGACCAAGTTTGACCAACTTATGTCTGAGACACGAGCTGTCCTATTAAGGTATGTCTGAGATATAATTATTCCCAAGTACTGTAAAATTGATCTAAAATGGTATTAGTGGAGGCTCGATGTGAACCGTGAAACACTTGTTTGCAGTGCTGAGTTTGGCAATGTAGTGGATATATCGTTGAAAGCTGTAGTGGGTGCGGTGGTGAAGGATATGGAGACAAGCCATGCAGGAGGTGGCAGTCTTACATCTGGGATGCCACTGGCTAGACTCCTGCCCCGAGTGGCCCAGATGGGTCCAAGCCTGGTTGAAGAACCAAGCCAAAACCGATTCATTAATATGGTCAGGAGTGTACCAGAGGTTGAACTATTCTTTACACTTCTTTATGCCAGTATTGGTGCTTAGGAGAGTCTAGTCAGTGAGAATGATTCGTAATTTCGTTTCCCACACATAGGATAGGACCTTTACTGTAAAGAATTGGTAAGGGCCTTTTGCTCCTTGTGCCTTGTAGGAGCTCAAAGTGCACAATTTAAATGGATCCTAAACTTTCCAGATTAAAGTTTAATTGATGTATTGATCCTCGATGTAAATCTGGCAGCATAATGCATATGTTCAAGTGTCAGTCTGTTGGAAATTGGTGAAGGCTGATTCCTTTGATGGTGTCGAATTGGACGATTTGTTTAATAGTCAGAGCCACAGGTTACCTACAGCTTAAACGAGTGACTTTTTTCTCTAACATATACGTAATGAAACATTTATAAATAAAAACAGGCTTCATTACTTTTAGCATTTTTTTTGAAACGGGTGACTGGGGAAGTGCATTACTTCAAAAAAGAAACCATACAAGGTAGAGCGTAACCGCCCAAGGTTCCAGATATATGTCCGGGCCGATTGTAGCAAGCCCAACGCTCATGGACTCATAAAGATAGCCTACTTGATATCGTAGACAATAACTGAGGACATCCCCTTACCGACGTCTCAAAACAACGAGACATAAAGAAACTAGTCCTAAACAAACCAAAAAGTAAATTGTTCCAATGAAAACCATAATAATGTAAAAACGACCAGTTGTAGAGAGCTGTAGTTGATGGTTCCCGAGACCTCCCAGTACTGGCTGTCCCGGGTCTGTGGATATAGGCCAACATCGGCCAAACCCACCCCCTGCCGGGTCGGTTCATTTCTGCATAGGAGGCTGCCCCGCCTCTGCCTGCTTCATCTGGCCCTTCTCGGTCCTGTCCGGCTCCTCAAGCGGGACCACCAACTCTTCATCTTCGTCTTCCCAATCTGGCACCGGGGAGATGCGTTCAGGTGGCATCCCACCCTGCTGGGCGTCAGATTTGATGGCAGTCGTTGTACGTCCCACCGAGGTTGAGGCATGCACGCTCGGGGGACGGTACTTTGGGTAGGGTACCGGCGGCAGGGTGCGGTGAAGGTGCACTAGGTCGGGGTGAGCACCACCGACGTCAGCATAAGACCGGCAGGAGGCACCGGCGACAGGGGCTCGTAGAGAACGATGGCGCCCGCCTCGACCGAACCCGACTTGTCCTTTAGCGGCGAGGACGTGCTGCCGACAGATGGCCGGATCTATCGACGAGCGGCAGGGAGAAGGTGACAACGGTGAGGAATCCCGGAGGGGATGGCTGTGCATCGGCGGATGGTTGTGCATCGTCTGGGGACTGCGTTTGGATAGGTCCATTCCGATGGTGTAGATGGAGCAGCCGAACCAGAGAGGGTTGCGACAAGGGAGAGACGAACATCGGCGGCTAAAGAGGTGCAACAAGTGAGCGGCTGCGACGGGGTTGCGCATAAACGACGACGGGAGAGGAGGCCCGACGAGCATGGCTGCGAGCGGCGAGCGGCGACAACTAAGGCTGGACATGGAGGCGGCGGAGAAGAAACCCTAGAAAGGGTAGAGCACCCGAGAGGGTTTTCAGAGCGTTTTTCAAACAAAAAGCTGTCTTTTAGCATCCTTTATATAATAGTAACATAGTTTTAGTATCTATTTACATGCTTTATAAATTGGTCATGTCGGATAAAAATGGTGTAATCTTTGATTAAAAATTTATCCCTTGCATAACTAATACAGAAAGAGTACTAAAAATGTGTGACTGATACATGGACCGTGGTGAAGCCAATTTTTTCAATGAGGGCACCATTAAGAAATGAAAATTTTTTTTAAAAGAAAATGATCAGGAGATTTCAAAAAGATAATAAAATTTTTAAACAATAAATATTAGATGAGTTTTTCAAAGCTTAAGAAACTAAAATTTGAAGTTCGGGCTCTTTTTTTCTCTTTGTGCGAACCTTACTGGTTTGGCTCCCCTTTCGCGTCGCTTTCGTCGACGGCCATTGTGGCTCCGACCACAAGGGCTGCCGGTGGAGCTCTTCCCCACTGCTGCTGCACCCAACCTCCTCTCGTTTCTATCGACTCCGTCCATCCGCCACGAGCCTTCACCGTAGCACAACCGACCTCGTACCGCCAACACCCCTCTTCGGCCATATCTACCCTCCGTTCAAGTCGCTGCCCCTCCTCCTCGTCGGGCATATATGCCGGCCCAGCACTCCAGTCGGCCAGATCTGCTGGAAAAAAATCAGCCCAACATACCCCCAGCCCCTGCCGACCACCACCGACGTTGGCCTCTCTCACCCACATCGCCGGTCCAGCCCCGAGTTCGCCCTCTCGCCGATCGAACCCACCCGACACCCACTGCCCTTGCGCCGTCACCGTCCTCCTCCGGCCGCCCCCACCCGTCCCCAATCTTGGCTTGGTGTTCAAAGGCCCTACCTTCACCTCGTCGGTCAGATCTGTCGGCACAGTCCGGAGCTCAATGATTTGGGGACCCACATGAACCCTAGGGTTTCTCTTGAACCTTCGGGTTGTTTCATGGTTCCGCTCTCTCGATGAGTTTGGGATCCGGGAGGAGGGGTGTTAGGTTGGGGTATGTCTCCACGGTTGCTTGGTCGTCCCGGGAGGAGGAAGGAAGCAGATCATCCCGTTGGAGCATTTCAAGAACCCGACGTGCGCTTGTTTTTTTTTTCTATTTTAGTTTGGTTTGGTTAGTTCTTATTGTATGCTGGATTATCTACTTTCTGTTTCGTACATTTGAAATGTCGGTTAAGGGATTTCCTGAGTTAACGTCTGCGACCACACGCAGACTATTTCTGCGGATCCATAGCGTCGGGTGGACTACGGTCGACCTGGACAAATATCTGCAATCCTGGGCTGTTATTCTCTACCCTGTATGGTTTACGTTTCACAGTAATACAATATCCAAATTATTGTTTCGAAAAAAAGAAACTAAAATTTTATATAAAAAATTATAATTAAATAAAAATTAGATGAGTTTGTCCAATCTTAAAATACTAGTCTGGTCTGGAGTGTAATTGATTTACTAAATAATGACAACCAATTCGGATAACATATTTAATTTATCGTTTGTGATGCACACATTCATAATAGAGAACCAAGTTTATTATTAAGCACTTTTATTTAAAACATATTTTAATTTAAAGTGAGAAATGATAATTAAATTTTTTTTGTACACAATCGTAATGAAATTCTATTATAAAAAAAATGGTAACTCAAGCATAATTAGCACATGACATTTCTGAGACCCGTCTGGTGTTATTCGTATTTAAATATCAATGCATGTTATTACTCCGATATAAATATTAAAACATGTTATTACAAGCAGGTTAGTTTATTAAATCCACGTCAGAATCTCACTGCAGACATTAGCTAATAGCTGGGCTGGCGAAGATACCTCGAGATTCAGCCTTTATTATTCCGTCTTAAATATTCGATTAAGAAAATGTTGCAAATTAATACACGTAATCATTTCATGGTCTGATTTGTCACATGCTGTTCATCTTCTTCATCCTCATCGCTTCTTCATCCTCTCTCTCGTTCTCTATATATTAATTGCATGCTCTCTCCGATCTCGATGCACCCATTTGTACCATATAAAACTATTACTCAATCTCTCCGGATTTGGACTTTCTCGATTTGATCCAACCATGGCTTCCCTCAACTTCACCCAGATCCGATCCAACAGCTCGCCTGCCTTGTTCTCTCCGGCTGGTCCTCGCCGGATCAGCTTGGCTCGACCCACTGGAGTTGGGTTCCGGGTCTTTGCCTCCCAGGCCAAGCCGGAGCCCGATCTCAGCGTCACTGTAAATGGGTTGAAAATGCCCAATCCATTCGTCATCGGGTCGGGTCCTCCCGGAACCAACTATACCGTCATGAAGAGAGCCTTTGACGAAGGATGGGGAGCTGTCATCGCCAAGACCGTGAGCATTTTCCTTCCTTTCCTGGGAAAATTTTACTTTGTGATTATTTTTCATCTTTTAGTTTCAAAGTTGAAGGTAGAGAATTTGATTCCTTTGTTTGGAATGGATAGAGATAGCAAATGGGTTCCTTTAATCCCTGCTTTTATTTTGTTTCATTGTGAATTTTCATTTCATCAATTGTTCTAAGTCCCAACTATGTCCTGTGAATAGATTTCAGATGATGCTACAGTCCTTATTTCATGTAGAGAATTTGTAGTTTTTGATTCCAATTTGGTTGTGTTTAGGTATCACTGGAGGCAGACAAGGTTATAAATGTAACCCCTAGGTATGCAAGGCTGCGAGCCGATGCAAATGGGTCGGGGAAAGGGCAAATTATTGGATGGCAGAACATTGAGCTCATCAGTGATCGACCTCTCGAGACCATGTTGAAAGAATTCAAGCAGTTGAAAGAAGAGTATCCCGATAGGATCCTCATTGCTTCAATCATGGAGGAGTATAACAAGGCGGCATGGGAGGAACTTATTGACCGTGTTGAACAAACTGGAATCGTAAGCTCTGTTTGCTACCTAACTGTTGAGCTTAACCAATATGGTTTTAACACTCTAGTACTTCCTTTGAAGGATGCGATTGAGGTGAATTTCTCTTGCCCTCATGGCATGCCAGAACGTAAAATGGGTGCAGCTGTGGGGCAGGATTGTGCGTTGTTGGAAGAGATATGCGGTTGGGTCAATGCTAAAGCTACTGTTCCTGTTTGGGCAAAGATGACTCCTAACATCACTGATATTACAGAGGTTGATTTGCTTTGCTATTTTGTTGCTTTTATTTACTTGCCATTGTAATCTTTTTTGTTGGTTTCTTGTGAGTAAATATAGAAGATGCTCGGCGTGTTTGATTTAGTGGATATAAATATTTTACGTTTAGGCTCATCTTTATATCCCTCAAATGTGTTGTACCGATGTAGACATCGTTTATCATTAAGGAGTTTTATCTTGCTATTGTTTACAGCCAGCTAGGGTTGCTCTAAGAACAGGAAGCGAGGGGATAGCTGCTATTAACACAATCATGAGTGTGATGGGAATCAATCTCAAAACCTTACATCCGGAGCCTTGTGTTGAGGGGTATGTATTCTCAAACTCACTCAGCAAAATGAGCTTTGCATCAACATACCATTCATTTAAGATATCTTACGTACATGTAATATTTGCTGGCAGATACTCAACTCCTGGAGGGTATTCTTCAAAGGCAGTACATCCCATTGCATTGGGGAAAGTGATGAGTATCGCTAAAATGATGAAGTCTGAATTTGGTGATACAGACTGCTCTCTTTCTGGCATCGGAGGTGTTGAGACTGGAGATGATGCTGCCGAGTTTATTCTTCTTGGTGCAAATACTGTTCAGGTACCTTCTACTCACTTTTTATATCCATTTTTCATCCTTAAACCCACCAGAGTACATATTTCAATATTGAACTTTTGTTTGTAGGTCTGCACCGGTGTTATGATGCATGGATATGGGCTTGTGAAGAAACTATGTACTGAGCTGCAGGACTTCATGAAGATGCACGATTTTGCGACAATAGAAGAGTTTAGAGGGTAAGGCGAACCTCTTGTAAAATGAAACTTGAAATGTTGTAACATGACTTCTCATCTGTGGCGGTTTCAGGGCTTCACTTCAGTACTTTACAACTCACACAGATTTGGTAAGAAGGCAGAAAGAAGCTATTCAACAGAGGAAGGCTATCAGGAAAGGTCTGCAATCAGACAAAGACTGGACCGGAGACGGGTTTGTGACAGAGACAGAAAGCATGGTTTCTAACTGATCATACGACGACATACTCAGAGTTGATGCTTTCTTTCAGTAAGTCTTGGATCAAAACCAGCTGTCTCGGAACTCTGCAGCCAGTAAATAAGTTGTATCAACAGGAGTGGTTGGAGATGTCGAAACTCGTCAAAAATCATAGCTTTGCTTTGGATCGTGTAATTGGATGTTACCCTGTTTCTCTTTCTGTTCAATAATACCTTTTGTTTTCTCGTATATACGTGTTCCAAAATGCAGAATGCTCAGAATTTATTCCTTCAGTCCTGAGTTTTACATGCTAAAATAGAAACCAATGGACTGAAAATGAACATCTATTGCATGTATATTATCTGATACAACAAGTAAATTGAAACTTACAAGCTGCTGATAGCTACTAATACATAATTTCATGCATATGGAGGGTAACTAAGTTCATTATTATTCATACTTACTATATGGTATAAAGCATACCAACCTCTACCAGAGCCGCATGAGGGATGTTGAGCGCAACATGCGGCTCTCTGCAGTTCTTATCAAGAAAAGCATAACTCATCACCAGAAACCGCTTCACTATGTTGGCTGATCTGCGCACAGCCATATGCGACTGCCCTATGAAGTAGGCTGTCCCGCTCTCCCTCGCGTCTATCAGTTCTTGCAGCTCCTCCAGCATTGACGCCCTCATTTTTGGACTTGTTTCAGGCAACATGAACCGTACCTTCTTCTTCCTCGGCCCATCACTATCATGCTCGTTCGAAGTGTTGGCGGGCATGACAGTTGTAATGGAGTCATCATGGTCGAGAGGGATCAAACCATGGCTACTTTCTCCAGTCGGGTTTCCCACAACTATCATCCTCTCCGGGGAGGCAAGAGATTCACAGTCGTTTTCTTCCACTGAAATGAACTCTCCGATGGATCGGATGATCTGATCCTCAAAGTCATCGGTGTCCCTGATCCGATCACAGTAGCCATATCTCACAATGCACCTGTATATATGGTGATCCTTCCGGCCAACCCTCCCTATAAGATAACGCCGCCCGGAGATGATATGAGGGACCGGCAGAGACTTGAAGGACACAAAGATGAGCACCTCGTGATAAGCAGGAAGGTTGGTGATGAAGTGGGAGAAGAAAGCCGGGATGCCGGTGGTAATGTCGGTGTAGATGAAGCCAATTCCTGGAATCCTGGAAACTCCGAGCCCCGGGCTGAGCTCGGTGAGCCAGTCTGTGGACACTTTGTTCTCCAGATCGAACTTGTACTTCTCCATAGTGCCGTAGTGCCAAGACAACATGACCGTCAAGGAGATGACGAGGGGGATGACCATGTACCAAGCTCCCTTGTGGAAGTTGAGTAGGCAAGCTGATAGAAACAATGCCTCGATGGCCCCGAAGAATATCAAGAAGCACGCGGATACATAAACGTTCCTCTCCCAGCACAAGGCGATGACCACGGACATGAGGAAAGTGGTCACCATCATTCCAGATATTATAACTAAACCTGTAGGCAGAAGTTTTAAGCAATGTCATCCATCTTACAACTTGTTAGGTAAGAGACCAAGTAGATGCATTACCTGCTGCAAATCCAATCCGTTTCACGTCATGGAAGCCAATTGTGATGGACAAGCTGAGGATCATCAGTAACCAGTTCACATCTGGTATGTAAATCTGACCGTTGATCTTATCTGATGTGTGGACGACTTTGACTCTGGGGAAGCAACAGAGAGCTTGGCACTGGTTTACTATGGAGAATGTAGCTGTTACGGTCGCTTGGCTTCCTACTACTGATGCGAACAGGGACAACACTATGAACACATGACGGATACTTGCTGGACGCATTACACAAGTCAGAGATCCAACACTAAAAGTCTAACACTTAAGGGTAAACAAGTTTAAACTTACCAGGTACAGATTCACTGAGATGCTCAAAGTCTTTCGTTTTCCAGTTTTTGGAGATATATGCAGCTTGACCGGCATAGCTTAAAACAAGAACTGGATAAACCAAGTAGAGATAGGTGATCTGCAGCAGAGATATCATCCACAAGTTGAGTTCTTTGTAACTTGAAGCTCAGTAAGTGACAAATTAATGGCTTATATCTACTACCTTGATTGATTTTTTGGAGAAATGGCCTAGGTTTGCAAACATTGCCTCTGATCCTGAAATGGGTACATCAATTAGGATTATCTGCTATTAAAGAAAAAGTATACCACTTTGAGGTTATGCTTACCCGCGACACTTAAAATGACGCTTCCTAATGATTTCAAATCACGGTAGTTAATATTCTTCATAAATCTGTACATGTAACTTGGGGAAACTGCCCCCAGGATACTGATATCCCATCGGAAAATATTGTATACACCAACCCCACTGATAAAAAGGAGCCACATAATGATTATCGGAGCAAAAACTACAGCGATTTTGTGGGTCCCGTAGCGTTGCACTGTGAAAAGGCATACAAGTATGGCACATGCAAGGGGAACTGGCACATCTGTGGATACAATGCAGAGGTAATTGGCAAATCAGTAAACAAATGCAAATCATCAATTATTTAAATGTATCAAGACTTGGGATCAAAGACCATCCCTTGAGTAGAATGGATCTCTATTTTAGTCACTTGATCTAACAAAGGGTTGGTATAGATAAAAGAAGCACAACATAAGTCGGGGAAGCCCAAAGAGGCCCAACAAAGGTTGAAGAGAAAAGGCTTCAGAGATACCGATGTTGGGACTTGAACCCTAATCTCATGGACTCAACTTCAAGTGTTTGACAAGATCAACAAACACGAATTTTGCTCATACACCTGATGATAGAGTACTCACATTTCTCGAAAGCGTCTGATATTTCAGCCTGCTTAGCTTTGGAAGCCGAAACTGAAAAGAACCAGAAAGTAGAAACCAAGTTACAGAGTGATGAATACAGAAACTCAAGCAACACTTTCTTACTTTTTCTTAACTCTATCTGACTGCTGGATCTTACATTTATGTGACATATCTGATAGTGATCGTTGAACACCAGTAGAAGCTGATAGCACTGATAAGAGCAAACAAAAAATATATAACAAATGATTGATACAAAGTATGTGAAATCCGATAGACTAAGAGGTAAAAGCAAGCATACCTGAAAGAGCTGGAGTGAACACCCCATCACCAATCATCATGCAAGCACCAAACAGAGCTAATACCAAAATCAAATAGTGACTACTTCTATGATTTTCAATGAGCCTTCGAGCCCCCGGTTCAGACTTTCTATCAGAGCTTCCTGCCCCACACTGCACATCCTCATTACCAGCCATTTGATTTGGTAGCAGACTCACTTTGGCATGTCTACACAGTAAGGAGTACAGAGCAAAGGTACCACCTGGGAAAAAAAAGTCAGTCAGTTGAAATTTGCTTGCATACTTATCATCGTACCTTCAAGCTAATTAGTAAAATTACCCTCTCCGTTGTCATCAGCTCTCAGTACTATGACGGCATACTTGAGCAGAGAAAGGATGGTGAGGGTCCAGAAAATAAAGGAAAAGAGTTCAAATGCCATCTCATTTGATGTGAAACTTTCTGTAGAAATTGTACTGAAGACATACAAGGGGGCAGTGCTTAAGCGACCATAAACTATCCCCAAGCTTTGGAAGGATAGAAGAAGTGTGTGCCTCCATGCATCCCTCTGGCATATTATCAAGACAATAGCTCAGATAAACAAGTGAAAAGATGACATGTGAAACCATATATGGATGCCTATAACACAATCAGATAATCAAGCTCTCAAGGGACTTTAGTTGTTCCCAAAACTATATGAGAAACAGCTTGTAATGCTTGAGGAGGATTTATATTTTCCATCCTAGGTTATGACTTTCATCTCTTCAAAAACTTTCCACCACCATGCCTTCCTCCCAAACCTCTATTTGTTTAATCATAACATAACTGTAAGTTTAGAATTATGTTTAAATAATTTTCTCATCCCCTCACTTCATAATTCTAGATCATCCAATTAAGAATAATAATCAAACATGTTTTCGACTCATAAATACCGGGTTTGATGGTTTCACTAATTCCAGTAAATTTTTCCAGGAAAGCAATGGCAACATCTTGGCCATCGGCATGGTTTAAGAAGTTTCAGTATCCAATTCATTGAAATATTGTAACTTTTTGGCTTTTGCTCTTTACATTATTTCAAAAGAAGAAGATGTCTAATGAAGGCACTTTAAACTTGTATCTGGTAATTATCAACGTAATGAAACAAACAAAACCAAGATAGAAAACTGGAATTGCAACGGACGATCAAACCGTCATTAAACAAGGAAGATATTCATCAAGATAGTTATACTACCCATCAAGATGTGAAACATCGACAATCAGATCCATAATTCTCCCAGAATGTCCACAAAATGGCGTAGTTGAACAAAAATCAGCACGAGAAAAATGATACCCAAAGCCAAGATTAATAGCACTATTGTAAAGACCAGAGAGGTTACCTTAAGGTCATGACAAGGGTTCTGTGGCAGATCCATTGATCAACAGGGTACAACAACTGAGAACTGAAACAAAAGTGCAGAGGAGAGTTTTACAACCATGAAGAAGAGGACAAAAACTGGAATGGTGTATCGGCTTGGGCAATGCATCTGAGGCGAGTCATACTAAGTGGGTGTCAGGGAAGGAGAGAGACATTTCCCAATCCCATAGTTTATTCTGCATTGTAGATTGATATTCTCAGTGGCTTTGGCTTTAGCTCTTGGCTTGAGGTTCACATCTAGGATCAGACCATTTTCTTGTTCTGGTTTCCAGCAGTGGAGAGGGAATGACGAGATGACACTGACTGACATGGACGTCTGGGATCCTGAGACAAAATGCTGTCAATATAAATATATGAACCAGGAGGAAATGATAATATAAAAGTCATGTCACATGCCTTACCGTTTGGGGCAGGACTTCCACATGACATGTTTATGCCATTAATCTGCTTCTCATCTCACCATTTAAGTGATTTTTCTATTCTGATCTTGGAATCTGAAGCATTCCAACCTGTATCCGGATCGTATCCCCCCTCTTGAGAGTGGCCACTACGAACTTGAGATCATGACGGCACATTAGGAAAGAAATCATGTAGCTGAAATTTACCCGTCAAGAAACGTTATCCGAGAAAATGTGAATAAAAAACAGCCAATATACCACAAACCATATATCTGTATTTTTCAATGATATAAAATCATCATGATGAAGTTCTACGAACAAGCAACAAGAACTAAAATACTTTTTTATGAGCACAAAAGATATAATATTCATAGCTAAATAAGGCTCTTCCTAAAAAAACAGAGGAAGACAGCTCAGAACAATTTCCTTGTAGAACTATAGCACACCCTCCACCACTCTCCTAATGGCAGAGTGATAAAGAATGGTTTACACCATGCTGACTGAGTAAGATCAACCAGTCCATTCTCCGCTGCCTCATTGGTCAACATGTTCCTGAATCATTGCCTTCTCCCATGGGTCACACATCAGGCCAGCAAGTGAAGTAGCAAATTCCTTTGGCTGCCTCCACTTCACCCAGCATTACTGCCTGAAGAAGTTCCTGGAGCTCAACTTTGAATAAATAAAAACACAGAAGCTCCGTGATACACTGATCCAGGCTCAACGAAATCATCAAGGGGATAGCCATGGTTTATGATGGAGTTTATAGTCGTTAAGGCCATTCTAGAACATAAAAAAATGATTAGATTAAGCGTTCCAGGTACAGATTCACTGAGATGCTCGAGATCTTTATTTCTGTTTGTGGAGACATATGCAGCTCGCCCTGCATACTAAAACAAAAACACAATAAACCATGTAGAGATTCATCATCCACAGCGAAGATACCTTACAAGTAGAGAAAAGTAATCTGCAACTGGACAAGCCAAATGTCCTGTTTCAAATGAATGAATAAAGAATGGTCAGGGTAAAGACAAGAGACCCTACAAACAAGAACATCGCTCATATACATGATACTGAATTTGATGGAACCTATTACACATGGCAGGTCACTCTTATTCCTCAAAAGCACCTGTTAGTTGACCTGCTTAGTTTTTGAAACCTAACTGTCAAGTACCGCAAGTTCAAAACCAAAAACTTAAAACATGAATCCTCATACTTCATTCAAAGACTACTGGACCATATATACATCCCTATATTAATATATATGACAATGATAGTTGAAGACTAAAGAAGCTGACAGCACCAATAAGGGAAAACAATAAAACAGCAAGTCAATCGAAATGGATAATATGTAGAGCACGAATTCCAATAAGCCCAAGATGCAAATATACATCTGTATTTCAATTAAATAACATCATTCAGAAGTCTCATGAACAACCAACAAAAAAAAGATATTATCAATATTAAGTGGCTTTTCGAGGGGTGGGGGGAAGAATCTAAAAACAACTTAGATTTTTCCCACGGAAGATCTAACACAAACCCTTTACTACCATCCTAATAACATGATTTTTTTTGTCTAGTATCACTGGTGGTGCTGAACTGAGTGATCATAAGTGAAAAGAGGAGGAAAATCCATACTGGGCTCCCAAAATTCAAAAGGTAGACACAGAAAATAAGCGAAGAGTTCATCTCCACATTCACGGCTACACCCTGCAAAATTGTCCCTCCAGGAATCTGTTCTCTCATTCGCAAGCTTTCTCCCAATCATCTACCACTTCAGACATTTCCCTTGCACTGGAATCTCCTTCATTTTGCCTCACTGGAATTAGAGGGCTTGGATTTGCTTCATTCCCTGCTATGGAACTGCTTCCCACTTGTCTTCTTTGGTCCTCTGCAGCATCTAGAATGCTCCACCTATTTGAAGAAGTAGTGATTGGAGGACCTTCTTTTGCCTTCCAGACAGATGCCTGCATATCTGCAGATCCACCAGACCATTCTTCACCACCCCACGGATCATCACCCCAACCAGATTCATGAACTACAGCCTTTTTCCATGGATTACCCTTCAGACCTGCAAGTGAACCTCCTTCCTTGGTTCCACCCCAGGCAGTATTACCCGATGATGATCCTGAAGCACTACTTTGAAGAAACACGGCAGTCCCATGATACACTGATCCATGCTCCAGCCTTCTCATGGCAGTTGCAGCACGGGCAGGATCACTAAAGACAGCCAGCGCATTCTTGTCATTCAACCATACCAACTCACATTCTCCACCAAAACGTAGGACTAATGCACTTATATCCGCCTCCCTTGGCAAATCTAGAAAAGACACAACAAGCCTAGGATCCATGTCTACCAAAGGATCAAAAGTTGGTGGGTGGGTTGCATTTATGGTGGTAGAACCCTTTACCCCAAGTATGCGTGCTGGGGCTTTGGATTTGGGCGTAACATGGACCACGATGAAACGCTTTGGCTCCCAACCAGCAGCACTGACAACAAGTTTCCACCTCTCAGCAATTAGCCTCACAGCATCTCTCTTTTCCTTCAACATTGGACAGAAAACATGAACCTTCAAACCACTTGGATTAGTTCCTCTGTTCTTGCCAAGCACCAAAAATTTGCATCTCTCCTCTACAGATAACACCCACTTCGGATCACGCCTAAAGAGGTCCGCAACTACTTCCGAAACAGCTGATGTATCACCAAAATGAAGCGCATCCAAGTTTGGTGGGGTGATATCAAAAGCATCAGCAAGGACTCGTTTACGCTCCAACTTTGCACAATCATCATCGCACATAAGCTTCCTCTGACCAAGAGGGATCTTCTTGCCAGTGACTTCCACGGGCTGAAGAGGAACTGGCAACTTGTTGACCATGGAAGCTTCAAAAACAGTGTCAGCATTGAAACTACCATTGTTGCCTCCAGCATCACAAGGGACAGTTGCTGTTAACCGACCACACGAACAAGCAATTGTCACAGAGAAATTGCATCGAACATCAGGACAAGGAGCTGAAGGATGACAGGGTGCAGTACAGGTATGCCTGCAATCCCGCCTTGGAGCACCACATGTTTGCCCACATGAAGCCCTCAAACCAGGTTCTGATCCAGAAGAATTATCACATGGCGGAGCATGGCATGTTCTACCACAGGCATGCAAGCCACACTGCCTAGTCTTGCCACAGAGCTTGTTACACCTTATATCTTTTGAACCACAAGGTATGTTCCTCAGAATCACATGCCCGCCAATGCATTCTTTCGCAACAGGCACTGAACAAGGTGGGCAGTCACCAAAGTGGCAGCTGTGAGAAGAGGAATGGCCACAAGGCTGAGGAACTGAGCAAGGGAGCTGACACGAAGGGGGAGGTGTACCACAAGGCAATGGAGGTGGCATTGAAGTTCGCCCACATGCGCAGGTCAGATCCGAAAAGATGGTCTCAAGACAAGGAGGGCAGTGTCCACTATGACATAAAGACTCACAAAAATGCTGCCCACATCTTAACTTCTTTCCACAGACCATTGAGCACATGTGCGGATCCCAATCACCAGAGCGAAGATTTTTTGAATTAGATAGAGGACAACAACGCTCATTGCATCTGTGTCTCCCACAGTTTTTCTTCCTGCCACAAGGTTTCTCACATGTAAATTGGTCCTCTTCACTCATTGTTCTGTAGCACTCCACACTTCTGGAAGTTGATCCACATCGACATTTTTGGGTGACCCGAACCAAACAAGGTGGACAAGCTAAAGCATGGCAAATCTCTTGACAACAATGGGTTCTGCAGGGCAGGGACTTGTCACAAGTCTGCTGACAAGTTGGAATTGGATCCAGACAACTCTGTCGCTCCTGCTGCAAGCTTGTTTTACCACAATAACAGGTCCTGATCTTGCTTGGCATCAAGCTACACTCTTCGCAAGGGCCAGGATGGCAAGGCTCGCTACATCCATGATTTCCACAACTTAGCTTCTTACCACAAGTCGAGGAACAAGCAAAAACGCCATTTTCTGCTTTTACTTCTCCCTTCAAAGCCATTTCTCCACAAAGAACCACCTCTGACTTTCTCATACAGAAACAAGAGGCATTAATCAGAACTTGACATGGGTCACAAGGACCCACATGGCACACCTGCTCGCAATGGTGACGCCCACAATCAAGAAGCCTACTGCAACGCTGACCACATGTGAGAACGGCCTTCCGATCTGAACACCGTGTTGCAATCATCTTCTTCCCACAAGGGCACATGCGTGGTTGTGCAAAAGACTTACAGGGAGGGCATGGACCAGGGTGGCACTGCAAGACGCAAACATGAGGGCAGAGATCCTCCTTACTCATACCTACACCCGGAACTTCCCTCTCAAGTGGCTTCCCACAAGGTCCTCCACATGAATGAGGAGTCAAATACAAGTCCGAAGGCGGGTCCACCCTCTTTGAACAAAAGCAAAGATACCGAATCTCCTTAGAGGATGTCAGCTGCACGGATTGGCATCCTGGGCAGCGCCAATTAAAACCCTGATTCTTCTCTGCAGACAAATCGATAGAGGTGGGTGCCCGAGCCCATTTCTTGATACAATTCAAATGGAAGATCGAGTAACAGCTGGAACAAGACCAAACTGGAGCAGACCTTCGTACCATATCATAGCAAATCATGCATTCCACGGTTCCCTTTGTTAGTTTCTCCTGAATTTCTTGCACAAGCTGTGGGAGATTTACATTCTTCAGTCCCTTGTCATCTCGGCTATCAACCTTCTCTGTTCTCTCCCTCTCCTTCCTCTGATTGGAGGGCCGCCCCATGTATCCCCTGGGAGTGTGGTTCCCCCTATGCCTGCTCTCTGGTGGAGCTCGCGGAGCAGAGCTATAATTGGAGTCACCACCATTGTTGTTGGGGTAGGAATTGAAGTTTGAATGAGTGTTCACAGGAGGAGTAGAATTGTTGACAACATTAGAATTGGATCCCCTCGGAACCCACTCTTGACGAGCATTCTGGGAATGGAATCTCTGCCTCTCCCCTCTTCTATCATGCCTACCTTGAGAACTCATACTTCCCGAAATGAGGGAATTCCAGCAACACTCAAATGAACTGCAATGGATGATAAAGAATTAAACTTAACAACAACATTTTCCCAATATCCAAATTGAACATTAAAAAACAAATGACCTCATGCACCAACTCCGATTAAACCTAGCTCCAACATTTTTCCAACATTCAAATTGCAAATAAATAAACAAATGACCTCCTACACCAATTCCACAAAATACAAACAAAATGAAGGCGCAGTGAAGGAAACGGGAGAGAGAGATATATGGAGAATCAATCAATCGGACATTACAGAAGAGAAACCCCATGGAATATTCAATCAATTGGCCAGTATGAACCCTAAAATTGGTACCAAACCATAGGAAACACTCGAATAGAAAAACCCATGATCAAGACCAAATCAACGAGAACCCGGATAAACTAACATCTCGAGGATGAGAAAAACGAATGGATTATATCCAAAAAAACAAAACGGAAGGAAGATGCGATAGATGAATACCTGCTCAAACAGGAGGGCAATGGAAATGGGTCGGTGGATGTTGAAATGGAAGCTAGCTTTTGTGTCTCTCCGAGACAAACTCAAGAGAGAAAAAGAGGCAGAGGAAAATATGGAGAGAGAGAATATCAATGGTGGCGAGGAGAGAGATTGGCGTGGGGCTAAAGAAAAAATAGCTTTGGCTGTTCGGTTCGGGTATGAACCGTCTTGTCTATTTATGACGTCACGCCCTTTATTTTCATTCGGGAAAGAACAGATATGTTGCTATTATTATCATGCCGCCACGATTTGTGCCTATCGGGCGGATCTAGTCGGTTGTCCGACTTGGGTGAGGCGGAGCTTAGACGGAGTGAAAGAGATGAGAGGAGAAGAAGAACCATATACAGTTTCTGTGATTTGCGTGAGGGACGATGAAGACAACGAGAATAGAAAAGGAACAAAATAAGTAGTCCACTATGGGCTTTGTGTATTTGTTTTTCTCATATTCATCATGGGCTTTGGTCAGCGGGCCACACTTAAGTATATAACTTGATTCCCTAATGACCGTGACATACAAATATAATAAAAAAAGTCATGAACAAGTGAAGTGATAAACCAATAGAAATATTATCTTATTATTTTATATGATCTAATTTATTGTAATAAAAAAATAACTATTTTTATATCGGTTTGGAACTGATATAAATATTATCACCCCAATCAGAATAATATTTGATATAAATTTGGATATAGAAAATGTATTATTTTGGTATATAAATTTATTAAATTAAAAATAATAAAATAGTAATTCCGCATAGGCCCCGACTAGTCCCCGCCTAGCGTCTGGGGGTCCTCACCGCCCGACTAGCGTCTAATGCCTTTTACAACCATGATTATTATATCGGCGATCACTATTCATGACGCCATTATGACGTTGAGCTGTTTTTGCCCTATTTTATATATCGACATAACAATACATGTAACAAATTATTAGATAAAAAAAGAAGAAGATGAAACGCTCTCCTAGGGTTTCGCACCCGCTACGCTGCTCTAAGCCTCGACCCAGCCTTGCTTCCTCCTCCCGGCTCAATTCCGGTCACGACTCTCCGTCGCCATGGCGTTCTTCTCCCGCCTCTGCCCCCTCTCATCCTTCTCAAAGGAACGTCCAAGCTCGACCTGCTTCTTCGGTGTTCCGGGTGATCTTGTCTCTCCCCGTGCGAACACCAGTGGCAGACCCCCACCGACCTACTCCCTCGCTACCGCCCTCCGGTGATACCCGAACCCATCGAGCCCTCCCACCAATCACCTTCATTCAGGCTCCTCTAAATCCTACGATTCAGGACGGGCCGCACAGGTGGGATCCATGGTCGGGTCTCCTTCTGCCACCACATCGACCACTGCAAACACCGTCGTCACCGCCGTCTAAGCATCGTGCGACGGTCTCCCTAGTGACATGTGTACTCTACAGCCCAAGACTGATGTGCATCTGCAACAAAAGACTGATGGACATCTACAACCCACTATTTGTGGGCCCTCCCGACCCGCTAATGAGGGGTCTCGTCAGCCCACTACTGATGGGCCCTCTCTGATGCCGCTTTTGCAACTATCGTCGCCATCTTTGAACCCGTTGTTGGCGTGTCTTGGATTGCCTCCTCCTCCCGGCCAGTTTGGAGATGGAGGACGCGAGGACCCGGGAGTGAAGGCTGTTAAACTTTCAGTGCCCACTGGAGGGTCTGGAGCTGGTACTGGAGCACTCTAGAGGTCGGCAGCTGGAGAACCTTGAGAGGATCAAGTCAGGGCGGGGACGCAATCCCTCCAGGAGGAATGAGAGGCCAGATGAGCATCGGGGACTGGCCTTGGGAGGGGTCCCCTGCAAATGCTTTGCCTCCCACCATCATTGTTGTTGAGATCTCTGATTTTCGGTGCCCCCTTCCCCCTTTTCATATTTTGTCATTGCCTATATGTGTTTCAAATGTCGTGTGTGACGGTTCTAGTGAAAAAGGTTCAGTGAGCCATTGCTCTTTCTATCTAACCTTAGTGGCCCGGGAGCTTGTTCTCTGGCGCACATCGATGTTCTGATATAAATTTTTATAAAATTGCAACTTTCGCTCAAAAAAGATAATAATAATATAGTATTAGTCACAAAAAACGCCAACAACGTCTCTCTCTAAAGGGAAAACCCTAGGTTTTGCAAAAACCTCCGCCCCATTCGTCCTCTTCTCCATGCCTATCTCCATCGATCTCACGTCATCGCCCACCGCTTCTGCCATGGATTCCAACCAGCCACCAACGCCAGGTACCACTGCACCAACTCCGATCCATCCATCTCCTCTCTTTTTACCGAATACAAACTTTCTATCGGTGGTTCTCGATTCGGATTTGGTACAATCGGGGATTCCGCCATCGCCGGTTACTCCTCGCGGTCATATCACTACGAGGGGACAGCCGGTGGAGATTGTACATGTAGCATCGTAGCCTTGTCGAGCCGAGAAAGCTACCTCTCCGGCCTGGCCGGCTTCGCGTCTACACCACGCTGAAGTGGGTTGGGCAACATCGCGTCCTCGAGGGAAGTCGGAGATCTGTTCCATCATGCATCAGCTAAGAGACGAGGAGGAAGTTCAGGAGACACAGGTGGAGGTGTAACAACCTCCTTCGAAGCAATGAGAGGACCCGACGGGGGTGGGAAGGCTCCAACAGGGTCTATACCCATAGACCCGGGATTGCCGGTGCTGGGAAGTCTCGGGAAAGCCGCAATCAGAGCACTCTTTTCATCTTTTTGCTTCAATAAGGACTTGTATGGTTCGCTGGGTTGGTTAGCTTGGCTTTGCTTCATGTACTATTTTAGGATTTGGTTTTTAGGTCGTTTAAATTTCTCGTTTCGTACTTTTGAGATGTCGGTGAGGGGATGTCCAAAGTTAGTATCTGCGAGCTAAAGTAGTATTTTTTTTTCTACTGGTCCATGAGCATCGGGTTGGCTACGGACAACCAGGACATATATCTGGAACCCATGGCTTTTACGCCCTACCTTGCATGATTTATTTCTTGCATTAATGCACTTCTTCGATTACTCGTTTTAAAACAAAGGATAATAATAATATCACACAATAAACTAATTCTAAACTTGTTAAATCATAATACTAGAAACTCCAAATTAGATCGATACAAAGATGACATGATTAATATGTATGAATACAATCCAACAAATCCTCAACTATCACTGTTTTGCATGTAGAAATGAATCTCCTGAAACGACACAGTATATATTATCATTCTTCAAATTAAATACTATTCCATAAACATTATATTCATTCTACTAATAATGGGTTCAAATGCGAATTGGGCCTGATTGGTCACCTCTTCTTAGAACATCCATAGTAGTGAGCGGGGAGATGGCGAGGAGGTGTTGGCGGTCAGCAGTCGACGACGGGGAGCTGGTGGAGAGGTAGCAGGGTACTGGCGGGGAGGACGCTTGTCACGCCCCAAATCCGGTTTTGGCCCAATTCGAGACATGAACTAAAATAAAATAAAAACAATAAAATAAAAGAAAATTAACGAATGCATTCCGACTTAAAGAGGAATTGTATTAAAAAGTGTGTTATGTCTAATTCTGTTGATTTTGTGTTGATTCAAGAAACCAAACTTGTTGTTGTTGATTGTGTTGTTCTCCGTTCTTGTGGTTTTGGCTCTGATTGGGATGTGGTTTGGTTACCTGCGGTTGGTTCAACTGGCGGGGTATTGGTAGCTTGAAAACTTTCCGTTTTTCACAAGACTTCTGTTAGTTTTGAGCAGAATGTGATAGTATGGAACGGGTTATTAGTTAGTTCCCAACTCCCCTGTACTGTGTTGAACGTTTATGCCCCAAACTTGTCCCGTGATAGGCGTTCTTTGTGGTCCACTTTGGTTGATCTCCGAGACTCCTTCCATGACATTTTGCTAGTTGGTGGTGATTTTAATGTTGTGTTGTATGCTGAGGAACGCCGAGGTAGTAGTTTCAAGAGAGCAGACGCTGCAGCTTTCTCTGATTTCATTGAGGACTTGGGCTTGTTGAACCTTGCTATGAGCGGGTCAAAGTATACTTGGTATGACACGGGATCAAAAGCCTCTCGCCTTGATAGGTTTTTGATCTCTTCTGAGGCATTATCTGTTCTTGGTCCATTGGTTCAAAGGGGTCTCCCGAGAGGTGTTTCGGATCATAGACCAATGGTTTTGGGTGTGGAGGTTGTTGATTGGGGTCCGAAGCCTCTCCGTTTCATTAATGCTTGGCTTGAGCATCGGTCGTTCATACCCACGGTCAAATATTTATGGGAGTCTTATTCGTTCTCCGGCGACCCCAGTTTTGTCTTATGGTCTAAATTGAGGAGCCTGCGGCGTGATCTGCAGGTTTGGAACAAGGTCGTTTTTGGCAGGGTGGATGCAGATGTAGTAGTTTTGACTGCTGAGTTGGAGAGCTGGGATGCTATTCTGGAGGAGAAGGAGTTGGATGGGACGGAGCGTGCTAGCAGGGCTAGATGTCGGGCTATTTTAGTTCAAAAGACTCGTTGGTTGGCTAAAATTTGGAGCCAAAAGGCTAGATTCAGGTGGTTCAAAGGAGGCGACCGGTGCTCCCGATTTTTTCATCGGATCGCTAACTTTCGGGCCACTCGTAACCGGATTGCCAGCATCCGTGTAGGTCACGCCACGCTTGATACCCCGGTGGCTATTAAACGGGCGGCGGTTGGGCATTTTGCCAAACGTTTTGCAGTTGATCCGGGAGTCCATGTTGATGTACCACACCTTCCTTTTCGCCATATTTCAGCGGTTCAGGCAAAGTGGTTGGAATCAGCTTTTGATGTGCAGGAGATCTTTCAGGCCGTCAAAGATTGTGGGGGAGAGAAGGCCCCGGGACCCGATGGGTTCTCCTTGAGGTTTTTTCAGGTGTGTTGGAGTATTATTGGGTTAGATGTGTGTAACTTTCTGCTATCTTTTCAGGCCTCAGGGAGACTTGACAAAGGGATCAATTCCTCTTTTTTGACATTGATCCCTAAGTCGAGTGATACTACCAGTTTTGATGATTTTCGTCCCATCAGTTTGATCTCTAGTCCGTATAAGATTCTGGCCAAGGTTCTTGCTAATAGGCTCAAAAAGGTCCTCCCGGGGTTGATTAGTGATACCCAGAGTGGGTTTGTGGCAGGGAGGCAGCTGGTTGATGGGGTCTTGATCGCCTCAGAGTTGATTAAGGAGTTGAAGCGTTCGAAAGAAGAGGTGGTGCTCCTTAAGTTGGACTTTGAGAAGGCTTACGATAAGGTGCATTGGGGGTTTATTGATAAGGTCTTGACGGAGATGGGGTTTGGCGGTGTATGGAGATCCTGGATGCAGGGATGTTTTATAGCCTCGTTATCAGTTTTGATTAATGGGTCGCCGAGCTCGGATTTCCAGATTCTTAATGGTATTCGGCAAGGCTTCCTTTGTCACCGTTTCTGTTTATCATTGCTGCTGAGGGGTTGCATCAACTTTTGGAGGATGGGTTGAGATCTGGGGCGTTTCGGGGTGTTCAGGTGGGCTCGGCTGGGCTTGTGGTTTCTCATCTGCAATTTGCAGATGATACCCTATTGTTTATCAAGGGTGATATGGAGGGCCTTCTATTCATTAAGGGTCTATTGGAGCGGTTTCAGAAGGGGTCGGGGTTAAAAATAAATTTCTCTAAGTCAACTGTTGTGGTACTGAATGAGAGAGCATGTGTGGAGGAGGAGGTGGCCTGGGCTTTGGGGTGTCAGGTGGGATCGTTACCTATGAAGTATTTGGGCTTTTGGTTGGGTGTGAATCCAAGGAGGATTTCGGCCTGGGACCCGGTGGTGGAGAAGTTTAAAAAGGCCCTTGGGTTGTGGAAACTCAAGAACCTGAATATGGCAGGTCGCATCGTTTTACTTAAGTCAACCTTATCGGCTCTCCCTTTGTTTTTCATGTCTCTCTTGAAAGCCCCTAAGAAGGTGATTGCTGTGTTAGAGGCTTGGCAGAGAAGGTTTTTGTGGACTAATCCTTTTACTGGGAAGATGTTCTGCAAGGTACGTTGGAGTACGGTGTGTAAGCCAAAAGAGGATGGCGGCCTTGGTATTAGGAGGTTGGGGGCGATGAATGCAAGTCTGTTGGCCAAGTGGTGGTGGAGGTTCGCTTGCGAGTCTGACTCGCTCTGGAAAAAGGGTGATCTGTGCACTCTTTGGCTGGGAAGTTTCGGATTAGGATCTACTTAAGGTAGATAAGCCGGGCTCCTCTTTCCTGGTAAATCACATAATCTCTCTGGCTTCTGATCCTATTTTTGAAGCTCTTTTTGGAAACCAGAGTGTCCATTGGAGGTTGGGGAAGGGAGACCGGATATCTTTTTGGGAAGATGTATGGGTGGGCTCTTCCTCGCTTCGTTTCCGGTTTCCTAATCTGTATTCGGTGGCTGCTGCTAAGTTCGAGAAAATGCACTTCTTTTGGCTTTCGGGGGTTTGGAGGGTCGGGTACCTGCGTGAATTGGACCCTTGGGAAGATGAGGAGGCCTTGGTTTTGATGGGTTTGGTGGATGGAGTGGTGTTGAGACCGGATGTGGAGGACTGTTTGATTTGGGAGAAAAATGTAAAAGGCTTCTCGGTAGCTGCCGCCTATCGCTGCTTGGTGGGGCCGGTTGGGGGTGTGTCTCCAGTGGAGTGGGCTTCAATTATGTGGGTGAAGAACGTCCCGCCAAAGTTTTGTGTGTTTGTGTGGTTGGCTGCACACAACGCCCTGCCTACTAAGGAGTTTTTGGAGAACAGAGGTTTGCAGATTTCTTTAAATAGTATGTTATGTCCTTTATGCATGCTATTTTTTGAATATGTTGCCCATGTTTTATTACACTGTGAGTTTGCCTGGAAAATTTAGGGTAGGGTGTTTTTATGGTGGAAGGTGCGTGGGCCCATGCCGGGTGGTGTAGGAGAGGTCTTACTTTGGTGGAAGGGGTTGGGGTCGAGGCAGTGGTGGTCTGGTTGGGTTCGGGTTGCCTATGTGACATTATGATCTATTTGGGTTACTCGCAATGGTGTAGTGTTTAATCAGATCATGGACAGTGAATCTGGGGTGCTGGCGAAGATTCAGGCTCATTCTTTTGGGGTTTGTTGGAATTCAGGCTCTTTTCGCCTAGGGGTGACTTTTGAAGATTGGGTTCGTGATCCCTCTTGGTGCTTGTGGAGTGGACGGAGACAACAGCAACAGAGGACGTATTGATGCTTTATGTTTATCATTTTGTTCTTCGTCTTTATGTGTCGTTTGGTTGTTTTATTTGGTTTCTGTTGTTGGACTTTGTTGAGCTTTCGTAGCTGTTTTGGTATGCTGAATTGGCCCTGTTTTGGGGTCAGTTCTTTCGCTTCGTTCTATCCTCTTATAGAACGAATGCTGAATAAAATCTTTAGCCTATCAAAAAAAAAATTCCAAAATTTAGTTCCAAATCAACAATAAAATACCACGAGTCAAACGCTTAAATCCAAATACATAAAGACACTGTTTGGTTCATAAAAGAAAGTACGTCTCTAACAAATGATAACCCACGGGCTCTCGACGAGCTACCGAGCTCTGAGATGTCCTCTAAACCGACTCACCATCGAAACCTGTAAAACAGTATAACAGAGGGGTTGAGCTTTCGCTCAGTAGGAAAAAGTAGTAAAGGGAATAGACTCCCGCTCCGTCACCACAAATACAGATACACTTGCAAATAAATGACAACACAACAGATTCTGACAGGAACACAACTCCATCGATTATAGAACCAAGCTAAAGGAACATACACAACCACAAGACATTTTATTACTATAACCACTACGAACAACACTCAAGCAACATCACACGAACATAAGACAAGTAATCATGATACCCCGATCCACACACGCAACTCAACATATCGTACCGGAACACGGCCTCAGTCTAGATATCTTCCCGGAATCCAGCATCGGGTGGAACAAATACATCATACCGGAATCCACCCTCGGTCTAGATGTTTTCCCGGACACACATCTTCGGGGGTTAAACAAAACAATACATCATACCGGAATACCCATCGGTCTAGATATCTTCCCGGAAACGCACATCGAGGTAAACAAACAATACATCATACCGGAAACGCACATCGGCATAGATGTCTTCCCGAAAACGCACATCGGGGTAAACAATAATACATCGTACCAGAAACGCACATCGGACTAGATGTCTTCCCGAAAACGCACATCGGGGTAAACAAACAATACATCATACCGGAAACGCACATCGGCCTAGATGTCTTCCCGGAAACGCACATCGAGGTAAACAACAATACATTATACCGGAAATGCACATCGGCCTAGATGTCTTCCCGGAAACGCACATCAGGGTACGAGTCACACCATACAATACCATACCACACACGTTACACCGAACTTATCATACTATCAAAACTTACCGATACACTTACCAAACCCACCACATCGGTCTATCATTCACCCGATCATATCACAAGACAACGGTTCATATCACATTCATCACATTCATTCAACCAATCATATCAACAAAAAACCATTCGTATCACATTTATCACAATTCATATAGCATGTTATGATTCTTAAAGTAACCAACGAAGATACTATACATCAACATTTAAGGACTAATAACCACAACCAAACACAACCAACACACAATCCTAAGGCCCGATATGGCCACATGTGATTCTACAGCACGACAATTCCCATAATTGAAAGCGGTTATTCTAGTTAATCACATCCTATATGCAAGCTAAGACTTACCGGTTATTACGTCCTATATGCATACTATTAAAATTCTTTAATTAAAAGCCGTAATTACTACTCTTCCCTACCTCAAATGCTATCCAAACGCTTAGTCACGCGAACGCCTAGTAGTCTCCTCCTCCGAGCTCGGGAACAAGGTCTAAGATCACAAGTAATACTAGAATTAATGAAAAATTAAGGGTGATTTAAGAGGCAAACACTCAAGTTAAAAACCCCAAACGTTCGGTTCAAGATAACCTTTTCTAATTACTCGAGAAACACTCAAAATGGACCCAAATGGCCCAAAACTGATCTGCCACGGTTCGGGTCACTCAAGTTAAAAACCCCAAACGTTCGGTTCAAGATAACCTTTTCTAATTACTCGAGAAACACTCAAAATGGACCCAAATGGCCCAAAACTGATCTGCCACGGTTCGGGTCACGGAACCGTGAGGTTCCCCGTCACGGGTGACGTCACGGACCCGTGACGTGTGCCGTGACGGCCTCCGTCACGGAGCCGTGACGTCATCCGTCACGGTCCCCGTCACGGAGCCGTGACGGGTCCGGACAGATTCGTCCAACTTCTTCCTCCAGCTCCTTCTCCACGAAACCATACCTTCCAAACTCCATTTTACCCCCAAAACCCTCCAAAAACAATACCATAAACTCCACAAATCCAATACCCATAATGGGTTTCATCAAAACAACAAAACCCCAAATGATTTCTACATAAATCTTAATTTCCTCTTCACAAATCAAGTTCTAAGCATCAAATCCTTAAACCCACATCTAGTTCAAGCTCTAACTACCAAACCCATAGATTAACTTCAACAAAAACGAGATTTTATTGAAGATTTACCTTAGAAATGTAGAATAGATGAAGAAAATGGTGTTTTGAAGAGGATTTGAGAAGAAAACTAGGTCAAGACCACTTTTTTTCCTCTTTTCTTCTTCTTTAAGCTTCTATGGTTTCCTCTCTTCCTCTTTCTCTCTCTAAATTTTGGCCAACACACTACAATGGCTGAAATGTGCTCCCAAATTGCTTTAAAACCTAAATTAGGAAAACTCTAGATTGCCCCTTAGGTCCATTTCTTCTCTTTTGGCTCATATGAGGGCAAATTGGTCATTCTAGACCCATTTCTTCTCCTCCAAGCCACCATGGACAAGTGTCCATGTGGGGGCCACCTTGCCCTTACTAATTTCCAGCACTTTTAATTTAAAACAGTTTAATCTCTAATTAGGCTTAGTTTGACCCAAAATTGACTTTTTCTCAAACTTACAGGTTTGGAAGGAAATGACCCAACTAAGCTAACTGTAACGACGGCTGAGCTTTTGGGTCCCGGAAAGGTCACGAATGACTCACGGAGTCATCAGTTGACTTTTCCGGCGGAAAGTCAACTTTCGCAAAAAAAACACATGATCGACCGGGATCGACCGGGGGCGGTTCTTACAACGCTGGAGGTGAGGATTGACTGGGAGCTCCACGTCAGCACTCAGTGTAGGCGCCAAAAAATTGAATGCTCTTTATCTCCCAATGCTACATAAATAGATGTTTGAATCAAACAAAATCACAAAACACATATCATCTCAAAATAATATTATTGCATTATTTGTCTCCCACATTTTTTCGTCGAAATGGCCAATTACCGAGCCAACGATTTGGATATGGATGACATTTTGGATGGAGTACTCGAAGAATGCATGTCCACTGAATTTGGTGACGGTTGGTTAGAGGACGCAATGGTCGATTCTCAACCACGTAAGCGAACATACATCACACGTGACCGGGAAGCCACGAACGAACATTTAATGAGCGACTACTTCAACATGAACTTTGTGTACACGGAGGTGCGGTTCAGTTGTCGCTTCAGAATGACGAAAGGTGTGTTCCTCTGAATTATTCATGCATTGGAGAATCACAATACATATTTCACGACACGGTTGGACGCTATGGGTAAAGTTTCCTTATCTCCTTATCAAAAATGTATCGCGTCCATTAGACAAATATGTTTGGAATTGCAGTTGATGCATTGGACGAGTACTTGAAAATAGGCGAAACCACGTCTTTTGAATGTTCGAGAAATTTTTACAGTGGAATCATTAATGTCTTCGGTCCTACATACCGACGTAAACCTACACGGACTGATATTGACTACATTTTTGCGGTTAATGAAGCGTGAGGATTCCCGGGCATGCTTGGCAGTCTTGACTGCATGCATTGGGAGTGGAAGAATTGCCCAACGGCACTGCGAGGCTCCCATTCAAGGAGGGACCACGGGAATCGACCAACCGTTGTTCTCGAGGCGGTTGCTACTCGTGACTTATGGATTTGGCACTCGTTCTTTGGCATGGTGGGATCAAACAACGATTTAACAGTGCTCAACCATTCCAGACTGTTCGCGGACGTCATCAATGGTTGGAAACCACTGGTTGAATATACAATAAATGGTAATCACTACACATCCCCGTATTATCTTGCTGATGGCATTTACCCTGCATGTCCACTTTTTGTGAAAATAATTCCATTAGCTCAACGACCGAAACAGAAGAAGTTTGCTGAAGTCCAGAAGCGTGGAAGATGGATGTGGAACGAGCATTCGGTGCACTCCAAGCTCGGTTTCACATGATCACTCGACCGAGTCTCTAGTGGATGCCCCGTGACCTTGGCTTGGTGATGAATGCATGTGTTATCATGCACAATATGATAGTCAAGGCAGAACGTCATACACACGACGATTATATTGAACCAACAGATGAAAGTGGGCCAAGTGAACCAACAGATGAGAGTGGGCCAAGTGAACCAAATTTGGCACGAGGAGGTTTCGTCCCGTCCCAGGTCATACTTGAAAACACTCAGAGGATGCAAGATGAACACATACATTATCAATTGAAGGACGACCTCGTCGAACACATTTGGAATAAATTTGTAGACGCTTAACTTAATATATCGCTTTGTAGTTTAAATTTTGATATGTCATCTTGTACTAGTCTTTCTATTTTAATGCAGTTTTGTTTAATTTAATTCTTATTTTAGGAATATTTTATTCACACCGCTGGCGGCTCCCTGACGGCAAAAAGTCTTCCACGATACGGTGCTGGCGTTTCCCGCCGACGGTGAGCTGGCGAAGAGACAAACAAATATTATTTTAATGTTCACCGCCAACAGCTCCCCGACAGCACCGACAATGAGTGTTGTGAATGCTCTTACTTATATCCAAGTAAAAGTTGATTGGTTAAAGCTTGTTCTTCTTGGGGCCTTTCTTGCTTAGTATTCAAGCATGAGTGGTATAGAAAGTAAATTAATATCAATAATCATCTTATGTTTGGAAATTTCAAATTCAATGCAAGATATTTTGGTCTTTTTGTTGAGATAGTTAGAGCATTTAAATATGAAAACTTTTCCTCTAGTCTCATCGTTGATAGTGGAAAAAGGTATATTATCAGCAATATTTTGAATGTATTTATATGTTACAACTTAATTTTGTAGGCACTATTTTATGGTTGTAGGAGCGTGAAATATTAAATAAAATCCACAATGAAAGAGTCATTCTTATTTTTTTGAACAAATGAAAGAGTGATTATGAAAACTAGTATAACTATATTCAGAAGATAATCCGTAAATATTTACAAAGCCAACCTCGGAAAGCTTAGAAAACACAGCCTGTTCTCTTCTATATCAGTGATCTATATAAAAGTCACGGAGAGAGAAGCTAGGAGTTTCCGACAGAGATGGGCCGGTAATCGGACGGCAAACCCAGAGGGGAGCGAGAAATCCGACGGCGGGTGATGAGCGTGACATCGGAGGATCGGACGTCCCTGATCTCATGATATTCTTGCTTGATCTTCCTCACTTGGCTGTGAACCAATTGTCTCGTCCTGCCGTTGCTCGGATCCATCGGAGTATTTGGAAGGCAATATATATCAGGGTTTGCTTAAATAAGAGCAAGAGCAAGAGACGTGAAGAGGAAGAAGAGACGTTGGAAGTGGAAGTTTATCACGAAACATCCTTCTATGTGGATTTTTATTTAGTCCATTTGTCTCTATCCGTGGTCGTTTTGGAGTTTGGCTATATCATATATCATATATCATCTTACTCTCTGATTTATCAGAATTTAGTTTGTCAAGTGTTGTGGACCATTATTCTACTTGTGTTAAAGCATATTTTAATCATACAAATTGTTTTTTTTATCAACAAAAAATACTATTTTTATTCAGCCCAATAAGATTCGAGAGAAATACATAAAGGGGAGAAGAGGGAAGAAAAGACGGAGGAAAACAAAGAAAGCCGAGAGGGAAAAAAGAGAAACAAAAAGCCTCAAGGAGGTTCAAAAAGGAAGGTGGCAGCATCCTCGCCCAGCGGACAAAAGAAGCCTAGAGATTTGCATAGAGCCCACGATCTTTTAGCTTCTGACTTTTTGCGGAGGGAGCGAGACGGACTAACACCATTGAGAACGACGATTGATTTCCTAGGGCCAGCCTTCTTACGCTTTTTCCGACGAGCTGCCCGGGGAGTCGAGGCGGCCACTTGAAACAGGGAGTGAATACCCGAGATGAAGGAGGTAAACGGAGAAGGCTCGGGCCTAAGAGGGACTGGGGCTTTCGTCAGGCCTAGCCCAACAGGATTTGAAGTACTTTGATCCATTGTGTTGAGCCCAACAGAAGCAAGGCCCAAGACGGAATGGGCCGGCCTGGATGCCTTTACTTCACCTGACAGGGACGCGCTCGAAGACTCGAGAATAACAATCGACTTCTTCTTGGAAATAGAAGGTTGTCGACAAGCATTGAAGGCATTGAAGGCCTGCGAGTTCTTCGATGTCTCAAGCGTCGGAGAGGCCGAGGAGGATCGGCGAGTGGAGGCGAGATTCGGGAGGGGCTCGGGAAGATCGATGGTCGCGTCGGTAGAGACCGGCGAGCTTTGCAGCGACAGATCCCCTTCCCTGTCGCAAGAGTTGGGATCGTTCCGGGAGGAATCGGAGAACGAGATGCCCAAGCTCTCATCAGGGTCCTCAGAGCTAGCCAAGGAGGGGGTAGACGGCACCGGTATGAACTCCCCGTCTTCAAGATCAAAGGGGGACGGCTCTGCCGGAGGGGGAGGGACTGAGTTCACGTCCAAGCCAGAAATTAGGGTTTGGTAAGAACGAACCTCAATTTCCACCTCCACCTCGAAACACTCAAGGACCAATGAGTTGGAGTGGATGAGAACGAAAGCCAAATCAAGCCGGCAAAGGGAGGTGGAGAAAGGGTAGACGACGATGGGAGTGCCAAGAGCAGCTCCAATGTTTCGAATTGTCGCCAAGGACCATCCGGCCAAGGGGATTCCGGCAATCGAAACCCACCTGAAGCATCCACCCCGAGAGACGGCGTCCAGATCCGTGAAGCATTCGAAGAACCATTGCTGGAGGCACTTCCAGTCGTCAACGACCATAGTATTGAAGGATTTTTGGTCAGCAAAGGAGACCAAAAAAAACCCAAAACCAAGCTCGATAAGCCGGACTTGCAGACCCAAAGCAGCTGAGATTTCGAATTGAAGAGGGTTGGCGTCCCGGAACTGCAAAGAGACCCCAACGATGCTAAAATTGAGCAGAGCAGCAAGGTGCAAGTTGGGGGCACCAGAGCACGAAGGAGCAGTTTTGGCGCCAGCCGGAACAGGGACTACCGGAGAGAGGCCTGAAGCAACCTCCAAGAAGGATGGTCGGCCGGAGAAAGCCATGGGACAGCTTTGAGCCGGCGGACGTGCGACCATGGGGAGGCCAGAATCCGACGGACCAGCAGCACGAGAAGACGGAGAAGCACGCCGAGCAGGACCACGGGAGAAGTCAACAATGAGGCGTTCAGAACCAAGCCAGCATCGATGTTTGGAGGAGACTGTAGAGGAAGCCGAAGAGGGGTTGGCGAAGAGGACAAAGCCGAACAATTTTCCGGAAGCAAAGAGCTTGGAAGAGAGATAGGCTTTGTTGATGGAGCCAAAATCAGAGAAAAGCGCATAGAGCTGGTCATTGGAGAAGTCTTGAGGAAGGTTGCAGACAAAGATGCGAGTTGAAGAGGGGAGGGAGGAAGAAGGAGGGTCGGGAGGCTTAAGGGAGTCCATCTTTTTTTCATACAAATTGTTGGATTTGCTTTTCTGAGAATAATTGTTGGATTTTATAATATATAACACTGTTTTCACTAATCTTATATGTCTTCTTCTTCTTATAGACTTTTTCTTTTTTAAACAAGTAAAACGGGGATATGTATTACGGTAAAAAAACAAACAATATAATATAGGGCGTAAAAGTTAAAACCCATGGCTTCCAAGATATTATCCAGCCCGACCAGCTCTCATGGATCTGTAGAAATATTCTACTTTAGTTCGTAGTCACTAACTCAGGAGATCCCCTTACCAGCATTTTAAAAGTATTAAACAAAAAATAAAAGTCCAACCTAAGTGCTTCAAACTAGAAACAGAAAGAAAATAGAACTGATAATAGAAAAAGCAAGAAATATGCGTTGCTCCCATAGTTTTTCCGAGACGTCCCAACACCGGCCGCCCTAGGTCTCGCCTTATCGTCCTACCCCATGGATCCCAAACCATTCGGACCTAACAATCACCGGACAAAGGGAGCATCTGAAGGCCTCTTCGCTTGAGCCGTATTTCACTATCCGGTTGTGAATGCATCGATACTGCTCGCCGAATCCCCTTGCTCTGGCTTTCGGAGAACATCAGCAGATCAAACCCCATGACGACTTCACTCATAAGAGCAACCCAGATAACGACTTCACCTAGAAGGGTAGCCAAGAACACGACTTCACCCAAATGGAGCAGCCCATAAATTGATTTTTCGGCCACCGTTAACCGCAACAAGAGCCGATCTAGAGTCCGGGGAACGAAAGGGGGATAGTCGGACCGCTGCTGCGGCGAGACGAACTCCGTTCAACAGAATTTGGCCAACATTGACGGTGCTGGGGTAGCACAACACTCCGACAAAGTTGCAATAACGAGCGCGAAGCTCCGACAGCCAAAGTCCACAGGGACGCAAGGGAGACAAAAGGAGGGGAAAGGCGAACTCCACCCCGGTGCAATTTTGGGAGCAAAAAAGGACGATGGCATAAAGAGAGGGACATAACCAGTAGAAGGGGAGGAGGAGGCCGCCGACAGCCATAGTTTAAACCACTGTTGCCGACAACGACGTCATGATTCTATGCATAGAGTTTTTCTCGAGCCAAGTCTCTACCAACGTTCTCCTTATAGATTGATGGTACAAAAGTGTAATATTATGCATGATAGGTAGAAAACATGCGGTAAGAAACATGTTATATAGAAAGATATGGGTGAAACTCAATTATAAAATTGATTCTTTTAATAATTATGAAATTGAACTTGGTATGAGAGATTTAAAAATTCACTAATGGGGATTAAAGTTTCGATAGTGACAAAACCAAATAACATAATAAATAAAACAAATGTGAACAAAGTTTTAGTCTTGCATAAAGAAGGATGTAGTTTAACTTTGGTTTTTGTTTGGTCAAGGATTCTCGAACCTAATATGGTTTATTCCGTGTTGAAAGGGTGTGAATGTAGGAGAAATGCAGGACTTTGGAAATGTTGGCTTGGATTCTTTTCTTCTATAGTCAAGATGTCCCCATAGGAACAGATATTTTTTTTCTCCATATTACAGTTCCAAACTTATTCTCGAAGTTAGAAAAATCAAACAAAATAGAACCAGTTTTAATGTACATTAATTGTTAACTGAGTACTTATAACTCACAAATTGAGAAAAACAAGGGTTGAGAGTTGGTATTGTGCTTATGGTGGGCGAGCAAGACCCTGGCCAGTAGCCGAGGATGAAGATGGGAATGGAAGAGACGTCCATCGGCCCTGTCCCGTCCACTCTGACGGTGCGACCTCATGGTTGGGTGTTTGGATGCGAACTTTGTTTGAGAACAACGAAGATCGGCCTCCAACGTCATGGGAAAGGTAGAGATGCCATCATCATGGGTTTAGGTGGATGGGATACACGTTGGTGCAACAGTCGGGGAGGATCCATCAGTGGCGTTCTTACCCTCCGCCTCGACCAGATCCCCAAGCGGTGACATCTATAAGTGGGCAACAATATGCTCGGAGTCGATGGAAGCTAGTCCGGATCTGACAGTGGAGGCCACGGAGTTCCACATGTGACGTTTGTTTTGTGCCCAGGGAAGCACGCGTCGTGCGGGAGGTAATCTAGCAAGCTAAGAGCACGTACATTGTGCGATTCAAGTTGCAAACCACGAATCGCGATTCATGAAATTGTGGTTCGTGATTTGTGATTCGTTTTTCAGCCAATCAGGTGATGACACGTGGTTCGGCTGAATTTTTTTTTATCTAAAATAAATACGAAAAACACATAAAATAAATAAATTTTACCCACATATAAATACCCCATCCTCATTCATCAAATCACTGACACTTCTCCAAAATTTATAAATTTATAGTCATTAAGTTCGTATTGTTCTAAATAATTTGTTTAATGTCTTTTATTACAAAAAAACATTGATTTACACTTCAAATCGAGAAAACAAACAAAAACTCAACATACGTGCAACAACATATTGGAACCAGGGTTTATATGGTATTATTTGGTTTTTATTGAATTTTTTTATTAATTACAAGTTCAAGTTTAATTTTCATTTTAGTTAATTTATTTATTTATTTTATTAATTTTCCAACTTTATTTAGTATTTAGTCTTTTGAGTATGAATTTAATAAATTCAGCAAAAGCATAAATAATTGTCCAGTTAGCATCCACTCAACACTTGATGTGGTCCTCTCTCAGTTTCAGGGATTTACATCACAATTCATCCTAAACACCACATGAATCCCAAATCTTGATCCCCTATATGCGATCCCCTTGATGTACATGCCTCTAAGAGCATCCGCATCAGGAGGGATCACGAACCCTGAGAAAGAATCCTCTACTGACTGGGCAGGGTTCAACCCTCTGCCCCCTAAATTTAATGTACTGCACATCAGAGGGGCAAGTATGGGGGGCATTATTTTCAGAAATGCTGACTGTGTAATTAATTAAGCTTTTAACTGTATCGGTTAACTTTATTTTTAAATCAAAAACTATTGAATAAAATAGAAATAAATTTTCATTAATAAAATACAAAATTTTAAAATTACATAACTTAAAAAATACATAACTTTTAAAAAATACATATCAGTCGTCGGAATCGCTTGAGTTGTAAGTCCCACCCGACCGATTCCATATGTTCTCCATAAGGTCTTCTTGAAGTTGCCGATGAGTCGCGTCATTGATGACACTAACTCGCGTTTGGAGTTCCTGGTGGTACGACAAGGGCATTGATCGATTCCATGCTTGAGGTGGTGTCAAACCCTGAGGTAATTCCGGAGGGGTCTCGAAAAACAAATCGTTATCCCCTGTTTCATATCGTTCGCGTTCGTCCTCCACGATCATATTATGTAGAATGATACAACAATGCATCATGTCAGCCAAAGTCGATTTATCCCAGATCCGAGCGGGCCTTGACATTATCTGCCACCGTGCTTGGAGGACTCCAAAGGCCCGTTCAATATCTTTACGGGCACTTTCTTGGCATTTGGTAAACAAATTCTGTTTGCGGGAAAATGGATGACGAATCGACTTGACGAACCGACCCCATTGTGGGTAAATGCCGTCAACTAAATAATACGGCTTGTTGTAGCGATGCCCGTTGACCTCGTAATCCACAGTGATGTCATGACCACGGAAAGCCTCGTTGAATAAGTGGCCGGCGTTGAGGACGTTAATGTCGTTGTTTGTACCACCTAAACCGAAAAACGCATGCCAAATCCACGTATCACGAGACGCAACCGCTTCCAGCATAATTGTTGGGTTCGCGTGATTTCCACGTTCATGCGATCCTTGCAATGCGACTGGGAAATTCCACTCCCAATTCATGCAGTCAAGACTGCCAATCATACCGGGGAAGCCTCGGCTATTGCCCGACTCAAGTAATCGCTCCATGTCCGCCACATTCGGCTTCCGCATGTATTCCTCGTAGAAAACCGCAATAAAGGCTTTACAGAAACGTCTAACACATTTTAGTATAGTACTTTCCCCCATACGTAGTGTGTCGTCCAATGAATTGGCAGAGCACCCATACGCTAGCATTCGTATCGCGGCGGTGCATTTCTGGTGCGTTGATAACCCCAACCATCGTGCAACGTCACGACCCTGAACAAAGTAGCTGTTGTGAGACTTAACCGCTTCCATAACCTGTAAAAACAATGGTCTGGACATACGAAAACGTCGCCTAAACAATTCGGGGCCATAGATCGGGTTCTCGACAAAATAATCCCTCATCAGGTCGTCGTGGCCTTGCTCACGCCTTCTGTCGATCTATGTCTGGGAGCCTTCTCCTGTTTCGAGCCGTCGCCTCCATCTCTCGAACTGTGGCATTTCTCTCTGTATCATTCGCTCGGTTCTATGCTAGAGTCCTCGCTCCCAAGCACGAAGTTCGGCTTCGTCCTTGCGGCGTTCGGCTTCCAGCTCCTCCCTTATTTGACGTTCGTCACCGGACATTTTTTTGGCGACAATTGGATATGAAATGTAGAGAATTGGATATGAAATAGAGAAATTTTAGGAATGATGTTGTGGATTTGATGAAATGGGTGATGAGTATTTATAGTGGTTGAAAAATTGTTTTTTAAATGTATTTTGTATTTAATTTAAAAAAAATAGAGGTAGCCGTTGCCGACTGTTGCTGAGAGCAACAATCATTTTTTTTTGGCTTGGACACATGGCGGGCTACCAATGGCCAGCAGAGAGGCAAGGAGGCGCGAGACTGCGAGACTGATTTTGGCCCCGCGCCTCTGCCCCTCGAACCCTCACCCACGGCCTCCTCCCCCGCCCCCCGCACGCCCCCCTCCCCACACTGGTCGAACCCCGAACCCGAATCCCCTCTGCCTGCTGCTCCCACCCCCTCCTCGCCACAAACCCTCCCTTGATGCGGTAAGGGTGATATATACCCCCCCCCCCACCTCTCCCATGAGAGGTATAGTGTCACACCCCAAATCCGGCTTTGGCCGAACTCGAGACGTGAACTAGGAATAATAATAAAATAATAATAAATGTGAATTTTAATCGAAAACCAACTCCAAATTTTAAGTTCCAAAATAACAATTCCGATAAGTATGAGTCGAACGCTCAATCCAAAACAGGTAAGGAAAACATAGTTTGATACAGAAGTAGAAAGTACGTCTTGACTATAATCAACCACCCAGATCCTCGAGGAACTCCCGAGCCCTGAGGCAACCTCTAGGCCTACTCAGCAATGAAACCTGTAGAAACAGTAAACGCGAAGGGGGTGAGCTTACGCTCAGTAGGAAAAAGTTGTAAGTAAAAAGAACTCCCGCTTGACAACAGAAAACCCGATTAGTATGATTATCCAAAGACACCATAATTAGAGATCAACAAGAAATGCGACACTTAATAAAATAGTACTTAAAGGAGATCAACGGGGAGGCAGCTTATTCACCAATAGAATCAACTAAAGAAACACACGAGTACAGAAATATAGATAATCAAAACCACAAGACTTTGATCCACACACAAACCAACTCATCATACTGGAATGCCCCTCGGTTCCGAAGGGACACATATCATCGGGGCTCCCGGAAATGTCCCCAAAGGAACACATATCATCGGGGCTCCCGGAAATGTCTCCAAAGGAACACATATCATCGGGGTGAAGTAAGATGTCCTCCCGAAAATGTCCACGAAGGGACACATATCATCGAGGTTCCCGGAAATGCCCCCTAAGGGACACATATCATCGGGGTGAAACAAGTCTCTCCGAAACACGTAGCATCGGAGTGAGACAACAGTATACCATGCTAGAATATCCCTCAGCCTAGGTCTTCCCGGAATACGTAGCATCGGGGTGGAACTGTCTTTCCGGAACACGTAGCATCGAATAAGACAATAATGTACCATACCGGAATGTCCCTCGGTCTAGGTCTTCCCGAAACACGTAGCATCAGGGTGAAACAAAAAGATAAGCATATCGGACCGGCACGATCCTCGGTCGGATAGCCTCCCGGAACACACCTCGGGGCAAGTAAACCATAATGTACACAGGACCAAACAAACACACAACACCAAACTCATATGATCAACCAACTTACCGGCATGACTTACCAACCACGTCCCATCGGTCTATCATTCACCCGATCATTTCATTAGGCACAATCACATAATCACATTCAAACATTCACTCAATCAATCATATCACTGATCAACCATTCACATTACAATCATCATAATTCATCTAGTTTAGTATGACTCTTATATTAACTAAAGAATGGAACATGCATCAACATTTGAGACATTTGAACACAATCCAACACACCACAATCAATCCTTAGGCTCATCATGCCCATTCTACCAGCACGGCAATTTCCCAATAATTGAAAGCGGTTAACTAGTGAATCACATCCTATATGCATACTAAGACTCTTCCGGTTATTAACATAATTGAAAGCGGTTATTCTAGTGAATCACATCCTATATGCAAACTAGGACCTTTCCGGTTATTATTATCCTATAGGCATACTATTAGCATTCTTTAAATTAAGAGTGGAGTTTACTACTCTTCCCTACCTCGAAAACAAATCAATCCTAGCAACTGACGACCTGGCTAGCTTCCTCCTCGTCCTCTCACGTGGTCCCAAAGGCCTCCTCATCCGTCGAGCTCGGGTCCAAGGTATTGGATCACAATTAATATTATAATTGATAACTAAACAAAGACGGTTTTAAAGCAAACTACCTAAATTACCCTTAACGAAGAAAACTTGGGCTAAAAGGTAAATTGGGCCCCAAGTAGGCCCAACTCGGACAGCCCACAGATCTGGAAACCGGCCCTGACAGTGCCCCTCAAAGGCCCGGAACCAGACCCGGACCGTTCCCCTCAGAGGCCCGGAACCCGGCCGGACCGTGCCGCTCAGAGGGCCGGTCTGGGATCCGGACCGTGCCACTCAGAGGGCCGGTCTGGGACCCGTTCTGTGCCGCTCAGAGGGCCAATATCCAGCTTCGACCGTGCCGCTCAGAGGGCCGGCACCGAGTCTGTTCCGTGCCGCTCTGAGGGCTGGAACCAAGCCCCTTCCGTGCCTCGTTCCGTGTTAGATCTGGGCAGCCCCAACCCCTTCTTCTCCAACTTTGTTTCTACGAAAAACTACCTCAAAAACTCCAATTTCAACACCATCAAACCCCAAAATCAGTCACCAAAGTCCTCAAACTTCAACACCCACAATGGTTTTCCTCCAAACATCAACAAACTAATGAAAACCCACCAAAACTTCACTATTCTTCAACAAAAAGCAACATCTAACAACCAAGGAAACAAAACCCATCTAGTTCTAGCAAAACCCAAAAAAACCCACAACTTGAAATGAATTGAAATGAGATTGTGAGAGTCTACTTACCTTTAGGATGATGAGATGATGAAGAATAGAAGGTTTTGGAGAAGAAATGATGTAGAAATGGTCCAAAGTTGCTTCCTTTTCTCCCTTTCTTCTTCCTCAAGTTATGAAGCTCATCCACTCTCTCTCCCCTTGTGTGTTTCGGCTGCAATGGTGAAGAATGAGCTGAAATGTCACCAAATAATGCCTTTAGCCTATAGTTGAAATGACCAAAAGGACCCTCCTTGTTTCCTTCTTCTATTTTGGCACTTATGAGGGTATAATGGTCCATTTGCATCTATTTCTTCCCTTCCAAGCTAACATGGACAAATGTCTATGTGGGGACCACCTTGTCCTCAATTAAATCCAGCAACTTTAAATAATTAGGATTTAGTCGATAAAAAGTCTTTGTTTGATCGAATGTTGACTTTTCCAAAATTACAGTCAATAGAAAGGAAACGGCCCAATTAAGCTAACCGTAACGATGACTAAGCTTTTTGGGCCCCGAAAAGGTCCCGAATGACTCCCGGAGTCATCGGTTTACTTTTCCGGTAAAAAGTCAACTTTCGTCAGGATTCGTCGGTTCGACCGGAATCGATCGGAGGCGGCTCTTACATATAGGGTCGATGGGGGAGGGGGTTGTACGCGAATCCTATCTAGGGTAATGTCTCCTACTACGGAAACTGCATTTTGGATTACACCAATAGAATTAACTGACATTTTCAATCCTCAAAAAAAAAAAAAAAACTGACATTTTCATTTCTGTTTCCATGAAAGTTGGATTTTTTATTGCTTTGGTACCTTGGGTTGACAAGTTTTTGTCTAGTTTGGGCCCACAGTTTTGGTGGTGCGGTTAAATTATTTTGTTGTAGTCTCCCAGCAGTGACCTTCAGGCATTTATATTCTAATTTAGAAAATAATAACAATGCCATAAATTTAATTATTAAATATGATCGGGTCATCTTTTAAAAAGCGAATGTGACCGTGAAAGGTTTGAATAAAAGTTAAATATTCAAATAATTAAAGATGAAGTTATATTATAATTTAAGATGAAGGATCAAGAGGAGATGACGAACCGTATCAGGAAAGATAGGGCCAGGGACCAAGAGCAGATGAGGGTAGAGCGTGAGCAGATGGCAGCGAGGAACACGGAGCTGGAGGCGTCCATAAAGCGGGTAAACGACTATATAAGCCGCTTTCCAGGAGCTATCCCGACGGCACCCCAAACTGCACTTGAAGACGCCTCGGGCAAGGACGGTTTAGATAAGGGTGGCTTGGGTGGATCAAGATTTAGGTTAGGATGAACATTTATTACTAGTTTGATGAATATTTGTAATGAATATATATATTTGGGACTAGTGCGTGTATATATATCTATCGCTGGTATTTGGGTGCACGTTTAAATTATTTGCAGGTTTTGCACGTATGGGTGCATGGTTTATTAATTTTTTTATTCTGCATTTAACTTCTGCGACGTCACTGTAGGCGAAGTCGAAGATAAAGTACCTCTCCAACGTCGTCCATGGCGTTGTAGCTGTATTGTGCTTCTTTGGCGTTATATGTTGACGCCGCAGATGTATTTTACTTCTATGACGCCATATATGACGTCGCAGAAGTTATTTATCTTCTACGACGCCATAAATGGCGTGGTAGAAGTAGTTTTTCGGCCAAACACTACGGCAAGGGTTCATGCCATCGCATAAGTTAATCAATTACTTCTACGACGGCATAAGAATGCTCTACGACGTCATACGGTCGTTGCAGAAGTTGGAATGCCTTGTAGTGATAATGGACGAAAACGATGGACCTCCAACACATGAAAATGTGGATTTAAACGAAGGTTACATTCGATCGGTTGATTGGAGGAGCGCCTATGGAGCCCATCCTTCCTTGCTTACAATTTCAGTGCCCAACCAAGGTCTGAACTTTAAGTTATGGCTAAACATTGAGCAAGATTAACCGCAATCTGAAAAATCGATTGACTTTCAAATCGAAATCTAAGTGGCGGAGTTGACGAAAAATTAGAAGAATCAATGTGATATTAATCGGGATTGGGTATTATAGAGGAAGAATTACTTGTTGACTGTTATGATGATGCCCGCTGGCTTCGACTCCCTCTCTTCCCAGTTCGGGGGTGGGGAGTGGGGGTCACGATGCTTTCTTTACTTTGCTCCTGGCTTTGAGACGTTGGCAGCCTTTAGTGTAATTGGGGTGGCTAATACCTCGACTATGGTGCACACTCTCAATATTGGTCTTCAACTAGCATGTTTAATGGGGTGAAACTCATTGATTTGAGTTCGAGAGCCTTTTTGTTGTCCTGTTCGGATCAAGATATTTGGGCACCCTTGACGGTTGACGACTAGAAGGCTCTGCGTCCTTGGTTCTTCTCCTTCACTGATTGTGCTAAACGGGTTTTGCATGGAAGGCGCTTCCTCTAGGTCAAGCTTATAGGCCTTCATGTTCTGTGCTGGAGCAGCGACTCGATATTAGAGATAATTGGGACGTTTGGGTTGCCCATTGTCATTCACCCGTGCTCCTTACTACCATCTCAATTGTCTAGGGATTTAGCTTTAGTACATGTTCCGGATGTGTCGATGGACAGACGGGTGGTTGTGGCTCAGTGACACTACTTCTCAACCAACGTGTTTATCGAGGTAGTTTTCGGGTGATTCTATTCTTGTTCTCCCTCATTGTGAACTGGAGGTTGGCACACTTGTGGGAGCTTCTCCAAGTGGTGTAGGGGTTTCTCCGAATTCGAGATCGACGGGTAGCAAGTCCGACAGATGAGCGGAGATGGTGGAAACCGACTCCGATGACTTGCCCTCATCATATCGTCCACCGCAGTCTCTTCAGGTTGATGGTCTTGTCACCCTACCCCTCTCGGCAGTTCACTAAGTGCTTTTCATGTCGCAACCTCTTCAAGCTATCGTCCCCCTCTCCGATCGGTCCCCTTCACCGTTCCAGATTGACGTTGGCGAGGCCCCCTCCTAGATAGACGTCTTCTCTGAGTTTTTCTCATCGTTGATCGATTGGCGCACTGGAGAGAGTATCACTCATTCTGTGACGAGATTCGCCAAGAACTTAAAATTCCTCTGTAAAGGTTCAGTTGAAGAAGGTTTCAAGAAAATTGATGCAACATTTAGTCTTCACTATAATAACACGATGTATGACCCCATCGGAGTCAATTGATTCTTTATTTGTTATTTTTCCAATCCATTTTTGGGTTCTTTGCTCCGTATTGTCCGCTTCATTTATAAATTATTTCTCTCTGGATTAAAAAAAAAAACTAGTACGAGAAAAGAAAACTTTGTCACTTTTTTTGTTACCGTTTCTCCGATATGTCCTAAATTCATAACTTAGGCATTAACATACAGTTCCTCTAGAGGATGGGACTCGTGGGCTTCATTACACCCCAACTGTATCGGGCCTTTCTTGGGTAACAGCCCAATGACCTATCTTCTCCACTCCATAGCAATGGAAGTATAACATTACCGGATTAGTCTTAAAACGCGTCTTTCACGTCAAACTTGTAAAATTCATAAATGGGTATGTATGTGTTCAGACTTCAGAGGAAAACTATTCAAACAATTGATCATTTAACAAAGTGATATAATCCTATCTCCTTCTATTTATGTTAATGGAAAAATAAAAGTCAATTGTTACGGAACAGAAGAAAAATATAAGCAATCCTTGGTCAAGGACAGAACCACCAACACTAAATTCTTATATATATATATATCCTACCTGTACCTGCATCTGCATGCTATGATATAGTTAGAATTAAATTCGACATTAATTGTGTTAGTTTGGACGTAAACAAATACATTTCTTTTCGTGTAAACAACCGAAATTTTCCCAGAAAATGACTCAAAAAGAGGAAAAGTGGTGCATGAGTCATTTTCTGTTTCACCCTCATTACAAGTGTGCACAGATAATTATCAGTGCATCTTATATTCTATAACCAAATCAATAAAATTATCATAATGCAGTACCAAATTCGTCTAATCTAAACTATTTTATACTCTCTTTTGTTAAAAACTAATGTTCACGGGTTAATCGAGTCATTGTATGCATTGTCTTTTTCTAAAACATTAAAATAAATTATATAAAAATATTTATTGGTAAGATCATAACAATTAACAACCTATGTGAAGATTGACCAATGTAGTAGTATAATCAAATTTAAAAATTAAACTTTATTATTATCTGTCACATCACTGTTATTATTTAATCATCATACTCGGTGGCGGATCCAGCTTTTTGATTGGGGGCACCAATTTTTTTATTTATAACAATGAATAACGTCATATTTCAAAAAAAAATTGTCAAAATAATATAAGTAATATTAAAATAAATAAACGATTACTTGTTATTATTGCATATTTTAATTTTTTTTAAACAATTTCATTATTAATACAATCAAAAATAAATTTTTCGTTATAAACAATCATGTTGTCATTCATCCATTAGTCTCCGGTTCGACTTTTCAATCGGTCTTAATGATTAAAATAAAATCAATTTGTAATACATAATTGAAACATCTGTTTGACAATAATAATTTCGTAGATAATGAAACTCAAAACAATATATTAAATAAGAATACACTTTTTAAAAATTAATTAGAATTAAAATATTTAAAAAAAGAAATATAAAATAATTAAGAAATATAATTTATAATTACAAAAAAAGGAAGTCTACAGTCCAATACCAAAAAATCCCATATATTCACATAAATTAATTATAATAAAGAAATAGAAATAGAACAATTATGAGGGGCACAATCAATATATTTGATTAAAATAAATAATAAAGATTGATTTGATGAAAAGTTGAGGAGGAGGCACAGTTAATATATTTGGTTAAACTAATTAATAAAGATTGATTGGTAGGAAATTGAGGAGGGGCACAGTTAATATAGTTGATTAAAATAGGTAACAAAACTAAGTTTGAAGGAAGTTGAGGGGGGGCACGTGCCCCCCGGAGTCCCATGTAAGTCCGCCCCCGGGAGTCCCATGTAAGTCCGCCACTGATCATACTTTTTAAATTCTAATACTCTAAGATATTTTGAAACGATGAACTTTAATTTTGAAACTTGGATATGCCTAAGAGACTACCTTATAATCTGATTAATTTACATCCCATGACACATAGTTTCATTACTAATGTGCAATTATAATCTGATTAATTTTAGATAACATTATAAAATTAGTATTTTCCAATCTTGTCAGACATTATAATCTAGAACATCCACAAACTTCAATTTGTTTTTTTTTTTATAATTCACAAACTTCAATTTGTGATCATTATTTTAAGTAACTTGGTAATGACACAAGAGGTTAAAAGGGTAACAGATTGTTGAAATCAATTATCGGTAGTTGAGAAATTGTAAGGTTACTTAAGGACGCGACACTTCACACGGTCCATTTGGGCCACTATTTATGCGAAAGGTTTCACTACTACATATGTTAAAGGTTTCATTCATGGAGGGAGTTAAACAACCCTCAAATCGTTGCATGAGAATCAAATTATTAATAGTGTTAAAATAAAATCAAGGGTAAACTTTATCTTATTACCTTAAAAATACTTGAGTTTCATCTCACTACCCTAACCAAATTTTGTTGCACCTCACTATCATAACGAAACTTGTAGTTGCATTTTCATACCCGCCGTCAAATTGACATCCACTTTTGGATGAAAAATGGTAAAAGGTCCAAAATACTCCTCCCTAAGACTCAAATTTTCAAAAGTATGCCTTTGGTTTTCAAATTTTTATTTATTTATTTTATATAAATCAGTTTTTTTATTAAAAAAATCATTTTATTCTTAAAAAATCAGATTTTAATTTTTAAATTTAGTTTTTATTTTAAAAATTAATATTTTATTTAAAATTCCTATTTTATTTTTAAAATTTTAGTTTTTATTTAAAAAAAATCAGATTTTGTTTTTAAAAATCAATTTATTTTTAAAATAGCTTTTATTTCTAAAAATCAGATAGAGCACTAGGAAGATGAATTTACTCCCACTGAACTTATGATATACAAAATTATCCACTACATTGACCTCAAAGCCATACGAGGTAATGATAGTATGAAACTTGTGATACTATTGACGGGAAGCTTGCTTGAGATAGAATTTGGGTCACCTAATACAAAGATTTTTGGTTGTGCCATATATATGGTTTCCTCAATTTCACCATTGAGAAAATCCGGCTTAACGTCCATCTGATGCAGCTCCAAATACAAATGAGCTACAAGTGTTATTATTGTTCTAAAAGAATCTTTCGATGATACCACAGATAAAGTTTCTATATAGCCAATACCTTCCTTTTGAGTAAAACCCTTTGCAACTAGACGCGCTTTATACCTCTCAACATTACCCTCCGAATCCCGCTTGGTTTTAAATATCCTTTTGCAACCAATGGGCTTCGCACTTTCAAGCAACTTGACGAGTTTCCAAACGCCATTATCATGCATAGATTTTATCTCATCATCCATAGTATCGATCCACCTTTTATAGTTAACACTTTGTTTGACCTATTGGAAGTTGATTGGATCATCTTCCATTGTACTTGTGTCAAACTCGTGATCATGAAGGAACACAGTTTAATCACTAAAGATTACAATCCTCCTGTCTCTAGTGGATCGCCTAAGCGGCACTTCCTCTTGAGGTAGTTGTGGTTGCTCTTCGGAACAACCTCTTGAACTTGACCAGGGAGTGGTAGAGGAGAATCCTCATTGTTGTCTTCTGTTGTGTCTTGAACAATGCAACATGTTGAACATTGTCAATAGCAACATCTGGTAGAGGAATGAATTCCTCTTCAAAGACAAGACTCCTAATACTTTCTCTCCCTTCAAACACAACATCCTCAAGAAATCTCGTTTTTCCCATTTCGAAAAAGGATTTAGTTGAGGGATCATAACACTTAGAACCCCTCGACCGTTCAGGATACCCAACAAAGTAGCAACTAACCGTTATGGAATCGAGATTATCCTCACGTGGCCTATAAGGCCTCGCCTCAGCTGGACAACCCCAAATGTGCAAGTGCCTAATACTAGGCCTTTTTCATGTCCACAATTCATAAGGGGTTTTAGCTAGCGCTTTACTAGGTACTCTGTTTAGTATGTATACTACAGTCTTGATTGCCTCTCCAAAGAGTGGTTCCGGTAAAGAAGAATGACTAATCATACTTCTCACCATGTCCTTAAGAGTTCTATTTCGCTTCTCCGTGTTACCATTCATGCGAGGTTGCCCTGGCATGGTGTATTGCGGGACGATTCCGCAATCCTCTAGGAATTTGGCAAATGGTCCTGAGCGTTGTTCACCTGATCCGTCATACCGACCATAGTACTCACCACCACGGTCAGATCTGACAATCTTAATCTTCTTGCTTAGTTGATTCTCAACTTCAGATTTGAAGGCCTTAAAAAACGTCCAAAGATTGTGACCTTTCATGTGTCAAGTATAAAGGTGAACTTCCCACTGCAGTTACCTTATCCTTAATCCTCTTTTGTTGCCCATTGAGGTCATTGCAACATGAGCATTTTCAGTCTTTTCACGCTTCAACCTATCCTCTTCTTGCACAAAATGAGAAATGAGCTCATTAAGAGTCCATTTATCCTTCTAAGTATTATAGCTAACTATAAACTGACCATAGTGTGCAACAAGTGAGATACGGACCAAATGGACAAGCAAGTCATCAGACAGATTAAGCTTGAGCCTCTTAAGTTTTGAAGCGATGTTAGACATCTCCATAATGTACTCCCTTATGTTTCCTTTACCCTTATACCTCATCTGGACAAGGTCAGCTAAAAGCTTTCTTGTCTCAGCCTTTTCGTTCTTTGCAAAACTATTTTCAATTCCTTTAAGGAAACCCCTTACAATTACCTCATTTGGCATACTGCCCCTGAATGTTTCTAGAACACTACGTTGGATCATCATCAGACTTAGGCGATTCGAACGCTTCCACTTCTCAAAGTTCACCTTATCCTGAGTGAAACTTTCATTTGTAAGAGAAGCAGGTTGTTCAAACCTTATCGCTTAGTCTAGACCCACGTAACCGAGAACTAACAGAATGTTCTCTTTCCAGCTCCTAAATTTTGTGCCGTTAAGAACATCAATTAAATTCATGTAGGCAGTAGATGCAGTAACTATCAATACAGAACAAATAAATACATAAGCTCAAACATTGAAAATCATGTTATAACATATTAAGAATAAGCAAACAATTCTCATGTGATACACAATTTTCAATCAACCGAAGTGATGGGCCCATACAACCAAGATATCTAGCACAACATTAATGTCTATCTTTGGATAAAATCATTAATTCGTAAGTGGTACTCTTGCACGCAGAAATCAAGTGTTGACGATAAATTCGGTCAAATAACATCCTTCCTTTGGGCCGGTATGTTATCCACATGAAAAATTTACAATCGTCACACACCATTTCCACACATGTATTCATTGTTCGGCCAATCAATGGCCTTCCTTTGGGCTGATGCATTGACCTCATGAACAATGAACACACACATCCCATTATTTTAAAATAAATAAACCTACACACAAGAAGTTACTTTGGAAACTTTATGCGTCGATCTACTCATTTAAAATAGGGGAGAAAATAATATTAGCAAGTGCCCAAAACTGAAATTTTGATATCAATACCAAAAGTGAAATTATTTCAAACACTTACTGATCAGATATATGAATCAAATATACAATACCAATATGTATCAATAAACATAAATACATACATATTAACAGTTCAATATATATCACAAATGGCTATTGTAATTATCATTCACATATATCACCACACGTGTATTCATTGTTCGGCCAATCAATGACCCTCCTTTGGGCCGAGCATTGACCGCATGAACAATGAACACACACGTCCCGTTATTTTAAAATAAATAAACCTACACACAAGAGGTTACTTTGACAACTTTATGTGTCGATCTACTCATCTAAAATAGGGGACAAAAATAATATAAGTGCCCAAAACCAGAATTTCGATATCGAATATCAAACGTTTAAAAAACATATGACTTTAAACACTTACTTTGATCAACGATATACAATGAATCACTTAACCATGTCATGTATGAAAACTAACATGTTCCTTTACCGAGCATTATACCGTCAAATCTTTAATCCAAAAATATATGATCAGACCATTATTGTTTTTCAATACTGTTGCATGAGCATAAGTCAATAACAAGCACACAGAATCCAGGTTCAAACATACCATATTACATATACATACATGTAAGAATCAACCGTGTAAACCAAACATAACAATTGATTTCAAAATCAAGTTTGTCTCCAAAGTATGACAGAACTTGCACAATCCATTAAAGTATTGCATGGCAACACCCACACCAAAAAGCGACCGTGAGAAGCGACCGTAAGATCATAGTAAATATGATCAGGAAAGGAGGGCGACTGTTGTCTCCTTTAGGGACAATTATCACAGATTGTATCTCCCTTTTAGCTAAACTCGAGTACGTGCAACTCGTTTTTGTAAAGCGGATAGCGAACAAAGCAGCTCACTGGCTTGCCAAGGCGGCTTGTTCCTCCCCTGTCTGAAATTGGTCCGGGGGTCATATCCACGAGTCTCTTCAAAATATCCTTCTTATCGATATTTAAATAAATAATTTATCATTTCTCTCAAAAAATTTTTTAAGTATTGCATAATTACCAAACTACCCATCTATCCAAGATTTTGCAAAAGAATTACGAACTGCCATACATAGATCAATTCACCGAGTGTAGGGTTTTGCAAAATAAATAAATTACAAAACACCCAATAAGACATCAGTCACGCACAACTCATATGCATGTATGGTAAAAGTCAAAGCCAATAACTCTTATGGTCATATAAGCATACGGTTAACAGAGTTAAACCAAAATTAATCTTGATAAGCATATTAACATATCAATTTCTAAAGCCAAAGCCAGAACACAGAAACCATGTATGCACAACGGAATTTATACATAGTTAACCCAAAACGGACTCCTTGCACAAAACACACGGCCACCAAAGTTAAGCCAAAATAAATTGGCCAAGCAGCGGTACAGAAAACATATGCATGTACACGACAATGTTCAAAGCAAAAGCAATCAACTAAATCCAAATAATCTGACTGAAGCGTGGCTCTAATACCACTTGTAGAACCCTAATCGAATCTCTTAATAATCCAACGCTTAGTCAAATAATCGGGATTTAAATATAAAACGATACAGAAAGCGTATCTGATTTCATGTCAAATACGAGAACAAGAACGATTTGGCCTTCCACAGTTCAATCCCCTATACACTCACTCAATATGCTCTCGCTCTACAGATGGGCATGGAGGAGAAAAGAGAGACGACTGATTGAACTTGGAGACCAAACCCTAGTAAACCTTTATATATAGAATCTGAATAAAGCTCATTACTCTAATTCAGATTTATTTTGGGTATCACACAATACAAAGCCCATACTCATTAATGTTTTAAATTGAGCTTCCTAACTAGTAGCCCAGTACGAATCATTGACCCCAAATATACTTGTCCAATTTGTGAGCCCACACGTTGGATTATAAAATAACCCAACAGGTGAAACTTAGAATAGATTAAAAGGATAATTCCACCTCAGTACCCTAAATCTTTCATATTTCATTTAGAGTACCCTAAATCTTTTTTGTCTCACCTCGGTACCCTAAACTTTCATTAATTCATTTAGAGTACCCTAAATCTTTTTTGTCTCACCTCGGATCCCTAAACTTTCATTAATTCCATTTTAGTACCCACCGTTAACTTTACATATGATTTTCCATCCAAAACAGGTAAAATGAGCATACTGCCCCTCACCAACAACCAAAATTATGGTGAAGTTACCGGTGGGTACTAAATTGAAATTAATGAAAGTTTAGGGTACTAAAATGAAATTAATAAAAGTTTAGGGTATCGAGGTGACACAAAAAAGATTTAGGGTACTCTAAATGAAATATGAAAGATTTAGGGTACTGAGGTGACACAAAAAAGATTTAGGGTACTCTAAATGAAATATAAAAGATTTAGGGTACTGAAGTGGAATTATCCCTAGATTAAATAAACCATAGGATTAAGTGTTCACTGAAATTATTGCAATATTTTCTTATATTAGTGTATTTAGTTTAGGAGTTGAAGGATGTATAGTAGATGTTAAAATACCAATTACAAAGGGTCGCAAACCAATGACTCAAGTTTGATTAGTGGATATTATTAACAATCAGATGAAAACCTTCTATATTTATTACATTAAGTTGTATTTAACTTTTAACTTGACTTGACTTTAATTGTAATTGTCAATTTTGGTTTTGGCTATAAAAAAAGCATTTCTTTAGAGTGGCTTGTGAGTTAAGTTATTTTTTTGTTGGTTACACTTTCATATGTTCATTCTCATCAAATATTTATTGATGTTCGTGTTAAACATAACACTGTCTATAAACAAAATATAAAATGAACAATTATATGTAATAAATAAGTCCTCGCACCAGGCACCACGTATCGCGCGATGCCCCCATCTAGTAAATATAACTCTATCAACTCAATTAGCAGTTTAGCACAGCCTTGTGCATTTTTTATGTTTTGAAAATACTAAACAAAAAATATTAATAGCGTGAACAAACTAAGGATGTAACACTTGAACAAAGTGTGCTCTATCAACTCAACTAGCATAGTTTTAGGGTTAGTATGTAAAAGATTAGAGACTGTTTTTTTAATTACAAATTCGACCCAACGCTTGATCGACCCAACAAATTAATCGGCCAGTCGACGGTTCCGTCGGCCTAAAACGCCCTAGAATGATAAATCGAGCTAGAATATAGCCCATTTCAGCGCTTAGGTGGGACCTAGACGCCACCAGGTGGGGATTTTTACATCCTTGAATGCTTAGATATCATGAACCATATGAATTAAGGAAACAGTCCAAAAGTTATCGATGACCGTAAATAATCAACTTGCTGGAAATCAAAACCTAACAATCTAAGAACAAGAATAAAATCTCTAAGGATTGTTAGATCTTATAGCTCATTTCTTTTACATAGTATAATATTTCGTTTTAATACTATGTCTCGATTGGAATTATTTTATGTGACTCAGGTTCGGACACGACAAAACTACTGTAGGGGTCTTCTCTCTCCTTCAATAGAAACAAAAAACCCTTCGTTTCAACCCAACCCGCCGGCGGCTATAATGGCTTTGGCCATGGCTGTCGGCGGTCACCATTTCTCTGTTATTTACTTTTTTGCTTCTACTTTCGCACAACAGTGGAGCTCGACTCCCTCCTTTTGTCTCTCTAGCGCAACAACAGATCTTGAGAGTTGGAGATTTATGCTCGCTGCTGCATCGTCGTCGGCCAACTGTGCTCCCCATCACCGCTGGCGACGACCGGATCTTGCTGGTCGGAGTTCTACTCGCAGTAGAGGTCCGGTCGTCCGCCTCCGCCGTCTAAAGCCTCCTTTCGCCGTCATCCACCAACTGCCTCTTGCCGGATCCGCTCCCCCCGGCCCTTCTCCGACCAGATCCGCCCCTCATTCGGCCATATCTGCCCCACCGCTCCAGCCCCACGTCCTCACGCCCCGGTCCCCTCCTGATCATTTCCCTCGACGATAACGACGGCCAGCCTCCCGGTGCCCCATCCGGCTTCACCTCCCGACAAAGACGACCCAAGCTCCTCCGATCGTGCCCCTCAGCCTCTTCTATGGCCAGACGGACAGATCTGCACCCATTTTCCGCCAGAACACCGCAACCCGAGCTATGCTCTTGTTTATCTTCGTGTTTACCCAGTCAAATCAGTTCACCAGCCCCAAGCGGATCATATATGCACCCGTCGACGCCGCCCCCTCGCCCCGACCCCAACGTTAGTCATCGGAGGCCGGCCACGAGTAGCTCAAACTCATCTTTGTTGTTTATGTTTGTTTGTTTTTTGTTGTTCCCCCTGCCGGAATCCCGGATCTCCGGCAGGTGTGGCTGCTGCCTCTGATGGCGTGTCCGGTCGAGTTGTTCTATCAACAGATCTTTTCAGAGTCGAAAAGAAAACCAGACCTGGTAGTTGTAGTTTATCTAGGCGATGTGTCGCCCTTTTCGAGAGCTATTCATCTCATTTGTCGTCCCTCGGGTTTCTGAGAACAACCAATGGATGCAACGCTTATGTTGTTCGATATGTAAGGTTTATTAATTATTAATGAATCTTATTTTTCAAAAAAAAAGATTGGAATTATTTTAAAAGAAAAGTAAAACCATATTTAATGAATAAAACAAAAGTGAAGTAACGAACACGTGGGAGTTAGAAAGAAGCGCGGAACAAAGTGGCCCACCAGCCGTTTTGTCCAAAGAAAAAAAGAATAATAATGCGATATATTTTTTGAAATAATAATACAACATTAGTATATTTGTATAATATATCATTGTAAGTGTATCATATATCTAATAGTTTTTTTTAAGCGAAAGGTGCAGATTTCATTAATCAAATCGTGTAAAGACAATAAAGTGTATTACAGACTCTGACTACGAAGAACAGGGAAAGAACATTTAAAAATGTTCGCTATTCTTTTCACAGTAGAACTGTCCTCGACTGTTTTGAATTGATTCCCTATGGGGAATGATAGAATATGGGTTGGGGGAACGGGGTACCGAAGATTAAGAGGGACCTCGACGGTAATGGTGATGGTGGGAGGCAAAGCTCGTCTGGGGACTCCTCCCAGGACCAGTCCCCGATGCTCCGACGATGCCTCATTCCTCCCGGCGGGGTTTCTTCCCTTCTATTGACGAGTCGTCTCACTCAGCGCAAGGTGCCACCACCTTCAGGTTTCCAGCAGCTGTTTCCGCACGAACTGGGACTGCAACACCTCGCTCGGCTGGCTGAGCGTATCCCCCACCGCCAACCCTGTCACGCCCCAAATCCGGTTATCGCCCGGACTCGAGGCATGACGGGTAATAGAAGACAATAAAGCAATGAAACAATAATTAAATCTTGAAAACCTCCAATAAGTACCTCAATCCATAAACTTCAATGTAAAGTATAAGTAACCCTCAGGGGGTGTAATAATAAGTCTCTACAAAACTGTTTTTAAACAAAAGGAAATAAACATGAAGTCTCTACGGAACCCACACCGAGAAGCTCCCGAGCCTCTACTCCTCAATCAAGCCTGTAAACACAACAATGAACTAACAGGGGTGAGCTTACGCTCAGTAGGGAAAACACATAACAAGACGGACCTTCAGTTCAATAAGAGCAATCAACAAGTCAACCAAAGCCAATTTATCACACACAGGTAACAGGTAAATCAACCAATGTCGTGGCACATGAAGTGACCACCCTCCGATCCACATGATGTGTCCTATCGGATTTTCCCTCAAATCCAGAGGAGACGCATAACATTGAGGCGACTGGAAACAACCCTTCGGGGCGCTTATCATCGGGATTCTCAGAAACGTCTCCAAGGGATTTTATGTCCTCGGGAACCAAATGTATTACTCCCATGGAGAGCATACACTTGGACAATTTAATGAGAAGTAGCTAATAATTGAATACGTACTCAACCGAACACGAAATAATACAAGTTCAACAACCACCAATTCAATTCCACACATGGCTCACACATCACCAATTCACCGCAACAGCAGTACATGAAATCACACAAACATAGCACATCAATCACACAAACCCAACTTACCATTCACTTACCAGTTTCGACCACCGGGGCATCGATCACCTGATTGCACCGCTCGGTACAACCAGTCATACTCGATGCTCCAAACAAGCATTCAAGTAAATCAAGTAATCAATCGAATACAATCAACGAGCAAGTACGAGTACAATCAACCAATTATAAGAACCTTCAAGAGATCAGGCATACATGCAATTCTACTAGTTTCGTTAGACTCTTTAGCCTATCCACTAAGCAATTAACAACCAAGCATGTGATCCTAACAAGAAACTAATCCGAGGGCTTTGCCAAGGCTCCTCTACCAGACAATCATATCCCAAGTATTAAAAGCGAATTACACTAGTGATTGGCATCCTAATCGGTCACCACTAGACACTTCCGGTTATTAGAAAATGAAAGACGATTATGCTAGTTATTCGCATCCTATAGGCATATCTAGGACCTTTTCCATTTTATTAACCTAGCATGCATACTAAGCATGGTAAACGAGAGGTTAAGGCTTTCCCTACCTCAAGGTCCTCCTCTTCAACGCTTTGATGAAGTCCGGTGATCACTACTTTGCTCCTTCCTCAGTTCCCGGCGTGATCCTTGCTCCTCTAGCTCGATCCACAACGTCTTGGACACAAAGAAACGCTAATTAGGCTCCACTTAAACAGTAAGAAAGACCTCCAAAACCCTTCCAAAGTTCAGCTCAAAACCAAGGTGTAAACACTTCGAAAACCCCCAAGAAACCCTCACTCTGGTGGGTCACGGATCTGGTCACGGATCCGTGATGGCAACCCTCACGGTCACCGTCACGGAGCCGTGACGAGTGCCGTCACGGTCTCCCTCACGGAGCCGTGACGTCGCCCGTCACGGGATCCGTCACGGATCTGTGACGCACCAGGACAGATTCGCCCTTCTTCAACCTCCAGCTCCAAAACTCCGAAAGTCCACCTTCAAACCCAGAAATTTCCCCAATCCAACCCCCAAAACAGTCCAAATCCATCAATACTCCTCTACCCATGGTAGGAATCAATACACAAATAAGTTTTCCAATGATTCATCAAATCAAACCCACTTCAAAATCTCCAACTACCATTGATTTCTCCACAAAACTTCACCAAGCTCTTCATCAACACCATCTCCCATCATTTCTACTCAACCCAACATCATCTAGCCATTTTTCACCCAAAACCCAAGGAAGTAGATGAAGAGAAAAGATGAGTAGAGAGTTGCATTACCTCTAGGATGTGAAGATGAAGAGGATGCTAGTGTTTTGAGGGTGGAAGGCTAGAGGATGACTCCAAAAGGTTCCTTCTTCTTTGATTCTCCTTCAAGCTTTCATGGGAGCTCTTCTCCCTTTCTTCCTCTCCAATTTTCGGCTACCACAAGCAAAATGAAAAGATTTTGGCTTCTCCAATCCAATATAATACCTAGATGTAGTAAATGACTAAAAGCCCTTGAGCTAACAACCCAAGTAGAAGCTTTTGGGAGGGTAAAAGGGACAATGACTATCATTTTTCTCTCCTTCAACCACAAATAGACATGTGTCCTCCCCAAGGTCATTTAAATTTCCAATATAAATTCCAGCACTTTTAAAATTGGAGTTTTAGTCGATATAAAGTCTCGATTTGACCAAAATTGACTTTATCCAATATTATACTCAAACGAAAGGGTTTTCTCCCCTGAAGCCAACCGTGATAGTGGCTTTTTCGTTTGGTTTCCAGAAAAGTCCCGAGTGACTTCCGGAGTCACCGGTTCGACCGGAAGCGGGTCTTACAAACCCCACCATGCTGGGGGGGGGGGGGGGGTAGGGGTCAACCGTCCAGGAAGAAAGCTGACCAAATCCCGACCCCGTGATCTTCCTGTGTACAAAAGAACACGGGAGGTGGTGGCCTTGTACTGGTAGTAGGCTAGTATCCCAACCGGGTAACTGCAGACCCACATTAGGTATCGGGTCCAGTGTTATGCCGGCTCCCCCTAGTGAGATAATCTAGCAATAGGTATCGGGTCCAATGTCATCGCTCGTGGTACAGTAATCACCAGTTCCCCACCCCGATCCATACCTGCATGTTGGTCCTCTAGTAGACGTCGCGTTTACAGGGCCAAGGTCCCCCTACCGGGACAACCCAGAGTAGGCCCTTCCGGTATGCTGGGAGACGATAGTGTAGATACCGTCTTGAGGGACCCGACCTAGACGCCCTCCTGACCGTATCCACTGCAGGCATCACAACTGGCTTCCTCGTAGCCAGGTACGAGGACATGTCAATTCGTTGAACAGACTTGTCGAGTCGTGTAGCAACTCCTGATGTAGTCTCCCGCCGAAGGGAAGCCATGCTCTTGTCCGTCTCCACATCCAGCGCTGGGTGTGTTAGTCTTAGTGCCCGTAGTTCAATCCTAAATGTCCAAATGTGTATATCATCGTTAGCAATAAAATTAAAGCGGCTTTGTATTACTTATGTGTTGGAGTAATATATCGATGTGTGCTCTGATCTATGCCCACCATGCGAATAGAACCATAGATCGAGATATATCACACTCGATGGGTCCCTAGTCAACAAAGCTTCACTAGAAGCGACTAGTATGAAAGATGGCTCTTTATGGCTTACGTTCTGTTAGTCATTGGAATGGGATTCCGGAGTCTGATCATAGATATCATGTGGGACATGATATTGGACGACCCGACATGAATATGTGCCATAGATCAAGTCATGAACATATTCATTGTCGTAGCTTGTCATGTATCCTTAGACCAAGGAGTCTTTGTGATCGTTATGCAGTAAACAACTGAGTTTGACCTGAGCCTAACGTTGTCCGTAACAGGGCTTCCATATCGGCCAGGATTGGCTTGGGGACGAATTGCATGAGTGACACGAAAGACAGCTAAGGGATTTATCCCTCATACTACGCTATGGGAAAGATATCGGTTCTCGGCCGCTTGATCGAGAGTGACTGAAAGAATAGCATGACCATGCACATGATACTGGGTATCATATATTCAGTCATATCACATATCAAGGAACAGTGATTGATAATAATAAGGATGACGGCTCTGTGCCTTATCTCAATCAGGATATCGGAGATAAAAGGATAATGACAGGGACGACAGAAAGGTTAGAATCAACAAAGTCGATTCGTTATGCAGTGTCAGGCAATACTAAAGTTTCGTTAGTCGCCACTTAAATAGGATCAAGTAAAATGGGGTTTTTCGTTGATCTATTGACATGCATAAACCTAAGGGTCACACCGGAGGGTGAAACTCATTGACACATTTATGGAGAATGGTCAAAAGGGAGTTGTCTCGGGACTTGACCAAAACTAGGTTTTGGGTCATGTGCCCGTATGTGAATAGGACTTTACGGATCAAGACAAGGCTTGGAAAGACAGCTAAGGGATTTATCCCTCACCACTCCTCCCGGCAGACGAAGAGGCAGGGACCTCAACGGGGCCGACATGTGCTGAACCCTAAACAGTCCAGAAGAGAGCCCAAACGCTAGAGCAAGGTAGTGACTGGCCCTGGCCGAAGGACTCCGGTTCAGGCGAGGGAGGATCTCATGGCCTGCGGTATACGGTGGGGCCCTAGATCCAACAGCAGGCCTCCCAGGCACCAAAGCCAGTCGTGGTGATGATGGGCGTGATGCTGGTGGTTGTGAACCCCGAGATGCGAATTAGGGTTCGGTCCACGGGGAGAGGTCGTGTAGCTTACAACAAAAGACTCTGAACACTGTCGCTCCCAACGTTGTCGACAGATAGCCGCAACAGGGGGATTAGGGGGTAGCCCTTGCGGACCAAAAGACCCCGGCGGTCCCAGAGAACCCCTTGAAGCCACTACCAGAGGAGGCATACCCGAGGCGTATGGAAGGGGAGAATAGGATGGTGGTGGGGTTTGCATACCACCCGGAGTAGAGAGAGCAGGTAGCACCGGCATAGAGGGAGGAGGGGTCATGGTGATCGGACAAGTAATCAACGAAGTCACCAAGGGAACAGGAGGAGGGAGAGGCACCGATGGTTGTGGAATAGTCATCCACTTCCATCCGTATTTGAACCCCGCACCCGGTGTGGTCTGCGAGGAAGTCAATGGGATGGGACAATCGAACACGGGGACGGCAAAACTGACAACCCCCAGCGGCACAATAGCGACGGTGGCGGCATACGAAAACTCCATAGCGGCGAAAAAGAACTAGAGTTAAGGTAGACTCTCAAAACGAGAAAGTTTGTTCTATTTTGTTCGTATATCTAGTAGTTTGTTGAAACCAAACTGAAAAAAGTATATACTTGTGAATAAATATTGGTATAAAATTACACTTTTTATAAAGGGATAATTATCATTCCCAACCCCAAACTTTACGTCAAATTCATATCCTAACCCCTCCTCACCTTTCGTTTTAAATCCTAACCTCAACTTTCGTTTTTTTTCAAAACCTATCATTTACTGTTGGAATTAACGGAACAGTTAATTTGCTAGTCACGTGCACACTTAAGTGACTTCATATTTCGAATTTATTCCCATTTTGTTTCCTTAAAACTACTACTTAAGTGTAAGATTGTGAATGTGAATGGATTTAGGAGGGTATCAATGAGAAAGGGTCAAGGGTAAAAATGGGAATAAATTCGAAATATGGGGTCACTTAAGTGTGCACGTGACCAACAAATTAACTGTTCCGTTAATTCGAACAGTAAATGATAGGTTTTGAAAAAAAAACGAAATTTGAGGTTAGGATTTGAAACGAAAGGTGAGGAAGGGTTAGGATATGAATTTGATGTACCATGATGTGATAAAGACGTGGATCAAGATAAAATGATTTATCTTAGTTTAGAACCAAATTAGAAAAATTTGTGTACTTTTTTTTTGAAACGGAAAAGAGGTAGTTGTATTACGATTCAAGGAGGGACTTAATAGTCCCGGATACCAGCTTTTTGTCCCAACCGGTCGTAGCCCGTCGGGCGCACATGGTTCCATACAATAGTCTGCTTTGATTCGTAGATCCGAACTCAAGAGTTCCTCGATCCAACGTTACAAAAAAATAATAAACCAAAATCCTAAACTTATTGAGCCAAGCGATTATTCGATCTAATACAGTGAAACCTACTAGAGAATTAGCCTTTAGTGCAGATTCCCCGGGACTTCCCTGTTGCAAAAGCTTGGTCGGGGTTGAGAGTCCCGAATCCGGGTGCCGTTGAAATAGGCCCCAGCCGACTGTCCCTCCTCCCGGATCCCAGATCCACCGAGGGGCGGACCCATGCCGGCGAGGGGTGACCCTGTGGCAGGAGGCCGCTGCAAATGGAAGACGGCGCGTGGAGCCCGTATTCCGGAAAACGGCAGGGGGGCCACGATGATTGAGAGACGGCGATGACGGCAATGACGGCGGCGGCGATGGACGCCGGTGGCGATGGACGGTGATGACGGCGGCGGTGATGGGCGGCGTTGACGGCCACGGTGGCTGTTGGCAGCAATGGACGGCGATGACGAACCCTAAGTAGGGTAGAAGGAACCTCACCTAAAGGTAGTGGAGAGCTTGGAAGCCGAGACTTCGAGCTGCTGGCATGGAGAAGGGTGAGGAGGGGCTACGCGCAGAGAGAACTATGCGCCTCCCAAAATTAATGGGGTCAACTAAAATTTGTGTACTTTAAGATTATTAGAATACAAATAGATTGTGTAGTAATATTGGACTAAAATAGCATATTTCTAAATTGAAATAAAATTGTCCTGAAATTTATAATATTTCTTTCACGAGTCTGCATTTTCTACTGTTTCCTCACCGATATCTTGTACTTTGCTCATTGTTTTTCTTAATATTGTAAAGAAAATATACTAAAATAAAGCAATAAAAATAGGGACAAAGTGTGCAGAAGAAACAAGTCCAATATTACAAAAATGAAAAAGGAAAGGACAAAAAAATTATTTATATAAATAAAAAGAAAATTTACATTTCATTGTCCTATCATTTAAATTATTATTAATTTTATTTTAAACAGTATCAATTCGTTTAGATACATTTATCTATTTTTTTGGTTTGTTCTAATTTAAAATTTAATAAAAATTAACCCTTATAAAGACATTAATTATAAAAAAAATCATTGAAAAAAAATGAATCCAGTAATCTTTTGTCATTCAAAATATCTCTCCTTTTCTATTTCTTTAGACAAATTTTATATGAAAGATTTTTTGTTATTAAAATTAAAATTATAATGAATTAAAACAAGAAAATAGATTAAAGTAAAAAAGAAAATTTGAGCATATAAGGAAATTTTATTAACTATCTGAAAGAAGACACAAGTGAGGGAAGTCGAGAACAAGCCCCTAGATCTTATAAGAACAAGCATAGAACACGTCTTCCTAATATGTCAATAGGCGGCTTTGTTTGTTGATCTTTTTAAAAACTCGAGTTTGTGATCTTAGATTAGAGAGGGAAATAGTTGGATGTCCTGAATAATGTTGCCAATCGGTGAGAGAGGGATCTTAGTCAACCGAGTATGGGCCATCACACTAAGAGCAGCTACATCGTGCTTATCATGAAGCGACCCACGATTCACGAATCATGTGAATTGTGGTTTGCGGTTCGCGATTCGCACGATGTGGTGTGCGTGAATCGCAAACCATAATCACATGATTCGCGAGTCGTCGGGGCCCAATGACGTCGCGCCACATGGCTCAGCTGAGATTTTTTTAATTTAAAATAAATACAAAAAACATATAAAAAATTAATTTTTACCCACTTATAAATATCCCCCTCCCCATTCATCAAACCACCAACAGTTCTCCAAAATTTATAAATTTATAGTCATTAGGTTCGTATTGTTCTAAATAATTTATTTAATGTCTTTGACCACAAAAAAACATTGATTTACACTTCAAATCGAGAAAATAAACAAAAACTCAACATACGTGCAACAATATTTGAACCCAGAATTATATGGTATTATTTGGTTTTTATTTAATTTCTTTTTTATTAGTTATAAGTTTAATTTTCATTTTAGTTAATTAATTTTATCAATTTTATTTAGTATTTAATGTTTTAAATATGAATTTAATAAATTCAGCAAAAGAATAATTAATTATCCAGCCAACACATCTACAAACCATGATCCTCATACATGATTCCATTGTGCAATGCTCTCTTAGTTTTAGGGGTTCGCATCACAATTCATCCTAGTCACCACATGAATCCCAAATCCTAATCCCCTATATGTGAGTCCCTTGATAAATGCTCAAAAGGGTGTCATTGCTGATGATGATGTGGGTCCAATTCCTTACCTGGGCTAGAGCAAGGGCCATAGCTATTGCAAATGCCTCAATAAGAACTGTGTCCTACGTCCCTGGGACTGTTCTATTGCCAACTTCGACAACCATTCCAAAGTCTGAGCAACATATAAACTCTCCATCCGGACTTGTTGTGTTCCCCGAAATACCGTCCCATTAATATTTATGACCTTATACTTGGAGGGGGCTTCCATGTGTATCACATAATGTATTTATCATTCGCTTCGAGCCAGTCAGTTGCGTTAGGGCGTCTTGTCAGATGCAAGTGTGGATCTAGATCTGGACATGTACTAACGCAAGAGAGGGTTGGACCCCCTTCCACACTCAAGAGTTTTTTTGCCTTCCATATCTCCCCCAACTTGATGACTATTTATGTGATTCGCTCTAACTTCTGAGTTTGGACCCATTGCTCCTACTAGTTGTTAATAATTGTAGGTTGTGACCCGCCCAGAACTATTCCAATTTGATCTTAGCATTCTTTGGAAAATGGGCAATGAAGGAATAGATGATCCACTGCCTTAGTATGAATACAACATATAATACATAAAGAGGGCATGAGGACGAACCGGTGACACAAGTTGGCAGCCACTTGAAGAGTATTTATCAGAATACGTCATAAGAAGATGGGATTCGAGGTTGTATGATGTAGAATGCGTAGCAAAAAGGAGAATTCTTTACCTGATTCCTTAATTCACAATTGAATACCGAAAGAGATAGTTTGAGTATCAACTCGTTTTTATGTTTATTACTTCAAATCTGAATTACAATCAAAGCTCTAAAGTGCTTATATAGCAAAATAAACCCCAAAGTCCTAATACAATAAGGAAACTAAACCACAAAATTCAAAACGAATAAGAAAATCTCAAAACTCTAAAACGAAAAGGAAATAAACTCCTGAACCCCTAAAAATACAAATTTACCCCTCCAGATGACCTCGAATGGCCGAAAAACATCGTACGTCATGCCAATTGAGTTTTTCTCGGGGGCCCGCTTCGTCCCGAAAAATGCTCAGGTTTTGTCATATTCGGACACTGACGCATTTTTGTGTTCTCCACCTGCTACATTAGTACTTCTTCGATCTGGACTACATCATTGTACCTTCAGCTTCTAGATAGATGGCCATGTAGGGTTGTCAAAGTTGGGTACCCACAATGTTGCATCGCTCTATTTCCTACCTTGGTGGAGTAGTGGCCTTTTGGGTCGTCCGCCCAATACCATGTGTCTTTTGTTAGGGTGGAGGATATTGGGGTGGCCAAAATGGACGCCTAATCCCTTGGATAAAAGAGAGCCTCTATGCGAGGATTTCTTATCGCCGAGGTGCTGTGAGGATAAGTATTCCACCTTGGATTCTTCAAGTTGGCGTGGATATGAGGGTCTGCAGATGATAACCATGGCGTGCGAAGTATAGTCGTGGTGCTACCGTCACCCAGGGCCCTACACATCCCCATACCAATGAGGGCTTGGGTGGCCGGAATACTAGTTTAGATATAAGTGGGGTTAGAGCCTCGTGGCGATGTTTGGAAATCACATCCCCGGGTAGTATCTTTCTTTGACCAAATAAGCGAGCAATGAATTTGGTTGTGTGATCAGGTTCAACGCTTGTTTTACTAGCATTGCATAGTTTGCGTCTTGAAGGTCACACAATGCCATTACCCCCGACCTCCTTGGGTTGGCATAGTTGAGCCCAATCTTGACATATTATGGATCATTCTTTTCTGTCGATGCCCCTACCAAAAATGGTCCAGAGCTACGTGGACCTTTTCAGTGATGTCTCGAGGGACCCTGAAGATGGACATAACACATATAGGGAGGGATGTTAGTACATGTCAGATCATTACTTCCTTACCTGTCGGAGAAATGAGTTTTCCATTCCAAGATCGTATGCATTTGATGACCCTGTCCCCTAGGTATGCCAAACATCGTGTACGGTGTCTTCTAATCATGTTAGGTACGTCCAAGTACATGAATGCTTTTGATGTTTCTGAGATATAGAGGATATGGGAACACGCTTGACGGGTCTAATGGTCTGTGTTGCTACTGAAGAGCACAGAGGACTTCTAGGGGTGAGGACTTATCTTAATCATACATCAAAGGTGGATATCAATTCTCGTACGTTTGTGGCTTCTTCCACAATTGCTTTGTAGAAAATGTAATAGTCGTCTACGAAGAACATATGGGTGATGAGGGGAGTTCCTTGCGTTACCCGACACCCGTGGATCCGTCCATCTCGTTGGGCCTTTTTGATGAGTCGGGATAGTCTTTCCATGCAGAAGAGGAAAATGTATGGTGAGAGCGGCTCTCCTTGCTAAATGCCCATTGTTGGAATCATGTGTGCCGACGTATGACCTTTCGAGCTGATTTGGTATGATATCGTCCCTATGAAAACCATCATGAGGTTTGTCTGTTTCGTAGAAAAGCCAATTTTGGTCTTAAGATCTTTTAGATGAGGACCAACGTAATATCATTGATCCTCTATTCCAATGTCCCCCCTCTCTTATAACTTATTGGCAAAGCATTAACGTAGGCAGTAGTATTGGTAGGATTTCGGATTACGATCATCCGATCCAAGAGCCTTATCCGGTCCCATGTAGAAGACGAATTAAGTCACCTCTTCCTCCGATATGGCCTCCGTAAGTGTGATTATGGGGTCCCATAACTTTGGAGCGGATACAAATATTCATGTCCAGAAGAGACACCCCTAGAGGTGGTGAAAAACTATTAAAGTATGTCGAGAGGAGCTCATCCATGCTTGATTTACATGTAATGGTGTGGGTTTGATCATCCTATAATGAGAAGACCTGGTTAACCCGGCGGAGGAATGATGCCGTGACGTGGAAGAATTTGGTGTTCATATCCCCCTTTGTAAGCCAATGATGCTGAACTTGTTGTTTCTAAAAAACTTCATTCTTAGCCAAAGTTGTTTCAAGCTGTATCTGGAAAGCCTCCCTACTGTTTATGCATATGTATTCGTGCGTCCATTGAGATTACTAATTTGGCGTTGGCACTATTTGATATTCTGTACCGTGGCTCGAGACACGTTCCAACCCCAGTCATGAAAGGTTTCCCAACTCGTGTCGCCCTAGGCCATATCTCATCTGTTGCTAGTCCATTCCAAGCCTCTTGGATGAGTAAGCCACATTCTGCTTCCGTAGTCCTACTAAATTCCAATATGAATTTAGAGTTCTAGGGTGTTCATTTTGGCGGGGCCAGTGTGAGTAGTATTGGATAATGGTCAAATGTTGTGGTACCTGTATTCTATAATCGTAGGGTCGGGACCTCTCTCCCCAGATCTCTTAAGACCAGAGTGCGATCTAGTCTGATTTCCGTCCTAGTTCCCACATTTCGACCACAAAACCACGTGTAGGGATGATCTTACAGTGGAACATCGGATACCCAGTATCTTTCAAGACCTCTTGGAATTCGGTAATAAGGGTAAGAGGGTATGTCGTCCCCCTTATGTTTTATATTGAGCTAGTATGGCGTTAAAGTCACCAATGAGGATCCATCGTCTAGTATCATATTGAGCCATTCCTCTCAATGATGTCCATGTCCAAAGCTCCTTTTTGTTTCACCGTAGACCCTAGTTAGTCAGAACGGTTCCCGTTTTGAGATAGTGACCTTGGCATCAATGTAGCGTTGGTCTATATCCCGGACAGAGACCATCACGTCAGATCCCCAGAATATGGCCAATCCACTATGATGTTCTTTCGTTGGTAGGAACCAAGTTCCATCCCGAAAGCCTAGGTTCCAACACATAATCGCTGTATTTGCATCGGTTTGCATGGTTTCAAATAAGAATAATACATGTGGGTGGTAAGTATTAAGGAAGATCTTAGAATGTTTCCGATGCGTCGTGGCTACTACTACCAGATAATCTCATTATGGATTCTCATTAGGGATGGCGGCGATGCCGATGCTTGTGAAAGGGCTGTCTGACCTCCCATAGATCGGAAAAGAGGCAGTTATGGCGCTTGTGATTGGTCCCTCGAGGATGGAGGCGTTGTCTTAGTATAATGTTTCGCTTGTGTGTGATCATCTCGGACCGGGGTAATTGTTTGGGGTGGAGGTGTTGGAGCGACCGAAATCTCCATTAAGATGCGAGTATTCTCCATTTGTATGACCGGTGACCGATGTGTGATGGTGAGTGGGTATATCGGTGTCGATCGGGGTGTAACAACTACATCCCTAACCAAAAATGGTGGCGTGGAGGTAGTCGAGTTTCGGCTAGAATACACAAGAATATCAGAGGGTATATCGAAGATTATCTTGGGATGCGTTGCGACCTATCGGTGGAGGTCTAGACGAAGTGGTGCGACTGCAATGGGATCAACGACATTGGGATATACGGAGGAGGCGACGGCAGTAAAGTCTGCTCATTTAGAGGGAGAGAGCACATACAGATAACGAGAAACCCACCTAAGTGGGGAGACGGGACAAGACCCGAGATTGATGACGACGATACCAACAAAAGCCGATGTTAACGACAGGTGCCTGTATCGAGGTGATGACTACGATCATCACATCTACAGGGACCTTAGAGCATGTACAACGGAAAGGCCCTGGGTGAGGCCCTGGCCCTGAGAGGCCCTTGTGCTGGCTGGACAAAAGTGAGGTCCTAGGGCCTCAGAATAGTCGGTGTTTTGTAATGGAGAGGCCCTGAGTGAGGCCATGTGCTGACTGGATGTTGAGTTGTTATTAATTGATATTTTGCTGTTTTATCTAATTCTTTATCACAAACCGTTTAAATTATATAAAATTTAAATAATTGTGAAAAAAAAATTAATGACAATAAAAAAAATAATAAATAAATTTAACAAGAATAAAAATTAACTTTTAATTTTATTCAACCCATTTTAATAAAACCCACAAAAAATACATGTTCAAGAATCATCCCCTGTTGGGTCGACATCCGGTGGTGGTTGATGTCGTTGAAGATCGTTAAGTTCACCTTCAAGGGCATCCAAGACTCTTCGCGTTCGGGACTTCAATGCCTTGTGCTCTTCTAAATGTTCTTCGGTGAAGTTGGAGGTATCAGTATTATACAAAGTCATGTAGAAGGCCATGCTTACTTCCCACTTTTCGGTTATCTTGTGTAGCATGCGGGTCCTTTCTGCCTGGCGTTCGGACCGTGTACGTTCAACCTCCTGCCGTGTACGTTCCATCTCGGCGAAGGCAGTCATTTGGGTCGTGAAGACGGTCACCTTTTTTTTGATGCCTTCACTGCCTTCTTTCCTTACGGTCGCGTTCGGCGAGGGGGACTTGGGGCGGCCTCAGGGGATGGGGGTGTGTCGCTGAGAGGGACCTCAGTCCCCTCGTAGTGGTCGGAAGCTCCCCATTCTGCTTGTTGGGACTCACCACTAAGAGGTGTGTAATCGTCCCCGGTGATTGTGGGTGGGGTTGAGCTATAAGCCCCAGCCTCATCCAACCGTTGTCGTTGTTGGCGTGCTTGTTCTTGGCGGACATTACCCATTGTGCCTTCCTCAGCAACGAACTTGTTAATGCCCTCGAGCTTCGCAACCCAATGATCCAGGTCGAACTTTGCTGGGTGGTCTTTCGGTCTGCTTCCCTTCGGTACAGCCGCCCACATATCTTTCGCACGTCTCATGTGCTCCTCGTGGTTAGACCCACCTTGGAGGACCTTCTTGTCTGCGAGGAGCCTCTGCCCCAACGTTTCTTGAGAGATCCCCAGTCGCGATTGCGGAGACTTGCCTTCGAGTTGTACTTCCTCTCAATAGTGCACCAGAATGTGTTTCCGGCTTGAGAGTTTCCCTTGATGGCGTCTTTTGTGGTACTCAACCAGCAGTCTATGAGGTGGTTGTCTTCATCCTTGGTGAATACCCGCGCATCCGACGGTGGTGCTCGGGGTCGTCGTTGTCGTTGGGAAGGTCCGACAGAGGATGGTTGGGGGACGACTACGTCGGGTAGTGGGTGCCCGGGGTAGTTGTAGAATTGGGGTGGAAGCTGGAACCCTTTTCCTTGTGGGTTCATTCCAAATTGTGGAATCATTCCAAATTGTTGCGGGATTTGGAACCCTGGCGCCATTTGGAATTGTTGTGGACGGAATTGTCCTAAACAATAAATTTATACAATAAATGAATTAAAAAATTACAATACATTAATTAAACAAATACAATAAATGAACTAAACAAATACAATAAAGTAATTAAAGAAATTCAATAAATACATTAAATAAATAAATAAATTAATTTAAAAAATTACATTACATAAATAATAAGTTTGCACTTACCTGAGCTCGAACCCGCTTGCGAGTATAGCGTGAAAGCGGAGTTGTCACGAGGGTCCGCTAGAATGTCTTGCAAATCCCGTGCTAGTTCGTCGGGGGTGAATCCAACTTCGTCACCAGCTGAATGTGCACGGGACCCTGCGTCGGCCGACATTTTTTACGAGAATATTTGAAATGAGAGAGGAGAATGTGGGAATTGAAGAATGGGGGTGGAAAAATGAGGTTGGGGTTGAGGTATTTATAGGGTTTTAATTTGTTGAATTTTAAGTAAAAAAAATTATAATCGTTACCGACCGTTTGACAACGGTCGGCTTTGGGATGCCAGGTGTCTGCACGGGAGAGGGCCAGCGCGAGCGAGGGGCGCGAGCCCGGTCTGCGATCGAGGAGCGAGGGGCGAGGGGCGAGGCCCGAGCCGCGTATTTCAGGGCCGCGGTCTGCGTAAAATCCGACCCACAATGGGACGGCCCGAGGGCTGCGGACCGCGAGCGTACGGGTCGGGGACGAGGACCAACCCGTTGTGCGTGCTCTTAGGACTGACGGAGCTTCCAGCAAAGAGCATTTTTCCATATTATTCATCCCGTCCTTATTAATTCTAAATATACCTCAGGTGGGGTAAAAAGAAAAAGAAAAGAAAAAGGAGATTAAAGTAAATTAACGCTGTGAAGTAAAAGATATATTAAATAATAAACCTTAAATAAAATATAGTAATCAGCTAAATAAAAAGTGTGCACAGTGTTCAGTGAGTACAGTTGCTACTTCACCACCTGGATAGGGTTTTCGACGGATTTCCTAATATTTTTCTTTCCAATTCCTGCTTTTTCTCGCTTGCCAAACACAGCCTGTACCTGGACTGTTGACTCTTTCTCTCTCCTTAAAGTCTCAATGCTATTCAACTAACAAATTTATCGACATTGATGACACTCTCCCATCAATTTCTCTGTCAAAAACCAAACCTTTGAGCTCAGTCTCAACCAGACCCACCAACAAAAACATGCACTCATTTATTGATTTTCCATCGGTTTCTCTGGGAAAGTGAGAAAACCCATTGGAACCCAGAAAATCCGAAGCCAACCTCCTTTTTTTGCAATGCCCATTCATTGATTTCGAAATTTGAACCAAAAACGAAGGCTTTGTGTTTTTTCTGCTAAAATCCAGCAATGCTTCTGCAAGTGGTTTTCTTTCTGGTTTTCCTGCCGGCGGCGAGGCCAGATCTCTCCTCCGAACGTGCCGCGCTCCTCGCTCTCCGGTCGGCGGTGGGTGGCCGCACCCTTTTCTGGAATGTCTCCCAGCCCAGCCCCTGTTCCTGGGCCGGCGTTCTCTGCGAGGCCAATCGCGTTACGGGCCTGCGCCTTCCCGGCGTTGCGATCTCCAATGAAATCCCGGTGGGTATTTTTGGTAACTTGACGAGCCTTCGCACTCTCAGCCTCCGGCTCAATTTGCTCTCCGGTCAGCTGCCGGAGGACCTTGCAGCCTGTACTTCTCTCCGTAACCTTTACCTGCAAGGTAACAGTTTCTCCGGTGAGGTTCCTGATTTTTTGTTCGGTCTCCATGACCTTGTTAGGCTAAACCTTGCCGACAACAATTTCTCCGGCGAGATCTCGCCGGGGTTCAACAACTTGACGAGGCTGAAAACTCTTTATCTCGAGAACAATCAGTTTGCTGGGTCGATTCCGGACCTGAAGCTCCCAAATCTGGAGCAATTCAATGTCTCCAACAATCTATTGAACGGGTCGGTCCCGGCCAATTTGCAGTCTTTTTCTGCCAGTTCTTATCTCGCGACTTCTCTGTGTGGAAGTCCACTGAAAGCATGTCCTGGCAAGGATAATGAGCCGATTGCTGGAATTGGTAAACCTGATGAGAAGGGGAGTAAGAGGAAGCTCTCCGGGGGCGCCATTGCTGGTATCATAATTGCTTGTGTTTTAGGTGCTGTCTTGCTTCTTCTGCTACTCTTCTTCCTCTGCCGGAAGAAGAGCAGCAAGAAAACAAGCTCTGTTGACATTGCGACCGTCAAGAATCCTGAATCAGGGATTCGGGGTGACAAAGCAATTGGGGATGCTGAGAATGGTGGTACGGGTAATGGGTATTCAGTTGATGCCGCAGCAGGGGCACCCGTGGCAGGGAATGGGAGAGGAGAAGCCAATGCAACAGGTTCTAAGAAGTTGGTGTTCTTCGGTAATGCATCAACAGTGTTTGATTTGGAGGACTTGTTGAGAGCTTCTGCTGAGGTTTTAGGAAAGGGGACTTTTGGGACAGCTTACAAGGCGGTCTTGGAGGCTGGAATCATAGTGGCTGTGAAGAGGCTCAAGGATGTGACCATCACCGAGAGGGAATTCAAGGAGAAGATTGAGGTAGTTGGAGCAATGGATCATGAGAATTTGGTGCCTCTCAGGGCATATTATTACAGTAGAGATGAGAAGCTCCTTGTCTATGATTACATGACCATGGGAAGCTTATCTGCACTTTTGCATGGTCAGTACTTTGCCTTACATTCATTTACTCTTTCTAGATCTAATTTTACTCCATGGACTCTCTATACTGTTGAATGATTGTCACAATGCCAACTACTCATGCTATTATCAACTATTGACCCATACCAAATTAAGCGTTTCGGAAATGCCTTCAGTTTCTCCCTAAAAAACTTTCATTAGATTAAATTAGCTAATGTTGTATCTTCTTGTTTAATACTCTGTGAAGCATTCTGAGGTGTGTCTGCACTTATTCGATTCCTCAAGAATGTCACCCTAAGGTTGACTTTGTCAAATAGAATTATATGTAATTTGCCATGGTTAGTGTGTGTTTTAACATTGTTGTGTTTACAGGGAACAAGGGTGCTGGTAGGACACCATTGGATTGGGAGCTTAGATCTGGCATTGCATTGGGAGCGGCCCGTGGCATTGCATACCTACACTCCCAGGGGCCCGATGTCTCACATGGAAACATCAAATCATCCAATATCCTCCTCACAAAATCCCACGGTGCTCGAGTCTCTGACTTTGGCTTAGCTCATCTTGTCGGGCCATCATCCACTCCCAACAGAGCAGCTGGCTACCGTGCACCAGAGGTCACCGACCCTCGCAAGGTGTCCCAAAAGGCTGATGTGTATAGCTTTGGGGTGCTGCTCTTGGAACTTCTTACAGGGAAACCCCCGACCCATGCCCTCTTGAACGATGAAGGGGTTGACCTGCCCAGATGGGTGCAGTCCATAGTTAGAGAAGAGTGGACTTCTGAGGTTTTTGACATGGAGCTGCTTAGGTACCAGAATGTTGAGGATCAAATGGTTCAGCTCTTACAGCTTGCTATGGACTGTGCTGCGCAATATCCTGACAAGCGCCCGTCAATGTCTGAAGTGACGAGGCAGATTGAGGAGCTGAGTCAATCTGGCAACCATGAGGACTCGAATCTGCAGCCTGATACAATCAGTGATATTGATGACATATCTTCCCGGTGATGGATCGTCTTCTCATTCTATTTTTAAAAAATTGGATGCTATAATTGTCTGATCGATCCTCCAATCTTCTCTTGTCTTAGGAGCCAACTGTTAATTTCATTTTGTTAAGTGTACTAGTTTATTTGCTTCTCCTTTTGCATTGATACATTGGGGCAAGTAGGTGTTCCTTGTGTTCTTGTTGGGTGGATGGATTGATGGTTGCTGTAATTATTACTTCACTTGTGTCATCACTTTTGGCTTTTGCTTTAGATGCAACTTTTTTTTTAATCTCTTGTGTTTATCTTTTTCAGTGGTAAGTTTGATTCCCTGAACACTAACCACTAAGAGAATAACAATTGTTTCAAAAATTAAACTTGAACTTGTGTTTTAAACATGATTATCTGGTGGTTACTAGTACATAGCTTTGGAAGGTACAGTGAACAAGATGTTGCACAAGCACAAGTATGCGGTGAATTATTGGTATGGATATATGATGAATTTAGGAGGGGCCATCTGGTCTGGCTTTTGTCACCAAAATTGAGGGAACTTTCACGAGGATCTATGTGCCAAAACTACTTGTTATTTATGTACGGGTTTACTCTATGATGGAAGTGGTGAAACATGAGTTATAATTTTTACCAAAACTATTGTATCCCTTGTAGTTTGCGACACATGGCCGAGAGTTCACTTTGGTCACGAGGGGTGGGACATTTCACTTGCTTATAAAAGAGAATTCTTTGTTTGTTATTCGGCCTTTTGTGGACGGAAAATAGATGAAATGTGTGATTTGTGACCAAAATAAAACACTTGAACCAGTGAAAATTGTGTATACATTACACAGGTTTTCTAGTTTTTCATAATTTTAAAATTTACTTTTGGTGTCATCAGTGTTAACAATCATATAACACATTCTAATAACATATATTTCCCAATTTAATTGAAAAATGTCAATGATAAAATTATATAATGCATCCTCGAGATCTTATTACCTCTTCTGCAAACGAAAATGATCATGTGATATCGGGTGAATCGGATGTTAATTTGATTGAGAAGCCGAAGTCAGCGCCTCATTTGGTTGCAATCACGCTCCAAACGCAAAAAGGATCTCAACTTTTGTGGATGGGCCTGATCAAGAGGAGCATAAAAATTTACAACCGATTTTTGCGATTAAGGAGCCGATGGTAGACACCGTGGAGGTGGGTTTGGATCAATCGAAGGCCCAAATTGAACCTACAGTGACTAGGCAGACGCTTAGATCCAATCCAGGAGACGACCGTGTGGTTGAGCCTGCACAAGCAGGGGTATAACTCACACTTCCTAATCCATGTTTGGTTAGTGGTGGAGGACAGGTTGGGGATGGTAGGGATAGTATTTGGAAGGACATCCTCCTTAGTCCCTCAAAACTTTCCGTGACAAAAACCATAGGGATCAGGGGAAAAAACAGGGTTGTACCTACACTATTCAAACCCGAACTACAACTCAGAGCGAACAAGAACGGCTAACAACACAACGTAGAAAAGAGATTTGGAGACAGTTTGTCACCACAAGTAAGTTGGCGACTGAGTGAATTGTCTCTTGAATCTTTTGCAAATGGTCTGTTAGGTTTTCTGTTTTGAGATTGGTTGTTTTTCTTGCTTTTCGTTTGGAAGAACGCTTAAGTTCCGGAACGACCTTCCTTCGGATGGTCTGTCCTCATCTTTGTAATATTTCAAATTTCAAAGATTAATAAATCTATTGCTTATAAAATATCATATTTTATGGCTACATGAGTTTCGAGTAATTCAATATTTTAACTATCATTCATTAGACTATTTTTCCATAGTTTTTGAAAAATATTGCATTACAAGAGTTGTGATCCCTAAACCTTAATCTTTTTTGTCAAAACTAGTCTTACTTATAACAAACATGAAGTACAAAACTAGACATTAAAACAAAAATGAAGAAAGAGAGAGAGAAGATAGTGAAGCATAATGAGAGGTAAGCTTGGAAGTGTAAACAAATAAGGACGAAAAGGTGAGTGTGTATTATGAGGGAAGACAGGAGGAGCATGGTGGACCAAAGGCTTTCTCATATAAATGGAGGGGTCGGTTGTAAAGTGAACATCGTTATGTTATATGTTATGTGGTCCCAAATCACTCCTCTTCACTCATCATCATCACCATCCTCATGCTCATGCTCGTGCTCGTGCTCCTGCTCGGCTTTTTTTATATGTATTTGGCATCCAATGCCTACACCCCACAGTTTCAGTTTGTCTTTTGAGGACTTGATACAAAAATAATTTTTCATTCTGTATAAATACTCTGAAAACATGTTATTTTTTTGCTACCACTCCTTTTTTCAGAAAGAAAAAAAAAAAACAAACCAATGAGACAAGGTTTCTATCCCATTTTCATGTTTCCATTATGTAAGGTCTGAGATTGTTTGAATGCCAATCCTAGATGAAAACCCATAGCAAGTAAAACTGGGTCACCAATGCTACATAGTAACTTGAAACATAAGATGATCTGTAGATGAAACCTAAGACCTCAGCTCGTCGTCCCCAACTAGTTCCAGTCTCTTGAGTTTTCTTCTATTTCTGTAAACACAAGCCATAATCATCAGTCAAATTCCTTCACAGGCAAATATAACAATGCAATCATTATGGAATGCTCTGGACCCATACATGTACAAGGTTATACAGACAGCACAGCGACCACCATCCTCCAAAATTGTTCTGTCAAAAGCTGAATCTCCGGTTTTGACAGAGAGTATAGGTCATTACGGATTTGGGTTTGACGGGGAATCGTCCTTCCAACCCTTTGAGAGCAAATCGTAATTGATCGATGCCAGCTGGGATAGATTCTAGTAACCAAAGTAGAACCACAAGGAAAAATTGGTTAAATGCAACTTGAAGAAGAACAGTAATAACTGTGGTCGTGTTAATCATCACTAGGTGATAAGATAAAGATTACCTTAAAAGAGAAATTACTGAAGGAGTAATTGACGGATGATACAGACTCGAATCCAGTATGGTCGCTGCTGCATTCATCACCCTCTCCCATGTCATCTTGGCGGTTGTTGCTTAAGTAACTGCCACTGTCACTTGAACTTTCTCCATCACTGGAATCCTCCATGTCACTTGCCGGATACACATTGCCATCCGAAGTATTCCACGAATACCGACTTGTGAAGTAACTCGTATCCAGCGCACTCTCTGAAGAAGGAACAAATGCAGTCTGCAAACACATGTAAATAAAAGGGGGAGGTCAATCTATATCCTGCTGCACTCACCCATCACATTCTGCACACAAAGCTCACCTTCTGCCTGGCAAGTGTATCCCAGTTAATGTCTTTGAAGAACACATGTTGCTTCACCTGGATCATCATACATTTATGACATTATATCATTTGAAAACAAAATAAAAACGGTTCCAAGGTAGCAATTTATCTAAATTTAATACTTACCTCTGAGGCTCCACCAGCCCCAAGTCTGAGATGAGGATCTTCTGTCAATAACCTGGAAATCAGACATAACATCTTTTCTTAATTTAATAGCACCTGATTATCAAACAATACTTTTCTTTACATAGAAGATTAATACACACACTCACACTACAAGAGCTACAATCCTTCTCTTACCGGTCAATCAAATCTGCTGCTTCAGCGCTCATTTCATCAGGTACTCGGGGCCAAGGAATATTACGATTCAGGATATTATCAAATATTGTCTATAACAAAAAAAAAACAATAAATAATATAAGAAAGCCGTGGAATGAGAACTCAGTCCAACTTGAAATGATAAATATAAGTAAATCATTCCATTTAATAAAAAATGCACAACAAGCTTTTAGTATTAAGTGCAAAAACTTCACAAATTGTAATTTAATGAGAACTAATAAGGCAATGAGGGTGCACTTCATATTTTCATTTGAGTATCAGGCTAGGAAACTTATGGATTTAAATATATGCAATTTTTACTTACCTGAGGATGCTCTGCATTGAAAGGTGGAATGCCAACAATCAATTCAAATAAAATGACACCCACAGACCACCAATCAGCAGTTGTGCCTAAGATAAGATAAAACAATATACTTTTGTTATCCAATAAAAAATACAGAATAATAGTAAGGTGCAATTTTAGCCTTAAATTTAACACTAAAACCACTTCATAGGAACTGGTCTATAGAAGTTTAACCCATGCAAAAGAAATATATATATAAAAAAATAAACCTTTTAACTAATTGTTCCCAATGTGGATCCAACTTTTAAGAGGTTAAGGATTGTTGTTCGTTCTAGAATGGCCAAAATATAATCTATAACAAAACAATTATATTATATAAATAAAGTTATACGAACCATGTCCAGTTCCCAAAAGTATCTCTGGAGCCAAATAGTCGGGTGTACCAACAGCAGAACGTTTTTTCCGTCTTTCTCGCTGATCTTCAGATTCGTGTTCTGGGGTTTCATCGCCATCCCCAAGTATGGATGTCCCACTGACAGCTGGACCAGATAAATCATCAGTGCTGTTGATGAGACCAACCTTTGAAAGCCCAAAGTCTGTCAACTGCTCAACAAAATGAAAAGAGATCTTATATGAGAATAGATCCCACTCAGCAAGAATATCATAGACAAGAACTATGAAGCCAAGAGGCAATCTTCCCTTTGTCACATTCATAATATATATAAGCAATTAATAACACATTGTAGCTGATAGAAACTAGAGTGACATTAGCCACTGAAGACTCTACAATTACCTTGATGTGACCATCATGTGCAATCAATAAATTATCCGGCTTCAAATCACGATGAACCACACGCAGTGAGTGCAGATATTCCAAAGCAAGCAGCTACAGAAACATTGTATTTCAAACTAAGAGTTGCATCATGTCTAAACAGAAAATATTTATTGCAGAGCACACAGAACTTACAACTTCTGCTATGTATATGCGAGCAACATCTTCATCTAAGCAGCCTAAATTCCTCAACAATGAATACAGATCTCCCCCATTCAAGTACTCCATCACCAGATACAAGTTTTCACGACAAGTAAATGAATAAAAGAAACGGACCTGATTCAGCACGTATCCATGTTACAATGGGACAACTAATGCTAAATACAGGTAAAACACTAAGATAGCTAGACCTTCTCACCACAAAAGGATTGCGCACTGAAATTAAAATGTCTCGTTCTGCTAAAATACTTTCAACAGCATTCTTACGGATCATATCTGCCTTTTTTAGAACCTGACACAAATAGAAAAATATACAAAAAATCAGAGCCTAGTGTCCCCGTCACAGTTCATAAAATGATAAGTAAATGCACAATTCAGAAGGTTGCACAGAAAGTTATACAAAGAAAGAATAATGAGCCTATAATAGGCAGCCAGGAATTGTTTTCCTGTGCAAAGAACTGCACGTGACACAATACTAGCAATGCGCTTACTCAATAATAGAACTAAGAAAAAAGATACACATTTTAGTACAGAAATTAAAAAAACAAGGACATAAGTTAAAACCTACAAGGCTGTAACTGGAGCTCAATGAAATTGAAGAATTTTTTAAAAGGAGCTACATATATTGGGACTGACTTCATGTAGACCATAGCAGGCAGCTCATCAGAGCACATTGAAGTCTTGTCAGAAAGTTTTACTTGAATAGTCATCAGAAGATGAGATGAGGAACATGGCATCATAATCATAAACAACTTGATATATTTTATATGCCTACTATTACCAAATGATCGACTATAAAATTTCACTTTTTTTCAAGAATTCCATGAAGTTTATTTCTATCATCCCAAACATTTAAGCAATGCCAAAAACATAAGAAACATGTAATTTCTGAAATGTAAAATCGAACACTACAAATGAGAAGCATCGACATAAATCCCATTCCAAATAACACAAAAAATGGTACATCACATGTTCTTAAGTTGTACGGACATTTCAGTGTATTCAATGACTTGTAAAAAAATAGCAAGGATCCATGTTATCATATTATTCAGATATTTATGAGAAATAGAGTGAAGTTATATGAAAAATCAACACCATTAATATGATATGTATTCATTATAACTGTATTAGCTTAATAATATACTTAACAAAAAATTCATCAAGCACAATTGTAGCTTCACTGTACCTTAATAGCAAAAAGATCTCCTGTTGTTCTCTTTTTGGCCAAGAAAACTCGGCCAAATGCTCCACGACTGATTGGTTTGATGATCTCAAAGTCATCTATGCTGGTACGATCTTTAGAAGAATGAATTGGGCTTGTTCTCAAGCTCCGAACCACATCATCTTCTAAAGGGGTATCTTCATCAATCACAGTACTTGTTATGTCCACCTTTTCATCTTCAATTTGAGCACAAAGCTGCAAATATTTCTCCCTAGACAATGCACAAATCGCTAAATTATCACACAATATATGAGGAATCAATTTTTTTCACTCAAATTCAAAGAGTAAACTTTTTAAACAGGAAGCCGGACTCCATTTTTACAGTATAGCTAACACAAAGGTTTGACAGATACAAGAAATATAACAGATATGTACCCACCTAATCAACTTCTCAATGCGTGTCCCAAAGGACTCCACTGTTACTGCATCGAACTTTCTACGGCCAATTATCACTCTTAAGTCGTCAAGACAAGTCAGTAAATAAGTTACTGAGCGCTCATCATCCAGGGGTGTATTTGCTACACATCGTGCAATATCAACCAATTCACTCATCTGCATCATCCAGGAGAAATTAGAACTTGAAAACGTTCACACAACTTTTTCAACTAGTAATTGTGGTAGAATAAAACATATAATGTGCATGGATATTCTTGTTAAACATTTTGGCTTAATTAAGATTGTCTGTATACAACTTCATACCACAGGCATTTTGTTACAAATTTAATTGATACCAAAATAAGTTGTACATGTGATGAGTATCATGCTATCATGAAATACAATGACATCCACTAGTTACTGTTTATTTATAATGGAACACTTATTACTATCAGTAAGCCATTTGTGAAGAAAATTGCAGTTTAGATAATAACCTTCCTTAGAAGGTAACCTGCAGCACCTATTCCGCATGCTACTGCCATTCATGATAACTCAATCTAGAGGGTTCCATGAAATACTCAGTGTGAATCTTTCGCCTATATTCATACACGAGAGAAATTCAATTTCTAATAACCTTCCTTAAAAGGTAACCCTAGCAGTGCTTCAATGATCTCGCTTCAAGAAGAGCTTTAAACTTAACTCGACAGCACAAAATTTCAATATTCGGTTACTTAGCTTCAAACTTTGATACTTTCATGAAATGATTTTTGAGTTTCATTTGATGATTCTATTGAAAAGTGATTATTGGGTACATAAATAATGCATCCCATAATTTATATTGTTTAAAGAAACCTATATGGAATCTATTTTCATTCATTTCAAACAAGATGATTTCCATATGTACCTATAAATAAAATTGTTTTTCTTTAGGAAAAATTCTTACATCAAAATGCCATAAATATGTTCCGGTGTATCTCTACTAAGAATGCACCCAAATGGGTTCTTAGGCTTCAGTTTTAAATTTGTTTACAAAAACATAAAAGCATGAGCATGGAAAAGTAAACCCTTTATATCTGAGGTGATTAATTCCTATCCCAAACACAAGAGGTTACACAATAAACTTGGAACAAGGATCTCCACTCAATCTGATAAAGTATGTTACTCTGCAAATCAAGATAACAAAATAGAAGGTCGCAATAGAGATGATAAATTTGTGTTTTATGGTATTACAGTTACCTGTGGAATATCATCATGCTCAGAGAAAGCACCTTTCCCTCCCAAGAGCAAATCTATCTGACTGTTCCTAGGTGTTAATAGTGGAGATCTAGGTGTCATACTACCAGCAGAAGATGTTGTCATTCCTTGGTCAGACTTGGGGCCAAAACGGGTTCTACAAGACATCGAAGGTAAACCTTTCATATCCTCCATAAAAGCAGAATTATCAGCTTCGGGAGAATAGTCAAGCATATCCTCTGAGCCTCGTCGGGACCAATCACTAAGTTTGGGTGAGAGAGCATCAGACTCTTCTGTCACACTAGAATTTGACACTTTTGCTACATCTGGGCTTCCTACCATGTGCTGGATATCCTTCTGTCCAAAGGCTTCCATCATCTTTTCAAGAGTTTCGGATATTCTTATTAGACGCTCGTTCACACTTAGACCCTTCTGATCACATCTATCGGCAATGGCGCAAATTCTTGAATGATCTTCCACATGTAAAGTGGGAACCTCCTCCTCACAAATGCGACAAATAATTGAATTGTCATCAGAAACATTCTGCTGATCTCCCCAGTAGCCCCAAGAAACTTTATGTTGGTGCTTTGAAGAATCCTCATTGGAATCTTTTCCGAGAGGCCCAGGAGGTCTAAGAGCAGCCACATCCATGTCAGCAATTATTCCCTTAGTACTTGCAACTTTCAAGGGTTCAACTTTCTGCTCCACTACCAAAGCAGCCTCTTTTGTGCTTTTCCCGGCTGGAGATGGAAGCTTTTTCCAAGAAGCTATTCGATCACCCCTTCCCCCAGGCGATTCCAAATTCTTTGAACTGTCATCTGCAGGAGGAGAAAGAACATTTACTGTCTGTGGAGCATGGTCTCTTTTCCAATCCAGCCCATGATGCTGCTCCTGACTGTAAAATTTCCTGGATGCAGGCTCTTTTGTAGCACTAGAACTCTTAGTATCCTTAGCCAAGGATGGAGGAATTCTTTTGTCAGCAGAATGCAGGACTCTGGACTGACGAAGCTGGTGAACATGTTCATCATCAGCCAAACCACCACTTTCCTTGTGGAACTGCAACAACCTTGTGCACCTTGTTAGAATGAAAAGCATCCGAGTATGAAGCTGCTTAAGCATGCCCATAGGGAGTTCTTGACGCCTATCATCCAAATCCTGAACTATACCTTCACATTGGAGCCAGAACTCTCCGGGTGATAACATTGCGCATCTGCGAGCCAAAATCAGCAAATCCTCAATAGTTTCCTGCAACTCAGGATGACTTTCTGCATTTTTTTCAAGAATTCCAACCAAATCTCCTGCAAAGATGGCTAAATCAGAATTCACTTCTTCCTTTGCTTTGTCAAATTTTGCTCGAATGACGACCAAGACCTCCTGTAATAAAAAGGCAATGTATTAGGCCTTTATTGAACTTCCTACCATGCAATCTGTGGCGTACAAAAGGAAACTTATGTACCTCCAAGTTATTTAAGCCTCGAGGCTTCCAAAATGGGAAAGGTCGAACACCTTTAGAATTTAATTCGTGGGAAAAACTTTTGATATCAGCTGGAAACCTCTTCCTGGGTGCACTCGTGACACGAAGTATAGCTTGAAAACGGGGGGATTCTGACTCCTTTGTGTTGGCAAGATCATATGTAGCATAATCAGGAATATATGGTTTTCAAATGTGAAAAACCAAATACAGTACAATAAGTGAATGCATGAACAGCATTAATGAAATAACTTTATACCATACCTCTGGAGTACAAACATCTGAACTTCTTAAACCTTCAGAAGGGCCCCATGACGAATCTTGTCTCCCTTTTAAAAATATTTAAGACATCAAAATCCATATTTGAAATAAACATAAGAAATGCCATCCTTTACACATTGGCTTAAAATTCACCCGTTGTCCCAATCCTAAAATGGACCAAATGTTCAGAAGATATCAGAAGTTCATTGGACTTACATTCTATAATTGGGAATCCTGTCTTTAATCGGAATGAATCACATATAATAAAGCAAATAAGTTCCTCAACAAATTCAAAGTAATTTCTAATTACGAGTACTCTCCTGCATACTGCTCTTCAGTTATTTCTACTGTCGTCACTTTCTCCTTAATGCATGTGAGAAGATGCACCTAAAATTATTGTCCAGTTTCTATACAAGTATATGGATGATGGTTGTAATTAGAAAACAAAATAACCAATATTAAACAGAACAAAGGTGATCATATTTCACCCCCCGATCCTATTGCAGATCTGCCTTAAAGCAAACAATTCAACCTGCCACTCTCTGTGCATCGACACAATTCTTGTCAACAGTACCAATCGGTTACCACTCTTAATGACGGAACTAATGAATAAAAAAACCATTTTAAACTTCTAATGCTAAAAATAAGCCAGCCATGCTACATCTCAGTCAAACACAAAGCTTGGACATCAGGAAGAGAAAGTCGTGTCATCACAGCTCAGATTACGCCGTACATATTCAATGTCTACATATCAGTATTATTTTGTTTCTCAATTTGCTTGAAGCTAATATAATAATTGCAAACAAGTATAAGGCATAACGAACGTTACTGGAATCACTGATGACACTAACAACTATATCATGATCACTTTGCTTCAATTATAATTATGAATAGAGTAAATGGCAAACACGCAAAAGACGATGTGATAGATACCTGATTGAGCTGAGGATTCCCCATTTCGTTGCCTAGACGAAGCCTGCACATTTGGGCTCTGGTCCCTTGACTTAGCACTCCCAGGAGACATGGTATCTGAATTACTCACATTATCAACCCAAGTTCCAGTGACATTGTCACGAAGCCCCTTCAGCAAGTCCTTGTTCTTGCCACCACTGCCTGACCCAGAATTGGCACCACCACCACCACCACCACCACCACCACCGGGTCTAGACAAATTGCTTGAACCCAGCGCTGATCCTTTATCGCCTCGCAGACCAAAAAAGCTCTCTTGTGGTAGTGGTCCCGATCTCGTCTTTATCCTGTTCAATCCCAACGAAGACGCCAGTATCGGGGACACTGATGATGGCACTTCCTTGATCACAGCAGACCCCTTCTTCGCCTTGGCCTTGGCCGAAGAACTCGGCGACAAACTCGGAATCAACCCCGACTTGGGCTTCAAGGGCAACTGGGCATGGGCTGGGGTCTGAGTTTCCTTACCTTTCGAGTCCTTCTTCTTCAACCCGTCCTTGACCTGGGTCTGCCGACAAGGGGAGCCGAAGCTGCTGCCGCCACCGCCACCGGAGGGGCTATTACTGATCTGGGTCTCTTCCTTGGACCCTGATTTCGACTTCTTCTTGTCGGATCTGGCTGGAGAATTGGAGCCGATGGATCGCGGGCTGTTTGATCCATCGGGGCTGGAAGTATCGGACTTCTTCGAAGAGAAGAACCTGCCCTTGAACACCATGTCGCCGCTGCTTCAATTGGTTCCCTAGGGCTGATTCGCGGTGCAGCAGCGACCCAGCGTCACCGTGACATTGATGATCGAGTTGGTGAGATAGAGAGGAGCGAAAAAATGGTGGGTGGTCGGTGTTCAAACTTGAAAGTTTGAAACTTTTGTATTTTGTTTTCTGTGAGCGTTGTTGAGTGGATAGAAGGTGTATCAAGTCTTCTTGTTTCTCCTTAAAATGTTTATCCTTTTCCTCCCTTAGACTCAGGTGAAACAAAATTCAAATAGAGTGGTTACATTACTTCACAAATAGTCAAATGTTTAATCTTGTATGGGACTATTAAAATTTCAACACTCCGATATTGCACGAGACCACTTTGTTGAAAATAAGATGAATCAATCATCATCATAACGATAATTGAAAAGCATCTGTTGGAAACATTTTATATTTAGGGAGTTTTAGATAAAATAAATAAATAGTCAAATTCTACTACATAACATTCAACCGAGACGCTTAAAAATATCGTGTCTTTAGGGTTTTTCTTCATCCTTTCTTTGTGCCGCTCCATTTGTTCTCCTCCTCCCGCGTCCATCATGGCTCCCATCGCTCTCCTCTCCGTTCTTTTGTTGATGTTGCCAACCACCGATCCTATGGTGGCTCGTGTCCCAGTCCCATCGTTGGTATCGCCTTCCTGTCCTACCACAAAGTTCATCAAACCTGTGTGGAGGAGAAAACTTCAAGTGCTCTCTAAGGAAATCTCCTCATCGTCGGCTCTATCACCATCTCCGTTGTCGCTGCCACTAGCGCCTTCGATGCCGTCTCCACCCCTTAGCCATATCCGCCTCTATCGTCGTCTCGCTGCTACCTCCGTCTTCGCCTTTATTATCTCCTTCGCCACATCAGTCTCTGATGTCGTCTTCACCTCCTTTGCCGCACCCGTTGTCGCCTCCCTCTTTATCGCCTCTGTCTCCGATCTCATCCTATCGGAGGCATGACCTAAGATCTGACGATTAACTCGGAACGCACCCAGTCACTCGGGGCTTTCGTGTAGGGTTGTTCCAATCCCCTCCACTATATCGGGGAGAAAACTCGACGACGACGTGGTGACGTCGTGGAACAATGATCACAACTCTTGTTGGCCCAAACAACCAGGCGAGGTCTGGTTCGCAACCTTGTCGGGTCCAATGACTCTAAAGATGAGCAACAGGGTGTGTGTGGGGACACATACTTCGACCTGCCACGATCGGTGCAAGCCTAACACCCCAATTCCCCAATTTCTTGGTGTTCTCCATGGATGCCCGTTATCCCCTCAAACGCCCCAGATCAATTTTCACGGGTATTTTCAGGTCAAGTTAGGAAGTGATTTCCATGAACTACAACTAAGTAGCCATCTGTGTGGAGACTATCCACCAATAGATTGTCCCTGGATTAGCCGAGTCTCTAGTTAAGGTTTGCGTCTAGTACCTACAAGTTAGGACTTATGTCTCACCTTTTTATTTTCTGTTTTATGATTATGTTTGTGTCTGTAACATCTTTTTCTGCTTAATAAAAAAATATATATGCTAAAAAACATATAAAAAATAAATAAATATCAATTTATAAAATTAAATGAATTTGCGCTCTTCCTAGTTTTGTCTTAAGGGTGAGTTTTTTTCAAGGTTTAATGTAGTATTAATATATATAAAGCTGGTCAAAGACTACATTGAATTGAAATCAAAATTATATGGTAAATCCAAAAATCCCAAGACTAGTAACATATATAACTAGGATAAAAATCCCTAGCGGGTCAGGTGTTATTCCAAAAAATCTTCCATGGGACGAACAATGTCGGGTGAGTGACGATCATTATAGGAGTATTCGACGAAAAGTCGAGTGGGATGCTTGGCTTTCCCGTCCTTGATGGATTGTCTTTTGTCCTTGTTAACAACCTCTGGTGTCATCCCTCGGGTAAATGTGAGGGCTCTATGTTAATAAAGTGTGTTGAGAATCGTCCGACATGGCAGTAATGAAATGATACCTAGTGGTGACGACACCACCCTAGACAAGATAGTTGTGTAGTATTAACCCAACCCTCCTGGTAACCATTCAACTGGGCGAGGATACTTCCTGCCCCTCGCCTATTGTGATAGTGTTATATCTTCCCCTAATGTGCCACCTAATGGGACTTCGAGACTCGATGTTGTAGGCTTTGGTTCCATTCTCTTTCTGATAGAGCGTGAGCTTTTTCCATCCCTCAATACCTTATCTTTCACTCGTCAAATCTTCTCATACTAGCCTTTTCCTGGTCTGCCTTAGCCCGGTGGAGAAAAAATTGGACGGGGGGGGGGGGGGGGGGGGGGGGTTGTTTCCGTCAGACCGGTAGGTGCAACTTCATTCAGGATCTGATTCTTATTTGTGACGTTTCATACCCTATATTGATGGTTGGTTGAGGACCCTGATGAGGCTGACGACTTGGGTGGTATTCAACTACTTTGTTTTGGATGCTTCCCCCCTCTCACATCGCCCACCCCTTGCAATTGAGGGCTCTAATACCATGACCACAATCCCTGGCAATGTGTCCTATCCTCCCAACATTACATCAGTGATTAGGTAATCGTTCATAGTTATTTTCTCCCGAATGAGAGAGTGATCGGTCCAGGTTGACACATATGTGAGTCCTACGAGCACCATCTCAAGCTTGATCAGATGAATATGTGCCAACTGTTATGAAAGTCCCTATCTTGTTGCCGATCAACTCGCCAACATCTTCATTTCTTGTTCCGAATAGGTGACTTCATATAGATACAGGTATGGCTAGAGGTAGGACAACCACTTCAATGCCAACTTTGGGTTGGGAGTCGGATTTCGAGGTAAGGACTCTCTTGAACCTATTGTACAAGTACTTACTGGACCATTTGTTTATTTATGACTAGGTGGGACACTTGGCCTAGGACTGTCCTTGGGGGCTAGAGAACAGGGACTCAGCACAAGAGCCATTTCGGAACCTGGGCCAACATGGTCCAAATGAGGCCAAGTCTAGGTAGGTAAGTACAAAGCCGCCCGTGGGGTACAAGGCTTTTAGGGGGACCTCAGGCCTCGATTCTTAAGGGACTAAGGGGACGATAGATGGGGCCCTCCTTGATAAAAATGAAGGACAAGGGGAAACTAGTGGATAAGACTATCGATCTGCAAGATCAGGAGAGAACACATTCAGTTAGGCATGAGGATGCTGACTCATTCCCTACATCACTGGGAGGACACAATCCGTTACGAGGGGATCCCTCCATCCCGCCCAAGGGAGTGGAGGGAATTGAAGAAGTAGAAAGCCTTCCCTCGTTTCAACATCAACTGGACGTCCTTTTCAGGGGAGCCAATCATACCTCAGGCTCTGAGGAATGGATATGAGTCCACGTTTGGCTTATTCACGGGTCTCGGGAAGCGATCAATTATGGACTTTCTAAGGGTAGAATCAGAGGGCTCGCGCAGTCGGGATATCGACGAGGGTGACAAACACCCTCTCATTTCCTAATGAGCATCTTGGGGGTCGGTGAGAGGGCTGCATATACCTCCTCCTCACTAACCATAGGGTGGCATTGGTTCCACCAAGTACCGACACAATACCTCTTAATAAGGATGTACAAAATATCCGCGACCCACTCTCAAAATCGCTTGATCTAAGACATATAAAAGATACATCCACAGATTATGGATCGGGTTCAGATTAAAAATACACAGATCCGCACATTATTGGATGGGTAGCGGATCCAAATAGGGAGATCCGCAGATCACCCAATCTGCCCACTTAATATATGTCTGGGCTTCAAAGTATAATAATACCTTAACCCATTCCAAATCTTGTTTCTTGTATATATCCTAGCTCAACCTAATGTGATAGTAAAAACCCTAAACAATTCACATTCTTCTACAACTACCGATCATATATCACCTAGTCCATTCAAATCTTATCTTTCTCTAGCATAACCATTCTCTCTCTATAAAGCCTAACTTGTATCTTTCTCTCACAAATTAGAGTTGACCGTCAAATTTCCTCTACACTGTCATGCCTTTGCCAACATATCATCGTCTCCTTGACCCATTTTCAGATCTTGGGCCTTTGGCTTCTCTGAGTCCATGGAAGATCGACGAAGACCATGCTGACTTCTTGGCCGGATCACCGTTCTCTACTCCAGCGTTGTTGCCTTTACTCTCAACTTCCGATCCTCAACACCTCACATTTCTCTCATCCAATCATCTCTCTCTCTCCGCTTAGTTTACCTCGATTTGTGTCTAACCTCGTCTCTTTCTGATCTTAATTTTTTAGGGACTTGAAATAATTTTTGGGATTTTGCGGATTCAACTCGATCTGTTTGAAATCCGAACGAACGGATCCACATTTAACATAATGATCTGATGGGTTGATTGCAACTTAAATGGATCCGATCTTCATATATGCGGGCAGATTGAAACATGCGCGGGTCGGATACTCGCCCATGCACACCCCTACCTCCCAACCATCTTGGGAGCCAACACCTTTATGTTATTGGGGCCCTTATTGATTATCAGAGGGAGGACAACGTTCACTGATTCTACATGGAAGTAGTCACTCCAGTTGTGTATCACCATGTCCCAGGTTCCCGATAGGCCAAACCAGTGTAGTATGTCTTCAATAACCGTATCGATGATTTCGATCGCTATCGCAACATCACCTTGAAGGCATTTTATAATCCTTACAACAAGTTTCATGCATTTATAGCCTCAATATACTAAGACATTATTATCGTTCATGGGTTTATGTTTTCAGACGTTTTTTTATAACCCGCTTCTAAAATAGATAAATAAATAAAATCCACTTTTGAACCCTTGATTATCGACTTGAAAGGTGAAAGCCAATTAATTGCTAACCGCACCTAAAAAGAGTCTGAGAGACTTGATTTTAGGTTTTCAAAAACCTCTCTACACCTTTCACTATTCTCTTCGCTATCACCGTCGCCCACCATGGTTACGCCCTCATCGCCACTAAGCTCCGATCAAGCCCTAGAAATGATCTATGGTCCTTGCCTACCACCACCATGCATGGAGATGGAAATCCCGAAGCCTCCCTTCCTTTCGTCTATCAAGACTACACCAGCGACCGGCCAGAGGGTGTATGTCTCATCAGGGAGCACCACTGAACCCCTCCGACCCCGACCCCCTGGGATTCTCAAGCTCTGGCCTGGCCAAGGCTCCACCTCCCTCATACAGAAGTGGGGAGCGTCATTTCAAGATCTTGAGAATATCGACGACCTATTTCTACAATTCCAACATCGCTCACCCTCGTGACGAATCAGCCACAACCTCCCCGGACCATGGCCAAACCTTCCCAAGACCCCTCGTCTTTCGATTCCCAACTGGGAGGATGAGGAGGACATATTGGAGGTCCCTGTTGACGTTCTTGCGGCAGCGAACGATTAGTACCGATTCTCACTGGCGAGCAGAGTTGTGAGGTTAGGGAGACACAACACCACTACCCTCTGCGGGGTAATGATTCGCAACTAGAAGTTCCATGATCTGGGGTTGGAGTGTCTCAACAAGGAAGTGGTGGCGTTCCACTTTCCATCAAGGACTACGATGGAATCTATTCGCCATCGGCCCCCTTGGTATTTTAGTAGGTACCCACTGCTTCTGGTACTCCTCCAACTGTGTATGGAGCCAAGCTTTATTCCATTTACCTACATGGAGATCGGGGTCAGAGCAACGAACATCCCGGGGGATGTTCGGAATGCCCCAATTCGAGCCCTACTCGCTGCTGCCCTTAGTGGGACAACAACTAGAACGAGGAAGCAGGAGGAGTCTCAGAATCAGATATGAGGTGTAGGTCCTATACGGACAAAAGCGATGAAATACTAAGGCAAGAGGAAGGTAGAGTAGATTTACACCCAGACTACCTAAGTGAAGAAGGGGTTGGAGCTTTTGGGAATACTCCCACCGACCCCTCACCTCATGGAGGAGGATAACGAGGATCAACATGAGAAGGCTCAAATGCAGACTTTCTAGGAAGAATGAGAGGACAAGGAGGTTGGGGGACGGCCGGGATGTGGCCTATTCCCCAAGACCCGAGGCGACCAGTGTTGGGAAGTCTCGGGAAGGAAAAAAAAGCAGCGCACAAGGTATCTCCCTTTATTTGCTTTAGTTAGTTTCATTTCAGTTCAAACTCTCGTTTTTATTTGTTTAGTCATTTTACTGGTATTGGTTTTAGGTTATTTGAAATATCGGTAAAAAGATATCTTTAGTTTGTGTCTACGATAGACTATTCTTACTGGTCTAAAAAACGGGAACTGTTACGGCACACTCGGACACTATTCTGAAACCCAGTGCTATGTAAAATTTGATTGGGAGTAATACAATGGGAAAACCTCATATCAGTCCGGTATTTTGACATTTTTTCACAGGTCAAGACTGTCCTCACCTTTGTTTTCATGTCATGACCGTCCACCTATTCGATACTATCACATAAGGACAAAAAACGTCAAAAAAAACGGCAGCGTGGATGGAATCTCTGTGTGCGATTCACGTGACCTCCAAATCATTTCAAAATACCACGAATACCCTCTGCTTTCTCTCCAAAAACTGACCCTCAGTCCTCATTTTCTATGTGCTCGTTCCTTTGTTTTGAGAAATTGAGTAGTGGAGAGAGGGAGAAGGAGCTCCGAGGAAGAAGGTGATAACGACATAAAGAAACCATGGAGAAGGTCATCAAGGACAGAGATGAAGAGTTGAGCATGGTAAGCCAAAAAATTCTCTGAATTTTTTAACTAGGGCACGAAATTCTCTGAATTTTTGAACTAGGGCACAAAATTGAGCATGGTAAGCAAAGAAAGGTACTTTGTTCAGATTTCGAAATAGAGAAATTGAGCATTCTAGGACTGCTTAGTGTTCGATAATTGAGATGATGCTTGTTTTGTTGTTGTAAACATGTTATATTGAGCAACTGGATGTTGAAGGCTATGATTTTAAAATGCCAATAGGAACTGATATGAAGGTAGATACATGACTCAGCTGGTAAATTAGTTGTCCTGAAACTACTAGAACTTCGATCTTGTCTGTTTTTCATGATACACTTTTTTTCATTCTCGATGTTTAATTAGTTAAGTTCTTGATGCTCTGTAATTACTCTAAAATCTAGGATGAGTTTTCATTGATTCAACTCTATTAAAGGTCTATGAACCAAAATATATTCACACTAAGATAAAATTTGTGTACCCACATGAGTATACAAGAGGGTTTAGGATGAATTTCGTTATGTTCCCCCAATTGTGTTGGGGTTGAGTCTGTCTGCACTTGAATATATGGGCAGCTGTGTATTCCATAGATTGAGTTAGATGAAAAATTGAGGCATGAATGTGCTGATTGCAATTTACTCTTATCCTCAGATGAAAATTTTAGGCATAAGAGTGACTTTTTCTATGTAAAAAAAGAGGATAATGGTAGAGATATACCATGTACTTCAAATTATTAGCAAATTGCTACCCCGTACTCCTTTTTAGTTGCACCGTTAGTTAAAACAACTTATGTATATGATATCAATATTTTATGTATTCATAGTTGAATGTGAATTATCAAATAACTAGATCTTTTTTAGATGATCCATTGGAATGTTCATGGTTGATTGTTAAGTAAACTGTCTTTTTTGTGTGTGTGTGTAGGAGTGGAGAAAGGTGCTAAAGACGCTGCAATGGAGAAAGTGGGTAAGGTAACGGCAGATGAAGTGCGTGCAATTGCTACAGAGAAGCTGCCTGACCTCAACTGTACAACTATTCAAGAGGCAATGAGAACCATAGCAGGAACGACCGGTAACATGGGGATTGAAGTTGACCCTCCCATTCTAGTAAAGAAGATAAAGGAAGAGATTGTGTATTAGTTGTGTAAATCGGTCTTGGCTGATTCATTTGTAGTTAGCTTAGACATATGACCACACAATTTGAGTCCTTGTGTACTTTGTATCACTATAATTTCTATTCCAGCATCATCTTGAGTGTAATTTATGAAGGTTACATGGAATTATTTTCCATTTAGAAGAGGTATAATGTCTGTACGCTCCAAAGTTGATCATTTAAACAAGGGAAAGTTGTGAAAAATGACCCTCATAGTTGCAAGAGTTTTTTCTTCAGAGTCACAAGTTGTCAATAACACATATATGAAGGCAGTTTTTCACAATTTCCACTACAGTCATAAATTGTGCCAAAATTTTGAATTTTACACACTGAGAAGCAGAAGAGATGAAGAAAATGAGTTCATGGGAGGACTATCATCTGTTTAACATTTGAACCCACAACTCAGTTATTTCTTCATGATTGAGCAAATATTCAAAAATCATTGATACACTAATGACATGTCACTGCTAAAACCTCAAAGGTAGTAAATTTCAAATTTCAACGACAGATATTCGATTACAATAAATGAAGAAAATGTCCGGTGGAATCAATGGAAAAAAAACTGGGATAGAAACATCAAGCATCAGCTTTAACATGCTCCAAATCCAATGGTAGGTTGAATCCAAAACTTCAACAGTCTTGACTGAAGAGAGCTTTGCTAATGATACCAGTGGCCTCAATGTAGCGATCCATACACCTTGAAACACAGCTCCTTTCGCTCCCGCTCAGGCTTGATCCTGGTTTGGTGATACATTTCTCAAAGCACTTCGCTCTTACAGTCTGAAAAAAATATAATCACTTTTTAACTCTTCAGGTTCATCAACCAAACTACGTCTTATAGGTAACTTAGGTGGTTGCGACATCTATATGCACCAACGTCAATTCAGTTACAAACATTCCAACTATAAAAAATTGGTCGAAGAAGATGTAAGATTTGAAGGACTAGATACATGTAAGATCTAAGCTCTACAATTCTGGCATAAATTCCCCCTCCACACACCCCTTTCCCATGTAATAATAACACACCAAATTGCGGTTAATTTCATCCTCAACAAACCATACAAGGAAGTGGTAAAACATTCCTCAAATAAAGCTTTTGAATCAAATGAGCAATCTAGTTTTCAGAATGCCATCTTCAACTAAATAGTGTACAAGAAAGGCAGAAACAATAAAAACACAACAAAACTCTGCACATACAGATATATATTTAGGTTGAGCAGACCTCTAAAAGCACAATATATACTCCATATCTCTCTCCATACAACCTTTGTTAAACAATATTCAATTTTAGCTTCTCAATTGCAACTCCATCCATCATCATTTTTACCTTTATATTCATTGTACATTGTGCTACCAACATTTAACACCAATTGATCAAAGAGAACGTGGTTGTGATAAGAAATCAAAATGTCAATCTGGGTTTTTTCAAAAATGTCAATCTGGGTAGATACAGAGAAGAGAGAACAACACCCACAGAAATGTTGTTATTTTATTAGCAGTCAATCAAATCGGATGGTAGAGCTAAATTACGTTCAATTTCAATGTAAAATCGAAACCATACATAGAGCGAAATCCAAAGTCACACAATACATATAAGATTTTCGAAACCCTAGTTCATTATCTACGTTTGAAACACAATTTTCAAACCCTAAACTTTCTTTCATCATGCTTGCACAACCGATTTCTCATCCCTTAAGCTTCATATACACAAAAAAATCAGTTCCAAAGAATCATCCTCCACTTACCGTTCTTCTTTCTGAATCAGTTCCAAGCGACTTCTTGGTGGATTCCCTTCACTTGCCAGCTTCTGCAGATGGCCTTGTTCACAGCCAAAGACTTGTTCTCAGATGGACGACGTCCAGCTTCTCGATCGTTCACAGATGGCCGACGTTCGGCTTCTGCAGATGGACGTGACGAAGAAGACTTCGGGAGAGATTGGGAGAAGTGAAGAGTGGAGGAAGTCAAAATGAGGAATTTTGACTTCAAATTGTGTTCTGGATCTACTTCAACCTGACCAAGCACAAAACAGGGCAAATTCGTCTATCCAGCTGCCATTTTGACGGTGCCGTCATGTACTCACGTTTTTTGCCCTAAATTGAAAATGGGATGTGGCTTTTAGGCAAGACATAATATCAAAAACTAAGGACAGCCCATACATGAAAATCGACCTTTGTTCACAGAACCGAAATGTCGTTTCCCCTTATACAATTTCTCAATTTACTAATTTTAAAAAAATTGCTAACCGCCACGTGGCTTGGACCGGCTAGCCTCTATAAACTTAGACTTAAAAGTGAACACTGTTAGAGAAAGCCCAGAAAGAGGGCTCTGTTCATATCAGTGAAGAACCCGATCAATTTCCGAAAGCTGCTCGAGAAAAAACCGCCTGACATTGAAACCATCTCCAATTAGCCTCTTCTTCCGTCAAGATTGGTAATAACCTTTCTGCGGATTTTCTTCTGCACTCTGTAAACCCTAATACGTGTGTCGAAGAGACGACCTTGTCTTTTCTTTGTTTTGGTTACTTGTATCAATTTTGCCGGGTTCTGCTTGGCCCAATTACTTTTTTTCAATTCACAGTTTTGAACCTCTGCTCTCTCTTGTTCTGACATTATTTGAAGCTCATACTTGTTCTTCTTTCATTTATGAATGAAGGGTACTGTTTGTAGCTCTAATTAGTCTGCTTCATCGAATTTTAAGTGAGAAAGTTCATTTATTGATTAATATCGATGACCTAAATCTTCAATTTGAGAGATATGAATTGATTCTGGTTAGCTTTGTTTACACTTCATGCTATATTGTTTGAGCAACTCATGTAATGTCTGACCTCTGCCTTATTGATCCCGAATGGCTTTGTTGAGATCAGAGATGAATTATGCAGAGGCTTCTACTTTGAACTTTGTCAATTTCTCAATGGTGTCGTTGTGTGAGTGAGATTTCAATAGTGGCAGATCAGTCTTGTTGTACCTACCAAGCCTTTCTTGATCAATGTTTTGAACTTTGTCTAATTAATATTCTGATTTTGATGACCTAATTCTCCAATTCGGGAGAGATGGGTTATTATATTTGCATTGTATGCTATCTTGTTTGAGCAACTCATGTAATGTCTGACCTCTGGATAATTTTTTTATTAGCTTTGTTGAGATCAGAGATGAATTGTGCAAAGGCTTCTAATTCAGAGAATTTCATAATGGTGCCATTGTGTAAACGAGAGTTGAGTAGTTCATATTGTAGGATAGGCATGGTAGTAATACTACCTTATATGTTATATCATTTTATGTCTTCCTATTTGGAGGCTTAGCGTTACTCATTAGGAAGATAAGTAGTTGATGGGAATTTTAATATGACTTGTTTTATTGCCTTGTGTGGAGTTGATGAATACTGAAACAGTTCAGTTGGGTTAATTTAATTTTCGTTAAAGACTTGAAGATCATTTGAACTATAAACATTTAGGGTTAATTACCTTTAGTACCCCTTATGTATTGGTAACACTCCTTTAGTACCCTGATGTATCGGTGACGCTCTGGACAAAATTTTGGTCAAGTTTACGCCATTTTGATGATTTGTGACCAATTCATAAGGGGTATTAAATGTTCTGTTATCAATACATAAGGGGTATTAAATGATCTGTGACCAATTCATAATGGGTACTAAATGACAGTTACCAAAACGGAGGGACTATTATTGAACGTTACAAAATGTAGGGGTACAAAAGGTATGTTACCAATAGAAAATGGGTACAAAAGGTAATTAACTATGTTGTCTTGGAAAAGTTGCCCTTTAATATGGTAAGAGACTAAAGGGAAGACAAAAGCTTATCCCAAGAAGCTCCTAGAGTTTGATAGAGGCTTGTAGCCGATAATCATAAAAATATAAAGCTCAGGAAAAACAGGATTAAGGATTATTTGACATATTCTATGTTCATTTTTTGCAGATACATTTTAAAGGGTTGTGGAAGTGAATTATAAGAATGGATGCAGCACCAAGTGTAGGTGCAGGTACAGGAAGTGGGGTTAATGGTGACAATGGGATGATCCCTGAAGCTAATGATACAGTAGCTGCAGACGACCCAAAGCAGAATCTGACTCAGGTCACCAATTCTATCCAGAAGACGTTAGGACTCATCCATCAACTGTACCTAACTGTCTCTTCTTTCAATGCTGCCTCCCAACTGCCTCTCCTCCAACGCATGTATTGCTATCTTTCATTTCTTCTAGTATTGCTTTTCTTTTCAAGAATTTTCCTGTGGGTTTTGGACAATATGTGAATGTTAGGGCGTGAAATTTGCAGCAATTCTCTGGTTATGGAGCTGGACAACATGGCTAAATTATCCGACAAGTGCAACATTCAGGTTCCTATGGAGGTCCTTAAGTGAGTTTTTTTTCTATCATTTTCTTCCTAGGTTCATTCACAGATGCACTGTATCTTTCTGACTTAATTCAAGATTCTTTAATTTTAATACTGCAAATTTATAATTCTGGCTATAGTTTGATCGATGATGGGAAGAACCCAGATGAGTTTACAAGGGATGTCATAAACAACTGTATTGCCAAGAACCAGATCACTAAAGGCAAAGCAGATTCCTTCAAGGTATTTATTTTTCTTTCTTTTAGAGACATCTATTCGAAACTGACGTGACTGCTGAGGTTCCAACAATATATCATGTCATGCATATATGACGTGGATCACCTGTTACAGGCCCAATCTTTTCATGCCCTCGCTGTGAAGTTATATAGCTTGCAATATTTGCCAAGTTGTCAAGACTGCTCGCTTTTCTATAATTATTTTATTGATTTTATTTATCTATGCTTTCATTATTCAGTCTCTACGCAAACATCTTCTGGAGGAACTTGAACAGACCTTTCCCGATGAAGTTGAATCTTATAGGGAGATACGTGCAAGTTCTGCGGCTGTAAGTTCCAACGTTGGCCTTTTTTTATCGTCTAGAACGGGTATCTAATGCAACTGTTTTTGAAATGAAGTTCTCCTAAAATAAACTAGTTACGCTATTGTACTTGCTACAAGAAATTATTTGAGAAGGATAAATCATAAAACCACCAGGTATAATTGATGCATGAAATTTACAAGAATAGACAGCAGGTATGACAACCATTGGATACCCTTTCAAATTCAGAGGAGGATGAAATTTGACCTCTTACTTTCATTATTTATTTTAAAGTTCTTTTAGTCATTAAGCAATGAGAAAACAGAATAAATTAGAGCCCCTATGGAAGGGGATGAATCTCTTACCCCCCTTTTTTTGTTGTAACTTGTACTTTTGAGAACTGAAGTTCTCTGTCTCTGATGCAGGAAACAAAACGGCTGGCACAAGGACAAAGCTCGTTACCAAATGGAGATGTGAAGGTCAAAACTGAACCATAAATGCTCATTCGCCTGATGAAATCCGACCCCTCATTACCAAATGGAGTATTATAGATACTGCTCTGCCATCAATCTACTCTGCTTCTAATCTTATCATTGTCCTTAAACGCATAGATTGATTCAGTATGACAGCATTTGTAGGGTGATGTTAAATCTGAGAACACAGCAGCTTCTGATTTATATTCCATGTATTAAGATTCAAGATCATTATGAACATATTATTTAATGTAACCTGTCATATTTATGAAAACAAGAAACACTAGTCTGCTTAGATTGAATATATGGTAGGAGGAGACCTGGTTTCATTATTCTTTTTAGTTGAAACATCTATTAGGTACATAGGATGATGATGGGGCAAGGTAAGAGGAAGGGGACGATTCATTTCCTCACGTTCTTGGAGTAGAATCTGAGAACCACATAGAAGAAGAGCCTATAAAGAACTCCCCAGGCCAGCAAGATGCCGATATCGTACCACATGTTCTCCATCTGGTAGATATCCATGGAGAAGAGGACATCTTCTCCGATGAGCAAGCAGCTCCTGGGCAGTTCCCGGGCCGAGTCATTGTGCAGGCTGCTTATCCTGACCTGCCCCATAGGCCCCGGAGACAGGTCCGACGAGGAGCCATTGTAGCAGCTCTTCTTCCCCTGGAACTCATTGATGAGCAGGGCCTCGAAGGGGTACTTGATCGCTGAGATGTAGTGAAGCCACCTCCAGAAAATGGGTATCTGAGTTCGCTTGAGGAAGAAGCCACAGGTGAGGAAGAAGAGAGCCGTGGTGGCGATGACGACGGCGTAGCCGGTGATGTAGCTGGGGACCATGGCGCTGACGAGCATGACGTAGGCGTTGGTGGTGATGAGGGAGGCGAAGAGGATGAGCCAGAAGTAGAGGAGGCTGCTGTTGAGCCTGAGGGCGAAGTGCGTGATGGCGGCGAAGGTGAAGCCCTGGACGGCGAAGAAGGGGAGGTAGACGATGAGGGAGGCGATGACGTAGGAGGAGGCTCTGTAGGCGTTGTGGGAGGTCTCTCTGATGAAGATGAACCTCTCCTGGATGAAGGTGGGGACGGCGTCGTTGGAGGAGAAGAAGACGAGGCAGACGGCGAAGATGTAGAAGTTGAGGAGCCTGTTGATGGTCTCGAAGTTGTGAGCCTGCAGGTTCTTGAACAGAGAGGATAAGATCAGGGCCATTACCGCCAAGACTATCTCACGGGATAGGAACAGCTCCGGTGTCCGGACCACGTTCAGGGCCGTCCTCCAGGACAGCACCGCCACTTCCCTCAGCCACGGATTGGCGAACTTGGGGCCGTGGTCCGGCGCATCAAGAAATTCTTCTTCCTCCACATCTTCCGTCTGGTAAGAAGGATCGTACGCAGATTCGTCTCGTGACGGACTATCAATTGTTTGAGCCGTCCTTGAGCGGAGAGGGGTTGGATAATGGCTTGAAGCAGAGGCTAGGCTTCTTGAGGTTGACATCCCCGGAGTCCTCGCCGGCGTCCAGGAAGGAGGGCGGCGCGGAGTTCCCTTGACGCCGTGGTAGATCCAGGACGAGAAGTCTTTGTAGAAATGTGAAGCTAAGCGCGGATTGTAGACCCCGCTGTGCATCGGCGTGTGGATGGTTTTGCGCTCCAGGGAATAGTCAAAACTATCCTCGTCGTCATCTTCTTCTTGGTAATCAAATGATCTTGAGTCTTGCTTGTGGCTGATTTTGGAGTAAGGAGTCCTGGGTTTGGGAGTTCTCCGGACAGGAGTCTTAGCGGCCTGATCGGGTTTGATACCGTCTCGCTGGTAGACGACCAGCGGCTCCAGGCCTATGGTGGACTCATCGTACTCTTTGATGACATCGAGGAGGTACTCAAGGCTATTCTCGCCGTCAGGAACTGGCCTTCCGAATCCGGAGAGATGGTGCGGGAGAGTAAGTGGACTTCCCGAGTACACAAGCCTTCCTCTGCACAAAACATAATATTAATAAGATTCATGTTGTTGTTAGGATGGACGGTGTATATGTTTATTATGAGAGGACTAATTCAACCAAAAGCTCAAGCTGATAATTGAAGAATGTATATACCTTGCTAAGACAGTGATGCGGTCAAGGAGCATCTGGATGCGGAAGGAAGGCTGGTGGATGGTCATGAGGACGATGCTCCCTCCTCGAGCGATGTCCTTAACCTTTTCAACGACGCTGAAGGCGCTGGTGGAATCGAGACCCGAGGTAGGCTCGTCCAGGAACAACAACGACGGTTTGTGGATGATGTCGATTCCTATGGACACTCTCCGGCGCTCCCCTCCGGAGACTCCTCTCCTTCCCTCGTCCCCTATGTACGTATGCGCCGCACTCTGCAGAGCCAATTGCTCCAGGAGCTCGTAGACCCGATCCTTCTTCTCCGCTTGAGAAATGGAAGGAGGAAGCCTGACCTCAGCCGCAAACATGAACGTCTCGAATACTGTCAGCATCGGGAACAGCTGGTCGTCCTGCATAACGTACGATGAAATCATCTTCATATAGCTTGTGCTCACCTGCAAACAATAATAGTATGCACATTTCTTATACTTAATGGAATAGGCCGTTGTTATTCACATATATGTATGCATGACTTACGGCCCTGCCATCTATCTTGACGGATCCTTCGAGGCTGCCCCGAGCAACGCGACCAGCCAAGGCGTCGAGAAATGTGGACTTGCCGGCGCCGCTAGGGCCTATGATGGCCATGATCTCGCCGCGCATGGCCTGGCCGGAGATGTCGTTGAGGAGGTGAGCCTCTCGCTTGAACCATTCACCGTCCTTGGTCTTCTGCTTCTTCATGACAGTGTAGGAGAGGCCTTGGAACTCGAGGCCGTGGCCCGGGATCATCTTCTTGGAGGCCGTGGCTCCATTTTTGGCGGGGTGGTCGAGGTCTAAGAGGGTCTCGAGGCTTCTGTTGGTGTCCATCCTGCTAAGCCTAGACATGGTTTTGGCTCCTTGTTTTGGAGGATTCAAGATAGGGTATAAAAGGAGGATGCCGAGGCAGATGGAGTAACTCTTTTATTTTCTTCGGGTTTGCCGATGATAGTGCTTTGGTTTATCAGTCGAATTTGGCAGTTGAATTGATGCCAAGCCAATGGTATGAACACAAATAAATGTAACAGTATAGACAAAACACACAGTTGGCCTTTTGCTGTCTAGTTCCTAAACTAGCCATGTTGTTGTTGCCGCTCAAGAAGTTGTTTGTTGGATCCTATCTTACAAAATGAAGTTTGGGGGAGTCTGTTTTGATGCTCAAGAGCAAAAGACTGATGCATTGAAGGCAGATAACAAACTTTGGAAGAACATTTTGTTTAATTTTATAGACAACATTAAGTACACACCAGTCTGTGAACACTACTCTCATAGGGTGTAAGGTGTTCCAAACCAGCAGGTAAAAAGTCTGGATCCATGGCAATAGTGGAAATTGCGTCACACGCTACCAGGATAGAAAATCTCATTTTCACCTCTCAACTAATAACAAAGAAAAACTAATACCAAACAATTCCATTTCTCAATCATGGCCCAAAATTAAGAAAAAGATGGGTGATCCTTCCACTAGCTCAGCTGTTCAATAAGTAGCAACATAACAAAAAATAGCAAGCAACTCGTTGTGTATCCACTCCTCTCTCTACATTTCACTCTCCTAGCTGAATACCACAGTTGGTGTAGCAAGGATGCGAAGTATAGCTGAACAATACTAAATAACTAGGATCATAACTGATGAGCTAAAGAGAACATTTTGGATCATCGGCTCACTTGCCTAATGAAGGGGCAACGGAGTTATTTGCATTTGTCAACATATACCATAATGCCTGGCTCACTTGCGTTGACCTCTCTTCATTTGTTAAATATCAGAACAATTAGGCTCATATATCATAATGCAAATATAATCTCTGGTGAAACAAAAACCTGCAAATAAACTAATCCAGATCAATACCAAAGCTTAAACGGGTAGAGAATGAGTGTATGTAGAAGCGAGGAATAAACGAGCCAAACCTGAGAATATAATTTAGTCATCCAGATAATAATAGGACCCAGCTGATTTTTGCTCCCTATCCTTTGTTGAATCCAATTTGTTGATTCTTGGACGGTAATTTGTAGGATCACGCCTAAATGTGATATCTAGATGCTGGAAGAGTGAAAAAAAGATAATGCATCAGTACTGTGGGGATAGATTCCCTTGGGAAGGTAGGGGGAACAATGTTATAGTTGACTTACAGATAAAAACAGATTCATCCCGGTTAACAATGACTGAGGAGAGTTTGCAATACAGTCCAGTGACGGTTGTCCCTCATACACAATTACTCTATCGGCCAGATAAGTTGCCATTATAAAATCATGTTCCACAATAAATGCGGTTTTCTTGGCATGGAGGATAAACCTCTTTATGACCTTCGAAGCAACAATCCGCTGCTCTGAGTCAAGATATGCACTGGGCTCATCTATCAGATAAATATCAGCTGGCTGCATGAAGTAAGAAAACAGTAAATTAGACATCTTAAGATAATAATTCAGAATAAAATAAACTCATTTTGCACATAATCAATGGAGTGAACACAGCCACAACTAGAAATCTTTACCTTTCCAAGGCATAGACATAATGCAACTCTTTGCAACTCTCCACCAGAAAGATTCACAACTTCTTGATCCATTAATTGTTCAATAAGGAGGGGCTTCATTACGTCAGACACAAACTGAGGATGCATATAAGAATCACGTATTTTCAGATGTAGCAAGTGTCTGACAGTACCACCAAATTTTGGACTGATCTTCTGAGGCTTGTAAGAAACATTGAACTCAGGAATCTCTACATCAGAACCTTCTACAGAATCAGGCTTCAGTAAGCCAGCCTGTATGCAAAAAAAAAAGAGGTGAGAAGTCCAGGAGGCAAATCTACTATAAGCATCAGCATACTTGTCAGGGATGCAAAATTAATGGGAAGGAATACCAGCATGCGAATAAATGTTGTCTTCCCCGTCCCATTCTCACCCAACATCACAACAATCTGAGAATCGGTGAAATCACCCTCCACCACACGAAGCTTGAAATTTCCCTGAGTTTTAGTCATGGTTGGGTATCTGTATCGTGCATAAGTCTCAATTTCCTCGGCAGATTCCTGTGGAGTCTCAGCCACCTATAGAAAGGGCCAAAGAGAATAAGAACATACTCCAAAACCAAGTGTCCACCATACTATATCTACAAATCAAATAAGACTTACCTTGAAGGTGAGAGACTCATCCCGAAACCGTAGATTTTCCGTAGGGACAAATCCAGCCAAGAATATATTGATTCCTTCTCTGACTGAGAAGGGAAGAGTCACAACTCCATATGCACCGGGCTTCCCGTATAAGCAGCAAATGAAGTCTGATAAGTAGTCTAGAACACTGAGATCATGCTCCACAACAATCACATAGCTGGAACAGGAACTGACGAGAAACGTCTTATTTTAAGTCTAGAATGCAAATAAGAAAGACTTGAAGAATATAAACAATTAAGGAGGTAAACCTGTTAGGCCTGAGCAATGAACGGATAACTTGGGCAGCTTTAAGCCTCTGCTTCACATCAAGGTAACTTGAAGGTTCATCAAACATGTATATCTCAGCATTCTGTATGCAAACAACAGCTATGGCAAATCTCTGGAGCTCTCCACCAGATAAATCCCCTACATTTCGATCTATGACCTGATTCAACTCAAGATCATGACAAAGCTCTTCCTTCACGCCTCTCTCATCTTTTTGATCAAGCACCTGCCCAACATTGCCGTGAACAGCCTTTGGAATATTATCCACATACTGTGGCTTGATAATAGCCTGTCAAACATAAAATATTTTTCATGAACCATGACTCTATCAAGATGAACCAAAATCATAATATCCGAACACACATGGTATGTTGATTTCACTATGTAAGGACAATCACAGCCATGGCAGCATAACTTCAAAAATGAATCATCATGCCATCTGTTTTCATTCTTCAGAAGATACATATCAAATTGTAGCAGCGGGCTCAAGTAGTGCAATAGAACTTTGCATCCACAAGTACACATAATCTCAAGTAATAATGTGTTCAGCAAAAAGTCCATTACTGAACTTGAAATTTATTATACCATACTACTGAAGCCTACAAGATAAAAATTTATTTAGGGCAACTCAAAATAATTTAGGCAATATAGCCTTTTTGCACGATCCAGGAACTAAATTTGATCAATCAATCTTTAGGTGGAAGAGGAATACAGGTTCGCTTAAGAAAGCAAATGGCTAAGATTGATAACAGAGGAGAATCATGAAAATAAAGCTTTGAATTGATTCAAGAGATTTCACAAAATAATTGACAAGGTGATATTCCTATAATATGTTAGTGATGCATGTGATAACATTTTAAAACATTTCAAACAGAAAGCACCTTCAAATTATCTTCCAGGATACGGGTGAAATAATTCTGCAGCTCAGATCCTCGGAAGTATGTCAAAATCTCTTGCCAATCTGGAGGGTTCTGCAAGGAACACAAAAGAAGGTGAACAACCTGCATGCATCTGGGAACAAATAGAAAATGAAATCAAGGAGTATTACATTGAAACGACCCAAATTTGGTTTAAGCTTGCCAGCCAAAACTTTGAGGGCAGTTGACTTCCCAATACCATTAGTTCCAACCAAGCCAAGAACTTGTCCAGGTCTCGGGACTGGCAACCTGTAATTGAAAATTTCCATCATCTGAAACTAGAGGAACATACAACTACCATTACAAAGTGTAGTAATGTTCTAACCTGTGCAGCTTAAACGTGTTGGCACCATAACGATGGGTTGTATCCTTGTTCAGATCTTTCGGCAAGTTGATAATCTGGATTGCTTCAAAGGGGCATTTCTGCACAAGCAGACCAAACAGTCACTAAATACATCCGGTTATACAAACCAGAGACACAGAAAATAACACTTCTTTTACAAACCTTCACACAGATACCACATCCAATGCACAATTCTTCCGAGATGAAAGCAAGCTTAGCTGCAGGAGAAACCTCGATGCATAGTTTGCCTGCAAGTAGTACAGCATGCCACAGCTTGAAATCCCACTATGCAACCCATTTTCAGATCAAGAAATAACAACTCAATTAAGAAGTCGAAAACTAATAGAACCAAATTCAAAAGTAAGAGTCAATTGAGGCTGTAAAAATTTTTAGTACTCCATTCCGTAGTAAGTGTTTTGTTTGAATTTTGGATTTTTTTTTAAAAAGAATACTATTAAAAATTTAGCACTCCTATTTCTCAACTTGTCCCCATGTGCTTCTAGTTTTTAAGACACTCGTGGTAATAACTAACTTATATAATGATGTTATTAGCGCTTCATCCATAATTCACTTCCTTAAAAAGGAACACTTATTTTAGAATGATGGGTTATCATATATATAACTAATTCATGTGGAACAAACAACTACCTGATAGCACACAGCATGCAATAGTAAGCAAATTTCTCACATCATATGCCTTCAAAAACTCCAAAATCATCTTTGACACACGTTCCCAATCATGTAAGTCCGTTTTGCAGAACAAGTAACTCCGTAATAGAGAATCAATCAAAAGAGCAAGTCTGGAGACTAATTTAGATTTGACTTCTTACTATAGCTATAGACATTTTGTGATGTCATGATTTACACATTTATAAAAACATAGACAGATATTTATAGTAAGTACTTCTAAGAATTCCTTAATAGTTACTCAGAAAAGAATTGGAAAGAACCCAACCCACAACAGGCACAATGACCTCCAATTAACAGTGAAACCCTTGTCTGTTTTTATGATAAGCTACAAAGTCCATGCCAGTGACAGAATTCAAAATCAAAATCAAAAGGACAAGGAGTGGTTACCAGTTTTGACGACAGGGCAGCTCTTCTTGCACTCTTGGCGGCACTTTTTGGGCTTGCACCGATCGGAGCTTACTATAGCTATCCTAGTCAATCGATCAGACATCGCTCCCTTCCTTCAATTTGAATGTCCTCTCTGCTTAATTGAAAAAAAAAACTAAACTTTTGGTTACTCAAAAATTAGATTCTTTTATTGCTTTTAAAAGAACAAAAAACATAACTTGTATTAATTAAAAAATAAAATGGGGGTAACTCCTCGCTGGGTCGAATTCAAATCCAGCTTAAGCTTAAAGAATGGACTCGTTGGAGGACAGTATAATGCAGGAAAAAAAAACATAATCTGAATCTAATTCTTATTCGCCAAAGTGAATTTGGGAAATTCGCCAGAACAAGTTCTTCAAAGAGAAGAAAAACTACTTGCCAATTTGAAGGCTCCGGTGCCGGCGACGCTGAGAGAGAGAGAGAGGTGATGGTGTGGGAAACGGCACAGCAAGAGACAATTAAACTGATGGTGGATGATGAACGGTGGAGGCTTAATAGGGTTTAATTTTGGGGAGAAAAGGAAATTGGCCTTGTGCGGACCGGGCCGAAACCCATCCGGGATTAGGGTGGGTCGCGTGCCAACCACGTTCCAAATCCACTGGTCTGCCTCCATACGTATTATGTAGGCTATATAATACAATATATTTGACCTCACTCACACATTAAGATCAATGAAATAGTAGTAAAAAATCCATACATATATTACTAAGGTGTGAGATTATAAAAAACGACATAGCTCGGACATGGTAGCTAGGTTTTTGACAGGATTGTGGTTGGGGTGCGTCCTTTTGTTGTCGTGGATGTTGGGGCTTGCCTTTTAGTGGCATGGTGGTGGCGGGTCGTGATATTGAATGTGTGGCTTTTCTTGGTCTGGTGGGTTGCGGGGGCGGATTTAGGGGTTTGACGCCGATATTGTAGAAGTTGTGGGGATGGTGAAGGCCTTACTTATCGTTTAGGTGACTTCCCTAAAGGTTGCTAAGCGTTGGGGGCAGAGATGAGTAAGGAAGAGCATGGGCGGGTTCGGGATCTCATGTACCGGTCACATAGGCATTAGTTCGATGTAGGTCTAAGAGCGAGAGGGTGATTTGGACCAGCGGTGCTACGAGGGACAATGTGGATAAACTCTGGAAGCTCTCCAAAATTGATATCTCCCAAGGTGCGTTAACGAGGTAAGGGGGCGCCCCGAGGGGGAGACGGGGTAAGGGGGGTTGAAATTAGTCTGGCCAAGGTTCTAAGAGCACCTCCAATGATAATACACTACACAATGATTTGGGCATATTTTGAGTTTCTCTCTCCTTCAAACTACTACCTCCGACCACTACACCTCCAATGACAAACAACTTGTAGTTGTTTGGAGCCATTGTTTGCACTTTCAATGTTTTAAAAGCCATCCCAAATTAAACTACTATTTTTATATATGCCAATATGACATACATTATATTATTATATTACTCTAATTGTTAGCGCCTTCTCCAAATTTAGGCCATATGTGATTGACGAGTTCGGCGTGAGGACTGTGATGAACATCCCGATCTCGGATCCTTCCTCTATGCCCCATAATACTATCCAAGTCCACCGCTGGTGGTGGTCATCTACGGGTCGCTGGGTCTGGGGCACCAATATTTTAGTGGGGTATGGCCTCTGTTGATCCTCAACAATCATGTTGTGCAGGATAATACAAGAAGTCATGATGATTGCGAGTGAGTGTCTATCCCACATTCAGTTTGGACGAGTAACAATGTGAAAGCGAGCTTGTAGAACTCTAAATGCTCATTCGATATCCTTCCTACATGCCTCTTGGTTTCTAGCAAAGCACTTTTGCTTCGCCGTTTGTGGTGCTGGTATTGTCTTCACAAACATAGCCCGAGGAGGATAAATATCATCGGTCAAGTAATAATGGGTTATGTATTTGTTGTCGTTGACCTTGAACTTAACATCTGGAGCGAAGCCTCGAACTTCCTAGTGAAACAATGTAGACCTATTGAGCATGTTGATGTCGTTGTAGGAGCCCGGTGTTCCGAAAAAAGAGTGTCATATCCACAGGTCTTAGGATGCAATGACTCCTAGCTTGATTTTGGGCACGTTCTCGTGGTCCCTACTTGAGAATTGTGCAGCCCATGCCACTAACAATTCTTTCAATCCCAGTGCATGCAGTCGAGACTCCCTATCAACCCGAAGAGCCGCGTGTTTCATTGATTTCCAATAGACGGCGGGTATCTTCCTCGGTCGGGCGTTGTTGATATGTCTGCCAAAAAATCTTGATGACGCCCATGCAGAACTTCTTGACGTAGTCTAAAGTAGGGCTCTCCACCATTTGAAAATACTCGTTAACGGTATTGGCATGACCTTCATAATAGAGCTGATGAAGTACTACCATGCACTTATGGTGTGGAGAGAATCCGTGCTTCCCGGTAGCATATTTTGTTAGTCTTAGTGCCCGTAGTTCAATCATAAATGTCCAAATGTATATATCATCATTAGCAATAAGATTAAAGCGCCTTTCTATTACTTATGTGTTGGAGTAATATATCGATGTGTGCTCTGATCTATGCCCACCATGCGAATAGAACCATAGATCGAGATGGATCACAATCGATGGGTCCCTAGTCAATAAAGCTTCACTAGAAGCGACTAGTATGAAAGATGGCTCTTCATGGCTTACGTTCTGTTAGTCATTGGAATGGGATTCCGGAGTCTGATCATAGATATCATGTGGGACATGATATTGGACGACCCGCCCTGAATATGTGCCATAGATTAAGTCATGAACATATTCAGTGTCGTAGCTTGTCATGTATCCTTAAACCAAGGAGTCTTTGTGATCACTATGCAGTCAACAACTAAGTTTGACCTGAGCCTAACGTTATCCGTAACAGGGCTTCCATAACGGCCAGGATTGGCTTGGGGACGGGTTGCATGAGTGACACGAAAGACGGCTAAGGGATTTATCCCTCATACTGAGGTATGGGAAAGATATCGGTTCTCGGCCGCTTGATCGAGAGTGACTGAAAGAATAGCATGGCCATGCACATGATACTAGGTATCATATATTCAGTCATCTCACATATCAAGGAACAGTGATTGAGAATAATAAGGATGACGGCTCTATGCCTTATCTCAATCAGGATATCGGAGATAAAAGGATAATGACAGGGACGACGGAAAGGTTAGTATCGATTGGTTCGATTCGCTATGTAGTGTCAGGCAATACTAAAGTCTCGTTAGTTGCCACTTATATAGGATCAAGTAAAATGGGATTTTACGTTGATGCATCGACATGCATAGACCTAAGGGTCACACCGAAGGATGAAACTCATTGACACATTTATGGAGAATGGCCAAAAGAGAGTTGTCTCGGGACATGACCAAAACTGGGTTTTGGGTCATGTGCCCGTAAGTGAATAGGACATTACAGATCAAGACAAGGCTTGGAGTCTTGGGATTGATCGCGTTGGATAATGTTGGACATTTCCGGTATGGAAGGCTTGGAGGCGATGAGCACGTCACGGGACCTCGTTGGGAATGGCCATGGGCCATGTTCCAAGAGGCCCATGAAAGGCCCATGCAACCAAGGCCCATGGAACTAATTAATCAAGTCTTGATTAATTAGTACTAAGTAAGCAAGACAAGGATTAAGGTGTTGGTGATTCACCACCTAACCCATCTTGTCTTGCCATACTTAGCACCATACTTGTCTTACTTCACACCATGCTTCACACCTTACTTGTCCTTGATGGTTGTTGATGGTTTAAGTCATCTTTTTCCTACAACAAAACACAAGACAAGAATAGAAACACAACTTCTCTCCCTCTCACACTACAATTTCGAGTTTGGCACTTTTCCTCCCTCTTGTTGTGTTCTTGAGTCATCTAAAGAAGAACTACGTGGCTTTGATTCCAATTGGATACGTAGGCGTCTTGGAGACTCAAGCCGATCATCGTTTCTTTGGTGTTCTCTTCCTTTTCTTGAACTAGTTGGTAAGGAAACATCCATATTGTTTATTCTCTTGTGTTTTCATACCCTCCATCGAGACCCAACAGTGGTATCAGAGCCGTGCTACCTTCGGGATTCACAAGAGAACTTTCGGTTTTGCTTGCTAGTTTCGGTTTTGCATGTTAATTTGCTAAATTGTTTGATAACATGTTTTAAATTCTTGTTTATGGGTTTAATGCATGAAAAATGAATTTTTGAAAAGTTTATCAAATCTGGAATTTTTGAATTTTTTTTGATTTTTCGGGTCTCGGGAGCGAGACTCTCGGGGAGTCAAAACCGGGACCGAACGGGGCTCCGTTGGACGGAGCTAGGCCAAGCATGACCATTGGATGGTCAATATGCCGAGCTAAAACGTTTTGTTAGTCATGACGAGTTTGGAACCGTCTTGATGAACTCAAAAATCAAATGTTCAAAAGTTTCAATTTTGAACGGTTTCGATAAACCGAGTATCAAAAATTTTCGAAACTTGGCAATTAATTAAAACCGGAAAATCACATGATGTTTGATAACATGCTTGTTTGATAACACGATGTGTGATGTGATGTTGGCATGGTGTACATAATAGCCCCGAGTTTGATTTAATTATTTATCGCTTTTCACGGCCTGCGAGCCGTTAGAGTTAGCGTGTAATTATTTTTTCGAGGTGTGGTCGTCGTACAACTTATTTGTAATATTTATTAATTCCCGACCTACGAGTCGTGTATTAAATTGTAATATTTTACTCAAGACGAAGAAAGGGCGAAAAGGTCATTTGGTGGCTTCTCGGGTTTTGACATCGGCTTGGAGTCGGTGGAGCTCAAGAAGCTAGTGGGAGTTAGTTTAGTGGGCTATTATGTACATATTTAACGCTTTATGCATGGTTTAGTTTTTGCATGATCATTTCTATGTGTTTTAGAATTGCATGCTTAACTTAATTTACCGAGCATATCACCTCACATGCAAAGATAAAAATTGGTTTTAATCATTGTCTGTGAGCCCTTAGAATCGTCATTACATTGGATGTAGTTGACGGGTTTGAAGGAAGAATTACATTGGATGTAATTGGAGGCATCATTACATTTGGAATGTAGTTGATGTGCTCATCGCATCTAGGATGTTCCAAAAGTTTAAAACACAACCGGACAAGTAAAAACGGGTCATGTCCGATACCTCCCAATTATCAACACCTTACTACCTCCCCGTCCTATGGGTGTCGTGCGCATTAGCGGAGCATCCATGGGAAAGCGGGGTAGTATGTTTGGACGACATGTGTAGGTGTCGTGCGCATTAGCGGAGCACCCACATAGTGACGGGCCATAGTTGAAAATTGGTGGACCCGATTACGATTCTCAGCCTGAGGTTGAGCTAGGGTATCAGATAGGGTAAGCCGTGTACATGAGTACATACCCTAGCCAAGAGTCACATTGGATGTGATTGGATGGAGTCCTACCTACATAGCTCGATTAAGTGGTGAGCATTAGTTCAGCTTAATCGGGTGAATCAAGGATCTTGGTTTTAGATTCTAAAGGTTTAGAATCAATTGGTTGGTGTTTGAACTTGATCTTCATAAAATTTATTCAGTTTACTGATTATATTTTGTTTGTCGTGTAGATCAAATGGCAAGTACTTCAGCGAACAATAGTAGTTTGTCACTAAAAACCATTCTTGATAGGATCAAGCTAAGTGGGACAAACTACTTGGACTGGGACAGAAACTTGAGGATAGTCCTCAAATTCGAGCGCAAAGAATATGTCCTAGACCAGGCTATCCCTGAGGATCCAGCTAATAATGCCATTAGGGTCGTTAAGGATGCATACCAAAAGCACCTTAGCGATTCTATAGATGTGGCGTGTATTATGCTGGGCTGCATGGAGTCTGATCTCCAAGACCAGTTCATGGAGTACTCTTGTTATGTGTTTTCCCTACTGAGCGCAAGCTCACCCCTACGAGTTTATTGTTGTGTTTACAGGCTTGATAGAGGAGTAGAGGCTCGGGAGCTTCTCGGTGTGGGTGTCCATAGAAACTTCGTGTTTATTTTTATTTCTGTTGGACTAGATTTTGTGGAGATTTATTATTACACCCCCGGAGGGTTATTCATGTTTAAACCAGATTTTGTGGATTGTAGTTTCTTATTCGAGATTTTCAGGAACTAAATGTTGATTTATTAATTTATTGTCTTCTATTACTCGTCATGCCTCGAGTCCGGGCGATAACCGGATTTGGGGCGTGACAATTTGGTATCAGAGCCTGGTTTCATTTGAAACAGGTGTCTTTTGAACTGATTTTCAAACCTCGGATCGAAGTCAATTAGGTGGGTAGAGTTAGGAAGTCTGAGTCTTGAGAACTTTAAGAGTTGTCCTAAATGAAACCTTACACTACAATGTTTGCATTACTTGATTGGTATCCTCTCCCTAATGATCGGTGAAGCCGAATGGTTGAGATCGGAATTGGATTTACGGTCAACGACCGACCCGCTATGCATACATGGTAGGGTGAGCCAACAGTTGGTGGTGTTGCCCTTTGGCGTATTACTTCGAAATTTTTCAAGTTGTGGTTTGGTCCTGTTCAAGTTTTGACTTGTGATTGACTGTTGGTCTGGAGCATGAGTACTCCATGTATGCTATTATTGAGTGTTTTGGTTGAGGCGCGAGGACCCCGTATTCCGTTGTGTGGGAACTTTGTTTTGGGACACGAGTATCCCGTATGCCCGCTGAGGTGGCGAGATTGGGACACGAGTATCCCCTATGCCCGCTGAGGTGGCGAGATTGGGACACGAGTATCCCCTATGCCCGCTGAGGTGGCGAGATTGGGACACGAGTATCCCCTATGCCCGTGGAGGTGGCGAATTTGGGACACGAGAATCCCGTAAGCCCGTGGAGGTGGCGAGTTTGGGGCACGAGTACCCCGTAATATTTTGGGAGCACGAGAACTCCGTTTATTGATTGCGTTGTGTACTTAGGAGCATGAGAACTCCCTTTATTGACTGTGTGATGTCTTGGAAGAGCATGAGAACTCTGTATACTTGTACCTTGTGAATTTGTGTTGGTGATTGTCCCGCTTAAGCGGAGGGTTAATGGAAAATACAAATGGGTCATGCCGAATTTTCTAGTAGAACTAAAATGTTTACACCATCACTGGTTGACTCAGGGGCGTCACTGTAGTTGAGCATGATGGTTCGATGTCCAGTTGTTACAATGAGGTTCGGGGACGCCTGAATCAGGTTGTAACAACATGAGATCGACATGAAAAGGTTTGAGTAAAAGTTAAGAATGGGAATTCATGGAAGGGAAGGAAAGGTTAAGGGTGATTATTGAATTGAATTGTGTTAAGTACTAAACCCCTCTGTGTGGAAGGATACCCGAGCAAGGGGTATGCCTGTTGCGTTGTGCCTTGTGTGATGTGCTTGAGTTTGAATCCTCCTGTGGGAGTGGATTTCTTTGACTTGGTTGAACCCTCCTGTGAGAGTTGGTGGTTGTTTGCTAAATCGCTGGTTGTTGCTGTGTGACGCATAGAGATGCGAACTTGTGTGCTATACTATATGAGTATATATCTACTAGTGTGAGGGGCGTATCTGTGGTGACTTGTGTAGGCGCGTGTGCGTTCGTCCTTGTAACGTGTGAGAATCGTTGTTGAACTAAGTACTGAACATGTGCGTTATCCGTGTAGGCGGATAGACGACATGGCTCGTACGTATGTTCCGAGAGGTACCCGGAGCCGCCCAGCTGGGGGCCCGAGGCAGGCACCTGCCGCTGAGCAGGAGGGGGCAACTGATGCCCAGGATGCTGCTTCCACAGAGCATCAGCGCTTTGAGGGTGGGCCAACAGGGTCGCCACCCAGGACATCTCCAGTCGCAGAGCCGACTCAGGCGACCCCTCTCGAGGAGGTGGTTCGCGCTGTACTAGCAGCTTTGAGTGCGCAGCAGGGGACTACAGCACCGGCACCAGAGCCCGTGCCTGTTGCTTCAGCAGATTTTGGATAGAGGCCAGGACAGTTTGATAGCCTCACGGCCCAGTCGCTCCGAGAGTTTCGCAGACTTGGTACGCCGACCTACTCCGGGGGAGCTGACCCCGAGGCGGCTTCTGGTTGGTTGGAGCGAGTTACCCGCAACCTCGATACCTCTGGGGTATCGGAGGGGCGTCTGAGAGTTTCGTTCTCCACTTTTCAGCTTGAGGGAGAGGCCTACTACTGGTGGCCGTCAGTGCAGGAGAGGGTTGGCAGTGATTTTCAGTTGTTTAGCAGGCTGTTCTTGGAGCAGTACTTCCCTCGCTCCATCCGGGATGACCGGCGTCAGCAGTTTCTGGACTTACGTCAGAGGGGTTTGAGTCTTTCCGAGTATGCAGTGAGGTTCACTTATTTGGCCCGCTTCGCGCCGGAGTTGGTGCAGACTGCGGATGACCGTTGCAGGAGGTTTGAGAACAGGCTCATCCCGTCGATAGCCGACAGGGTTATCGCTTTCAGGACCACAGATTACTCCACACTCCTGGATCAGGCTTTAGCCATGGAGAGGCACTTCAGAGATACGATCAGGGTGCGAGAGACCAGGCCTAGAAGATTGGCTTTTTGCAGTCGTCTGACCATCGAGACCGACGCAGACAGAGAGTTGCAGCACACTTTCAGCCTCAGTTTCAGCAGGATGGCATACGCCGAGCAGGGGCCGTCGCGTCAGTTGGACCCGCCCCGGTGGCACAGCTGTGTCCTCGGTGTGGACAGCAGGGTCACCTGGCACGAGACTGCCTGAGGGGCAATGGACCTGTAGAGCGTCATGATGGGTGTCCCCTGGGGACCAGTGTTAGACAGCCTAGCGAGCCGAGGGGATGTTACCAGTGCGGCAGCGCCGACCATTTCATGCGTGTGTGTCCTGAGATAGCACAGCAGGGAGGACAGAGAGGATGCTACCAGTGTGGTCGTTCTGATCATTTCATCCGGACGTGCCCTGAGATAGCTGGCAGAGCGCCTGCACCGAGGCCCCAGCAGACTCAGATTCGCCTTGCACCACCTGGCAGACCACGTTAGGCACCGCAGCAGAGAGCTCCGCGTCAGGCGGCGGGAGCAGCAGGTCAGAGGCACCAGCCGAGAGCTGGCCAGCAGGTGGCACTTCCCCCACCACCGAGAGGAGGACCACCGGCACGGCAGGGCCGAGTCTTTGCAGTTACTGATTCCAGGATTGAGAGGCCGTACGCCGGCCATGAGGCCACTCAGGGTATGTGTTTACTTTATAATGCGTGGACTGTTAGTCTTAGTACCCGTAGTTCAATCCTAAATGTCCAAATGTATATATCATCGTTAGCAATAAAATTAAAGCGGCTTTATATTACTTATGTGTTGGAGTAATATATCGATGTGTGCTCTGATCTATGCCCACCATGCGAATAGAACCATAGATCGAGATAGATCACACTCGATGGGTCCCTAGTCAACAAAGCTTCACTAGAAGCGACTAGTATGAAAGATGGCTCTTTATGGCTTACGTTCTGTTAGTCATTGGAATGAGATTCCGGAGTCTGATCATAGATATCATGTGGGACATGATATTGGACGACCCGCCCTGAATATGTGCCATAGATTAAGTCATGAACATATTCAGTGTTGTAGCTTGTCATGTATCCTTAGACCAAGGAGTCTTTGTGATCGCTATGTAGTCAACAACTGAGTTTGACCTGAGCCTAACGTTGTCCGTAACGGGGCTTCCATAACGGCCAAGATTGGCTTGGGGACGGGCTACATGAGTGACACGAAAGACGGCTAAGGGATTTATCCCTCATACTAAGGTATGGGAAAGATATCGGTTCTCGGCCACTTGATCGAGAGTGACTGGAAGAATAGCATGGCCATGCACATGATACTGGGTATCATATCTTCAGTCATCTCACATATCAAGGAACGGTGATTGAGAATAATAAGGATGACGGCTCTATGCCTTATCTCAATCAGGATATCGGAGATAAAAGGATAATGACAGGGACGACGGAAAGGTTAGAATCGACAGGGTCGATTCGTTATGTAATGTCGGGCAATACTAAAGTCTCGTTAGTTGCCACTTAAATAGGATCAAGTAAAATGGGATTTTATGTTGATCTATTGACATGCATAAACCTAAGGGTCACACCGGAGGATGAAACTCATTGACACATTTATGGAGAATGGCCAAAAGGGAGTTGTCTCGGGACATGACCAAAACTGGGTTTTGGGTCATGTGCCCGTAAGTGAATAGGACTTTACGGATCGAGACAAGGCTTGGAGTCTTGGGATTGATCGCGTCGGATAATGTTGGACATTTCCGGTATGGAAGGCTTGGAGGCGATGAGCGAATCACGGGACCTCGTTGGAAATGGCCACGGGCCATGTTCCAAGAGGCCCATGAAAGGCCCATGCAACCAAGGCCCATGGAACTAATTAATCAAGTCTTGATTAATTAGTACTAAGTAAGCAAGACAAGGATTAAGGTGTTGGTGATTCACCACCTAACCCAATCTTGTCTTGCCATACTTTGTCCTATTTACACCTTACTTGACACCATACTTGTCCCATGCCTTTAGTTGGACAAGTATGGGTTTTGTTATGTTTAAGTCATCTTTTTTCAACATAACAAACACAAGACAAGAATAGGAAACACATTTTCTCTCCCTCTTCCATGGCCATTTCGGGTTTGGCTAGTTTCCTCCTCCATTTTTGTGTTCTTGAGTCCTCAAAGAGAAGAACTACGTGGCTTTGATTCCCATGTGGATACGTAGGCGTCTTGGAGACTCAAGCCAATCATTCGTTACCCGGTGTTCTTGTTTTGGTAAGAACTAGTGCTGAATTTTTCTCTTGTGAATCCATTCTTTGTTAGTTGTTTCATGGTTTTAATCGTCTCTTGGTTTTCCTTGATTTTCCGCTGCGAGTTGGTTCATCTCCAACCCTACCTCGAGACCCAACAGTGGTATCAGAGCCGTGCTACCTTCGGGATTCACAAGACGGTGTTCAAAGTTTCGGTTTTGCTTGAAAGTTTCGTTTTTGGCATGTTATTTTGCTAAATTGTTTGATAACATGTTTTAAATTATTGTTTATGGATTTAATGCATGTAAAATGAATTTTTGAAAATTATTTCAAATCTGGAAATTTTGAAAAAAATTTGATTTTTCGGGTCTCGGGAGCGGGACTCTCGGGGAGCCGAAACCGGGACCGAATGGGGCTCCGTTGGACGGAGCTAGGCCAAGCATGACCATTAGATGGTTGATATGCCAAGGCTAAACCGTTTTGTTAGTTATGACGAGTTTGGAACCGTCATGATGAACTCGAAGATCAAATGTTCAAAAGTTTCATTTTTGAACGGTTTCGATAAACCGAGCATCAAAAAATTTCGAAACTTGGCTATTAATTAAAACCGGAAAATCACATGATGTTTGATAACATGCTTGTTTGATAACACGATGTGTGATGTGATGTTGGCATGGTGTACATAATAGCCCCGAGCTCGATTTAATTATTTATCGGTTTTCACGGCCTGCGAGCCGTTAGAGTTAGCGTGTAATTATTCTTTCAAGGTGTGGTCGTCGAACCACTTGTTTGTAATATTTATTTATTCCCGACCTGCGAGTCGTGTATTAAATTGTAATATTTTACTCAAGACGAAGAAAGGGCGAAAAGGTCATTTGGTGGCTTTTCGGGTGTTGGCATCGGCTTGGAGTCGGTGGAGCTCAAGAAGCTAGTGGGAGTTAGTTTAGGGGGCTATTATGTGCACATTTATCGCTTTATGCTTGGTTTAGTTTATGCATGATTAATTCTATGTGTTTTAGAATTGCATGCTTAACTTTATTTACCGAGCATATCACCTCACATGCAAAGATAAAATTGGAATTTTAATCCTTGTGTGTGAACCCTTAGAACCGTCATTGCATTGGATGTAGTTGACGGGTTCAAAGGAAGAATTACATTGGATGTAATTTGAGGCATCATTGCATTTGGAATGTAGTTGATGTGCTCATCGCATCTAGGATGTGCCAAAGTTTTGAACACAACTGGACAAGTAAAAGCGGGTCATGTCCGATACCTCCCAATAATCAACACCTTACTACCTCCCCGTCCTATGGGTGTCGTGCGCATTAGCGGAGCATCCATGGGGAAGCGGGGTAGTAGGTTTGGACGACATATGTGGGTGTCGTGCGCATTAGCGGAGCACCTACATAGTGACGAGCCATAGTTGAAAATTGGTGGACCCGACTACGATTCTCGGCCTGAGGTTGAGCTAGGGTAAAAGATAGGGTAAGTCGTGTACATAAGTACATACCCTAGCCAAGAGTCACATTGGATGTGATTGGATGGAGTCCTACCTACATAGCTCGATTAAGTGGTGAGCATTAGTTCAGCTTAATCGAGTGAATCAAGGATCTTGGTTTCAGATTCTAAAGGTTTAGAATTGATTGTTGGTGTTTAAGCTTGATCTTCATAAAATTTATTCAGTTTACTGATTGAATTTTATCTGTTGTAGATCAAATGGCAAATTCAGCGAACATTAATAGTTTGTCATTAAAAACCATTCTTGACAGGGTCAAGCTAAATGGGACAAACTATTTGGAGTGGTACAGAATTTTGAGGATAGTCCTCAAGTCTGAACGCAAAGAATATGTCCTTGACAAGGCTGTCTCTAAGACCATATCAGAGTTACATGAAGTGTCATCAGCTGCTGAGAAGAATATCTCAGGGATCTGGGATCCAAGGATATTCTGATGGTCAACAAGGGAATTGGAAGTGGCAAGGGCTGGGCCCATGCGCACTTGGCAGGAAAGATGAGACACCTGAGAATGTCTGCTTCTACTGCCAACAGCCTGGTCATTAGAACCGGGATTACAGGAAGCTCACGGCTGATCTGAAGAAGGGCAGTGGGACTGCGCCTTCATCAAATAGCCTGGATGATCTGAAGAAGGGCAGTAGGACTGCGCCTTCATCAGGAAACATGGATGATCTAAGGAAGGGCGGTGGGATCGTGCCTTCATTCGGTATTAACTCTATAGAGCTACATCTCTCTACTTCCAAAGATTCATGGGTATTAGATACCATGACTGAATCTCACACATGCACTAATATATGGTGGCTGAAAGTAGGAGAGATTTGGAAAGCACGAAATGGACCTCAGAGTTGTGGCAACTGCTGTAGGATCCATGAGTCTTGCTTTGCCAAGAGGCCTTGTCTTAGTATTGTATAATGTATATTGCATACCTACTTTTAGTAGGAATATTATATCTGTATCCGTGTTTGACAAGGAATGATATAATGTTAATATTGGAAATGGAGTTTTCAATGTTCTATGCAATGATATGTTTTATACCAGTACTGACATGGTTGGAGGATTGTACATATTAGATATGGGTAACAATGCCTCAAGTTCTATATATTCCGTTAATACCAAGAGGTCTAAATCCAACGATTTAAACCTAACTCTGTTATGGTACTGTCATTTGGGTCGCATAAACAAGAAGCGCCTATCAACACTTCAGAAGTGCGGGCTTTCAGGTTCATTCGAATTCCATTCGATCGATAGGTGCAAGGTTTGTTTGATGGGCAAAATGACTAAAGTGCCCTTTATCGATCGCGATGAAAGGGCGGGTGAATTATTGGGGCTGATACACTCGAATGTGTGTAGACCAATAAGTTCACTTGCCAGGAGGGGTTTTAACTACTTTATCACATTTACTGATGATTACAGTAAATATGGTTATGTCTCTTCGGTGAGACATAAGTCTGAAGCTTTTGATAAATTCAAAGAGTTTAAGACTATAGTAGAAAACCAGCTCGACAAAGGTATTAAGGCACTTCGATTGGATCGAGGTGGAAAATACTTGACCACAGAGTTATTAGATCATCTAAAAGAGAATGGGATCCTTTTGGAATGGACTCCTCCTAGGTCACTGTAGTTGAAAGGTGTAGCCAAACGGAGAAATCGGACATTGTTAGACAATGGTCTGTTCCATGATTAGTTGGACTGATCTCCCAATCTCTTTTAGGGGTTTTGCTCTAGAGACGACCGCATTCATAGTGAATCGGGCTTCGACGAATGGTGTGGAAGGGACACCATTTTAAAAATGGTACGGGATGATGCCCGCTTTGTCCTTCCTAAAGATTTGTGGTTGCGAGGCTTATGTGAAACATTTGGTTTCGACTAAGCTCGAACCAAGATCTGAGATATGCACCTTCGTGTGGTATCCCAAAGCAACAAGGGGATACTATTTCTACAATCCCAGTGAGAACATGGTGTTCGTCGCTTGGGGTGGGGTCTTTATGGAAAAGAAGTTTTGTTTCCAAAGACGTCATTGGGAGGACTGTGCATCTCGAAGAAATTCAGGATGGTACAGATCTGTCTAAACCAATTGGCAACCCAGTAGAAAGGAGCCAGAGATTGTCGTAGAGTAAGAACCAATTCCTGTTACAATTCCGGAAGGTCCAAGGCGATTTGAAAGGATCAATCTTCCACCTCCAAGATATGGTATCCGGAGGTGACAATGAAGTCATGGTGGATCACGATGATCCAGCCACCTTTCAGGAAGTCGTGGATGGGCCCAACTCCGAGTTATGGCTGGGAGCCATGAGGGAGGAAATGCAATCCATGTCGGACAACCGAGTCTGGGAACCGGTTGATCCCATCAATGGTGTGAGGACCATAGGATGCAAATGGATCTTCAAGGTGAAGATGGACATGGACGGCAACCCTCTGACCTACAAAGCTCAATTGTGGCGAAAGGTTATAGGCAGATCCAATGGATTGACTATGAGGAAACCTTCTCCTTAGTGGCTATGGTCAAAATCGATCCAAATTCTTCTTGACATAACTGCGTATCATAATTACGAGATATGGCAAGTGGATGTCAAAACCGCTTTCCTAAATGGAAATTTGACTGAGTACGTTTGTATGTCTCGGCCCAAAGGTTTTGACGATCCGAAGAATAAGGGAAAGATTTATAAGTTGTTGAAATCCATTTATGGATTGAAACGAACTTCTCGGAGTTGGATCCTTCGTTTTGATGAAGCTGTAATTGGATTTGGCTTAATCAAGAACGAGGATGAATCTTGCGTTTATAAGAAGGCTAGTGGGAGCAATATTACCTTTCTGGTTCTCATTGAAAACGACATCCCAACCTTGCACGAGACTAAAGCTTGGTTGAGGAAGTGTTTTTCAATAAAGGACTTAGGCGATGCTTCTCATATCTTAAGGATTAAGATATGTAGAGATCGCACCAAGAGGGTCTTGGATTTAAGTCAGGGAACCTATGTGAACAAGGCATTGAGTAGGTTCTTAATGCTCGATTCAAAGAAAGGACTCTTACCCACTAGTCATGGCATTCATCTCAGCAAGACTTAGTGTCCTAAGACACCTGATGAGCTGAAAAGGATGATGAGAATCCTATGCGCCTGGGGGCAGGATCGATCATATATGCCATGACATGTATGAGACCAGACGTCTCGTAAGCCTTATGTTGTACCAGTAGACATCATTCTAACCTGGGGGAAAGATGATGCTGAACTAGTCGTCGAAGGATGAGTAGACGCTAGTTTTCCAAGACAAATCCAGATGACTTTAGAAGTCAATCAGGATATGTGTTTACGCTGAATGGCAGAGCTTTAGCTGGGAAAGCGTAAAGCAAGATACCATTGCCGAATCTACGATAGAGGCCAAGTACATGGATGCTGCAGAGGCAGCTAAGGAGGCTATGTGGATTTGGAAATTCATGGCAGGGCTGGGTGTAATTAAAAACCCATCCAGTCCGGTGAATCCATTTTGCGACAACACAAGGGCCATTGCGCAAGCTAAAAGCCTAGATCGCATAACAAATCCAAACATGTACTGCGGCGTATCCACCTCATCAGATAAATACTGAACTGAGGTGAAGTGAAGATAACCGATATTGCAATAGATGATAACATAGCCAACCCTTTGACTAAGGCAGTGTCACTGCCTGAACATGTTAGACATGTAAAGTCGATGGGGGACATATTGGAGTTTAGATTGGAACTAGGGCAAGTGGGAGATTGTTAGTCTTAGTGCCCGTAGTTCAATCCTAAATGTCCAAATGTATATATCATCGTTAGCAATAAAATTAAAGCGGCTTTATATTACTTATGTGTTGGAGTAATATATCGATGTGTGCTCTGATCTATGCCCACCATGCGAATAGAACCATAGATCGAGATAGATCACACTCGATGGGTCCCTAGTCAACAAAGCTTCACTAGAAGCGACTAGTATGAAAGATGGCTCTTTATGGCTTACGTTCTGTTAGTCATTGGAATGGGATTCCGGAGTCTGATCATAGATATCATGTGGGACATGATATTGGACGACCCGCCCTGAATATGTGCCATAGATTAAGTCATGAACATATTCAGTGTTGTAGCTTGTCATGTATCCTTAGACCAAGGAGTCTTTGTGATCGCTATGTAGTCAACAACTGAGTTTGACCTGAGCCTAACGTTGTCCGTAACAGGGCTTCTATAACGGCCAGGATTGGCTTGGGGACGGGCTACATGAGTGACACGAAAGACGGCTAAGGGATTTATCCCTCATACTAAGGTATGGGAAAGATATCGGTTCTCGGCCACTTGATCGAGAGTGACTGGAAGAATAGCATGGCCATGCACATGATACTGGGTATCATATCTTCAGTCATCTCACATATCAAGGAACGGTGATTGAGAATAATAAGGATGACGGCTCTATGCCTTATCTCAATCAGGATATCGGAGATAAAAGGATAATGACAGGGACGACGGAAAGGTTAGAATCGACAGGTCGATTCGTTATGTAATGTCGGGCAATACTAAAGTCTCATTAGTTGCCACTTAAATAGGATCAAGTAAAATGGGATTTTATGTTGATCTATTGACATGCATAAACCTAAGGGTCACACCGGAGGATGAAACTCATTGACACATTTATGGAGAATGGCCAAAAGGGAGTTGTCTCGGGACATGACCAAAACTGGGTTTTGGGTCATGTGCCCGTAAGTGAATAGGACTTTACGGATCGAGACAAGGCTTGGAGTCTTGGGATTGATCGCGTCGGATAATGTTGGACATTTCCGGTATGGAAGGCTTGGAGGCGATGAGCGAATCACGAGACCTCGTTGGAAATGGCCACGGGCCATGTTCCAAGAGGCCCATGAAAGGCCCATGCAACCAAGGCCCATGGAACTAATTAATCAAGTCTTGATTAATTAGTACTAAGTAAGCAAGACAAGGATTAAGGTGTTGGTGATTCACCACCTAACCCAATCTTGTCTTGCCATACTTTGTCCTATTTACACCTTACTTGACACCATACTTGTCCCATGCCTTTAGTTGGACAAGTATGGGTTTTGTTATGTTTAAGTCATCTTTTTTCAACATAACAAACACAAGACAAGAATAGGAAACACATTTTCTCTCCCTCTTCCATGGCCATTTCGGGTTTGGCTAGTTTCCTCCTCCATTTTTGTGTTCTTGAGTCCTCAAAGAGAAGAACTACGTGGCTTTGATTCCCATGTGGATACGTAGGCGTCTTGGAGACTCAAGCCAATCATTCGTTACCCGGTGTTCTTGTTTTGGTAAGAACTAGTGCTGAATTTTTCTCTTGTGAATCCATTCTTTGTTAGTTGTTTCATGGTTTTAATCGTCTCTTGGTTTTCCTTGATTTTCCGCTGCGAGTTGGTTCATCTCCAACCCTACCTCGAGACCCAACATGGACTTCATTTTTGTTTGATACGGGAGCTTCCCATTCGTTCATATCTTCGTCTATTGCTTCTTCTTTGGGTTTGCGGGTTGAGACTTTGAGTCAGCCCCTTTGTTTGGAGACCCCAGCTACGGGTGCGGTGGTGTTGAGCACCGTTTGTAGGGACTGTGCGATTAGGGTGGCAGATTGCCCTTTTCTTGGTGACTTACTCGTTGTTGACATGAACGCCTTTGACGTGATTCTGGGTATGGACTGGCTCACGAGGTATCGAGCGACGATCGACTGCTATAGACGTCAGGTGACAGTGAGGTCAGGTGATAGGGTGATCACGTGTGTCTTGGGTAGCAAGAGCGGAGTTCTCCTATCCGCTTTGACTACGGGGTCTGAGGCAGAGATCGTGTGGAGTAGCAGTGAGCTACCGAGGGTAGTGCGTGAGTTCCCGGAGGTCTTCCCGGAGGAACTATCGGGCTTGCCACCAGCGCGAGAGGTGGAGTTCAGGATCGATCTGATCCCGGGTACGGCGCCGATCTCGATGACGCCGTATCGGTTTGCGCCAGCCGAGTTGGTCGAACTTAAGCGACAACTCGAGGAACTGCAGCAGAAGGGGTTCATCCGGCCGAGCGTATCTCCGTGGGGAGCGCCCGCCCTTTTCGTGAAAAAGAAGGGTGGAGCCTTGAGGATGTGCATCGACTACAGGAAGCTGAACCGGGTGACAGTGAAGAACCGCTACCCGATGCCGAGGATTGATGATTTATTCGACCAGCTGAGGGGAGCAAAGTACTTCTCAAAGATCGATCTTCGATCTGGTTACTACCAGCTGAGAGTCCGGGCTGAGGACGTGGAGAAGACAGCGTTCCGTTCTCGTTATGGACATTTCGAGTTTCTGGTGATGCCGTTCGGTTTGACGAACGCGCCGGCCGCCTTTATGGACTTGATGAATGGCATCTTCAGACCTTATCTAGACCAGTTCGTGGTAGTCTTCGTCGATGATATCTTGATCTACTCGCCCAGTGAGGAGGCGCAAGCGGAGCATCTGCGGACCGTTTTGACACTCTTACGCACTCACCAGTTGTACGACAATATGGAGAAGTGCGAATTTTGGCTCACAGAGGTGAAGTTCCTCGGGCACGTGGAATCTCGGGAGGGCATCTTGGTCGACCCAGCCAAGGTTGAGGCAGTGCCGAAGTGGGCGAGACCCAGCAGTGTATTTGAGATTCGGAGTTTCCTCGGGTTGTCAGGCTATTACCGGCGCTTCGTTCAGGATTTCTCCCGCCTTGCAGCACCTATGACAGCTTTGACCCGCAAGGGAGCGGAGTACATTTGGACGGATGAGTGTGAGCGCTCTTTTTGCGAGCTAAAGGCTCGATTGACTACCGCTCCAGTGTTGATTGTTCCAGAGCGGGGAGTGGGCTATGACGTGTATTGTGACGCCTCAGGCGAAGGGCTAGGGTGTGTTCTGATGCAGGGTGGAAAGGTGGTCGCTTACGGCTCGAGGCAGTTGAAGGTGCATGAGCGTCACTACCCGACCCATGATCTTTAGCTAGCAGCGGTAGTATTTGCGCTGAAGAGCTGGAGACATTATCTGTATGGTGAGCAGTTCAGGGTGTTTTCAGACCACAAGAGTCTCAAGTATATCTTCTCGCAGCGTGATCTGAACATGCGCCAAAGGCGATGGATGGAGCTACTTGAAGAGTACGACTTCGAGTTGCTCTATCATCCGGGCAAGGCGAACGTGGTCGCCGATGCTTTGAGTAGGAAGTCGAGTCACTGCGTTGCCAGTATGGCATTCCAAGAGTGGGACATGCTGGAGCAGTTGAGCTTATTCAGACTAGAGTTGGAGGAGGTCACAGAGAGTATGGCTTTGTGTGCCTTAGTGGCTCAGCCCACACTTTTTGCTCGAGTGCTAGAGGCACAGACCGGGGACGCCGAGACAGCAGGGATACGTGAGAGATTGATGGAGGGTGCCGAGCTCGAGGGTTGGGAGATGGGCACCGATCAGGGTATCCGCTTTAGAGGACGGCTGTTTGTACCCAGTGGGTGTAGAGACACCGTGTTGCGTGAGTGCCACCACTCCCGTCTGGTTGTGCACCCCGGTGGCAACAAGATGTATAGGGACATGCGACGACAGTTTTGGTGGAGTGGGATGCGTGGTGCAGTGGCAGAATTCGTTTCCCGATGCCTCACCTGCCAACAGGTGAAGGCCGAGCACATGCGTCCCGCAGGCTTGTTACAGCCTTTACCGATCTCCGAATGGAAGTGGGAGCATGTGACTATGGATTTTGTGTGTGGGTTGCCCAGATCGTCGAAGGGGCATGACGCTGTTTGGGTGGTGGTTGATCGACTGACCAAGTCGGCCCATTTTCTGGGTATGAGGATGACTGATTCTGTGGACATGTTGGGTCGTTTGTATGTCAGGGAGATTGTTCCTCTACACGGTGTAGCAGTGTCAGTGGTATCGGATAGAGACCATCGTTTCACATCCAGGTTCTGGAAGAGTCTACAGAAGGCTTTGGGCACTAAGGTCCTGTTGAGTACAACTTACGATCCCGAGACAGATGGACAGTCAGAGCGCACCATTCAGATTCTTGAGGACATGCTTCGGGCTTGTGTGCTTGACTTTCAGGGATCATGGGAGGATCATTTGCCTTTGGAAGAGTTTGCCTACAACAACAGTTACCAGTCCAGCATTGGTATGGCACCATTTGAGGCCTTATATGGCAGACCTTACAGATCGCCGGTGTGTTGGGCTGAGGTTGGGGACCGAAGCTTACTTGGGCCAGACATGATCAGGGAGACGGCCGAGAAGATCAATTTGATTAGGGTGCGGCTGAAGACCGCACAGAGTCGGCAGAAGAGCTACGCAGACAGGCGTCGTAGACCACTTGAGTTCATGGTCGGGGAACATGTGTTTCTGAGGGTGAGCCCGAAGAAGGGTCTTGTGCGGTTTAACCGCAGCGGAGGCAAGCTGGCACCGCGTTTCATCGGACCATTTGATGTGTTAGAGAAGATTGGAGCTGTAGCTTATCGGTTGGCCTTGCCACCGCAGCTTGGGAACGTGCATAACGTTTTCCATGTGTCCCAACTGCGGAAGTACATAGCAGACCCTTCGCACATCATTGAGTGGTCAGACATCGAGGTAGCAGACAATGTCACCTTTGAAGAGCAGCCCGTAGAGATCTTGGGTACAAAGGAGAAGGTCCTGCGGAACAAGAAGATTTCGTTAGTCTTGGTACGGTGGGGTCACCAAGGATCTGGATCCACGTGGGAGCGCGAGGAGGAGATCCGCGAGAAGTATCCCCACCTGTTCGACCTCTGAGGTACGCCTTGTCTTTAAATTTCGAGGACGAAATTCTTTTAAGGGGGGTAGATGGTAAGACCCGCCCCCGGTCGATCCCGGTAAAACCGGTGAATCCTAGCTAAGTTTGACTTTGGGCCGGAAAAGTCAACCGATGACTCGGAAAGTCAGTCGGGACCTTTCCGGGGCCCAAAAAGCTTAGCCATTAGCACAGTTAGCTTAGTTGGGTCGTTTCCTTTAGTTTGACTGTATTATTGTTAAAGTCAACTGTCGGTCAAACTCGGGCTTAATATCGGTTAATTGTCGATAAATCTTGGAAAGCTGGAAAATTATTAAATAGGAGTGACCTCACATGACACTTGTCATGCTTGGCTTGGAGGATGAGATTTGGGGCTCCAAATGACCCTCATACCCTCCTAAGTTACCTTTAAAGGGATAAGACCTTAAGGGCTTTTGAGTAAATTGACATTTTAGGTCATTTAAAAGAAAGAGAGCAACAATTCAGCCCATTTGTTGTTGTTTCAGCCGAAAATCACAAGAGAGAGGAGAGGAGGAGCTCACTTTCTTGAGGAAGAAGATAGAGAAGAAAGCTTGGATTTTGAAGCTTGTTCTTGGTCCTTTTGCCTTCATTTTCACTCCATCTTCTCCATCTCAACTATCTAGAGGTAAGGATGCTCTCAACTCTCCATTTCTTCCACTTCCAATCTATGGGTTTTGTGGGGTTTGGCTTAAAAGTTGAAGAACTTGCTTTTTGATTGATTGCTTGGAGAAGAAGTAGTGAAGTAGGTTGTTGGATTGAGTTTTGGTTGAAGTTTGATGAACCCATTGAGGGTGTAGTTGCTGGGTATCTTTGGTGGATTATTTTGGAGCTAGGAGAGTTTAGAAATGGAGTTTGTGTTGGGATTTTCGTGAAATTCGAGTTGGGGAAGAAAGGGGAAGGAGCTGGTCAGGTCTGATACGGAATCTGACCCGGACCGGGCCAGATACCGGCACGGTAGGCCGCACGGAACGTGCCTGGTACCGGAACGGCACCCGGCACGGCACCCGGCACGGAACGGGCCTGGTACCGGCACGGCACCCGGCACGGCACCCGGCACGGAACGGGCCTGGTACCGGCACGGCACCCGGCACGGAACGGGCGGGAGTCCGGCACGGGACCTGATACGGTCCGTGTCGCTCACCGGGCCGGTCTGTGTCGTGTTCCGTTCTGGATTCCGGGCCGGCCTGTGACAGGGTCTGTGCCATGTTCCGGCACGGCAAGCCACACGGTCCGTTTGGCATTCCGGATCAGATCCCCAGAGCCTAAAACCCTTCCTTTTAGCTCAATTTGATTCCCACTTTTCCTCTTCAAACCTTGATCCATTTCTGAACTTTTTTGTGTATTTTGAGGAGAAGAACACTTGGTTGAGGAATCTAATTTGTGTTCTTTTGGTGGTTCAAAACCTTGGAACCAAGCTAGGAAAGGAGGAAGAGCGTGGACACAAGTTAGCGGAGCTTTTATCACGCCGGGACCCGAGTGAAGAGCGAAGTGGTGATCAACGGGCTTCGTCAAAGTGTTGAGAGGAGGACCTTGAGGTAGGGAAAGCCTTAACCTCTCGTTTACGATGCTTAGTATGCATGCTAGGTTAATAAAATTGGAAAGGTCCTAGAAATGCCTATAGGATGCGAATAACTAGCATAATCGTCTTTCAATTTCTAATAATCGGAATTGTCTAGTGGTGACCGATTAGGATGCCAATCACTAGTGTAACTCTCTTTCAATACTTGGGAATTGATTGTCTGGTAGAGGATCCTTGGCAAAGCCCTCGGACTAGTTGCGTGTTAGGATCACATGCTTGGTTGTTGATTGCTTAGTGGATAGGCTAAAGAGTCTAATGAAACTAGTGGTCTTGCATGTGTGAATGCTCTTTTGAAGGTTTTTATGATTAGTTGATTACACTCGTACTTTCTCGTTGATTGTATTCGAATGATTACTTGATTTACTTGATTTACTTGAATGGTTGTTTGGAGCATCGAGTATGACTGGTTGTGCCGAGCGGTGCAATCAGGTGATCGATGCCCCGGTGGTTCGAAACTGGTAAGTGAACGGTAAGTTGGGATTGTGTGATTGGTGTGCTATGTTTGCGTGATTCGTGTACTGTTTGTTGTGGTGAATTGGTGATGTGTGAGCCATGTGTGGAATTGAATTGGTGGTTATTGAACTTGTATTATTTCGTGTTTCGGTTGAGTGCGTTATTCAATTATTAACTACCTATTATTAAATTGTCCAAGTGTATGCTCCCTATGGGAGTAATACCTTGGTTCCCGAGGACATAAAATCCCTTGGAGACGTTTATGAGAATCCCGATGATAAGCGCCCCGAAGGGTTGTTTCCGGTCGCCTCAACGTTATGCGTCTCCTCTGGATTTGAGGGAAAATCCGAGAGGACACATTATGTGGATCGGAGGGTGGAGACTTCATGTGCCACGACATTGGTTGATTTATCTATTACCTGTGTTTGTTAAGATGTTTTTGGTTGACTTGTTGTTGATCTTATTGAGTTGAAGGTCCATCTTGTTATGTGTTTTCCCTACTGAGCGCAAGCTCACCCCTACGAGTTTATTGTTGTGTTTACAGGCTTGATAGAGGAGTAGAGGCTCGGGAGCTTCTCGGTGTGGGTGTCCATAGAGACTTCGTGTTTATTTTTATTTCTGTTGGACTAGATTTTGTGGAGATTTATTATTACACCCCCGGAGGGTTATTCATGTTTAAACCAGATTTTGTGGATTGTAGTTTCTTATTCGAGATTTTCAGGAACTAAATGTTGATTTATTAATTTATTGTCTTCTATTACTCGTCATGCCTCGAGTTCGGGCGATAACCGGATTTGGGGCGTTACACAACGTGTCGGCGAGGGGTTGGGACTCCGACTAACCATTGGGTCAGCGACGTCTAGTCACGTCGTTGCAAAAAGTTGAGGCGACCACCTGCGATGACACCCCAAACCATGCCGACTGCGATGACTAACCGTGGAAGCGAGCCGTTGCAGGACCTGTGACAAACCCAGTAAATTGTCTGAAGGCTATGAAATTATTTCTTGTGATATGGAAACTACGTAACAGTAAATGAACCACAAAAACATTAAATAACTTAATATGGGTGTGTCCTAATTGAAATACTGAGATCTTCCAATACTCAAACGTTACTGAACAAGTTATAACCAGTCGGGTAATATTCTTTGGTCCATCGAAGAGGAGGTTTGGCTTTTCCGTCTTGAATGATATGGTTTGGTGCAATTACACTATACTTCCTTCCTAGATGTCAACGTTTGTTGTCTTCCCTCAGATATGTGTGAGGGCCTCGAAGTAAACTTCTGTGCTGAAACCCACCTGACAGAAGAGAGCCTTAATGATACCGGGTAGTGGCAGTTCCACCATTCACGCAATGGTTGGGAAGTATCAACTTAACCCCCTGTCAATGCCGCTATCAAATTAGAGGTGAGGGTACTTCCCACCCCTCATCTGTTTTACCACTTCTATGAATAACTTGGTTGTGTCGATATCAACCTCTTGAAAAACCCAAGGCATTTCCATGCACCGATAAGAAGATTCGTGTCATGAATCTACATTGAAGTGTAGTCACCCTGATCAACGCCAACCAATTGAAATACTTATTGGAGATGAGCGTTCACTTACAATGGCCTACTTGATAAATATAATGCCCTTCACGATCATTGGGAATAAAACGCATTTTGAGTTATTTTATGGGAAGAAGCCTGAATATGATCATCTCCGAAGTTTGGTTGTCGTTGTTACGTTCACCAACATACGTGTGATAAATTTGTCCTGAGATCACGTCCATGCTTGTTCATAGGATACCCAAAAGGCCAAAAAGGTTATCGTGTTTATGACCTTGAGGCCCGAACAATTGTCGTGTTACGAAATGTACAAATTTGGGAGAACATGTTTCCCGGTGATAATTGTGCTAACATAGACTCGACACTAGAGGATCCTCCCTTGGCACCTGTTGACACCAGATTTTCCCATGAAATTCATACCCTGTTAGGTGTACAATCCTCTTCACCTCCACCTTTGGTTGAAGACGTTCATCGTGAGACTAAGGAAGAACCATCCCATGAGACTAAAGAAGAACCATCCCTTCCTGCAAAACACGCAAGCAAGCCCTCCACGCGTTTAAGTGGATATGAATACATATTGTCGCCTTCCACCTAGTTCCACATTGCATCAACCCGCTCCTCTGGTAAACTCGACGGTACATCCTCTTTCTCAAACTATTTCTTACGATAAACTATCACCAGCTCACTCTGCTTTTCTAGCGGCCATCTCTTCTATGGATGAGCCACATACTTTTCAAAAGGCAAAAACATGGGAACTGGCAAAACTCTATAGCACAAGAAACTACAGCGCTCGAAGGGAATCACATTTGGACCCTAATAGAGCTTCCTCTAAGAAAGCGTGCTATTGAATCTAAGTGGGTGTGCAAAGTCAAATATCGTTCGGATGGAATCATCGAGCGATACAAAGATCTCCTCGTTGCGAAAGCATACACCCAAGTGGATGGAGTCAATTATACCGATACATTTACCCCAGTAGTAAAGATGGTCATTGTTCAGTGCCTCCTTGCCATCACAACCTCTTACAATTAACCGTTATACCAACTCGATGTCAACAACGTCTTTCTCCACGGGAATTTACAAGAGAAGGTCAATATGAAAGTTCCATAAGGTTTTTCTAGACAGAGGGAGCAGCGGGCTTGCCACCCACTTAAATCTCTTTATTGGCTAAAACAGGCGTCCCATAACTTCTACCAAAAGTTAACAGAGTTTATTATCGCACTTGAGTACAAACCTTCAGTTGCAGATCACTCCCTCTTCACCTTTGTTGCTCATGGTTCGTTCGTTGATGTTCTTATTTATGTCAATGATTTGGTCATCACTGGAACAGATTCCATCTGTATTCAACAACTCAAGGAACACCTGGACTTGTAGTTCAAAATCAAGGATTTAAGAAAATTGAAGTATTTCCTTGGCCTCGAGGTGGCACGCTCTCCGTCAGAGATTCTCCTTTCTCATAGGAAATACACTCTCAACATCTTGGTTGAAAGTGGATTCATTGATTGTAAGCCAACATCCTTCCCACTCATGCAACAACACCGCCTCTTAGTGGATGATAGACCTTTTTACAAGGATAGTGTCCAATATAGTGTTTTGGTAGGAAGATTGTTGTACTTGACCATCACTCGACCAAATATTAGTTATGCAGTACATATTTTGAGTCAGTTTCTACATGCCCCTCGGAAACCTCATCTGGATGCAGCCTTCCATGTTCTCCGCTACATCAAAAGCAATCTTGGGCAAGGGTTGCTTTTCTCGGCTGATAACTCACTCACTCTGTGGGCATATTGTGATGCTGATTGGGCGGGATGCCCTGATTCTCATAAGTCTACCATTGTCCATATTATGTTTCTTATGTCATCTCTAGTTGTTTGGCGATCTAAGACGCAAACAGTGGTATCTTGTTCGTCGGAGGAAGCCGAATATAGAGCCATGGCAGCCACTAGCCGAGAGATAGTTTGGCGCGATAACTTCTCATTGACATACAGATCACTTGGAGTACGCCAATCCCTTTTTTTTGTGATAGTCATGCGGCTATACATATTGCTTCCAATCTAGTCTTCCATGAACGAACGAAGCACATAGAAATTGATTGTCACTTCGTTCGTCAACAACTTCAAACTAGAGTGCTTCGACTTCATCCCATCCCCAATTTCCAGGAACTTGCATACATCTTTACCAAAGCTTTGGGACGTGACCATTTTTATGAGCTCCTTTGTAAGTTGGCCTTGTTAACCTCCATGCTCTAACTTGAGGGGTATTGACGATGATTTTGTCATCTCAATCACACAATTTGATCTCCTAATTTATTTGTTTCCTTGTATGTGAATACGATCATTTTTTTGAACGAAAAACTGCAATATTATAACTTTTTAAGAACGATTACATCGAAGTGCCTCAAGGAACATGCTCCTCGACCACAAAAGGTTAGTATGAACGAACAATAGATCACTAAACCTTTGAGTACCATAACCGTCACAGACGGTATTTTGACGCCCCATGGGTAAAGGAAGAAGGCCGGGAGGAGGAATGGGATATTGGAGATCCAGAGGGACCTCTATAGTAATAGTGGTGGTGGAAGGCAAAGCATCTTCCAGGGACCCCTCCCAGGGGCAGTCCCCGATGCTCAGGTGGTGCATCATTCCTCCCAACGGGGCATCTCCCCCGCTTGTGATTTGACGTGCCAGCCAGATGCAGGCACCACCCTTGCCCGGATTCCAAGAGCTGCGCTCCTAGGAAGCAAAGGCGTCAGAGCTTCCACAAGTCCGCGCTCCTGGATGGGCGCGTCCACCACCTCCAATTCCAACATACTCTCTTGGCAGTAGGGCAGTAATCGAATCAGCAGAGAGCTGATCTCTACCAGCCCCTCGCCGGATGTTCCCGTGCACAAAAGTCGGGGCTTTCGTGTAGGACCACCCGGGGGGCCTATCGCGGGCACTTGGCTGGCATCCTAAGTGGGGGATCCGGGTTAGGTACCGGGTCCATTGTTACCCTGGTCCCCCTTCCATGAGATAACTGAGCCTTAGGTATCAAGTCCATTGTCACCAGGGTTGGGGCTTCAGGCTCCCACTCCTAACCCAACGCATCACCATTTACACCAGAATCCCCAAAGGACTGCGGCGCCACCCCAGTTGGACGGGAGTGGTGAACCACGGCCGTCTGACGTGGGGGCGAGGTCCTCTCGATGCATTGTACCGCAGCAGGCCTCTCTGATACGCTAGGAGGTGAGTTTGAGGGTACCGTGTTGAGGCCGATGTCCAGACTCTCCCTCGAATAGTGGTCTTCATGTGCTCCGACGCCCCCTACCCTCTCGAGTCTCGAGGCAGAGGGCCATCAACCCCATAAGCAAGATTAGGAACGACTCCGCTATAGGGTATCCAAACCCTACTCCGCCTCCATACCCAGCCATGGCAAACAAACGTGGAGGGAGCTTCCACCGTATTCCCCCGTACCCCATAGCGATCGCGGACCAGGTGCTGGAATTGGGTCCTTACTATCGTGACCGAGGACAAGGTCGTGCTTTCCGTCACGTTCCGGACCATCCCCGCCTCCACGAAACGAGAGGGTGCAGACGTCGGAGACGCACCTCCAGGTTGTGTGCCATCCACCCAGCCACCAGAGCAAGGTCGTGGTGAACCCAAAGAGACAAGCTGCGGGTGGCGCGAGAACGGCGGTGGCAGGGGAGAGCTTCATAACAGTTAGGACGGGCTAGGGTTATTTTCTCAAGGACGAGAGAATATTTTTTTGTCGACGATGTATGTAGCTCCTATTTGTAAATACGATCATTATTATATAGATCTCGTGTTTCTTTTTTAGGATTATTCCTCTTGTATAAGTTTGTGGTTCTTGATCATTAAGGATACAAGACAAGATAGATATCCTTTTACAGAATTTGGCCAGTAACTCTCCCTGGCCCATTGTGCATTCTTGTGGAATCTCATTTGGTATTTCGCGGAAAATGTGTTGGCTAAACTACAAAGAAGTTGCTAAAAGCTTACGATCAACCCAAGAAAGGGCGTACAATACCCATGTTGTGTGTATTGATTCAAAAGGTGTTCACGTTTTCATCTATAACTGATGATTCCAAGGAAGATGCAGATGATCTCTAGGGGAAATTTGGCACAATACACACTCTGATGATACCAATATAATGTTTTAGTTATGAACGAATTATAAATCAGTTAACTTGTCCGTATAATTAACAAACTAATACCACATGATTTCGACCTATATAAGGCATCAAGTTATTCGGAAAAGAGAGATGTAATGGCCGAGCCAAGTGAGACAACATCCGAAGAGAAGATTGACGGAAGTAGGCTGAACGGGGCACGCGGTGCGGTGATGGTGGTGGCGACGCTAATGGCGACGGTGATATTCGGAAGTGCTCTGAGCCCACCAGGTGGTGTTTGGGCCGAGAACTCGTACACGGCCAAAGCCGGCTCTTTCAACTGCACCCTAAACACTAGTTGCATTGCAGGAACTGCAGTTTTAGCCTACTCCAACACAAAGTCTTACGTCCGCTTCGTAGGTCTCAACACATTTACGCTCGCTTATTGCTTGGTCATCATCATTGTACTTGTTGGTTGGTACTCGATCGACATTTCGACCGATTTTCTGGCATTTGGGTTAGCCGTGTCTCTCTTGGTTGTGCTCGTTGGTTTCACGTACTTGAGGGCAGTAGAGATGTTGACACCCAAATTTGTATGGGATGATCACGACATGCACCAGATGGTTCGGTGGTATAAAGCCATCATGGGAACAGTGGCTGTTTCTATTTCCCTAATGATAGCATTCATGGGAATATCGCATCTCTGCAAGAAACATTGGAAATGTGATTGATAGAATATTAGTTCTCAACCAATAATATTTTCTCGTTTCAAAAAAAATAACTACTTGTATGAAATCTCTTGGTTGTCCATCGATATATTTTATTTAATAGCGTGTGTAAGTAGAGCATACCCAACAAGCGAACCACATCCTGAATCATGAATCACTAATCATGATTTAGTGATTCTCGATTCGCACGTTGTGGTGTGCGTGAGTCGCGACTCGTGAACCACTAAATCACGGTTTCGCGATTCAGGTGTCGAACCACGACTCACAATTGTGAGTCACTGGTTCGCAATTCGCAACTCGTGGTCGGACCAACCACAAGCCGACATGTGGCAAGGCAGAGGAAAAAAAATCGGACCGTTAGGGCAACAGTCCGATGACGGTTATTTTTTTTAAAATTAAAATAAATACACAAAAGCAAAAACAAAACAAAAACTTTTTTCCCACTTAAAAATACCCCTTACCCCATTAATCAAACCACCATTATTTCTCTCCACTTTACCTTTCAAAATCTTAAATTTCTCACACATATTTTGATCAAAAATGTCCGACGACGAGCCTCAAAAGAGGGAGGGGTTGGAAGCCAACCTTCATGCAATGGAGCAACGAATTTGGCGAAGGAATGACAGAATGATAGAGAGAAATGTCAAAGATCAACGCACTGAGGCAAAGGCTCGAACGTGGTGAACCTTCCCAACGACAGAGTGAGAAAGGTCATGTCGAAGCCCACAACTTACTGATGCTAGATTATTTCGTCGAGAGCCCAACATATGGTCCCGATATGTTTAGGTGTTTATTCTGTATGCCCCGACCACTCTTTCAATGGGTGATGGAAAAAGTAATGGATCGTGACGATTACTTCGTGCAGAAGTCGGATGGTCCGGGACGCATGGGGTTATCAACGCATCAGAAACGCACCGTCGCGCTACGAATCCTAGCGTATGAGTGTTTGGACGATTCATTAGAAGAATCCCTACATATTGGGGTAAGTACCATACTCAAATGTGTAAAAAAAGGTTTTGCAAGGCCATTGTTGAGGTTTTCATAGAAGAATACGAACGTAAACCAACAGCGGAGGACTTGACCCGATTACTCGAATCGGGGTACAACCGAGGGTTCCTCGGCATGGTTGAGAGTCTTGACTACATGAATTGGGAGTGAACGAATTGTTTGGCATTCGTTTTTCAGGATGGCTGGCTCGAACAATGACATTAACATCCTCAACGTCGGCCACTTATTCAAGGACGCTTTTCATGGATGTGACTTAACCGTGGAGTACGAGATCAACGACCATCGGTACGACCGACCTTATTATTTGGGTGACGGCATTTACCCATCATGGAGTCGATTCGTGAAGTCGATTCTCCATCCCTATACTTGCAAACACAAATTGTTTGTTAAAGTCCAAGAAGGTTCTCGGAAAGATAATGAACGGGCTTTCGGAGTCCTCTAAGCATGGTGGCACATAATTTCCCAGCTCGCTCATGTTTGGAAGACGATGACTTTGGCTGATATCATGCACTCTTGTATCATTCTACACAACATGATTGTGTAGGATGAATGCAACCAATACAAAAAAGAAGATGACGACTTGTATTACGATTCACCTCCGAATATACCATATTGGTCACCACCTGAACGATGACATCAAGGATGTCCCTTGTCCTACCGAGAACGCTTGGCCACTCGACTTAGTGTCACAAATGATCTCACCCACCGTCAGCTCCAAAAGGACCTTATTGAGCACATATGAGATCGGTTTAGAGCAATTTACCGATCAGATGACGAGTGAGATGATTTCTCTATACACCAATTGTCTTGTCAATTAATTTTAGTTATGTATTATTTGGGGAGTAATGAAATTTCAAGTTTAATTAGACTTTTGTTAATTTATTGTTGTATTAATTAATTTTGTATTTTAGTTAATTAATTTTTTTATTAATCAGTTTTATCAATTTAATTTATTATTTATTGTTTTAAATCGAAATTTAATAAATTCTAAAAAATAGCAATTAAGTACAGTCACCACATGAGTCTCAACTCATGAATCACATATGGGAGTTCCTCATTTTTTTTTGATCGACAAAACAAATTTAGATTAAAAACCTCTTTCGAGATGAAAGAGGAGGTGAATACACAAAAAAAAACCAATAAGAAGGCAAGCATACCAACTTACTAGAGCATACTAATACAGAAATAAGATTTCTTGCGTATCAAGGAACCTACAATCGTAGGTCTCCCTTTTGAATTGGTTTGCGATATGAAAATGATAGAACTCCGAATTAGATCCAAGTGAATTGTGGTACCAGAAGATGAGAGATGTAGCTGTGAAAGTTTGTGTCTTCCACGGATGTCTTCTAAATAAGACGATCTTCAAGGTAATTGATCTTACTTGCATATCAAGCAACCATGGCAATTGCTCTTACTTGCATATCAAGTAACCTTAGTTGTGTAAGGTAATGGTTGTCATGGGTGACTTCTAAATACAAGGATTGTATTCTTCTTCTTTGAAATGTTAACCTCTTCTTTGAATGTCAAGTGTAGAAGTTATTGACGTGATTCAAGTCTTGCATCTTCAGCAAATCAGCCTGCATGTTAACTTCTTGTGTATCTTCTTCTTCTGTAACTTTGAATCCATTTTGCCAGCTTCAGAAATGTGTCTTTGTAGCCTCCTCTTCTAATGAGACTCCCTAAGGAGGTAAGGTCATAACCAAAACAGCAACCTACAAAAGAAAACACTCAACCTAGCAATGTCCTACCCACACAGAACAAAGAAGGTATAGAAGCAGAATAAGCCCACACAACAGAGAAGAGAACCAAACTAAAGGTAACCTTACCAAACTCACCACAGTACCCATCCCCACCCGAACCATCCCCCAACCCAACCCTAGATGAAAATTAGACAGTAGAGGAAGCACAAGTGGCTAGGGCAGTGATCCAAGAATTGAAGGAGAAGTAGAGTCCTCCAATTTCGAAATGGGAGTTCCTCATTGTATATGCTTTTAGGGGATCTAACCCTGAAACAATAATCGCTAATTTATATCACAACTTTGTGATTGAGTAAACAAATAAGAAAGTACATACAAAAAAATGACTATTCCTAGTGTATACTTAGGAGATCTAACTCTATTCATGTGAGTATGCGCATATATCCAACCAAAGCCATCTTTCGTGTGATTAACGGGCGGCCCAAAACTGTGACCTTTAGGTTGTGTGAGAGAGAATTTGAGCTCATCGGGAACGAGTTTGGGGTGGCCTACGGGTTTACCCCACTCGAGGGGGACTATCCCCAGTACCTCTTGTCACGCCCCAATTTCAGTAAACCGAACTCGGGCCACAAGGCCAATCAAAATCAAATACGCCGCCGGGCCAACCAATTTTAAAACTTTCTCCACTTCATTTTTTTTAAAACCTCATACTTGACATCGCGCAGTTACAACCCGGTCCAAGCGTCCCCGAACTACGTTGTACCGACTTGATATCAGTACCGTCACGTTCGACTACAGGAGCGCTCCTGAGTCGACCCGCGGCAGCTTAAAAACGTTTCACGCATCAACAACAATCAGCAAGCCAGCAAGAAAACACTGCACGTACACACAAACTCAACAAGGACTCATAACACTACGAGTCTACACTGACTCGACCCTCCCCACCTAATTGACGGACAGTCCAAGGTGTGAAACCTCGAGCTCTGATACCAAGCTGTCACGCCCCAATTTCAGTAAACCGAACTCGGGACGCGAACGTTTTAAAAACAATAAAACAATGAAACCTGTTTTGGATAAACACTTTAAAATTTCCATTTAATTAATCAAAATAATATTTACAACTTAAAAATAAGTCCCAGCACGTGGACAAAAGTACAAGGTATCCGTCACTAGACTCAAAAGACTGAACCCGGACTCCGCTCCTAGCTCCACAAGCTTCGAGAGCTCACCTAGTCCGTCCTATGATCAGTACCTGTAGGAAAAGCAGCTAGGGGTGAGCGTTCGCTCACCACCACAGATAACAGACTGACTACGGCATAATTAGCAGACAATGCCGGTAACACCAACAACAAACTCAACCCCGGGGATCACTGTCCCCAACTCAAGTACTCTGACTGACAAACACCCACGGTGACCTTCCTCGAACGACTCAACACTCAAACAAGTAAGTAGACCGACACAACGATCACGACCTCTTCCAAGGACTCAAAAGAAACTACGCAACACCAAACAAGATCACAAAGGATCGCACACCAAACAAGATCACAAAGGATCGCAACCCAACTGCTCAGTAACCAATTCTATTTCTCTCGCCCTTTCCGATCTCAGTCGGGCCAGGCGGTCGACCTGTCTCAGTAACCTCTCTGTCCTTCGCCCTTTCCGATCCCAATCGGTCCAGGCGGTCGACCTGTCTTACAACTTCTCTGTCCCTCGCTCTTTCTGATCCCAGTCGGTCCAGGCAGTCGACCTGTCTTACAACTTCCCTCACTCACGCGCTTCCCCGACACAAAGTCGGGCCAGGCGGTCGACCTGTCTCAGTAACCTCTCTCACTCAGGTAACCACAATCACAATCACAAGCAAGTTCAACAAACAGCAACAACACAGGTTCAGCACTCCACAGGCACTCATGGCCACCCAAGACACCAACCATAAAACACGGACTCAACAGCTCCACAGGCACTCACGGCCTCCCAAGACACACAAACAGTAACTCACGGCTCAACAACCCCACGGGCACTCACGGCCTCCCAAGACACACCAACGATAAAGACACGGGTTCAACAACCCCACAGGCACTCACGGCCTCCCAAGACATACCAACAGTAACTCACGGGCTCAACAGCCCCACGGGCACTCACGGCCTCCCAAGACACACCAACAGTAACTCACGGGCTCAACAACCCCACGGGCACTCACGACCACTCAAACCACCAACAGTAAAGACACGGGTTCACAACCCCACGACACTCATGGCCACCCAAAACACCAAAGGTAAAGACACGGGTTTGACGACCCCACGGGCACTCATGGCCACCCCAAACTCAACAATAATACACGCTCGCAATTTATCGAGACTCTAACTCGTAAGCCAGCCAAAGAATGCTCGCAACCCCCCGAGACTCCAACTCGGTCAGGCCAGCCAAGGACACCAACCTTAGTACACGGGCTCTCATGGCCACCCAAGACTCAACAATAATAGCACGGGCTCTCAAGGCCACCCAAACACAATTAATAACGCGGGCTCTCATGGCCACCCAAGACTCAACAATAACAGTGCGGGATCTCAAGGCCACCCAAACACAAATAATAACACGGGCGCTCATGGCCACCCAAGACTCAACAATAATAGCACAGGCTCTCAAGGCCACCCAAACACAAATAATAACACGGGCTCTCATGGCCACCCAAGACTCAACAATAATAGCACGACCTCTCAAGGCCACCCAAGACACCAAATAAACAAATCAACCTCCGGCTTAACCAAGCCTCCAACAGTCCTAATATCGATAAGTTCGCAATCAACCTCCGGGCATGGTCATATGCCTCCAGTAATTCTAATAACGCTAAGTTCTCTGCTCCTACGACACTACTAAGTGTCACATGCTTTTCTCATACTCGCTACGTTCCCGTATCATGCTTTTCTAATATTCGATAACCTAAACAACCCACGACACCCCGGTGTCACATGCAATTCTACAGTTAACTTTCCCTAGACAGGGCCGAGATCCGGCTACTTTTCCCTACCTCGTGCGTGTTCTCCCAAAAGCCAACCACGAGCTCCGGTGATGATCTTAGTCACTCACCCAGCTTTCCCTTGCCTCGGTCCGTGGCACGATCTAAAAGAACACAATTTAAAGGCACTTAACAACTTGCAGGAATACACTGAAAATCATTAAACTCGATGCCCAAACTTAACCCCGACAATGTCGATCACTCCTAAACTTCCCAATTTACTCGACATTGTCGATAAGGGACCCGTCAGGGCCCGATTCGCCCGACATGGCGAATCTGCCCGGGTTTTGTAAATTACCTTCCGGGGCTCCAAAATTCCCCGTTTTCGTTTCTACGGTCTTATAATAATTCAAGGAGCCCAAAGCACTCGACGGAATCGAATTCCGACTTCCGAGTCAAATAAATGACGTTTAAAGTTTCTAAACCCGATAAATTACAACTTCTCCAATTTAATTCCAAATTTCGATTCGGTTAAGGATAAATGGTCCGGGGAACGTTTTAAACCACCCGAACTATTAAACCTGAGCACCCGAGCACGTGGGCCCCACCCGACCCAACTTGGCCGAGGTGAATTTAGGCCATTTAGGGCCCGGCTCACCGAGGTGGTGGCTGGCCCTAGTTCCGGCCAGCCACCCCGAGGTCCGGCCAACCTTCACGAGGTCCGGCCAACCTCCACGAGGTCCGGCCAACCTCCGGCCAGCAGCCCACCGGCCTGGCCAGCTCCGTCCAGCCCCCACAGGGTCCGGCCCAGCTCCGGCCAGCCTTTGCAAGGCTCGGCCAGCCACCAAACACTGTGGCCGGAGCTCCCCCGAGCCTCCGGTCACCGGAAAACGCTCCACTCTTCGGTCCAAACACCTCTAAAACGTCTCCAACACCTTCCCAACCTCCATACCATCCTCAATCATTTAATTTAACAAAACCCTAGCTTTCCAAAATAAGCAAAACGATGATCGGGTTAGGTCTTACCAACGAGGAAGACGAGGGGAAGACAAATGCTCCTTGCTTTGAGACGATCCAAGGGCTCGATTTCTCCCAACCCTAACTTCTTTCTCCTTCTCTCTTCTTCTTATTCTTCTTCTCTCTCTAAACTATCTCTTCCTCTTCTAAAACAACTAACACTAATTGTATTTTTTTTTTTGTATAAGTGGCCGGCCACCCTTGCCCCCTCACCACTCATTTCCCCCCCAAAACCTACACCACCACTTGTTGGACAAGTGGCATGGTGGGTCGCACACCTTTTGGAAAATATCTACTTGATATTTTACAATCAGGTTCACAAAAATTGAACGTTTCGGGACCCCAAACGGGCACTTTTTCCAAGAAATTACGAAACTTGGCGGGCTACAAGGAAATGGCTCAACTAAGACCACTGCGACGACGGCTAAGCTTTTTGGATCCAAAACGGTCCTCGAATGGACCAAAACGTCGCTCGGTTGAGTTTTCCAGCGAAAAGTTAACTTTTCCCAAATTGATCAGAAAGTTGCCCTGAGTCCCCCGGAACTCACTTTGGTCAATAACGGGGTCAACTTAAGTCCGGTATGACACTCGGGGTCATTTTAAGTTCACTTAACTGTCAGTCTTAAAATTTTTAAAATTTTTCTGTTTTTCGCAGGTTTGACTGGCGTTGACCGGGAGTGGTTATTACACCTCTCCACTGAAGACTTATAGGGTCAAAGTACGGATGACAATATCATTGGCAGGAGCCCCCTTGCGAAGCGCCCCCGATCAGTGGTACTTAAATATTTTCACAGGGTATTGGGTTACACTATTCTTCACGGGGTGATAATCTGCGTAACCTAAACCAGAAGGAGGTTTGAATCCTGTACTTCTTTAAAGTGGGCGCTCGAGCCCTATTTGAGGACATCCTGTTAAACCAGCTCAATCCATGTAGAATGCGGGGAAGATATGATTTGGAGTAATCACCACCTAGTCATAAATATAGCTACGTGTTTGGAATTCCCCCAATGAGCTATCCATTTTAATTCATACAAGAGACTTAGTCGATAGGACCATCTTACGTGGGACAAACATCCTAGTTAGGATTCCTAACCATGGTGATGACGAGGAAGAGGTTGAGCCCCAAGCAGTAGAAGAATAAGGGCTTGTGCCCCATGTAGATAAAGAGGTGTATGTCCGTTTGGATGACATGCAAGCCTTAATCACTTTGCTTAAAGCTTGCATCGACCAACGCTTCTGGACGATTGAGACCTAATTCAATGAGTGGTCCAATGTTCCCATGGACCTTCAAGGGATTCAGGATCGTACGAGTTGTGGGCCCAGTAGCCTCCAACTAGACCTATACATGTAGGCGGTCCATACTTCATCATTGTATATATGTGTTTGTGTCTTTCTATTATTTCTACACATTTTGTGGTTCTAACTGGAGGGGAAATCAGCTAGAAACTCCTCTTATCTTAAAAACTGTGTGAACCAATCCAAGCCACACACACCTAAGATCTAACATTCACCATGATGCCACATCATCACCCCAATTCCAACCAAATTCACGCCACTTTCATCATTTCTCACACAAGAAATGGCATAATTGTAATAGCATGGTGCCATGTGGACAAGTGTCCATTTTTTTCTTAACCAATTCACTAATTTAATATTTCCCGGTTCTTTTGAACTCCGATTAGCTTCAAACTTGCGCCAATATTTTTATTTTTCCAAGGGCTTTAAATCAAGATCAGTCATGAATATATTTTGAAGCACGAAAATAAAAAGTTATATTTGGGTGATAAAAAAAATGTTGAGTGTTGATAAAACTTCACTAATAAATTTTTTATACCGGGTTATCAAACTAGTGCTAAATGTTGATAAAAAAAAAGCATGTATTGGGGTGATAAAAAACAGATAATGAGGTGATAAAAATCATGTTCAATTAAAAATAAGGGTGATAAACTAGAATTTAGTGTTGATAAAAAAACATGTGATGAGATGATAAAAACACATGTAATTTAATGATAAACATAGTGTTTAGTGTTGATAAAACGAGTGCTTAGTGTTCTTAAAAAAAACATGTGATGATGTGATAAAAATCATGTTCGATTTTGGAAAATGAGGTGATAAAACTAATGTTCAGTGTTGATAAACCCAGTGTATAGTGTTGATAAACCCAGTGTATAGTGTTGATAAAAATTACCCAGACTTGACCTTTTTTAAAAAAAAATCAGCCCCGAAATAAGGGTGATAAACTAGAGTTTAGTGTTGATAAAAAACATGTGATGGGATGATTAAAACACATGCAATTTAATGATAAACATAGTGTTTAGTGTTGATAAAACTAGTGCTTAGTGTTCATAAAAAAACATGTGGTGATGTGATAAAAATCATGTTTGATTTTGGAAAATGAGGTGATAAAATTAGTGTTCAGTGTTGATAAACCCAGTGTATAATGTTGATAAACCCAGTGTATAGTGTTGATAAAAATGAGGTTATATTTCTCGTGCTTTTAATGTTTTGTTGTTTTTGATTTTTTCTCTCATATCCCTATTGAGCAGTAGTTGGTAGAGCGTGTACTTACGGTCTTGGTCGCCTTCAGTCAAGCTAACGACGTTGAACTGTTGCACGTGCTCATTTCCTTGCATATCTCAAATTAATATATGGGCATCGTATGAATCAGTTAAGTGATGTAAGCACATGCATTAGGAATAACTCTTCCACTTGCATTTTTAGTGTTCACTAGAACTAGTCTCTTATTCATCTTATTCCTATGCATTGTAAACTAAGTCTAGTACTACATGAATTTCCCATTAGAGGCAAAGTAAGAATAACGAACGTGGTTAATTGAGAAAATGATTGTAGGCCATCTATGGATCGTTCGAGCCAAATTTCCTACCTTTTCATGTACTATTTCTTAGTCACCCTATTTAAGCGTTAACATTTTGTTTCGAACCCGAACATTACAAATTTATGTGTCTTTCAATTCTTTTATACATCCTTATTATTGTTTGAACCGATACTTTTGGGCTTATATGTGTCGTTGAGTGGGGTTATTATTTGGGAATGGGATACTGAGTGAACGAAAGAGATAGAGAAAATGTGTGTATTAGTATGTCATACGATTGTATTGAGCTGTAAATTGTAGCCATACCAGAAAGAATTGAAATGGGAAATTATAAAATTGTCTCCCTAGTGAAAAAGAAAAAAATGTGGGGTGAGGAAAGAAAATATAATGAGTTGAAAAATGGTAGTGCATATTTGGATAACTAGGCGCCTAAATCTACCATGGGCCATGTTGGGAGATTTCAACAACACACTGTAGGATGCTGATAAGAAGGGTGGTAGGCGGTACCCGAGACATCTACTTCAGGCGTACCGGAGAGCCTTAGAGGATGGAGGGATGAGGGATGTGGATATAGAAGGGTATCGATACACTTGGGAAACAAGAAGAAGCAGCAACCATAGAATGGAGATCCAACTTGACAGAGCAACTATAAATAGAGCATGGGAGAGTTTGTATCCGGATACCCGATTAGTTAATGGAGGACTGTCGCCTTCGGACCACGCCCCTATTCTGGTCATGGGCGCCCACGAGGTCATGGAACGGAGGACGAGAATATTCCGATTTGAGGAATCATGGTGTTGGAAAGAAGGTTGTGATGACTTGGTCCGTGAGGCCCGGAGTGGAAGGGGAGAGTTGTCGCTCGGGGATAGACTAGCAAATGTGGCGGATGAGCTGAGCAAGTGGGCAACCAACACACCTGAACCGTTAAGCAGGCAAATTAGAGCCTACAGAAGTGAGATAAATCGTCTTAGAGGGCGTTGGGATAGAGAAAGTGGTGAACGGGTATGTGAGTTGCGCAAGAAGCTTACAGGTTTATTACTACAAAAAGACGATCAATGGAGACAGAGAGCGAAACAACACTGGTATAAGGGAGGAGACCGAAACACCCTGTACTTCCATGCCAAATACTCTAAGAGGAGACGTAGAAACCAGATTCAGAATTTAAAAGACAAAAGTGGGGTGGTAAGGGAGTGAAGCTCGGGGCTTGAGGAAGTTATAAAAGAGTACTTTATGGACCTATTCACGCCGGAACACCAAGATCAAGATGAGGTTAGTGAGATGATTCCAGTGTCAATTACTACTGAGCAGAATGATGTTCTTTTAAAACCGGTTGACAGTGAGGAAGGCAATGTTCAGTATGTTGTCGTTGAAAGCCCCGGGGCCAGATGGTTTCAACCCCAGATTTTATCAGTGCTATTGGTCGGTGGTGGGGGAGCAGATTTTTCAGATGGTTCGTGCTTGTTTTGAGAGTGGTATGCTTCCGCAGAACATTAATGATACTAATATAGTGCTGATTCAAAAAAACACAAAGGCTAGAGAAGATGGAGGAGTTCAGGCCGATCGCTTTGTGCAATGTGTGTTATAAAGTGATCACTAAGGTGATGGTACAGAGAATGAAAGAGTGCATGCAAGATATAATTTTTGAGTCTCAGAATGCGTTCCTACAGGGTCTCCTGATTATAGATAACATCATCATATCGGGAGAAGTGTTACATGCACAGCGAAGTAGAAGGCATGGTAGGCAAGGACTAATGGCCATGAAGGTAGATATGACAAAAAGTGTATGATAGAGTGGATTGGAACTTCTTGGAGAAGGTTCTCAAGCAAATGGGTTCGGGGAGAGATGGGTGAACTTATTTATGGAGTGTGTCAGGACGCTGAAGCTCTGGGTGACAGCAGAAGGGAGAAGAATAGAGCCGATTATCCCAAAGAGGGGAATTAGACAAGGAGACCCCCTGTCCCCTTACTTGTTCATTACTTGTGGTGAAGGCCTTTCGAGATTAATCAGTCATTACGAGACCCAGAGCATGATCCACGACCATGGGGTGGTGCGTGGTGCCCCTTCTATAGCACACTTATTCTTTGCAGATGATAGTTTCCTATTCGGAAGAGCGTCGGTGGAAGAGGCGGTCAGATGGAAAGAATTGCTTGGAAAATATGAGACAACTTCGGGTCAGAAAGTAAATGTGCAGAAATCGTCTATTTCTTTTAGCCCGAATACCGAATTGCAGGTGAAAGCAGCAATTGGTGAAGCGTTGGGGATGGAGGTTGTGGAGGATGTGAGTACATACTTGGGAGTTTTAGCGGTTGTAGGACGGAGTAAATACCGGGCTTTCAAGCATATTAAGGAGAGAGTCTAGAGGAAATTGAGCAATTGGGACGAATTGCTCCTCAGTAAAGCAGGGAAGGAGGTTCCACTGAAATTAGTGATCCAAGCTTTGCCTACATATACAACGAATGTGTATGTGTTGCCTCAAAAGCTTATTCGTGAAATAGAAGTGGAGATGAACCGGTACTGGTGGAAGCACAACAAAAACACAGGGGTCGGGATAAGGTGGAGTAGATGGTCGAATATCTGTGACCATAAGACATCGGGTTGGCTGAGTTTTAAGCATCCAGAAGACTTTAACGCGCCCTTCTAGGGAAACAAGGATGGCGCTTGATCCAGAACCCGGAGAGCCTGGTTGCTCGGATACTGAAAGCAAAGTATTACCCGTTGTGTGATTTTCTGCAGGCCAGTGCCCAGGTGGGAGCAAGCCCGATCTGGAAGAGCATAGTCGGGGCGCAGGATTTACTGCAGAAGGGAATGAGAAAATGTATAGGAGATGGGGATGACACATGGATGACGGATCCGTGGGTTTGTTCGGAGTCGGATTTACTTGATGAGGTGCCCAGGAGAATGGATGGGTGGAAAGTGCACCGTTTGTTCCGGCCGGGAGCGAAGGAGTGGAATATTTATCTGATCTGGGACTCGTTTTTGGAAGAAGATGCTGAGGCGATATTAAGGGTCCCGTTGAGCTCCTTCTCGGTGAAAGATGGTTGATATTGGTGTAAAAACAGGGATGGACAATACTCAGTTCGTCAGGCTTACAAGGAATTACAAGTAGATGGCAGGAACGAGGAGCAACTGGTATCAGACAATTTTTGGAAGGACCTATGGAGGTCGCGAGTCCCACCCAAGGTAAGACACTTTCTTTGGTGTGGGGCTTCATACCTTTTGCATGTAGCTACCAAAATGCGAGAGAGGAGGGTCCAAGTACAAGCAAATTGTTTACACTGTGGGGAGGCGGAAACTTGTATACATGTTTTATTTCGCTGCTCTAAAGCATTGGAGGTTTGGAGCAGGGTGCCATATGCTCGGTTTGGAGACTAAGTTTCGGAAAAGGAGATCTTGAGAGCTTGATGGGCGGGGTGTAGCAGGGAGGAAGCCGAACTAGTAGGGGTTCTCTACTGGGAAGCGTGAAAAGCTCGTAACTCGAAGGTGTGGAAAGATAAAAACCTGTCGAGTGAGGTGAGTTTTGGGACAACGACATCCATGTTACTCTCTTGGAGGGAGGCCAACACCATCGTTTTGTCAGGACACGAGAGAAGGGCGGAGGAAAGGAATAGATGGGTCCGACCGGTTGGTACATTATTGAAGGTGAATGATGACGGGGCTACGGCAGGACAGGGTGGCGGAAGTGGGGGGATGGTGTGCAGGGATAGTGAGGGGCAAGTGGCAGGTTGGAGATGCATCTTATTCTCGGGAGTGAGAGACCCGGAGTTGGTTGAAGCATTGTCAATCCGTGAGGCACTGAACTGGATCCGCAGGGAAGGCTGGAGAGAGGGGGTGCTGGAATCAGATTGTCAGAATGTGGTGTTAGCCATAACTAACATGGAGAGCATATTAGGTCCAATTGGAGGCATTATCTACGACTGTAAAAGGCTCCTCCATGATTTGTCAGGCTTTACCCTCAAATACATTCGGAGGGAGGCGATTCAGGTAGCTCATGAGCGGGCGAGAAACGCGAACGGTTGGGTAGATTCAAGTATACATTGTAATGTTGTGCCAGATTGTTTAACTGGCTTGTTGATCATTGATCGTTCGTAATAAAATACTAGATTATCATTAAAAAAAGAACATGAAATAAAAATTTGCATGTTAGTGCTATTAGTGGTAATTCAATATGAGGAGAAAGAGTGCTAAACAATACAACATGTTGGTTGGTGCACAAACAGACGTTGAGATGTGTGATATACTCGTGGTTGTGAATTGAAACACTTTTATCATGATGTATGTCTCTCATAGCCTGTCTAGCTTTCATTAAAATCTAAATTGAAGTCCATACTCATTCTTAGTGACTATGATTCCTTACGATTAATGAAAATAGGGATAGCATGATAGCATATGAATCTCTAAACTCCCTAGTGAATGAGGGAATGCAAGTTTAAAAAGAAAGAGTTATTTTTTTAATGTGAGTAGCATATTGCTTGAACGTGCTCATCGACTTATATATTTTCTTGAGTTATGTAAGGATTTGTAGCATGTGACAACTCTGAGAAAACTAATTTGATCTTTCTATGCACTCCCACTTGGCAATCACCTATTGTTGTGCCCTTTTGCATGGATCGTGTAGTATGTCAAAGGTTGCATTAGTTTTTATGTTCATACATTGCATGTGCAAAGTTACTTTTTCTTGTTTTGAATAAAGGAGTATGAGACTCCTCTTATTAAGGTGAACCTTAGGATTTAACCAGTTTTATCTTAGTCTTATCAAGGTAGTCCCTATAAGAATGTTCTCCTTAAACCCCTGAAACATAATGGTCGTCCCCCAAAGCATCTATCGACACCTCGTTTGTTGAGTCCCTAATATTTTAATCACACAAGGTCAAGAACTCGCTCTTTGAGTTGATAAAGAGTTTTTAATGTTGTTCATGTGTGGGAGAAGGTTTCGCAAAGTTCTCAAAATGCTCAAATCAGGGATCCTAATAAGAAGGTTTTTGGCGATCTAACTTTGACTTCGGAAGGTGAAGAGTTTTCCATTGTTGATCATTGATTTCGTTTCTTCATTGGACGTTTGGTTTGGACTTGTAGTCCTTTTTTTTCATGCTCTAGCCCTCGATCTCTTTTTTAGAGTTCTTTTGTAATATTTGGTAGAATTATTGTCTTTATTCTTCTTGGGCTTGATCTATTTTTAATAAAATTTGCAAGCTGATAAAAAAAGTTTGACTTTATCTTTAATTTTCTTGGGGCGAGTGAAGTTTAAATGTGGGGTGTTGATGTGGGCGCATCGTAGTACCAAAATTTCCACATTTTATCGAGTTTAAATGGAATTTTATCCCCACTTCTAGCTCATTCTCTACTTTTTTTATACGTATTTCGTAGTTCTGATAATTGCAGGTTCTTGGATTGAAAAGAGCACAAAACGGAGAAAAATCGTCGAAATTGTTGTTTCGCATAATCCTGCATGGGACCGTTCCAGGTCTTGTACTGAAACAGTGAGCACAAAGCAATGAAGACTGGAATATGTGAGGTACAAAGTGATTCGCGAGACCGACCAACATGTCAGCCCAAAGCCCGTTCCGAAATAGAGCAGGACAAAATAGCTGGTGTTTGTATCCAGAGACATGACATGTATCGGCCAAGACATCGTGCTGGTTTCCTGAACGGTATCATGCAGATGTCCATTATCTGCACATTTGTTTCCTAAATTTGTTTACAGTTGCGAAATTACCTGTTATGAAAGGAAAACTAGGTTATGTGAGAGATGTCTTGTATTTTAGAGAAATTAAAAAGAGAATAGAATTGATAGTTGGAGATTGAAGAACAACCTTTGTGTGATTAAATTGGTAACCTAACTTTTTCTAGATATTATGAATTAAAGTTATTGTTTCCCTTTGTTTATGTCTTTCCTTATAATGAACAACTAAATCCCCATAATCCAGGGGTATGGGGATTAGAGATATAATTTTCATGTATCGAATGCCATAATTTTGTGAATATAATCTAGGCTAGAGTTTACGTTTGATTTGCTCGTAGTGCTTCATCACCGGTATACGATTGATAAATAATGTGAATCAGGGGATAACACTCGAAATATATGGATCGTAATTACTCTAAAACTAATCATGGGGTTGGGTTTAAATCTAAACTAGATATTTAGGTTAAGACAATTGCAACGGTCATAAGTTATACTTCGAAAGCTATAAGTTATTAAAGAACATAGTGTTTTGGGTCTACCTACATCTAGATACGAGAGAATTAAGTGGTTAGATTTCATTAAAGTCCTAAGTTATCAACCAAAGTTAGGACTAGATTAGAGATAATTCGTTGTCCCTAGAATAGTAAATAGTCAATTCATAATGATTATCCTTGTTCAATATACTTAAATAGTCTCTGTAAATCAATGGCCTTGGTTAATTTTTCTATGACTTCAAAATCCTTTTTAATCATTATTTTACATGACTTGTCTTTCAAATAGCTTATTTACATTTCATGTTACAACACCAAAACCATTTTTTTAACGAAACAACTTAATAACGAACTTGAGATGGTGAATGCTAGTCTTATACTCCATTGAGTACAATAACTCATAAATTAGTTTCAAATACTATTTGATGATATATACGTTTTTCGTGTCTTTTTATGTGCTAAAATCGCAAGACGTCATTTTTTGTTAGTTACATATTTTCCAAATTATAGTCCTTGAGCGGACGTGGAAATAAATCTTGGGGGAACAGCTATCTCTCACACCACTTGTTCAGTAAGTCTCTCAGCCACCGTGCACGAGATATAGAAAAGAGAATTTCATCTTGTTCAACTTTACGCGCCTACGCTTACATTCAGGTGTACAACAAAGAGGGGGATAGGAACGAGTGAAACATTGAATGCGTGGTATGTTTTTAAGTGTTGTATGTCACGCCCCAATTTCAGTAAACCGAACTCGGGACGCGAACGTTTAAAACAATAAAACATTTTGAAACCTTTTACATAAATCACTTTAAAATCACCATTTGTTCATCAAAAATATTCAATTACAACTTAAAGGTACGTCCCAACAAATGGACAAAAAGAAATGTATACGTCGCTAGACTCAAAAGTAAACCCAGAATCCCGCTCCTAGCTCTTCAAGCTTCAGAAGCTCACCTAGTCCAACCTGCGACCGGTACCTGTAGGAAAAGCAGCTAGGGGTGAGCGTTCGCTCACCACCACGGATAACAGACTGACTACGGCATACTTAGCAGACAATGCCGGTAACACCAACAACCAACTCAACACCGGGGATCACTATCCCCAAACTCAAGTAACCCGACCGACACCCACACACTGATACTTTCCTCAACCAACTCAACACTCGGACTCGTAATGTAGACCCGACACAACGATCGACGACATCCTCCAAAGACACGATAGACCACCACGCAACACCCAAGATCACAAAGGATCGCACACCAAACAAGATCACAAAGGATCGCACTCCAGCTGCTCAGTAACCTCTCTCACTCACGCGCTTTTCCAGTCCCGGTCAGGCCAGGCGGTCGACCTGTCTTAGTAACCTCTAATACTCACGCGCTTTGCTAGTCCCGGTCAGGCCAGGCGGTCGACCTGTCTCAGTAACCTCTCTCACTCACGCGCTTCCCCGACACAAAGTCGGGCCACGCGGTCGACCTGTCTCAGTAACCTCTCTCACTCACGCGCTTCGCCAGTCCCGGTCAGGCCAGGCGGTCGACCTGTCTCAGTAACCTCTCTCACTCACGCGCTTCCCCGACACAAAGTCGGGTCAGGCGGTCGACCTGTCTCAGTAACCTCTCTCACTCACGCGCTTTGCCAGTCCCGGTCAGGCCAGGCAGTCGACCTGTCTCAGTAACCTCTCTCACTCACGCGCTTTGCCTGTCCCGGTCAGGCCAAGCGGTCGACCTGTCTCAGTAACCACAATCACAATCACAATCACAAGCAAGTTCAACAAACAACAACAACACATGTTCAACACTCCACAGGCACTCATGGCCACCCAAGACACACCGACAATAACTCACGGGCTCAACAACCCCACGGGCACTCACGGCCACCCAAGACACACCATCAGTAAAGACACGGGTTCAACAACCCCACGGGCACTCACGGCCACCCAAGACACACCGACAATAACTCACGGGCTCAACAACCCCACGGGCACTCACGGCCTCCCAAGACACACCAACAGTAACTCACGGGCTCAACAACCCCACGGGCACTCACGGCCTCCCAAGACACACCAACAGTAAAGACACGGGTTCAACAACCCCACGGGCACTCACGACCACCCAAGACACACCGACAATAACTCACAGGCTCAACAACCCCACGGGCACTCACGGCCTCCCAAGACACACCAACAGTAACTCACGGGCTCAACAACCCCACAGGCACTCACGGCCTCCCAAGACACACCAATAGTAAAGACACGGGTTCAACAACCCCACGGGCACTCACGACCACCTAAGACACACCGAAAATAACTCACGGGCTCAACAACCCCACAGGCACTCACGGCCTCCCAAGACACACCAACAGTAACTCACGGGCTCAACAACCCCACGGGCACTCCTGGCCACCCAAGACACCAACAGTAAAACACAGGCTCTCATGGCCACCCAAGACACCAACAATAAAACATGGGCTCTCATGGCCACCCAAGACACAACAGTAAAGTACGGGCTCTCATGGCCACCCAAGACACAAATTACACAATCAACCTTCGGGCATAACCAATGCCTCCCGCAGTTCTAATATCAACAAGTTCACAATCAACCTCCGGGCATGGTCATATGCCTCCAGTAATTCTAATATCGATAAGTTCACTGCTCCTACGACACTACTAAGTGTCACTTGCATTTCCAATCTTCGATAACCTACTTAACTCACGACACCCAAGTGTCACATGCATTTCTAATATTCGATAACCTACTTAACCCACGACACCCAAGTGTCACATGCATTTCTACTGTTAACTTTCCCTAGTCAGGGACGAGATCCGGCTACTTTTCCCTACCTCGTATGCTTTCTCCAAAAGCTAACCAACAAGCTCTGGCGTGATCTCGGTCACTCGCCTAGCTTTCCTTTCCCTCGGTCTGCAGCACGATCTAAAAGAACACAATTTTAAGGCACTTTTAAACTCGCAGGAATAAACTGAAATTTAATGAACTTGACGCCCAAAAGTAACCCCGACAATGTCGATCACTCCCAAACTCCCCAATTACTCGACATTGTCGATATTGGACCCGGAAAAGGCCCGATTCACCCGACATGGCGAATCTACCCGGGTTTTGGACGCCCTTCTGGGGCTCCGAAAATTCCCGTTTCCGTTTCTACGGTCTTAGAATAATTCAAGGGTTCCTAGGCACTCGACGGAATCGAATTCCGACTTCCGAGTCATTTAATTAGCGTTTAAAGTTTCTAAACCCGTCAATTACAACTTTCACAATTTAATTCCAAATTTCGATCCGGGTGTGGATTAACAACTTGGAGAACGTCCTAAACCACCCGGACACGAAAACCCGATACCCGGGCATGTGGGCCCCACACGGCCACAATGGCAAAATTCCCTTTTTGCCCCAAACGTTCCTAACGAACCCCAAACCTCAACCCTTCATCTTTAAACTAATTCTAACCAAAACCCAACCATATTTGAATCGTTTAAACCCAAACCCTAAAATTCGAACTTAACAAAACGAAAATCGGTTAGTTGCTCACCGTAGAGAATGACGGTGTGAACTCGATTCTTCTATCGTTGAGACGATCCAACGGCTTGATCGACGGGAAAAGCCAAAACTCCAAACACCCCCTTCTCTTTTCTCTCTTCTTCTCCTTCTCCTTCTCTCTCTATTTTCTCTCTCCAAAAACCCATTTTTTCCAATATGGCCGAACATCACCATTTGGCTCATCTTTTGTATTTTTTCAAAAACACCCACCTTTATCATATTTACAAAACTAACACCACCTTTCCATCTTTTGTTTTGTTCAATGTTACCTAACAAGATTCGCGAAATTCGGCCGTCTCGGGCCCCGAACGGGCACTTTTTCCAAGAAATTACGAAACTTCACGGGCTACAAGGAAACGGCTCAACTAAGACTGCTGCGATGACGGCTAAGCTTTTTGGATCCAAAACGGGCCTCGAATGGACCAAAATGTCGCTCGGTTGACTTTTCCAACAAAAAGTCAACATTTCCCAAATTGGTCAGAAAGTTGCCATGAGTCCCCCGGAACTCACTTTGGTCGATATCGGGGTCAACTTAAGTCCGGTATGACCCTCGGGGTCAAATTTGGGTTCATTTAAGTGTCTATCCAAAAAATTTAAATATTCCTGTTTTTGCCGATTTGACTGGCGTTGACCGGGAGCGGTTCTTACATTGTATCTTTCTTTCTTTTTTTAATTTGAAATAACAAGTTCTATTCAGTTCATTGGAAATTCCCATCGTTTCTTAGGTGAAAGCCATACAGGTAACAAATGAATAAGTGACCAAGTTCACTCGGATTACGAGAGTTTATCTGCATTCATAGAATTGCTTCAAGACCTCTAGTTGGTCACGATTCGGGAATTTGCATGTCCCTAAAAGGGACCATTCCAGCTAATCGTTGAGAAGTTGGTGAGAGGATCCCAAAGTTAAGGGAAACGAGTTTCTCCATGTATTTGATGAGCTGTTAGACTTGAAGGTTTATCTCATTTTGTAAGAACCGCCCCCGGTCGATCCCGGTCGAACCGGAGGTTTTCGGCGAAAGTTGACTTTTGGCCGAAAAAGTCAATCCATGACTCCGGGAGTCATTCGGGACCTTTCTGGTGCCCAAAAAGCTTAGTCGTCGGCACAGTTAGCTTAATTGGGCCGTTTCCTTTCAATTGACTGTAATATTGGGAAAAGTCAACCCGAGGCCTTTTATCGGTCAACCGAGGCCCGACTAGAAATTAAATCCATTTAATTAATGGTGCTGGATTTAACTGAGTAGAAATGGTCCCCACTTGGACATGTGTCCACTTTTGCTTGGAAAGGAAGAAAAAGGGGTAAAAGGATCCATATACCCCTAAATTGTTGATCTTGAGAAGTGGGAAGCAAATGGGTAGTTTGGAGATTTCCCCTTTAGGGTATATGACCCATTGTGGGTGCTTTTTCAGCAATTATTATATTGGTGGCCGAAATTGGAGAGAGATGAAGAAGAAAAGTGGTTTTGGAGACTTGAAGAAGAAGAAAGGAGGAAAATTGGTAGCTTGAGCCCATTTGTTACCCCAAATCTCTCAAATTCTCTTGTTTCTTCATCTATTCTTCATCCTCAAGGTAAATCTCTCTTCCTTTTTGGTTTTGGATGTTGTTGGTTCATGGGTTTTGAAGAAATTGATGAACAATGGTTGGGTTTTGGAGTTTGGTGTTGGGATGATGAATTTTTGGGGAGAAATGTGTTAGATGATTGATTTTGTTGAGTTTTGATGAATACCTATGATGGGGTTTGAAGTAGGGACGTTTTAGGGTCTGTTTTGGAGCTTGGAGAGGTCATCAATGGAGGTTTTTGGGTTATTTTCGTGAAAATCGCGGCTGGAGGAAGAAGAAGGCGGAACAGTGCTGAACCGTCACGGATCCGTGATGGGCACCGTGACGGGAGACGTCACGGATGCGTGAGGGAGACCGTGACGACGTTAGTCACGGCTCTGTGAGGGAGACCGTGACGACGTCAGTCACGGCTCCGTGAGGAGAATCGTGACGACGCAGCCCACAGATCCGTGACCAGATCCGTGGCAGACCTGAGTTGGGCCTTTTGGGCCCATTTTTTTGAATTTCGAGTAATTGGGACGGTTATCTATAAACGAGTCCTTTTGGGGTTAATTGGGAATGTTTTCCTCTTTGAGCCTTTGTGAATTACTCTTAATTCGGGTGTTGTTTTGTGATCCAAGACTTTGGACCCGAGCTCGGAGGTGGAGGAGACGTTTGGACTTCGTGACGAGACGGATGGGAAGCTAGCCAGGTCGTCAGCAGCTAGGGGTTAAGAGTTGTTTACTTTTGAGGTAGGGAAAGTGGCGAATAGCGGTTTAATTGCGGAAAGTTACTAGTATGCTTTTAGAATGATAATAATAACCGGAAAGGTCCTAGTTCGCATATAGGATGTGATTCAATAGAATAACCGCTTTCAATTACATTAATAACCGGACGAGTCCTAGTTGGCATATAGGATGTGATTCACTAGTTTAATCGCTTTCAATTCTGGGAAATTGTCGTGCTGGTAGAATGGCCATGTCGAGCCTTAGGTTGTGGGCTGATTGAAATGCCATGATCATTGATTGAGATGCATGATGTGTGACTTAGTGTCGATAAGATTGAGAATCATGTTATGATATACTCGGTGTAGCATGTTGTGGCTATGTGTGGGCAAGTGTGCCGTGATTGATGTGATGTGAATCTTTGGTTGTGATATGATCGGGTGAGTGATAGACCGATTTGTGTGTTATGGTGAATTGGCTCGGTTAGTATACCATGGTCGAATTATGGTGTTGTGATGCGTGTTATTCTCTTGATGTGTGTTCCAAGAGGAGTTGTGTCCGGTGTGATACCTACACTGAGAGAGTATGTTGGTGTAGAGTATCGAGGACGAGGATGGTTTAACCCTTACCCCGATGCTATGTGGTCCGGGAAGGCGTACGACCGATGTATGTGCCGGTCCATTATGCTTGAGGCCCCGAGTCTCCGTGACGGGAAGACATCCGATTGAATGTATTGCCGGCCAGGTATGTTACCCCGAGTCTAGGTGACGGGAAGATGTCAGGACCGATGCTCCGTGTTTCGGTACGATATAAATGGGACGGGCTATGATAGCAGGTGATGTTGAGGACGGTTGTACTAAGTTATGTGTTGTTCTGCTGCGTGTGTTGTGCGTGCTGATTGTTTATGTGCGTTGTACTATTTGTGAGTATGGTCTTACGAGAGTGATTGATGGTTGGTACTTGCCCCGTGGACGTTGTTGATAGTTATGCTTTGCTAGTATGCCCTAATTGGACGGTTACTCGTGGTATTGAACTGATGTTCATAACCTTAACTACTTTTCCTACTGAGCGAAAGCTCACCCACTTACCTTGTTGTGTTTCAGGTCTTGAGCGGGATTTGTACTAGCTGGATGCTCGATGCTTGGGAGCTAGCGAGGGTCCTAGGCTAGTTTGTCTAGAGACGTATTGTTTATCTTTTACTAAACTCTTTTACTGTGTGTTTTTACCGAGCTGTTGATTCGTGTGGTTACTTCGAGATTTAAATTGTTATTTGAGACTCGTTTTGGAATTAAATCGTTTTATTTATTATTTATTTAAGTTCACGTCTCGAGTCCGGTTAAAACTGGATTTGGGGCGTGACACATTTTGAGCAAACAATCGACTGAGACCCAGGTTGAGGAGATGTGCAAAGAAATGGAAAAAAAGATTTGCAAAGAGATGGAGGACAGACTCTCCCCCGTATGCCTTCTAGATGCAAGCATTCATGGAAACATGAATCTACAGTCAATGCTCTTGACTCGAATAGTCGGTTGGAATGATGGATATTTTGAACGTTCTGATAGATACTTTTTATTGGAAATACTTTTAGTGTTTTTTTAATATAGGACTTTGAGTGATTATGTTCCGAATTGCAGATATAGACTGTCAATTAGTAATGTATATGTTTGAATACAAATAATATAGGGGTCACAACTAAACTACAAGAAAGTTCTTTAAAAAAAAGCTTACGAACGACCAAGGAAGGACGTATAAACCAATTAATCCATTTAGGTACACGGAATTAACCACGTAGTGCGTATTGATTCAAAAAAAATTAACGTTTTCGCTTATAACTGATGATTCCGAGGAAGTGCAGATGATCTCTAGGGGAAGTTTGGCACAATACAATACTCACTCTGATGATTCCAATATAATGTTTTAGTTATGAACGAATTATAAGTTAGTGAACTTGTTCATGTAATCAGTCTTCTAATAACATCTCATTTCGACCTTCAAATTAGCAATGGCGGAGCCGAGTGAGACAACATCAACATCCGAAGAAGAGAAGATCGACCGAAGCAGGCTGGACGGGGCCCGCGGTGCGATGATGGTGGTGGTGACGCTAGTGGCGACGGTGATGTTCGGAAGTGCTCTGAGCCCACCAGGTGGAGTCTGGGCCGAGAACTCGTACACGGCCAAAGCCGGCCCTTTCAACTGCACCCTAAACACTAGCTGCATTGCAGGAACTGCAGTTTTAGCCTACTCCAACACCAAGGCTTACGAGAGCTTCGTAGTTCTCAACACATTTGCGCTCGCTTATTGCTTGGTCATCATCATTGTTCTTGTTTGTTGGTACTCGATCGACATTTCCTCTGATTTTCTGGCATTTGGGTTAGTCGTGTCTTTCTTCGTTGTGCTCGTCGGTTTCACGTACTTGGAGGCATTAGAGATGTTGACACCCAAATTTGTATGGGATGATCATGATATGCACAAAACGGTTCGGTGGTATAGAGTAACTATGGGAAGTCTGGGTGTCTTTATTCTCCTAGCGGTGGCAATCCTGGGAATATCGCGTTCCTGCAAGAAACGTTGTAAATCTCAGTAACGGGATACTATAGTTTTCAACTGCTTGTATCCAACCCTATTGTTTAATAATGGGTTTCGAGTTACTTGTGTTTTACTTCCATTTTCCTTAATGTATTGGTGATCAAAACTTGTTTCATATAAGTTATCGATCCAAAGATGAAACGTTAGTTCTAAAGTTATTTGTTCATATGGTCTTGGAGGATGAAGTTTGGTGAGATCCAATCTTAAGATGATTATTGAGAAACCTATCAATTTGTCATCGAGGTAAAAGGTACTTTTTTTTGTTGAAATGTCAAAATTGTCTTCAGTTGGAGGTGTGACATAATATCATGAAGGGGAAATTATCTGTTGGTATCTTAAAATATCGGTCACGTATTTGAAGTCTCAAAGTTTTGAAACGTTTTAAAATTTTGGTCGCAGACATCTTTCAAAAAAACGAGCGTAATGTCTCATTATATTAGTCATGTAATACTATGTCCTAGTTAATTATTATTTGCCTCACTCATTTGAATCCTATAAATTTTATTAGGAAAACTATTATTTTACCCTTATTTAATAATAAATAAAATTAAGGTTTCGATTTCGGTGCACTCAAAGGTGAAGGATGTAGTTTCTTACGAAACATCGTTGAAGCTAGGTGATGGTCTTTTTCCGATTTTGTTAGCTCCAATCGTAGAGCATCTTAGCAACAACGGCAAGCACAACTTCAGTACGGTGGTAAAGATTATTTTTGTCCATCTCTTTGTGAATCTGAATCGGAGAGATAAATACTTCAGTTTTGTCTCTTTCCGAATTGGTACTGATCTAGAACATGATGTGAAACATATAGATGGGTCCAAATTGGGAAGCGATAAGCTCTTTTTTGCACGATCTTGGAAAAAAGACCAATTTCGGATTTACGAAAAATCATTACCAAAAAGAGAGAGGATCGAGTTTTGGGTTATGGAGGAAGAAAGCTAGTGGCAAACCTATAGGTTAATGACGCTCTAGCAAGGGAGGTTGAGGAGGATTGGTTGGGGGTGCTTCGGGAGAATTTCTCACCATTCCGTTTACAAGAGGAATTTACGAATCAGGGTGAATCTCATTTAAAGATTATTGGTCTGGGTAATAGGGCTGTGTCAATTTATTGTTCGTACAGACCGGTGAAAAAAACGCATGATTCTCACAAGATGGGCCTGACTTTCTCAATGGGTAGTGATAGGGGCTAAATAAGGAGACCTTGTTGAGGAATGCAGGAAACTTCATGTGGGTTAAGCTCGTTGAAGTTCCAATTCATAGATGGAGTCAGATTAATTTAGAATCCATTGTTGGGATTTTAGGGACGGTGGTTATGGTTCACCCCGCCTTAGTTGATGGCGCGAGTTTCGAAGATGAGTACATTTGGCGTCTCCGTTTGTTTCCTAGTAAGTGGAGGTGGAGCTGGAAGGAGAGCTGTTCTTGGTCCAGGCCACCATAGCCGACCTTGAACAGGTGCACGCTATTGCGAATTAGTCACGGTGGGGTGAGGTTTTCAGCTCGAGTGGGAATGACATTGAGGACAATGGGTTACCCTCAGTTTGGTTGTTTGAGAGAGGACACGACAGTCCCAAGGGAAGCACGGTTCAATGTCTTCAACCTAATGTTGGGTCTCGAGGTAGGTTTGGAGATGAACCAACTCGCAGCGGAAAACCAAGAGACGATTAAAACCATGAAACAACTAACAAAGAATGGATTCACAAGAGAAAAATTCAGCACTATTTCTTACCAAAACAAGAACACTGGTTAACGAATGATTGGCTTGAGTCTCCAAGACGCCTACGTATCCACATGGGAATCAAAGCCACGTAGTTCTTCTCTTTGAGGACTCAAGAACACAAAATTAGAGGTGGGAGCTTGCCAAACCCGAAATTGCAAGGGAAGGGGGAGAGAAGTTGTGTTTCATATTCTTATCTTGTGTTTGTTATGTTGAAAAAAGATGACTTAAACATAACAAAACTCATACTTGTCCAACTAAAGGCATGGGACAAGTATGGTGCCAAGTAAGGTGTAAATAGGACAAAGTATGACAAGACAAGATTGGGTTAGGTGGTGAATCACCAACACCTTAATCCTTGTCTTGCTTACTTAGTACTAATTAATCAAGACTTGATTAATTAGTTCCATGGGCCTTGGTTGCATGGGCCTTTCGTGGGCCTCTTGGAACATGGCCCGTGGCCATTTCCAACGAGGTCCCGTGATTCGCTCATCGCCTCCAAGCCTTCCATACCGGAAATGTCCAACATTATCCGACGCGATCAATCCCAAGACTCCAAGCCTTGTCTCGATCCGTAAAGTCCTATTCACTTACGGGCACAAGACCCAAAACCCAGTTTTGGTCATGTCCCGAGACAACTCCCTTTTGGCCATTCTCCATAAATGTGTCAATGAGTTTCATCCTCCGGTGTGACCCTTAGTTTTATGCATGTCAATGGATCAACGTAAAATCCCATTTTACTTGATCCTATTTAAGTGGCAACTAACGAGACTTTAGAATTGCCTGACACTGCATAACGAATCGACCCTGTCGATTCTAACCTTTCCGTCGTCCCTGTCATTATCCTTTTATCTCTGATATCCTGATTGAGATAAGGCATAGAGCCGTCATCCTTATTATTCTCAATCACTGTTCCTTGATATGTGAGATGACTGAAGATATGATACCCAGTATCATGTGCATGGCCATGCTATTCTTTCAGTCAGTCTCGATCAAGCGGCTGAGAACCGATATCTTTCCCATACCTCAGTATGACGGATAAATCCCTTAGTCGTCTTTCGTGTCACTCATGTAGCCCGTCCCCAAGCCAATCCAGACCGTTATGGAAGCCCTGTTACGGACAATGTTACGCTCAGGTCAAACTCCGTTGTTGACTACATAGCGATCACAAAGACTCCTTGCTCTAAGGATACATGACAAGCTACGACAATGAATATGTTCATGACTTGATCTATGGCACATATTCATGTCGGGTCATCCAATATCATGTCCCACATGATATCTATGATCAGACTCCGGAATCCCATTCCAATGACTAACAGAACGTAATCCATAAAGAGCCATCTTCCATACTAGTCGCTTCTAGTGAAGCTTTGTTGACTAGGGACCCATCGAGTGTGATCTATCGCGATCTATGGTTCTATTCGCATGGTGGGCATAGACCAGAGCACACATCGATATATTACTCCAACACATAAGTAATATAAAGCCGCTTTAATTTTATTGCTAACGATGATATATACATTTGGACATTTAGGATTGCACTACGGGCACTAAGACTAACAATCTCCCACTTGCCCTAGTTCCAATCTAAACTCCAATATGTCCCCATCGACTTTACATGTCTAACATGTTTAGGCAGCGACACTGCCTTAGTCAAAGGGTTGGCTATGTTATCATCTGTTGCAATATAGGTTATCTTCACTTCACCTCAGTTCAGTATTTCTCTGATTAGGTGGATACGCCGCAGTACATGTTTGGATTTGTTATGCGATCTGGGCTTTTAGCTTGCGCAATAACCCTTGTGTTGTCGCAAAATGGATTCACCGGGCTGGATGGGTTTTTAATTACACCCAACCCTGCCGTGAATTTCCAAATCCACATAGCCTCCTTAGCTGCCTCTGCAGCATCCATGTACTTGGCCTCTATCGTAGATTCGGCAATGGTATCTTTCTTTACGCTCTCCCAGCTAAAGCTCTGCCATTCAGCATAAACACATATCCTGACTGACTTCTAAAGTCATCTGGATTTCTCTTGGAAAACTAGCGTTTACTCATCCTTCGACGACTAGTTCAGCATCATCTTCCCCCCGGGTTAGACTGATGTTTACTGGTACAACATAAGGCTTACGAGACCTCCGGTCCCATACATGTCATGGCATATATGATCGATCCTGCCCCTAGGCGCATAGGTTTCTCATCATCATTTTTAGCTCATCAGGTGTCTTAGGACACTAAATCTTGCTGTGATGAATGCCATAACTAGTGGGTAAGAGTTCTTTCTTTGAATCGAGCATTAAGAACCTACTCAATGCCTTGTTCACATAGGTTCCTTGACTTAAATCCAAGACCCTCTTGGTGCGATTTCTACATATCTTAATCCTTAAGATAAAAGAAGCATCGCCTAAGTCCTTTATTGAAAAACACTTCCTCAACAAAGCTTTAGTCTCGTGCAAGGTTGGAATGTCATTTTCAATGAGAACCAGAAAGGTAATCTTGCTCCCATTAGCCTTCTTACAAACGCAAGATTCATCCTCGTTCTTGATTAAGCCAAATCCAATTACAGCTTCATCAAAACGAAGGATCCAACTCCGAGAAGTTCGTTTCAATCCATAAATGGATTTCAACCTTTGGGCCGTGAATCGTCAAAACCTTTGGGCCGAGACATACAAACGTACGTAGTCAAATTTCCATTTAGAAAAGCGGTTTTGACATCCACTTGCCATATCTCGTAATTATGATACGCAGTTATGTCAAGAAGAATTTGGATCGATTTTGACCATAGCCACTTAGGGAGAAGGTTTCCTCATAGTCAATCCATTGGATCTGCCTATAACCTTTTGCCACCAGTTGAGCTTTGTAGGTCAGAGGGTTGCCGTCCATGTCCATCTTCACCTTGAAGATCCATTTGCATCCGATGGTCCTCACACCATTGATGGGATTAACTGGTTCCCAGACTCAGTTGTCCGACATGGATTGCTTTTCCACCCTCATGGCTCCCAGCCATAACTCGGAGTCGGGCCCATCTAGGACTTCCTGAAAGGTGGCTGGATCATCGTGATCCACCATGACTTCATTGTCACCTTCGGATACCATATCTTGGAGGTGGAAGATTGATCCTTTCAAATCTCCTTGGACCTTCCGGAATTGTAACAGGAATTGGTTCTTACTCTACGACAATCTCTGGCTCCTTTCTACTGGGTTGTCAATTGGTTTAGACAGATCTGTACCATCCTGAATTTCTTCGAGATGCACAGTCCTCCCAATGACGTCTTTGGAAACAAAACTCCTTTTCCATAAAGACCTCACCCCAAGCGACGAACACCATGTTCTCACTGGGATTGTAGAAGTAGTACCCCCTTGTTGCTTTGGGATACCACACGAAGGTGCATATCTCATATCTTGGTTCGAGCTTAGTCGAAACCAAATGTTTCACATAAGCCTCGCAACCACAAATCTTTAGGAAGGACAAAGCGGGCATCATCCCGTACCATTTTTAAAATGGTGTCCCTTCCACACCCTTCGTCGAAGCCCGATTCACTATGAATGCGGTCGTCTCTAGAGCATAACCCCTGAAAGAGATTGGGAGATCAGTCCAACTAATCATGGAACGGACCATTGTCTAACAATGTCCGATTTCTCCGTTTGCCTACACCTTTCAACTACAGTGTCCCAGGAGGAGTGCATTCCAAAAGGATCTCATTCTCTTCTAGATGATCTAATAACTCTGTGGCCAAGTATTTTCCACCTCGATCCAATCGAAGTGCCTTAATACCTTTGTCGAGATGGTTTTCTACTATAGTCTTAAACTCTTTGAATTTATCAAAAGCTTCAGACTTATGTCTCACCGAATAGACATAACCTATATTTACTGTAATCATCAGTAAATGTGATTAAGTAGCTAAAACCCCTTCTAGCAAGTGAACTTATTGGTCTACACACATTCGAGTGTATCAGCCCCAATAATTCACCTGCCCTTTCATCGCGATCGATAAAGGGCTCTTTAGTCATTTTGCCCATCAAACAAACCTTGCACCTATTGATCGAATGGAATTCGAATGAACCTGAAAGCCCACACTTCTGAAGTGTTGATAGACGCTTCTTGTTTATGCGGCCCAAATGACAGTGCCATAACAGAGTTAGGTTTAAATCGTTGGATTTAGACCTCTTGGTATTAACGGAATGTATAGAACTTGAGGCATTGTTACCCATATCTAATATGTACAATTCTCCAACCAAGTTAGTACTGGTATAAAACATATCATTGCATAGAACATTGAAAACTCCATTTCCAATATTAACATTATATCATTCCTTGTCAAACACGGATACATATATAATATTCCTACTAAAAGTAGGTATGCAATATACATTATACAATACTAAGACAAGGCCTCTTGGCAAAGCAAGACTCATGGATCCTACAGTAGTTGCCACAACTCTGAGGTCCACTTCGTGTTTTCCAAACCTCTCCTACTTTCAGCCACCATATATTAGTGCATGTGTGAGATTCAGTCCTGGTATCTAATACCCATGAATCTTTGGAAGTAGAGAGATGTAGCTCTATAGAGTTAATACCGCATGAAGGCACGGTCCCACCTCCCTTCCTTAGATCATCCAGGTTTCCTGATGAAGGCGCAATCCTACTGCCCTTCTTAAGATCATCCAAGCTATTTGATGAAGGCCCAGTCCCACTGCCCTTCTTCAGATCAACCTTGAACTTCCTGTAATCCCGGTTCCAATGGCCAGGCTGTAGGCAATAGAAGTAGACATTCTCAGGTGTCTCATCTTTCCTGCCAAGTGCGCATGGGCCCCGCCCTTGCCACTTCCAATTCCCTTGTTGACCATCAGAATATCCTTGGATCCCAAATCCCTGATATATTCTTCTCAGCAGTTAATGACACTTCATGTAACTCTGATATGGTCTTAGAGACAACCTTGTCAAGGACATACTCTTTGCGTTCAGACTTGAGGACTATCCTCAAAATTCTGTACCAATCCAAATAGTTTGTCCCATTTAGATTGACCCTGTCAAGAATAGTTTTTAATGACAAACTATTAATGTTCTCTGAATTTGCCATTTGATCTACAACAGATAAAATTCAATCAGTAAACTGAATAAATTTTATGAAGATCAAGCTTAAACACCAACAATCGATTCTAAACCTTTAGAATCTGAAACCAAGATCCTTGATTCACTCGATTAAGCTGAACTAATGCTCACCACTTAATCGAGCTATGTAGGTAGGACTCCATCCAATCACATCCAATGTGACTCTTGGCTAGGGTATGTACTTATGTACACGGCTTACCCTATCTGTTACCCTAGCTCAACCTCAGGCTGAGAATCGTAGTCGGGTCCACCAATTTTCAACTATGGCCCGTCACTATGTAGGTGCTCCGCTAATGCGCACGACACCCACATATGTCATTCAAACCTACTACCCCGCTTTCCCATGGATGCTCCGCTAATGCGCACGAAACCCATAGGACGGGGAGGTAGTAAGGTGTTGATAATTGGGAGGTATCGGACATGACCCGTTTTTACTTGTCCGGTTGTGTTTAAAACTTTGACAGATCCTAGATGCGATGAGCACATCAACTACATTCCAAATGCAATGATGCCTCAAATTACATCCAATGTAATTCTTCCTTCGAACCCGTCAACTACATCCAATGTAATGACGATTCTAAGGGTTCACACACAAGGGTTAAAATTCCAATTTTATCTTTGCATGTGAGGTGATATGCTTGGTAAATAAAGTTAAGCATGCAATTCTAAAACACATAGATTTAGTCATGCATAAACTAAACCAAGCATAAAACGATAAATGTGCACATAATAGCCCCCTAAACTAACTCCCACTAGCTTCTTGAGCTCCACCGACTCCAAGCCGATGCCAACACCCGAAAAGCGACCAAATGACCTTTTCGCCCTTTCTTCGTTCACCGACTCCAAGCCGATGCCAACACCCGAAAAGCGACCAAATGACCTTTTCGCCCTTTCTTCGTTCACCGACTCCAAGCCGATGCCAACACCTGAAAATCCACCAAATGACCTTTTCGCCCTTTCTTCGTCTTGAGCAAAATATTATTAAAGCCGCTTTATATTAATTATGTGTTGGAGTAATATATCGATGTGTGCTCTGGTCTATGCCCACCATGCGAATAGAACCATAGATCGAGATAGATCACCCTCGATGGGTCCCTAGTCAACAAAGCTTCACTAGAAGCGACTAGTATGAAAGATGCCTCTTTATGGCTTACGTTTTGTTAGTCATTGGAATGGGATTCCGGAGTCTGATCATAGATATCATGTGGGACATGATATTGGACGACCCGACATGAATATGTGCCATAGATCAAGTCATGAACATATTCATTGTCGTAGCTTGTCATGTATCCTTAGACCAAGGAGTCTTTGTGATCGTTATGTAGTTAACAACTGAGTTTGACCTGAGCCTAACGTTGTCCGTAACAGGGCTTCCATAACGTCCATGATTGGCTTGGGGACAGGCTACATGAGTGACACAAAAGACGGCTAAGGGATTTATCCGTCATACTGAGGTATGGGAAAGATATCGGTTCTCGGCCGCTTGATCGAGACTGACTGAAAGAATAGCATGGCCATGCACATGATACTGGGTATCATATCTTCAGTCATCTCACATATCAAGGAACATTGATTGAGAATAATAAGGATGACGGCTCTATGCCTTATCTCAATCAGGATATCGGAGATAAAAGGATAATGACAGGGACGACGGAAAGGTTAGAATCGACAGGGTCGATTCGTTATGCAGTGTCAGGCAATTCTAAAGTCTCGTTAGTTGCCACTTAAATAGGATCAAGTAAAATGGGATTTTACGTTGATCCATTGACATGCATAAAACTAAGGGTCACACCGGAGGATGAAACTCATTGACACATTTATGGAGAATGGCCAAAAGGGAGTTGTCTCGGGACATGACCAAAACTGGGTTTTGGGTCTTGTGCCCGTAAGTGAATAGGACTTTACGGATCGAGACAAGGCTTGGAGTCTTGGGATTGATCGCGTCGGATAATGTTGGACATTTCCGGTATGGAAGGCTTGGAGGCGATGAGCGAATCACGGGACCTCGTTGGAAATGGCCACGGGCCATGTTCCAAGAGGCCCACGAAAGGCCCATGCAACCAAGGCCCATGGAACTAATTAATCAAGTCTTGATTAATTAGTACTAAGTAAGCAAGACAAGGATTAAGGTGTTGGTGATTCACCACCTAACCCAATCTTGTCTTGCCATACTTTGTCCTATTTACACCTTACTTGCCACCATACTTGTCCCATGCCTTTAGTTGGACAAGTATGGGTTTTTTTTATGTTTAAGTCATCTTTTTTCAACATAACAAACACAAGACAAGAATAGGAAACACAACTTCTCTCCCCCTTCCCTTGCAATTTCGGGTTTGGCAAGCTCCCACCTCCAATTTTGTGATCTTGAGTCCTCAAAGAGAAGAACTACGTGGCTTTGATTCTCATGTGGATACGTAGGCGTCTTGGAGACTCAAGTCAATCATTCGCTAACCGGTGTTCTTGTTTTGGTAAGAAATAGTGCTGAATTTTTCTCTTGTGAATCCATTCTTTGTTAGTTGTTTCATGGTTTTAATCGTCTCTTGGTTTTCCTTGATTTTCCGCTGCGAGTTGGTTCATCTCCAAACCTACCTCGAGACCCAACAGTGCTATCAGAGCACACATCGATATATTACTCCAACACATAAGTAATATAAAGCCGCTTTAACTTTATTGCTAACGATGATATATACATTTGGACATTTAGGATTGAACTACGGGCACTAAGACTAACACCTAATGCTAGGGAGTTTGAGAGTGTGGCACCTCCTCACACGCATAATGGGGAAGTAGGGTTGGAGTCAGTACAAGTACTTACAGACATGGTTGTGCCAGACACAAAATCCCCGTCAGTGACCTGCGACTCGAAAAGGACGTTGTTGAGCAATTTCCTTTTTTCGCAAGAATAAGCTCACTTATGGGTAAGGAAATATTCGGTAACTCGAGCTCCCTATTGGATTAGACGTTGACGGATGATGCTTACGGGCCCGGCCCCAAAAGTGACTTGAGCAAACATCAGGTAGCTACTACGGCTTGGGCTTATTGTAGCAAATTGTGCTTTAAATCCAAAACTACTACCGAATAATTCAGAAAGGAACTCGATAAGTAAGATGCAGAAATGGGTCCCTCTGTTTTGGATTTCGATTTATCTGATTCGAAAACTATTTCAGCCACTCCAAGCAAGAGCGAGGATATGCCCCCTAAAGGCTGATGGCGTATAATGAAGGTCTACATTACTCTGGTGGGCATGGTGGTGGGGGTGGTATCCCTCTGAGTTGAGAAGGTTTGTGTCCTAGTGTTTATCGATTCCTTTTCTCGGTCTAGCGCATGTATCCGTTATTGAGTTGCAGGAATTCCACTGATTCCAAGTCGCATTGTTTGGGTTCATAAGGCTCGCGTGCCTGTTATCTCGTTTTGTGTTTTGCTCTTTGTATTTTTTTAGTTTTTTTGTGGTTGGATTGGCTTTTTCCAACTTTGGTTCTGTTTGAACTTTGTACTTCGTGGTATTAATTTGTCTCGTGCAGACTGCCTATGTCTCTATTCGAAAAGGACAACTCGGTCAAAGCCAAATCTCTTAGGTCGTTGTTTTACAACAACAAAAAAATAACAGAGATGGATGACAAATTAGATGTCGTTGAAAAATGTAAGTTTGGGTATGTATTCGTAAAAAAAAAAGAACTTCAAGGTATATACTCATTATTTGCGACAAGTTAAGGGTAGTTCAATGTAATTAATCCCAAAAACTAAGAAACACAAAAGTAGAAATCAAAGGGAGCACCGTTAGGAAACTTGTAAAAAATGGGTGAAAAAATTCCTAAAATTTGAGCCCATGTGTGCATGATAAAATTAAAGGTTCTAAAAATTGCTAAGCATTAGTCGTGCGGTTAGGGCTTTTGGGGGATAAATCGGGGACTAAATGTGGATTAATCGGGTTGGCTAACAAGAAAATGACGCCCAGACGAGAACTAGTCGGGACTTTCAGAATACTGGTGAAATTACACACTAGTGTTGAAGTATAAGACGGATTATGCATATCAAAAGTGGTTTTCCAAATGATGAGTGGTTATGAATGATCTTTTAAAATGGATTTATTCCAAGTACCATAACAAAGAGGAAGAAGATGAACGCTAGATCGTTATCTCATGATCTCTTTTAGAGACTCGTCATAACAACATGTTATAAAATTATCAAAGAAGTAAACACAATTTCATAGAAAAACAAAGATGATAATCCTACTACAAGTTATGAGAGGGATAAAAGAAATAAAGATCAAGAGACTTTATAACATATTTAATAGAATCCTGAATGAAGGATAAAAGAAATAAAGATCAAGGGACTTCATAACCTCTAACATATTTAATAGAAAAATAAAAGGCCTTATAATCTACACACAAAAAACAAGAATTCGACCATCATTAATTATCTTCACAACAAATATCTAAATTTCATTCTATTTATAATCCAGGTCCTAATATCAGATTCTTCCAAAAAGCCTGGATCATGATCAAAGAAGATGTTATGAGGTTTTTAAATGCCTTTCATGCTCATAGATACATTGGAAAAGGAGAAGGTGTTCATCAAATTTTGGAAAGAGATATAGCGTGTAATAGTTTTGCAGGGTTCAAATTTGGAGATGAGGGCCTTGATATTGATGACACCTTAACATTCATTAAGAGTGGGGAAGAAGCTATTTCAAATCTCGAACTGTCTTTGGCAGCCTTTCAATTGTGCTCAGGTTTAAAAATAAATTTATGCAAGTCCAGCTCTATGTATCTAAACCAGAGTGATCTTTCTGATGAATTGGTTACTGAGATTTTAGGGTTTGCTTCTTGCACCCTTCCAATCCCCTATTTAGGCTTCATGCTGGGGGGATCCAAGAAGAGTCAAAACTTAGGATTCCATAATAGTAAAACACAAAAGAAAGATGAATTTGAGACAAACAAAGTATTTAAGTTTAGGGGGTAAGATAACCTGGATCAAATCAATCTTGGTTGCTCTCCCCCTTTATAATATGCCACTTATGAAAGCTCTTAGAGGTATGATAAAAAAAAAAAATCTGGAGAAATGGCAAAGGACTTTCTTGTGGAACAAGTCAGCTGGAAAAAGGATTATGCATAAAATTTGTTGGGCTGAAGTCTGCACTCCCACAAAAGATGGAGGCATGGTGGAGTTTCTGTATAGAGACTAATTTCTTGTATGCTAGATATGGATGGAAGATTAAGGACTGGAATCTATGCCAGTTGGATAAAATTGATAAGGGATCCTAGCTCGGCCACATTCATAATTTGTCAAAAGAGTCATGCTTCAGTATTATGTTTGGTCATGTGGGGATTAATTGAAAACGGGGGGATGGACCTAGAATCAAATTTTGGCAAGACTTCTGGATTGGAGGCGAAGCTCTGAAAGTGAAGTTTGAGGGTCTCTTCCTTATTGCAGAAAATAAAAATGGATGTGTGCAGGAGTTTTGGTCTGAAAATTATTGGAATATCATGTTCTTAAGATCCATTGTTAGTTGGAAAGCTTCCCTAGAACATAGGCCATATGAGCACCTGAAAAGGGCAATGTCTGATCCCTTCCTATGGAATGAACCAATTTGGCTTCACAATAAGAATGGCTTCAATGTCAGTAGTGCCTATTCCTGTCTTGCAAGTCTAGGATCTCCTAAAGCCTGGGGATCAATACTCTGGAATCTGGTTTTACACTCAAAATGGCTGTTTTTTTATGGTTATGTTGTCTCTTAGCTCTTGGAGATGTCCATCACCTTTTTTCAACACTTGAAAAGGTATGGCTCTTAGGGGGCAGAATTTTCTCTTGGTGAAAACTCGTATATGTTATGCCAGAAGACACAAGCTCTTGTCTTCAGCTGAAACTCTCATCCTCTCTCTTGGTTAAGAAGTACTGATCAGGTATGATTGACATCATAATTTAAGAGACTTGGCTCCCAAGAAATGATAAAATCTTCAACAGCTCTGAAATTAAATGGGACAGTTTGATATGGAAAGTTCAGCTAACCTCCTATAATGGCTCTAAGGGCCAGAGGTGAAGCCAAACTGAATTTTTCTATCTCTGAATGGATCGGATCCCCCATGATTTGTTGTAGGAAAGCTAAGTTCAGTAGAATCAAAACTTGTTAGGCAATGTTACCACCTAAACTAATTTCATTTTTATTATCATTTTCATGCTCCACTTGTATTTGCAGCTTCCTAGTTTCTCCCTTTTTGGAAACTATGGAATTATTAACCTTGCTGATCCAAAAAAAAAACATTACGAAAACCATAAAGAATTCTATGTCGCATTTTTATTCAAAACTAAAACAAATCTAACTTAGAAGTTGTAGATGATAGAAGTTTTAAATTATCATAAACGAAAACGAGTTAACAAAAAAAATATATATCATTAACAAGTGATCGATCAAGATCAGACTGATTTGACTCCAAGTCAAACGGGCCAATGGAACGATTTCCACTTTCTAAATCATAGAACGACCTGTGATCCATAATTCAAAACCACATAAATTATGATCAAGGGCATCCCGACAGTTGGGCAAATTTACTATATAAACTTGCTTCCTATTGGGACCTCTGGGAAAGATTCATGGTAGTAACCTTTCCAAGATTGGATAATAGTACTAAACAAATAAGATTTCAAGTAGGGCATAAATACAGGTACAGGTCTTCTTATTGTTAACAAGACAGAGAGGTAAGAAATAGACAAAGTTTCAACACCAAGTTCAGCAAATTAAACAGAAAAGTGAGCAAATATATCATAAAATAGCAACAGTGATTTGGAGCTCATATGAACAAGTTTATCACTAGTCACTTACTTTCATCATTAATAGAATATTTAGTATGCTTCTTCTCAGGTTATCTTTGCACATATACTGTCATTGCAATCTTGAGGATTGCAGGACAAACATGAACACCAGACATACTCAACAAGGATCATTGTAACCTATGAACTATATATACATAAATAATTCTCAAATTTCATATAGATCACAAGCTTCAGTTCACCTGGTCACGGCTAGCCAGGCGTGTTTTGTCTTCTTCAACCTGTTGAAGCAGTGCCTGAAGTTCTGCTTCTGATAAGCCCTCCAATCGTTTCTGCATTCCGAGAAAGACTTATAAATTGGGTCATATTGCCTTGAGAATGATAACACATAGAGTATTTTTGTTTCGACAATGAAGTATATACAAGGTAAGAGAGTATTTATGTTGATAGGTTCATCACTGATACAATGTGTAGGTGAAGGGACAAGAGGAATTTCAGATTATGTAGCCGATATGTCAATATAATTATATCACACTTATTTTACTGAAATTACTTGCTTAACTATTAATTCAAAAAGTAATATTGAAAAAAATTGAGAAACCTCTACCTCCATCACTTTGTATTCATAGTCCCGTAGTTGTTGAGCATATGTCATTTCCTTGTTCGAAACTCTAAAGATGTAAGTTGAAATCCAACCAACCGTTAAACCCAAAACCAGAACTAACGTAACAACATTCCCAGCTTGTAAAGGATCAACTCCAAAATACTGTAAAACAAGTCATAATCAGCAACCATCTTATCAGAAGCCATGCACACATGCAAGCAGCATAGAAGTAAAAATTAGTTACTAAGGAGAAAAGAAATAAGCAACAGAGAGTTGAAATTATTAGGTAAACAAAACCAATATACCTCTAGTCCACTTTTCATGCCATAGCCAAGAAACGTAACCCCCAGGCCAATCAATAGAGCATCCTTCCTCGAGTATCCAAAAGATTGCTATAGCATGAGCAAGTATAGATAAAAAAAATCATGTCAATAAAATATAAAAAATAAAAATAAAACTTTAAACAATCTCATGACAGCTGCAATTACTCATACGAGTTAGACTTTTAAATTTTAATACAACCACAGGAACAATCAGCCCATTTCTATTTTCTTCATAGAATTTCTAAAATGCTTTAAATTTTAAATTCAAATAATGTTTGACACTTTTTAGTGATGTTTGATATATGATTTCTTCATAGTACCTTCTAAAATCAATAGATTTTTCGTAAGACCGAGAACATATAATTGCTGTTGGGTAGTGGAAACATAAAAGGGAAGGATATAGAGGTTAGTAAATTGAATAGAGATCACTCATACATGCCTGGGGTTTAGCAGAGTCATCTTCACTGCTATTAGAATCCGAGGAGCCGCTGCATTTGGGGACAGTGACGAGCACTTTCTTTGATCTAAGGCTATTACACCCTCTTATAGTAAACTGAGGGCAATCTTTTGTGCATAAGCTCTGAGAAATCACTCTCCCTGCAAATTGATAAGACCGTATATTAACAGGGGAAATCTCTTATAAGAAACACATCAAATCAAATAATAGTCCCACAAGTTCAACACAAAGCCACAAAAACATCTTAACAATCTGATATTCATTTTCCATACTATCAAAACAAAACATCAACCCAGCCACTAGTACAAAAACCCTGTTCTGCAATTAAATTTCCCGATCCCTGCAGCCCCGTTCACATCTTAATTAAAACGTAAAGACATACAACTAAAAGCAGATTCTCGATTGAGTCCATAGCCTTGCATTCATTAATCTTATAGAAAAAAAGGGAACATATAATACTTTTGCAAAGCCAGACCATACCAACCAAACTGTGACTAGAATCAACTCCAAATAATCAAATACAAGGCAAAAGACACACAAATATGAAGGAAGGGCCAAAACAAGGAAATACAACTTAATCTTAACAAAATGGCTAAAACTGGTTTGCATCAGCTGGAATATTCCAGAGCAGCAGGCAACAATTTGAAGGAGAAATCCATGAAAAATTGTGCAAAAACAAACCCAAATAAATTATTGTCACATACACAATATTTCTATGAAATTGACTGATAATGAACAGTAAAGAAATCAATACGAGAACAACTTGAAAATTAAAAAAAAATTACCAAACAAAATGAAACTCATCTATATTCGTAGCATATATGAAGAGATGAGAGGATAAGGAGCTGATTACCTCTCAGAAATCCTACAGCAGCAGCGTTAGCGCTCAACGGCCGCGAGGGTGTAAGGGGTAGGGAACAGAACGCTGTCGTTTCAAGGAAAATACCGGAAATTGGAAGAGAAGACATCGCGTTCCCCTCACAATGTGAAGAAATGGAGCTTCGAAGAAGAAGAAGAAGAAGTGAACAGGTTACCAAGTGAGTGGCTCGCTCGAGACCAACAAGCATTAGCCAGTGAGATAAGCACGTGACTCTGTGCGTTTAGCGGGCACGTGCCTTTGAGTGTCTGATTATTCTCAACTTCAAAGCATTAATTAAACAGATAAAATGAAAAACAAAAATAACCTGTGGTTGATATCATTCTTTTAATTTGAGAAATATCATTGAAGCTTGAGCTGGACAAACTTGTCAAATGGTTAAGTTGATGAATATTTTTTTTCGGAAGGGACAGTTATATAAATATGTGTTAATTTCTACTTTAATTTTGAAACAGAAATGTCAAATATGTATAGACGTCTTATATGATAAACTTTTTCTAACACTATTGAACAAATGATGAGTGGAAACCACCTTAGCAATAAAACGAGTCTAAGAAATGGTTAGGGTTTCATTCTCTTCTACTTCTTACTCTCTCGTGGCTGCCTCCTCCTCTTCTCCTCCAAAGTTGTTACCACCACTGGAAATACCGTCTTTGTGGCCTTCCCTTTATGGAAGACACCGGCCGCTGGCCTCACCGGCCTCCTCACAAGCACCACCTCTGCCTTGCATTGTCAACCATGCAAGACCAACAACTAACCGCAGTCACATGGATTCGGGGCCGAGCTTATCTAGCCTTAACTCGCTGGTCCTCAGTTCAACAACGGGCCATTTCCAAACCGGGATAGGCACTCCCGCTTCTCCCATCTGCCCCACGAGCCATGGAGGCTATTGAGGACCAACTGCGGGCCGTCTCCCTTGAGGACGACATGTACGAAGACGTTGTGGTGATAGTCTCCTTCGAAGTCATCATAGCAGTCGTCGATGGCCAATAGCGCCACTCGATGGGCGGGTGGATTGTGACGGATATTGGTTGCAACCCGAAAGTCCTTTGTGGCGTTACACTATAACGTTGGAAGGTTAACGGATTGGAGGTCAAGTGCCTTTTCAAGGAGGTGGTCGTCTTCTACATTTCGACTAGCACGACGATAGAGAACGTCCGTCATAGGGGACCGTGGGGGTTCAGTAGTTATCTGTTGATACTGGTAGCCCTACGGCCTTGTATGCAGTCGAGCACCATCCCGTTTCGCTTCATAGAGATATGGTGATGGCTTACAATGTCCTGGGAGATGTACGGAATGCCCCAGTCCGATCTCTTCTTGCTAATACCTTGGGCACCGAGGTAACCTCTACATCTGTGCCTATACCTCGGCGGTGGGACGACTTTCTATGGTTTCGGGTTAATCTGGATGTGGATAGGCCGTTATGTCGCCGACTCAGCCTCTAGTGTCTGGTTATTTGGAGCCTACAACTATAGGCCTTCAATACGACTTTCTATGGTTCCGGGTTAATCTGGATGTGGATGTGAATATTGAACTAGTAAAGATCCACAAATTTGGATAAAAAAAGTTAATATATTGATAAAACGATTTCATTATATATAACCTAAAGTTGGGTCCAACAATGAATCTCAGAAATAATATGAGTTGATAATAAGAAGATGGTCTTGTTTTATAGAGGAGATGTCACGCCTCAAATCTGGTTTTGACCGGACTCGAGACGTGAACTTAGATAAACAAATAAATAAGCAGTTTAATAATGAAAAAGGATCTTAAAATAACGATTTAAACTTCAAATAGTAACATGAGTCAACAGCTCGGTAAAAACACACAGTTAAAGAGTATGTAAAAGGTAAACAGTACGTCACTAAACAATCTAGTCTAGGACTCTCGCTAGCTCCCAAGCATCGAGCATCCAGCTAGTACACATCCCGCTTAAGACCTGAAAGACAACAATGTAAAGGGGTGAGCTTTCGCTCAGTAGAAAAAGTATTTAAGGTTGTGAACATCAGTTCATCAACACGAGTAACCGTCCAATTAGGGCATACTAGTAACACATAACTATCAACAACGTCCACGGGACAAGTACCAACCACCATTCATCCTCGTAAGATCAAAATCACAAATAATACTGTCACGCCCCAAATCCGGTTTTGATCGGACTCGAGACGTGACTTAAGGAGGAAGCAATTGTAATAATAAAATGAAAGAAAACCAATAAAACCATCTAACTTTAATTCAACAAAATGTCTCGAATAACGACTTATAATTAATCCTCTAACAAAAGGTTCATAAAAAATCGTAAGAATCATTTAACAAAAGTTCGTGACCACAAAATAAGACCAACGTCTCTAAGCACCCGGACCCTAGAAGCTCCCGAGGCTCGAGTCCACTAATCATCACGCAAACCTGTAAAACAGTCATAAACAGATAGGAATGAGCTTACGCTCAGTAGGGAATATGCATAACTAGGGCATGCTTTTAGTTTAACAGTTAGGATTCCACAATTTTAGTTCGAGTCTCAAAATACGAAGAACTGAAATTACATTGAAATACGGGAATAAAACGAGTGTTTAACACTTTCAACGAGTCAACAATAACCATAGGAAAGTAAGAGAATCAATGCATTTCTTAAATAATCATTAGAAGATAGAACGTTCAAGTAATGTCGTGGGACATGAAGTTGCCACCCTCCGATCCACAATACTCGTTGTGTCATGTCGGATTTTCCCTCGGTCCAGAGGAGACGCATAACGTCGGGCTACCGGTAACAACCCATGAGGGCGCTTATCGTTGGGATTCTCGGAAACGTCTCCAAAGGACCATATGCCATAGGGAACCAAGGTAATGCTCCCGCAGGACGCATACACTTGGGTGAGATAACAAGTAATCAATCCCCGCAGGGTAAACCGTCCAATTCCCCCGCAGGGTCCAATATCAAATGCCCCGCAAGGTCCAATAATCAATGCCCCGTAGGGTCCGTAACCGTTGCCCGCAGGCTCAATAACCAATACCCCGCAGGGTCCATAACTATTGCCCGTATGCTCAATAACCAATGCCCCGCATGGTCCATAACCATTGTACGCAGGCTCAATAACCAATGCCCCGCAGGGTCCATAACCATTATCCCGCATGATCTGCCAAACAATACCCCGTAGGGTCTACCAATCACCAACGGCTATGATACTAGCGGATTACACCCCCCCCCCCCCCGGTGTAAGTACCATAACGAACAACCAAACATCTTAAGAACAAGAATAAGAGAATCACACAATAACACATCAACCAACCAATGCTTATCGAATCACACTTTCACCACAACACACCAAAGACATCCACTTACCCTTTACACTTACCGTTATACTTACTAGTCACGATCCACCGGTCCATCGATCACCTGATCGTACCGTTTGGCACAATCAGTCATACTCGATCATCCGTTCAAGTATTCAATTATTCAAACATTCAATCAATCAACAAAGCATGTAAACATTCAACCAATCATTCAAGCATAAGATTTAACTAGTTTCATTATACTCTTGATTATCCTAATGACTAGCAAACAAAGCATGTGAAGCTAACACAACTAATCCGAGGGCTCATCACGGCCTCTCTACCAGTAAATCAATTCCTAAGTATTGAAAGCGAGTTACACTAGTTATTCACATCCTATGCATGCATACTAGACACGTCCGGTTATTAATAATTGAAAGACGATTAATCTAGTTATTCGCATCCTATAGGCAATTCTAGGACCTGGATCTGCTCTCCCGACCTTGGTGTGGCGCGAATCGAGGGGAAGAACCAGCTCTGGGTCGTCGACGGCGATGGCGAGCCCAAATGGTTCTCGTGACAACGACGACGGCGGGAATCTGCGCGGGTAAAGAAAGAAGAAGGGGTAGGAGAGAGTGAGTCTGGAGCTCCGGCTTCTCTCTGGTGGGTGCAGGGTTCGGATTTACACCGGAAGCTCGCATCGCCGGTGTCGATCTGGTGAGAGAGGAGAGACGTGTGCGAGAGGGACGGTAGAGAGGGAGAGAGGCGATGCGATGGAAGGGATGAACAGTGCCGCTGATTTAGGTTTTGATACCTTTTAAAGGGTTGGGCCCGAGTCTGACTTGGGTCGGCACGAGCTTGCTCGCTCATTGGGCCCTGAGCTGGCCCAATTCCAGGCTCGGCCCAAACTGCCCTTTCCCTCCCCCCCTTTTTTTGATTTTCCTTCTCCAATTTAACTCGTTGCAAAAACCCACCTTGACGTTTCGATTTTCAATTAATACACTTTAGAATTACGTGGGGTTTTATAGTCTACCCCCCTTAAAAGAATTTCGTCCTCGAAATTTAAAATGAACGCGTTCCTCTTGTCCCTATCTCAGGGAACGTTCGTTTAAGACTCACAAGCGAGGGATCCCCGGTGCACTTCCGTAGTTTGGGATACGTGGAAGCCGCTAGGCAACGGCTCTGGTTCTGCCTGAAGACCTCAAAATGTACGATAATCTGCGGGGCCAACTTGTCTCCGTCGCGGCTGAACCTCAAAAGTCCCTTCTTCGAGCTCACCTCAGAAACACGTGATCCCCAACTGTAACTCAAAAGGTCGACATAGTCCATCTGCGGAACTCTTCCGTCGATTATACGCGGTCTTTAACCGTTCTTGAATCAACGCGCTCTTCACTTAATCGTGTTTCACTAGATCACGCTACTTACTCAAACGCCATATTTGGCTATGAAAGCAGTCCTTCTCAACGGTTCGCAAACCCAACGTGCAACGTCTCACACCCACTCAAAGAAAAACCCGCGCAAAACACACGCCGAATAACACTCCAACACTTAAGAACCTCAGGTAACGGTCTAGATATCCCATACCGGAAATTTCCGTCGGCACAGGTCTCCTGCCGGGACGCTATGCAAGTCGAACGGAGTCGGAATCACACACCAATATTACTTCTCAATTTCCTCCTTAGCAACCGTTACCGGGACTAACCACAACAGAACTCAAACACTATCGAGTCAAGACCAACCACAACAATTCTGCAAGGTTAACACCCAAAATCACACTTGACGTTGGCCAACGGTATTACTTAACAGTTCACAAGTTCAACGTGAAACAAATTAGATCAGCCCAAAGAATCAATGAGTACACACAACAAGTCGATTGTCCCTCAGATACTGAGGAATAACAGATAACGATATTGGCAACCTATAACGAAATTCAACGTTAGTGTAGATAGCGGACCGTCACAAACAACCTCGATGTAGATACCTCTCATCAGAATCCTCAACGGTACTGGTATCACACCGGATAAACCTTATCAAGGTTCGCAACCTGATACGAGCTAGTCACAAATCAAGCATCACAAACCTAACTCGCGGTAAACTATCAACGCCTAACTGTGATCAATCAAGAAGGTTATCCAACTCGCGATATTTCTCTTGATATCGATACCAGTTCTCAACCCCTGATCAAACCTCCTCACAAGTCGTCTCACCCAATCATCATATCAACGAGACAACGGTTCTCAAAACCGGTGCATGGTTCAGTATCACCATGAACTCTACCGACATCTAGTCGGACGAACGACGTACAACAACAAGGACTGATAGAACCTCTTACTGGTACTTAGCCGATAGTAGGCGTCCCTCGGGACACACCTAAACAAAACGTTACGGTACTCACACTCGACCGTGGAGCACAATCCAAGATCGATCAACAAAGTTTATCCCAATCAGTAGTATTCCTTTTACCGTTGACACTCGCTCACGAGTTATGATCAAACCAACTTATAAGCAAGTTCACTCAAGTCACCACTTAAGGAGTAATCAACACGTACTGAAATTTCAAGGAGTTGAACAGTTCAGAAAACTAGTGCGGTTCCTTCGATCGTCTCTCGAACAACTCGGAACCAACAACGGTTAATCCTTAACTTTCCTTGTGCCCTGTATGGCATAAGATCCGACCTACCACGTAACGCTTCGTTTGGTACCATCTTGTTACTGGCTTGCAAGCTTGTGGTAGTCGCACTCGGTCGTCTGTTTCCGGATTTCAAAGTGATGTGCTCTCACTTCTAGGGCGTAACTTAATGGTTATGCTTGTCCTTGATGACGTTAGATTTCGTTCTTTTCTTTCTGACAAAGGTATATCATGGTACTCGGTTCTCGTTTTCCGCTTTCTGTTCCGATGAGGGTGTCGTATGATGTCCTTGTAACTCTCGGTGATATCGATATGTTCAATGTGGCGCGAAAGATGTGACTCTTGTAATGCGTCTTCTTGTCGTTGCGCGACGACGCGTTCGAACAGGTCCTTCGTGTTTTCTGACTCTTCAGACTGACGTTTTGTGCGATTGCTCTGCTGGCGTGAACCTGCATGGTTCCAGGATATCGGCATCGTCATTGGTCTTGGGTCAATTCTGATATTGACTTCGTGAATTGAAGTAAGTTGATCGTCTCTTCTGGCACGAACCTAGGGACTATCTTTTGAGCTATCCTTACACGTGCAACTCCACTCGTCCAACTATTCGTCCATCGACCAGGGTGTTAAGACACGAAGGTCATTTCAAAGATTCGATTCTTAACATTTCAAACTTTTAGCAGGGTTCGATGCTTGTGGGTTATGGGCCCACTGCGCTACTCTGATCTTAACGTCACCCGGTCATCTCTGGTGACCGGTCGGACCGTTTATTGGTCAAGGCCGTAGCCTTTCTCCGCTCGGCATTCGATGCTGATTGCTTTCAATGAACGCCTGATATTTAACCAATCGGTTCTTAAAACTCGATTCTCACTATCGAAGAAGGAAAAGAGCTTCCCGTACTACTAGGTCTGTTACTCCTCTTTCAAACTCAAACTGGCGTTTAGTCGGTACTACCGCACCTCTAGGCGGTGTGTTAAGACACGGGTGGGCTTACCAGTTCTAAAATCGTTCCACCAAAAAGTAATCACGAAACAATACAACCAAGTGTAAAACTCAAGTGTCGGCAAGACACAGAATCCCAAGATGTAAATCGTAAGCAAGTACTCTAAGCGATCTCGTGATCGGTATCAAATCCCTCAGCTCGGGGCCCGGAAATTGCGTACGCTCGGCCCTGCTGAAACAGAGGTCCTCCTCTCGGTGGTGATGGAAGAATCTGCTGCTGGTGACAGTCGTCTCGAACCGGTCGAGGGAAATACTGCTCTAGGAACAGTCTGTTGACCAGCTTAAAGTCCTCACCAACCCTGGTGTGCACATGCTGTCACCAGTATCATGCTTTTCCCTCAAGCTGTGACATTCACGGGGTCTGAACTCTCGGAGTAGATTGATGTGTCCAGCTTGCGAAAATCTCTGAGTGCCTGGGCCGTAAAGCTGTCAAAAAGGTCTGGTCTCTCAACATAGGCTGTAGTGGCCGTGGGCACGGTCTCTAGTGCCGGCGCTGCAGTCTCCTGCTGATCGCTGAGTGCTGCTAGTACTGTGCGGACCACCTCCTCTAGAGGGGCCGGCTAAGTCGGCTCTGCGACTGGTGAAGCTCTAGGTGATAACCCTGACGGTCCACCCTCAAAACTCTGGTGCTCTGTAGAAGTAGCACCCTGGACACTCGCTGCCCTTGCCTGCCCAACAACTGGTGACTGGCTCTGCCCCACAGCTGGGCGGCTTCTGGTCCCTCTCGGGATGTAAACACATGACATCTCGTATACTCGTTGCGTTTATAACGTAAGTTCATAATTCAATTTAACTCAGATGGTTCGATTTATCAAAAGGGACGTTCTCATGTGTTTTAAAGGGATCCTACTTGGATCGGTAGTACGTAGTCTCGTTTAGAACAAACGGTTCTATTAAAACACAAGGACGTTCACGCGCGTCCCACAAGGATTATAAAATGACCAACATCACTTAGGCACAGTAAATATATAAAATACTTTATATATAGGCAGACAAGGCCGTATCTTAGTGCGTCTCACAACAACAATCAGCAATTCAATCAAATCAATCAACTCCCACAAGAGGAACTGTCTCTAGAAATTCACACAAATCACAAGGTAATAGGCATACCCCTCGATCGGTAACTTCCCAACACCTGGGGTTCAAATCATAACACACAATTCCACAATTTATGTCCTCAAATTATTTCTTATAAGTCTCAACTCTTCCCATAATCTCAACCCCTTACTTTTCTCTTATAACATTCATGTCGATCTCACGTCGTCACAACCCGATTCAGGCGTCCCCGAATCTCGTTGTAACCACTTGACATCCCTCTATCACGCTCGACTACAGTGGCGCCCCTGAGTCAACCCGTGATAGTGCAAACATTTCAGTTCTACAGAAATTTCGGCATGACCTATTCGTATTTTTTCACTAACCATCCGCTTAAGCGGGACATTTACCAATCAAGTTCACAGGGTATTCAGTACACAGGGTTCTCATGCTCATCAAAATACACAATTTAGTACACAGAGTTCTCATGCTCATCAGGTACACAATTCAAGAGTTCCCGTGCTCAGTAAAGTACACCTTATCGGTAAAGTACCGCAGTACCACTCGAGTTTCTACCCTTTATTCAATATCCATCAAATAGGATTATCATTCCAGCCTTAATCCTTAAGGAACAGTTAACATCTTAACCGAGTCAAAACTCCAACAATTTCACACTTTAACAGTTTAACATTTCAATAAGCCAAGAAGTCAACACCTCAACAAGTCAATCAATTGGATAATCAATATTTCAAATTTATGAATTGTGAAACTGCCCAACACTGTGGCAACACAATTAAACAAAAGGTTTACTCAACAACCAATTCATGGCGGTTCGATCATCGCTCGTTAGACCAACCTTGATCTCAACCATAGGCATCCCAGATCACCGAGGCATAGCAATGGAGCTTACGACACGTGTAAAAAAAATCACATACTATCACAGGTTCCAACCTTTACAAAGGCGTTCGAGTCAGGACTGTTATCGTTCCAACTCTACGTATCGAATAATTCCGACTACGTCACTGAGTAGCAAAAACTTAGACTCCCTAACTCTACCCACCTAATTGACGTGCGGTCCGAGGTTTTGAAAAAAAGTTCAAAATGAAACCTGTTTCAAATGAAACTTGGCTTTGATACCAAATTGTCACGCCCCAAATCTGGTTTTGACCGGACTCGAGACGTGACTTAAGGAGGAAGAAATTCTAATAATAAAATGACATAAAACCAATAAAACCATCTAACTTTAATTCAACAAAATGTCTCGAATAACGACTTATAACTAATCCTCTAACAAAAGGTTCATAAAAAATCGTAAGAATCCTTTAACAAAAGTTCGTGACCACAAAATAAGACCAATGTCTCTAAGCACCCGGACCCTAGAAGCTCCCGAGCCTCGAGTCCACTAATCATCACGCAAACCTGTAAAACAATCATAAACAGATAGGGGTGAGCTTACGCTCAGTAGGGAAAATGCATAACTAGGGCATGCTTTTAGTTAAACAGTTAGGATTCCACAATTTTAGTTTGAGTCTCAAAATACGAAGAACTGAAATTACATTGAAATACGGGAGTAAAATGAGTGTTTAACACTTCCAACGAGACAACAATTATCATAGGAAAATAAGAGAATCAATGCATTTCTTAAATAATCATTAGAAGATAGAACGTTCAAGTAATGTCGTGGGACATGAAGTCGCCACCCTCAGATCCACAATACTCGTTGTGTCATGTCAGATTTTCCCTCGGTCCAGAGGAGACGCATAACGCAGGGCTACCGGTAACAACCCCTGAGGGCGCTTATCGTCGGGATTCTCGGAAACGTCTCCAAAGGACCATATGTCATAGGGAACCAAGGTAATGCTCCCCCAAGACGCATACACTTGGTTGAGATAACAAGTAATCAATCCCCGCAGGGTAAACCTTCCAATTGCCCCACAGGGTCCAATAATCAATGCCCCGCAGGGTCCGTAACCGTTGCCTGCAGGCTCAATAACCAATGCCCCGCAGGGTCCATAACCATTGCCTGCAGGCTCAATAACCAATGCCCCGCAGGGTCCATAAGCATTGCCTGCAGGCTCAATAACCAATGCCCCGCAGGGTCCATAATCATTATCCTGCAGGATCTGCCAAACAATACCCCGCAGGGTCTACTAATCACCAACGGCTATGATACTAGCGGATTACACCCCCCCCCCCGGTGTAAGTACCATAACGAACAACCAAACATCTTAAGAACAAGAATAAGAGAATCACACAATAACACATCAATCAACCAACGCTTATCGAATCACACTTTCACCACAACACACCAAAGACATCCACTTACCCTTTACACTTATAGTTATACTTACCAGTCACGATCCACCGGTCCATCGATCACCTGATCGTACCATTTGGAACAATCAGTCATACACATTCAATCAATCAACCAAGCATGTAAACATTCAATCAATCATTCAAGCAAAAGATTTAACTAGTTTCATTAGACTCTTGATTATCCTAATGACTAGCAAACAAAGCATATGAAGCTAACACAACTAATCTGAGGGCTCATCACGGCCTCTCTACCAGTAAATCAATTCCCAAGTATTGAAAGCGAGTTACACTAGTTATTCACATCCTACGCATGCATACTAGACACGTCCGGTTATTAATAATTGAAAGACGATTAATCTAGTTATTCGCATCCTATAGGAAATTCTTGGACCTTTCCGCTTTTATTAACCTAATAGGCATACTAGTATTGAAATACACAAGGAGTTATTACTTTCCCTACCTTGTGGTCTTCCTCTAATAATACTCTGCTGTAAAGTTCGATTAGCATCTCCTCCGTTCTTCACACGGGTTCCGGAGTGGTCTTCGTCCTTCTAGCTCGGTTCCAAGTCCTTGTTCTCTAGCGAAGTCCCGTCTAGGTTTGACAAATAAAACGTCAAAATCAATACTGATAAATGTCCAAAGGTCCTCTGATGTTTAAATCAATCCTTTAATTTCTCACCTTAAATTAATAAAATCAGATTAATTAACTTAATCAATCTGATTTTAAATTTTTTTTATTTGAAACCGGGTTGACCCGGATCCGAGCCGAGTCCGACCCGAATCCAGGTCCGGACCCGGTCTAGAGCCCTGACCCGGATCCAGACCCGGATCCGTTCCCCAACTCGGTCCAGATCCAGCCGAGTCCGGGCAGAAGCCTGGTCTCGCCCAAGCTGAGGCCCAAGTGACCTAAGGCCCGGTCTGGTGGCCCAACTCGAGGAGAAAGAGCTAGGGTTCCAGATCTTTGATTATGGCCGGCGGCGGGTCTTGAGGGTGGTCGCCGGAAGTTCAAGGAGGTGGTTTTGGTGGCGGTAGGAAGCTCAGAGGGAGGGTGTAGTTGATTCCTACCGTAGATCTGAGTCTCTTTCCCTCTCTTGTGCGGTATAGAAGCTGTCGATGTACTCCGGCAAAGCCCCGACCTTCACGTGGCGGTGGACGGCTTCAAACGCCCGGGAAAGGGAGGAGAAGCCGAGAAAGAGCGGTTGAGAGCGTCTTTCACCTGGCTCTGCTCTCCCGTCCTTGGTGTGGCGCGAATCGAGGGGAAGACCCAACTCTGGGTCGTCGACGGCGATGGCGAGCCCAACTGGTTCTCGTGACAGCGACGACGGCGGGATTCTGCACGGGTAAAGGAAGAAGAAGGGGTAGGAGAGAGTAGTTCTGGAGCTCTGGCTTTGCTTTGGTGGGTGCGGGGTTCGGATTTACACCGGAAGATCGCTTCACCGGTGTCGATCTGGTTAGAGAGGAGAGTTGTGTGCGAGAGGGACGGTAGAGAGGGAGAGAGGCGATGCGATGGAAGGGATGAACAGTGCCGCTGATTTAGGGTTTGATCCCTTTTAAAGGGTTGGGCCCGAGTCTGACTTGGGTCGGCCTGAGCTTGCTCGCTCATTGGGCCCTGAGTTGGCCCAATTCCAGGCTCGGCCCAAATTGCCTTTCCCCCCCTTTTTTTTTGATTTTCCTTCTCCAATTTCACTCGTTGCAAAAACCCACCTTGACGTTTCGATTTTCAATTAATACCCTTTAGAATTACGTGGGGTTTAACAAATACAACGCACAAAGCCAACCATCATGCACAAATCACACAACAGAACCACACATGATTTAGTACAACCGTTCCCAACTCATCGGCTATCACAGCCCCTCTCATTTATATCGTACCGGAACACAAAGCATCGGTCCCGACATCTTCCCGTCACCGAGACTCGGGGTAACATACCTGACCGGCAATACATTCAGTTAGATGTCTTCCCGTCACGGAGACTCGGGGCCTCACGCATAACAGACCGACACATACCTCGGTCGTACGCCTTCCCGGACCACACAACATCGGGGTAATGGTTAAACCATCCTCGTCCTCGATACTCTACACCGGCATACTCTCTCAGTGTAGGTATCATACCAGACTCACCTCCTCTTGGAGCACACATCAAGAGACTAACACGCATCACAATGTCATAGTTCGAACACGGTATCCAACCGAGTCAACTCACCACGACACACAATCGGTCTATCATTCACCCGATCATATCACAACCAATTTTCACATCGTATCAAACACGACACACTTGCCCACACATAGCCACTACATGTTAAACCGAGTATATCATATCATGACTCTTAATCTTATCGACACTTAGTCACACATCATGCCTCGCGATCAAAGATCATGGCATCAATCAAAGGTCCGGGTCTGGGTCGGGTCTGGGTCAGGTCCGGGTCTGATCCGGGTCGGATTCAGGTCCGGTTTCCGGGTCGGGTCGGATCCGGGTTGGGTCAGATTAATTAATTCTCAAGTTTAAACCAATTAAATTAAAAGGGACTTCGTCGATAAATTAAAGAACAAATTCGGACTGAACATGTACTGATTATCACCTCTTCTTGTTTGAAATTAGACTTTGACTTCGGACCCGAGATCATCGGAGGAGGAGACCCGAAGACATCGTGAGGTGGAGGAGGAAGTGAGCCAAGACGTCAGCACCTAGGAGTTGCTCGTTGTTTATTTTGATGGTAACGAGCGGTGAGGGTTTCGGTCTCGACGAGGCGGCGGGGGACCTCGGAGGAACGCGCGGCGGTGCTCGGGAGTGACGGCAGAGCGCCGGCCTGACCTGGACGAGGACGGCGGTAGTTGGCGTGCAACCAACGGCCTCCTCCATCTCAGATCTGGTGAGGGTGAGAGGTTCGTCGGCGTCGTTCCAGTTGAGCTCGTCCAAACTAGCGTCGCCGCGAGAGAGTTTCTGGTGGACGTTGTCGGGGAAGTCGAACAAGACGAGGGAGGCACAAACTCGTGCTGCTTCTCTGTCACCGACGTAGCGCAGTTCGAACCCGGAAGAGAAGAAGGCAGCGACGTCCAGATCTCGTTGCCGGCGCGGCGCGATTCGCACGCGGAAGCAGAGCATTGTGATGGCGAGGCGACGTCGAGTGAGAGAGAGGGAGAGAGAGAGGGTCGTGTCTTGGGATGCGTGCGCGAAGTGAGGGAGAAGATGAAAAGTGCTAGGGTTAGGGGAGGCCGGCTTGGGCTTGGCGAGCTGGGACTGGTCCGGCTGACTGGGCCTGGTCTGGCTTGGCCCAAGGTCTGCTCTTCTTCTCCCTTTTTTTGTCCAATTTTCTCCTCAATCGACAGTCGAATGAATAAAATAAAGGGTTAAATATTGAAACTTACCCTTACGATTTGGTCACGAACACTATACTACCTATGTTTGAAAAATCATATTTGCCATACCTAAACTATTGGGCACGTGATTCTGTTAGTAAAAACTAACTGAATGACGTGTAATGACCAGTTTTCCCCTTTGAATTTGAATTGAAATTACGAGACTAAGTTAAAATATTATTATACCCCTCGTATTGTCCCATTAAAAAATAAAATAATTATAACTTTTCTTAATCTTACTTTCCTTTTTATCATTATATTTTTTACCTAATCTCCTTCGAAGTCAAGCTTCTTTCTCAAACTAACAAAACCCAGTGCAGATGAACTAATCCAACTCATATTCAAACCAAAAATCTCAGATTCAAATACAATCGGGATTCAAACAAAAAATTCAGACTAAGATCAAATATTTTTCAAGTTCAGATTTGAGCTCGACGAGAACACAAACAAAGCACCACTGTCGGTTCAATTTCTGGGTGAAAGCCACCAAAGACAAGACCTGAGTTGCAAGAGACGCGACGAGCTCGAAGACTAGACTTTATCCTCAGATCGTGTTGTCCAGAGGCGTTCTCGAAAAGGTCGGCTGAGACTTCGTCGTGGTTAGGTTATGCGCGTCATCGTCGGCGAAGCTTCATCGGAGAGTTTGAGCACCAAGACCAGATCTGGATTCGATCTCGGCGAAATAGTTTGGAGGTTACTGTATTCGATCTCGTTGGACTGGTTTTGAGCTTGCATGAACTTGAGCCGACCAGATCTGGTGCGCCGAACAGGTCTGGTTCACCGGTGCTCGTAGAGAGAGAAAGGAGGAGGACGCCACCCGTATATCTGGTTCGTTGTCGCTGCCCTAGCACGCCGGAGATGAAGATGAACAACTTCATTAACCTTTGTCGGCGTGGAGAAGTGTCAATCCATCTATGAGCTCCTTGGGGAAGAGAATCGAAGAACGAGATTTGGTTTAGAATGATTAGTTTTAGTAAAGTAAAAGAGAAGATGAAACCAAATAGGAAAAACTGAGAATTAGAAAGAAATGTATTTTTAATTATTCAATTATTTTTCTCTTTTTTCTCTTTTTTGTAGTTAATTAATTATTTAATTTATTTGTTCTGAAATGAAATTGAAATGAAAGGGGAAAGAGTTAAAAGGGATATTTCATAATTTAAATGAATGGTAAGGGGTAAAATCGGAAATTTACTATTCACTAACAGTCAAATGAGGTCAAATAGCTAACAGAATGGAATACTCCATTCGTTTTTGCTAACGGAATCACGTGCCCAATAGTTTAGGTATGGCAAATATGATTTTTCAAACATAAGTAGTATAGTGTTTGTGACCAAAACGTAAGGGTAAGTTTCAATATTTAACCCTAAAATAAATAAAACGAGGTTTAACCAGGGCGGTCTTTTCAGTCTACCCCACTTAAAAGAATTTCGTCCGCGAAATTTAAACGCACGTACCTCATAGGTCGAAAAGACGGGGATACTTCGCGCGAACCTCGTCCTCGCGCTCCCAGGTCGACTCACCTCCTTGGTGCTTCCACTGCACTCGTACTAGAGGAATAGTCTTGCCACGCAAGACCTTCTCTCGCCTATCCAGAATCCTGACTGGCTGCTCCTCATACGAAACATCCTCAGCCACCTTGATGTCCGTCCACTCAATCACGTGGGAGCGGTCCGCAGTGTACTTCCGCAACTGGGATACATGGAAGACGTTACGCACATTCTCGAGCTGCGGTGGTAATGCAAGGCGATAGGCAACAGCTCCAACTCTGCTCAATATCTCGAAAGGTCCGATAAACCGCGAGGCCAACTTTCCTCCGCCGCGGTTGAACCGCAATAGGCCCTTCTTCGGGGTCACCCTCAGAAACACATGGTCATCGACCGAAAACTCAAGACGCCTGTGCTGTCTATCTGCATAACTCTCTGACGACTCTGCGCGGTCCTCAACCGATCCCGAATCAGTGCGACCTTCTCTGTCGTCTCCTGGACAATCTTCGGGCCAAGTAGACTCTGGTCCCCCACCTCTGCCCAGCACACGGGCGACCTGCACGGCCAATCATACAACGCCTCGAACACTACCCAAACTGCGTCATGCCCTCTCGGCGATCTCGGTAAGCCACTCACGAAGTCCATCGTGACGTGCTCCCACTTCCACTCTGCGATCGTAACGGCTGCAGTAAGTTAGCGGGACGCTGATGCTCGGCCTTCACTTGTTGACAAGTGAGGCATCTCGAAACAAACTCCACCACTGCTCTCCGCATCCCGCTCCACCAGAACTGTTGTCTGATACCCCGATACATCTTGGTGCCACCTGGGTGCACAGCAAGACGGGAGTGATGAGGCTCTCTCAACACATCATCTCTACAACCACATGTCACAAACAGCCCTCCTCGGTATCGTAGACCCAGATCAGTACCCTGCTCCTAGCCCTAGCCCTTAGTGTCAACACTACTAATCATCCTCTCTCGGATCTCTGCCGTCTCGGCATCACTGGCCTATGCCTCCAGCACACGGGCAACAAGTGTGGGCTGCGCCACCAACGAACACATGGCTACACCATCGGTGACCTCATCGAGCTCGAGTCTGAACCTGCTCAACTCCTCCATCATGTCCCACTCTCGGACAGATATACTAGCAAGGCTTTGAGTCGACTTCCTACTCAGGGCGTCCCCGACGACGTTCGCCTTGCCTGGGTGGTAGAGTAGCTCGAAGTCGTACTCCTCCAACAGCTCCATACATCGTTTCTAGCGCATGTTCAAATCGCGCTGAGAGAAAATGTACTTGAGGCTCTTGTGATCCGAAAACACCCAGAATCGCTCACCATACAAATAGTGCCTCCAGCACTTCAGCGCATAGACAACTGCTGCCAACTCTAGGTCATGGGTCGGGTAGTTGCGCCCATGTATATTCAACTGTCTGGAGCCATAGGCAACCACCTTCCCGGACTGCATCAAAACACAGCCTAGTCCATCACCGGACGCATAACAATACACGTCATAACCGACCTCGCGCTTCGGCACTATCAATACGGGCGCGGTGGTCAAACGAGCCTTCAGCTCGGCGAAGGAGTGCTCACACTCATCAGTCCACACAAACTCAGCTCCCTTGCGGGTCAGGGCGGTCATCGGCGCTGCTAGTCGTGAAAAGCCTTGGACGAACCGTCTGTAATACCCCGCCAAGCCAGGAAGCTGTGGATCTCGAAGACACTCTTGGGTCGTGCCCACTTCGAGACCGCGTCGATCTTCACCGGATCGACGAGTATACCCTCTCGGGACACCACATGCCCGAGGAACTTCACCTCGGCGAGCCAGAACTTGCACTTCTCTATGCAACAAGGTCAACACTGTCCTCAAATGCTCCTCATGTGCCTCCTCACTAGGCGAATAAATCAGTATGTCATCTACGAACACTACTACAAACTGATCTGGGTAGGGTCGGAAGATCCCGTTCATCATATCCATGAACGATGCAGGTGCGTTCGTCAACCCGAACGGCATCACCAAGAGCTCGTAGTGCCCATAACGATTCCGAAATGCGGTCTTCTCCACATCCCCCTCCCGAACCCTCAGCTGATAGTACCTTGATCGAAGATCAATCTTCGAGAAGTACTTCGCTCCTCTCAGCTGACCTAACAGGTCATCGATCCTCGGCATCGGATAACGGTTCTTCACCGTAACTTGGTTCAACTTTCGGTAATCAATGCACATCCTCAATCCTCCACCCTTCTTCTTCACGAAGAGGGCGGGTGCTCCCCACGACGAAGCACTCGATCGGATGAAACCCTTCTCCCAAAGCTCCTCGAGTTGTCGCTTTAGTTCGACCAACTCGGCTGGTACAAACTGATATGGGGCCATAGAGATCGGTGCCATACCCGGGATTAAGTCGATCCTAAACTCCACCTCACGCGCCGGCGGTAATCCTGACAACTCCTCCAGAAAGACCTCCGGGAACTCGCATACCACTCTCGGTAGCTCTCTACTCAGCACGGTCTCTGTCTCATCTCCGACGGTCAACGCAGACAAGAGAACTCCGCTCCTACTGCCCAAAATGCAAGTGACGATCGTGTCGCCTGATACTACGGTAACCTGCCGACGATAACAGTCGATCGACGCCCGATACCTCGTCATCCAATCCATCCCTAAAATCACGTCAAACGCAGTCATGTCCATCACAAGAAAGTCACCATAAAACAGGCAATCTGCCACTCGGATCTCACAAGCTCGACAAACAGTACTCAAAACTACCTCTCCCGTAACAGGGGTGTCAAGACATAAAGGTCTACTCAGAAACTCTACCCTCAACCCCAATATACGAGCAAAAGAAGAAGATATGAAAGAATGAGATGCTTCAGTATCAAAAAAGAAAGATGCCCACGAATTATAAAGCAAACACGTACCCTATGTAGCCTCATGGCCGGCGGAACGTCCCTCAGCCCGAGAGTCGGTGACCGCATACACCCGGCCCTGCTGTCCCTGAGGTTCGCCTCTCGGAGGTGGTGGTAGTGCCACCTGATGCGCAGCTTTCTACCTCGGCGCAGGCGCGCTCGCTGCCTGCCTTGGAGCTCTTTGCGCCAGAACCTGATGCTGCTGGAACTGTGGAGACTACCCAATCTTCGAATGCTTTAGTCGCGGAGCTGACGCCACCAAAAACTGATCGGGGCATCTGGAAGCGAAGTGTCCTAGCCGGCCACATCGATGACACGGTGGTGGCCCGACACTCGACCTCTCCTCCGGTCTACTCGTCGTACGGTCTACTGGTCCGCCGCTCATCGGACAGTCCCGAGCCATGTGGCGTGGCTGCCCACAACGATAGCAAATGCGCCCTGACATGGAAGGCCCAATAGAAGCCATTAACCCGACCTGTCGCGATCCTCTCAGCGGTGTCTGGGACTGAAACGATCGGGAGGTCCTCTACCTCCTCGGATCTCGAGACTCAGACGGTCTCAGGGAACTACTCGATCTCGGCCTGACCTCTTGAGCCCTAGCTGTCTCACAGAAACATCGCTCCACGGTCAAGGCCTTCTCCACCAGGTCAGAAAACACCTGGGTCCTCAACACGGCGACTCGGTTAGTGATCGCAGGGCGAAGCCCCTCCTCAAAACGTCGGCAGCGGAGAGCCTACGTCTGAACCATCTCCTGAGCAAAACGAGACAGGGAAGTGAACCTCGCCTCGTACTCGAACACTGATAGTCCCTCATGTCGCAGCTCCAGGAACTGCTGACGACTGTCTTCCAATACAGACTAAGGAAAGTACTACTCGAGAAACCGCTGGCCGAACAGCGCAAAGTCATCTCCCACTCGCGCCTGCTCACGCCGCCACCAGTGGTAGGCCTCTCCCTCCAGATGGAAAGCTGAGAAAGATACTCTCAGGCTACGACTCCGGATCCCTGATGTGTCAAGGTTACGGGTGATCCGCTCCAGCCACCTCTCGGCTGCCTTGGGGTCTGGCTCCCCGGAAAACACAGGTATACCTAGCCTGCGGAAATCTCGCAGCGCCTGTGCAGTGTAGCTGTCGACCTGAGTAGGTCTCTCGGTGGTCGCTGCAGTGGCAGCAGGTACAGCCTCCGGTGTCGGAGTTGTAGTCTCTCTCCTAGCAAAGGCAGCTGCCAAACTCTGAACAGTGCGAGTCAGCTCCTCCAGGGTTGCCGCCTGGGCTGTCTCAGCCCTCTCGTGCCCCTCAGCGGGTGCACACTGGGCACTAGTCGCCCCTACTGACTCAGTAGTCGATGGTCGTCCCCGACCCCTAGCTGGCCGTTCCCTGGTGCCCCGTGGAGCGTAGGTACGGGCCATGTCGTAAATCCGCTACACGGATAACGCACATGTTCAGTTTCTTAACTCGAAAAGAACAACGCGCTTAGAACAACTAACGCCACACACAGTCCACAACAACAATACTTATAGTAGTAATATACTCAGTAGTGTAGTCACTCAATTTGCACACAGCAGAAAAGTCCGCACACTAGTGCGTCACAAAGATCATAAATTCAAACAGCGAGGTTACACACAGTTTCGCACTCAAAAAACAATTTCACACACGAGTCACACAGACCGCAGTTTACACCACGAAGCAATACCACCGTACAATAGAGACTTAGTTCAAGTTAATACACGTCCTCTTTCTAACATAACATTCATGTTGACACCGCGTCGTTACAACCCGGTTCAGGCGTCCCCGAATTACGTTGTAACCACTCGACATCCCTCCATTCACGTCCAGCTACAGTGGCCCTTATAGCCGAATCGTGATGGTACATACACTTCAGTTTCTGCAGAAAATTGGGCATGACCCGTTCATAAAATTGCACTAACCATCCGCTTATGCGGGACAACCAATCACAACTTGCACACAACACTCAATCACAAATTCATCACACAACAATTTATCTCAATTACACACTCGGGTCTCAGTAATTCCACTTTTACTGCCCGGTCAAGTTCACATTCCGAAACCAGTTTAGCTGTAAGACCCGCTTCCGGTCGAACCGGTAACTCCGGAAATCACTCGGGACTTCTCCGGAACTCAAACGAAGTAGCCATTATCACGGTTGGCTTCAGGGAAGAAAACCCTTTCATTTGAATATAATATTGCATAAAGTCAATTTTGGTCAAAACGAGACTTCATATCGACTAAAGCTTCAATTTTTAAAAGTGCTGGAATTTAAGTGGGGAAATTAAATGAGCTAGAGGGACACTTGTCCTATTTTGGTTGAATGAGAGAAAAAGGGATAGTTATTGTCCCTTTTACCCTCCCAAAAGCTCCTACATGGGTTTCTAGCTCAAGGGCCTTTAAGTCATTGCAACATTTAGGTATTATATGTGTTGGAGAAGCAAAATCATTTCCTATTTGCATTGTTGTAGCCGAAAATTGGAGAGGAAGAAAGGGAGAAGAGCTCCCATGGAAGCTTGAAGGAGAATCTAAGAAGAAGGAACCATTTGGAGTCATCCTCTAGCCTTCCACCCTCAAAAACACTAGCATCCTCTTCATCCTCACATTCTAGAGGTAATGGAACTCTCTACTCATCTTTTCTCTTCATCTATTTTCCTTGGGTTTTGGGTGAAAAATGGCTAGATGATGTTGGGTTAAGTAGAAATGATGGGAGTTGGTGTTGATGAAGAGCTTGGTGAAGTTTTTGTGGAGAAATCAATGGTGGTTTAGAGTTTTTGAAGTGGGTTTGATTTGATGAATCATTGGAAAACTTGTTTGTGTATTGATTCCTACCATGGGTAGAGGAGTAATGATGGATTTGGACTGTTTTGGGGGTTGGCTTAGGGAAATTTCTGGGTTTGAAGGTAGATTTTCGGAGTTTTGGAGCTGGAGGTTGAAGAAGGGCGAAACTGCCCTGGTGCGTCACGGATCCGTGACGGATCCCGTGACGGGCGACGTCACGGCTCCGTGAGGGAGTCCGTGACGGCACTCGTCACGGCTCCGTGACGATGACCGTGAGGGTTGCCATCACGGATCCGTGACCAGATCCGCGACCAGATCCGCGACCCACCAGAGTGAGGGTTTCTTGGGGATTTGTCGAAGTGTTTACACCTTGGTTTTGAGATGAACTTTGGAAGGGTTTTGGGGGTCTTTCTTACTGTTTAAGTGGAACCTAATTAGTGCCTCTTTGTGTCCAAGACCTTGGGGATCGAGCTAGAGGAGCAAGGATCACACCGAGGCCCGAGGGAAGAGCGAGGTGGTGATCACCGGACTTCACCAAAGCGTTGACGAGGAGGACCTTGAGGTAGGGAAAGCCTTAACCTCTCGTTTACGATGCCTAGTATGCATGATAGGTTAATAAAATTGGAAAAGGTCCTAGATATGCATATAGGATGCGAATAACTAGCTTAATCATCTTTCAATTGCTAATAACCAGAGTGTCTAGTGGTGACCGATTAGGAGGCCAATCACTAGTATAATTCGCTTTCAATACTTGGGATATGTTTGTCTGGTAGAGGAGCCTTGGCAAAGCCCTCGGATTAGTTGCGTGTTAGGATCACATGCTTGGTTGTTGGTTGCTTAGTGGATAGGCTAAAGAGTCTAATGAAACTAGTGAAATTGCATGTTTGAATGCTCTTTCGAAGGCTTTATGATTAATTGGTTGATCAGACTCGTACCTGCTCGTTGTTTGTATTCGAATGATTACTTGATTTACTTGATTGATTGTTGGGGGTATCGAGTATGACTGGTTGTACCGCGCGGCGCAATCAGGTGATCGATGCCCCGGTGGTTCGAAACTGGTAAGTGAACGGTAAGTTGGAATTGTGTGATTGGTGTGAATTGATCTAGTGATCTGTGTACTGTGTGCTATGGGAATTGGTGATGGGTGAACTATGTGTGTTAGTGGTTTGACTGTGGTTGGATTGGTTGGTGTTAAGTTTCGGTAAGCGTGTTGCTAAGATGTTATGGAATTATGGTTGATACGATATGGTACCTACACCGTTGAGGAGTCCGGTGTAGGGTGAGATAGAGTTGATTGTTGTTATGGTATGGTACCTACACCGTTGGGGAGTCGGTGTGGGATGATATATTGGTTATTTATTAAATTGCCCACGTGTGCGCTCCTACGGGAGTATGGCCCTGGGTTCCCAATGACATAAAATCCTTTGGAGACGTTTCTGAGAATCCCGATGATAAGCGCACCGAAGGGTTGTTTCCGGTCGCCTCAATGTTATGCGTCTCCTCTGGATTTGAGGGAGAATCTGAGAGGACACATCATGTGGATCGGAGGGTGGTGACTTCATGTGCCACGGCATTGATTTGTTTACTTATTACCCTTGTTTTGTTAAGTTATTTTCTGTTAACTTTATTGTTGATCTTGTTCGAGTTAAGGTCTACCTTGTCATGCGTTTTCCCTACTGAGCGTGAGCTCACCCCTTTGTTTTGATGTTGTGTCTACAGGCTTGACTGAAGAGTAGAAGCTTGGGCGCTTCTCGGTGTGGGTTCATAGAGACTTCATGTTTATTTCCTTTATTTAAAAACAGTCTGGTAAAAACTTATTACCACACCCCCTGAGGGTTACTTATACTGTACTTGAGGTTATGGATTGGAGTACTCACTGGAGATTTTTGAGATTTAATATTGTTTCTTTGCTTTACTGTCTTCTCTTACCCGTCATGCCTCGGGTCCGGGCGATAACCGGATTTGGGGCGTGACAATTTGGTATCAGAGCCTGGTTTCAGTTGAAACAGGTGTCTTACGAACTGATTTTCAAACCTCGGACCGAAGTCAATTAGGTGGGTAGAATTAGGGAGTTGGAGTTTTGAGTTGCTTTAAGGGTTGTCCTAATTGAAATCTTGCACTACAATGTTTGCATTACTTGATTGGTATCCTCTCACTAATGATCGGTGAGGCCGAATGGTTGAGATCAGAATTGGATTGACGGTTAATGACCGACCCGCTATGCATACATGATAGTGAGAGCCAACAGTTAGTGGTGTTTGCCTTTGGCGTTTTACTTCGAGAAATTTTCAAGTTGTGGTTTGGCCATGTTTAAGGGGAGATTTGTGTTTGACTGTTGAGTCTTGGGTGGCCATGAGAGCCGTGTGTTGATTTGTGTTGGGTGGCCATGAGATCCGTGTACTAAGGTTAGTGTTATTTTGCTGGCCTCGAGGAGGTTGCGAGTGTTATTTTGCTGGCCTCGAGGAGGTTGCGAGTGTTATTTTGCTGGCCTCGAGGAGGTTGCGAGTGTTATTTTGCTGGCCTCGAGGAGGTTGCGAGTGTTATTTTGCTGGCCTCGGGGAGGTTGCGAGTTTAGCTGGCCTATACGGTTACGAGTATTCTTTGGCTGGCCTACGTGGTTGCGAGTATAGGTTGGCTGGCTTACTAGTTAGGGTCTCGGTAAGTTGCGAGCGTGTGTTATGGTTGAGTTTGGGGCACGAGTACCCCGTAGTAATTGGGAGCACGAGGACTCCGTTTATTGATTGCGTTGTGTACCTTAGGAGTATGAGAACTCCATTATTTTGATTGTGTGATGCCTTGAAAGAGCATGAGAATTCTGTGTGCTTGTACCTGGTGAATTTGTATTGGTGGTTGTCCCGCTTAAGCGGAGGGTTAAGGAAAATACGAATGGGGCATGCCGAAATTTCAGTAGAACTAGAATGTTTACACCATCACGGGTTGACTCAGGGGCGCCACTGTAGTTGAGCGTGATGTTTTGATGTCAAGTTGTTACAATGAAGTTCGGGGACGCCTGAACCAGATTGTAACAACATGAGATCGACATGAAAAGGTTTGAGTAAAAGTTAAGAAATGGGAATTCATGAAAGAGAGGAAAAGGCTAAGGATGACTTTTAAATCGAGTTGTGTTAGGTGCTAAACCCTCTTTGCGAAAGGATACCCGAGCAAGGGGTATGCCTGTTGTGTTGTGCCGCTTGTGTGATGTGCCTGAGAATGAATCCTCCTGTAGGAGTGGATTTCTTTGATTGATTGAATCCTCCTTTGGGAGTGGATTTCTTTGATTGATTGAATCCTCCTGTGGGAGTGGATTTCTCTGTTTGATTGAACCCTCCTGTGAGAGTTGGTGTTGATTGCTAAATCGCTGGTTGTTGCTGTGTGACGCATAGAGATGCGAACTTGGGTGTTATATTATATGAGTATATATATCTACTAGTGTGAGGGGCGTATCTGTGGGTGACTTGTTTGACGCGTGTGTGCGTCCTTGTAACGTGTGAGAACCGTTGTTGAACTGAGTAATGAACATGTGCGTTATCCGTGCAGGCGGATAGACAACATGGCTCGTACGTACGTTCCTAGAGGTACCCGGGGCCGCTCAGCTGGGGGTCCGAGGCAGACATCTGCTGCGGAGCAGGAGGGGGCAGCTGACTCCCAGGATGCTGCTTCCACAGATCATCAGAGTTTTGGAGGTGGACCGACAGGGTCGCCACCCAGGACAGTTCCAATCGCAGAGCCGACTCAGGCGACCCCTCTCGAGGAGGTGGTTCGCGCTGTGCTAGCGGCCTTGAGCGCGCAGCAAGGGACTACTGCACCGGCACCAGAGCCCGTGCCCGCTGCTTCAGCAGATTTTGGAGAGAGGCCAGGCCAGCTTGACAGCCTCACGGCCCAGGCACTCAGAGAGTTTCGTAGACTTGGTACGCCGACCTACTCCGGGGGAGCGGACCCCGAGGCAGCTTCTGGTTGGTTGGAGCGGGTGACCCGCAACCTCGATACCTCTGGAGTATCGGAGGGGCGTCTGAGAGTTTCGTTCGCCACTTTTCAGCTTGAGGGAGAGGCCTACTACTGGTGGCAGTCAGTGCAGGGTAGGGTCGGCAGTGACTTCGAGTTGTTCAGCAGGCTATTCTTGGAGCAGTACTTTCCTCGCTCTATCCGGGATGACAGGCGCCAGCAGTTTCTGGATCTACGACAGGGAGGCTTGAGCGTGTCGGAGTATGCTGTGAGGTTCACTTCGTTGGCCCGCTTCGCACCAGAGTTGGTGCAGACTGCGGATGACCGATGTAGGAGGTTTGAGAACGGGCTCGCCCCGTCGATAGCCGACAGGGTTATCGCTTTCAGGACCACGGATTACTCCACCCTCTTGGATCAGGCTTTAGCCATGGAGAGGCACTTCAGAGATACCATCAGGGTACGAGAGACCAGGCCTAGGCCGAGTGGCTTCTTACAGCCGTCTGACCGTCGGGACCGACACCGACAGAGAGTTGCAGGACACTTTCAGTCTCAGTTTCAGCAGGCTAGCATGCGCCGAGCTGGGACTGTCGCATCAGTTGGACCCGCCCCGGTGGCACAGCTGTGTCCTCAGTGTGGACGGTAGGGTCACTTGGCACGAGACTGCCCGAGGGGCAATGGACCCGTAGAGCGTTATGATGGTCGTCCCCAGGGGACCGGAGTCAGACAGACTGGTGCGCTGAGGGGGTGTTTTCACTGTGGCAGCACCGACCATCTCATGCGTGCGTGTCCTGAGGTAGCGCAGCTGAGAGGATGCTTCCAGTGTGGTCGATCTGATCATTTCATCCGGGCGTGCCCTGAGATAGTTGGCAGAGCGCCTGCACCGAGGCCCCAGCAGACTCAGATTCGCCCTGCGCCCCCTGGAAGACCACGTCAGGCACTGCAGCAGAGAGCTCCGCGTCCAGCGGCGGGAGCAGTAGGTCAGAGGCACCAGCAGAGAGCTGAGCAGCGGGTGGCACTTCCCCCACCACCTAGAGGAGGACCGTCGGCACGTCAGGGCTGAGTCTTTGCAGTTACTGATCCCAGGATTGAGAGGCCGTACGCCGGCCATGAGGCCACTCAAGGTACGTGTTTACTTTATAATGCGTGGACTTCCTTTTTGTTTGATACGGGAGCTTCCCATTCGTTCATTTCTTCGTCTATTGCTTCTTCTTTGGGTTTGCGGGCTGAGACTTTGAGTCAGCCCCTTTGTTTGGAGACCCCGGCTACGGGTGTTGTGGTGTTGAGCACCGTTTGCAGAGACTGTGCGATTAGGGTGGCAGATTGCCCATTTCTGGGGGACTTGCTCGTTCTTGACATGAGCGCCTTCGACGTGATCCTTGGTATGGACTGGCTCGCGAGGTACCGAGTGACGATTGACTGCTACAGACGTCAGGTGACGGTGAGATCAGGTGATAGGGTGATCACGTGTGTGCTGGGGAGCAGGAGCGGAGTTCTCTTATCCGCCTTGACCACAGGTTTTGAGGCAGAGGTTGTACGGAGTAGCACTGAGTTACCGAGGGTAGTGCGGGAGTTCTCGGAGGTCTTCCCGGAGGAACTATCAGGCTTGCCACCAGCGCGAGAGGTGGAGTTCAGGATCGATCTGATCCCGGGTACGGCGCCGATCTCGATGACGCCGTATCGGTTCGCAGCAGCCGAGTTGGTCGAACTTAAGCGACAGCTTGAGGAACTACAGCAGAAGGGATTCATCCTACCGAGCGTATCTCCGTGGGGAGCGCCCGCCCTCTTCGTGAAGAAGAAGGGTGGAGCCTTGAGGATGTGTATAGATTACAGGAAGCTGAACCGGGTGACGGTGAAGAACCGCTACCCGATGCCTAGGATTGATGATTTATTTGACCAGCTGAGGGGAGCAAAGTACTTCTCGAAGATCGACCTTCGATCGGGGTACTACCAGCTGAGAGTCCGGGCTGAGGACGTAGAGAAGACAGCGTTCCGTACTCGTTATGGACATTTCGAATTTCTGGTGATGCCGTTCGGTTTGACGAACGCACCGGCCGCCTTAATGGACCTGATGAATGGCATCTTCAGACCTTATCTAGACCAGTTCGTGGTAGTCTTCGTCGATGATATCTTGATCTACTCGCCCAATGAGGAGGCGCACGCAGAGCATCTGCGTACCGTTTTGACACTCTTACGCACTCACCAGTTGTACGGCAATCTGGAGAAGGGCGAATTTTGGCTCGCAGAGGTGAAATTCCTCGGGCACGTGGTATCTCGGGAGGGCATCTTGGTCGACCCAACCAAGGTCGAGGCAGTGTCGAAGTGGGCGAGACCCAGCAGTGTATTTGAGATTCGGAGTTTCCTCGGGTTGGCAGGCTATTACCGGCGCTTCGTTCAGGATTTCTCTCGCCTTGCAGCACCTATGACAGCTTTGACCCGCAAAGGGGCGGAGTACATTTGGACGGATGAGTGTGAGCGTGCTTTTTGCGAGCTAAAGACTCGGTTGACTACCGCCCCAGTGCTGATCGTTCCAGACCGGGGAGTGGGCTATGACGTGTATTGTGACGCCTCCGGCGAAGGGTTAGGTTGTGTTCTGATGCAGGGTGGAAAGGTGGTTGCTTACGGCTCGAGGCAGTTGAAGGTGCATGAGCGCAACTATCCCACTCATGATCTCGAGTTGGCAGCGGTAATATTTGCGTTGAAGAGTTGGAGACATTACCTGTATGGTGAGCAGTTCAGAGTATTTTCAGACCACAAGAGCCTTAAGTATATCTTCTCGCAGCGTGATCTGAACATGCGCCAAAGGCGGTGGATGGAGCTACTGGAAGAGTATGACTTCGAGTTGCTTTATCATCCGGGCAAGGCGAACGTGGTCGCCGACGCTCTGAGCAGGAAGTCGAGTCACTGCGTGGCCAGCATAGCAGTCCGAGAGTGGGACATGCTGGAGCAGTTGAGCCTATTTAGACTAGAGTTGGAGGAGGTCACAGAGAGTATGGCCTTGTGCGCCTTAGTGGCTCAGCCCACGCTCTTTGCTCGGGTGCTAGAGGCACAGGCTGAGGACGCCGAGACAGCAGGGATTCGGCAGAAGTTGATGGATGGAGTTGAGCTCGAGGGTTGGGAAATGGGCACCGATCAGGGTATCCGCTTTAGAGGACGACTGTTTGTACCCAGTGAGTGCAGAGACACTGTGCTGCGTGAGTGCCACCACTCTCGTCTAGTTGTACACCCCGGTGGCAACAAGATGTATAGAGACATGCGGCGACAGTTTTGGTGGAGTGGGATGCGTGGGGCAGTGGCAGATTTCATTTCTAGATGCCTTACCTGCCAACAGGTAAAGGCAGAGCACATGCGTCCCGCAGGCTTGTTACAGCCCTTACCGATCACTGAGTGGAAATGGGAGCACGTGACTATGGATTTTGTGTGTGGGTTGCCCAGATCGTCGAAGGGGCATGACGCTGTTTGGGTGGTGGTCGATCGACTGACCAAATCGGCCCACTTTTTGGGTATGAGGATGACGGATTCTGTGGACATGTTGGCTCGCTTGTATGTCAGAGAGATTATTCGTTTACACGGTGTGCCTGTATCAGTAGTATCGGATAGAGACCCCCGTTTCACATCCAGGTTCTGGAAGAGTCTACAGAAGGCCTTAGGCACTGAGGTACTGTTGAGTACAGCTTACCATCCCGAGACAGATGGACAGTCAGAGCGCACCATTCAGATTTTAGAGGACATGCTCCGAGCGTGTGTGCTTGACTTTCAAGGGTCATGGGAAGATCATTTGCCGTTGGCAGAGTTTGCCTACAACAACAGTTACCAGTCTAGTATAGGTATGGCACCATTTGAGGCCTTGTATGGTAGACCTTGCAGATCACCGGTGTGTTGGGCTGAAGTTGGTGACAGGAGCTTACTCGGGCCAGACATGATTAGGGAGACGACCGAGAAAGTCACTTTGATTAGAGAGCGGCTAAAGACCGCACAGAGTCGACAGAAGAGCTACGCCGACAGGCGTCGTAGACCACTTGAGTTCATGGTCGGGGAGCATGTGTTTCTGAGAGTGAGCCCGAGGAAGGGTCTTGTGCGGTTTAACCGCAGCGGAGGCAAGCTGGCACCGCGGTTCATCGGACCTTTTGATGTGTTAGAGAAGATTGGAGCTGTAGCCTATCAGTTGGCCTTGCCGCCGCAGCTTGGGAACGTGCACAACGTTTTCCATGTGTCCCAGCTGCGGAAGTACATAGCAGACCCTTCGCACATCATTGAGTGGTCAGACATCGAGATGGCAGATGATGTCACCTTTGAGGAGCAGCCCGTTGAGATTTTGGGTACGAAGGAGAAGCCCCTGCGGAACAAGACGATTCCGCTGGTACTAGTACAGTGGGGACATCAGGGAGCAGAATCCACTTGGGAGCGCGAGGATGAGATCCGCGTGAAGTATCCCCACCTGTTCGACATTGAGGTATCTTGCTTTTAATTTCGGGGACGAAATTTCTTTAAGGGGGGTGGATTGTAAGACCCGCTTCCGGTCGAACCGGTAACTCCGGAAGTCACTCGGGACTTCTCCGGAACTCAAACGAAGTAGCCATTATCACGGTTGGCTTCAGGGAAGAAAACCCTTTCATTTGAATATAATATTGCATAAAGTCAATTTTGGTCAAAACGAGACTTCATATCGACTAAAGCTTCAATTTTTAAAAGTGCTGGAATTTAAGTGGGGAAATTAAATGAGCTAGAGGGACACTTGTCCTATTTTGGTTGAATGAGAGAAAAAGGGATAGTTATTGTCCCTTTTACCCTCCCAAAAGCTCCTACATGGGTTTCTAGCTCAAGGGCCTTTAAGTCATTGCAACATTTAGGTATTATATGTGTTGGAGAAGCAAAATCATTTCCTATTTGCATTGTTGTAGCCGAACATTGGAGAGGAAGAAAGGGAGAAGAGCTCCCATGGAAGCTTGAAGGAGAATCTAAGAAGAAGGAACCATTTGGAGTCATCCTCTAGCCTTCCACCCTCAAAAACACTAGCATCCTCTTCATCCTCACATTCTAGAGGTAATGGAACTCTCTACTCATCTTTTCTCTTCATCTATTTTCCTTGGGTTTTGGGTGAAAAATGGCTAGATGATGTTGGGTTAAGTAGAAATGATGGGAGTTGGTGTTGATGAAGAGCTTGGTGAAGTTTTTGTGGAGAAATCAATGGTGGTTTGGAGTTTTTGAAGTGGGTTTGATTTGATGAATCATTGGAAAACTTGTTTGTGTATTGATTCCTACCATGGGTAGAGGAGTAATGATGGATTTGGACTGTTTTGGGGGTTGGCTTGGGGAAATTTCTGGGTTTGAAGGTAGATTTTCGGAGTTTTGGAGCTGGAGGTTGAAGAAGGGCGAAACTGCCCTGGTGCGTCACGGATCCGTGACGGATCCCGTGACGGGCGACGTCACGGCTCCGTGAGGGAGTCCGTGACGGCACTCGTCACGGCTCCGTGAGGGAGTCCGTGACGATGACCGTGAGGGTTGCCATCACGGATCCGTGACCAGATCCGCGACCAGATCCGCGACCCACCAGAGTGAGGGTTTCTTGGGGATTTGTCGAAGTGTTTACACCTTGGTTTTGAGATGAACTTTGGAAGGGTTTTGGGGTCTTTCTTACTGTTTAAGTGGAACCTAATTAGTGCCTCTTTGTGTCCAAGACCTTGGGGATCGAGCTAGAGGAGCAAGGATCACACCGAGGCCCGAGGGAAGAGCGAGGTGGTGATCACCGGACTTCACCAAAGCGTTGACGAGGAGGACCTTGAGGTAGGGAAAGACTTAACCTCTCGTTTACGATGCCTAGTATGCATGATAGGTTAATAAAATTGGAAAAGGTCCTAGATATGCATATAGGATGCGAATAACTAGCTTAATCATCTTTCAATTGCTAATAACCAGAGTGTCTAGTGGTGACCGATTAGGAGGCCAATCACTAGTATAATTCGCTTTCAATACTTGGGATATGTTTGTTTGGTAGAGGAGCCTTGGCAAAGCCCTCGGATTAGTTGCGTGTTAGGATCACATGCTTGGTTGTTGGTTGCTTAGTGGATAGGCTAAAGAGTCTAATGAAACTAGTGAAATTGCATGTTTGAATGCTCTTTCGAAGGCTTTATGATTAATTGGTTGATCAGACTCGTACCTGCTCGTTTTTTGTATTCGAATGATTACTTGATTTACTTGATTGATTGTTGGGGGTATCGAGTATGACTGGTTGTACTGCGCGGCGCAATCAGGTGATCGATGCCCCGGTGGTTCGAAACTGGTAAGTGAACGGTAAGTTGGAATTGTGTGATTGGTGTGAATTGATCTAGTGATTTGTGTACTGTGTGCTATGGGAATTGGTGATGGGTGAACTATGTGTGTTAGTGGTTTGACTGTGGTTGGATTGGTTGGTGTTAAGTTTCGGTAAGCGTGTTGCTAAGATGTTATGGAATTATGGTTGATACGATATGGTACCTACACTGTTGAGGAGTCCGGTGTAGGGTGAGATAGAGTTGATTGTTGTTATGGTATGGTACCTACACCGTTGGGGAGTCCGGTGTGGGATGATATATTGGTTATTTATTAAATTGCCCACGTGTGCGCTCCTACGGGAGTATGGCCCTGGGTTCCCAATGACATAAAATCCTTTGGAGACGTTTCTGAGAATCCCGATGATAAGCGCCCCGAAGGGTTGTTTCCGGTCGCCTCAATGTTATGCGTCTCCTCTGGATTTGAGGGAGAATCCGAGAGGACACATCATGTGGATCGGAGGGTGGTGACTTCATGTGCCACGGCATTGATTTGTTTACTTATTACCCTTGTTTTGTTAAGTTATTTTCTGTTAACTTTATTGTTGATCTTGTTCGAGTTAAGGTCTACCTTGTCATGCGTTTTCCCTACTGAGCGTGAGCTCACCCCTTTGTTTTGATGTTGTGTCTACAGGCTTGACTGAAGAGTAGAAGCTTGGGCGCTTCTCGGTGTGGGTTCATAGAGACTTCATGTTTATTTCCTTTATTTAAAAACAGTCTGGTAAAAACTTATTACCACACCCCCTGAGGGTTACTTATACTGTACTTGAGGTTATGGATTGGAGTACTCACTGGAGATTTTCGAGATTTAATATTGTTTCTTTGCTTTACTGTATTCTCTTACCCGTCATGCCTCGGGTCCGGGCGATAACCGGATTTGGGGCGTGACATTAGCTCAAACAAGGACACCAACCACATAGGTTCACCAAGGACACCCGGTACTTAGACCGCACAACCACCAACCCGAGACTCTCTCCGTCTCATTTCTACGCGTAGGACAATCTCCGACTTGCGTGACCGACACACGGTAACTTAACGACCCAACTCTACCCACCTAATTGATGTACGGTCCGAGGTTTTGAAAAATAATTTCAAAATGGAACCAGGCTCTGATACCAAATTGTCACGCCTCAAATCTGGTTGTAACCGGACTCGAGACGTGAACTTAGATATACAAATAAATAAGCAGTATAATAATGAAAAAAGATCTCAAAATAACGATTTACACTTCAAATAGTAACACGAGTCAACAGCTTGGTAAAACACACAGTTACAGAGTATGGAAAAGGTAAACAGTACGTCACTAAACAATCTAGCCTATGACTCTCGCTAGCTCCCAAACATCGAGCATCCAGCTAGTGCACATCTCGCTCAAGACCTGAAAGACAACAAGGTAAAGGGGTGAGCTTTCGCTCAGTAGAAAAAGTAGTTAAGGTTGTGAACATCAGTTCATCACCACGAGTAACCGTCCAATTAGGGCATACTAGTAACACATAACTATCAACAACGTCCACGGGACAAGTACCAACCACGAATATCCTCGTAAGATCAAAATCACAAACTCGTGCTGCTTCTCTGTCCCCGCGAGAGGGTTTCCGGTGGACGTTGTCGGGGAAGTCGAACGAGACGAGGGAGGCACGAACTCGTGCTGCTTCTCTATCGCCGGCGTGGCGCGGTTCGAACCCGGGAGAGAAGAAGGCGTCGGCGTCCAGATCTCGTTGCCGACGCGGCGCGATTTGCACGCGGAAGCAGAGCACGGTGATGGCGAGTCGGCGTCGAGTGAGAGAGAGGGAGGGAGAGAGGGTCGTGTCTCGGGATGCGTGCGCGAAGTGAGGGAGAAGATGAACAGTGCTAGGGTTACGGGAGGCCAGCTTGGGCTTGGCGAGCTGGGCATGGTCCGACTGACTGGGCCTGGTCTGGCTTGGCCCAAGGTCTGCTCTTCTTCTCCCTTTATTTTGTCCAATTTTCTTTTCAATCGACAATCCGAATGAATAAAATAAATAAAACGAGGTTTAACCGGGGCGGTCTATACAAGAGAGAATAAATGTTATTTCCTAATCTAGGCGATGTGGGATGCTTGATTGTGTTTGGGAACACATGCGAGTTATTTATATTATAATGATAAAACAAGCTAAAATATATAAATGGTTGATAGTTGAGTTGGTAAGACTTTAACTTTATCTATGAAGTGTTAGGTTCTAGTCTCATTGATAACAAATTTAGTTTTATCACCTGAGCTTTGTCATTTATATTTATATATTAATAATATAAAGATGACGAAAGTCAGTCTTAATTGAGTTGGTACAACTTTGTTTTCAGTGACCTGCAGGTCCTCGGTTCGAACCAAGGTGTGAATCTTTTACCATGGAATAGCTTGGGTTGTTCCTATCGAGTCGGGCCCTACCAATCCCGGCTCCACCACGGCCCCGGTCAACATACACGGCCAACGACCCGATACCCGCCCTAGTAGAGAATTTACCCGATCCGAACCCGCCCCGATCAAGTCGGGATCATCGGGTCCCCGTCGGAGCCGGGTCAAGTTGCCATCCATATTGTGGGTGCTCTTAGTGCTTGCACGTTATCGATAACCCAAATTCAACTCTAGGGATGAGAATATGGTCCTCCTGAGTTTTGTTCGGACTCAAAACAGTTTTCCAATCAATTTGTGTCTATTAAGTTCAAGACGAGTAGTTATAAACATAATAATTGTATTGTCCAATGAACACGAATGTTACCATATCCTCTCACTTGATACTCATTTTTGGGTTAATTTCATTTTGTACCCCTTTTGAATTAGTAATATCTCTTTAGTACTTTTTTATTTTGTAACGTTCAAAAATAATCCCTACGTTTTGGTAACCGTCATTTTCCGATAAATTTTAGAATATTATGTTAAAGTGGATAGAATATTTCGTCATTATAAATGGTTTTATAAAATTGTTCATACATGTTAATAATCTTCTTAGAAAAATTGATTTATAACGTCTCGATAAAACAAATTAAATCGAATGAACTGTGTTTCCACACAAAGATAGACTTCTCTCTCAAGCCCTCTCAAACCCTAGGTCTAACTCGTAGGGGGTATGCTTGGTCTACCCTTGCTGCTAGGAACTTGTCGGTGTCTCCTTCTCATATCTTTCCCTTTTTCTCCCCTTTTTTTGGTTATGGTGTTTTGCTTCTTGCAAACTCGTCAGAGAGCCACATTCCTTTGGAGATGGCTTCTTGTTCATATGCTCACATTCGTTTGTTTCTTTCTTTGCGGTTATGGGATCACGTTTCTCTTAATGGCTCTCCACTCATATTTTCCTCTAATTGTCACGCCCCAAATCCGGTTTTGACCGGACTCGAAACGTGAACTTAAAATACTAATGAACACGGTAAAATTACGAAAGATAAAATTTCAAAAAATGTTAATAAATCAATTGACAAAGTTAACAGTTCATAAAAACGATGTACGAAATTTAGTTCCAAAAACAACTGCACGTCTCTAGACTAACTAGCCTAGGACCCTCGCCAGCTCCCAAGCTCAGCTGTGTCCTGCTAGCACAAATCCCACTCAACACCTGAAAATCGACAATGTAAGGGGTGAGCTTTCGCCCAGTAGAGAAAGTAGTTAAGGTAACGAACATCGGCTCACCACCACGAGTAATTGTCCAATTAGGGCATACTAGTACAGCACGACTAACTACCAAACCGGGGTTCATAGCCAATCTTACAATACTCTTAACGACGACTTTCACACAATCAACAATAACAAACAACAAACACAACCATCAACAAAACCAACAGTGCACACGTCCCGTACCGCAATACCCGAACTCCACCGGCTGTACACAGCCCAATACCATCAATAACAAACCAGTAGGTCAAGCGTCCATCGGGCTACCTCTCGATCCAGAGGAGACGCATAACGTCACAAAAACGTATAACATCGAGAATGTCGGAAACATCCCTAGGAGGACGCATTCTTCGGGACCCTCGGAAACGTCTCCAAAGGACCATAAATCATCGAGGCTGAAACACGGCACCTAGTGACCAACATGACCCGTAGGCCCAACACGACCTGTAGGCCCAACACGACCCGTAGGCCCACTATGATATGATTCGGCCCGTCGGCTCCGACCCGTCGGCCCTATGCAATATGAGATGATGTGGCCCGTCGGCTCCGACCAGTCGGCCCTATGCAACACGACCCGCAGGCCCAACACGACCCGTAGGCCCCAATCACATTATGGCCCGTCGGCCCGACCCGTCGGCCTCAAACACGAGCCGTAGGCCCCAAACACAACCGGAATACCATCCTCAAGGAACACACAACAAAATAACAATCACGCATCGAAATGCCACAGATCAAACACGGCTCATCAAGCCCAACAGTCTTACCACAAATACACAACACGTCGGTCTATCACTCACCCGACCATATCACAATCAAGATTCACCATTCATCAAACACGACACACTTTCCCACACATAACAACAACATGTTACACCGAATATACTAGTTCTTGACTCTTAAACTTATCGACACTAGGTCAAGCAGCATGCATCTCAAACAATGACATGCAATTCAATCAGCACACAACCTACGGCTCGACATGGCCATTCTACCAGCACGACAAATTCACAAAATATTGAAAGCAGTTAACTAAAGAATCACATCCTACATGTTACTAAGACTCGTCCGGTTATTTATATCATATAAACGTTTGTTCCAGTTTTATTATTCCTTAGCATGCATACTAGTAACTTTCCGTAATTAAACCGATATTCGCTACTTTCCCTACCTCAAGGCGAACCGACAGCTGCGTCTCCTACCTGCTGACGTCCTGGCTCGCTACCTCCGGTCTTCTCTTCGATCGAAGTCGGACTCTACTTTACACAGAAAGCTACAACTAAAACCGGTTTCACAAATTAATCTAAAAGGTTACGACGATTTCGTTTTAAGCTCAAAAGTTGTCTTTTAGACTCGAGCGGGCTAAAAGCGGGATATACGACGAATCGGGTTCGAGTAATCGAATCCCGAGCCTAGAACCCTGTGCACATTTCCCGAGGTACGGTTCCTAATGCACGGATCTCGAGCACGGATCTCGAGGCATAGGTTTCGAGACACGATTCCCGAGGCACATGTTCTGAGACACGATTCCCGAGGTGTCTGATTCAACGTTCCACTTTTGTCCCGTCTAGGTCCGATTAACAGTTTAGTTTACGGTCCTCCGTTAAACAGAGTTGATCCCAGTCCAAAACGTTCCAAAAACAAACCTTTTAATTAGAACAGTTCTAGTTTGATCTTATTTTCCCTTTTTGCTTTTATCTCAATTGATTTCTTTTGATTTTTGTCTCAACAAACTAGATCCAAGAACAGCTCGGGGAAAGGAAATAAAAAGAGAAGGAGCTCGGTTTGAACTCCGACCGACCATCGGCGAAGCCGTTGCTGGAGGGAGCTCTAAGGGTGAGAAACTCACCGAAAGAAAAACAGAGGACGACGGCAGGAAGGGATGAGCACGGCGGTTCCTCGCTCGTCTCAGATCCGGACGAGCACGACAGTTCCGTCCCGGAACTGGTGAGCGCGCCGGTGAGGGTTTGGCGACGCTCGGGTGACGAACACGTGACGGAGAAGAAGTAGACGAAAAGGAGCGAGAGAGCTCGGCGAGGAGCGCCGGCGATAGCTCGGCTGCTGGAGGAGAGAACGAGAGAAGGGGAGGTCGGGTAAGAGGGTGGCCGGCGGGCTTGGGTTGACCGGAAAAGGGTAAGAGGGTTGGAGATGGAGAGAAGAGGGAGACGGAGGAGAATCTCGGGACGTGGACTGCCGACGACGGTCTCGAGTGAGGAACGGAGACGGGAGAGAGGGGTCGGGATCGAGGCGGCCGGGATTCGAAGAGGCGGGAGGGAGAAGCTGCTGTGCGAGAAGACGAAGAGGGTTTTTAGGGCTTCAGACCCTCCACCGAGCTTATATAGCTCGGGCCGAACGTAAATGGGCCTGGCGGAGTGGGCCGCACGACCCAAATGAGAGGGAAGGCTAGGTCGGGCCTGGCTTGGCCGGGTCTTCTGGTCGGGTCCGGTTCGACCCGGTCCAGTTCCTTCTTTTTCTTTTTCTTTTTCTTTTTCTTTTTTTTTTTGCAAAAGCACCCAACTTCGATACGTTTTCCCACTACAGCGGTACCAAAAACTGACCCGATAGTTTTTCAACATCGAAGCTCCGAACGATTACATTTAATAAATTAAACTCTTTTTTAACCGGAGCGGTCTTCACACTAATGGTCTATGGAACGAATTTGATACCCGACGTTTTCTCTCTTTCAGCATCTATAGATCTATCCTCTGTGCTCGATATCGCATCGTAGATATCGACCTTCCCTTCTTTTGGGCCATCATGTGGTCTTGGCTGGTTGTGGGTACATCTCGTCTATGAGGGTCGAGTGTGGAAGATGAATTTTGGTTGTCGGTGAGTACTTCTCTCTCTTTATTTCTTTGTTTAGGTTGCCTTTTGGCATGTTTAGATATTGCATGTGTCAACTTTTTGTTCACCATGGTGGTCGAAAGGAGGAGTGTGCATGGATGTGTATTTGGTTTTTGGATGTTTGTTGGTGTTGATGTCCCACGCAAGCATATAAAATTTGTTCTCGACGTCCGATGATGGTCTTGTGTTTTTTCTAATAGACAATTTTTTTCATAAATAAAACCCCTTTTGAGATAAAAGAGGAGAAGTACAGGAGGGCGATACCCTTAAATGATCATATGTCATCTATAAGGGTGATCAACTACAACAAAAACCAAGATAAGAAAGTACAACCCCAAGACAAGAACCGCCAACAAGGGCAGACCACAAGAACAGGCACCAAGTACAACACGAGAAGGAAGATGCAGAAAACCAGAACCGCCACAAGAAGATAAGCCAGACCAAACACCCCTGAGAAACTGGGCTAGACAGCAGCCACCAAACCAGAACTGGCCACCAAAGAGATGAGACACTCCAGAAGCGCTGGAAACCGAATCAGAGTTGAACCAAACTCCATGTATCATTAGTAACACTCAACCCTAGCGAGAAAGAGGGTACTAAAAACGCCGGTGGCCAGGACCACTATCGACAGATACAGAATCAATGAAAACTCACTGAGACATACCACACCCAACAAAACAGCGAGAGGCTTCGGACCAAGGAACAGTCTAAAGGACTCGCCGGCGGCCAACACCAACACCTAATACCGACGAGCTCGAACCCCAAACAGCTGGTCGAGAAGAGCGAAGCCAATCAAACTAAATGGAAGGGAAGTGCTGGAGAGGAATTACCAAACAAAGATCAGTATCCAACGCATAGAGTCCAAGCAGAACCCGGATGGCTGAAGCACCAGAAGAAGCTAGAGAAGCTCAGCAACAATCCACACCCGCTAGACTGTGGAAACGCGTCCCACGACCTGAGCAATAACTAGTCACTTCCAAAGACCCGAGCAAAGGTCCACTTTCAAAACCGGTAAGACGAGACAGGCAAACGGAGAAGCTCGCACTCAGCCCTCCGAAACCTAATTTCGGTAAACACCGAGAGAAGGCCCAAAAAGGCGGAGGACCGGTATTTCTACCGAGAACAAGCTTCAAACTCCAAGCTGGCAGCAACACGTCAAAACTCATGAGAAGCCTAAACGGAAATGCGAGCTGAGCATTCCGAAACCGAAGCAGGTAACCCCTCACCGACAATAGCAAGGACCCGAAGGGGAAGGCTTGTAATAATACCGAGCTCGATCCAAATAGACTCCAGCAGAGAGAACACCGAAACCAGCCGAAGCAGAACCGCCCGACCCACCAAAAAGGGCCGAACCCAAGAGCTCCGGGTCAGCCCTACCCGGATCCCAAAAACAACCCAATTCCCGAACCAGCCGTCCCCACCCGAACCTGCTACCCCCAAGGTCCAACCACTCCGGCAAGCACTGACTTCGTCGAACCATCATCCAGGCAAGAACCAAGCTTGGACAGAGGGCAGGGGCAGAAGAACACGAGCACCAGGCCAACAATCGGCCACAGGGAGCCCACACCGGCAACCACCACACATGCAAAGAGACGACCCAGACCCGCTCCGATCTACGACCGGGAAGGTCGAGAAACAGAGACCCACGACCTAGATCTGCATCAAACAACCTTCAAGGCGGGCCGAACTCCGGCGAAGGGCCCACCACCACCAGACCAGAGTAGACCCGTCACCCGAGGCTGCCACCCAACCCCGAGCCTGCAACTACGAGCTCCGGCCACGAGCTCCGACCTCGAGCTCCGGCCACGAGCTCCGGCCTTGAGCTCCGCTCGAGCAAACACGAGCTCCGGCCACGAGCTCGACCACACGCAGACACGAGCAGACGTGATCCGGCCGCACCACAACACCGGCGACCGGCTAGTCCAGCAAGGATGAAGCAGCGCCGACGACTCATCCAGATCTGTCGAGCCGGCGAGCTGCACAGACCCAAACCCGGCCAGGGACGCCCCCATCTCCGACGAACTGGATCTGGAGCGAACACGAGCTGAGGGAGAAAAAACCAAAAGCAGAGGAGGGAGAAAGGGGTAGAAGAGAAAGGGGGGAAGGGAATGACACAACACCGGCGACGTCCTTGGCCGGCGGCCATGGCGTCGCCGGTGGGAGATGCGCAGAAAGGAAAAAAGGTTACTGTAGTGGCTGCGGGAGTTGTAGAGAGAATTAAGGTTTCGCAACTTCAGAACGAATGTATAATATCTTGATGGTCTTGTGTTGGAGGCGCGTGGTGGTAACATTTTGTTGTGGGCTATTCAGGTTCCCGATGTCGTATCCCTATTCCTGATGTCAGTTGGGTCTCTTGTTTGGGATTTTATTTTTAGATCTGCTTTGTTTACTTGATGGTTAGACATTATTGTTTTTGGGTTTTGGTATTTATGTTGTGTGGGGTTTTAGGTTATAGACTCGTGTTTGTTTGTACTGTTGTTCTTTGGTCAGGCCCAAGGTTATTGGGTGTTCTTATTCGGCCTTAAGATCGCATTCTTATGAGGTATCCAGTGAGGGAAACCTTGGCTCTTCTTTTGGTTTTCGAAAGTTGAGTCTTTTATATAAAGTTAGCTGATAAAAAACAAACTGAATCAAAGAAAGAAGAAGTTGTTTAGCATATCTCTAACACCATTTACAAAAATATTATGTCTTGAATGACATTTATCTCGTCCCAGTTGGTCTCGAACAGAGCTACAAAATTAAGACGACAATTTAAGTTTCCAATGTATTAAAAATCGAATTTATAGAGGTTATGTAACCTTGTTAAGACCCCATTTCATGATTGTAAATTATAGAACTATGTTCTTACTTTATAATAACGTTAAGCTTACAAATAGTCCAATTTTATTTCAGTTTTCTTTTATAGATTAACTTGAATATCTAGTAAGTCTAAATCTTGGTTGTTTCTTACGTAATAAATGATTGTAGTGTCATCCGTGTCTATTTCATATTTAAATCTCATATCAATGCAAGTATGTATATGAATCTTAATAGGTTTTAGGATTAAATACAAAGAGTTATCCTACAAAAATTGGTCACGTATATTTAGTTATCTTAAAATATTAATTATTATTGTCGAATTTTCAACATTTTTTAATTCATAAAGACATGCAAGTGAGTTCTGATCAATTCACAAGGCATGTACATGATATGTGACCAATTTATAAACCCATGTAAATGATATGTAATCAAAATTTAGGTTACTTGGTTTGATATTTTTAACTTGGGATTGTTTATTGTTTGTGACCAATAATTTAGGGTACATTTTTACATTTAACCCTAAGTTTTATATTAGGTGTGGAAAACTTAGGGGTATTCATTAACGGATAATTTGCTTGCTTTTGTATAATTAAAATCTAAAATTTAGCATTTGTCATTAGTCATTTGAACATCTGAATTTTATTGGGGGAAATACCTTTTATCCTTATTTAATAATAAATAAAATTAAGAAAACAATTGTATAAAATAAATTATTTTTTTTAAATAAAAAAATTAACTTTTGATTAACAAATAAATAAATATTTTTATAAAGTATTTTTTATTAATAAATAAAATTATTTCTTGTATAAAAAATGATAATTATTATTTTTAATAAAAAAATCAAAATTAGTTTTTATTACGAGCCCTCTCCTTGCTCTGTTAGGGTTTTTTCTCAGAAACATTTCCACCTCCTCTCTCCCGTTTTCCAATAACAGCCACCACCCTATCTTCGATATGTTGGGTCTCGAGGTATGGTTGGAGATGAACCAACTCGCAGCGGAAAGTCAATGAAAACCAATAGACGATTAAACCATGAAACAACTAACAAATAATGGATTCACAAGAGAAAAATTCAGCACTATTTCTTACCAAAACAAGAACACCGGCTAACGAATGATTGGCTTGAGTCTCCAAGACGCCTACGTATCCACATGGGAATCAAAGCCACGTAGTTCTTCTCTTTGAGGACTCAAGAACACAAAAATGGAGGTGGGAACTTGCCAAACCCGAAATTGCAAGGGAAGGGGGAGAGAAGTTGTGTTTCCTATTCTTGTCTTGTGTTTGTTATGTTGAAAAAAGATGACTTAAACATAACAAAACCCATACTTGTCCAACTAAAGGCATGGGACAAGTATGGTGTCAAGTAAGGTGTAAATAGGACAAAGTATGGCAAGACAAGATTGGGTTAGGTGGTGAATCACCAACACCTTAATCCTTGTCTTGCTTACTTAGTACTAATTAATCAAGACTTGATTAATTAGTTCCATGGGCCTTGGTTGCATGGGCCTTTCATGGGCCTCTTGGAACATGGCCCGTGGCCATTTCCAACGAGGTCCCGTGATTCGCTCATCGCCTCCATGCCTTCCATACCGGAAATGTCCAACATTATCCGACGCGATCAATCCCAAGACTCCAAGCCTTGTCTCGATCCGTAAAGTCCTATTCACTTACGGGCACATGACCCAAAACCCAGTTTTGGTCATGTCCCGAGACAACTCCCTTTTGGCCATTCTCCATAAATGTGTCAATGAGTTTCATCCTCCTGTGTGACCCTTAGGTTTATGCATGTCAATAGATCAACGTAAAATCCCATTTTTACTTGATCCTATTTAAGTAGCAACTAAAGAGACTTTAATATTGCCTGACACTGCATAACGAATCGACCCTGTCGATTCTAACCTTTCCGTCATCCCTGTCATTATCCTTTTATCTCCGATATCCTGATTGAGATAAGGCATAGAGCCGTCATCCTTATTATTCTCAATCACCGTTCCTTGATATGTGAGATGACTGAAGATATGATACCCAGTATCATGTGCATGGCCATACTATTCTTTCAGTCACTCTCGATCAAGCGGCCGAGAACCGATATCTTTCCCATACCTCAGTATGTGGGATAAATCCCTTAGCCGCCTTTCGTGTCACTCATGTAGCCCGTCCCCAAGTCAATCCTGGCCGTTATGGAAGCCCTGTTACGGACAACGTTAGGCTCAGGTCAAACTCAGTTGTTGACTACATAGCGATCACAAAGACTCCTTGGTCTAAGGATACATGACAAGCTACGACACTGAATATGTTCATGACTTAATCTATGGCACATATTCAGGGCGGGTCGTCCAATATCATGTCTCACATGATATCTATGATCAGACTCCGGAATCCCATTCCAATGACTAACAGAACGTAAGCCATAAAGAGTCATCTTTCATACTAGTCGCTTCTAGTGAAGCTTTGTTGACTAGGGACCCATCGAGTGTGATCTATCTCGATCTATGGTTCTATTCGCATGGTGGGCATAGATCAGAACACACATCGATATATTACTCCAACACATAAGTAATATAAAGCCGCTTTAATTTTATTGCTAACGATGATATATACATTTGGACATTTAGGATTGAACTACGGGCACTAAGACTAACACGATAACCCCATATTCCTCTTTCATGAATCTGCCCATTTTCACACCCACGACACGGTCGAACCTATTCACAATGACCAGACCAGAAACATAGAGGTTGTGCCTCCTCTTTCACCCAGCCATCATGGCTCCTCCCTGAATACCTAAACGGCGAAGGGTCTGTCTACCCTCATGTTCAAAGTCTCCCTCTGAGGCGATAATGAGAAAGAGATCTTGGACGTACCAAGTATACAACAAGACATGAAGGAGATGGATGTCAAATACCAACATGCCTTAATCGTGTCCTCTTGAGCACGGGTCAGGACATGACTCTCGTAGGACATGTATTAGCTAACGCATGGAGGAGTAAGGGTCTCACGATCCAACATCTAGGCGTTTTCTTCTTCTGATATGGAGTAGAGTGGGGTAGGGTGATGAGAAGGGAGCAGTGGACTTTTGGGGGCACCTCGATGGTGCTCACAAATCTTTACCCATGCATGCAATAGGAGGATAGTGTCTTCCACCTCATGTAGGTATGGATTTCGACAATGCATCTTCTGGTGGGTTGTCAAATCCGTCTCTACGGGAGTTCATTGAAAATACGGCGTGGACATGCATGCACATGGAAGCGACAAGGCTACATGAGACTTTCCTCAAGTTCTCGGTGGAATTAGACGTTTGACAGCCACTCTAATGAGCGATCTATCTTAACTGCCCGGGATTAAGGACGATCATAGGGTACAGTTCCTTGGGGCTCTCCCTTGATGCCCGTTTTCCCCTCCAATGGCATGTATCAGTTAGGACGGGCATTCCCAAGTCGAGGAAATTAATGACTACTACAAGTTGTAGATAGGGATGGCAATGAGTAGGGTATGGGCCGGGCTTTGTGATACTTGTACCCTACCCGATTTTTATACCCGATACCCGTACCCTACCCATACCCGGTCAATACCCTATTCGATCTCTACCCGTTCAGGTCGAATATTACCTTACTCAACTCGTTCATATGACATGTGGATTATAGGACATGAAAAATTGAGAACTAAGTAATCATTTCATATAAATTTAAGTAACCAAAAATATGAAAATTAAAAAAAAAATCCACATCTCAAATCTCAACATACAACAACCCTAAAATACAGTAACAACCTAGCAAACGTAATATCTTTCAAGTCTTTCTTTTGGATGATCAATACCCAAATGAACTGTATGGTATTATGGGCTTATGAGTTATGACCGTACAACTTTTTAATTGTAAGTGACTTGTTATTAGTTTTTTTTATTGTGAACTTATGTATGTATATAATATAAATAAATAAATAAATGTGTTATAAGATCGTGTCGGGTTTGGGGTGGGGAAGGCTAAACCCAAACCCGGTCAATATCCTACCCGATCGGGTAAGGTACGTAGGGTTTGGGTTATTTTTCCATCCCTAGCTGCAGCTAAGAAATCATAGGGATCGTTCCTCTTGGAGATGAACCATCTTTAATTTTTCTTGGAATAGTCGGCACATAGTTATAGGGTCAGTAGCTTGAGCCTACGAAACATGACTCAAGTCTTACCCTTTAATTTATCTTATTTTGTCTAATTCTGTTGCATCCTTAATTCGGTCTTCCCTTTCTATTTTGCGTCTGTATTTTTATTCATATCTAATAAAACTACAATATGTTGAAAAAATTGAAATGTAAAAAGGTAAAATAGTCACTTCACGCCTTTTTGTTTGTTTTTTTTCTCTAAAAGAGTTTGTGACCAAAATATATAGGTTACGCGTTGGACATTTTTAAACATATAGGAACAAAAAGTACGTAACTAAAACATAATGGTACCAAAATCTATTCAACCCAAATCTAAAAGTTGGTTTTGGACTTTTTTTTTAGAACAACAGATACTATTATTATTGGAAAAAGAAATAGGGTGATGAGCACATAACTGTACTTATCGTACAAGATAGAATCCAACTAAAGAACATAAAGCAAGAACAAAAATCTAAAAGCTGCTCGATGCATAGGGGCGGTTGAAGGGGATATCTGCGGTAGCATCCACATGGATACCGATACAACATACTTCTACCAAATGGCACTGGGCGAGCAAGCCGAGTGAAAGGTGAATACTGGTGGACCGCCATCTCCCCCGGTGAGTCAGCGTGCGTCGTCCTCCCTTCACTGATAATTGTAGGGCTCATGAACGCGGTATTGCTGACACCGGACTGGTAGGGGAGACAGATGTCGACTGTATATGGTACCGTCGCCATCTATCAGCCAGGAAGGGGTTACAATCGACCACCCCCTTCTTGGGCCTCCTCAAACTCATTCCTAGAGGTGGGGGTGCTTGCCCCCCCCCCCCCCCCCGCTGCTGCATGTGATCCTTCATCTGACGCCGTTGAGCCCTCAGAATCCCCCGGCTCCTCCTCTCTGTCTTGTCTTTTCTTCCCAAACAGAGATGACCCGACTTCCTTTGCCAGTCACTCCGAAGGGATGTCCGGGACCTTGCTCCTGACCGGTCTGCCTTCGAATCGGGTCTGTCCAGATCCAGCCCACCAGATCCGGCCCGACCCGACCCGGCATGGGCCACCCAAACCAGCACCGGTTGGATCCGACCCAGCCAGCACGCCTCGGCCCGTAACCAGGGCCTAACAGCTTGGCCCATACCCAGAACCCATTCCGGCCCGAGCCCAGAAAACCTTAGCCCGTACCTGTAGCACCGCCGCCAACCACGCTCTCGCATCCCTACACCACGTCGGCGGATTCTCTACCCCGCCGCCAGAGTGAGCCGTCCCAACCCCAATCAGCATCTCCGGTGGTGGCCATGGTCCCCTTATCCCCTGTTCCCACGCCGTGGACGCCACCGATTAGATGGGTCGCCGCGAGAAAATTTCCTCATCCGGCTCCGATCCCATCGAAATCTGATCAAGAGGATCCTCCTGATCTGCCTCGCCTCCATCTCTGCCTCTTGAGAACAGATGTGCTTCGCCGGAGAAAGATGAAGGGATGACCGCAAAAAGCCGAACTCCAACCCTAGGGTTTGAGGGAGAATCGGCTCTGCATACTTTTCTCCTACTGGAACTTGCTTTGATAGCACCCAACATCACCCTACCTAGGATCATGGCCGTGATCATGGCCATGATCCATCTCTGCTTCGCCATATGCCGCTGTGGCGCTAGGGCAGTAGAGACCATTACATTTTTTTGAATCACCCTAACCCTTATTGTATATATAGGGTAGCTATCCAGTAAAAACCACCCTTATTGTGCAAACTACGAACCAATCTAAGCCACAGGATGCGGTCAAAGTGACGTCAGTAGAGCGCGCGCGATGCTGACACGTGGCCGCTTCCCGCGCGCCTCTGCCCGCACGCGTGTGCGTGTTGACCACGCGTGCGCACAGTGCTGATCGTTTGCGCGCACGGTGCTGATAGTTTGGTACAAATGCAAACTATCAGCACTGTGCGCGCAAACGATCAGCACTGTGCGCGCGTACACCAGCAGCGCGCGCGCCCACGTGTCAGCACGTGGTGAGTTCGTAGTTTGCAAAATAAGGTGCGGTGTTTTATATATTTATTTCCCACATGTCAGCATCTGGCGCGCTCTGCTGACATCACTTTGGGGGATCCTATGGCTCAGATTGGTTCGTAGTTTGCACAATAAGGGGTGGTTTGTACCTGACACCAACCCTACATATATATATATATATATATACATATATATATATATATATATGTATATATATATATATATATGTATATATATATATAGGGTTGGTGTCAGGTACAAACCACCCCTTATTGTGCAAACTACGAACTCACCAAGTGCTGACACGTGGGCGCGCGCGCTGCTGGTGCGCGCGCACAGTGCTGACACGTGGTGCGCATAGTGCTAATAGTTTGGACGCACAGTGCTAATAGTTTGGCACTGTGCTAAACTATTAGCACTATGCGCACCACGTGTCAGCACGCTCACGCGCGCGGGCAGAGGCACACGCGAAGCGACCACGTGTCAGCATCGCGCGCGCTCTGCTGACGTCACTTTGACCGCATCCTGTGTCTTAGATTGGTTCGTAGTTTGCACAATAAGGATGATTTTTACTGGATAGCTACCCTATATATATATATATATATATATAGGATAACAATCAGGTAAAAACCCTCCTTATTGTGCAAACTACGAACTCACCAGGTGCTGACACGTGGACGCGCGCGCTGCTGATGCGCGCGCACGGTGCTGACACGTGGCGCGCACGATGCTAACAGTTTGGGCGCACAGTGTCAGCATCGCGCGCTCTGCTGACGTCACTTTGACCAGATCCAGTGGCTCTCGTGGGTTCGTAGTTTGCACAATAAGGGTGGTTTTTACTGGATAGCTACCCTATATATATATATATATATATATATATATATATATATATATATATATAGGTATACAATCCGTTGTAAATAGATCCTTAAGTTGTAAAATGTATATCATTTATAACCATAAGATTAATAAAATTCTAAGGTTCAGATTTGATCACCATAATTAATGGCAATTTCGTAATATATACATACTTTTAATTCATTATAGTCATTTAATACTAACTTAAGGTCATATTCGTAATTTCTCCCAAATATTTACCTGCCCTAATCTCTCATCCTCACATATGCCGTGGCTGCTATTCCCACCTCCCCTTCTGCGCCTCCCTTCCCCCTTATTCAACGCAACAACTGAAATTGCAGCACCTTCCTGAGTTCTCGTCGCAGTTGGTGATCGATGGGTTGTTGCTGCCGCTCGCGTCCACCGCCATCGCTCCTCGTCGGACTGGTGGCGACTTCACCAGAGATGACGACCTGGTAGCGGACTAAACGGTCCTGGTTCAGGTTTTTGTTTCATCGGTAATGGTTTGTTGATTTAGATATTTCATTTTTTATCTGCACTTGTTTCGTGTTTGTATCAATTTAACCGAATTCTATTTAGGTATATTTTTGTATGGATATACATTTGTCTGGTTTGTATGAAAATGAACTAAAATCGTAACCCTGTCTAACAACTATATCTAAACGTCAATAAAGGGTTCATTTGATAAAATCAACTAATGATGTTCGTGATTAGCAAGTGGGTCCTGTTGGGAGCCATTGGAAACATGGTTTTGTAATTGTTGGTGATACACATAATGAGCGTAGGCTCAGGCATGTCCATGTACAAGGGATAAGGTGCATAAATATTGTTACAGTTTCTTAAAAATTATATTACTGTTTCTGTTAAATATTATTACAGTTCTAGTTCCATTTTTATCACGCATTATTATAATTTCTTGAACATTATGGTAGGCTAAAACCGTAACATAATGTTCTAGAAACTATATTAATATTTGACAAAAGATGTAACAAAGCTTATAGAGCTGTAATAGTGTTCAACAAAAACTGTAACTATTCATGAAACTTGAGCTTAATGATATAGAAACTGTAATAAATATTGACAAAAATTGTAACGTAATGTTATAGAAACTATAATAACGTTTGACAAAAACTATAGTAATGGTTGTCAAAAACTGTAATATAATGTTATGGAAACTGTAACAAAGATTGACAAAAACTGTAACACAATGTTATAGAAACTATAATAATGTTTGACAAAAACTGTAGTAATGGTTGTCAAAAACTGTAACAAAATGTTATAGCAACTGTAATAATGTTTGACAAAAACTGTAACAAAGATTGACAAAAACTTTGATAAATTTTAATGTTTAAATATTAAACGTTTCATTAGTTAATTTTTTGTAATACTATTGATTTTCTTATTTTCTCAACGTGCAGAAGGGAGTAAAAGTATTGCCGAAAGATGTGAAGAGCTCAAGCAATTTGATTTTGAATTCGGGAATTATATGTTTTGTAATGTGTATGTAATTGTGTTTGGTTAGGTTTTTGGGATCAAAATTGTGTAACAATATGTGTAGCATCGATTTCTAAATTTTGTAACATCGATTTTAAAATCTTGTAATATCGATGTTTAAATTCTGTAACATCGATTTTTAGATTCTGTAACATTGATGTTTAAACTCTGTAATATCAACTATAAAATTCTGTAACATCACTATAAAATTCTGTAACATCACTATAAAATTCTGTAATATCGTTTAGAAAAAAATAGAACATTAGAACAAATTCCTGACAAAAATAAAATATTAAAAAATAATATTTTTGGACTAAAAAATAATTATTAAAAAAATATTTCAAACGTAAAAAAAATCAGATTTACAGTAAAAAAACAGATTTACCCCTTCCACATAAAATGTCATTAATAGATTTAAAGTTCTTTATATTTACATTTGTGCCATTAATGAGTGTTTTAATCTCATCCTTCCATCTAATCTAATTCTATAGCTAAGATTCATTTACAATGGATTGTGCCCCTATATATATATATATATATATATATATATATATATATATATATATATATATATATATATATATAGGGGAACAATCAAGTACAAACCCTATTTCGGGTCAGAACGTAGAACTAATCTAGGCCATTGATTATCCAGATCGGATGGTCTGGGCCATTGATTATCCAGATCGGATGGCCACTGAAATTCGGGGGGGGGGGTGATTGATTACGAAATCAATTACAAGATATGTATTAATTTAAAAGATATTAAAAAATATGCATTAAATCTGGGTCATTAATTCTACGATCCAAGGGCCCAGATTGATAGTTCTACGTTCTGACGAAAGATACAAGTTTGTACCTGATTGTTATCCTATATATATAGGGGGCTATCGAGTACAAACCTTGTTTCGGGTCATAACGTAGAACCAATCTGGGCCATTGATTACCCAAATCGGATCGCCACCGAAATTCAGGGGGTAGGGGTGATTGATTACGAAATGAATTACAAGATATGCATTAATTAAAAAGATATGCATTAAATCTTGGCCTTTAATTCTATGATCCAAGGGCCCATATTGAAAGTTCTACGTTCTGACGAAGTTATAAAGTTTATACCTGATAGCTATTCTATATATATATATATAGACGCTATCAGGTGCGAACCACCTGTAATATGCGAACCTGCGAGCTGCATCAGGACCGTCTATCTATCAGCAGCGCGCGCGATCTACGGCTCAGAGCTAAGCGCGCGAATTGGAACCAATTCTGGGCCACGCACCTCTTCTCAGGGAAAAAAATGGAATTTAGCATTTTTAATTACGCGCGCGACCAAGATTCTCTCGCAAAACAGAATAATTATATCCGCAATCTAAGCCTGTTCTTCTGAGATTTTAATTTAGACCAAATTGTTGTAAATAAAAACTGATAAACACAATGCTTGTCGTTTTAAACAGGAAAAATATTAAAAAATTCTGATCCTCAAACAAATTCTTCTATATATGCAAAAATAATAGCAGTATAATAAAAAAAATCTGTCTTCTTTCGTTGCCTATCATTTGACCTCTTTAGTGTAACTGCAAACAATTTGTTCCTTATCCGCAAACGGATATATAAATATCAGCAAACATATTTCATTTTGGTTTAGTTGGTCTAGATTCCATTATAATCTCAAACTATAAAAAATAAAACCTCAAAAAACACCCTATGTACGCTCCTCTTTTGTTCAACCTATGTTACGAAGGAAAATGTTTTTCTTGGTATTCTGTCAACTTTCGCAAACTGGGATTCCTCTATTCGCAAACCACATTAACTGTATCCTCATAAAAAAATTCTGCAAACTAAATATCAAAAACGGACTTGTCCTCTTTAGCTTATCCGCTAACGATTTGTTAGTCATCCGCAGAAGATTATATCGTTATCCGCAAATGAGAAAACGGTATCCTCATAGCCAAAGAACTCTTGTCCAGAGTGACAAAATTTAACAGGGCACTGGATCGTGCTATAGGTATGTTATAGTTGGCTACTGAAGCGTCAATGAACGACCTAGAAAAAGATGGATTTCTTCTACTCTTTTTTGTATGGTGCTCTTTTGTTCCACCTGTGTTATGAATGAAAAGATTTCCGATAAATGTCATTTGCTCTATTTAGATTTTCTGCAAACGATTTATTCTTCATGCGCAAACTATTATGTCGATATCCGCAAAAGGTTTTCATTTTGGTATATTTTTTTGCAAACTGGAATGATTATATACGCAAACTGGGGTTCTTGTATTTGCAAACGAAAACAACTGTATCCACAAACCAAAAATAAGGTTAAACATGATTGATTTCATATGTTGAAATATTTACTTTCCACAAAAAAGAAAATTAAAAAACTACAGTAATTAAGCATCATCATCCCAGAAATCTTCTTCATCTATAACAACTCCTTCCTTAGGATCCTCCCCATATGGGTCTATGTTGTCTTCTTCATCCTCTTCTCCCTCTTGCTCTTCTTCATCATCCTTTGCATGGACATCTTCTTCATCATCATCCAGCCAATCTTCATCAACATAACAACTGTCTTCTTCATCATCCTCTGTGGGAGCAGCTGCGGCAACAGGTGCGGGAGCAGGTGCGGTTGGAGGTTCTTCTTTTTCTGGTTCAAACACAGCATCTCCTTCCTCCTCATTCTCCTCTTCATCCTCTTCATCTTCTTCCTCATTCTCCTCTTCTTCTTCATCTTCTTTCTCATTATCCTCTTCATCTTCATATTCATCCGGCGGTGATTTATAATTAGGATCCCCCGGTTGAGGAATGTCGTACTCATTGATGAGAGGGTCATCATCATCAGAGGAGGAGGAGGAGGAGGAGGAGGAGGAAGGATTCAGCCTGCACCTCTTTGAACAGACGTCGTCTTCGTCATCATCACTACTGAAGATTTGTGATGGTGGAGACTTGCATTCGAAAGATTGTCATTTGTCTCCATCACTGTTAGAATACAAAATAGATGGAGACTTTAGATATGATGACATGGTTTCCTACTACGATAGGGATGATGAGAAAATAGTTGATTTGTGTTTAAAAATAAAGATATCAAAAGGGTATCAGAAAATTTGGGGAAATGGAATGACACCATTAATTTGGGAAGCTTTTCGTTTGGCGCGAAGAGATTTTTGTAATGATGACAGAAGATATTGAAATGAAAGGGCGAAATGAAAGGGCGGTTGTAGTCAGATCAAAAATGAAACGACGGTTGCGTGTATTCAGATCAAAATTTAAAATCATGATTACCTTACTTTTTACTGCATGCTTGACACGTGTTCTACCCTGTTGAATTTCGGAAATTAATATTCTGAAAATACAAAATTCTAGTTTGCGGAAATAATCATTCTGTTTTACGTAAAATGGTATAACAGTTTGCGAAAATTACAATGATGTTTTGCGAATAATTGACATTCTGTTTGCAAAAATGTGCTTTCATCACATTACGTGCGTGCTTGGCACGTGTCCCACAAAATACTCTAAATCAATACCCCTATAAATATACCCCTTCTATCACCGATAAACAATTATTCACACTCACATATCTTCTGAATTATTAGATCATATAGACAAAAATGGAATCATCATCAAAAAAACTCAAAATCGAAGTTCTTGACAAAGAACATCATGCATCCCTACGTGAGCGTCGACATCTGAAGATGTCTATCATCAAATCCCATTTGATGATAGCACATGACAGGGTGGCCAATCTGATAGCTGAATTGTATGAGGAAGACATATCCAACACGGATGAAGAACACAAGGAGTGCGTGAAGAGCATGAGGAAGACACTCCAGTTGTATAAGGCTATAATTGGAAGCGTTGTAGAAGAGCGCATCTAAGGGATTGCATGAACTTTCCCTTCTGTTTTGATGTCTTTTGTGTTGGCTTTTGGTTCTTCTGTATGATGTCGTTATTTTTGTTGTTCTTCCTGACTACAGGTGAATCAATGAAAAGCTTTTTTTTAAGTAAATATGCACAAAAATTTACACAATATATTACACTATACTACCTATTTTGCAAAATGTATACAATAATCCGGCAAACAAGATACCTTGTTTTCTCAAACTCGTAAAGCCACAAACACAAACATCATATTTCATTCTTCTTTAATATTTGAGAAAATATTTCGTGTGGCTCGAGAGAAATTCCTAGTTTTCAAAATGTACACAATGGTTCCGCAAACAAGATACCTTGTATTCTCAAACTCGTAAAGTCACAAACGCAAACGTCATAATTCGTTATTGTTTAATATTTGAGAAAATATTTCGTGTGGCTCGAGAGAGATTTACCAAAGATACTGATCAGACAATGGTGAGATTTGGAAGTAACGCGTGTCAAGACACATTTGTATACTGCAAAGAGCCAGTGATTTTTGTTTTGAGGATAATTTTATAATTGTTTGAGAATTTAATACATAAGAAATACAAATCGTCAGTTTTGGATAAAACACTTGATATTCTGACCTTGAAAAGTAACTACCCACTAACCCCATTACTTTGTTGAAGATTACAATAATACCCTGAGGACCATTGCTATAAATACCACTACTGAGTAACTACTTTCACACATCTTTCACTCTTCAACTCAAAATATGCAACAAAAATGGCCTCAATGAATGCTGAATGGGCTCGGATGAATGCAGAGGATGAAGCCAGGCGTTTGGCTACCATCCACCATCTCTGGAAGCTCAAATTCACAAAAATCCAGTATAATATGCTGATGATGGATGCGTAGGTGGTCAAGCTCCTTGCTGAAATCGAAACGGATGAAAACCTAATGTGGAACACAGAAGAAAGAGAGTCGAAAGAACGCATGCTTGAGAAACTAAGGGAGTATCAAGAATTCCTCGGAAAAATAACTGTAGATCCTTAAGCCATATCTAGAAGAAGATTGGTGGTATCTAGTTTTTCATGCATGTCGTCTTTTATGTTTTTGTTTGGTGTTTCACATACCATCTTTTCCTAATGAATCTATAAATATTCTCAAACTAGATGCTGTATTTTCTCAAACCATGCTTCATGTATTCTCAACATGACTGACAGTATCCGCAAACAATAAATCAAAAATCCGCAAACTAGATATGAAATATCCGCAAACTACTTCTAAAATATCCGCAAACTTGACATTAAAAATCCGCAAACTAAATCTGAAATATACGCAAAGAATCTATTCGCTAATAAAATAAAATGTTTCGATTGAACTTTCAAAACTGAATCGGGTTCGTCCATTGCGAATAATATATCGACGGTCCTAGATTAGCGCGCGAATTTACCCCAACTTTCTCTATAAAACCTCGAAATTCAAAAACGGAAAGTTCCTAAACAATAAATAAGAAATCGAATCAAACACAGAGTTACAAAGTCTCTCGAAAAAATCTCTACGATTTTCCAAGTATCAACCCTAGATCGGAGTTTTCTCGAAGAAATCTAGATCACGGACTGGGTTAAAAAAATTTCGATTCTTCGAAACTTGATTCCAAAACAAAATCTCATATCGCACCTGAGATCGCACCGACAGGATCGCACCGTGAGATCGTCGGAAATCGCAACAGAGATCGCCGGAGATATTGATTGATATCGTCGGATGTAAGTATAGATCTATTCAAAAAAATTGATTTTCTTCTAGAATCGCTGCAAATTCTGATTTTCCGTTGACCAAAACGTCATGATCATGGTGGGTTTTTTATCCGTAAACTAGAATGCCTAGATACTCAAAACAGTAGTTTGTGTTGTACGATATTTAGCGACATAAAATATTTGTTTCTTCTCAAACAATATATAAAATCTCCTCCATGACAAACTCTCAAACTAGGTGTGCAGTATCCGCAAACTAACTTGCTTATTTCCGCAAAAGATAAATAATCTACTTGCCTGTTACTATATACTAATGTCTGTGTATCAATTTGAGTATATTATAAGTATCTGATTCTATGTGTGCTGTATATAGGGGTGGGCATGGTCGGTTAAACCGACCATGAGTGCCACTTTGACCCCACACCGCAACTCTGCGGTTACAATATTTCTCAGACCTTCGCCGGAACCGCGACCATGAAATTGGAAATATCCCGACCACCTCGGTCATGGTCGGTTTGGCGGTTTAAACCGACCACCCAAATCTGTTAGGCCCAACCATTTTGCTTGTTTCTGTTCTGATTATTTCTCTTGTTTGATAGAATTTCTGAACAAAAAAAATCAGTAAAATTATATTTGTTCGTTAGTTCTTTCCTATATTTTTCCATATCACCAAAAAATTATAGATCCGAAAAAAAATCAGAAACACAAATATAAGACCACAAACTACATGTATAATAATCGAAAACAGTAGAAATTAGAAAATGAGAAAGAAAGTTGGGAGAAGAGGATGAAGCTTGAGTCGAAGAGACGTAGAGAGAGAAGTGGCTGAGATGTAGAACTTGTAGAGAGAGAAGAATGTGTGTGGCTGTAATGGTATTCTTGTATGAAGCAATATATATATATATATATATACATATATAGGTCTAACTCTAGAGTTTGGTAGTTTAATGTGAATGGGCTGCTACTTAGGCTTGTAAGCCCAAATAACTAAATGGGTTGTTAGTTTTTAAAATTGATTATATATTTTCCGAATATATATTAGTTATTTATTTATTTTAAAATTAGAAGAAAAATGTATTCACTAGTAATTAAAAATAAAAAAATATTATAAGTCCGGTCGGTTTTTTCCTCCACCGGTTTGTGATTTTCTAATCCGCGCACCACCCATAATATTACCGGTTCTCATTTTTCTTGACCACAACCTGGTCGTAAACCTCCGGTTGCGGATTTTTCGGTGTCAATTCCGGTCGGCGTTGGTCGATTTTATCGGTCTCGTTTTTTTTCCTACCCCTAGCTGTATATGCAATCCGAAATTATTACATCCTCAATCTGATCCTTATTTCGATGAATATCAGCTGCAAGCACAGACAGTGACTATATTGAGGAATCAGATCTCCAAAACGCTGTTATGTTGTCTACTGGAGGAACCAGGATATACTTGTCATCCTGGCAGCCTGAACGAACGCCGTTTGTAGGAAAGGAATTCAAGACACTGAATAAGGCGATAGATTTCTACCAAAATTACGCTAGACTGTCTGGATTCACTACAAGAAGGTCTACCGAGAAAAAGGATAAAACAAACATCATAAAGCTAAAGTACATGGTATGCTCCAAACAGGATGAGATCCCCGAACAAAACAGTCCGCAACTTTCAAAGCCTACAAAAAAGAGGAACAGATTGCTCACAAGAATTAATTGTGAAGCAATGATAAGGTTCATATTTGTTTCGGAGGAATTAGGATACAAAGTATCAAAATTTGTTGAAGGTCATAACCACCCTATGGTTGGAGTGGGGCAAAGACATGAGATGCGAGGTAACCGACACATGGAAGGCAACCATGTTGAGTATATGAACTTTTGCGAGAGATCGGGAATAGGTCCCTCAAAGGCACACAGACTAATCAGTGAAACACGCGGAGGCCCCAACCATGTTGGAGCTTTGAAGCAAGATTTCTTCAACTACCACATGGACTTGAAAGCCTATATTGGAGGAAGTGATGTTAAAATAATCCTTGACCAGTTCCGTGACAAGAAGGTAGCCAACAAAAAGTTCTACTATGAGTACGATGTTGACACAAGCGGAAGCCTCACTAAGCTATTCTGGTGTGATGAAATAGCTATCAAGAATTACGAGCTTTACGGGGATAATGTTTCCTTTGACACAACTTACAGGACTAACCAGTAAGTATTACTCGTATTCGCAAATTCATTGAAAAAGAAATTTTAAACATTATTCTTTATTAACGATTGATGTGTTGTAGGTACTCGATGCCATTTTGTCCATTTACAGGAGTAGACAACTATGACAAATATGTGACTTTTGGGCTGGGACTGGTAACACATGAGGATATCGAGTCTTTCACTTGGATGTTTAACGCTTTTCTGAAAGCGATGAATGGGAAGCAACCAATGTATCTGGTGACAGATCAAGACCCAGCAATGAAAGTTGCAATACCTAAAGTCATGACAGACACTAAGCACAAACTCTGCATGTGGCACATTATGAATAAGATTCGTCTTAAGGTCAGTCTCTATAAGAAAATCATATACTCTGTATCCACATCTTGTAATGCTTGTTTACTCGAAACATTTTATTCTTAATATGGTTCTCATAGTTAACTACTATGCGATGAGTTTATATCTATTCTCAAACTGTTATGTCTGTTTTCTCAATCTATGAACACAAAATATCCATACGCCTCAGTATTGTCAATTACTATTATTTATTTGTTCGACTTTACAAATCTTACGAAAAATGTTACAGGTGCCTGTAAGTATAACAAACGATACAGACTTTGAGAAAATGTGGGATTCCATAGTATACAACAACCTTATAGGCCCTGATGAGTTTGATGAAGAGTGGGCTAGCATCATTGAAGACTTCAATTTGCAGGACAACACTTGGCTCAATGGCATATTCGATCTGCGACACAGTTGGATCCCAGCATACCATAGGGATTTCCCAATGGGGTTGTTTATGAGAACAACATCAAGGTCTGAATCAGCCAACCGGGCCTATCAACAACTCACAGATCAGTACCTAAACCTTGTTCACTTGATCTGGTGGTGTGGAGTGGTGATAGAGAACCAAAGGAATGAGCATTTCAGTCTTATGATGCACGACTAAAATTCATATCCGGTGCTGAAGACAAACACGTGGTTTGAAGCAGATGCTTGGACTGTATACACACATACTGTGTTTGCTGACATACAAAAGCATATAGTTTACGCTCTCAACCGCTGCAGCTTGCCAGGCATGGATAACACCGTAGATGACACCATTGTCTATAAAGTCAGGGATTCGTCGATTATTAAAGATGGTAAGGAATTCAGGGTGACTTGGACGATGAGTACAAACAACTTTGAGTGCAATTGCAACAAGCTTCTAACAACGGGCTATATATGTTCTCACATATTCTTTGCGCTGCAAAACACAACGTTAAGGAATATTCCTAGGACGCTGGTAAACCCGAGATGGTGTAAAGACACAAACTTGACAGCTACATTGTCTTCTAATGGTGTTGCACCTGAAGGTCCTAGTCTGAAGGACGATGAAGTTATGGATGCAGTGAAAACCAGGTTTACTGAAATGATTGGGACAGAAGATGCAGCAATTTCAAGTATTCGAGGATTGTTGGACACTCTAAATCGATACAGAGTGAAGACGGTGGATGACATAGTGAATGAGAATAGACTCAATAGAACAAGTTTCATAGCATCGGTGACAGGGATCAAATTACCAGAAATAGTCACTGTCCAGCCACCAAATATCACAAACACCAAGGGCTCTCGCTTGCGATCTGGGAGTAGAATGATCAGTAATAAAGAAAAGGCAATCAATGCTAGTAACAAGCGAAAACGGCTATGCGCTACATGCCACACAATGCAAGATCATGACACAAGGACCTGCCCTCTGAATATGAATAAGAAGAAGAAGAAGAAGAAGAAGAAGAAGAAGAAGAAGAAGAAGAAGAAGAAGAAGAAGAAGAAGAAGAAGAAGAAGAAGAAGAAGAAGAAGAAGAAGAAGAAGAAGAAGAAGAAGAAGAAGAAGAAGAAGAAGAAGAAGAAGAAGTAGAATAATGTATATTTTCAACTGCGGATTTCGTTGTTTGTGTTTGTTAATATAGACAATAAGTTTTGCGAATAAATACAGACTATTTGAGGATACATTTGTTTGAGTTGTCTGAATTAATAAATTTCATTTCTGCACATGTTTTTATTTATATGAAATTTAATATAATATATTGTTCACACAGAACGCAAAACCATGACACAAGGACCTGCCCCACTGAGTAAGAATAGGAAGAAGAAGAAGTAGACTGATGAAGATTATCAATTGCGGATTTGGTTTTTTATGTTTGCGGATATACACAATTGGTTTTGCGGATTTAATATAGACTGTTTCATTTATACGAATTTAATATAACAAATTATTTGCGAATATTTCAAATTTTGTTTACTAAAAAATGTGTAATGATTTGAGAATTTACCAACTTTCGTTTTGCGTACAAAAGGGAAGTGAAACGGTTTGTGGTAGACCAATCAAATATTGACAGCGTGGAAACGTGGGGGAGAATTAATTGCTCCACTAACCCACGATGCCTTACGTGTTCCCCTATATATACCCAAATACTGTATCCTTCTATACTCATCCCTCAACTCTTCGAATACCCAATTTTACTCTGAATAAATGGCGTCGTCAAGCAGCAGGAAGCGTAAAAGCTATGAAGATGAACTCGACAAACGCGAAAGGAAGATGAAGGAGCAGAACAAGAAGGACAGAAAAGAAAAGTGTGTCATCAAACACGAGAAGTTTGTGACGAGCTTCAATGCAATCAAGCCTAAGCTTTCTGAGATCGAGCTTGAGCTTGAAATTTTGGCCATGGATGTTGGTGACGAGCTGTGCATTGACATGAGCACCGAAGAGGTGCTTGCAAACACAGCCCTCACCAGGAAGATAACCGAAGTGATCATAGCGGTGAACAAGGCTATGAAACTGGTGGTATAGGGGTAGCAAACCCTATTCTCTTCGATTCCTTTTGTCTGTTCTTAACCAGTTTAAAGTAATTAAAAAAATCGTTTTCCTTAAAATAGTTTATATTTCACTTACGATTATATATAATTCTGTGATTTGTGTTACACACGAAACAAAATATTAGAATCAGCAAACCATGATCTCTGTATCCGCAAACCAGGATCTATGTTTCCGCAAACTTCCGTCTATAATTATATTCGCGAAACATAATAACGGTATCCGCAAACTACAAAATCGTATACGCAAACACCAAGTAAAGAGAATATACAACTTCGTTTTGCGTACAAAAGGGAAAGTGGACCGGTTTGTGGTACACCAATCAAATGTTGACAGCGTGGAAACGTGGGGGAGAATTAATTGCTCCACTAACCCACGATGCCCTAGATATTCCCCTATATATACCCAATATTGTATCCTTCTATACTCATCCCTCAAATCTTCCTATAACCTATTTTACTCTGGAAAAATGGCGTCCTCAAGCAGTAGGAAGCGTAGAAGTTATGAAGATGAATTCGACGAACGCGAAAGGAAGCTGAAGGAGCAGAATAAGAAGGACAAAATACAAAAGCGTCTCATCAAGCACGAGGAGTTTTTGATGAACTTCAAGGAAATAGGGTATGGAAGTAGGCGAACAGTTGTGCACTGACATGAGCTGTAATAACCACTCCCGGTCAACGACAGTCAAATCTGCGAAAAACAGGAAAATTTAAATTTTTCAGCAGACACTTGATTGAACCTAAATTTGATCTCGAGGGTCATACCGGACTTAAGTTGACCTCGATATCGACCAAAGTGAGTTCCGGGGGACTCAGGGCAACTTTCTGATCAATTTGGGAAATGTTGACTTTTCGTTGGAAAAGTCAACCGAGCGACGTTTTGGTCCATTCGAGGACCGTTCTGGATCCAAAAAGCTTAGCCGTCATCGCAGTGGTCTTAGTTGAGCCATTTCCTTGTAGCCTGCGAAGTTTCGTAATTTCTTGGAAAAAGTGCCCGTTCGGGGCCCGAAACGTCCGAATTTCGCGAATCTAATTGTAAAATATCTAGAAGATATTTTCCAAAAAGGTGTGGGACCCACATGACACATGTCATGAATGTGGTGGAAGGAAAAAGGGAGGACAATTTTACCCTTGACTTTAAAGAAAAGACAAGAAAAAAGGAAGGGTGTTTTGGTCATTTTGCTATGTGTTAGTGTTTGAATCAATTTAAAAGGGAATTGTGGTTGTGATACACGGTAATTCAGGAAAAAAAAATAGGAATTGGAGAGAGAAAGAAGAGAGAGAAAGGGGATGAGAGAAAAGGAAAGAAAAGGGGAGATTTTGGTGATTTCCCGACGATCCGACCGACCGATCGACTCAACGATTGAAGATTCGTCATCCCGTCGTCATTCCCTACGATGAGCACCTAACCTATTTTCGTTTTGATACGTTTGAATTTTAGGGTTTGAGTTTAAACAGTTTGATTATGGTTGGGTTTTGGTTAGAATTGGTTTAAAGATGAATGGTTGAAGTTTGGGGTTCGTTAGGAACGTTTTGGGGAAAAAAGGGAATTTTTCCATTGTGGCCGTGTGGGGCCCACGTGCTCAGGTCACGTGTTTTCGTGTTCGGGTGGTTTAGAACGTTCCCCGAGTCATAAATCTACAACCGGATCGAAAATTGGAATTAAATTGTGAAAGTTGTATTTGACGGGTTTAGAAACTTGAAACGCTAAATAAATTACTCGGAAGTCGGAATTGGATTACGTCGAGTGCATAGGAACCCTTGAATTATTCTAAGACGGTAGAAACAAAAACGGGAATTTTTGGATCCCCGGAAGGACGTTTTCAAAACCCGGGCAGATTCGCCATGTCGGGCGAATCGGGCTTTTCCGAGCCCATTATCGAAAATGTCGAGTAATTGGGAAGTTTGGGAGTGATCGACTTTGTCGGGGTTGCGTTTGGGCGTTTAATGCTTTAAATTCGGGTTTCGCCTGCTTACTTAAAAAGTGTGTTAATTGTAATGATTGTAGACCGTGTCGCCTACTGTGGAAATAAGAGGCTAAGCGGGAATTATGGAGCTTCGCCAGAGTAAGAGTATCGGGTTTGACACGCTTCAAGGTAGGGAAAAGTATCCGGATCTCGGCCATGACTGGGGAAAGTTAACAGTAGAATTGCATGTGGCACCGGGGTGTCGTGGGTTGAATAGGTTTACTTAAATATTAGAAAAGCATGATACGGGATGGTAGCAATTGTTGGAAAAGCATGTGACACTTAGTAGTGTCGTAGGAGCAGAGAACTTAACGTTATTAGAATTACTGGAGGCATATGACCATGCCCGGAGGTTGTTTGTGAACTTATCGATATTGGGAGTACTGGAGGCATATGACCATGCCTGGACCGACTGTGTAATAACCACTTCTGGTCAACGTCAGTCAAACCTGCGAAAAACAGGAAAATTTAAATTTTTTAAGACAGACACTTAACTTAACTTAAATTGACCCCGAGGGTCATGCCGGACTTAAGTTGACCCCGTTATCGACTAAAATGAGTTACGGGGGACTCAGGGCAACTTTCTGGTCATTTTGGGAAATATTGATTTTTCGCTGGAAAAGTCACCCGAGCGACGTTTTGGTCCATTCGAGGACCGTTTTGGACCCGAAAAGCTTAGCCGTCGTCGTAGCGGTCTTAGTTGGGCCGTTTCCTTGAAGCCCGGCCAGTTTAATTTTTTTTTGGGAAAAGTGCCCGTTCGGGGCCCGAAACGTCCGTTTTTCGCGAATCTGATTGGAAAATATCAACTAGATATTTTCCAAAAGGTTGGGACCCACCTTGACACTTGTCAATTATATGGTGGTGTAATTTTTGGAGGGAAAAGGTGTCACGCCCCAATTTAAGTAAACCGAACTAGGGACGCGAACGTTTTAAAAACATAAAAACACTTGAAACCTGTTTTCATTAAACACTTTAAAATACCAGTTTAGTTCAACAAAATAATAATTTCAGCTTAAAACACGTCCCAACAAGTGGACAAAAGTACAAGGTATCCGTCACTAGACTCAAAAGACAAAACCCGGACTCCGCTCCTAGCTCCACAAGCTTCGAGAGCTCACCTAGTCCGTCCCACGAACAGTACCTGTAGGAAAAGCAGCTAGGGGTGAGCGTTCGCTCACCACCACGGATAACAGACTGACTACGGCATAATTAGCAGACAAGGCAATTAACACCACCAACAACTCAACACCGGGGAAACCATCCCCAACCCAAGTACTCTAACTGAACATACACCCACGATGACCTTCCTCGAACGACTCAACACTCTGACACGTAAAGTAGACCTGACCCAGCAATTGACAACCTCTTCCAAGGACTCAAACGAAAGTTACGCAACACCAAACAACATCACAAGGGATCACACACCGACCAAGATCACAAAGGATCACACACCAAAACAAGATCACAAAGGATCGCAAACCAGCTGCCAAGAACGCCCTCCCGGGACTCTAACCCGATCAGGCCAACCCAAGAATGCTGCAACTTACCGGGACTCTAACCCATAAGCCAACCGGAAGATGCTGCAACTTACTGGGACTCTAACCCATAAGCCAGCCGGAAAAATGCTGCAACTTACTGGGACTCTAACCCATAAGCCAGCCAAGGTATGCTCACAAACCCAAACCACACACGCGCGGCCAGGACCCCTTTATTGGCGGGCGGGCCCCCCTACCCCGTCTGAACATGCAGACGCGTGTGCTCGTGGACCCCCGTTTCAGGAAGCGGGCCCCCAACCTCAGGTAACCACAATCACAATCACAATCACAAGCAAGTTCAACAACCAGTAACAACACAGGTTCAACACTCACATGCACTCATGGCCACCAAGACACCAACAGTAAAACTCGGACTCAACAGCCCCACAGGCACTCACGGCCTCCCAAGACACACCGACGGTAAGACACGGACTCAACAGCCCCAGAGGCACTCACGGCCTCCCAAGACACCAACCATAAAACACGCTTGCAACTTACCGAGACTCTAACTCGTAAGCCAGCTAAAGAAAGCTTGCAACCCCCCGAGACTCTAACTCGGTCAGGCCAGCCAAAGGCACCAACCTTCGTACGCGGGCTCTCAAGGCCACCCAAAACACCAAAGGTAAAGACACGGGTTCAACAACCCCACGGGCACTCATGGCCACCCAAAACTCAACAATAAAACACGCTTGCAACTTACCGAGACTCTAACTCGTAAGCCAGCTAAAACACCAACAGTAAAATACGGGCTCTCATGGCCACCCAAACACGAATAACAACACGGGCTCTCATGGCCACCCAAGACTCAACAATAATAATACGGGCTCTCAAGGCCACCCAAACACAAATAAACAAACAACCTCCGGCTTAACCAAAGCCTCCAACAGTCCTAATATCAACAGTTTCACAATCAACCTCCGGGCATGGTCATATGCCTCCAGTACTCCTGATATCGATAAGTTCACAAACAACCTCCGGGCATGGTCATATGCCTCCAGTAAAACAATTAACGCTAAGTTCTCTGCTCCTACGACACTACTAAGTGTCACATGCTTTTCTCATAAACGCTACAATCCCGTATCATGCTTTTCTAATAAACGCTACGATCCCGTATCATGCTTTTCTAATATTTGAATAGACCTATTCAACCCACGACACCCCGGTGTCACATGCAATTCTACTGTTAACTTTCTCCAGTCAGGGCCGAGATCCGGCTACTTTTCCCTACCTCAACTGAAGAGCAACCGCTACGCTTCCTAGCTGCTGACGTTCTAGCTCGCTACCTCCGGGCTTCACTTCGATCGAAGCCGGACTCTAAGGATAACACGAAAGCCATAAATTAGAGGCGGTTCCCAGGTTAATCTAAAGGTCACAATTATTCCTGTTTTAAAACCGACAGCTGTCTTTTAAACTCGAGCGGGATAAAAGCGGGGTCACAGTGGATCGGGTTGAGTACCCGAGCACCGAAACCGGTGCATGCGAGGCACAGTCCCAATGCACGAATCCCGAGGTCCGATTCAGCGGTCTGCTTTTGTTCCTTTGTAAACTCAATTAGCAGTCCAATTTAAACACTCGGTCACCAAAGCGATTCCGGTTCGCTCCAGAATCTAAAACCGTCTAAAAAACAAAACTGAAACCAAACCCCTTTTGATTTCCCTATTTTCGTTTTAGCACCTTTTAAATTAAATCGGATCCAGTTTTATCTTGATTATCCGTTCAACTTCAAATGATTTTGTTTGCAACCGAAACCGATCAAACGAACTCGTTTTCAAGGAATCGAACTTAAACTATTCTCTTTTAATTTTCTTTCAAATTCCCTTTTTCTGATCCTTCCCATTCCCACAGGTTCAAGTACAGAATTTAAAAAACGATCCGGATCTACAATCATTTTTACGTCCGAAATGCAAACATCGAATTTTATTTCAGATATCGTTTTATTTCCTTCACTGAAATTACAATATCGTTTTTCAGACAAAAACTCAGATCCAAACTAAAGACGAACGGAAAATAAACCGGCCGCCGGCAAATACGTCGCCGGCGACTAAACCCCCAGGCACAAACCTCACTGGAGGGAAGGGCGGCTGGGCGTGCACGGCGGTGCACGACGGCGGTGCACGGTGGCGGTACACGGCGGGGACCCTCCACGCCCCAGATCTGGACGGCCCCGGTGGCTCTGTCCCGGAGCTGTCGCACGCGCCGGCGAAGGGAGAACGGGCTCGGGAGCGATGGCCGGTCTCGGGAGCGTCGGCCGGACTCGGTAGCGGTGGCCGGACTCCGAGTTGAGAGGAGGGAGGGAGGTCGGATGAGGGTTCGGGATCTGAGAGGGAGAAGGAAGAGGGGGTCGACGGCGGTGGCTACTGGTGTGGGCGGGCGGTGGCCGGATGGAGAACGAGGGGAGACGGGGGCGGCGTGGGGACGTGGTTGGGGTCGGAGAAGAAGGAGGAGGGGGCTCGGCGTGGGGAAGACGGGACGGCGAGAGGAGCTGGCCGGACGTGGGGGGAGCTGGCCGGACGTGGGAGGCGGTTCCGGCGAGGGTGAGGTCGGGAGAGGAGATGGGCGGCTGAAGGAGAAGAGAATGAGAGGGATTAAGGTTTGAGGAGGAGGGGTGGGGTTTAAATACCCTGGGCTAACCCGAGTTGGGCCTCGGCTGGGATTTGGGCCGCACGGCCCAAAACGCTTGTTGGCCTGCTCAGGTGGGGGTCGGGTCCTGCCTGGCCGGGTCTGCAGCTTGGGCCGGGTCCGGTCCGACCCAAAAGTTTTTTTTTTTTTTTTTTCCAGACTGTTCGAACCGCTTCCCGATCCCGTCAATTAAAACCCGTAAAAGGCAATTTAAATTTTCAGGACTTTACAGTCTACCCCCCTTAAAGGAATTTCGTCCGCGAAATTTAGAACAAACTCATAAAAGGCACAATAAACACGTACCCTCATAGGTCTCGCGGTAGGTAGAGGATTCCGGGGTCCGGGAATCGGCAACCGCGTACATTCTCCCCGCTGGCGCCTGCTGCCTCTGGTTCGGCGCACTAATTGATGGATAACCATAGCTCCGATGCTGTCTCGGAGCTGGCCCGCTCGTCGACGGCCGCGAAAACCTCGACCGTTGGCTCTGACGAGGGCGCGACTGCTGTGATTGTCGCACTGTCGTTGCCCCCAACGGCTCATAGCACTGGCCGATAGTGTGCCCAACGTGGCCGCACCGGTGACACCTGGTCTCGTCGGCCCTCGACCCTGTGTTCATCGGACACTCCCGCTGCATGTAGTCTGGCTGCCCGCAGTTAAAGCATCCCAGCTGTCTCCTTGAAGCGACTGGCCCCACTGACGCCACAGACCCCCGCTGCATCGATCCATCCTGATGAGTCTGTGGTCGGAAGGATCCCGTGGTCCTCTTCCTCTGCGGGTCTCGTGACTCGGACGGCCCTGCCCAACTGATCGGCCGAGGTCGGACCTCACGGCCCCTGGTTGCATCCCGGGCGCCCTGCTCCACTGTAGCCGCAGTGTCCACGAGGTCGGTATACTTCCGTATCCTCAAGGCGAGAACCTGGTTCCGGATGTCCAGCCTCAGTCCGTCCTGGAACCGCAGGCAACGGTTCGGCTCGCTCGTCACCATCTCAGGCGCGAATCTGGCCAAGGCTGTGAACCTGGCCTCGTACTGTGCCACTGTCATCTCTCCCTGCTCCAAGTCTAAGAACTGCCGATGTCGCTCCAGCCGAGCCGACTCGGGAAAGTACTGTGCCATGAATACCTCCTGGAATACGCTGTATTCGTATCCGACTGTGTCCTTCACCCGCCCCCACCAGTGGTAGGCGCTGTCTCTCAGCTGATGGGCCGCAAAGGACACTCTCCGACGGCCATCCTCGACACCCAATGTGTCCAGGTCTCGTGTGACCTGCTCTATCCATCGCTCGGCTAGGTCGGGATTTGGCTCCCCGACAAAAACAGGTATCCCGAGCTTCAGGAAGTCGAGTAGCGCTCGGGAGGTAAGATCCTCTGTCTGAGCGGCCCTCACCGGGACTGCGGCTGCCTCTGGTGCTGGCGAAGCCGACTCTCGGCTGGCGATGACCGCCACCAAACTCTGAACGGTCCTGGTAAGCTCATCTAGGGCAGTCATCACTGGAGGGTCCGCGACTGGCGGAACACTGGGGGTACCTGCAGATGGTCCCGCATCACTTCTCCCTTCTTCTCCGACAGGAGTGCCCCGTGCCTCCGCGTAGTCGGCGGGCTCGACGGCTGGCACCCTCCCTGGTGCCCCTGCTGACCGCCCCCGCCGGCCTCGCGTGGGTGCTTGACCCCGCGTTCCTGATGCTCGTCCGCGCCTTCCGCGAGCCATAAACAGTATCCTCTGCACGGATACACGCAAACGTTCAGTTTGCGGACTCCAAAAAAGACGGCAAGCTTGAAGACACTAACGTTCACACGGTCTACATCTACCCCAACGTATTTTCTACGAAACGCCACACCGTTCACGCTAATCATACTTTAATCATCGTAACGCGTAAGCGAAGCTTCAATTTTTGACCACACCAACGTACACTAAGCCCTCATCCAGTCCTTTATGCATTTACTTATAACTTTCCGCAACCAAGCCAGTGTTCGCTACTCGTCCCTTGCGGGAAAAGTAGTAAGGGGATGAGCGTTAAGCTCACCTCCACGGACACCCGCTCGGTTATGGCATACTAGTAACGCACCAAAGACTTACTACTCTAGTCAGGGCAAAACACCAACACCAAACTGAAGCCAAACATCCCACCGTCCATGCTAACAACACCTCAAGTACTCCCTCGAGTATGACGAACCTCGACACGGGAAACGCGTCCTCAAAACAGTAAGACACCACGGCTCGCGCTATTAAAGCCTTAAGTATACTAATACGTAAGCGCAACACTCAACACAGTCCAACCGTACCCAGGCCTACGGCCTCTACAACCCATAACCGCGAACACAAACCGAGTCACACAACCACAACCCTAAACGCACAACGAAACGAACTCTTACCCTAGGGTACTCGTATTCTACCAGACTCTTGGCTACCCGCACACTCGTGCATCGCGGACAAATTACCACCAAAACGACCCAACACGTACCACAAAACCCGACTAAACCACGAACAAGCAAAACCGGCCAAGTGCCCATAACAACAACAACAACGACACCCGCCCACCGGGCCAACCAACAACAATCACAATATGCCCACAGGGCCAAACGAAGTCAAACACAAACGCCACGGCGTCACACAAAATCAAGACACTCAAATTTCTTTTAAAGTTTTCTCCGCTTCATTAAAACCTCAATTCTTGACATCAGGTGGTTACAACCCGGTCCAGGCGTCCCCGAACTACGTTGTACCGACTTGACGTCAGCACCGCCTCGTTCGACTACAGGAGCGCTCCTGAGTCGACCCGCGACAGCTTAAAAACGTTTCACGCAGCACACACAAACAGTATGCCAGTAACCCCGTACTGCACATACACACAGACAAAACAAAACTCAAGGCATTAAGGGTTTACACACGGTTCCCGACCTACGTACCCAACGCACGGCGGGACTTTACTGATTCGACTCTCCCCACCTAATTGACGGACAGTCCGAGGTGTGAAACCTCGAGCTCTGATACCAAGCTGTCACGCCCCAATTTCAGTAAACCGAACTAGGGACGCGAACGTTTTAAAAACATAAAAACACTTGAAACCTGTTTTCATTAAACACTTTAAAATACCAGTTTAGTTCAACAAAATAATAATTTCAGCTTAAAACACGTCCCAACAAGTGGACAAAAGTACAAGGTATCCGTCACTAGACTCAAAAGACAAAACCCGGACTCCGCTCCTAGCTCCACAAGCTTCGAGAGCTCACCTAGTCCGTCCCACGAACAGTACCTGTAGGAAAAGCAGCTAGGGGTGAGCGTTCGCTCACCACCACGGATAACAGACTGACTACGGCATAATTAGCAGACAAGGCAATTAACACCACCAACAACTCAACACCGGGGAAACCATCCCCAACCCAAGTACTCTAACTGAACATACACCCACGATGACCTTCCTCGAACGACTCAACACTCTGACACGTAAAGTAGACCTGACCCAGCAATTGACGACCTCTTCCAAGGACTCAAACGAAAGTTACGCAACACCAAACAGCATCACAAGGGATCACACACCGACCAAGATCACAAAGGATCACACACCAAAACAAGATCACAAAGGATCGCAAACCAGCTGCCAAGAACGCCCTCCCGGGACTCTAACCCGATCAGGCCAACCCAATAATGCTGCAACTTACCGGGACTCTAACCCATAAGCCAGCCAGAAAATGCTGCAACTTACTGGGACTCTAACCCATAAGCCAGCCGGAAAAATGCTGCAACTTACTGGGACTCTAACCCATAAGCCAGCCAAGGTATGCTCACAAACCCAAACCACACACGCGCGGCCAGGACCCCTTTATTGGCGGGCGGGCCCCCCTACCCCGTCTGAACATGCAGACGCGTGTGCTCGTGGACCCCCGTTTCAGGAAGCGGGCCCCCAACCTCAGGTAACCACAATCACAATCACAATCACAAGCAAGTTCAACAACCAGTAACAACACAGGTTCAACACTCACATGCACTCATGGCCACCAAGACACCAACAGTAAAACTCGGACTCAACAGCCCCACAGGCACTCACGGCCTCCCAAGACACATCGACGGTAAGACACGGACTCAACAGCCCCAGAGGCACTCACGGCCTCCCAAGACACCAACCATAAAACACGCTTGCAACTTACCGAGACTCTAACTCGTAAGCCAGCTAAAGAAAGCTTGCAACCCCCCGAGACTCTAACTCGGTCAGGCCAGCCAAAGGCACCAACCTTCGTACGCGGGCTCTCAAGGCCACCCAAAACACCAAAGGTAAAGACACGGGTTCAACAACCCCACGGGCACTCATGGCCACCCAAAACTCAACAATAAAACACGCTTGCAACTTACCGAGACTCTAACTCGTAAGCCAGCTAAAACACCAACAGTAAAATACGGGCTCTCATGGCCACCCAAACACGAATAACAACACGGGCTCTCATGGCCACCCAAGACTCAACAATAATAATACGGGCTCTCAAGGCCACCCAAACACAAATAAACAAACAACCTCCGGCTTAACCAAAGCCTCCAACAGTCCTAATATCAACAGTTTCACAATCAACCTCCGGGCATGGTCATATGCCTCCAGTACTCCTGATATCGATAAGTTCACAAACAACCTCCGGGCATGGTCATATGCCTCCAGTAAAACAATTAACGCTAAGTTCTCTGCTCCTACGACACTACTAAGTGTCACATGCTTTTCTCATAAACGCTACAATCCCGTATCATGCTTTTCTAATAAACGCTACGATCCCGTATCATGCTTTTCTAATAAACGCTACGATCCCGTATCATGCTTTTCTAATATTTGAATAGACCTATTCAACCCACGACACCCCGGTGTCACATGCAATTCTACTGTTAACTTTCTCCAGTCAGGGCCGAGATCCGGCTACTTTTCCCTACCTCAACTGAAGAGCAACCGCTACGCTTCCTAGCTGCTGACGTTCTGGCTCGCTACCTCCGGGCTTCACTTCGATCGAAGCCGGACTCTAAGGATAACACTAAAGGCATAAATTAGAGGCGGTTCCCAGGTTAATCTAAAGGTCACAATTATTCCTGTTTTAAAACCGACAGCTGTCTTTTAAACTCGAGCGGGATAAAAGCGGGGTCACAGTGGATCGGGTTGAGTACCCGAGCACCGAAACCGGTGCATGCGAGGCACAGTCCCAATGCACGAATCCCGAGGTCCGATTCAGCGGTCTGCTTTTGTTCCTTTGTAAACTCAATTAGCAGTCCAATTTAAACACTCGGTCACCAAAGCGATTCCGGTTCGCTCCAGAATCTAAAACCGTCTAAAAAACAAAAATGAAACCAAACCCCTTTTGATTTCCCTATTTTCCTTTTAGCACCTTTTAAATTAAATCGGATCCAGTTTTATCTTGATTATCCGTTCAACTTCAAATGATTTTGTTTGCAACCGAAACAGATCAAACGAACTCGTTTTCAACGAATCGAACTTAAACTATTCTCTTTTAATTTTCTTTCAAATTCCCTTTTTCTGATCCTTTCCATTCCCACAGGTTCAAGTACAGAATTTAAAAAACGATCCGGATCTACAATCATTTTTACGTCCGAAATACAAACATCGAATTTTATTTCAGATATCGTTTTATTTCCTTCACTGAAATTACAATATCGTTTTTCAGACAAAAACTCAGATCCAAACTAAAGACGAACGGAAAATAAACCGGCCGCCGGCAAATACGTCGCCGGCGACTAAACCCCCAGGCACAAACCTCACTGGAGGGAAGGGCGGCTGGGCGTGCACGGCGGTGCACGGCGGCGGTGCACGGTGGCGGTGCACGGCGGCGGTGCACGGCGGCGGTACACGGCGGGGACCCTCCACGCCCCAGATCTGGATGGCCCCGGTGGCTCTGTCCCGGAGCTGTCGCACGCGCCGGCGAAGGGAGAACGGGCTCGGGAGCGATGGCCGGTCTCGGGAGCGTCGGCTGGACTCGGTAGCGGTGGCCGGACTCCGAGTTGAGAGGAGGGAGGGAGGTCGGATGAGGGTTCGAGATCTGAGAGGGAGAAGGAAGAGAGGGTCGACGGCGGTGGCTACTGGTGTGGGCGGGCGGTGGCCGGACGGAGAACGAGGGGAGAATGGGGCGGCGTGGGGACGTGGTTGGGGTCGGAGAAGAAGGAGGAGGGGGCTCGGCGTGGGGAAGACGGGACGGCGAGAGGAGCTGGCCGGACGTGGGGGGAGCTGGCCGGACGTGGGAGGCGGTTCCGGCGAGGGTGAGGTCGGGAGAGGAGATGGGCGGCTGAAGGAGAAGAGAATGAGAGGGATTAGGGTTTGAGGAGGAGGGGTGGGGTTTAAATACCCTGGGCTAACCCGAGTTGGGCCTCGGCTGGGATTTGGGCCGCACGGCCCAAAACGCTTGTTGGCCTGCTCAGGTGGGGGTCGGGTCCTGCCTGGCCGGGTCTGCAGCTTGGGCCGGGTCCGGTCCGACCCAAAAGTTTTTTTTTTTTTCCAGACTTTTCGAACCGCTTCCCGATCCCGTCAATTAAAACCCGTAAAAGGCAATTTAAATTTTCAGGACTTTACAAAAGGTGTGGTTGGGAAGTGTTGGCCGACCATATTGGTTAAAGGGGGGGGGGGGAGGAGTTGGGTTTTGTGTTAGTTATTTTAAATTAGAAAAGAAGAAGAGAGAGTTCAGAGAGAGAAGGAGAAGAAGAAGAAGAAGGAAGAGAGGGAAGTTAGGGTTTGGAGGAAAATCAAACCTTTGGATCGTCTTGAAGCAAAGAGCAATCCCGTTCCCCTCGTTCTCCTCTACGATAATACCCGAACCGATTCTCGTTTCGATTATTTTCAAGAGCTAGGGTTTGGTTATAAAATTTGGTTTAGGGTTGTGTAGAGATTAGAGAGGTGTTGGAGACGTTTTAGAGGTGTTTGGGAGAGAAATTTCACGTTTTCCGGTGACCGGAGGCTCGGGAGGAGCTCCGGCCACCGTGGGTGGTGGCCGGCCGGCCATGTGGTGGCTGGCCGGAGGTGGCAGCAGCCACCACTTGGTGGCCGAGCCCCTCCCTCAAACCCTAGGGCACGGCCAAGCCCTTTGGGTGGGGCCCACGTGCTCGGTTGTTCGTGTTTTAATTACTCGGGTAGTTTAAAACGTTCCCCGGACCATTTATCCTTAATCGAATCGAAATTTGGAGTTAAATTGGAGAAGTTGTAATTAACGGGTTTTGGAAACTTTAAACGATAATTAATTGACTTAGAAGTCGGAATTCGATTCCGTCAAGTGCGTTGGGTTCCTTGAAATATTCTAAGACCGTGGAAACGAAAACGGGGGCTTTTGGAGCCCCGGAAGGCAATTAACCAAAACCGGCCAGATTCGCCATGTCGGGCGAATCTGGCCCTTACGGGTCCTTTTTCGGCAATATCGAGTAATTGGGAAGTTTGGGAGTGTTCGGCATTTTCGGGGTTACGTTTGGGCGTTAAGTTGTTAATTTTCGGTTTATTCGTACTAGTTTAAAAGTACTTTGAAATTGTGTTCTTTTAGATCGTGCTACGGACTGAGGCAAGGGAAAGCTCGGCGAGTGACTAGGTCCACTTCGGGTTTTGTTGGAGCGCTTTTGGATCTATATACGAGGTAGGGAAAAGTAGCCGGATCTCGGCCCTGATTAGGGAAAGTTAATAGTATAATTGCATGTGACACCGGGGTGTCGTGGGTTGAGTAGAATTATTTAATTATTAGAAAAGCATGATACGGGATTGTAGCGTTTAAGAGAAAAGCATGTGACACTTAGTAGTGTCGTAGGAACAGAGAACTTAGCGATAATTGAATTACTGGAGGCATATGACCATGCCCGGAGGTTGCTTGTGAAACTAGTGATCTTAGGACTATTGGAGGCATCGTGTATGTCGGAGGTTGTTGTGTGTATTTAATTGTTGAGCCTGGGTGGCCTTGAAAGCCCGTTTTTAATTGTTGAGTTTGGGTGGCCTTGAGAGCCCGTGTTATTTATCGTAGAGTCTGGGTGGCCTTGAGAGCCCGTATTTAATTGTTGAGTTTGGGTGGCCTTGAGAGCCCGTGTTATTTATTGTGAGTTTGGGTGGCCTTGAGAGCCCGTGTTATTTATTGTTGAGTTTGGGTGGCCTTGAGACCCGTGTTATTTATTGTTGAGTTTGGGTGGCCTTGAGAGCCCGTGTTTTTATTGTTGAGTTTGGGTGGCCATGAGAGCCCGTGTATTTAATTTGGTGTCTTGAGTGGCAGTGAGTGTCGTGGGGTTGTTGAACCCGAGTCTACTCATCCTTCGACGACTAGTTCAGCATCATCTTTCCCCCGGGTTAGAATGATGTCTACTGGTACAACATAAGGCTTACGAGACGTCTGGTCTCATACATGTCATGGCATATATGATCGATCCTGCCCCCAGGCGCATAGGATTCTCATCATCCTTTTCAGCTCATCAAGTGTCTTAGGACACTGAGTCTTGCTGAGATGAATGCCATGACTAGTGGGTAAGAGTCCTTTCTTTGAATCGAGCATTAAGAACCTACTCAATGCCTTGTTCACATAGGTTCCCTGACTTAAATCCAAGACCCTCTTGGTGCGATCTCTACATATCTTAATCCTTAAGATATGAGAAGCATCGCCTAAGTCCTTTATTGAAAAACACTTCCTCAACCAAGCTTTAGTCTCGTGCAAGGTTGGGATGTCGTTTTCAATGAGAACCAGAAAGGTAATATTGCTCCCACTAGCCTTCTTATAAACGCAAGATTCATCCTCGTTCTTGATTAAGCCAAATCCAATTACAGCTTCATCAAAACGAAGGATCCAACTCCGAGAAGTTCGTTTCAATCCATAAATGGATTTCAACAACTTATAAATCTTTCCTTTATTCTTCGGATCGTCAAAACCTTTGGGCCGAGACATACAAACGTACTCAGTCAAATTTCCATTTAGGAAAGCGGTTTTGACATCCACTTGCCATATCTCGTAATTATGATACGCAGTTATGTCAAGAAGAATTTGGATCGATTTTGACCATAGCCACTAAGGAGAAGGTTTCCTCATAGTCAATCCATTGGATCTGCCTATAACCTTTCGCCACCAGTTGAGCTTTGTAGGTCAGAGGGTTGCCGTCCATGTCCATCTTCACCTTGAAGATCCATTTGCATCCTATGGTCCTCACACCATTGATGGGATCAACCGGTTCCCAGACTCGGTTGTCCGACATGGATTACATTTCCTCCCTCATGGCTCCCAGCCATAACTCGGAGTTGGGCCCATCCACGACTTCCTGAAAGGTGGCTGGATCATCGTGATCCACCATGACTTCATTGTCACCTCTGGATACCATATCTTGGAGGTGGAAGATTGATCCTTTCAAATCGCCTTGGACCTTCCGGAATTGTAACAGGAATTGGTTCTTACTCTACGACAGTCTCTGGCTCCTTTCTACTGGGTTGCCAATTGGTTTAAACAGATCTGTACCATCCTGAATTTCTTCGAGATGCACAGTCCTCCCAATGACGTCTTTGGAAACAAAACTTCTTTTCCATAAAGACCCCACCCCAAGCGACGAACACCATGTTCTCACTGGGATTGTAGAAATAGTATCCCCTTGTTGCTTTGGGATACCACACGAAGGTGCATATCTCAGATCTTGGTTCGAGCTTAGTCGAAACCAAATGTTTCACATAAGCCTCGCAACCACAAATCTTTAGGAAGGACAAAGCAGGCATCATCCCGTACCATTTTTTAAAATGGTGTCCCTTCCACACCCTTGTCGAAGCCCGATTCACTATGAATGCGGTCGTCTCTAGAGCATAAACCCTGAAAGAGATTGGGAGATCAGTCTAACTAATCATGGAACGGACCATTGTCTAACAATGTCCGATTTCTCCGTTTGGCTACACCTTTCAACTACAGTGTCCCAGGAGGAGTCCATTCTAAAAGGATCCCATTCTCTTTTAGATGATCTAATAACTCTGTGGTCAAGTATTTTCCACCTCGATCCAATCGAAGTGCCTTAATACCTTTGTCGAGCTGGTTTTCTACTTTAGTCTTAAACTCTTTGAATTTATCAAAAGCTTCAGACTTATGTCTCACCGAATAGACATAACCATATTTACTGTAATCATCAATAAATGTGATAAAGTAGCTAAAACCCCTCCTGCCAAGTGAACTTATTGGTCTAAACACATTCGAGTGTATAAGCCCCAATAATTCACCCGCCCTTTCATCGCGATCGATAAAGGGCACTTTAGTCATTTTTCCCATCAAACAAACCTTGCACCTATCGATCGAATGGAATTCGAATGAACCTGAAAGCCCGCACTTCTGAAGTGCTGATAGGCGCTTCTTGTTTATGCGACCCAAATGACAGTGCCATAACAGAGTTAGGTTTAAATCGTTGGATTTAGACCTCTTGGTATTAACGGAATATATAGAACTTGAGGCATTGTTACCCATATCTAATATGTACAATCCTCCAACCATGTCAGTACTGGTATAAAACATATCATTGCATAGAACATTGAAAACTCTATTTCCAATATTAACATTATATCCTTCCTTGTCAAACACGGATACAGATATAATATTCCTACTAAAAGTAGGTATGCAATATACATTATACAATACTAAGATAAGGCCTCTTGGCAAAGCAAGACTCATGGATCCTACAACAGTTGCCACAACTCTGAGGTCCATTTCGTGCTTTCCAAATCTCTCCTACTTTCAGCCACCATATATTAGTGCATGTGTGAGATTCAGTCATGGTATCTAATACCCATGAATCTTTGGAAGTAGAGAGATGTAGCTCTATAGAGTTAATACCGATTGAAGGCACGGCCCCACCGCCCTTCCTTAGATCATCCAGGTTTCCTGATGAAGGCGCAGTCTTACTGCCCTTCTTCAGATCATCCAGGCTATTTGATGAAGGCGCAGTCCCACTGCCCTTCTTCAGATCAGCCGTGAACTTCCTGTAATCCCGGTTCCAATGACCAGGCTGTTGGCAGTAGAAGCAGACATTCTCAGGTGTCTCATCTTTCCTGCCAAGTGCGCATGGGCCCAGCCCATGCCACTTCCAATTCCCTTGTTGACCATCAGAATATCCTTGGATCCCAGATCCCTGAGATATTCTTCTCAGCAGTTAATGACACTTCATGTAACTCTGATATGGTCTTAGAGACAGCCTTGTCAAGGACATATTCTTTGCGTTCAGACTTGAGGACTATCCTCAAAATTCTGTACCAGTCCAAATAGTTTGTCCCATTTAGCTTGACCCTGTTAAGAATGGTTTTTAATGACAAACTATTAATGTTCGCTGAATTTGCCATTTGATCTACAACAGATAAAATTCAATCAGTAAACTGAATAAATTTTATGAAGATCAAGCTTAAACACCAACAATCAATTCTAAACCTTTAGAATTTGAAACCAAGATCCTTGATTCACTCGATTAAGCTGAACTAATGCTCACCACTTAATCGAGCTATGTAGGTAGGACTCCATCCAATTACATCCAATGTGACTCTTGGCTAGGGTATGTACTTATGTACACGACTTACCCTATCTGTTACCCTAGCTCAACCTCAGGCCGAGAATCGTAGTCGGGTCCACCAATTTTCAACTATGGCTCGTCACTATGTAGGTGCTCCGCTAATGCGCACGACACCCACATATGTCGTCCAAACCTACTACCCCGCTTTCCCATGGATGCTCCGCTAATGCGCACGACACCCATAGGACGGGGAGGTAGTAAGGTGTTGATAATTGGGAGGTATCGGACATGACCCGTTTTTACTTGTCCGGTTGTGTTTAAAACTTTGACACATCCTAGATGCGATGAGCACATCAACTACATTCCAAATGCAATGATGCCTCAAATTACATCCAATGTAATTCTTCCTTCGAACCCATCAACTACATCCAATGTAATGACGATTCTAAGGGTTCACACACAAGGATTAAAATTCCAATTTTATCTTTGCATGTGAGGTGATATGCTCGGTAAATAAAGTTAAGCATGCAATTCTAAAACACATAGAATTAATCATGCATAAACTAAACCAAGCATAAAGCGATAAATGTGCACATAATAGCCCCCTAAACTAACTCCCACTAGCTTCTTGAGCTCCACCGACTCCAAGCCGATGCCAACACCCGAAAAGCCACCAAATGACCTTTTCGCCCTTTCTTCGTCTTGAGTAAAATATTACAATTTAATACACGACTCGCAGGTCGGGAATAAATAAATATTACAAACAAGTGGTTCGACGACCACACCTTGAAAGAATAATTACACGCTAACTCTAACGGCTCGCAGGCCGTGAAAAGCGATAAATAATTAAATTGAGCTCGGGGCTATTATGTACACCATGCCAACATCACATCACACATCGTGTTATCAAACAAGCATGTTATCAAACATCATGTGATTTTCCGGTTTTAATTAATAGCCAAGTTTCGAAATTTTTTGATGCTCGGTTTATCGAAACCGTTCAAAAATGAAACTTTTGAACATTTGATCTTCGAGTTCATCATGACGGTTCCAAACTCGTCATAACTAACAAAACGGTTTAGCCTTGGCATATCAACCATCCAATGGTCATGCTTGGCCTAGCTCCGTCCAACGGAGCCCCGTTCGGTCCCGGTTTCGGCTCCCCGAGAGTCCCGCTCCCGAGACCCGAAAAATCAATTTTTTTTCAAAATTTCCAGATTTGAAATAATTTTCAAAAAATCATTTTACATGTATTAAATCCATAAACAATAATTTAAAACATGTTATCAAACAATTTAGCAAAATAACATGCCAAAAACGAAACTTTCAAGCAAAACCGAAACTTTGAACACCGTCTTGTGAATCCCGAAGGTAGCACGGCTCTGATACCACTGTTGGGTCTCGAGGTAGGGTTGGAGATGAACCAACTCGCAGCGGAAAATCAATGAAAACCAAGAGACAATTAGAACCATGAAACAACTAACAAAGAATGGATTAACAAGAGAAAAATTCAGCACTAGTTCTTACCAAAACAAGAACACCGGTTAACGAATGATTGGCTTGAGTCTCCAAGACGCCTACGTATCCACATGGGAATCAAAGCCACGTAGTTCTTCTCTTTGAGGACTCAAGAACACAAACATGGAGGTGGAAACTAGCCAAACCCGAAATGGCCATGGAAGAGGGAGAGAAAATGTGTTTCCTATTCTTGTCTTGTGTTTGTTATGTTGAAAAAAGATGACTTAAACATAACAAAACCCATACTTGTCCAACTAAAGGCATGGGACAAGTATGGTGTCAAGTAAGGTGTGAATAGGACAAAGTATGGCAAGACAAGATTGGGTTAGGTGGTGAATCACCAACACCTTAATCCTTGTCTTGCTTACTTAGTACTAATTAATCAAGACTTGATTAATTAGTTCCATGGGCCTTGGTTGCATGGGCCTTTCATGGGCCTCTTGGAACATGGCCCGTGACCATTTCCAACGAGGTCCCGTGATTCGCTCATCGCCTCCATGCCTTCCATACCGGAAATGTCCAACATTATCCGACGCGATCAATCCCAAGACTCCAAGCCTTGTCTCGATCCGTAAAGTCCTATTCACTTACGGGCACATGACCCAAAACCCAGTTTTGGTCATGTCCCGAGACAACTCCCTTTTGGCCATTCTCCATAAATGTGTCAATGAGTTTCATCCTCCGGTGTGACCCTTAGGTTTATGCATGTCAATAGATCAACGTAAAATCCCATTTTACTTGATCCTATTTAAGTGGCAACTAACGAGACTTTAGTATTGCCTGACACTACATAACGAATCGACCCTGTCGATTCTAACCTTTCCGTCGTCCCTGTCATTATCCTTTTATCTCCGATATCCTGATTGAGATAAGGCATAGAGCCGTCATCCTTATTATTCTCAATCACCGTTCCTTGATATGTGAGATGACTGAAGATATGATACCCAGTATCATGTGCATGGCCATGCTATTCTTCCAGTCACTCTCGATCAAGCGGCCGAGAACCGATATCTTTCCCATACCTTAGTATGAGGGATAAATCCCTTAGCCGTCTTTCGTGTCACTCATGTAGCCCATCCCCAAGCCAATCCTGGCCGTTATGGAAGCCCTGTTACGGACAACGTTAGGCTCAGGTCAAACTCAGTTGTTGACTACATAGCGATCACAAAGACTCCTTGGTCTAAGGATACATGACAAGCTACAACACTGAATATGTTCATGACTTAATCTATGGCACATATTCAGGGCGGGTCGTCCAATATCATGTCCCACATGATATCTATGATCAGACTCCGGAATCCCATTCCAATGACTAACAGAACGTAAGCCATAAAGAGCCATCTTTCATACTAGTCGCTTCTAGTGAAGCTTTGTTGACTAGGGACCCATCGAGTGTGATCTATCTCGATCTATGGTTCTATTCGCATGGTGGGCATAGATCAGAGCACACATCGATATATTACTCCAACACATAAGTAATATAAAGCCGCTTTAATTTTATTGCTAACGATGATATATACATTTGGACATTTAGGATTGAACTACGGGCACTAAGACTAACACTTGAGACCCGTGTTATTTATTGTTGAGTTTGGGTGGCCTTGAGAGCCCGTGTTTTTATTGTTGAGTTTGGGTGGCCATGAGAGCCCGTGTATTTAATTTGGTGTCTTGAGTGGCAGTGAGTGTCGTGGGGTTGTTGAACCCGAGTCTTGACCGTTGGTGTGTCTTGAGTGGCAGTGAGTGCCCGTGGGGTTGTTGAACCCGAGTCTTGACTGTTGAGGTGTCTTGAGTGGCAGTGAGTGCCCGTGGGGTTGTTGAACCCGAGTCTTGACTGTTGAGGTGTCTTGAGTGCCTGTGTGATTGAACTTTCCTGTGATTGTGATTGTGGTTACCTGGGGTGGTGAGTTCTAAAGGTCGACAGCCTGATCCGACTTAGTGTCGATGAATTGCGAGTTCTAAAGGTCGACAGCCTGATCCGACTTAGTGTCGATGAATTGCGAGTTCTAAAGGTCGACAGCCTGATCCGACTTAGTGTCGATGAATTGCGAGTTTGAAAGGTCGACAGCCTGATCCGACTTCGTGTCGAGGAATTGCGATAGGTCGAACCCTGACCTGATTGAGACTGGTTACTGAGCAACTGGTGTGCGATCCTTTGTGATCTTGTTTGGCGTTGTGTAGTCTTTTGTCGTGTCCTTGAGGAGTTCGTCGATAGTTGTGTCGGGCCTACACTGTATTATCGAGTGTCGAGTCTGTTGAGGAAGGTGACGGGTTGTGGGTCAGTTGAGTACTTGAGTTGGGGACCGTAGTCCCGGTGTTGGGTTTGGTTTTAGTGTCACTGGCTTTATCTACTAATTATGCCATGGTCAGTCTGTTATCCGTGGAGGTGAGCGAACGCTCACCCCTAGCTGCTTTTCCTACAGGTACTGATCACCGGACGGACTAGGTTAGCTCTTGAAGTTCACGGAGCTTGGAGCGGAGTCTGGTCTTTACCTTTGTTGAGTCTAGTGACGGATGTGTACCTTGTCCACTTGTTGGGACGTTTTTGTATTGTAAATACTACTATTATTTTTGAGAAGTAAATGGAAATGTCAAAGCTTTTATTGAAAACAGGTTTTAAGTATTCATGTTTTTAAAGGTTCGCGTCCCGAGTTCGGTTCTCTGAAATTGGGGCGTGACAGACTGGGATCGGAAAGGGCGAGAAACACAATTGATTACTGAACAGCTGGTTTGCGATCCTTTGTGATCTTGCTTGGTGTGCAATCCTTTGTGATCTTGTTTGGTGTTGCGTAGTTTCTTTGAGTCCTTGGAAGAGGTCGTAATCGTTGTGTCGGTCTACTTACATGTTTGAGTGTTGAGTCGTTCGAGGAAGGTCACCGTGGGTGTTTGTCAGTCAGAGTACTTGAGTTGGGGACAGTGATCCCCGGAGTTGAGTTTGTTGTTGGTGTTACCGGCATTGTCTGCTAATTATGCCGTAGTCAGTCTGTTATCTGTGGTGGTGAGCGAACGCTCACCCCTAGTTGCTTTTCCTACAGGTACTGATCACAGGACGGACTAGGGGAGCTCTCGAAGCTTGTGGAGCTAGGAGCGGAGTCCGGGTTCAGTCTTTTGAGTCTAGTGACGGATACCTTGTACTTTTGTCCACGTGTTGGGACGTGCTTTTAAGTTGTGATTATTATTTTGATTAATTAAATGGAGATTTTAAAGTGTTTATCCAAAACAGGTTTCTTTGTTTTATTGTTTTAAAATGTTCGCGTCCCGAGTTCGGTTCGCTGAAATTGGGGCGTGACATGAGCTCCGAAGAAGCGCTTGCAAACTCAGCCCTGAACAGGAAGATAACCGAAGTGATCATAACGGTGAACAAAGCTATGAAACTAGTGGTATAGGTATAGCAAACCCTAGTCTCTTTTGTTTCCCTTTATCTGTTCTTAACCAAACCTTATTAATCAATAACAAAATCTTTTTCCTTAAATACGTTTATATTTCGCTTTTAAGTTATGTATGATTCCATATTTTTTGTTACACGCAAAACAGTATATAAGTATCAGCAAACCATGATATCTGTATCCGCAAACCAGAATCTCTGTATTCGAAACTATAAGTCAATAATAATAGGCACGAAACTTAATCACAGTATCTGAAAACAACAAGTTAAGAGGAACAAATTTACCATATAAGCAAACCAGTATATATGAATCCGCAAACTACAAGTCCGTATCCGCAAACAACAAGTTAAGAGAAACAAATTAACAATATTAGCAAAACAGGATCTCTTTATCCGCAAACTACAAGGCCATATATGAATACCCAAAAAAATAAGTTCTATATTCACAAACAGAGAGTCCTATTTCCTAAAACTGAAAGAACTTGTCGCATAAGTTACATTCATCAATCTTCATTCTCCGAGTATTCTTCTTCTTCTTCATCATCATCTTCTTCTTCGTCTTCATCAGCATCATCATGTTCTTCTTCATCCTCTTCAACATCACCATTATAACCATAATCTTCTTCTTCCTTTTCCTCATCATCATCATCTTGAACATCATCATCCTCTTCAACATCACCATTATACCCATCATCGTCTTCCTCCACATTTTCTTTATCCTCCTCTTTCTCATCATCGTCATCATCACCATGTGAAATAACCCTTCGTCTCTTTGAATTTACCTCTTCCTCGCCGCTACTATAGTACTTTCTATATGGTGACATGACTTAATTAAAAAAAAGGTCTATGATGACATGATTTGTAGGGTTAAAAAATTGATTTAAACTAAACCAAACGGCGGTGAAAAGACTTAACAACGCATTAAATGCGATAAGATCTTGGTGCATTCAAGGAGGATTTTAGTAATGATGGAATGTAACCGTGGAAACTTAACCGTCAGATTTTGAAATCATACCATCTGATTTTGGGGAACGATTGATACGTGTCCTCTACAAGATCTTATCGTATCACATTTCGATAGACGTAAATCAGCATTTAGTTTGAGAATTATGAGTTATTGATTGCGAAAATAAGATATATGTTTTGCGGAATCATTATTAGTTAATTAATCTATATATAATTAGAACTCTACTTTAAACAAAATAACGATAATGCCACCGCAAGATTTCAACTATAAATACCCCCACCCCTATACTACTTAACCCTAAAACTCCCCTTCAATTTCACAACCACCAGATCTGCAAAAGAGATGGCTCCCAATAGGAAACGCACCAGAGTTGAAGGTAACGTTTGCACCGAAGAAGCTATGGAACGTACCATAGAGGAACGTTCTAAGAAGATGTGTGAGATGGAGCAAGCGGCTATGGATACGGCAATGGAGATTCGCAAAGTAAAGTTGGCACTAATCCAATGCCACTTTTTTCTGATGGAGGAGAAGGTGGTAAACCTTATCCATGATCTGGAAGTGCTTGACATGAGGAATGGGACTGCAAAGCTTAACGAAGATAGAGACAAGATGATGAAGGCACTGAAACAGATTGAAGAAGACGAAGGCACATCCGACCCATGAAGGATGTAGTTATATTTTCACTATTATCATGTCAATCTTCTTTTGATGTTTTTGTTTTATGTTTTGAACACTTGTTTTCTCAATGAAAGGATGATTAGTATTTACCTATTCTACTGTTAAAGTAATCTATATTAAATTCGCAAAAGACATATTATGTATTCTCGAAGACGTATTTTTAATTTCGTAAAAGAGAACATGATTGTTCGCAAAACGAAAATTACTGAAATGCTAACATGTTTGCACACAACTAGGGCATATCCGCAAACTACAGTCCATAATTAAATTCGCGAAACATAATAACAGTATCCGCAAACAACAAGTACAGACGAATAAATTAACAATATTAGCAAACCATGATTTCTGTATCCGCAAACTACAAGTCCGTATTAGCAAACACCAAGTGCGATATGTAATAACCACTTCTGGTCAACGTCAGTCAAACCTGCGAAAAACAGGAAAATTTAAAAATTTTAAGACAGACACTAAACTTAACCTAAATTGACCCCGAGGGTCGTACCGGACTTAAGATGACCCCGTTATCGACCAAAATGAGTTCCAAGGGACTCAGGGCAACTTTCTGATCAATTTGGGAAATGTTGACTTTTGGCTGGAAAAGTCAACCGAGCGACGTTTTGGTGCATTCGAGGACCGTTTGGGATCCAAAAAGCTTAACCGTCGTAAAAGCGGTCTTAGTTGAGCCGTTTCCTTGTAGCCCGTCAAGTTTCGTAATTTCTTGGGAAAAGTGCTCGTTCGGGGCCCGAAACGTCCGTTTTTCACGAAACTGATTGGAAAATATCAACTAGATATTTTCCAAAAGGTGTGGGACCCACCTTGACACTTGTCAACTAATTGGGGGTGTTAGTTTTGGGGGGGAAATGTGTGGTTGTGAGGGGTGGCCAAAACTTAGGGTAAAAGGAAGGGAAAGTGGAGTTAGTTGTTAGTTGAACTAAATTAGAAAGAAGAAGAGAGGTTTTAGAGAGAGAAGGAGAAGAAGAAGAAGAGAGAAGAAGGGAAGTTGAGCTAGGGTTTGTGATCAAGCCCTTGGATCGATTCAAAGCAAAGAGCAATCTCGTTCCCCTCATCCTCCTCTACGGTAATATCCAAACCGATTCTCGTTTTGATTATTTTGGAAAGCTAGGGTTTTGTTAAAACTAATGACTTAGGGTTGTGTGGAGGTTGGGGAGGTGTTGGAGACGTTTTAGAGGTGTTTGGGGGTTTAATGGAACGTTTTCCGGTGACCGGAGTCTCGGGAGGAGCTCCGGCCACCGTGGGTGTGGCCGGAGCTGGCAGCAGCCACCACATGGTGGCCGGGCCCCCCCTCAAAACCTAGGGTCTCGGCCAAGTATTTTGGGTGGGACCCACGTGCTCGGTTGCTCGGTTTTTAATGTCCGGGTGGTTTAAAACATTCCCCGGACCATTTATCCTAAATCGAATCGAAATTTGAAATTAAATTGGAGAAGTTGTAATTAACGGGTTTTGGAAACTTTAAACGTTAATTAATTGACTTAGAAGTCGGAATTCGATTCCGTCAAGTGCGTTGGGTTCCTTGAAATATTCTAAGACCGTAGAAACGAAAACGGGGGCTTTTGGAGCCCCGGAAGGCAATTAGCAAAACCCGGGCAGATTCGTCATGTCGGGCGAATCTGGCCTTTACGGGTCCTTTATCGACAATGTCGAGTAATTGGGGAGTTTGGGAGTGATCGACATTGTTGGGGTTACGTTTGGGTGTTAAGTATGTTAATTTTCGGTTTATTCGTACGAGTTTAAAAGTACTTTGAAATTGTGTTCTTTTAGATCGTGCTGCGGACCGAGGCAAAGGGAAGCTCGGCGAGTGACTGTGATCACCTCGGGTTTTAGTGGAGCGCTTTTGGAGCTTTTTACGAGGTAGGGAAAAGTAGCCGGATCTCGGCCCTGATTAGGGAAAGTTAATAGTAGAATTGCATGTGACACCAGGGTGTCGTGGGTTGAGTAGAAGTATTTAAATATTAGAAAAGCATGATACGGGATTGTAGCGTTTAAGGGAAAAGCATGTGACACTTAGTAGTGTTGTAGGAACAGAGAACTTAGCGATAATTGAATTACTGGAGGCATATGACCATGCCCGGAGGTTGTTTGTGAAACTAGTGATCGTAGGACTGTTGGAGGCATCGAGTGTGTCGGAGGTCGTTGTGCGTTATTTATTGTTGAGTTTGGGTGGCCTTGAGAGCCCGTGTTATTTATTGTTGAGTTTGGGTGGCCTTGAGAGACCGTGTTATTTATTGTTGAGTTTGGGTGGCCTTGAGAGCCCGTATTATTTATTGTTGAGTTTGGGTGACCTTGAGAGCCCGTGTTATTCATTGTTGAGTTTGGGCGGCCTTGAGAGCCCGTGTTATTTATTTTTTAGTTTGGGTGGCCTTGAGAGCCCGTGTATTTAAATTGGTGTTTTGGGGTGGCAGTGAGTGTCGTGGGGTTGTTGAACCCGAGTCTTGACCGTTGGTGTGTCTTGAGCGGCAGTGAGTGCCGTGGGGTTGTTGAACCCAAGTCTTGACCGTTGGTGTGTCTTGAGTGGCAGTGAGTGCCCGGGGGGTTGTTGAACCCGAGTCTTGATTGTTGAGGTGTCTTGGGTGGCCTTGAGTGCCTGTGTGTTTGAACTTGCCTGTGATTGTGATTGTGGTTACCTGAAGTGGTGAGTTCTAAAGGTCGACAGCCTGATCCGAATTAGTGTCGATGAATTGCGAGTTCTAAAGGTCGACAGCCTGATCCGACTTAATGTCGATGAATTGCGAGTTCTAAAGGTCGACAGCCTGATCCGACTTAGTGTCGATGAATTGCGAGTTGAAAGGTCGACAGCCTGATCCGACTTCGTGTCAAGGAATTGCGATAGGTCGAACCCTGACCTGATTGAGATTGGTTACTGAGCAGCTGGTGTGCGATCCTTTGTGATCTTCATTGGCGTTGTGTGGTCTTTCCGTCGTGTCCTTGAGGAGGTCATCGATAGTTGTGTCGGGTCTACATTGTGTTATCGAGTGTTGAGTCTGTTGAGGAAAGTAACGGGTTGTGGGTCAGTTGAGTACTTGAGTTGGGGACTGTAGTCCCGGTGTTGGGTTTGGTTTTAGTGTTACTGGCTTTATCTACTAATTATGCCATAGTCAGTCTGTTATCCGTGGAGGTGAGCGAACGCTCACCCCTAGCTGCTTTTCCTACAGGTACTGATCACCGGACGGACTAGGTTAGCTCTTGAAGTTCATGGAGCTTGGAGCGGAGTCTGGTCTTTATTTTTTTTGTTGAGTCTAGTGACGGATGTTGTACCTTGTCCACTTGTTGGGACGTTTTTGTATTGTAAATACTATTATTTTTGGTAACTAAATGGAAATATCAGAGTTTTATTCAAAACAGGTTTTAAGTGTTTCATGTTTTAAATGTTCCCGTCCCGAGTTCGGTTCGCTGAAATTGGGGCGTGACACGATAAGACTTACCAACACATTAAATGCGATAAGATCTTCGTGCATTCGAGTGGGATTTTAGTAATGATGAAATATAACCGTGAAAACTTAACCGTCAGATTTTGAAATCATATCGATTACATGATACGTCTGATTTTCGTAACGATTGACACGTGTCCTCTACAATATCTTATAGTATCACATACCGATACACGTAAATCAATATTTAGTTTTACAATTATGAGATACGGATTGCGAAAATAAAGTATATGTTTTGCGGAATTATTATTAGTTAACTAATCTGTCTATAATTAGAACTCTACTTTAAACATAATAACGATAATGCCACCGCACGAATTTAACTATAAATACCCCCACCCCTATATCACTGAATCCTACAACTCTCTTTTAATTTAAAATTCTCTTCTCAAATAACTTCAAACCACCAGTCTGCAAAAGCGATGGCCCCAAACAGGAAACGCACAAGAGGGGAAGGAAACGTTTGCACCGCAGAAGCTATGGAACGTACCAGAGAGGAAGCCGCTTTGCATTCTGCAATGCAGATTCGCAAAATAAGGTTGGCACTATGCCAGATCCACTTTTTGCTGATGCAGGAGAAGGTGGAAAGCGTTGCCAATGAACTGCAAGTGCTTGACATGAGCAACTCAACTGAAAAGCACAAGGAAGATAGGGACAAGATGATGGCGACACTGGAAAAGATTCAGGACTTCTTCAAAACCATTGAGGTAGAACTGGACTAGGGCACATCCGACACAAGAAGGATGTAGTTATATTTTCCCTATTATCATGTCAATCGTCTTTTGATGTTTTTGTGTTGTCTTTTGAAAACTTGGTTTCTCAGTGAATGTATGACTAGTATCTGCTTTTCACTGTGATAGTCACCTATATTTAATTCGCAAACGACATGTTCAGTATTCTCAAACACGTATGGTTATATTCGTTAACCAAGACATGATTATTCTCAAAACAAAATTACTGAAGTTACTAACATATTAAGGCATATTTTATCATTGGTAAAATCAAACAGAACTACAGTGTATTCTTCGTACAAGACAATCCAAAACCTCAACCCCAAACATTGCATATCTCAAATATGTAAACGTTATTCCGCAAACCACATTACGTATATCCGCAGAACATACAATACTGAAACTCAACCAACATATTGCATAATCTGAAACAAGGAAACCCAGTTTCTCAAACCAATGATTGACTATTCGCAAAATAGAAAAATAGATCCGCAAACTAGACACTATATATTCGCAAAACAGTAAACACATGACCTCAACCAATAAGGAAACCAGTTTCTCAAACCAAGGATTAACTATTCGCAAAAAAAAAAATAGTACACGCAAACTAGACACTATATATTCGCAAAACAGAAAACACATTGCCTCAACCAACAGAGGAACCCCAGTTTCGCAAACCAAGGATTGCCTCTTCGCAAAACAGAAAAATACTACCCGCAAATTAGACACTATACATTCGCAAAACAGAAAACACATAACCTCAACCAACAACTTGTTTATCCTAAAATATAGCATATTCAGAAACAAAAGATCTTATAAATTCTCAAAACAGTACAGAGATTATTCTCAAACAATATATCATAAATTCTCAAACAAAAAAATTGTCGTTTCTGAAAACAAACACCAGTAATCAAAAAGAGTAATTCACTAAGCTTTATGACGTTCGCATGGTAATAAGGCTTTATACTTGACACTAAATTTGAATGTGGTCTTCTTCTTTTTGAAATAATCTTTGATATTCTCCTCAATTCCTAGCCACAGGTTGTTCTTCTCAAATGTGACCAACTTAAAGAGGAATCTTTTCCTCAATAATTCGATTTGTGCAGCCTACAAAATCAAAATTTCAAGATCAAATCTATACCCATTGTTATATGCTGACAAAGAAATCATTGTTGGTTTAACTTACATCATTAACGGCCAATTCTCCTGCCCAATTCTCATTGCCAAGATACGTTTACATGTGCCACATAGCATACACCCCACAATCCTTATGATTGTCATTAGATTCCCATGGTACATAGAACCGTTCAATCTTACCTTTGAAAATTTTCTGAGCTAGAGCTTTATCAGTTTTTGATATGACCTTGCAAATTTTAGACCTCTACGCAACACAAAAACACCAAAGAAAAACAAATAAAAACATAAATGAATAGATAGACAGTAATCAAACACATGCTCAATGAGAGAAGAATACGTACCAATGTATAGTGAATTTTTTCATAAAGAATATCGTCATCAACCGTTCCTTTCACATTGTCAATAATATCTGAATTTCCGTTCTTCATGTCGATGCATAAGAGTGTGTAGTGATTTCTCTTAAAAACAACTATGAAAACCTGTAGAAAATATATAAAATCCATCAGCATATTAATATAATGGATAAATTGGTTTATATAATACAACCATTCACTACTATATCAGCAAAACACATATTCACTATCAGCAAACTACATATTCATTATCAACAACCTAGGGAAAACTGTTTCTCAAACCAGGGTACGTTTATCCGCAAAACATATGTTCATTATTCGCAAACTTGATAGAGTATATTCGCAAACAAGAAAATCCATAACCTCAAACCAGATATTGCGTGTCTCAAACAGGTAAACGTTATTTCTCAAGCAAGGCTGCGTATAGCCGCAAAACATACAAACCTTAACCGCAACCAACATATTACATATTCTAAAACCAACCATGTATTATACTTACCAAGTCCAACTTCTTCCATGAAAAAGAAGGTAACTCCTTATTTTCAATCTTGAAAACTTCGTCAAAAGCTACATCTTTTTTATGTTCAGCAATCGAAGCCTACAAAATAAACATATAAATAACAAAACACAATAAAGTAATTCAAACTATAAATGCAATCAACCAAAAAAATGCGCAAACTATGCTTACACTAAGAGAAGCTGAAAAGAAGAACCGGTTAGGTGATGAATCACCCTTGATAGTTTCCAGATGATTCAGATAGTGACAACACTCATTAATGGTTTCCACTTCAATCCATGCATCCTTTTTGAAAGAATTAAAGCCCCCCTTGGTAATAAAATTTTCAGACCACTCAAACATAAAATCCCTACATTCACAGAGAGAAAAGTTTATTCACTGTATTTGCAAAAATAAAATATAAAAACAAAATAAGGGGAAAAACATATTTTACTTACCAATCCTCCTTTTTGTTTATATTGAGCACCCAATCGGCAACACAATCCTCAACCTCCAGAAGATCGGACCAATAATCTGTTTGACGATCAACATACGGAGAACATAAAAATTTAGACGGTGCAATCAAACGAGGTGGAGGTTGTTTGACTGGGGTTTCCGTTAATAAAGATGCTTTGCTACACCCAATTGACGTAAAAATATCGCTACTTGCAGCACGTTTCTTAACAACAACGGGATTTTTCTTAACAACACATTGAGCTTTTTTTGCTGCAACAGTACGGGGTAATTTCTTCTCGGGGACAGCAGCGGGGCCTTTCTTACCGGGTGCACGAGCGGGACCTCTCTTCTTCGGTGCGTTAATAACTGAGCCAGACTCCACATGACCAACACCATCAGTCGACTTCTTAGGAGGATGCACGGGCCCTTTTTTATCAGGAAGAGGTATGCCAGCAGGGCGTTGGACTATGGATTCACGAAATCTTGCCATTGAAAGTTCAGGATTCTGGTCAACTGCCTCAGGGACCTCTTTCCCACCAATAGGACAATTGATATTTTGGTCAACCCGTGCAGTAACAAGTGGCGGGGGTTGAGTCTTGCAAGCTTGATTAACAGGTGGATCATTGTTGACATTTTTTTCGACAACAATTATATTGAGTGGCTCGGGTTGCTCTTGAAGTGTCTGACAAAAGTCATTGACAGACGCAGACCCGTTGACATTTCCTTGACTGCCTTCTGTAGTAAGTGGGTCTGACTCCACTACAAGAGCCCAACAATCATCTTTGTTAACAACATCAGGAGCTTCACATTCCGCGATTGGATTATCAACAACCATGTCACAAGCTTCCTTCCCAATACCATAAGCAACAGAAATAGCGTCAAACTCATAGCCAACACTGTTATTCTTTTCTGGCTCAGTTTGTTCTGCAACCATATTATCCACAGGGGCTCCATCATTACATCCAAACAATTTCCGAACCACATTATCGCATTCAGGGCTTGATAATGTAGTGGATCCAGCAGGGCATGGTGAAATAACATTCGCAGGCGATTTTTGGGATGGTGAAAGAAGTCTGAACGTTGGTGGAGTAACGGCATGAGCAGGTGGCTTCTCTCCTCCTTTGTACCCTTCCCCAACGCATGTTGCCGCTTCAATCAATTTCTCAATGGTCTCGATAACCCCGGGTAGATTAAACTATGAGTCTTGTGACAACAACACACTTTGTGTGTCAGGCATGGCATCTTCGGGATTTTTATTCCCAGTCAAACCATCAAACAGGTTTGACATTGCCTTGAAACACTCGGTATTGGGATCGGCGATATGCCCTTCAACCAACAACTGATGCCATTCCAAAAAACCTTCTACAACCTTATTCCCCGCCAATTGAAATATTTTTGCAATCCTCTGAATACGATAAAAAGAAGCATGTTAATGTGATTAAATGCAAACAAATAAAACAAAGGGTATGCATTAACTACAGAACACATCTGCAAACCAAAATGTGCATATTTTCATACGATAAACCTACGCACATATCACATGCAGCAAATACTCAAAACTGTTTCGCAAACCAGAGTGCGCATACTCACAAAACAAAGAATCACTATCCGAAAACTAGGTAAAGCATACACGCAAAACATAAATTCACTATCCGCAAACAAGGTAAAGCATATTCGCAAAACATATATTCACTATCCGCAGATTAGGTAAAGCACATTAGCAAAAAGGTCAATCAATAACAGGGTATGTGTCACGCCCCAATTTCAGTAAACCGAACTCGGGACGCGAACATTTAAAATAATAAAACATTTTGAAACCTTTTACATTAAACCACTTTAAAAACACCATTTGTTCAACAAAATAATATTTACAACTTAAAACACGTCCCAACAAGTGGACAAAAGTATGATATCCGTCGCTAGACTCAAAATAAACCCAGAATCCCGCTCCTAGCTCTTCAAGCTTCAGAAGCTCACCTAGTCCAACCTGCGACCGGTACCTGTAGGAAAAGCAGCTAGGGGTGAGCGTTCGCTCACCACCACGGATAACAGACTGACTACGGCATACTTAGCAGACAATGTTGATAACACCAACAACAAAGTAACACGGGTTCAACAACCCAACGGCACTCACGGGAACCCAAGACACCAATAATAAAGTAACACGGGTTCAACAACCCAACGGGCACTCATGGCCTCCCAAGACACCAACACTAAAGTAACACGGGTTCAACAACCCAACGGGAACTCATGACCACCCAAGACACAACAATAAAGTAACACGGGTTCAACAACCCAACGGGCATTCATGGCCACCCAAGACACCAACAATAAAGTACGGGCTCTCATGGCCACCCAAGACACAACAATAAAGTACAATCAACCTCCGGGCATAATAATGCCTCCAGCAGTTCTAATATCAACAGTTTCACAATCAACCTCCGGGCATGGTCATATGCCTCAAGTATTCCTAATGTCGATAAGTTCACTGCTCCTACGACACTACTAAGTGTCACATGTTTTTCTAATATTCGATACGTTCCCGAAACATACGACACTACCCGGTGTCGCCTACCTTTCTAATATTCGATAAACCTACTTAACCCACGATACCCTAGTGTCACATGCATTTCTACTGTTAACTTTCCCTAGTCAGGGCCGAGATCCGGCTACTTTTCCCTACCTCATGCGTGTTCTCCAAAAGTGCCCAAACAAGCCCCGGCGTGATCTCCATCACTCGCCTAGCTTTCCTTTGCCTCGGTCCGCAGCACGATCTAAAAGAACACAATTTTAAACGCTTTTAAGCTTGCAGGCATAATGCTGAATTTTAATAAACCTGACGCCCAAAAGTAACCCCGACAATGTCGATCACTCCCAAACTCCCCAATTACTCGACATTGTCGATAAAGGACTCGGAAAAGCCCGATTCGCCGGACATGGCGAATCTGCCCGGGTTTTGGAAACGCCCTTCCGGGGCTCCGAAAATTCCCGTTTTCGTTTCTACGGTCTTAGAATAAATCAAGGGTTCCTAGGCACTCGACGGAATCGAATTCCGACTTCCGAGTCATTTAATTAACGTTTAAAGTTTCTAAACCCGTCAATTACAACTTTCACAATTTAATTCCAAATTTCCATCCGGTTGTGGATTAATGACCCGGGGAACGTTCTAAACCACCCGAACACTAAACCCGAGCACCCGAGCATGTGGGCCCCACACGGCCACAACGAAAAATGTTCCTTTTTCGCCCCAAAACGTTCCTAACGAACCCAACACCTCAACTCAACCATAAATCACTAGTTTCAAACCAAACCCTAACTTTCAAACTTAACAAAACGAAAATCGGTTAGATGCTCACCGTAGAGAATGACGGTGTGACCTCGATTCTTCTATCTTTGAGACGATCCAACGGCTTGATGATCGGGAAAAGTCACAAAACCACAACACCCCTTCTCTTTTTCTCTCCCTTTCTTCTCTCTTATTTTCTCTCTCTAAAAGTCTAATTTTCTCTTTTTTTGAACAACATGGCTGAGACCTCTCATCCTTTAACCTTTTGTTTTGTTTTAAAACCACACAAGTTTTCCATATTTACAAAACTAACCCACATGTCTCATCTTGTGTTTTGTTCAATAAACCTAACATCACCACATTGGTGACATGTGTCAATCAGATTCGCGAAATTCGGACGTTTCGGGCCCCGAACGGGCACTTTTTCCAAGAAATTACGAAACTTCACGGGCTACTAGGAAACGGCTCAACTAAGACCGTTGCGACGACGGCTAAGCTTTTTGGATCCAAAACGGTCCTCGAATGGACCAAAACGTCGCTCGGTTGACTTTTCCAGCAAAAAGTCAACATTTCCCAAATTGATCAGAAAGTTGCCCTGAGTCCCCCGGAACTCACATTGGTCGATATCGGGGTCATCTTAAGTCCGGTATGACCCTCGGGGTCAATTTTAGGTTCAAATCAGTGTCTGTCTTAAAATTTTTAAAATTTTCTGTTTTTCGCTGGTTTGACTGACGTTGACCGGGAGTGGTTATTACAGTATGCATCAACTAAAACTAACATCTGCACACCAAAATGTGCATATTTTCATACAATAAACCTACGCACATATCACATGCACGATATACTCAAAACTGTTTCTACCAGAGTGCGCACTCTCGCAAAACATAGAATCACTATCCACAAACTAGTTAAATCATACTAGCGAAACATAAATTCACTATCCGCAAACTAGGTAAAGAATATTCGCAAAACATATATTCACTATCCGCAAACAAAGGTAAGCATATTAGCAAAAATAAACCTCACTGTATATTTGAAAAAACATAATCCCCCCCCCCCTATCCGCAAACTAGGTAAAGAATATTCGCAAAACATATGTTCACTATCCGCAAACAAAGGTAAGCATATTAGCAAAACAAGTCAATAAATAAACCTCACTGTATATTTGAAAAAACATAATTCCCCCCCCCCCCCCCCCCAAAAAAAAAAAAAAATTTAATTAAATAATAGAATACCTCTGCAGAACCCCTTTCACTATGAAACGGGGGGGGGGGGGGGGGGTATTCGGGGCCGGTGGATCTCCACCATTTCTATCACCCCTTTCATTATCCTTATTTACGTTAGGGGGTGGATGCTGAGCAACATTCTCTTCCTCCCTAACACGTGGAGGACCCTCCCTCCATATGTGACTCATTCCAAATGCATCACACTGTAATTCATCACCGACTCTTCTGTTCACCAATGCAGTATTCCATCCAATCAAAGAGGGCCACGCCCTAGGAACCTCACACGTGCTGACTTCAACACGATCAAGATAAAACAACTGCATCATTCAAAGAAAAAGACATGTCACATGAATATAACATAAGAGTTTATTAAATATAAAATACAACACATTAAAATGAAAAATAAACTTACCAACAAGGAAGTTATTGATCCAGAAAAATTATTTGAACCTGCGGGTTGATTTAACCAGGTTTTTTTTGTATCCACAAGTTTCTTGACTAAAAACTTGCACCAATTAAAATCTTGTATGTGAGATACATCAACAATAGAACGGAAGCATGACTGATTCACATAACCCTCATTCCCTGAATCGATCATGCAAGTCACAAACAACATCATGAAGTTTCTTTTGAAATCATCTCCCCCATGAATTTGCGTCTTCATCTGATCAACCAACTGCTTACTGGTGATAAGACGCTTGATCTCGCATTTGTCTTTTGTATCGAACTGTCGCTGCCACAATTTAAGTTCATCAGTGCACAGGGTGGCCCACTTATCGACTATGACATCGCGCACACCATTTGGAATGGCCAAAGTTTCATGCACTTCCCTCTCTGTGATACGCAGTTTCGCATCTGGCAAACCCAATGATGAGCTAAGGTGGTTATACTTAGACACCAGGTAGTATCCAATCTTGTTTGGAATGATCTTCACAACCAAATGAAGAATGTGCCCAAAACAAATTTCCCGCACTGCTTCTTGTTAGTGTTTATTCAAACTCTCCACCAACTCAACCAATCTCTTTGGAGATGACCTGGTCTTCAAAACATCATCCACGCAAACCTTATCAGATAACGGAACAACTCTATCAGACTCACAACCCTTGGTGCGCTTAACATTCTTCTTCTCAACAGCTAATTCTCCACCTCTCTTCTTTCCGGCTTTACCAGGTAGGACAGCTACATCGAGAGATTCACGAACCTCAGCTACCTTCTTCTTTTTAATTGAAAGTCTTTGTTTATCTTTATTGATAATAGACTTCTGCTCCTTCAACATATTAGCAAGAGTCGTATTTCCTTCACCAACATCAACCTCTGTGGATGGCCTATCCATTAAAAGAAGAGGTAGCACTGTATCCGGAGTTTTATTTATAATTCGCAAACAAGGGTTAGCATTTCAGCAAAGCAGACAATATACAAAAACATTGAGTATTCGCAAGAAAGAAAAACAGTGCCCGCAAACAATATACTATATATTCGCAAAACATAAAATCACTATCCGCAACTAGATAAATCTAATTCGCAAAACATATATCCACTATCGCAAACAAGGTAAAGCATATTATCAAAACAAGTCAATCAATAACAGGGTATGCATCAACTACCAAACACATCTGCAAACCAAAATGTGCATATTTGCATACAATAAACCTACGCACATATCAAATGCAGGATTATTCAAAACTGTTTCTCAAACCAGAATGCGCACTCTCGCAAAACATAAATTCTTTATCCGCAAATTAGGTAAAGAATACTCGCAAAACATAAATTCACTATTCGCAAAACAGAAAAACAATGTCCGCAAAACAAGATACTCGCAATACAGAAACCCCAAAACCTCAACCAACAACTTGGTTTTCCTCAAAAGTAGATCAAAATCGTCTCATAGTTGAATAATTTCATGGTAATTTCATATATGAGCTGAAATGGTGTACACTAAAAGCAAAACACAAGCACTCTGAAAACATAGCAACTGTAAAAAATCCGCAAACTACAAACACTATATTCTCAAATTACCTGATTCGGTGTCCCTATTGCAGAATGTTGTAGATTCAGCAACCTTCTTCTTCATTCTCTACAGACGGATTACTATAATCAAGAAAGCTAAACAACCAAACGAACAAGATTGAATCAAAACCCTAAACACCAAAAATTGTAACTCACCAACAATGAACTATCGAAATTCACTTCGAAATCGCGCAGAAGACGAAAATCAAGGCAATGAAAGCTCAAAAGATCAGATTCCGAAATGTTCGTTTCGCTAAAAACTCGATTCTGCAAGTGTTTTGGTGAGCACGAAACGTTTCTGCGCGAACGGGTAGATAAAATTACGTTTATACCCCCGAACCATAGCAAATCAGTTAAAATGAATCCCACGCGCGACTTATTTACGACGCGTGCCAGTGATGACGCGTTCAAATCTGCGCCATCACGAAATTCACATCGGACGGCCATCACGCAGTGCGCAGGTTCGCACCAAATCAGGTGGTTCGCACCTGATTGCTCTTCTATATATATATATATATATATATAGTGAAAATATTGTTAAGAAAATCACACATGCAAATCAAATACAACTTAGTATGTTTTATAAAAATTAGGGATAGTATCATAAAGTTACCCTCAACTTTCAGCTATTTTCAAAAAATTACACTTACTTTTTAAAAGTAACAAACCAGTACCTTAACTTTTAACTTTGCTCAAACCAGTCATCAGCGTTAATTTTCCATCCAAAAAAATATAAAAAGTCTAAACTACCCCTTATTTATAATCAAATTTTCAAACAATTGCCACTCCACAAATTTTTGAAAACAAAAAACAATAAATGACTGAAAAAGTCTTTCAATATCCTTAATTAATTTTAATTATATATATATAAATCAGATTTTACTTAATATATATTTCATTACTTTATTTATTTATTTATTAGTTTCTTCATTTTTTATTTGAAGTGGTAAACAATCATGCTTGAAGTTTCTTTCTTTCAAAAAATGGTGCTCGAAGTCGTAAACAATGGTGCTTCATTTTTCATGTCCTTCAATATATATTTCATTTTTTATATTGATTTTTCTCATCACGAATACAGTAAACAATGATACTTCAAATCATCACGAATCAAATACCTTATGCAAAACTCAAATTTCTCATATTTAAACCCAAATCTCAAGCTTCTAAGCATCCAAACCCAAATTTACAGATCTTGAATCAAAATATGAAGAAAAAAATCCCCAAACCTAGAAAAAAAAATCCCAAATTGAAGCAAGATCCACCCCCATCTTCTCTGCCCGTTGTTGTTCACCACCTCGTCCACGACGACAACCACTCGACAAAACCTCATCACTCCACAAAACCTCATCATTCAAAATTCTGAAATTTTCCATCTCGTGGGCTGCTACACTTTTTGTTCCACATGCCTATTCACCTTCTCCATATGGAAATTTTGACGAGCAAGATGAAGGAGAGAACTCATAAAAAATTAAGGTTTGGGGCATTTTGTTTTTAAGAGTAAAAACGGTGTTTTGGGCATTTTCAGAAATAGTGAGGCCATGTGCTATGCACGTAGTTATTTTCCGTCCATTTTTTGGACGGAAAAGACTAATTTGAGAAGAAAAAAATTAAGTTAAGGTATCGTTTTGTTATTTTTTAAAGTTAAGTGCAACATTTCGAAAATAGCTAAAAGTTGAGGGTAACTTTATGATATTATCCCTAAAAATTAAGTGAGATTGAACTTCATTTAAATAAGAGTTAAACTATTTAAAAAATGGTTGAAAAAAAATAAGCTTAAGACAAAAGAAATATGTTTAATTCAATTCTCAAATTTAGGTCTAGCTTAATGGACGGTAGGTTATCAATTTTATGGTCAAATTTTTGCTATAAAAACCGACAGAAAAACGTCATTTTGTATCCACCCTTAAGAGCATCCACAATAGTAGCTAATGCTTGGACTAAATGCTTGACTTAGACAGAATTACCAAATTGATTTTTATTAGAAACCGAAAGAAAATTGGTGGATTTATTAGAAACTAAAATGATATTACAAAAATTATTACAAAATTAGACAGAAAATTGAAATTAAACCCCCTTATATAAAGATACTACTTTCGTCATTTTTGACAAGATCCCACCATTTTTTTTATTGAATGCCCGTCCCTATTGAATGAGGTACTAGGTTTTAATCGCAACTAACGCTTGATCATCGGTTAGATTGGGTGTCCGATACTGAAGGTGTCGGTACATATTGCCGAATCTCTTGATCTTCTGGTTATACTTCCCCCATTGGTTGTTTAATTGTTTTCGGATCCATGAAGGGGCGTATGCTGGCTAGATATTGACAACGCGTAAGTAAATGGTGATCCAATATTTGAATCCAAACTCGAACACTCAAGCCATGTTCGGCCAAGATATATTGCATCGTAGAGCGTTCATTCAGCAAAAAAAGGGAAATCAACAAGTGAAGAAGGTAAGAGAAGATGGAGGAGATGTGTGAAATAAATGGAGGAGGGTTGAGGGTTCTATAGGGTGTAGAGATATGGTTTCGTCGAGATTACATCGGCTATTTAGTGGTCCTCATAGGTTATTTCTCTGAAATGCGAAATTATGACATGCAAAATATATTAACCGAGCCTTTATTTATGCAACTAATTTCAAAATTCATACATGGAGGTCAAAACACGAAAAGAACAATAAAACAAGTAAAAAAAACATAATTAGAATGCAAAACATATTCATAGTTCTCAAATTTATTTCGCAAGGCTATGTTGAAATGCATAATAAGCTATGAATCATATTGGAGGTGTTCCGGTCTTGAGATTGCAATACAAAGTAGTCAACTTGCTCACATGCTATATTCTCTTTAACAAGTGTTTGCGCTTTGCTTCGGTGTTACCATACATGTACTTTACAGTCTTGTCTTTTACTCTCTTTCACATAATCGACCAACTTTGTTTCTTCTTCTGCATTCGCCTACCTCTTTCCTCTGTTCTCCGCTTTTGCAGCATTTCAACCTTAAGACCGAGTTTCACTCATCACTTAGGTCTTCCCGATTGACTCTGTCAATTTGTAGGACCCAACCTCGTCCAACATTTTTCTCTTGCTTCATTTGTTTTCCGCATATGGTGTAGGAAACCATTAAACCATCAAATTTGGTTGATTCTTCAATAGCCTCTGAAAGTGTTGTGCACAATTGTATTATGTGTTTTTGTATATGTATTCGAATGATACAGAGCCCCTATATATATACTATTGTAGTAATACATGATAGACTTGTGCTAGCTAGAGATAAGTGCTAAGCATAGCAATAGATGTAGTGATAGGTGATAAGCATAGCAACAGATGTAGGGATAAGTGATAAGCATCACTAACACCCCCCCCCCCCCCCCCCCCCCCCCCCGCAAACTATTGCACCTCAGGTAACGCCAGACGATCACGAAGTTGTGTAAAACGGGGATGGTGTAATGGTTTGGTAAGAATGTCGGCTATTTGTTCTTCAGACGCAACATGTATTTGATGATGACATTTCCAGCTGCAACTTGTTCTCTGACAAAATTAAAATCAAGCTCAATATGTTTCATTCGAGCATGCAATATGGGATTAGAGCTAAGAAAGGTGGCTCCAATGTTGTCACACCATAGGAAGGGGGTCGGGATGGAGACCCCAAGTTCTCGAAATAGAGATCGAAGCCAGATGAGCTCGGAGAATGCATTACCAATAGCCTTGTACTCACTTTCCGTTGATGACCGGGCTATGGTGGACTGTTTCTTGGATGCCCACGAGATCAGAGATGTGTCAAGGAATATCGCATAACCACCAGTTGATCGTCGATCATCCACATCACCTCCCCAATCACTATCAGTGTAACAAGTAAGTTGAAGATTGTTGTGTTAGTCTTAGTGCCCGTAGTTCAATCCTAAATGTCCAAATGTATATATCATCGTTAGCAATAAAATTAAAGCGGCTTTATATTACTTATGTGTTGGAGTAATATATCGATGTGTGCTCTGATCTATGCCCACCATGCGAATAGAACCATAGATCGAGATAGATCACACTCGATGGGTCCCTAGTCAACAAAGCTTCACTAGAAGCGACTAGTATGAAAGATGGCTCTTTATGGCTTACGTTCTGTTAGTCATTGGAATGGGATTCCGGAGTCTGATCATAGATATCATGTGGGACATGATATTGGACGACCCGCCCTGAATATGTGCCATAGATTAAGTCATGAACATATTCAGTGTTGTAGCTTGTCATGTATCCTTAGACCAAGGAGTCTTTGTGATCGCTATGTAGTCAACAACTGAGTTTGAACTGAGCCTAACGTTGTCCGTAACAGGGCTTCCATAACGGCCAGGATTGGCTTGGGGACGGGCTACATGAGTGACACGAAAGACGGCTAAGGGATTTATCCCTCATACTAAGGTATGGGAAAGATATCGGTTCTCGGCCACTTGATCGAGAGTGACTGGAAGAATAGCATGGCCATGCACATGATACTGGGTATCATATCTTCAGTCATCTCACATATCAAGGAACGGTGATTGAGAATAATAAGGATGACGGCTCTATGCCTTATCTCAATCAGGATATCGGAGATAAAAGGATAATGACAGGGACGACGGAAAGGTTAGAATCGACAGGGTCGATTCGTTATGTAATGTCGGGCAATACTAAAGTCTCGTTAGTTGCCACTTAAATAGGATCAAGTAAAATGGGATTTTATGTTGATCTATTGACATGCATAAACCTAAGGGTCACACCGGAGGATGAAACTCATTGACACATTTATGGAGAATGGCCAAAAGGGAGTTGTCTCGGGACATGACCAAAACTGGGTTTTGGGTCATGTGCCCGTAAGTGAATAGGACTTTACGGATCGAGACAAGGCTTGGAGTCTTGGGATTGATCGTGTCGGATAATGTTGGACATTTCCGGTATGGAAGGCTTGGAGGCGATGAGCGAATCACGGGACCTCGTTGGAAATGGCCACGGGCCATGTTCCAAGAGGCCCATGAAAGGCCCATGCAACCAAGGCCCATGGAACTAATTAATCAAGTCTTGATTAATTAGTACTAAGTAAGCAAGACAAGGATTAAGGTGTTGGTGATTCACCACCTAACCCAATCTTGTCTTGCCATACTTTGTCCTATTTACACCTTACTTGACACCATACTTGTCCCATGCCTTTAGTTGGACAAGTATGGGTTTTGTTATGTTTAAGTCATCTTTTTTCAACATAACAAACACAAGACAAGAATAGGAAACACATTTTCTCTCCCTCTTCCATGGCCATTTCGGGTTTGGCTAGTTTCCTCCTCCATTTTTTGTGTTCTTGAGTCCTCAAAGAGAAGAACTACGTGGCTTTGATTCCCATGTGGATACGTAGGCGTCTTGGAGACTCAAGCCAATCATTCGTTAACCGGTGTTCTTGTTTTGGTAAGAACTAGTGCTGAATTTTTCTCTTGTGAATCCATTCTTTGTTAGTTGTTTCATGGTTTTAATCGTCTCTTGGTTTTCATTGATTTTCCGCTGCGAGTTGGTTCATCTCCAACCCTACCTCGAGACCCAACAGTGGTATCAGAGCCGTGCTACCTTCGGGATTCACAAGACGGTGTTCATAGTTTCGGTTTTGCTTGAAAGTTTCGTTTTTGGCATGTTGTTTTGCTAAATTGTTTGATAACATGTTTTAAATTCTTGTTTATGGATTTAATGCATGTAAAATGAATTTTTGAAAATTATTTCAAATCTGGAAATTTTGAAAAAAGTTTGATTTTTCGGGTCTCGGGAGCGGGACTCTCGGGGAGCCGAAACCGAGACCGAACGGGGCTCCGTTGGACGGAGCTAGGCCAAGCATGACCATTGGATGGTTGATATGCTAAGGCTAAACCGTTTTGTTAGTTATGACGAGTTTGGAACCGTCATGACGAACTCGAAGATCAAATGTTCAAAAGTTTCATTTTTGAACGGTTTCGATAAACCGAGCATCAAAAAATTTCGAAACTTGGCTATTAATTAAAACCGGAAAATCACATGATGTTTGATAACATGCTTGTTTGATAACACGATGTGTGATGTGATGTTGGCATGGTGTACATAATAGCCCCGAGCTCAATTTAATTATTTATCGCTTTTCACGGCCTGCGAGCCGTTAGAGTTAACGTGTAATTATTCTTTCAAGGTGTGGTCGTCGAACCACTTGTTTGTAATATTTATTTATTCCCGACCTGCGAGTCGTGTATTAAATTGTAATATTTTACTCAAGACGAAGAAAGGGCGAAAAGGTCATTTGGTGGCTTTTCGGGTGTTGGCATCGGCTTGGAGTCGGTGGAGCTCAAGAAGCTAGTGGGAGTTAGTTTAGGAGGCTATTATGTGCACATTTATCGCTTTATGCTTGGTTTAGTTTATGCATGATTAATTCTATGTGTTTTAGAATTGCATGCTTAACTTTATTTACCGAGCATATCACCTCACATGCAAAGATAAAATTGGAATTTTAATCCTTGTGTGTGAACCCTTAGAACCGTCATTGCATTGGATGTAGTTGACGGGTTCAAAGGAAGAATTACATTGGATGTAATTTGAGGCATCATTGCATTTGGAATGTAGTTGATGTGCTCATCGCATCTAGGATGTGCCAAAGTTTTGAACACAACTGGACAAGTAAAAGCGGGTCATGTCCGATACCTCCCAATCATCAACACCTTACTACCTCCCCGTCCTATGGTTGTCGTGCGCATTAGCGGAGCATCCATGGGGAAGCGGGGTAGTAGGTTTGGACGACATATGTGGGTGTCGTGCGCATTAGCGGAGCACCTACATAGTGACGAGCCATAGTTGAAAATTGGTGGACCCGACTACGATTCTCGGCCTGAGGTTGAGCTAGGGTAAAAGATAGGGTAAGTCGTGTACATAAGTACATACCCTAGCCAAGAGTCACATTGGATGTGATTGGATGGAGTCCTACCTACATAGCTCGATTAAGTGGTGAGCATTAGTTCAGCTTAATCGAGTGAATCAAGGATCTTGGTTTCAGATTCTAAAGGTTTAGAATTGATTGTTGGTGTTTAAGCTTGATCTTCATAAAATTTATTCAGTTTACTGATTGAATTTTATCTGTTGTAGATCAAATGGCAAATTCAGTGAACATTAATAGTTTGTCATTAAAAACCATTCTTGACAGGGTCAAGCTAAATGGGACAAACTATTTGGACTGGTACAGAATTTTGAGGATAGTCCTCAAGTCTGAACGCAAAGAATATGTCCTTGACAAGGCTGTCTCTAAGACCATATCAGAGTTACATGAAGTGTCATCAGCTGCTGAGAAGAATATCTCAGGGATCTGGGATCCAAGGATATTCTGATGGTCAACAAGGGAATTGGAAGTGGCAAGGGCTGGGCCCATGCGCACTTGGCAGTAAAGATGAGACACCTGAGAATGTCTGCTTCTACTGCCAACAGCCTGGTCATTGGAACCGGGATTACAGGAAGTTCACGGCTGATCTGAAGAAGGGCAGTGGGACTACGCCTTCATCAAATAGCGTGGATGATCTGAAGAAGGGCAGTAGGACTGCGCCTTCATCAGGAAACCTGGATGATCTAAGGAAGGGCGGTGGGACCGTGCATTCATCCGGTATTAACTCTATAGAGCTACATCTCTCTACTTCCAAAGATTCATGGGTATTAGATACCAGGACTGAATCTCACACATGCACTTATATATGGTGGCTGAAAGTAGGAGAGGTTTGGAAAGCACGAAGTGGACCTCAGAGTTGTGGCAACTGTTGTAGGATCCATGAGTCTTGCTTTGCCAAGAGGCCTTGTCTTAGTACTGTATAATGTATATTGCATACCTACTTTTAGTAGGAATATTATATTTGTATCCGTGTTTGACAAGGAAGGATATAATGTTAATATTGGAAATGGAGTTTTCAATGTTATATGCAATGATATGTTTTATACCAGTACTGATTTGGTTGGAGGATTGTACATATTAGATATGGGTAACAATGCCTCAAGTTCTATATATTCCGTTAATGCCAAGAGGTTTTAAATCCAACGATTTAAACCTAACTCTGTTAAGGCACTATCATTTAGGTCGCATAAACAAGAAGCACCTATCAGCACTTCAGAAGTGCGGACTTTCAGGTTCATTCGAATTCCATTCGATCGATAGGTGCAAGGTTTGTTTGATGGGCAAAATGACTGAAGTTCCCTTTTATCGATCTCGATGAAAGGGCGGGTGAATTATTGGGGCTGATACACTCGAATGTGTGTAGACCAATAAGTTCACTTGCCAGGAGGGGTTTTAGCTACTTTACCACATTTATTGAAGATTACAGTAAATATGGTTATGTCTATTCGGTGAGACATAAGTCTGAAGCTTTTGATAAATTCAAAGAGTTTAAGACTAAAGTAGAAAACCAGCTCGACAAAGGTATTAAGGCACTTCGATTGGATCGAGGTGGAAAATACTTGACCACAGAGTTATTAGATCATCTAAAAGAGAATGAGATCCTTTTAGAATGGACTCCTCCTGGGACACTGTAGTTGAAAGGTGTAGCCAAACGGAGAAATCGGACATTGTTAGACAATGGTCCGTTCCATGATTAGTTGGACTAATCTCCCAATCTCTTTCAGGGTTTATGCTCTAGAGACGACCGCATTCATAGTGAATCGGGCTTCGACAAGGGTGTGGAAGGGACACCATTTTAAAAATGGTACGGGATGATGCCCGCTTTGTCCTTCCTAAAGATTTGTGGTTGCGAGGCTTATGTGAAACATTTGGTTTCGACTAAGCTCGAACCAAGATCTGAGATATGCACCTTCGTGTGGTATCCCAAAGCAACAAGGGGATACCACTTCTACAATCCCAGTGAGAACATGGTGTTCATCGCATGGGGTGGGGTCTTTATGGAAAAGGAGTTTTGTTTCCAAAGACGTCATTGGGAGGACTGTGCATCTCGAAGAAATTCAGGATGGTACAGATCTGTCTAAACCAATTGGCAACCCAGTAGAAAGAAGCCAGAGATTGTCGTAGAGTAAGAACCAATTCCTGTTACAATTCCGGAAGGTCCAAGGCGATTTGAAAGGATCAATCTCCTACCTCCAAGATATGGTATCCGGAGGTGACAATGAAGTCATGGTGGATCACGATGATCCAGCCACCTTTCAGGAAGTCGTGGATGGGCCCAACTCCGAGTTATGGCTGGGAGCCATGAGGGAGGAAATGCAATCCATGTCGGACAACCGAGTCTGGGAACCGGTTGATCCCATCAATGGTGTGAGGACCATAGGATGCAAATGGATCTTCAAGGTGAAGATGGACATGGACGGCAACCCTCTGACCTACAAAGCTCAACTGGTGGCGAAAGGTTATAGGCAGATCCAATGGATTGACTATGAGGAAACCTTCTCCTTAGTGGCTATGGTCAAAATCGATCCAAATTCTTCTTGACATAACTGCGTATCATAATTACGAGATATGGCAAGTGGATGTCAAAACCGCTTTCCTAAATGGAAATTTGACTGAGTACGTTTGTATGTCTCGGCCCAAAGGTTTTGACGATCCGAAGAATAAGGGAAAGATTTATAAGTTGTTGAAATCCATTTATGGATTGAAACGAACTTCTCGGAGTTGGATCCTTCGTTTTGATGAAGCTGTAATTGGATTTGGCTTAATCAAGAACGAGGATGAATCTTGCGTTTATAAGAAGGCTAGTGGGAGCAATATTACCTTTCTGGTTCTCATTGAAAACGACATCCCAACCTTGCACGAGACTAAAGCTTGGTTGAGGAAGTGTTTTTCAATAAAGGACTTAGGCGATGCTTCTCATATCTTAAGGATTAAGATATGTAGAGATCGCACCAAGAGGGTCTTGGATTTAAGTCAGGGAACCTATGTGAACAAGGCATTGAGTAGGTTCTTAATGCTCGATTCAAAGAAAGGACTCTTACCCACTAGTCATGGCATTCATCTCAGCAAGACTTAGTGTCCTAAGACACCTGATGAGCTGAAAAGGATGATGAGAATCCTATGCGCCTGGGGGCAGGATCGATCATATATGCCATGACATGTATGAGACCAGACGTCTCGTAAGCCTTATGTTGTACCAGTAGACATCATTCTAACCTGGGGGAAAGATGATGCTGAACTAGTCGTCGAAGGATGAGTAGACGCTAGTTTTCCAAGACAAATCCAGATGACTTTAGAAGTCAATCAGGATATGTGTTTACGCTGAATGGCAGAGCTTTAGCTGGGAAAGCGTAAAGCAAGATACCATTGCCGAATCTACGACAGAGGCCAAGTACATGGATGCTGCAGAGGCAGCTAAGGAGGCTATGTGGATTTGGAAATTCATGGCAGGGCTGGGTGTAATTAAAAACCCATCCAGTCCGGTGAATCCATTTTGCGACAACACAAGGGCCATTGCGCAAGCTAAAAGCCTAGATCGCATAACAAATCCAAACATGTACTGCGGCGTATCCACCTCATCAGATAAATACTGAACTGAGATGAAGTGAAGATAACCGATATTGCAATAGATGATAACATAGCCAACCCTTTGACTAAGGCAGTGTCACTGCCTGAACATGTTAGACATGTAAAGTCGATGGGGACATATTGGAGTTTAGATTGGAACTAGGGCAAGTGGGAGATTGTTAGTCTTAGTGCCCGTAGTTCAATCCTAAATGTCCAAATGTATATATCATCGTTAGCAATAAAATTAAAGCGGCTTTATATTACTTATGTGTTGGAGTAATATATCGATGTGTGCTCTGATCTATGCCCACCATGCGAATAGAACCATAGATCGAGATAGATCACACTCGATGGGTCCCTAGTCAACAAAGCTTCACTAGAAGCGACTAGTATGAAAGATGGCTCTTTATGGCTTACGTTCTGTTAGTCATTGGAATGGGATTCCGGAGTCTGATCATAGATATCATGTGGGACATGATATTGGACGACCCGCCCTGAATATGTGCCATAGATTAAGTCATGAACATATTCAGTGTTGTAGCTTGTCATGTATCCTTAGACCAAGGAGTCTTTGTGATCGCTATGTAGTCAACAACTGAGTTTGAACTGAGCCTAACGTTGTCCGTAACAGGGCTTCCATAACGGCCAGGATTGGCTTGGGGACGGGCTACATGAGTGACACGAAAGACGGCTAAGGGATTTATCCCTCATACTAAGGTATGGGAAAGATATCGGTTCTCGGCCACTTGATCGAGAGTGACTGGAAGAATAGCATGGCCATGCACATGATACTGGGTATCATATCTTCAGTCATCTCACATATCAAGGAACGGTGATTGAGAATAATAAGGATGACGGCTCTATGCCTTATCTCAATCAGGATATCGGAGATAAAAGGATAATGACAGGGACGACGGAAAGGTTAGAATCGACAGGGTCGATTCGTTATGTAATGTCGGGCAATACTAAAGTCTCGTTAGTTGCCACTTAAATAGGATCAAGTAAAATGGGATTTTATGTTGATCTATTGACATGCATAAACCTAAGGGTCACACCGGAGGATGAAACTCATTGACACATTTATGGAGAATGGCCAAAAGGGAGTTGTCTCGGGACATGACCAAAACTGGGTTTTGGGTCATGTGCCCGTAAGTGAATAGGACTTTACGGATCGAGACAAGGCTTGGAGTCTTGGGATTGATCGTGTCGGATAATGTTGGACATTTCCGGTATGGAAGGCTTGGAGGCGATGAGCGAATCACGGGACCTCGTTGGAAATGGCCACGGGCCATGTTCCAAGAGGCCCATGAAAGGCCCATGCAACCAAGGCCCATGGAACTAATTAATCAAGTCTTGATTAATTAGTACTAAGTAAGCAAGACAAGGATTAAGGTGTTGGTGATTCACCACCTAACCCAATCTTGTCTTGCCATACTTTGTCCTATTTACACCTTACTTGACACCATACTTGTCCCATGCCTTTAGTTGGACAAGTATGGGTTTTGTTATGTTTAAGTCATCTTTTTTCAACATAACAAACACAAGACAAGAATAGGAAACACATTTTCTCTCCCTCTTCCATGGCCATTTCGGGTTTGGCTAGTTTCCTCCTCCATTTTTTGTGTTCTTGAGTCCTCAAAGAGAAGAACTACGTGGCTTTGATTCCCATGTGGATACGTAGGCGTCTTGGAGACTCAAGCCAATCATTCGTTAACCGGTGTTCTTGTTTTGGTAAGAACTAGTGCTGAATTTTTCTCTTGTGAATCCATTCTTTGTTAGTTGTTTCATGGTTTTAATCGTCTCTTGGTTTTCATTGATTTTCCGCTGCGAGTTGGTTCATCTCCAACCCTACCTCGAGACCCAACATGTTGTCAGAAGAGATGTTCAACCCTAGCCCAGAGGTTCCCTTGAGATATCGAAGGAGACATTTAAGCGCTTTCCAGTGGAGATCAGTTGGGTAGTGCATGAATTGACACAACTTGTTAAAGCTGAAGGAGATGTCAGGTCTGGTAATGCTCAGGTATTGGAGACTGCCCACAATTGGACGGTAAGAGCTAGCAGTGGACTCAAGAGGTAAGCCTACATATTTGGACAACGGTTCTACAGCCATCGGCGTCGAGCAGGTGTTAGCTTGATCGAGACCATGTGTTTCAAGGAGGTCAGCTGTGTAGGGACTTTGATGTAGTACCAAACCAGATTCGGTGGGCGAGAACTCAAGTCCCAAAAAATAGTGAAGTGTGCCCAAGTCCTTGATCGGAAACTCAGTTTGGAGTTGACGGATGACAGAAGCAATGTGTGTGTCTGATGACCCTGTAATAACAATATCATCCACGTAGATTAAAACAAATGTTACCAACGAAGAGCAACGATATATCATCAAGCTCGGATCAGCCACTGATGAGGAAAAGCCGATGGAGCCTAGAAACCTAGTGAGCCGAGAGAACCAAGCACGTGGAGCCTGCTTTAAACCATAGAGAGAGCGGTGTAATTTGCAAACATGCATGGGCCGATCGGGGTCAACAAAGCCATGGGGTTGCTTCATGTATATATCCTCCTGTAGTGTACCATGAAGAAACGCATTTGATACATCCAATTGTTTAAGAAGCCATTTAGATTGAGAAGCAAGGGTAAGGATAACCCGAATTGTGGTAGCTTTAACCATTGGACTGAAAGTCTCGTGGTAATCCAATCCTTGTTGTTGAGTGAACCCTCGAGCAACCAGCCGTGCTTTATATCTCTCAATCGTACCATCTGACTTGTGCTTAATCCTGAACAACCATTTATTATCAACCAAGTTAGCAGACAAAGGTTTAGGAACAAGCGACCATGTAGAATTGTCATGTAAGGCCTTAATTTCTTCATTCGTGGCAGTCTTCCAAACACTATACTTATTAGCCTGATTAAACGTACGTGGTTCATGTGTTTGATAATCAAGGTTGTGGGTTGTTTGTAAGGCAGTAAATGTTTGAGGTGGTCTCCTCTTATGTGCAGGGAGAAGGGTCATAGAATGTGATCTAAGGGGTGGCAAAGTGTTAACAGGAGCTGGTGGGATAGTTGACAATGAATGGACAGGTTGTGGGGTCATTGAAGAAGTAGCATAGTTTGGAGAGATAGGTGACGTGGTTGAGGAGGCAATAGGTGGGGCCATAACATGTGATACAGACTCTGTAATGGGAATTGAAGGTGTAATAGGTGAAGAAGACAAGGGAGGAGAAGCAGTACCTGATGCAAGAGGCGAGGGAAGAGGTGCTTGTATGATTACCTACTGAAGGACCTGGTCGTGTGATGCAGAAGGAGAAACCGAGGCATAGGGAAAAATTAGCTCATTAAATGCAACATGATTAGCAGTGTAAATACGACCTGAAGGGGGATCAAAACAGTAGAACCCGTCGTGCTCAATAGCCCAGCCAAGATAGATGCAAGGAATAGATCGAAAATCAAATTTGTGTTTAGTGTAAGGTCGAAGATAAGGGTATATGGCACATCCGAAAGGTTTTGACTCAGTATACTTAGGCACCTTGTGAAATAAAACAACATGAGGAGATTTTTGGTGAAGGACTGGAGTAGGTAGGTGATTGACAGAAGAAACTGCAACAATGAATGCATACGTCCAAAACCTGAGAGGAAGTTTAGCATGGGCTAAAAGAGTTAACCCAGTGTCCACAATATGTCGTATCTTTCATTCAGCAAGTCCATTTTGAGCATGTGAGTGAGGACATGAGATACGATGCATAATGCTAGTAAAATGAAAATGAGGATTTAATTTCCTAAACTCCCCTCCCCAGTCAGATTGCAAGGAAAGAATGGAGCTATTAAATTGTCGCTTTATCATGGCTTCAAATTGAAGGAAAATATTGAAAACTTCACTCTTGTTTTTAATGCAGAAAAGCCATGTAAAACGAGAAAAATCATCCACAAACAAAACAAAGAAACGATGACCATTTATTGATAAGGTAGGGGCAGGACCCCAAACGTCCGAGTGCACAATTTCAAATGGTTTAGTGGTGTGATGTGTGACACTGGGTGAAGGAGATCGAGTCAACTTTCCAAGAAAACATGCTTCACAACGACGAACAGAAGAAATTAACTGAGGACTCGAAACATCTAATTTATTAGCACGAATAATATGAGAGGTAGTACGGGCAGATGGATGACCCAGACGAGCATGCCAATCAAGAGGAGTGGGAGCTTCTGCAACACACGTACTTGGTGCCATACTGGTGGGTAATTCATAGAGGTCCCCCTTACTCCGCCATTGTAGCAGGGTTGCCCTGGTTACCTGGTCCTTAACAAAAAATGAGTCAGGCCAAAATTCAAAATAGCAATGATTATCAGAGGTGAATTTTCGAACGGAGAGTAAGGATTTTTGGATTTGAGGCACATGTGACACATTACGTAGTTTAAAGACATGACTAGTAAGTGGAGTGCGAAGAGAGACAGTACCAGATTGTTGAATAGGTATACTCTGACCATTCCCTACAATGACTTGCTCCCAACCAATGTATGATACTGGATCTTGAAAAAGAGATGGATCAGCAGTCATGTGATGGGAGGCAGCCGAATCAGGATATCAGGATGTCACTCCCGAGTTGTTATTGATGGCGGGAAAACTCATTACATTGGCCTACGGTGAATTTCCAGCTTGGTTGTACCTGCGTCTGCATCGATCCGCAGTGTGATTCCGGTACCCACATATCTGACATGGTCCAATATTGCGCTGACCACGTCCTTGATTACACTAAGGGTGAGACTGGTAATGGTACCCACCTCCACCATGGGACTGAAATGAACGTCCGATAGACCCTCCATGTGTCGAACCAGAGTCACCACGAGGCTGAACATGATGATTGCGAGAAGGAGAGGTCGTCCGAGTATGGACCACATTCGCTAGCGGCGAATCAAAGGAGTTGCTAATTAATATTTAATGAGCGAGCAACTGACCGTGGAGTTCATGGAATGTGACAGGTTCAATGCGCTGATTGATAGCAGAGATAATGTCGTGATATTCTGATCTGATGTTGCAGTAGATTATTGCATTGAATTCGGCCTCAAATATGGTGCGTCCCGCAACACCTAGTTCATCAGCTAGACCCTTAGCTTTCTGCAAGTACTCTGTAACAGAAAGGTCATTACGTCGTAAGGATTGTAATTCAATATGTAATTTCAACTGTCTATTTTTCGAGACAGAGCCGAAAGCACTTGCTAGTGCTTGCCATGCATCATGCGATGTGGCCTTTCCAATAATATGGGAAAAGGCTGATTCTAAAAGCGATGAAATGATCCAGGACAAGAGTAGTTGATCTCTCTGCTGCCATTTCTCCCACTCCGGATTCAGGACTGCTATGGAGGCATCAGTAGTGGACTTGATCGTCTCTGGAGGGCAGCGATCGGTGCCGGAAACAAGGCCGGTAAGCTTGTGGTAGTTCAGGAGCGGAAGAAATTGCGTCTTCCAAGCCACAAAACTGCGAGAGGAATTAAGTTTGATTGGCAGCGTGTGCGAGATTGTTGGAGCAGCCATGGTTGTATCAGAAAGAGTATAGGATCCACCAGCCATAAGATCTGCAGAGAACAATCAAACCACGAAAACGTGAAACCCAAAAAAAAAATTAGAGCACAGGCTCTGATACCATGAAAGTGTTGTGCACAATTGTATTCTGTGTTTTTGTATATGTATTCGAATGATACAGAGCCCCTATACATATACTATTGTAGTAATACATGATAGACTTGTGCTAGCTAGAGATAAGTGCAGATAAGTGCTAAGCATAGCAACAGATGTAGTGATAGGTGATAAGCATAGCAACAGATGTAGGGATAAGTGATAAGCATCACTAACAGCCTCCAACAATGTTTATGAGCGAACTCATAACCCTCCATTTTTTTTTGTACATCTATCGGCTTCAACCATGAGTTCGTCATAAGATCTTTTGTTTGTGTAGAAGTTCAAAATTTAAAACCAACTACTTTGTACCTTTGTAACTTTTTTATTGGCATGTTCTTAATGGTCCTTGTAATTCTTCCAACATCGTATTGGGTCGTCACCGTTTTTCATGACTTTGACCTTCATCTCGATGTCATTCAATATTTTTTGGTCTTCATATCGTCCCCAATAATCGAATCAATAAAGTTTCTAATCCATGCGACAACGAGATGTTCTTCTTTAGTGATACTCCATCTCACTCTCGATATTTTTGTTGTCTTGGGGCTTGATATGAGACTGTTGAATTATGATGACATGGTTGGCTAAGACTGCTAGATTCGAGATTCTAAGCACTCAAATTATGATTCAAGTAGAGAATTATCTTGGTCTTCAAAGAATTCGAGTTCATCGAGAAATGGATTATACCCATTATCCATAGATTGTAGAGAGAGGATCGGAAAAGGTATGTGTTGAAGAAAAGATTGAGAGATGAAATTTGTAAGGAAAAAAATGGTGAGGCATAATGTTTTCTGCCCCACGGATCGGACATATGTTACCGTTCCACTGGCCTGATGATTAGTCGTTGGTCAAATGAATCTACCAATTACCTAACACTTGACACACAATTTGGCTATAAATGCTATGTCGAGTACGAAGCGTCGAGTAGCTTTCGTCGAGTATTAGATGCCCAGCTCTACGTTTCGATTGCGTCAAGCATTTTTTGCCGAACAAACTCCGACCATTAAAAGTATTCTAACATATATATCAGAAGACCAAGAACAATTGATAAAAGAAATATTGGCACTCAAATGTAAAAGAAGGAATAAAATATTAATTGATATGGATATGGATATTGTGTCTATATTGTTTGTTTGTTTTTTGAAACGACAATGTATTATTTTAGCTCCAATCATATAAGACATGGGAGAGGGAAAGGGCAAAGTACCTTTAACTATGAATCAGAGTACCGACAACAACGCTCGGCCTCAAACCAGAGACTCCCAACACAAGGGCTTTACCACCAAACCCTACTAAGAGTTACAACAAGTCTCAAACCAGATAAAAACTAATTAACAATCAAAGCCCTGAACAAAAGGCAGCAAATAGAACCATAGTTCTAACCCAAAACCAAAAGATACAATGGGAGAGAACCAAACCATACAAAACAAAGCCTACAAACCCAGATTTAGCTAACAATAAAGACAAACCAACAAAGATCTAAATACCCAATTTAACAAACATTAAACATAAAGAAGCATAGGTCTCCCCAGGCCTGAACCCATAAAAGAAACTAAAAAGAAAGCAAACGAGCTACCTCCGAAATGTCCCGAAAGTCACCCACCAGATCAACTCCAAGAAGTACGAGCTCCGCTCCTACTGACCTTGTTGTATGCCAAACCTTAAAACTGGTCGGAGCCACTAAGACCCTGACACGTCGGTGGCCAACACCACGAACAGTAGAGTTACCCCTGATCCCATCCCAACTGAATTTGCAACAAATCCATAATATGGAAAAACTTTTAACGTCGGTCAACACCAGGACCATCGAGCCTCTACCACCATCGTGAACGGAGAAGAAAGACAGATCGACCGAGTATGTAACCAAAGGAGGGAGAGCACGAGAGAAAGGCTTCACCTGTGGAGACGTGACCAACACCGACCACATAACCGTCAAATCTGGAGGTTTCAAGCACGACGAGGACCTCCGACGTAGAGAGGCAAGATGACGTTGGAAACCCTATCCACACCTGGGCTCTATCGTCGGAAGGAACAACTTGACCCCGAAAGGAGCTTGGAGCACAGCAACAACGAACAACCTTCACCACGACTAGGGAGAAGCACCAGTGACAAAAACTGCTCCATGACGATTAGATTTAGGTCAAGAACAAGATGGAGAAAGTAGGAGAGAGGCGAGAGTTTTTAGTTGCTCACTAAACTTTCATACGTAGGTTGTGTTTGTGTTGTAACATAATCTAGGAATTTATTTATTATGATAATGTTAACTTCTTTCTCCAATTAAAAGATGAACAAGTTTTTGACTGTTTCGAAAATTACAACCTTAAGAGCATGTACAATGGAAAGGCCCTGGGTGAGGCCCTGGCCCCGAGGCCCTTGTGCTGACTGGACAAAAGTGAGGCCCTAGGGCCTCAGAATAGTGGGTGTTTTGCAATGGAGAGGCCCTAGGTGAGGCCCTGTGATGACTGAATGTTGAGTTGTTATTAATTGATATTTTGATGTTTTATTTAATTCTTTATCAGAAACCGTTTAAATTATTTATAATTTAAACAATATTTGAAAAAAATTGAACAAGAATAAAAAGTAACTTGAACTTTTATTGATCCCCTTGTAATACAACCCACAAAAAACCAGCTCCAAGAGCACAAACGACTACTCGTCGTCATGGAAACCTGCTCCATATAGACCCCATAAGTGCTCCATAAGATCATTTTGTAGTTGATTGCAGGTCTCATGATTTATGAAACTTTATTGACAAGCAACTCGTTGCTGGTATTCCAATGGCCCTCCGTGGTGCCATCGTTCCGATGGTGTCCAATTCGGCATTTCTGGAGGTTGCTCGTAAAACAACTCCTCATCCCCATACTCGTACCGGTCGCGCTCATCCTCTACAATCATGTTGTGTAGAATGATGCAAGTGTGCATGATATCAGCCAAAAGGTGTGGGCTCCAAGAACGAGCGGGACGGGAAATGATGTGCTACCTTGCTTGAAGTAATCCAAAAGCCCTTTCAATATCTTTTCGAGCACCTTCTTGGAATTTAGCAATTAACTTCTCTTTGGGCTCGTAGGGATGCCGAATAGTCTTCACGAACCGTGCCCATGTTGGGTAAATGTCGTCCACTAAGTAATAAGGTCGGTCGTACCGATGGTCGTTGATCTCGTACTCCACAGCTAGCTCACGGTCGTAGTAAGCGTCTTGGAATAAGTGGATGTGGTTGAGGACGTTGGTGTCATTGTTCGAGCCAGCCATCCCGAAAAACGCATGCCAAATCCATAAATCACGGGACGCTATAGCTTCAAGCATAATCGTCTTGTCCCCGTTGTGACTTCCCCGTCCATAGGCTCCCTGGTCTTCGGTTGGGCAGTTCTTACACTTCCAATGCATGCAGTCAAGACTCCCCGCCATTCCAGGAAACCCTCGGCTGTACCCTTCTCGGAGTAAGCGTTGCATGTCAGCCGGTGTGGGTGTACGCTCATACTCGACTCCGAATACCTCAATGACGGCCTTGCAAAACTTACGTAAACATTCAAGTATGGTGCCTACCCCAATGTGCAGAGTTTCGTCCAATGAATCGGCCGAGGACCCATACGCAAGCATCCGTATCGCGGCGGTGCACTTCTGTTCCGTTGATAAGCCCGGTCGTGAGGCCGCGTCGGGCTTCTGAACGAAGTACATGTCGTGTTCCTTGACCGCGTCCATAATCCGTTGAAAAAGTGGTCTGCACATACGGAACCGGCGCCTAAACATATCAGGGCCATATACGGGTTGATCGAAAAAATAGTCATCAACAATTGGTTGTGGGCTTCAGAATGAACTCTGTTAATCTCTCGTCGCATTGGTTCCCCACGGGCGGCCCTCTCGATCCTTGGCATTGCTCTCTGCATGCTTCTCTCAATCCTCTGCCGGAGTCGTCGCTCAATTGGCCGCATTCGGGCTGCCATATCCTCATATGTCGACAGTTGGGCTGCCATCTCCTCATACGTCGGCATTCGGGCAGCCAGCTCCTCGTATGTCGGAACCTCAACGTCGGACATAACCTCATCGTCGGACATTTTGGAAATTAGAGAGTAGAAAGTGGGAATGAAAGAGTGAAATTTGAGAATGGGTGTGAAAAAAAATGAGGTTGGGGTTGGGGTATTTATAGGGTATAAAATGTTTTTGATTTAATTAAAAAAAATTATAGCCGTTGCCGACCGTTTGACAACGGTCGGCTTTGCCACGTGTTGGCACGCGAGAGGAGGGGAGCCAGACAGGGCCGAGGGGCGCGAGCCCGGCCCGCGTGTTTCAGGACCGCAGACCTACAATAGGACGACCCAAGGGCTACGGACCGCGCGCACGGGTTGAGGATGAGGGTCGACCCATTGTGTGTGCTCTAGTATCACAACTTCAATATGAACGTGGTGCATTTTAGATAAAATAAAAAGCTAGTCTCAAGTCTCAACATATGAAAGAGCTACAGGATTTACCGATTTAGCATTGATGCTAGACAGGTTCGATTATCGGAGGCCAAATCAAAAGGTTTGCCCAGATATTAAACTAAACAGGTAATTGACTGGTATTGGTACTGGAGTATCCTTTGTTTATTTGGGCAAACTACTGTTGGATGAGACTAATGACCTCAGCTTTCTTATTTCTATTCTTCACCTTCCTCTGACCACACGTGCCGATCAATAATCATGGTTTGGTATAGCTATCAATTTAATATGATTTTAAATTATCTTCCAAAGCTTTTGACATCATGTGTCGGTAACATGAAAGGGGAGAACCAGCCCTTTTTTTTATCTTTTTGTTCGGATCTGCTAAAAAGCTATGATGTTTACTGCAACATCGTTTCTCGACCCGATCAAACATCAAAAGATGCAAAAGATACCTCTGTCTCTGCTCCTCGCTCGGCCACAACTAAGGCAAGTTGAGTTGGTGTCTCAACGAAACCAACTATAGCCAAGGCGAGGCGGGTTTGTGTCCCGACCACGATGCAAACGAAGGCGACTGGCTCCGGTGATCCAATACCAGAGGCTTCAGTTGTTATTCAAGCGCAAGCTGGACCAGTTGATGGGAGATCCGAGGTGCAAAACTTTGAGAGCTCCGTTCCGACAAAAGAAGTCGGTGAAGAAATCATCGACACAGGGGACAGAGGTATACGTTTGCAATCTCTCGGCTGGTACAACCGTGGAGTGGGTAAGGAATTCGATGGAGACCTACGGCGAGGTAGTTTCCGCCATCGTCCGTAAGTGGCGAAACAAAAGAGGCTTTCTCTTCGGGTTCGTCAAATTCAGATCGAAGGAAGATGCCTCGAAGGTGAGTGACACTTTCAACGAATTCACTTACAATGGCCATAAGCTAATTGTTGCCCTTGCCCGGTCTGGCAATTCTCGATTGTCCGGTGCTCAAAACGTTCAAGGAGATGTGAAAAAAAACCCACCACAACGGAGAAGAACGATGGTTCAGTCCTATTACAGACAATTTTTTACAATCTCAAATCGGCCAGATTCTCAGACCGACGTCGCTGATTTGGAACCGCCAAATCCGCAGCCAGTCCTAGTCACCAGAAAATTGAGGGGAACTGTGCTTTCTCCGGCAAACTGCACTCCGGCGTCGACAGCAGCTTCACCGGCAGTGAAGCCCGTCAGTCAACGACGCGAGGTGATTTTGGAAACAATTAAAATTTCAAATCAATTTGATTTGATTCGTGATTTAGATTCAGCTCCCGAGATTTCCTCTCCTCCTCGCGAGATTGGCGATGCAGATTTGTCGAGCCTCTTTGCGAGGAACGCGCACCAGATCCTCCTCGCGAGATTTATGCTACATAATTGATCGATCCTTCATGTGAGGATTGCGCAACAGTGGGCTTGAATCAAGCTCACAACCCTTCAACAGGCCCTTTGGAGTCTTCTGATACTGGGTCAATTGTTATTAGGCCTGCGCCAAGCCACGTGCGACTGGGCTCACTCATCCAACATTTGTCCGCCCTCTTGCATCGTGTTCTGATTTGGTGAAGAATTTCCCCCCCAAATCGGACTCTCGGGTTTTGTTGTCCTCCTCCCATAACCCGTTGTCAAGTTTCGATCAAGACTTTCCAGTATGGTCGTCAGAAACAATACAAAAGGTTAAAGGGAAAAGAAAAAAAGAACTTCATCAGCCTTTCCCAGTGTCGGCTCGTTCACTTTGTATCAGTGAAACTCAGAAGCTCGAGGCTCAGCGCAAAAATGAAGCTTGGAGACACATTGTCGCTACAGGGACTATACTGCAGATAGAGTTTAAGGACGATGTCCGTCCTTCTATCGACTAGTATTTCTTTGTATTTGACTTTTGTTCCCTTTCTTCGTTTGTCTTGGCAAGATTCTCTCATCGTTTATGGTAGTCTCTTTTGAAAGTTATTTGGGATAGCTTTTTGCGGTCCTCTCGTTTTTCCCCGTCTTGGGGTAAAAAGATTAATAAAACAAAATCATCATCCATAAAAAAATATGATTTTAAATTATATATCAATGATAATTTAGACACACATTTTGTACCCTTTTACCTCTGGATAAATTGTTGGATTATAAAATTAACATTTAATCTAGAAATGGCGGTTTCATATGCTATATGTTTTATTGATAAGGATGAGTTGTCTTCAACCTCAACTGAAGAGAAAATCAAATGGCCTGGAAAATAGTAATGATAATATAATAAAGAAAACCAAAAACAAAACCGTACATTTCCCCATAAAAGTAGTTTTGATTTTGATAAAATATACAAGGCAATCATAATCACAATCCAAAGTAAATGTCTCAATCGGAATTGTCTAACCCGCACAGCCGCTGCATATTCCGGTGAGCGATACCGGAAATCTACAGAGCGATCCGGCTGTGGCGGATCCTCCATCGTCGACCTCCGCCGGCGGAAGGACCCTCCCGTCAGCGAACAGCAGCCGCCCATTCCTCGCTACCTCCAGCTCCGGCGCCCCGCCGAAGAAGGCGTCGTCACCGAACCTACGCTCCACCTCCAGGAACTCGCCAAGCGAGCCGGGTTTGGCCTCGTCGTCCCTGCACAGGCTCCACCACCTCCGCCGTCGCTCCGCCACAAACGACGCAGCCGGGATTCTCTTCTTCTTTTGCTTCCTGCTCACGGCGGAGGACGGTGCGGCGGCGGCGGAAGGGAGGTGGTTGTCACGGCGCTGGGAAGGGGCGCGGAAGGTGACGCCCATGAGAGTGCCGAGAGTGGTGCTTCTGTCGTGGAAGAACGAGCCTGTGGACTGAAGAAAGAAAATGGGTCAATATATATAGCGATCGGAAAGAGAAACAGAAAAATTGAGCACAAGGTGTTTGTGGAAATGCCTCGGTGTCGAGATCTGAAGAGGAAATGGAGGAGTTGGTGGGAGAGGAAGGATGAGGAAGCAAGTCACTTGCTGGATCCATCATCATCATCATCTCTATTCTCTATTCTCTCTATCTCCCTTGTATTTATACTATACCTGTGTGAGAATGGAAGTGTCAGCTACACTTACTCGATTGACCCATCACATGACCCTTAAATGTTCTTGATAGAACTGGTTAGAATAAGGTAAGGTATAGGAGATTGGGAGGTAAAAGTCCAAGGGCTACAAGTAGAAGTAGGGAGCGATTGCGAGATATACCCTCACCCTACAATAAGATAGATTGTAGGGCATGCTTCAATATTGATGATGGTCCTTTGGTCTTTATTCAAGTCTTCTCCTTGGATAGATAGGGGCATTTGACATGGCCCTCCCTCGTGAGGGATTGGTGGTTCTGTTTCTTCTTTCAACAATCCACTCTTCTTCCGTTGGCTCTCTTCAAAGTTACTACTTGCCAGCACCATCACTCTCTTTTCCTTAACTACTTCATAACTGTTTGTATAAATAACTCCCTGCATTTGAGATAGGACATTGACAATAGCATTCATAGTGGTCAGTTTCGTATCCCCAACCAAAACAGTATATCGGGAAATCAGTAAAAAAAAAAAGGGACGAATCTCCCGAAATCTGTTGAACGACATATCAAATTACATGACTTTGAAGACACCGTCGATAGATTTCTCGAAATAACACCATGTCCAATCGTGGATTCATGCAGCTGAAATGTTGACCGGTGAAGGAGACAGTGATACATGGCGAGTCAGTTGAACCGAAATAAATTCGACGAACTTAGTTCCAGGTATAAAATGGCCATCCTAATTCACCTTATTCACTTACTGGTCGTTTTTGTCGATCTTTTCTTTTTCGGCGAGCCAATCGTTTCTTTTCTAGCGAGCATCCAAGAAATGCATAACACGAATCTCCGACGAGTTTCTAAGTCGTTTCGTCGGTCCAGCCAATGCAGAATCTCTGGCATACAAAGCTTCAGTTTCTCCTGTGACCCCCTATGCTGAATTGCCACTGTTCAGCCACGTTGTAATCCATCAACGCATTCCCACACACATGGCATATGGAAACTTGAATCTACGTCTCGGATTCCCCAAAATATTGCGGTGACCGAAACGGGGAAGAATTTTGTGAGGACACATATGTCTCGTTACCTCCACGTTTAACATATGTCTCGTCACCTCCACATTTAATTTATGTGTCGTCCCCTGTACTTTCACACTTCACAGGACCAGCATATTCAATCTGACAGGGAATGTAGCATTGTTCTTTCCAGGGGAGAGCATGAATCCTTACCCGGTCTCGAGCACGCTAGTCAATTATTCCTTCCCGGTCACTGACATACCTTATTTGTCGCCTATCATACGTGTGCAGGTGCCCCCTGCTCCGACTCCACCTTTGCAGCAAGGACACGGGCACTGGCGGATCTACGTAAGATCCAGGGGGCACGTGCCCCTCCTCAATTCTCTCAAAAACTACTTGCAGTTCATGTTTATCCTTTTTTTTACTATTTATCTAATTGTGCCCCTTCCTGAATTTTTTTTTAATTTATTATCCTTTTAGTTTCGACGACGGGGTACATATGGGACCACGCCTGTCGGAGCAGGACGTCCGGGACTCGGCATATGGGTTGGGATCGGAGGTACCGGAGGTGGACACGGCTGGGGAAGAAGACCCGGTGATCTCTGCGGTGCGATGACGGAGCTGGAAGGGAGTGCACCGGTGATGCACTTCTCGGCCCGGAATACGGAGGACGAGGGTTGGGTTGCAGGTGGACGGACCCAGCTGGGACAGTCATGCATTCGCTGCACTCCGGCGAAAGGCCCTCGTCGGAGACGCTTGAGACGTGGGGCGGGTCTCATCGGATTCGGCAATAACCCCGGAGGAGACCCCAGAGGCGCTTGCTTGGCGAAGAAGGAAGGGGAAAGGACTGGCGGCGCCAAAAGCAGGTAGGGTTTCGACGGACTGGGCTGGAGAGCAAGTGTAAGACCCGCCCCCGGTCGATCCCGGTAAAACCGGTGAATCCTAGCTAAGTTTGACTTTCGGCCGGAAAAGTCAACCGATGACTCGGAAAGTCAGTCGGGACCTTTCCGGGGCCCAAAAAGCTTAGCCATTAGCACGGTTAGCTTAGTTGGGTCGTTTCCTTCAGTTTGACTGTAATATTGTTAAAGTCAACTGTCGGTCAAACTCGGGCTTAATATCGGTTAATTGTCGATAAATCTTGGAAAGCTGGAAAATTATTAAATAGGAGTGACCTCACATGACACTTGTCATGCTTGGCTTGGAGGATGAGATTTGGGGCTCCAAATGACCCTCATACCCTCCTAAGTTACCTTTAAAGGGATAAGACCTTAAGGGCTTTTGAGTAAATTGACATTTTAGGTCATTTAAAGGAAAGAGAGCAACAATTCAGCCCATTTGTTGTTGTTTCAACCGAAAATCACAAGAGAGAGGAGAGGAGGAGCTCACTTTCTTGAGGAAGAAGATAGAGAAGAAAGCTTGGATTTTGAAGCTTGTTCTTGGTCCTTTTGCCTTCATTTTCACTCCATCTTCTCCATCTCAACTATCTAGAGGTAAGGATGCTCTCAACTCTCCATTTCTTCCACTTCCAATCTATGGGTTTTGTGGGTTTTGGTTTAAAAGTTGAAGAACTTGCTTTTTTATTGATTGCTTGGAGAAGAGGTAGTGAAGTAGGTTGTTGGATTGAGTTTTGGTTGAAGTTTGATGAACCCATTGAGGGTGTAGTTGCTGGGTATCTTTGGTGGATTATTTTGGAGCTAGGAGAGTTTAGAAATGGAGTTTGTGTTGGGATTTTCGTGAAATTCGAGTTGGGGAAGAAAGGGGAAGGAGCTGGTCAGGTCTGATACGGAATCTGGCCCGGACCGGGCCAGATACCGGCACGGTAGGCCGCACGGAACGTGCCTGGTACCAGCACGGCACCCGGCACGGAACGGGCCTGGTACCGGCACGACACCCGGCACGGAACGGGCGGGAGTCCGGCACGGGACCTGATACGGTCCGTGTCGCTCACCGGGCCGGTCTGTGTCGTGTTCCGTTCTGGATTCCGGGCCGGCCTGTGACAGGGTCCGTGCCATGTTCCGGCACGGCAAGCCACACGGTCCGTTTGGCATTCCGGATCAGATCCCCAGAGCCTAAAACCCTTCCTTTTAGCTCAATTTGATTCCCACTTTTCCTCTTCAAACCTTGATCCATTTCTGAACTTTGTTGTGTATTTTGAGGAGAAGAACACTTGGTTGAGGAATCTAATTTGTGTTCTTTTGGTGGTTCAAAACCTTGGAACCAAGCTAGGAACGGAGGAAGAGCGTGGACACAAGTTAGCGGAGCTTTTATCACGCCGGGACCCAAGTGAAGAGCAAAGTGGTGATCAACGGGCTTCGTCAAAGTGTTGAGAGGAGGACCTTGAGGTAGGGAAAGCCTTAACCTCTCGTTTACGATGCTTAGTATGCATGCTAGGTTAATAAAATTGGAAAGATCCTAGAAATGCCTATAGGATGCGAATAACTAGCATAATCGTCTTTCAATTTCTAATAATCGGAATTGTCTAGTGGTGACCGATTAGGATGCCAATCACTAGTGTAACTCGCTTTCAATACTTGGGAATTGATTGTCTGGTAGAGGAGCCTTGGCAAAGCCCTCGGATTAGTTGCGTGTTAGGATCACATGCTTGGTTGTTGATTGCTTAGTGGATAGGCTAAAGAGTCTAATGAAACTAGTGGACTTGCATGTGTGAATGCTCTTTTGAAGGTTTTTATGATTAGTTGATTACACTCGTACTTGCTCGTTGATTGTATTCGAATGATTACTTGATTTACTTGAATGGTTGTTTGGAGCATCGAGTATGACTGGTTGTGCCGAGCGGTGCAATCAGGTGATCGATGCCCCGGTGGTTCGAAACTGGTAAGTGAACGGTAAGTTGGGATTGTGATATTGGTGTGCTATGTTTGCGTGATTCGTGTACTGTTTGTTGTGGTGAATTGGTGATGTGTGAGCCATGTGTGGAATTGAATTGGTGGTTGTTGAACTTGTATTATTTCGTGTTTCGGTTGAGTGCGTTATTCAATTATTAACTACCTATTATTAAATTGTCCAAGTGTATGCTCCCTATGTGAGTAATACCTTGGTTCCCGAGGACATAAAATCCCTTGGAGGCGTTTCTGAGAATCCCGATGATAAGCGCCCCGAAGGGTTGTTTCCGGTCGCCTCAACGTTATGCGTCTCCTCTGGATTTGAGGGAAAATCCGAGAGGACACATTATGTGGATCGGAGGGTGGAGACTTCATGTGCCACGGCATTGGTTGATTTATCTATTACCTGTGTTTGTTAAGATGTTTTTGGTTGACTTGTTGTTGATCTTATTGAGTTGAAGGTCCATCTTGTTATGTGTTTTCCCTACTGAGCGCAAGCTCACCCCTACGAGTTTATTGTTGTGTTTACAGTCTTGATAGAGGAGTAGAGGCTCGGGAGCTTCTCGGTGTGGGTGTCCATAGAGACTTCGTGTTTATTTTTATTTCTGTTGGACTAGATTTTGTGGAGATTTATTATTACACCCCCGGAGGGTTATTCATGTTTAAACCAGATTTTGTGGATTGTAGTTTCTTATTCGATATTTTCAGGAACTAAATGTTGATTTATTAATTTATTGTCTTCTATTACTCGTCATGCCTCGAGTCCGGGCGATAACCGGATTTGGGGCGTGACAGCAAGTGGGCCTGGGCCGGGGGTTTATGGGAGATGCACGTTGGGCTGGGGGTATGAAGCGGGCTGGATTGGGTCAGAAGCCGGTTTGGGCCCAGTGTGGGGGCGGTGAGATAGTCCGATGGGCAGCGAGGTATGGGGCGGGTCGGGACAGATCCGTGAGTACGGCCCGAATCCATTAGGGCGTCCGCCCCAGGCGGGTCAGGGGGATCCGATACCTATGGTCAACCCAGCTGGTCCACAACAAGGAAATTGGTGCTCTTCTGGGGAACAGGTCGGAGTTTTGGGTTCCCAAATGGGCGCTATGAGGATCAAGGAGGTCGTAGTGCCGGTCCAAGAGGCTATTGGCCGAAAGAATTCGTATCGATTCGCGTTGGCAGCAAAGGTCCTAACATCCAGGAAGATTTTCTGCAAGTCAGTAGTGGCACGAATGGAGGATGTATGGGGGATGAAGGTCGAGGCTAAACCTCTGGAGGGGGGCCTGGTCGCTTTTTTCTTCCGAACAGCTAAGGAGAGGGAAAGGGTTCTATTGGGAGAACCGTGGTCCTTTCGGGACTCACTGGTCCTATTTACGGATCTAAGGGCCCACATGCAGGTCAAGGACCTAGAATTCCATCATTTCTCGGTCTAGGCGCGAGTGTCGAATCTGCCGGTGGGGGGCTTGGACGAGAGACGTGGGATTCAGAGTGGGGAACACGTTGGGGGTCTGCCAAGGAGTGGATGTGGACCAGGAGGGTCTCTGCTGGGGGGACTTTAAGAAGATCAGAATCAGGGCGGACATTCGAGGACCTCTGCAGAGCCAACTATGGTTCCGTCTATCCGTATCTCAGGTACGAACTCGACTGAGTATTTCGTGTGAACATTTACCTGAGCACTGTTTTGGCTGTTGCTGTGCGGGTCACCTATTTCCGGTCTGTCCGGTTATTAGGGGAGTGCGGGTGTCTTCGCTGAAGGCGCCGGGGGACCCGAGATCGGCGCTAGAGAAAGCGAAACATGGAAAGGCCATCCCAGGGACGAATTGGACTTATATGGGTAGGAAAGGGAAGGGGGGCCCTAGTCAGGTGGAACCAAGGACACCTCCAAGGCAACAAGGAGGAGGAAGGTGGGTAAATCATGAAAAAAGGGTTGAGGAGGTACCGGCGGGTTGGATACCACGTGACTCGTCACCGTCGCTGTTTAGAAAAAAGAGGGCGGAGAGGGAGGAGGAACCTACTGAGGAAGAAGAATCATCGGCGCCGGATGGGGCGTCATATGCAGCGGCGGGGGGCTTCAAGTACTCTCGCCTCCAGGAAGAGTACTGAAGGGTCTAGGGAGGGTTTGGTCGACTGTACCTTCTCCCTGGCACATAGGTGGCATTGGTACCACCAACAGTTGATGAGTTACTTCTCTACCACTTCGGAGTCAGCAATACCGCGTTCAGGAGCACTACCACTATCAGTCAAGGGAGGACGACGCACGCTGACTTACAGGGGGAGTAATCGGTCCACCACTGCACGATTATCATCTGATCTGCTCGATTAGTTTCTTATGGTAGGAGCATACTGTATCAGTGTCTCTGGATGCTACCGCAGTCCCACCCCTCCGACTGCCCTTATGCCTATGAGCAACATTTACTATTCAACATTTGTCTTTAAGTTTATGTTAGTTTTCTTGGTTTGTATGGTGCTACCTGCATTAGCGGTCACCAGAATGCTTTTAAATTTATAATATCATTTTTCTGCCTCAAAAAAAATATATTTCCATTTTGTTCTAATTAGAAGTAGAACTAACCAGTAACTAATTTTCAAAAAAAAAACTAACCAGTAACTGTTCAATATTTATTAAAAAAATATTCTGAATTTATCCAAAACAATTACTATTCAATAAATAATTGTTTACTTAATGTTCCATATTTTTATTTCCCATCTTTAAGTTTCCTTTTTTTCTTAATTAGAAGTAACTAATAAATAATTGTTTACTTTCAAAAAATAAGTAATTGTTTAATAGATTTTAAGCGTGTGTTAGGTATATGATGTTTTCGTATTTTTTATTATATTTTTTAATTTTTTGGTACTTCTACTTGTTTTAAATTTCTAATTTCAAACCGTTTAAACTTTTTTATTCTTATTTAAGACCTTGTAGATTTAAGTTTGAGTTTCATTTTCTATAAAAATTTAAATTTTAAAATTTTGGTACTTAATTTTTGAAAAATTCTATAAATTCCCCTTTAGTTTCTTTCGATTACTTAGTTGTGTCCCGTCAAATATGTTTAACGTTACTTATTATCATCGAAAAAATTTGGTGCCCCCCTCACTAGAAAAGCTGGCTCCGCCACTGGACACGGGAAGAGGAGATCTCCCTCGTAAGTGCATGACACAATTACTCAGAGGACTCCATTAATGGAGCCAACCAAACATCGTTGAGTTTTTGGAGCAACATCATAAAGGATGTTGCCTTGATGACCCGGGGTACCCTAGAGAACGAGTGAACAACAAAAAACTACAAACACATTGGAGTGTCGCCAACCGAGAAGTGAAGTATTTTCAAGGATGTTAGTCAAATTTCAATGACATCAACGACTGATCCGATGACCAGATAATGGAGGAAGCCGAGAGGGCCTATTTAGAGAAGTACGACCACAACTACATCTGGTAACATTGGTAGAACCTTGTGAAGGAGAAGCCATGTTGGAGGAACTGGTTTAAGAACGAGTTCTCCCCGTCGACCATGAGGTCGTGGGCATTAATTCATTGTGTATCCCAAGATCACCTAAGATGTGGACTCATGCATTAGGAATGACGACGCCAGTGTCTTAAATGAATATTCTAACTATTATCGCTACATAAGCCGAGGGCTTTCCCAGACCCATACGCGGGCTCCACCTTGAAGGATAGAAAGCGGAAAAGGCCTTGAAGGATTGGGAGAAAGAGAAGGGGAAGGCACCTACTTCCGGGACTGTGGATCCGAAGTTTTCAAAAATCTTGGTCAGTGTGGAGAAGCACCACTAAATGGGAATCAGAGCATCAGAGAGTCTCATGCGTGAGTACCAGTGGATCCAAGACATTGACGCCCCGATAATAAGCGAGGAGGATTTGACGACTCACATGCTCTTCCTCATCAAGTTGGCACGAAGGATCAATGGGCTGATGTAGTGTGTTGTAATATGTCATTCTAAAGCAGTTGAAGGATTTATTGTAATGTCCCATTTGAAATAGTGAACTTTATATTTTCCATCTTACCCGACCATGCACAAAGTAAAGCCCTTTACCGTTGTGCTTGGAGAAAATTAGGAACGAGAAAGAGGAAATAGTCTCCAAAGTAGTTTTCATTCCCGTTCGGAATAAATGTTTCTTTTACCGTTCAATGAAATTTTTGTAAATTGTATCATGTATTATGATCTAGTTCCTTGTGACGTTGTTTGAGCTTTCTCCATCTCTAGCGGGGAGAGCAACGTTTTGTTTGTCGTCGGTGGCCATTTTCTTTCTGACAGTCTTTTGGCCTTGTAGACGCACTTTGAGGGATATGGATTGAGTTATTTCAACGGGTTCCACTGACCATTCTGGTTTATTGCACTCGTGATCCATTGATTCAGTTTGTTAGGACAAGCTATATAACTTGAACGTTCCAACTTCGTACTTTTCTCGCCTTCAATCCCGCAATCCTAGTTCATTTAGGCTCCATCCAGATCGTTTCCAACAAATTCTTACAAATGAAGTGTTTTGGTGTTTCCTTTACCTCGCACATCTTCAATGTCTTATCGTACAACTAGTCATCAAATTGGTCACTGGTGCAATATTTTCACATTGTATAAAATAACCATTGAATATTTTCCATGTCGTTTATCTTAGACAAACGATCCTTGAATTGTTTTGCAGTCCTCTAGGGGTTTTGAGGCGCTCCCTAATCCTCGTAGTATTTGCGTTGAACAGATTGTCAAAACTCGTATCTGGTCTAGTGGTTCTCTATGTATGAGTCGATTGATTGATGATGCCAATAAGAGATTAATCGCAAGTATTACTTCTACTTCCTTGTGCAGTTGATTACACATGAATATATGCCGATGTTTGTGGGGGCATGACCAACAAATGTGGATTGTGATGATGCATGACTGGAACTGTTGTGTGGCTTGGCATCAAACACTTGGGTCGCTTCCTCTTGAGTACAAGATTCATTCGGAAACACTTCAAAATCACCATTATTAGAAGAAGATAATCACGAAGAGTAATCGACTGAAGCCACGAGGGTTTCTATGCATGGTTGGTTGGGGAGAATTCGAGAGTGAGAAATTATTGAGTGTGCGAGGAGAGAACAGAAAGTGTATAGTATTTATAGGAAAAGAAGAAAAAAACATCTTTGATACATATGATCGATGGGAATTTTTGAAAAATTTCTTGTATTACCGGATTGTTTCCAACACAGTGCAGTATGTGAATGGTTGAGGATGCCTCTGATCGTTTGTGTGGATAACTGAAAATAGAATCCCGCATTGATAGAAAGATCCGGATTGCAATGGTTAATCGAATGCGACCAATCAATAATGGGGGAAGCCGGCCTTGGGTCACCGACAAAAGAAGCCAAAGATATCGGAAAATACTACAATATAAATGCTCTAACAACCCCAAACTTTATCTTGGATAACAAAAATAAAAAGTTTCAATGAAGAGACCATGATAGGGGTATTTGAATAAGTTTTTTTTGAAGAATGACTACAAATATATTTAAAAGTTATTTCACTAAGGGTTATTTAGTCATTTTTTTCTTGTTTGAACTAATTTAATTAATAATTTGCATATCAACGGATGAAATGGGTGATGCAAACTCAATCGGCAAAAACAGAAAAACCATAATGGGTCAAAAGAGGTGACGGTTACAAACCACTCTTAACCTAAAAACTAGAGAACCAATCCTAGCCACACACACCTAAGATCCAACATTCACCATGATGCCACATCATCACCCCAATTTCACCAAATCTCACGCCAATTTCATCCTTTCTCACACAAGCAAGGGCATAATTGTAAAAGCATGGTGCCATGTGAACAAGTGTCCATTTTTTTCTTCACCAATTCACTAATTTAATATATCCCGATTCGTTTGAACTCCGATTAGCTTCAAACTTGCGCCAATATTTTTATTTTTTCAAGGGCTTTAAATCAAGATCAATCATGAATATATTTTGAAGCACGAAAATAAAAAGGTATATCGGAGTGATAAAAATAATGTTGAGTATTGATAAATCTTCACTAATAAATGTTTTATATCGGAGGTATCAAACTAGTGCTAAATGTTGATAAAAACATGTACTGAGGTGATAAAAACCATGTTCAATTATGATAATAAGTGTGATATACTAGAGTTTAGCATTGATCAAAAAAACATGTGATGGGGTGATAAAAACACATGTAATTTAATGATAAACATAATTTTAGTGTTGATAAAACTGGTGTTCATAAAAAGCACGTGATGAGATGATAAAAATTATGATCAGTTTTGGAGAATGAGGTGATAAAACCAGTGTAGAGTGTTGATAAAACTAGAACAAAGTGTTGATAAAACTAGAACAAAGTGTTGATAAAACTTAGCTAGATATAATTTCTTTAAAAACCAGCCCCGAAATAAATAAAAATGCGTGCTTCAAAAAAACATGTGATGGGGGTGATAAAACACACATAATTGAATGGTAAACCTAGTGTTTAGTGTTGATGAAACTAGTGTTCATAAAAAGCACGCGATGAGGTGATAAAATCATGATCAGTTTTGGAAAATGAGGTGATAAAACCAGTGTAAAGTGTTGATAAAACCAGTGTAAAAGTGTTGATAAATCCAGAGCAAAGTGTTGATAAAAATTACCCAGATTTTTTTATAAAAAAAATCAACACCGAAATAATTTTTTTTTCGTGCTTCAAAATATATTCATGACTAATCTTGAATTAAAGCCCTTAAAAAAACAAAACTAATGGAGCAAGTTTGAAGCCAATCTGAGTTCAAACAAAGCGGGAAAAATTAAATTAGTGAATTGATTAAAAAAATATATGATAGTTTTACTAAAAAACTCTTACCACTTACTAAAAAGTGCTGTTTTTTTTTTTTTGCAGTCAACAAGTCAACTACTCAATTGCATCTCATCCATCCATTCTTAAAATTGGTGGCTTAGATTGATTCTTTAGTTTTTAGGTTAAGACATGGTTTGTATTTGATTTCTCCTCTGAGTCAAAAATAGATGTTGGTGATAATCAACTTCATAATGTATCTAGGCTTGAGAAGTCGTAGCTAACCCGTGGGTAAGGTATTAGTTTGTGTGCTTACTAACTTGGAGTAGTGTTAACCAAGGTTGTAAAAAACGTTAGGCGCTAATTAGATGGGAATCAAATCTAGGCGTTAGGCGGAGAATCGGATTATTATTTTTTATTATATATTATCAAAATTTATATTATAGTATATATAGAATATTAATAAAATCGAACATTAAATATAATAAAAACATAAATATTTTATTAAACTAAAAGTATCATACAATTCTTAAAAGAATATCAATAAGTATGACTATCAACTAGCATAATTTTATGATTTCACTTGGTTTGTAAAAGGTTAGAAAATGTTTTTCTAACTACAAATTCTACACGACGCTTGACCGACCCGCTCCATTAATTGGCCAAACAGTGATTAATCGGCCGAATCGGGGATTAATCGGTCATATTACGTCCAAACGGTCTGGAGCGCCATAGGAGGATAAATCGGATCGGCAGAGCCCATTTCAGCGCCTAGGCTCCTCCAGACGGGGATTTTTACAACATTGGTGTTAACACAATACAGCTCACGTTTCTCTCTCTACCCAGCAAACCTAGCACGCCTTTTGTTTTTTCAGTGTCGTCACCAGCGGCAATTGTGGCTCCGGCCACAGGAGCTGTCAGTGGGTGTTTTCCTTGGTCCCTTCCGGTCAGATATACGACCAACAACGCTCCTCACCTCCCGGTGCTCCCTGTCTCAGTTTATTCACCGTTCTTGTCTCGCGCCCTCGCAGTTCTATTCGCCGACCGCCCTCCTCCGGCCAGTCTGCCAACGCTGGTCACGGGCCTCCCCTTCACTTCGTTCGAGGACCTCCATCCCTCCTCGCCGGCCGGATCTGCAACAAGGAACGTGGCTCCCCCTCCTAGTTCCTCATGTCGGAGCCACGACGAGCTCGCCAGGCAAGAAGACTTCACCCTTCGTCGCGCCGCCGCCAGCTCCCACCTTTCCGCCCCTGTACTGCTGCCCCTCGTTGCTAGACCGACAACTGCTGGATCTATCCGCCCCAAATCCGGTGGTTTGTCGGCGTCGACGGGTTCTGCTACCCCCAAACCTGTCGGATTTCCGTTGCCGGAGGCAGCCAGCCCTACCGTTCCTCTCAAGGGTCCATATTCCCTAGTCCCGAACGACCTCCACCTCGCCGGAATGCTGACTGATGTTGCCGCCCCTGCCTCTCCTGGATTTATCGCCTCCAGAATTGGGTGTGGTTGGGAGCTGACTATTTCTGATCCCCCAGATCTACCGGCGCGCCGACATCAGTGACTGTTAGTATCGACGGTCCACCCTGCGGCCTCACCGGAATGGCCATATCTCATTTTCGTTTATGTTTTCTATCTTTGTATTTCGTAGGATCCCCCTGTCGGATTGTCGTCGTCAACGACTCAATCGTTCTTTTCCGACGTCTCATCGACAGAGGTGGTTGCTGCCTCTGGGGGCGTGTACGGACGGTCCTCCTCTTCGACGGGTCGGACGCTAGTAGTCCTATCCAGTGCTATCATTTGTTCGTGGTTCAAGCCCAAAGCTCTAGCACACTCAAACTGCCCCCAACAACGGTTTCAGCCCCAGACTTCTTCGCACCCAAGGCTACCGGAGTGTTTGGTTACCACATAGGAACGCTAGATTGTAGTAAGATGTTGGCTTTGGTCTTTAGGCGCTGAGTCGCTATTTTTTTATCGTGTCTGTGTTCAATTCAGGGATTTTAAACCCGAGATTTAAGAGTAATTTATCGCATTGGTCGTTGTTGGGATTCCTGACACCTATTGATGGATGTAACACTCATGTCATGTAAGATTCCGTTCTAGCTAATGAAGCTCTTTTCAGAAAAAAACCGTGGGCAAGGTGTGGTTGTATTATGTATATGTATTAATGAGAATGGTAATAAGTGGTAATGATGGCTAGTACGATAACATTGTGTGATTGAATGTAAAATTGCACGTCTAAGGTTGGGAATGTATGTGTCTTGTAGCTATTATTCAACATGTGTGCCGGATACTCAAATGGGACAGTGCTTTTTTTATTTTTAATCAGAATGTTGGTCTCTCTTTTACAGGTCCCTCACTGAACATGGAAAATGGAATCCAATACATTTTGTTGTCTCTTCTTTTTCTAGTTTACAGAAAAAGTGAAACAGACGCAACAAGATGGCCCCGACCAATCAACCCATCTGCTGTGTTTCTTCCTCTTCATAGCTAATCCTTAATTAAGGTTAGGCCTAGCATTGTGGATCTATATACTAATTCATAACTATTTTCGGGTCTCCAATCTATCCGTTTGAATTCTAAGACTAGACGACACTTTAATATGATATGAAAGTTTGATAACCTTCAATCAAGCATTATCGTGTAGCAAATGTTCATTTGTTTATTTTGAGCGTAAAATGAACTTCTTTATTAATAGAATATGAAATGTTCATTGTTAGGTTAATACTTGTGGAATCAAGCACTATCATCGTGTACCAAATCTCAGGTGATAAACCATTAGTTAGTTAATGGTAGAAATTGGTACTTAGAGTACATTTTTATTTTATTCTGTCAAACCATAAGTTCTATAGTGGTAACCACCAATTAGGGGTTTGCCTGTTCTTATAATCTTTAATAATTTCAAAAGAAGTTCAAAACAAATTATTAATTTTATTCATTTAACGATGTGAAATACAAATCATTACATTATATTCCGTTGGTATGCTTGACATCTCCATATTTAGCCCAAACATGATCGATGAGGTCATTGTGGGGTCGGTGATGAACTTCTCTATCTTGGATCCTTGTTCTATGATCCATGATACGTGAGATGTTCACCGATGGTGGTGGTCCAAAGCAGGTCGGTGCGGTCAAGACACCAATATCCACAAATGAATCAATAGGGTATGGACGTCGTTAATCCTCAATGATCATGTTGTGAAGAATAATACAAGTAGTCGTGATCACTGCGAGTGAGTTCCTATCCCACATTCGGCTCGAACGGGTAATGGTATGAAAACGAGCCTGTAGAACTCCAAATGCTTGTTCGATATCCTTCCTCGCCGCCTCTTTGTGTTTAGAAAAACACCTTTGTTTTTCAGTTGCGGAGCTGGTATTGTTTTCACAAATGCAGCCCAAGGAGGATAAATTTTATCTGGAAAGTAATAAGGAGTTGCATACTCGTGGGCGTTCGCCTCAAACTTAATCGGTGGAACAAAGCCTCAAACTACCTGGGAAAATAATGTTGGCCATTCAGCACGTTGATGTCGTTGTTGGAGCCTAGTGTTCCAAAAAAGCGTATCATATCTACAGGTCTTGGGATGCAACAACTTCTAGCATGATTGTGGGGACGCTCCTGTGGTCTCTCATTGAGAATTGTGCAGCCCATGCCACCGGACAGTTCTTCCATTCCCAGTGCATGCAGTCAGGACTCCCTATCATCCTCGGGAAGCCGCGACCTTCTTTGACTTCCAACAAACAGTGGATATCTTCCTCGGTCGGACGTCGTAAATATGCTTGTCCGAAAATATTGATGACGCCCAAGCAGAACTTCCTGACACACTCCAATGTAGTTCTCTCCGCCATTCGTAAATATTCGTCAACAGTTTCAGCGACAGTTTCATAATAAAGCTAACGAAGTGCAACCGTGTATTTCTGGTGTGGAGATAATTCAGGCTTCCCTCTAGCATTAGAACGTTGAAGAAAGTATGTGTACCTCTCACTCAATGCATCCATAATTCGTAGCAACAATTCCTTCGACATCCGGTAATGACATCGAAATTGTTTCTCGTTGTGCTCCGGATTAGGTGTGAAGTAGTCAGCCACCAACCGCTCGTGTGCTTCCACTCGATTTCGATATGTCCATCTCTGCTTTGGTATCTCCAACTATTGTGACCCCTCACCCTCCCCACCTTTTGCCCTTTGATGTACCCTTGTCGAAATATGATCTGTAAGCCGCTTGGCAATTCTTTCTGCCATCTTTTCCCCTGCTCTTGTCATTTCTTGGGGAGTCATTTGAGCCAATTCCGCTATTTTTGGATTACGATCCATCGAGAAAAGAACAAATAAGATTAAGAGAGAAGAGGTGAACTATGGTGGAGAAGATTGTGAAATTGAGAGGGGAGAGAGTAATATATAGGGGAATCTTTTGGAATCTGTCGTTGTATCGCGTCACAATTGGACCGACGACTAGCCGTTGGGTGTGGCATCGATGTTTTCGATTGTTGTAGGATCGTGTGGCGAGGTGCACTACAACGTTGTCTGTAAGAACCGCTCCCGGTCGATCCCGGTCGAACCGGTGAATTCTAGGCAAGTTTGACTTTCGGCCAGAAAAGTCAACTGATGGCTCAGGAAGCCATTCGGGACCTTTCCGGGGCCCAAAAAGCTTAGCCGTCATCACGGTTAGCTTAGTTGGGCCGTTTCCTTCAGTTTGACTGTAATATTGGTTAGGTCAAATTTTGGTCAAACTTGGACTTTATATCGGTTATTTTTCCGATAAAATCTTGGAAAGCTGGAATTTAATTAAGTGAAAGTGACCCCACATGACACTTGTCATGTTTGTCTTGGAGGATGAAGAAGTAGTGAAGTAGGTTGCTTGGTTTGTGTTTTTGGTTGAAGTTTTGATGAACCTATTGAGGGTGTTGATGTTTGGAGACTTTTGATGAACATTTTGGAGTTAGAAATACTTGGAAATGTGGTTTTTGATGTGATTTTCATGAAACTCGAGCTGGGGAAGAAAGGGGGCGAATCTGGACTGGTTCGCTACGGATCGTGACCCGGACCGGGCCTTGTGCCGGCACGGCAAACCGCACGGAACGGGCCAGGTATCGGCACGGCGTGTTGCGCGGAACAGGCGTGAGTCCGGCATGAAACCTCGAAGCTCCGTGTCAGACTCCGGGCCGGTGCGCCGCACGGTCCGTGCTGGTTACCTGGCCGGTCTGTGACACGGTCCGTGCCAGATTCCGGCATGGCGTGTGCTACGGTCAGGGCCACCTTCCGGATCAGACCTCCAGATCCAAAAACCCTTCCTTTTAGCCCATTTCGATTTCTAGATCACTTCTTTGACCTTGTTTCCATTTCTTGAGGGTTGTTCTGCAAATTTTGGTTGAGGAACACTCCGTTGGATTACTAATTTTGGTATTGTTGTGGTCCAAGACCGTGAGCTCGAGCTCAAGAGAAGGAAAGGCCTTTGACCCGAGCTAGAAAGACGAAGATCACTCCGGAACCCATGTGAAGAACGGAGGAGAGACTAACCGGCTTTACAGTAGAGTTTTAGAGGAAGACCACAAGGTAGGAAAAGTCCTAACTACTCGAGTATTTCATTGCTAGTATGCCTATTAGGTTAATAAAATCGGAAAGGTCCTAGAATTGCATATAGGATGCGAATAACTAGAATAATCGTCTTTCAATTACTAATAACCGGATGTGTCTAGTATTCATGCATAGGATGAGAATAACAAGTGTAACTCGCTTTCAATACTTGGGAATTGCTTTACTGGTAGAGAGGTCGTGATGAGCCCTCGGATTAGTTGTTGTGTTAGGTTCACATGCTTGGTTGCCTAGTTTGGATAAGTCAAGAGTCTAACTAAACTAGCTAAATCGTATGCTTGATTGATTGATTGAATGTTTACATGTTTGGTTGATTGATTGAATGTTGAATGATTGAATGCTTGAACGGATGATCGAGTATGACTGATTGTGCCAAACGATACGATCAGGTGATCGATGAACCGATGGATCATGACAGGTAAGTATAACGGTAAGTGTAAGGATTAAATGGATGTCTTTGGTGTGTTGTGGTGAAAGTGTGATTCTTTAAACGTTGGTTGGTCGATGTGTTATTGTGTGTTTCCCTTATTCTTATTCTTAAGATGATTAGTTGTTCAGTATGGTACTTACACCAGGGGGGGGGGGGGGGGGGTAATCCGGTGGTGTTATAGTCGTTGGTGTTGGCAGATCCGGCGGGATAATGATTGATTATTGGAGCCTGCGGGCATTGATTATTGGACCCTGCGGGGCATTGATTATTGGAGCATGCGTGCATTGATTATTGGACCATGCGGGGCATTGGTTATCGGAGCCTGCGGGCAATTGGATGGTTTTAACCTGCGGGGAATGGTTACTTGTGGTTTCACCCGAGTGTATGCGTCATGCGGGAGCACTACCTTGGTTCCCTATGACATATGGTCCTTTGGAGGTATTTCCGAGAATTCCGACGATAAGCGCCCCTTTGGGATTGTTTCCGGTGCCCCGATGTATGTGCCTCCTCTGGACCGAGGGAAAATCTGATATGATATGGGTACTCTGGTGGATCGGAATATGGGAACCGATGTGACACCAGAATCTATCCGTGGATTGGAGGCTTGAGAAAGCAAGTGGTTGGTGTAATATTATTTGTTCCCATTTTAGTAGTTATGATTCGTTCATAGTACTTTTCATGGAATCTTTTAAGTCACTGTTATCCTTGAAAATGCAGTACTATTCCTTATTTATTCTGATTATTAGCATTCCATTGTTTACTCGTTTTTGAGCTGATATTTACGTTGTCATGTTAAGGCATGTTTTATGAGTAAACTAACGATTAAATTGTTTACGATTTTTTCCTACAGAGCGTAAGCTCACCCCCTATAGTTTCTTACTGTTTTTACAGGCGTACCTGATGTCTAGTGAGTTCGAGGCTCGGGAGCTTATGGACGTCTTGGGGATTATTCTAGAGTTGTGTTGGTCTTTTGTACTAAACACTATTTATCTTGCTCTTTATGCTGAGCTTTGACTCACATTTGAGGTTTTCGAACTATTTATTTATGAGGATTTAATGGAGTTTATTTGAGTTGTTAAAAGATTTATAAGCTATTTGTCATTTTCCATTATTAACTCAGGTCACGTCTCGAGTTCGGTCAAAACCGGATTTGGGGCGTGACAATTTGGTATCAGAGCCTGGTTTCATTTGAAACAGGTTTAAAATTTTGAACTTGTTTTCAAAACCTCGGACCAACGTCAATTAGGTGGGTAGAGTTAGGAGGTATAAGTCGTGTACTCAGTGACGCAAGTTGAAAACATTTGATGCGTAGAGTGGGAACGACACGAGTCTTAATTGTTCAATGTTGCTTAAGTTTGAATCTCTTTGTTATGATGGTTATATTGCTTGATTGATATCCTTACCCTAATGACTATGAGATAGAGTGATCGGTGAAGCCGAACGGTTGAGATTGGTATTGGGTTAACGATCAAGGAACGAGCCGTTATAAACCGGTCGTTGAGTAAATTATTTGTTAATTGTGTTACCGCCGTGGGTGGTCGTTCCATGATCGATGAGGTTGAAGTGTTGATTTATTGAAGTATCGACTTCTTGACTTATTGAAGGGTTAAAATGTTTAAGTGTTGAATTGTTGGAGTGTTGACTTGGTTAAGATGTTGATCGTTATTTAAAGAATTAAAACTGAAATGGTTGATCCGATTGATTGGAAATCGAGTAAAGAGTAAAACTCAAGTATTCTTACACTCTCTTTAACGGTGTTGTGTACTGATTGTGTTGTGTACTTTGCGGAGCATGAGAACTCTGTGTACTGATTGTGTTGTGTACTTTGGGGAGCATGAGAACTCTATGTGTTGAATAACTTGTGAAAATTAATTGGTAATTGTCCCGCTTAAGCGAAGGGTTAGTGGAAAATACGAATGAGTCATGCCGAATTTTTCGTAGAACTAAAATGTTTGCACTATCACGGGTTGACTCAGGGGCGCCACTGTAGTCGAACGTGATGGTTGGATGTCAAGTGGTTACAACGAGATTCTGGGACGCCTGAATCGGGTTGTAACGACGCGAGATCGACATGAATGTTTTGATTAAAGTTAAAGAGTTTCGATAATAGAATGGGACTTACGAGAAAGGGATTAAGACTCTATCTTTTCGAACGCGTTACTTTGCGTTTGAACCCCAAGAGATGGGAAAATACCTGACCGAGACGTTTACCGGTCTGGTATGTTGTTGTGTGATTGTGTGATCTGTGCCTCTTGTGGGAGTTGGTTGCATTACTTGCTTGATGTGTGAGACGCACGAGGTGCGGACTTCTTTGTCTATATAAGTACAATATATATGACTTATCTACTTATCCTCGATCCAGTTAGGATCCTTCGAGACGCATGAGAACGTCCCTTTTGCTTAAATCGATTCGATTGTGTTAAACTGAGTTACGAACTGTACGTATAACTGCAGCGATCCTACGAGATGTCTCGTGTTTATGTTCCGAGAGGTACCTGGAGCTGCCCAGCTGTGGGGCAGAGCCAGTCACCAGCCGTTGGACTGGCAGGGGCAGCAGGTGCCCAGGGTGCTGCTCCCACAGAGCACCAGAGCTTTGGGGATGGACCGTCAGGGTCACCAGCTAGAGCCACCCCAGTCGCAGAGCCGACTCAGCCGACCCCTATTGATGAGGTGGTTCGCGCAGTGCTAGCAGCGCTCAGCAAGAGACCGCAACACCGGCGTCAGGGCCCGTGCCTGCTACCGAGACAGTCGATGTCGAGAGGCCAGGTCAGATGGATAGCTACACGTCCCAGGCTCTCCGGGATTTCCGTAGGTTGGGTACACCGACTTTTTCTGGGAGTGCTGACTCCGAGGCAGCAGCTATATGGTTGGAGTGGATTACTCGCAACCTTGACACTTCTGGGGTTTCTGAGGGACGTCTGAGAGTCTCTTTCTCCATCTTCCAGCTTGAGGGTGAGGCTTATTATTGGTGGGAGTCTGTGCATACTAGAGTTGGTGAGGATTTTCAGCTTTTCAGTCGACTGTTCCTGGAGCAGTACTTCCCTCGATCGGTTCGAGATGATAGACACCAGCAGTTCTTGGAGCTGCGGCAGAGAGGAATGACAATTTTTGAGTATGCGGCGAGGTTCTTATCCTTGTCCCGCTTCGCACCCGAGATGGTGCAGACTGAGGAGAGTCGTTGTAGGCGGTTCGAGCGTGGGCTCATCCCTTCGATCGCAGATCGGATTATTGCTTTGAGGACAGAGGTGTACCCTACTTTGGTAGACCAGGCCTTAGCAGTGGAGAGACATTTTCGAGAGACCGCCAGGGCGCGGGATGTCAGGCCGAGGCCAAGTGGATTCCTCAGACCGTCCGAGGGACGTGATGCGAGGCGACAGAGGACTTCTGGGTCTTTCCAGCCTCAGTTTCAGCAGAGTGGCATGCGCATAGGAGCGGCAGTGACGTCAGTTGGACCTGCCCCGCTGTCACAGTTCTGCCCAGTGTGCAGACAGCATGGGCACTTAGCCAGAGAATGCCCGAGGAGCAGAGGACTCGCAGAGCGGCAGGTGGATCGCCCACAGGGGTTTGGTGAGAGACATCGAGTGGATGAGCGGACTTGTTAACAGTGCGGTCGACAGGTGCACATTTCATCTACTTGTCCTGATTGGGTTGGAGTTGCACCTCTACCGAGGCCTCAGCAGGCACAGCCTCGTCAGGCACCTCCTGGCCGACCACGACAGGCACAACAGTAGAGAGCTCCGCGTCAGGCGGCGGGAGCGGTAGCCCCGAGACAGCAGGATAGGCCTCAGCAGTAGGTGGCACTACCAGCACCACCGAGAGGAGGACCACCGGCACGGCAGGGCCGAGTGTATGCACTCACGAATGCTAGAGCTGAGAGACAGTACGCCAGCCATGAGGCCACACAGGGTACGTGTTTACTTTTTAATTCGTGGGCGTCTTTTCTGTTCGACACTGGTGCATCCCATTCGTTTATTTCTACTTCTTTTGCTCGTTCTTTGGGTTTGAGGGTGGAGTTCCTTAGTAGACCGCTGTGTCTTGAGACCCCAATTACGGGGGAGGTAGTGTTGGTTACGGTTTGCCGAGATTGTGAGGTACGAGTAGCAGACTGCCCCTTCGTTGGTGATCTACTCATTCTGGAGATGACCGCCTTTGACGTGATCCTTGGGATGGACTGGCTTGCGAGATACCAGGTGACGACCGATTGCTATCGACGTCAGGTGACGGTGAGGTCAGGTGACAGAGTTATTACTTGTGTTTTAGGTAGCAAGAGCGGAGTTCTTCTGTCCGCCTTGACTACGGGAGCAGAGAATGAAGTTGTGCGGGATAGCAGAGACCTACCGAGAGTAGTGTGTGAGTTTCCGGATGTGTTCCCGGAAGAACTCTCAGGTTTACCGCCAGCGCACGAGTTAGAGTTCCGGATCGACTTGATCCCAGGCGCTGCACCGATCTCGATGACACCATATCGGTTTGCGCCAGTTGAGTTAGTCAAGTTGAAACGACAACTTGAAGAGTTGCAGGGGAAGGGTTTCATCCGCCCTAGTGTTTCTCCGTGGGGAGCACCCGCCCTCTTCCTGAAGAAGAAGGGTGGCGCCTTGAGAATGTGCATCGATTATTGGAAGTTGAACCGGGTTACAGTAAAGAACCATTATCCGATGCCGAGGATCTATGACCTGTTCGATCAACGGAGGGGAGCGACATGATTCTCCAAGATTGATCTAAGATCAGGCTACTATCAGTTGAGGGTCCGCAAGGAGGATGTGGAGAAGACCGCATACCGGACACGGTACAGACACTTTAAGTTTCTAGTGATGTCGTTCGGATTGACGAACGCGCCAGCAGCCTTCATGGATTTGATGAATGGCATTCTCAGACCGTACCTGGACCAATTTGTTGTAGTTTTTGTTGATGACATCTTAAGGATCGTATTAACTTTGTTACGTACTCACCAGCTATATGGAAACCTGGAGAAGTGCGAGTTCTGGTTCGCAGAGGTGAAATTCCTCGGACATGTGGTGTCCCGAGATGGTATCTTAGTCGACCACGCGAAGGTCGATGCAGTTTCGAAGTGGGCGAGGCCCAAGAATGTGTTTGAGATCCGTAGCTTTCTGGGATTTGCAGGATATTAGCGACGCTTTGTTCAGGACTTTTCACGTTTGGCTGCACCTATGACAACATTGACTCGCAAGGGAGCAGACTAGTGAGTGTGAGCACTCTTTCTCCAAGCTAAAGGCTCGATTGACTACCGATCCAGTGGTCATTGTTCTGGAGCGAGGAGTAGGCTATGATGTGTACTGTGACGCCTCAGGGGAGGGACTAGGTTGTGTTTTGATGCAGTCCGGGAAGGTAGTTGCTTATGGCTCGAGACAGTTGAAGGTACATGAGCGCAACTACCCGACCCATGATCTAGAACTGGTAGCAAGAGTATTTGCGTTGAAGAGCTGGAGACACTATCTGTACGGTGAGCACTTCAGAGTGTTCTCGGATCACAAGAGCCTCAAGTACATTTTCTCCCGGCACGACCTGAACATGCGCCAAAGGCGATGGATGGAGCTACTTGAGGAGTACAACTTCGAGCTCCTCTATCATCCGGGAAAGGCGAATGTCGTCGCCGATGCTCTGAGTAGGAAGTCGACTCATTGCGTGGCTAACATGGCTGTCCGAGAGTGGGACATGCTGAAGGAGTTGAGCTCTTTCAGACTTGAGCTAGAGGAGGTCACGGATGGTATGACTTTATGTGCATTAGTGGCTCAGCCCACGTTAGTTGCTCGGGTGCTAGAGGCACAGACCGAGGATGCTCAGACTGCAGGGATTCGTGAGAGACTGGTCGACGGTGATGATATCGAAGGTTGGGAGTTGGGTACTGATCAGAGTCTTCGCTATAGAGATCGGTTGTTCGTGCCCCGAGGGTGTAGGGACACGGTGTTGAGAGAGTGTCATCACTCCTGTCTTGCCGTGCACCCAGGTGGCACCAAGATGTATCGAGACATCCGACGACCGTTTTGGTGGAGCGGGATGCGCAGGGCAGTCACAGATTTTGTTTCGAGGTGCCTGACCTGTCAGCAGGTGAAAGCGGAGCATCGGCGTCCCGCTGGCTTACTACAGCCTTTACCGATCTCCGAGTGGAAGTGGGAGCACGTTAATATGGATTTTGTATGTGGACTATCGAGGTCGCCTAAGGGGCACGATGCTATATGGGTTGTGGTTGACCGACTGACCAAGTCGGCACACTTTCTAGCTATGCGGATGAATGATACGGTAGACGTGTTGAGTTGATTATACGTCAGGGAGATTATTCGTCTTCATGGGGTACCGGTGTTAGTTGTGTCTGATAGGGACCCTCGCTTCACATCCAGATTCTGGGAGAGCCTACAGAAGGCATTGGGGACTGAGGTGCTGCTGAGTACAGCTTACCATCCTCAGACTGATGGACAGTCAGAGCGCATCATACATATTTTGGAGGGCATGCTTCGAGCTTGTGTGCTAGACTTTCAGGGATCATGGGAGGATCACCTACCTTTGGCAAAGTTCACTTACAACAACAGTTATCAGTCCAGCATTGGAATGGCACCATTTGAGGCTTTGTATGGCAGACCATGTAGGTCGCCGGTGTGTTGGGCTGAGGTAGGGGATCGGAGTTTACTTGGGCCAGATATGGTCAGAGAGACGACCGAGAAGGTCGCATTGATTAGAGAGCGGTTGAAGACCGCACAGAGTCGTCAGAAGAGCTATGCAGACAGACGTCGCAGACCGCTTGAGTTCTCGGTCGGAGACCATGTATTTCTGAGGGTGAGCACGAAGAAGGGCCTACTTCGATTCAACCGTGGTGGAGGCAAGCTGTCACCGCGCTTCATTGGACCATTTGAGATCTTGGATAGAGTTGGAGCCGTAGCTTATCGGTTAGCTTTTCCACCGCAGCTTGGGAACGTGTATAACGTTTTCCATGTGTCCCAACTGCGAAAGTACACGGTAGATCCCTCTCACGTTATCGAGTGGGCAGACATCGAGGTAGCCGATGATGTCTCTTATGAGGAGCAGCTCATCAGGATTGTGGATACGGGAGAGAAGGTCATGCGGAAGACTAATATACCTTTGGTTCGAGTGCAATGGAATCACCAGAGAGCCGACTCGACCTAGGAGCGAGAGGACGAGATCCGAGAGAAGTACCCCCACCTGTTCGACCTTTGAGGTACTTTTGCTTTTCATTTCGAGGACGAAATTCTTTTAAGGGGGGTAGATTGTAAGAACATCTCCCGGTCAATCCCGGATGAACTGGTGAATTCTAGGCAAGTTTGACTTTCGGCCGGAAAAGTCAACCGATGGCTCAGGAAGCCATTCGGGACCTTTCCGAGGCCCAAAAAGCTTAGTCGTCATCATGGTTAGCTTAGTTGGGCCGTTTCCTTCAGTTTGACTGTAATATTGGTTAGGTCAAATTTTGGTCAAACTTGGACTTTATATCGGTTATTTTTCCGATAAAATCTTGGAAAGTTGGAATTTAATTAAGTGAAAGTGACCCCACATGACACTTGTCATGTTTATCTTGGAGGATGAAAAAGGAGCATCAATTGACTCTTATACCCTCCCAACTTACCTTTAAAGGGATAGGACCCTACGGGGCATTGATTATTGGAGCATGCGGGCATTGATTATTGGACCCTACGGGGCATTGATTATTGGAGCATGCAGGCATTGATTATTGGACCCTGCGGGGCATTGGTTATCGGAGCCTGCGGACAATTGGATGGTTTTACCCTGCGGGGAATGGTTACTTGTGGTTTTCACCCGAGTGTATGCGTCCTGCGGGAGCACTACCTTGGTTCCCTATGACATATGGTCCTTTGGAGGTATTTCCGAGAATTCCGACGATAAGCGCCCCTTTGGGATTGTTTCCGGTGCCCCGATGTATGTGCCTCCTCTGGACCGAGGGAAATCTGATATGATATGGGTACTCTGGTGGATCGGAATATGGGAACCGATGTGACACCAGAATCTATATGTGGAATGGAGGCTTGAGAAAGCAAGTGGTTGGTGTAATATTATTTGTTCCCATTTTAGTAGTTATGATTCGTTCATAGTACTTTTCATGGAATCTTTTTAAGTCATTGTTATCCTTGAGAATGCAGTATTATTCCTTATCTATTCTGATTATTAGCATTTCATTGTTTATTCGTTTTTGAGCTGATATTTACGATGTCTTGTTAAGGCATGTTTTATGAGTAAACTAACGATTAAATTGTTTACGATTTTTTCCTACTGAGCGTAAGCTCACCCCTATAGTTTCTTACTGTTTTTACAGGCGTACCTGATGTCTAGTGAGTTCGAGGCTCGGGAGCTTCTGGACGTCTTGGGGATTATTCTAGAGTTGTGTTGGTCTTTTGTACTAAACACTATTTATCTTGCTCTTTATGTTGAGCTTTGACTCACATTTGAGGTTTTCGAACTATTTATTTATGAGGATTTGATGGAGTTTATTTGAGTTGTTAAAAGATTTATCAGCTGTTTGTCATTTTCCATTATTAACTCAGGTCACGTCTCGAGTTCGGTCAAAATCGGATTTGGGGCGTGACATTGTCCTACAATGAGCCGCCTGCGTCGACCCTACAATGATCCACTGCAGGTATCTAAGAGCATCTCCAATAATAAACCACTAGCTAGTGGTAGTAACTAGTAGTAAGCTCAATTTTGGTCTTCGACCACCCTTCCTTACCACTAGATCTTGAGTGGTAACCACTAGTTAGTGGTAGCTCTCAAGAAAAAATTAAACATTTTCTCTCTTCACTTCTCAAACCACCTCTCCCTATCACTCCTCCTACCTCATCGTGGGATTAAACTACTAGATACACTCTCTTATCATCACCTATTAGTTATCATTTTTTTTCTCTTCAATCTCTCGACCACCCCTCTCTTCTACTAGGAAACAACCTCCACTACAGATGATCTAAGGGTAAATCACTAGCTAATGGTAGCACATAGTGGTCAGAGTATTTTTCACTCGCTCTCTGCCAAACCACTAGTTGTTATCGCTAGCTTTGTAGTGGTAACTTCCTGCTAGTTGTAGCAACTAGTGGTTTGGCTGTTTTTGTAAATTTTAATAAATATTTGGAAATTCGTATTTTTTTAATTTGACGATGTAAAATACAAATTGTTACATTGTATTACTATGATTGTGCTCGACATCTCCAAATTTATCCCAAATGTGATCGATGAGGTCATTATGGTGATGAACTTCTCGATCTTGGACCCTTGTTCTATTCTCCATGATACTTGCGATGTTCAGCACTAGTGGTGGTCCTCGACAAGTCGTTGCGATCGAGGCACCAATATCCGCAAACGAATCAACGGAGTACGGATGTCGTTGATCCTCAACGATCATGTTATGGAGAATAATACAAGCAGTCATGATCACTGCGAGTGAGTTCCTATCCTACATTCGGCTCGAACGAGTTATGATATGAAAACGAGCCTGCAAAACTCCAAATGCTCGTTCGATATATTTCCTCGCCGCCTCTTGATATTAAGCAAAACACCTTTGTTTTGGCAGTTGTGTACATGGTATTGTTTTCACAAATGCAACCCAAGGAAAATAAATTCCATCTGTCAAGTAATAAGGGGTAGCGTACTCGTGGTCATTCACCTTAAACCAAACCGGTGGAGTAAAGCCTCAAATTGGATGCGCAAACAACATTGACTTATTCAGCTCATAGATGTCGTTGTTGGAGCATGAGATTCCTCGTCTCCTTTCCTTTAATGTACTCTTGCCAAAATCCGATCTATAAGCCGCTTTGTAATTCTTCCTGTCATTTTTTTTCATGTCTGACCAATTCTTAGGATGTCATTTGAGCCAATCGTTCATTTTTGGACGTGGACCCATCGAAAAAAGAACAAAAAAGATTGAGAGAAGATGTGTGAAATTGGGAGGGGGAGAATTCAATATAAAGGGGAAATTAGGGCACCCAATTTAGATTTTATGTGTCACATCTCCATTGGGCCGACACCTATCCGTTGGGGCCAGGTAGGCGTTGTCATGCTGCAGTGCATCGTTGTAGGATCATATGTCGAGCCGCGCTGTTCTACAACGCCTCCTGCATTGAGGAATCGTGGTAGGAGGCGTGGCAGCGCCTGCAACAACCATCCTACAACGCCTCTGCAGCGATCCACTAGAGCTGCTATAATAGAGGAGTCTTTTTCTTAAGGATGATGGTATGACAATAGACTGATTTGGGTCTATAGATACCCAAAAGATACAAAAAAAAAGTACAAAAACACCATTAATTGTTTAATCATTAATTCATCAGAAAACATAATTATCACAGTTAATGTTTACATAAAGATATGCCTTACAAAATATACAAACACGAACATAAAATACTACCGGGCCTCATGCTAAGTCGTTGTAACGACGCCACTTCTCGGGATCTCGGACCATCTCCTACCAATCATGTTTTGGGAACTCGAGACCGACATTGTATTTGTAGTGTTCCTGTGCATCCATAAGCACCTCGACTTAGATGACATTTGGACCAAGTTCATGGCGGCATTGCAAAAAAAAAAAAACTCAACGCCTGAACACATTTGTTCCACTTTCGTTAGTGGTCCTTGCACTGCTTCATGATGTAGGGATATGATTGTCGCTGGAGGAGTAACCCTTTCCAAGCGTCGAAAACGGTATGTCAATATTTGCATGTGACGTCGGCGTGGAGAAGCCACGTAAAGCATTTCATTAACATATAGTAAGTGAGCGATATCATTCTCATTCAGTTTTTGGAGATATATTAGACCAAACACGATTATGACAGTGTAGCAGAACTTATAGATGCACTTAGGCGTCATTTTTTCCGACACTTTCAAATACTCATTGATGCTGTTGATCCAAGATCCGTAATATAGCTGGCGGACAATGGTGATACACTTTTGGAAAAAGGGAGAACCCGAGTGCACCTCGACAATCGTCTTTTTACAGGGGAAAAATTGCCGAACGTGCCGATGCCTTGCATAATTTTAATAAAAACATCATTCAACATACGGAACTGTCGTCGAAACATTTTTGAATCGTGCAATAGGGTCTCGCTAAAGTAATCAGACATGAGGTGTTGCTGAGATTTGACATGATCTTGGTTATTGTACCTCGTAGTATGCTTCACTGACGACATTTCGTAACGACTCACATAACTCATTTTCCGATCCCTGAGTCATCTATCATACCATTGCATAATTGATTGGCATCAGGTCAAATTCGTCAAAATTAAACGCGACCATGATTGATCGGATAAATGTAGCGTGGACGAGATAAATTCCTCAAAAGAGAACAAGAAAAAGATTGGTGGTGTGACAAAATAATACAACTTCGACGTCAACTCATAGCAAAAATATGATAACAATTCAGATTTCTTATTTATTTTAATTTAAAATATGTTAAATTGGTAGGCAGGCGGTGGACTCTCTCGGTGCAATTTCCTCGCGCATAATCGGAGCATGTGGCAACATTGAATTAGCTGGTCAAAGTCGCCGTCGTCGTCTATCGTCGAGCTGTCAACGCCGACTGAATCGTACGCGGCTATAATTCAACGTCTGGAAAGATCGATTTCACTGAAAAAAGAGCGATGTTTCGATTTTTGAGACATAGATCAACACGTAAAGGGATCCACCGCCCACTCTTAGAGTTCTTCGTGAAAACACACGAATTCATACTCATTGCAAAATATCTCAAACTGGTCTATTAATTTGAACTTTTAAGTTAAGTAAGATTTCAATACACATGAAAGATCGTCAGGCTCATCATTGCGTTCTTGTTGCAGGCCATTCATTCATAAAAGCATTACGTTCCTGCGGCAGGCCATTCATTCATAATCACTTACACAGTTCTGTGAAACAAGCGCACGATCACAACAACTAAACCATCGTGGTTTTGATATAAAAAAAATGAGTTTTCAGCCTTACAACAAACTCAAATAATCCACTTAACACCTTTTTTTACCCGTTTTTTCATTTTCTAGATAACTAAAAAATGGAACCGTCACATCACACGTCAACTACATGATTGAAAACAGATTGATTCCATCAAATTTAAATACATTTAGTACAAAATTAAAATCAATCAAATTAAATCGATGAGTTCGCCGCCTCCGTCCTAAATCAATCATATTACGTTTCAGGTCTATGCCACTAACCGCAGGGAGCATTGGCATTTTCTTCATGAATGCACCCAGAAGCTACCTGGCAGGCTAGATCGCTAGATACAACATCCCACAAGCCATTACCGGCAAGAATGTCTTCTTTCTTTGTAAATGTTACTTCCGGCTCTGATATTACAACTGGTTTTAGATACTTGTCTCCTGAATCATACCACAAAGTGGATTAGTGAGCTACCCAACCATGTAATTACATGTTTGTCATATAGCATGCTACAATACATACACTACGTCCTGTCAAGATCGGAATCATTGTAACCGACTGCATCTCTATTTTTATGTAGTTCTCTCTGGATATCCGATATTTTTTCAATTACTCTGAACCAGTCTTTGTCGTGAGATCCGCATGTTTAACGGACACTACGAATATTTTCGGATCGAGTCTATAAAATTGAAGTGAACAACGACCGAGATGACATCATAAAAAGGGTCTATCCCCTTAATAATTACTTGGATTAACCGGATATTTTAATCATATGGTAGCGTCTTAAACATGATGTTCGGGACTATGTCTTACTAACCTCTGTTTCCGTTATTGTCCTTCTCAATTTTATATTTTATAAAATTCCATTTCCATACTAAAAATAATAGATGAGTTTCTATAATAATTTTCTTTTTCTTTTATCAAACTGACCTGAGCTCCCACTTTTTATATATAAAAAAAAGGCTTCCCCTCATCAAATGATACGAAATGTTTACAGCCCAAGGCCCATGAACAGGCCTCAAAGGCCCAATAGGTCTGTGATGTTTTGTTCCCGCCCACCCATCGGCCCCGAGACCAACCCTGCATTGCAGCGAGCCGAGCTAACCCCCAAACCCTCCCTCTTCCTCCTCATTTCTCCGACAGCCAACCCTCCCAAATGTCAATGTCGCCGTCTCCTCCGCCGGACACGGTGGTCAAGAACCGCTTCCTAGGGTTCCTCATCTGGCAATCCATTCCTTCCACTCTCGTCTTCCTTCTCTTCAAAACCCTCATTTCCACTCTCTCTCCTTCCTCCACCTCCTCTCCCCCCTCCACCGCCGCCGCTCTTCTTACCGCTACACTCACCTTCCTCTCCTTTCACCTCTCCCAGCTCTTCTTATCCCTCTCCCTCTCAGCCGTGTCTTCTCCGCACCCCGATCGTCCCGCCCCGCCCCTCCAGCTCGCCCTCGGACTTTTTCGCTTCGTTTTCGTCGGCGGCGGCGTCAGTCACTCTCTCCCGAATTTCCGCCGCCGCGCCAGGGCTTCTCTGAGCTTGTTTCTGTTCGTGACGGCGTCTGCAGTCTCCGGGCTCGTCTCTGTCGCCTCGATTTGTTGGGTGAAATCTGGGGTTGATTTTGATTTTGGGAATGTTGGGTTTAGAGGTTTTGCGATCGGCTCGCTTTATGGATGCTTTTATGTCTATAAGCAGCGTTGGCTTTTACAGTTCCCCATTATACAGGTCGGTCTGCTTCTATGTTTATGTACTGTCCTTCCCAACTTATCTCTTAGTTGATCTGGGTTCTTACTCCTTAGTCTTTAATTTATGCTAAAGATTAAAAAAAATCAGTTTTTGAAGAAATTCTCAATCTAAACTCTGCGTTATTTATCAATGGGATAGCTATTTTTGCCACCTAAGAAGTTATAGAGAAGTGGTTTGTAATTGGTTTCCTGGAAGAGCATTGAACCAGGTTTTGTGTCCCTTGCTTAGCATGTTTAACTCATTGGTTACATACAGAAGTTTGTGAAATCAACTAACTTCCTCCTTAAGTTGGTATATGATTCTAGATTTTGTAGTCTATAGCACTTGTACTATTTGCTGCGATGTTCTTATGGTAGCTTGATTTTCTATGACCTTATAAACTATAATTTCTCTTATCAACAGCGACCTCCTTTCTTCCGTTTCAAGATGGCACTCCCTACAGCTGTTACCCAGGCGTTGAAGCTCTCAGTAGCAGGTTACCTCTTTTCAGCAGCATTGATACTATCTCTGCCATATCAGCTTAAGAACCGGGATTCATTTTGGGAGTTCATTTGTGAGCAGATCATCTTTTACCTCGGGAGTTTTTCAGTATTTCTCTGTTGGGAAATAAGTCACATTCTAAACCAGGTTTGCTCTTCAAACATATTTTGCAATAAAGTTTCATTGGGTTTCACTTTTTTGTGTAGCTGTAATTGGTGTTTTTAATGCGCATGTGTCATTATTCTTAAATAAACCTGCATCCAAGGTTTACTCTGTTGTCATCTCCGTCTAAAGTGCTAGCATATTATTATATGAAAGTGCTAGCATATTATTATATGAAAACCATCGGATATCCTCGAGGCACGAACCTGTCATGTGGCCGAAGTCCACCCCCATTATACCAATACGAGACTCATGGTCTCTTAACAAATTACTGACCTGAATGAGTTGCCAAGTTATATTCCTTAGGTCATGGTTTTCTAGATTATAGTATAGAAAATGTATGTCCGACACTACACATGTCTCGAGAGAGTTCATTCTTTCCCTTTATCTGCAGCCCCTGACAGCATTTGATGTATTCAGACATTTGGTTATACTCAGCTGTTTTGTTTGACATGATGTCATTGAGTAGGTGTTACATACAAAGAGGTTCATATTTGCACCACCAAAAGGATCGGCTGCAGCAGAAACAAATCCAAGTGAGCCTCTGATTGCAGCTCTGGAGGAGAGTGCCCCTAGTTCCCTTTTACGATACCTAGCATATCTTGATCTCTGTATGGTTTGTGAAAATAATGTTGATACCTGGCGCCGAGCGGCCTTATTTGAGGAAACTGGTGAAACTTACAAAAGAGCTATCGCTGTATGCTTGAGGCCACTGGAACAGCTTGCATCGAAGTTAGATGAATGTTTCGAAGTTTCTCTTGACAAAACCAAGCAACTCTCACATCAGTTACAATCACCAAATGACTTCAGGCCAGAATCAAAAGTTTATGAAGAGCTGGATAACTTCCAGGTATGTGAAACTAATGCAGTTTAGTTATAGTTGTTCGTTTCTTCACATAGATAAAAGAATCGTGGTCGTACTTGGGATTTTGTTTATGTTCACAACTTCACATAGATAAGAGACACTTCATACACTCAACCATAGGTTCCAGCAAAAATTTCTTTCAACAACTTGCTGCCAGTTATTTACCCTTTTATTTCCCCATATTTCCAGACTAGTTCACTGTGCTTTCTGCAAGTACAAAGTACTCGGAAGGACAGAGCTTGCATTATTGATTAATTTCATTTCTTGATGTGAGACTGTATGGCTATGCTAATCATACTTCCCTATCATGGACATGCGAATAAGGACTTGTGTTGGGTCATGAATATAAAGATGAAATTCTACATTTGCGTTTGAGTTCAAACACAACATATTACCATATAATTATCTTGGAGGGGGCATTCATCTGCATTTTTTATCACAGTTTTCTTTTAAGTCATGCATAATGGTGAAGTTTGTACCATCGGTTAATTTTATGGTGATTTGGTAATAGAGAAATGCTCAGTTGTGTGAGTTTCTACTCCAATGACAATATCCCAACAAGTGATATCAAATCTTATATGCATCATTTATGTTTGTCGATGTTTAAACAATGTTTCACTTGTTTTCTGTTTGTACAAAAGTCATGTTCAAAGATAACAAGTCAAATCATAATTGCTTCTTTTATGCAGCTTTGTGCTTGGTCTGCTAGAATAGTGTCCTCACTAACTGCTCGCTCACACAAGGAGGACAGATATGGAGTCGCTCAGCTCTCTGGAAGCAACGCTGCCGTTGTCTCTACCCTCGTGTCCTGCCTGCTCGCTGTCGAAACATTTATGGGGAAGAAGACCCAGTTGCAATCTCCTCCGCATCTGATGGGACCTGCTGGTATCAAGTGGGCCACACTGAGTTCAGGGCGAAGAGATGTTCCAATGGGCATCATGGCTAAGAAGAACACAGGCCCTTCACACTCAAAGGCATATGCCATGGCTGATGTGTTAAGAACCTCGATCTACTGCATTGTCTCGACTTTCCATGATCAGATGCTGACTAGTGCCAAAGGAGGTCTCCTCGATAAGGATTGGGTTGTTAGCAGTAAACCTTTTTTTGGTAGTCGCGAGCTGCTCGTGCAGAAGTTACGCCTTTTCCTAGATTTTCAAGCTAGCTAACTCTGTCTGTGTACACATGGAAACTTTGACTTGGATCATTGTTCTTGGGTATAATAGATGGAATGGTGAACAGATAAATTTGGCTTTGCTTCTGAGTAGAATTAGATATGTCCTGTAATTGTGATTCATGATCAAAAAAAGACCTTTGCTTTTTAGAGTGTATCTTCGAGTTAAAGCTATCAGATTTATCACGAGACATCTAGTTTTCGTTTTAACCCTCTCTACTACATGTTTTGATACTGAGAACCGTCCTAGAAATATCATGATGTCCAGTTTAGTTTTCATGAGCTATAACTTTATGCTGATATGAAATTTACTTGCTTAATTTTACAAAAAGGGAAAATATCATTTCACATAATTACTCTTAATTATTTAATATGGTCAAACGCGACTCACTTTTTTCAAAAAAATAACATTTTTGTCCTTGTTTAATTTCTTTCTTTTTCTGCCCCTTAGATTTTCCACAATGGAGGCTTCTAAATTCGGCACATTTTTAGGAAAAAAAGCCTAAAACTTACATTCGGTCAATTCGACCGTGAAGAAAATCGATGGATTCGTCGACCGTTTATTCGGGTCTACGCTACGATTCTCCTATGGAGAATCGCCACGTGGTCCAAATAATTTAAACATATTTTCGGCCCATTTTTTCCTACGAATTGGGTCCACCTTTTCTTTACTTTTCGTCCAATTAGATTGAAATTAGACCTAATTGGTCTCGACCCATTGTGGACGGCCTTATGCAACTATTGTTTTTTTTTTCTTCTTCTTCTTCTTCTCTTTTTGCTTTTTTCCACCTTCGTCTTTTTTTTTTCTTCTTCTTCCCTTTTCTTTGTCTTCACCTTTGCCTCACCTATCATGGCTTTGGGGACGGGGTTACAAAATAATCTTATTTATTAATGGTCCCTTTATTAATTTTATTGATAGAATAGCCTCCATCCAATAATTGTTTATGGTTTAGCTTTCCTATCATTTAATGGAACTTTCGATATTCTCATTTCCAAAATTTAAATTCCACCATCCTATTTTCAAAATTCAAATTTCATCCAATTTTGAAGACTATGTTTGGTCGTTTGACCATGGTCTTGTCGGACGACCAAAGACTTGGTCGTTTGACTTTCATTTCATCATGATGCACACATGATAATCACGAATAATTGTTTACCTCATAATTAGCTTTGGTGAGTAAGGATGTGAAAACTAGCTTGTACAACCTCAAATGCTTGTTTAATATCATTGCTGATTCTTGATATGTGCAATAAGTACTTTGCGCTTCAGAAGTTTTGTTGGTGGTATTGTTTTAACAAATGGAGCTCAATAATAGTAAATACCATCAGTTATGTAGTAAAGGGTGGTATAGTCGTTATCGTTCACCGTGTAACAAACTCATGGTTAGTGGCCTTGGATAATTCTATGAGCAACATTGATTTTTTTTTTATAAGCAATAGAATTTATTAGTCTTTGAAATTTAAGATAAATTACAAAGATAGAGACAGACCACTCGAGAGAGGGTCGTCCTCAATACTGAGACACTTTTCCAAAGAAAAGCAATAAATTGAAACAAACTCAAAACAGAAAATCTAACAGACAGTTTTGGCAAAGATTTCAGAGAAATCACTCAATCACCAACTTCCCCGTGTTGATAAACTGTCTCCAAATCTCGTTTCTACGATGCGCTGCAAGCCGTTCTTGTTCGCTCTGAGTTGTAGTTCGGGTTTGAATAGTGTAGGTACAACCTTGTTTTTTCCCCTGATCCATTTGGTTTTCGTCACGATTGGTCTTGGGGGATTGAGGAGGATGTCCTTTCAAGTACTATTCCTACAATCCCAACTAGCCATTCGGCATCACCTGGACATGGATTAGGTTGTGTGTGTTCTAGCCCCACTAGCGCAGGCTCATTGGCACGATCGTCTCCTGCATTGGATCTAAAATTGTGCCCATCCACTTCTAGTTGGGCATTCATTTGATCACCTGAGCCTTACAGCTCAATTAACTCTTGTTGATCAGGCCCATCTGCAACACATGGTCTAGGCCCATCCACTGAGGATGGTGAACCTTTTTGCGATTGAATCGTGATCGCAAGCTGTATCTTCGGCTTCGAAATCAAATTAGCTTCCATCAAATCTGATTCGACTGCTGAAGCGGGATATGATTCGATTGCAGAAGAGGTAATGAGATCGGAAGGGTCTCGTTCATTAACCACGAGATCCACCCGAGAAACAGCAACGATAACCTGTTCTTCCGGCCGATTATCCACCTGTTTTTCCTACCGATTATCCACCTGTTCCGAGTTGTTCCCCCGCCATAGTTGATGATTCGGGCTCCCAAACACCTTCTGTAATGGGATTGGGTCTGAAACAATGGATGTGATCTTCGTCCCTATGGCTTGTGTAGTGATTTGTATCACTACTTCTTGAACAGAAGAGTATTAAATCACACCGGACGACGAATTCCGTTTACCAGATCGGGGAATGGAAAGCATTCAGGTATGGACATTGTATTTGAATCCGTTGAGTGAATCAATCACCATCGAAGCAGACTCTTTGGATTTGAAATTGACGAAGCCGAAGAGATATCCTTTTTTGTTTGGTCTCTTACAGACAGTGGCGGAAACCACCTCGCCGTAGGTGCCCATCGTGTTTCTTACCCACTCCGTAGTGGTGCCATCAGGGAGATTACACACGTATACCTCTGTACCCTGAATCGGTTTGGCTTCTTCCGCCCCTGTTGCAACCGAGGGAGACGCTGAATTTCTCTTATCTCGTCTCACTCTTGTAGCTTTCTTAGCCAACTTCTCAAGGTTGCGAGAACCGTCTTCCTTCGTTGTCGTCTTCGCTGGGATGGAACCGTCATGATTTGTATTGGTTGCAGACTCGCGTTTAGAGGGATTAGTTGCATCCTTTTTGGATCCATTTGCCTTGACTGTTTCATTGTTATCATAGCTAGACAACAACGAAGAGCAGAAGGATAAAAAGGAAGCGGGCTTCATGGTTTATTAATAATCATGACAACTGAGTCATAGAGTTAGTTAAGAGAAAAACATGTAGCAGGTAGTGTTAATACATTAGCAACATTGATTGATTGAGTACGTTGGTCGAGCCCAAGACACAGAAAAAACATGTGTTACATTCAAATGTTTTGTGATGTAACGATATTGAGATTCATGGTAAGTTCGAAGTGATCTTCACGTTGGAATTGACATTTTCATGAAACCGAATAATTCTTCCATTTCCAGTATATGCAATCAATACTCCTTAGTATTCTAAGGAAGCCACATATTGCATTGACACGCAATATGCGACTAACATCCTTCTCGCTCGACATTCGTATATAGATTGTGTTAAATACACCAAATTGGCAATACCTTTTTACGCACTCCAAAGTCGTGCTTTCTCCTATTCGTTATTGTTCATTAATAGAACTAGTCGCGGATCCACAATAAAGCTGACAAATAGTTGTGCATTTTTTATAAGAAGAGAAGTTGGGCTAAATTGTCACATCAAAAGTTGGAAAAAAGTAATTGTCGTGCTCCATGAAACTCTATATAGCACGAAAACTAGTTCCTTCTTCATTTGGAATCAAATGAGAAATGATTTTTCGCTGCTCCGTTGGGGTTGAGAAGTATTCGGCCATGAGGTGTGTATTACCTTCCTCACGACCTCTTTCTATATATTTTAGGCTTATTATCTTGTGCATGTGTGACGAACATTCCCCTTGAACAACTCTTTCAGTCAACCAATTTAAAATCGTTAGAGGATGATAGGGTTGTTCCACAGTAGGCTCATTGGATATGGAAATTTTTTAAAAAGAATTATTTATTATGTGGTGTGAAATGAATGATGTGACTTTTGATTAATAATGTGGGAGATATTTATACCGAGAAAAAAAAGGGTTAAATTTCATATTTATTTATATATAAATTTTAAAGAGATCACATGTCATTTTCTTATTCGCTAAATGAAAGTAGTCAGTGGGCTTTCGCGCAAAAATAGGCGAATTGCCCATATGATGTATCTTTCATTCAAGTGCATTTCGTCGGTTAGTTCATTATGACATTGACAATTCGCCTAGACGAAATGTCACTCCCCTAAAATAGTCCTCTCAACCCGCCTACCATTAGAGATTATATGCATCTAATCAATCACGTCAAACTTTTAGAATCATTCTTTTATATACTAATATATTTATAGATTTATAAGTTGTTTTTTAAGCATATATTGATAGTTAAATCAATTTATATTTAAATGTGGATAACTTTATCGATAATGTATTTTTTAGATTTTAATTAAAATTTATTTTCACAAGTAGGTGCATTTTCTAACGAATTTTATGTCTAAAGTTATATTTTGTTGTACGCGCTGTCAGTTTATTTTAAAATTATGATTTTTTTAATAAAAATTTAAATAAAAAAGTAAATAAATAGTACACAAAACCCACTTTTGTTGTTTGAAAATTTTATTTTTGTAATTCACTCAATTAGTCTAATCGAGTTAATCCAATTTGAGCTTTTTTTAACGATAATCATAACCAATATATTAATAAAAGCTAGAGTCTGAAGGCTTTGATTCAAAATAGATCAAACAAAAAGTATGTAAAACAACGGCAATAGAAACAATATAACCGAAGTCCGAACAACGTGGGACAAAACAAATTAAAAAAAAGTGCTCATTGACCGAAATGCTTCAAGATGAATGTTGGGATATGGATATTGTGGTACTTGTTGAAGCAACCAATACAACTACTCCCCACGATGAGGTAGGGCAGAGCAGACCTATTTTCGGAAAGTATACTAGACGACTCTGGGAGGTGCTCTAAGAGGATAATGCTTTAGTGGTCAAGACTACCGTAGCAGTTACTAGAGCCCGATAGTGAAGTTTTGGCCCACCCTGTAACCAGGGACTAGAATGGATCAATTGAACTGTGTAGTCTCCTGAGGAACCAACTAACGTCGCCTCCCTTTGATGATAATAATGGCCTTTAAAAATGTAAAGTTGTTGGTTCCCGGTCTGATAGGAGAATATCACGCCGGTACTTGGTGAACCGATGCCACCCCATGGTCGATGAGGGAGGAGTACCAGCGGACCCCTCATTGACCCCCTTGATTACTCATTGAGGGAGGTGAGGGTGCTCGCCGCCCTCGTTGGTATTCTTGATGCCCTATCGTACTTTGTACAACCCTCCGAGTTTGTAATTATACACGCACGACACACGCATCCATCTACCATGTCCTTGACATCGGTCGGTCATGCTCTACACTCGATCCCACCATCATCGCGCATAACTTCAATCACACCCCATGCGATTTCACCATCGCTACACACAACCCCATCCCCCAGAATTAATGTTAGGCACTAGTCAGTAGGGGTGTCCAAAATTGGCCCGGAACCCAATCCACCCGGTTAACCCGGCTCACCCGGCCCCAGTGTGTTTGTCCCCATGGGCTACGGGGACGAGCCCGGGTTCAAAAATACCAAACCCGGAGTGAGCGGTCCGGGTTGCGGATCCATCACATGCTTTCCTACATAACCCGGACCACCCGGATATGGTACAAGTTCAATGCTAAAGCTACACTCTTACAATTTTAATTACTTTTACATATGAAGATTGAGATTGATTATTTGAGATTTTGAAGATGATTACCAATTTTTTAATAGAACATGTCATAGTTTTGTGTTGAGTTGAACTCATCTTTTGTAATCATAATCTCTTTTGAGTCAACTTGAACTCTCTGTTTGACGTTTTTAATCCTTGCACCTTTGATAAAATTTTAATAGGGTAGAGAGTTTTTTCATAATTAAGAAGTGGCCAAATTGAGAGCTTGTAAGCACTATTTGATTACTTTTTAAAGGTTTTTGGATAATGAAAAAAATATTTGAAACTATACGTGTTACTACTTACGGTTAATGTGATCAATTGTTAACAAGTTCGGATGGGTTGGTCCAACCCGGTGAATCGGCCCATAATCCAGACAGGCGGGTTCAAAGGTGTCTTTTTGGGCCTGGGGCCGGGAGCGGGTTAAATTTTTTGAACCCGGTCACTACGGGTCGGTTCAAAAAATTAGCCACGGGGCGGGGACCCGGCCCATAGACACCCCTACTAGTCAGACGACAAAGAATACTAGGCGTTAGGCGATGATTAGTCGGGGATTAATCGAATTATTATTTTATTAAATATATATAACATATATACTCAATATAATATAATATGAAATATTAAGGTATAAAGTATACTATACGACATTACTTTCATATGATTATTTTTAAAATAAATTAATATAATCCTCCACGTAATCATGATACAATCATAGTATCGATAAATCCCCTCTAACTCTTTGATCGTATATTTATGTTATGTTGATAATGATGATATGATCTGAGTTTTATTTATGTATATTAAAGTAGAAGTAAAGATAATGACTTTTGAAATTTTGAAAGTTATTAATGAAGTGAAGTATGTGTTTCGTGCTAGAAAATAGGACGGTTATTGGAATTCTGCATAATATATTTCATTAAATTATAAAATATCTGGGGTGTTTGGAGGATTTGGGACAATTAATTAGACTCAACGTTTGGGGCGTTAGGCCGATTAATCGATGACCAACCCGATTAATCTGCCCAAATCTACCCAACCGCCCAAAAACGACCTGATAGCCAAAATCCAGGCTCCAACACCCATTTTAGAGGCTAGGCGTTTTGCAGCCCTGAACTCTTGCCGCATGTGGCAACCACTTTGATCTCCTCGACAAAACCGCAACCTTGAGACCACTCATCATCATCGCAACCAATAACCATGATGGTTTGCAACATCTGCGAGCAACGATAACCGACCACCCAAACACCCCAGCCCACCACCAGACGTAGAGGCCTTTCTTCCACGCCCTGAGTCACCAGAGAGTGTGCATTTTATCTCTAATGCCGATGACGAAGCCCCGCCCTACACATACGACGTCGACGAACCACACGGGACTAGGAAAGTGCATATTGTACACCTACCACCTATGTCGCCTCCACTCCCATCTTGGGGACGTCCTTGCATTGCCATACCATTCAGACGTCCCACGATGAAGTTGTTGTTGCACCCACCATCTCGGAAGTCCGACCTTTTCCCCTGTGTGTCTACTTTTCTGTCGTCGCACAATACCTACAGAAACCAATATTACGATAACTTGGATCAAACAAGATGATAAATCACCGAATCAACTAGCGGCGAAGACCAAACCCTAGCCACCGCGCTCCCAGCTCTATGTAACTCCAGTCCTCTTATTTTTCTAGTGTAAAATTTGAAGGATACAATTCTTATTTTAAAATAAATGAACACCAACTACACCACGATAAAAAAAGTGTTAGAATAGTATTAGGGGTTATTATATTCTGCCATTATCCATATTTTATAGCTACAACTGCTTTGAAAGGTGGTGACTATCATAAATATTAAAGACACGTTGATATGTTGTGGCCGTTGGATTAGGCCGGGATAAACGTGATCTAGAAGCCCCTTATATATAGGCAAGAGCTTCCTCCTCGCCGTCGGCTCTGTGTAGAAGATAAACCCTAAGTTCGAACAAGTCCCATCTTCACAATCAGTTCCGTACTCCAAGCTCAGTTCCGTTTGTTCCACAAGCTGAATCTTCCGAATTATCCTACATTTTGACCACTTCAGGTATTTTTTTTTCTTGCTCTCTGCTTCATTACTTCACTCATTCATTACCAGTTCACCGTTATTTTTATGTGCGCTTCGAATACTCACATATAAAGCTTCACCATCTTTTGCTTCACCCAGAAAAAAAGTGCTAAACCTTAAAATTTGAGTTATGATTGGACTACTGATTAGCCTATGATCTGCTGGATTGCTCGAACATTTACCTTGTCTGCTGGTCGGGTTTGATGTTTCACAGTTTTGTAGAATTTATACGCATGAAAGAATTAGGTTTTGGGAATGGAACCATGTTTGTTTCAGTTTCTATGTTCAAACCTCTTTCTTCTAACTTGCCAATTTATTATGGATTGATGAGAGTACCCATCCTCTAGTAATGAGGGTTGTTGATGGATTGTTTGGTTGTATGTGGTTTGTAAGAAGTTTCGCACCTGTTTCGCCATGGCCTTTTTGGTTCTCATCTGTACCTACAATTTTTTTTTGCAGGGGAATATGGCTACCTTGAAAATGTCTAGCATTTGCTCGAGAGAGACTCCTCTTCAGTTGTTTTGTCCCTCCCCCAGCAATGTCCACAAAAGGTTAGTTTGGTTTTTGCATCAGCTTATTGATTACTATATTAATATAGGATTATCCACTCTTCTAGCAATCGGTTAGTTACTGTTTCGCATCAACTTATTGAGCACTCTACTAAAATAGAATTATCCACCTCTTCTAGCTATGCCCCCAAAAGTGTAGTTTGGGTTTGGCACCAACTTATTGATTACTCTGTTCTAATAGAATTACCAGATGTCAATTGGAAATAAAGTTATAAAATTGATATGTTTTTTTTTTATTTTTTTATTATTATCTCTTGTGTGTTTGGACTTCTCCTATGGTGTTCCAAATTGGGTTCAAAGAAGGAACTGTTTGTTATGGATTTACAGCAATGTAGTTAGTTATCCCATTTGGTTTTGTTTTGAAATTATTATGTCGTGCACATGTTTTATTCTCTGTTATTGGTTATTGGTCATTACTCATCAATGATTAATTGATTATGAAATGCAAGGAGACATTGATGATTACTTGTGATGTCATTTTAATTCAGGGATCATAAAGTTGTATACACTGTGTAGAAAATAGAAACATAAGATAATTGATGAACGTCATTGCTATGTGTATGTTTCGTCAATGGTATTGCCTATTTCAGTTCATCACACTAGGCAATGTAAGAGTGTTTTCTTTTGTTTGATTGTAATGTTGAAAGTCAATACTATATATAATGTACTTGTACTCTTGTGTATTCGAGCACAAGAACTGAAGTTTGATTGATGCTGGCCATCGGATAGGTAACTTGACTCTTGTTGAAGTACTTTAAGCATTATTTTTATTTAGATAATCAACAATCTCCATGTGAATTCTTTCTGCTGAAATTTAATATATGTTGATGGCGATTATGGTATAGTTGATATACAATCGATCTATGTGGATTAAAGTTGATTGAAAATCTTGTACGTTCTATGTTTGACAGACCTGATTCCTGGAAAACAAAGCTGATGTAATTCTAATTTCAGTGTGATTTTATTTTGCATCTATCTATCTCTTGTCTAGTTTATTTAGCCGATTGATTGTGCTAGAACTAGGGCATTTATACGTAGTTATTCTTTATGCATGCATATGTATTTATCTGTGTGTATTGAGGCCAGGGAAGGGTAGCTAATGTATCTGTTATTTTCTTGCCACAATCTCCTTTCATACCCAATTTGCTAATCTTCGTTTCTTCTATTGCCTTCAAGCAGGAGCAATGCAAAATGGAAATCTCCACAAGCAGCCATCATACCTAATTTCCATCTCCCAATGCGTAGTATGGAAGTTAAAAACAGGTTAGCTAGCAAATCAAACTCCACGTGTTTATTGGTTTTGCTGCATGTCTGTGTGCTTGATTGCTTATATTTTTAGAGTAAAAATGGGCATATTCCTGAAGGTTGAGCCTTGAATTTTTTTAAGTTGCACAGGACTTCGAATGCCTAGTTTTTTCCAGGACAATTATACAATTAATGCTTATGAGTTATATAGATCTAGTTACATATATTGGCGTGTACCAAGCATTGAAATATGGCAAAATTTTCTAGTTCAAGATCTATATGAATGTGTTCTCCATACCTCCCCATGGAAAGAACAGACCTTGCTGAGTGGACTTGTGGAAACTGGTGCTTAGGATTGTTGTTACCATAAATATTTGTGTGCTTCAACAATGTTACAGGACATCAGCAGAGGATATAAAGTCTCTTAGGTTGATCACAGCCATCAAAACGCCGTATCTTCCTGATGGTAGATTTGATCTCGAGGCATATGATGACTTGATGAACATGCAGATTGCAAATGGTGCTGAAGGTGTGATTGTTGGTGGCACTACTGGCGAAGGGCAGTTGATGAGCTGGGATGAACATATTATGCTCATTGGCCACACTGTTAATTGTTTTGGTGGATCAATCAAGGTGATTGGGAACACCGGAAGCAACTCCACCAGGGAAGCCATCCATGCCTCTGAACAGGGTTTTGCTGTTGGAATGCACGCTGCTCTCCACATCAACCCTTACTATGGCAAAACTTCATTGGAAGGCCTGATAGCTCACTTTGACAGTGTCCTGTGCCTCGGCCCCACCATAATATACAATGTGCCTTCACGAACTGGCCAAGACATTCCACCTCGTGTGATTCAGACTGTGGCTCAAAGTGCCAACTTGGCAGGTGTGAAGGAATGTGTAGGAAACAACCGGGTTGAAGAGTACACGGATAGTGGGATTGTTGTGTGGAGTGGAAATGATGATGAGTGCCATGATTCTAGGTGGAGCCATGGGGCTACAGGAGTTATATCTGTTACCAGCAACTTGGTTCCTGGTTTAATGAGAGATCTTATGTTTTCGGGGAAGAATCCATCCCTAAACGCAAAGCTCATGCCCCTAATGGAGTGGCTCTTCAAGGAACCTAACCCCATTGGCTTAAACACAGCTCTTGCTCAACTTGGTGTTGTGAGGCCGATATTCAGGCTCCCCTATGTACCTCTCCCTCTTGCAAAGAGGGTAGAGTTTGTGAATTTAGTGAAGCAAATTGGTAGAGAGAATTTTGTAGGAGACAAAGAGGTCCAAGTTCTTGATGACGATGATTTTCTCCTGGTGGGTCGGTATTAATCTGTTTCTCCTTGATTAGGGCGTTGAAGAGCGTAGTTTACAAATTTGTTGCAGAGTCTTTCCGTAGTGTGTTATTTTATGGCAGGTTGAGCTGCAGAAGACAAAGTCTTTGTTACAGATTTTGTAGCTTTCTCTTTGTATATGGATATGTTCCGTGAAGCTTGGATGTTTGGTCAATCAAGAACCTGTTTTGTTTGGTGTTGCTTCTTTCCTTTGAATAATATCTCAATTGGAGAGCTCTAGATGGACTCAAGATTGAGTATGGATTGGCTCGGTTGCTTTCACTGTAAATATCAATTAAGTTTTGAATAAAATAATAAATTTCACAAAATGTTATAATAAATAGTCTGTTTAAATAATAAGAAATGACTAAGTCTTTTGCAGGTTGGTTTTGTCATTTTCAAGTTGTTACATTTGGACAAAATGGTTATTTTACAAAAATTGATAAGGAATACCGTATCTAACTTTACATGTGGGTTAATTTTTTTTACTAGAGAAATCTTAGTCTAATCTTTCAGACACATGTATTCTCAATTCGATCTTGTGATTAATTACGCATGTATCAAAGTTTCTAGTCTAACTTTCTGCACACTTGTTTATAAACAAGGATATCTTCTTTTTTTGACGAAAAGCGGGAGACATCAATTATATATATCAATGAAAGCGATATAAGTACAATCTGATGAAAATGCACAAGCAAACGATAAAATTAGACTCCAAACTAAAAGCCTATAATATAATATTACCGAAACTCTCTACTGGAACGTACATAGGACGCCCTAGAACGTGCAAACACGTGCACGTCAAAAGTGCAACAAACGTGCACACCAAACCGTGCCACATAACGGGCACACCAAATAGTGCAACAACTGCACACCAAACGTGCAACTAGTGCACACCCAATCTGCACCAAGTGCAGTTATTAAAAAGCTGCAAAAACGAAAGGGAAAAAACCTAGCCGAATCAGAGTCGCCACAGTCTGACAAGGGACCTTGACCCGAGGTGTAAAGACCGTCCCTGATAAAAGAACGATTATTTAATTTGTGGTTCGATCGGAACGTCGGGATTGGAAAGCGGGTTAAAATGTTGGATCGTCTGCAAACGAAAAAGAAAAGAAAAAAAAAGGGGAAAGAGGCTGTTTTTCTTTGGGCCAGCCAGAAGAGCCAAGCCACACCGCGCCAGCCAGCCCAAGCTCTAGCAACCCTAATGAGTTACTGCTCCCTCATCTTCTTCAGTCACGCCGCACGCGTTTCCCGAGGTAGTTCTCTCCCTCGCTCGAAACCTCGCCAGATCTCACTCGCTCTCTCTCTCAGATCGCACCACACCTCCCCCATCGTTCTCGCGCGACGTCTCTACCCTGAACCGATGGCCTGCAACTCAAACCACGGCCATCTCGACAATAAGACGCAATCGCCGGAAGCACCGCGTCCGGTTCCTTCTCGCTCGAGTCCAGATCTCGCCGTATCTATGACGAGCTCTTAGAACCGGTGAGCCTCGCTTCTGCCTTGCTCCTTCTCCAAAAACCTTCCCCGGTGGCCAATCGCTCGCGTACGAGAACTCTCCGGCCGGAACCCTCGCTGCACTCCTACTTCTGCGCCGGAGAGCTTGCCTCAGATCCGGGGGTACGAGCCCGTGTGGCTCTGCGTGGAGAGAATACCCGCTGGGCTTGCGTAGCCGAAGAACTCCGCCGGCTCTGCGACGAGGATTAACCCCCCCATCGTCGCCTCAGTTCCTCCCTGAACTCCTCGCTGCCGCCGTCGCCGGCGGACTGAAAACCTCGCCGCCCTCTCTCCCCCGTGCTCGAACGGATTGGGCCAGACGGACGGAAGTGGGCCGAGAATCGGGCCTGGACGAGTTGGGCCTCGGGCCAGGCTTTGGGTCAGGCCCAGAACCAGGGACTCGGGTCTGGGGGCCGGGTTCGAGTCAGGTCCGGTTCCGGGTCTGGATCCGAGTTTGGGCTCGGACCCGGGTCGGATTCGGGTCTGGTTCGCGGATCCGGGTCGGTAGAAATAATTAAATAATTAATTATTTAATTTGACTAAAAATTGATATTTAAAGGACGTTTTGGACCTTCCGAGGACTTTGGTTATACCGAAACTGAGTGGACTTTCTTTTATCTGTTAAACTCAGGTTTGGGCTTCACCCGAGAAGACCAGAGTTAAACCCAGACGCGAACTTCGCCCTAGAAGACGGTGTTGGCCCGGCCGTCAGCAGCTAGGAGACATTGCTATGGTATCGTCTTGAGGTAGGGAAAGTAGCGGATACCGCTTTAATTATGGAAATTTACTAGCATGCATAATTAGGGTTTAATAATAAAACCGGAAAGATTATAGTTTGTCTTGTAGGATGTGAACAACTAGCGTAGACGTATAAACTGTGAACATTTACGTTTTCTGTCTTGGGAATTGCCGTGCTGGTAGATTCGGACCATGTCGTGCCCATAGGGTTGTTTGTTGTGTGTTTCTGCTTGGTGCTATGTGTTGATTGAACAGATATTAAATAACGAAAACGGAAACGAATAGAATTGAACTAGCGATACATGTTGAAGATTTGAGTGGTTATTTCCTGTTATACGTTATGTTGAACTGTGGGAAGGTTGGGGATTGGATGCCGGTTAAATCGGTGGGATTACCTCATTGAGCGTGGTGTCGGTAAGTGATGGTAAGTACGTGACGATTATGAGTGTTTAAGAGTCTAATAAGATTATACTCGGTGTTGCATGTTGTGACTGTGCGTGGGAAAGTGTGCCATGTTTGATGATGTGAATATTTGGTTGTGGTATGACCAGGTGAGCGATAGACCAGTTGTGTGCTATGTTAAGATGGTCCACTTGGTATACCCAGACCATCAGGGGATTGTGCTGTGTGTTAAACCCTGGTTGTGGGTTCCAAGAGACGGCGTAGCCGGAGTAGTAACTACACCGAGGGATAGTTAACTTGACGCCCTGAGAATTAACCCACAAAAAGGCGCGGCAAGCGCACCGGTCGTCAAGTAGTATTTCGGTTTTAAGTCCGGTTATCGTACCCAAGGGAGCAGTAAAACAGTTACTCGATTCATAATCTGTTATTAATCTGTTTCTGAGAATAGTTGGTTTTTGTTTTGAAAATTCTAAATGAAAAGTTGTAAAACAAAATAAAATAAACTAAGAGCAAATTCAAGTGTTGTGAAATTCAGGGAAGAAGGCGATCTAGGGCTTTTAACGGGGTCACAATATGACTATTGACTCGCAGTGGTTTGTGTTTACATGTGCAAATAAGGTAAGTCTAAAGGTAACGGAAATTCTCTCAGCTGGTTCTAAACATCTTTCGATCGAATTAGATCCCTAATATAATCTGACCACCTAGTTATTTCTAATCTGCGTGTAGTGAGACATACAACATTATGATTCATGAACTCCTCTAACTTTCGGTTTATACGCCTATAGTTGTTACAATCGTGTTAACCTAACTTTATTAGAGACTAGATTTAAACCCGAGTTACATAATCCTTAGTCCTTTTATCACTCTCAGCTTTCGATTATTGAGTGCTAAAACCTATTCAACTATCAAGTGGCCCCTGAACACAAATCGCACAATGTAACTACAAACCCATTAAAACAATTACTCATATTGCTTCCCCTAACCCTAGATCAATAGAAATTTAGTTCATGGAGAAGAAGGAAGAACACAAAGATGAAAAAGAACAAGAGATAAACATAATTGAAAGGTAAAGTTGATACAAAATACCAATTCAATGATGAAACTTCAATAGTTTTGCTTCAATCCTTGTTCCTAAGCACTTCTCTCTCACCAAAACTCAAACCCTAACTCTCAATCTCTCTACAACTATGCCCAATACAAGTTCCCCCTTTCTTAATGGATGCTCTTCTATATATAGGACTTCAATACCTCTTTCTCTACTCCAAATCGGAATTGGAATAGGTAAATTTGGCTTTTGAATGAGGAAATTTCCTATTTTTATGCCAAAAACAGAGCTGGGAGAAGGTCTGACGCGTGTGGCCCGGAGCTTGGCCCAGAATGGGCCCAAAAACGGGCTGGAATGAAGCCCGGAACGTGCTGGAAACCGGCCCGGAATCAAGCCCGGAATGGGCCCAAAACCGGGACGGAATGAGGCCCGGTACGGGCCCTTTCCCGTATCCGAACAGTGATGGTCCCTTGACGAAAGTTGTAGATATTTGAATTCTCTTTGATTTGATATATTATATGAAGCAATTCGGAGTTCGTATGAGGAAGTTATTCCCTTTGCAAGATCAGCCAGCTTTCAAAACTCCTAAAACCGGATTTTCCTCTGTTTTAGCCCTTTTTCGATGAAAGCACCTACAAAACACAATGAGAGACAAAGTACGAGTATAGAGAGAAAAGGGCACCAAATTGTACAACCCCGGGACTAAAAAGCTCAATAATGTGGGCTAAAAACATCCAAAACCGATGCATTTTATGCCTACATCAACACCCCACACTTGAACTTTTCTCGCCCCGAGAAAACTAAACTAATAAAGCAATTTAAAGATATGTCCCGGTTAAACCCCGAGGTTCACCTCGATAGGAGGAGTCCGGACCTCCTTTATTCAAAACAATGAAAAGTAAAGATGCACGTGCAATGCATGAACTTAAATCTAATGCATTCCTAAGACACACTATATGATCCATGTAAAAGGGCACAAAAGTAGGTGATTTGCCAAGAACGAGTGCAATAATGATCAAAAGGGTTTTCTCAGAGTCGTTACATGCTACTAATCCTTACACCCATCAAAGAAACATATAGACCGATGAATACAGTTTAAGCATGATGCTACTCACATTCAAGAATAACTCTTTCCATTTAAACTTGCATTTCCTCATTTACTCTAACCATGTGTTTTCTCTTTTCCATATACATGGAGTTTAGAAGTTCATATGCTATCATGTTAGACCCATCTCCACTAATTGTAAGGAATCATAACTAATTAAGAATCAGAAAGGTCTTTAATTAAGCTTGTAATGTATGGCTAGGCAAAAGGTGGGGAAGGAATATGAAAAGAAGCTCATATAGATATCTCAAGACAAAAATGCTTCATTCTCACACCAACAATATATCACACATCCCAAACCCTGTTTATACACCATTCTCCATTTGCATTCTCTACCACCATTTTCCAGTTATTGAATAGCTAAATGCAGCATTAATTTTTGCTCTCTCTTTTTTAGCTATCAAAATTTTCACTACCTTTATCCAAACCACCATCTCGCCTTACCCCACACTTATTTTTCACTAGGGATATTAAATTGTTATTGTTCCCTCTTTTTCTATTTTTTTCTTCTTTTTGGGGTAAAGCTATAATAATTTCTTTCAATACAACCCAATGACATATAAATACATTTTTTTTCTCCTTCGCTTACTCAACATCCCAAATAATAATCCTTCTCAATGAAGCACCTAAGCCAAGAGATATGAGTTCAAACAATAACGAGGATATAAAAAGAAACGAAAGGCACATAGGATCATAATGTTCGGGTTAGAAACGAAAGGCTAAAGCTCAAATGGGGTGACTAAGATATAATTATGCAAAGGTAGGCAATTTTGGCTCAAACGGTCCATAGATGGCCTAAAATCATTTTCTCAAATAATCATGTTCCTTATTCTTATTTCGCCTCGAATGGGTCATACATGTAGTTCTAGACTCAGTTTACCACGCATAGAAATCAAAGAAATTCAACACTAGTTCTAGCAAACACTCAAAACACAAGTGGAAGAGCTATTCCTAATACATGTGTTTTCACTACTCATTTGATTCATTCAATATCCATATATAACTTTTATTTATGCAAGGAAATAAGTATATGCAACAGTCCAATCACTGAATCCTTAAGATCATACACAACAGACTCAACAAATCACCAGAAAATATTTTTTTGATTTTTTCAAAATTTTAATTTTTTTTTTCAAAATTTTATAGCACGAAATGATGCATGAGCACAAAAGAAAACAAAAAAAATGCAAGACATACCCCACCCCACACTTTAAAACTAAGCATTGTCCCCAATGCGACTCAATCCTACACATGCTCCTAGCCACATAACTAACAACCCCACACTTATAATCAACAAATACACAATTCACGAAATCCTATATGCATGTTCTATCAGCACGGCAATTCGAGCGCTCAGCGCCCACCAGATAGCATAAAGGAAATACAATAGCAGTATACAATAAAAAAATAGGAAGGGAAGAGATACTGCCCCTCGAAGAACCGCTATGCGAATTGCATTAATTGTGGGAATCCTCGTGCATAGATGGATGGAGAGCCATGTCACCCAAGTGAGTTCACAAGAACTCGGCGCCAACAAATACAACTATAATTCTCACGCTTCCATCTTGTATCACCAACTTGCACAAATAGTCAGAAAATAAGAGCAAGACATAACATATACAAAACAAAGAGGGGTAGGGTATTGGGTTGCCTCCCAACAAGCGCATTTGTTTAACGTCGTTTTCTCGACAGATAGGAGGCTCAATTAGGAGGCCTCCCGAACGTCTCATACTTCCATTGCGTCCTCCTCTTCAAGTGTGGATGTGAAGGTGGGAGAAGGAACACAATGTAGCACAAGATAATATTCCCCGAGTTTTGCAAAAGTTCCAAACTCAAGCCTAATCTCATCAAGCTCGCCTTCACAGAATAATTATAATTTGGTTCATCTTGGCGCAACTTGGTAGGGATACGAATCCCATGAAGCGGAAAATGCTCATGACAACAAGGGTCAAGAACATCTACCATAATAGAGTGATATAAGCTCGCAAATGGGGAATGAGGACTAGCAAATACATCACAAAAATTATGCTTTATATTTAAAACTCTATGCTCAATATGAAATTTGAAAATCAATGGGATGGGTTGAACATATAGAGTTGTTTTGCTAGAATCCAAAAATGAATCTCTCACACTAAAGGGAATTTCGACATCATGCTCGATGTCTACCAAAATAAAACCAATGGGAGATTCAAATACAGCCCCTCTCTTGAGAGCATCTTCCATAGTACCCCTTGGATATCTAATAGATTTATCAGCCAACTCTATGGATACTATGGAAGGATTCGGCTCAACAAAAGTTTGTGAACTATTTTCTATGATTATATGATCATTATTTACATCTAAAGAACTCACTGCATCAGAATTATATGGAGATGACCTAGATAATATATAAGAGGGATTAGAGTTTGATACCTCACATTCCGCACTTACCTCTAAACTCATGATTGAATCATAAGTTTCTTGCTCTATTGTGTCACTTAAGTGTTTGGAATGATCATCCTCAATGTGAGTTGCTTGATCGTGTAGAGCTCCCTCATTCATCACTTGTATGAGAAGATTTATCTGATCTTCAAGCTTTTGAAATCGCTCGTCCATTTCTCTCTTTCTTTCTTCGTCTTCTTTATCCTTCTCCGCCAATTTATTCATGAGAGCAAGACACATTGTTTCAAGTGATGACTCCTCATCATAAGACAATTGTGGTTCAACTTGATAACCTTAATCAAAAGTGGAAGCGTCCTCCCAATATTGACTATAGGAAATTACTTTCACAAAATACTCACAATCGTAGTAAGCGTGACCGTTAGCTTCACACAAATTACAATACACATTGTTATCATACCAATTCTCCATAAAATTTATGTTGCAATGAATTAACTGAAAATATATATACAAAACAAATGAAACAGTCTCAACACAAATTAAAAATATAAGTGTTGCTTTAGTTGCTCCCCGGCAACGGCGCCATTAACTTGACGCCCTGAGAATTAACCCACAAAAAGGGTGCGGCAAGCGCACCGGTCGTCAAGTAGTAAATCGGTTTTAAGTCCGGTTATCGTCCCCAAGGGAGCAGTAAAACAGTCACTCGATTTATAATCTGTTATTAATCTGTTTCTGCAAAGATTTGGTTTTGGTTTTAAAGATGTAAATAGCAAGTTGAAAAAGCAATGAAAGTAAAGTGAGAACAAATACGAGGCAAAAATAGCAGATGTTGTGAAATTCAGAGAAAAGGTGATCTAGGGCTTTAACGGGGTCACAATATGACTATTGACTCGCAGGGGTTCGTGTTTAAATGTGCAAATAAGGTAAGTTTAAAGGTAACGGAAGTTCTCTCGACTGGTCCTAAACATCTTTCGATCGAATTAGGTCCCTAGTATAATCTGACCACCTAGTTATTTCTAATCTGGGTGTAGTGAGACATACAACATTACAATTCATGAACTCCTCTAACTTTCGGTTTATACGCCTATAGCTGTTACAATCGTGTTAACCTAACTTTATTAGAGACTATATTTAAACCCGAGTTACATAATCATTAGTCCTTTTAGTCACTCTCAACTTTCGATTATTGAGTGCTAAAACCTAATCAACTATCAAGTGATCAATTTGATGAAGCATTAATTCCAAATTATGTAAACAGTATCCTAAACACAAATTGCACAGCATAACCACAAACTCATTGAATCAATTACTCATATTGCTTCCCCTAGCCCTAGATCAATAGAAATTTAGTTCATGGAGAAGAAGGAAGAACACAAAGATGAAAAAGAACAAGAGATAAACATAATTGAAAGGTAAAGTTGATACAAAATACCAATTCAATGATGAAACTTCAATAGTTTTGCTTCAATCCTTGTTCCTAAGCACTTCTCTCTCACCAAAACTCAAACCCTAACTCTCAACCTCTCTACAACTATGCCCAATACAAGTTCCCCCTTTCTTAATGGATGCTCTTCTATATATAGGACTTCAATACCTCTTTCTCTACTCCAAATCGGAATTGGAATAGATAAATTTGGCTTTTGAATGAGGAAATTTCCTATTTTTATGCCAAAAACGGAGCTGGGAGAAGGTCTGACGCGTGTGGCCCGGAATGGGCCCAAAAACGGGCCGGAATGAAGCCCGAAACGTGCTGGAAACCGGCCCCGAATCAGGCCCGGAATGAGGCCCGGAACGGCCCCTTTCCCGTATCCTAACAGTGACGGTTCCTTGACGAAAGTGGTAGATCTTTGAATTCTCTTTGATTTGATATATTATATGAAGCAATTCGGAGTTTGTATGAGGAAGTTATGCCCTTTGCAAGATCAGCCAGCTTTCAAAACTCCTAAAACCAGATTTTCCTCTGTTTTAGCCCTTTTTTCGATGAAAGCACCTACAAAACACAATGAGAGACAAAGTACGAGTATAGAGAGAAAAGTGCACCAAATTGTACAACCCCGGGACTAAAAAGCTCAATAATGTGGGCTAAAAACATCCAAAACCGATGCATTTTATGCCTACATCAGTAGGGAAAGTAGCGGATACCGCTTTAATCATGGAAAGTTAGTAGTATGCATAATTAGGGTTTAATAATAAAACCGGAAAGATTATAGTTTGTCTTGTAGGATGTGAACAACTAGCGTAGACGTATAAACTGTGAACATTTACGTTTTCTGTCTTGGGAATTGTCGTGCTGGTAGATTCGGGCCATGTCGTGCCCGTAGGGTTGTTTGTTGTGTGTATCTGCTTGGTGCTATGTGTTGATTGAACGGATATTAAATAACGAAAACGGAAACGAATAAATTGAACTAGCGATACATGTTGAAGATTTGAGTGGTTATTTCCTGTTATACGTTATGTTGAACTGTGGGAAGGTTGGGGATTGGATGCCGGTTAAATCGGTGGGATTACCTCGTTGATCTCGGTGTCGGTAAGTGATGGTAAGTACGTGATGATTATGAGTGTTTAAGAGTCTAATAAGATTATACTCGGTGTTGCATGTTGTGACTGTGTGTGGGCAAGTGTGCATGTTTGATGATGTGAATATTTGGTTGTGGTATGACCAGGTGAGCGATAGACCAGCTGTGTGCTATGTTAAGATGGTCCGGTTGGTATACCCAGACCATCAGGGGATTGTGCTGTGTGTTAAACCCTGGTTGTGGGTTTCAAGAGACGGCGTAGCCGGAGTAGTAACTACACCGAGGGATAGTTCTGGTGTAGGGTACCGAGGCCAAGGATGGCGTGATCAGTACCCCTATGACTCGTAGCCCGGGACGGGTTGACCGAAGGGTGTACCGGTTCGGTTCATATGTTGAGTATTTCCCTTCGTCTGTGTGAGGAGGAAGACATCGGACTGAGGGATTTCTGGTCGAAGATGTTACCCTTCGGCTGTCTGAGGAGGAAGATATCAAGACTGATACTGTGTGGTCCAGTACGATATAAGTGGCTGTGTGCATCCGGTGGTGTGGGCTTATGCCGTTTTATGATATCTGTGTGTGTCTTGTTGTGTGCTGGTTCAGTACGTATGTTGAGTAGTGCCCTTCGTCTGTGTCAGGAGGAAGACATCGGACTGAGGGATTTCCGGTCGAGGATGTTACCCTTCGTCTGTGTGAGGAGGAATATATCGGAACTGATGATGTGTGGTCATGTACGATATAAGTGGTTGTGTGCATCCGGTGGTGTGGGCTAATGCCGTTTTATGATATCTGCGTGTGTCTTGTTGTGTGCCGGTTCAGTACGTATGTTGAGTAGTGCCCTTCGTCTGTGTGCGGAGGAAGACATCGGACTGAGGGATTTCCGGTCGAGGATGTTACCCCTCGTCTGTGTGAGGAGGAAGATATCTGAACTGATGTTGTGTGGTCCAGTACGATATAAGTGGCTGTGTGCAATTGGCTTAGTGCATCCAACGACGTTGAGACTGTTTTACGATATCTGTGTGTATCTCGCTGTGTGCCCTTTCTTGCTGTTTGGCTCTGTGCAATTCTTTTAAGTATGTTTATGACTTGGTGAAAGTGATCGGTAACCGGGTGTCGGGACCGAGGTCTTGTGTTCCGGTGCGACATAAGTGGACGGGATGTGATAGCCGGAGACGTTGGAAATGGTTATACTATGTTTAGGGTGGGTCTGCTTTATGCTCTGTGCGTGTTGTTGGGCTTTGGGCGTTGTCTGTTGTGTGTGCCGTGCGGGAAGTCTGGCTTGTGCCTTGGGTTAAGTGTGACTTGGGTCTTGTGAGAGTGTTTGGTGACTTGAGATGACTATACCTGATTCCTGCGTTGCAGTGCGAGTTCGCACGTGTGGTCGGTTGTGAGATAACTGTAGGTGTTGTTCATCGAGAATTGTTAGGTGATGGGTGTCAAGAGCTAGTTGTGGAAAGTGGTATGAGTTCGGTTCGTTGTGAGTTTGTGTTATGGGTTGTGCCTGATGGAAGGCTAAGTGTTGTCTTGGAGTAATTGGTTTAATTGTGAATTTTTAACTGTTGTGCTTTACTAGTATGCCCTAATTGGACGGTTACCCGTGGTGATGAACTGTGGTTTAAAACCTTAACTACTTTTCCTACTGAGCGTAAGCTCACCCCCTTACATTGTTGAGTTTCAGGTGTTGAGTGGGATCTGTACTAGCAGGATTCTCGGAGCTTGGGAGCTAGCGAGGGCTTAGCTAGTGTCTAGCGACGTACCGTTAACTGTTGAACTATTTTACCGTTGTTTTATCGAGCTGCGACTCGCGAGGTTGTTTAAAGTTTTAAAAGTATGAATCAAGACTTGTTGGCTTTTTTTTCGATTAAAACTATTATTGTTTTAGTTCACGTCTCGAGTCCGGTTAAACTGGATTTGGGGCGTGACACGAGGAATCCAGAAAAAGCGAACACCAGATCCCCGCTAAAGGTAACCTTTCAAACTGCATCTGCAGCGTGACGAGTCGCCGGAGCTGCCCACCACTGCTCAGACCCACCTTCCGAGTACGTTGGCACCAAAACAGCATCAGTCGGAGACGGACACAGACACCGGAACATGAAAATTCGGCGCCAGCCCGACCTTGAGAGGAGAGGGGAAAAGGGGGGTACGAGGGGGTGGGGTTTGAAGCCGGGGAAAACGGAGTAGTAGAATAAGAGGACCTACCGGTGACGACCATGGCCGGAGACCATGGCGTCGCCGGCAGGAAGCGGAGAAGTCTTAGCTCTTGTCTGATAGAAAAGAGATGGAGAAGCAATCCCCTTTTATTGATCCTACTTTGGACGGCCACATCTTTTTGGTTGAGCTATAACATTGCTTTGAATCGTAGTGATTGGCAGAACCTCCTTACACGGACCTGACCCCAAAAGAGAAAGACCAAATCTTTCTCCAAGAACCTCTTGCTCCTGAGCTTCAGGGCTGGGGACCAACACTCGGCCCAGCGAAATCAGGACCTACAGACCAATATCTTTCTCTAAGTAGGCCTTAACAACACTTGGTCCACTTAGAGAAGCCTAATCCAAGTCTAGAAATTGGGCTTCAGTCACAACCTTATCTAGGGCCTCAACTACAGCTCGTGCGTCTACGCCCGCGAAAACTACTACTGCATTGAAGTCTTCTTCCTCAACACGACACCGCGTAGAAACAGAATCACCAACGTGATTTACCAAATCTGAAGCGACGACCAAATCTCTTGATATGATCTTACAATCCCTCGAATTAAGGAAATTTTGATTGGTCTCTTCCCCTATCTGTTCCCAATCAGGCTCACCCCCATCCTGACTACCCCGCGAATTGGGGGAGAATTTGAATTCGAAGTGCTTTGTTCCAAAGGATATCACCAGAGCCGACGCCAGAACACACCCGATTTCAACGACCTGATTCGATCGGAAGACGTTCCAACTGTCTCAAACCGACCCTGCTTGATCTCCTTACGATTGGAAACGAACCCCGACACTAGACAAACGAGGGCGTGCTAGAGCTACAAACATAGTATGACCATTAATCTTATTCCTATTAAAGGTCTTCATTGCCATGGATGTAGAACCTGGTGAAGAAAACGAAACAAAACCAAACTTTTTTCCGCCCTTGTTCAAATGCTTCAAAACAGAGCAGCCGATTATCTCATCAAACGCTCTAAAAGTACGACGAACCCAATCCTTCAAAGTATCATACGGAAAATTACGAATGTAAATTTCGTTCGTATTTACCTGGAAAAGATCACCGCCTTTGGGAGTCGCCAAACTCTGATGATCGTGTACCATAGAATCCGATGACTCAACGACATCTGGTAGCCTTTCACCACCAGCTCCCGACTCACCGGTTGCCTGAGAGACGACATGATCTTCCTGTACATTTTCCGAAACAACCTACTTCTTTTTCATTGGGTTCGAAGGTTTCCGCACCTTGGAAATAACCTTACCTTCCTTCTCTTTTCTCTGTAAACCCTTACTTGACCCGACCTTCTTTTCTCCTACACCCCACCTAAGTTTCCTGCATCAAACAAACCAAAAAACTCTCCATACAAAGAAATTACACCAGAGCAGAAGGATCAAAATAGGATAAAATGGGAGACTGGAATTGATTCTCAAGTTTGAGAGGTTTAGGTTTGGGAGCCATCCTATTGGTCTTTTGAGCTTTATTCGAAGTTTGTTATTAAGTTGTTTCTTTTAGAAAATGGTTTTGGTTTTTGTAACATGAAATATAAACAACTTAAGAGCACTGAAATGGTGATTAAAAACGATATTTGAATCAGAGAAAAAGATAATCCAGAGCATAGGTTCACAGAAACCAAATCATAATATTGAACAAATGCAATCTTGTGAAGTTGACTTTTCTAGGGGCAATGAATCATCTCAAATGTACTCCTAAGAGCACTCACATCAAAGGGGGGCAGAACCCTGGACCCTGAGGCAGAACCCTCTGCTGCCTGGGTAGGGTTCAGGGTTCTGCCCACTAAAAAAAGTGTGCCGCACATCAGAGGGGCTTGTATGGGGGGCTTGATTTTCAGAAATGCTGATTGTGTAATTAATTAAGCTTTTAACTGAATTGCTAACGTTATTTTTAAATCGACAACTACTAAATAAAATAGAAATAAAATTTCATTAATAGAAATAAAAGTTCATTAAAATAAAATGCAAAAAAAATACATAACTTAAAAAAAAGACATAAAAAAATTACATTATCAGGTATCCCCATTAACGTTGTCAAGTTGTTTCTGAAGCTTTTTTATTTGATCCATCCATACACGCATCATTTCCAAATGTTGCTCCTTTTGTTCCGGGTCGAAATCGGACGTGTCCGCAGTCTTCATTTCTTTAAGTTCCTGCATATATTTGTCAATTTTCTCGTCAATCTTCACGGCAAGCTTCGCCCTCTCACACCTCCCCAGATCCATTTGGAGGATATACGATGCTCTGTCCGACAAACTCTTCCCCTTCCTCTTCACGGCCTTATTGCCAATTGGGCGTTCTCGTGGAGGCGGCATGCCAGTTGGGGAACTTGGAACCACGGGTAGGGATCGTGGATGTTGGGTTGGGGAACTTGTACCTCCCACCGGGGAAGTTGAGCCTCCTGCTGGTTGCTCGTCACCACTTAAATGTATGACATTATCATCGTCGGCGGGGAGTGAAGCGGGCGGGGTTGTGCTGCTATAACTGCCGGCCTCGTCCAATCGTCGTCGAACTACCTCGACTTCGCCGAGTTCCGCTACCCAGAACTTGTCGTCGTTTTCCAACGGCTCTATCCAATGGTGGAGCTTGAAAATCTTCGGCTCGCCTTTGATATTCTTGACATGGATTCGATATTGTTCCATCACCCGCTCCCTAAACTTGACTTCGTTCCAGCCGCTCATCCTAGCTCTTTCCTCTCCTTCCTCATGAGTGTGATATACCGCCTGACTCTTCCAGCACTTTTGTTGAAATGGCTCTTGACAGCTTGGATCGTCCACTGATCGATTGGGAAATTCACATATTTGCACAAGCGCCTCCTCACCGTGGTCCAGAACATGTTCCCATTTTGAGAAGTTCCGTGTATGGGGTCGCGCGTTGTGCGTCGCCAGGCGCTGATCAGGAGCAAGTCCACTTCAGGGGGCCATTTGGTTCGCCTTTCTACAGTCTCCCGGGTGCTCGGTCCCACTGATGATGAAGTAGACGACAGTCGGGTTCCGGTGGCGGCCGGCATCGAGAATTGTCCGTGGCCGAAATAGTTGACCCCCATGTTGAATTGGTCGAAAATTGGGCGTGCGAATACGTTAGTCACAGGTGGATGATGAACAGTTGGATTGGACGGTTGGCCCGGTTGGTAGGCCGGTTGTCCTATTCCACCTACGTTCACAATTTTATTTTAATTCAAAGTACAAATGGATAATTCAAACTTTGATAATGGAATGATTAATATTTTAATTAATGGAATGGATAAAATTATAATTACCTTGGCCCAAAAGAGAGGTCATGTATTGGTTGAACATATCAGGGTTCCAACCACCGGTTGGGGTGAAACCGGTTTGCAACATCTGTACGTAGTTCGCCCCGGGTTGATTGGTGGTCGCATCTTGTTGATTGGTGTTCGCCCCTTCTTGATTGGTGTTGTCCTCCTCGTCCGTATTGAAATCTTGGTGTTCCGGCGGTTGAGTGAAATCGTCGTCTGACATTATCGATCGGACTTTGCAAAGACAGTATGAATTCGTGAGAGTGAGGGTTGAGAGAGTATGAAGTTTGTTGTGTGGATTTGGTGAAATGGGGTGAGAGGTATTTATAGTGTTGGAAAATTGATTATTTTAATGTATTTTGTATTTAATAAAAAAAACAGAACTAGCCGTTTCAGACCGTTGCTCAGCAACAGTTATTTTTTTTCCGTTTTGGACAGGTGTCAGCGTCCCAATGGCGGAGAGAGAGGCAGAGGGGCAGCGAGGATGAAATAGTCCTCGCGCCCCTCTGCCCCGAACCCTTCCCCTTCTCCCCCACGCCCCCGCCCCGCACGCCTCGCACGCCACACCGGGCCGGACCCCGAACCCCGAACCCTTCTCCTCTGCTCCTTCCCCGGCCTCGCTCGCACGCCCCGCCTTGATGTGTGTGCTCTAACTTCTTTCGATAGTTTAGGATCCTAATGGAATCTAATTACTTAATTCTTTCGACTTTAGATATAAAAAGACCCGAAATACTACGTTCTTTGATGATTTATAGCTTTCGACGTGTATTTATGGGATTGTATTTGTATCAGTCATACTATTTCTAGATAGGATTTACATCCAAATCATGATTGATCTTAGACTAGTTATGATCTTCATCTTTCAATTATTAGATCATAATTCAATTCAATTATCAAGCCTACACAGGAGATAAAACATTTATAATAAATTAAACATAAACCTTAACCTAGCTCAACACTCACAAAGTTATAAGCATTCGATACATGATATTCAATCTTTAATCCTCATAATCCTAGATTATGAAGATTTAGTTATTCCTGATAAAAGAAGGCTCAAGCACAACGAACATCACTCATTGCTTCATAATAAAGGAAAAGAGTTGACATGATTACTAAACAACAAGTGATGTTGGTTGTTGTTCTTCGTTCTCCCAAGTTATAACTCTCAAATGTCTCTCTAATTAGTGCCCTAAAACTTGTGTTTATACTCATTAAAACATAGGGATAAAATAAGAAAATTTACAGAAAAACGCAGTCTAGCATGCGTCTGTCACACGCACGATGTACGACCAACGTGTGAGCCATCCGTTGCTCACACATCGCACGCTAGACGTAAGGCTTTTTTCTAGTGATCTCTGCACAAAACGAACAGTCTATCCACGTCGCATGACAATCTTGTGACATGAACATCGGATGCACGCCATACGAACAACGTGCATTTCTGACAGTGATGAATCCTTCATGAAAAAATTGGTAGATCTTTGAGTTCTCTTTGATTTGATTTTTCATGGATCAAAGTCGAAGTTTGCATGAGAAATTTATGTCTTTCGGAAGATCAATCAGATTCCAAGACTCCTTAATCAAATTTTGCTCCATTTTGTCCTCTTTTCGGTCCACGAATCCACAATTCATCATAATCACGAAATACCCATGAAATGGCATAGAACGGGACTAAAAGTCCATCTAAACGCGATAAAATATGACATGCTAAGAAAAATATTATTCCTTTTTCTCCCTAGTCGACGTGGGTTTGAGATGACGACATGACTTCAAAGGCGACACAAGCTAGAAGTGGGCTTGGTTTTTGTAGTAGTGAGATAGGATGCGTACGATAATAAATAGAGCTATGGTTATTGGCGACCTAAATAGCAAATCTGGAATGATTTCTCCTTGTGTATGAATCTTCTTCTCTAATTTTTTCTTTAATTTCGATTCGTCGAACTTCAAGATGACCATAAATGGTTTGAATCGCTATGGTTTGAATCACAAATATGGTTGAATTGTTGTGGATTTGATCCTTGAAGCCATGATAGGTCCAGATATATACGAGTTGCGAAGATGTTCCAGATGTGATCAGACAAGAAATTAGGTCCCGACTCGATCAAATATCTCGTCACCACATCGACTTCAAAGTTTTTGGCTCCCCCCTAAACACACCTGGGTTTCACCACTTTCATCATTGATTGGGTCGACTTGGTCAAGAAGAACCATACACCAACATAATTTAAATCAATGTATCCACGAAAATGATGAATTAATTTACAAAATGACCTCGATTTGAAGACATATTTGTCTTGCTAACACTCATTTTTATTTTGTATAATAAGTTACATTTTTATTCTTAACAAAAAGGTCATATTATATATAAAAAAAACTTGATTTCAGGTGGTCGTTAAGGGAAAGATCGCAAATTTCCTCAAAATAAAGGTCATTTTACAAATATTTTGTGAAATAAGGTTACTTGACAAAGAGTTTTCAACTTGAAGGTCATTTTTCAAATTAACTCAAACAGGGTCAAGATCATATACAAAAACAAGACTAAAATGTGTGTTTAGTTTTCTTTTTTAGTTAAAAATTGTAACATCCTTTTTTTTTAAAAAAACGAGGCTCATGATCATGCGAGAAGAAGACTACAATATTTTTGTTTAGTTGTTTTTGTTTTATTTTAGTTAAAAGTTATAACATATATTTTTTCTTCAAAAAAAAAGGCTCTTGTTCATAACATATGATTAATTTTCCATCCATTCCATCCAAAGATTGATAGAAATGACGATAGAAAGGTTAAAATTGACAAAGGGTCGTTTTGTTATGAAATGTATGGCTATACTATGTCTCGTTAGTTGCCACTGGGGTAGCATCAAATAATAGGGGTTTTACGTTGATCTAGCGACATGCATAGACCTAAGGATCACACCAACGGGTTTCTCGATAGAACATCAATGGAGCTTGGCCTGGAGGAAGTGGTCTCGGGACATGACTAAAACTGGGTTTTAGGTCATGTGCCCGAGAGCGATTAGGATCAAGAGGATAGGGTCGTGACTTGGAGTCTAACGAACGATCTTGTCGGTTAATCGATAGAACATCAATGGAGCTTGGCCTGGAGGAAGTGGTCTCGGGACATGACTAAAACTGGATTTTAGGTCATGTGCCCGAGAGCGATTAGGATCAAGAGGATAGGGTCGTGACTTGGAGTCTAACGAACGATCTTGTTGGTTAATGTGGGACATTACCGAAGTGGGCGGGCTAAGGCATGATGAGCACGACATAGGTTCTCGTGGAGAGGCCCATGGCCGGCCCAGATGGCCTAGGCCCAATAATAGCCAAAAGGTCAATGTTTGACCAAGTGGTCTTGTTAGTCAATTAGATGGAAATGGGTTGGACCCACTTTCCACTAATTAATAAACTAAGGTATTGGGAAATGACTAGGTAGCTGTTATTGCGTAACAAAAAAAACACAAAGTACATACATTTAATGAATTATCATAATTAGCAAGGACACTTGACATGAGATGGAGATTAAGTGAGGTGATATATGTCATTAACTCAACATGCAAGTGACTTGGTAATAACATGCATGCAAGTGAAAAAATTCAGCAACTCCTTCCTCTTCCTCCCACCTTGGCCAAACACCCTTAGAGAGAGAGCTCTATTGTTGCATGTTTTTGAGTTCACAACCTCAAGAACTACGTTGGCTTTGTTTCCGTTAAGGATACGTAGGCGTCCAAGGGACTCAAGCCATCAATAGCTTGGTGTTCTTCCTCTTGAAACTCAACAAACTAATTGGTAAGGTTCTAAAACCCAACCTGAACTTTCAAACTCGTATTTCATATTTTGGTAGTGATTTTCGTGAGTTTCGTGGTTGATTCCGCAACGTTTTTGTGTTTTTATTCTCCATGACCATGAGACCCAACACTTTGACTTCAGAATAGTCATTTGTATTAATATGTGTATAAGAGACATCCTGAGTGGCATCTTTGTCAGAGTGAAATATATACGCTTTATCTTCTTTCGAAAGTGGGTATGTTGCAGCAGAAGGACATTTAGTTGCTGTAGTTCCATTTGGAGACCACATATATCAATTATCTTTTGATCGAATACCAGTCATGAGAGTAGTCAAGTCCTTGTCCAGCACAACACATGGAACATATAAATTCCACAGATAGTTCTAGGTCACAAAATTGACTTACGTGGAATAAGTTGGCAGTGAGTCCCTTTACTAATAATATCTTAGTGAGACAGTTGAGACTAGGGAATTTTAGTTAACCCTTTCCAATAACTCGTGCCTTAACCCTATCTCCAAAAGTAACATGTCCATTGGGATATGGACGAACATCTATCAGATATTCACGATTCTCAATCATGTGTCGTGAAGCTCCACTATCAAAATACCAAACATGTTCATTGGATTAAGTAAGGGTGGTATAAGCAACATTGGTATGATAATTTTCACCCTTGACTTTCTATTCATGCTTCAGCTTCTCTTGAGGGTGTTTACCTTTACCTTTCAATGACTGTTCCATAGAGGTCTAAGATTGCCTAAACTTTCTCTGTAGAAATTGAGAAGTTTCATACAGTTGGAAGTAGTGGGGTCTTATGTGACCCTTCTTAACACACAAATGACATACCCAATGTGCTCTTTTGAGCTTATTTGCATACAATGATTCAACCTGAGTATTGGAGTTATGGTGATACTGCGGATCATCTGAATGTATTGCAGAGTGTCATTCAGAATATTGCTCAAGATGTCGAGTATGATGTTGTTGAACATTTTAAACCTCAGTGGTTGATAAACTATGCTCAACTTTCTGCTTTTGAGCAGATATGGACTAATAGCGATCATTTGGAGGGACAAACACAGTTTGAGAAGTCGAGCCTTCACTAGTATACCCAACTCCATTCATGTCTCTAGTCTTTTTTCCCATGGGCGGAAGAGCGTTTAGCTTATTTGTGCTTGAGTTCATTATTCTGACCGACTTAGTGATTCGATCAATTTCGCCATTAAGTCTGCCAAAACTTTTTCCTTGAGAGAATTAACAATTGCAATCAACCGAGCTTTATCTTTAGTCAGAATCTGTATTTTATTACTCTTTTTATCAAGAACATTTGAATCCTCTATCCATTTGGTAAACATGTGATCATAGGCATTGTTCATAACATCATATGACAACAACTCCAGAGAGAGGCTTTTGTTGACATCATCACCTATTTCAATATAATTAACAAGAGTAGTAAAGGCGGTAATGTCACGCCCCAATTTCAGTAAACCGAACTCGGGACGCGAACATTTAAAATAATAAAACATTTCGAAACCATTTTCATAGATCACTTTAAAATCACCATTTGTTCAACAAAATAATAATATTTACAACTTAAAATACGTCCCAACAAGTGGACAAAAGCATGGTATCCGTCGCTAGACTCAAAATAAAACCCAGAAACCCGCTCCTAGCTCTTCAAGCTTCAGAAGCTCCACTAGTCCAACCTGCGACCGGTACCTGTAGGAAAAGCAGCTAGGGGTGAGCGTTCGCTCACCACCACGGATAACAGACTGACTACGGCATAATTAGCAGACAAAGCCGGTAACACCAACAACAAACTCAACACCGGGGAAACACTATCCCCAACTCAAGTACTCAACTGACACACTACCCGTTACTTTCCTCAACAGACTCAACACTCGATAACGTAATGTAGACCTGACACAACTATCGACGACCTCCTCCAAGGACACGAAAGAAAGACTTCGCAACGGCAAACAAGATCACAAAGGATCGCACACTAGCTGCTCAAAACCTCCCTCACGTCCAGTTATCAATCTCAATCAGGTCAAGGATCGACCTATCGCAATTCCTCGACACGAAGTTGGATCAGGCTGTCGACCTATCGCAATTCATCGACACCAAGTCGGATCAGGCTGTCGACCTATCACAATTCATCGACACCAAGTCGGATCAGGCTGTCGACCTATCGCAATTCATCGACACCAAGTCGGATCAGGCTGTCGACCTATCACACTCACAACTTCAGGTAACCACAATCACAATCATAGGCAAGTTCAACAAACAGGCACTCAAGGCCACCCAAGACACCTCAACAGTCAAGACTCGGGTTCAACAACCCCACGGGCACTCACGGCCACTCAAGACACACCAACGGTCAAGACTCGGGTTCAACAACCACACGGGCACTCACGGCCACTCAAGACACACCAACGGTCAAGACTCGGGTTCAACAACCCCACGGGCACTCACGGCCGCTCGAGCGTGGAGAGGAGGGACGGTGGTGTGAGGAGAGAGGGACGACGATGTTGGTCTCGGACGACACTGGATCAGGAGAGGGAGAGGGTGGTCGGGGACCCGAGCTGGTCGGAGGTGGTGGTTCGGGGCGACGGTGGTCGTTTGACGCTCGGGGTCGTGAGAGGGAGGTGAGGGCTCGGGTTTATGAGGACGACGGCGGGGTTTCACTGGACGGGGAGAAGACGACGGGGAGGGCGGCGCTCGAGGTCGGGGAGGAGAGGGATCGATGGGGGTCGGGTTCGAACGAAGAAGAAGAGGCCGGATGGAAGGGGGGCTGCGTTAGAAGAAGATGAAGAGCAGATTGAATGCTCAAAACCCTAAAATGGGGTATAAATACCACGGGCCTGGGTCAAACTCTGGGTCGGGTCGAAAACTTGGGCCGGGTCTGCCCTGTCCAGCCCAAACCTCTCTTTTTTTTTTACAGAAAATTCAACCTCGTCGTTATCAAAAACCGATCCAACTTTCAACCTCGATGCTCCGATCGAACAAAATTAAATGACTTAAAACTTTTTACTGAAGCGGTCTTCACATTCTACCCCCCTTAAAAGAATTTCGTTCTCGAAATTTAAAACAACGCACCTCAGGAGTCGAACAGATCGGGGTACTTCGCGCGAACCTCGTCCTCGCGTTCCCAAGTCGACTCGGCCTCGTTGTGTCGCCACACACCAGTTCTAAGCGGATAACCCTTCCGCGCAGGACCTGCCCTCGTGGATCCCTTTCCCACATCGGTTTCTCCTTATATGGGACATCACCCGTTACCTCGACATCTGCCCACTCAATGACGTACTCAAGACCTCAAAAGGCCCGATACACCGCGGGGCTAACCCGCCTCCGCCGCGGTTGAGACGCATTAGTCCACCTTTCGGACTCACCTCCAGGGATACATGACCATTGATTGTTGACTCGAGAGGTCGGCGCCGTCTATCAGCCTAGCTTCTGCTGACTCTATGCGGTCTTCAACCGCTCACGTTTCGGCACGACCGACTCAGTTGTCTCTCGATCCAGTTCTAGACCCAATAACCTCTTATTCCCCACTTCTGCCCAGCACACGGGCGATCGACCCGACCTTCCATACAACGCTCTAAACGGTGCCATCTTGATATTGGCCTGAAAGCTGTTGTTGTAGGCGAACTCGGCTAACCGCTCACGAAACCCATCATGACGTGCCCCCATTTCCACTGTGCAGCCCGTAGTGTCTGCAATAATCCAGCGGGACGCTGTTGTTCGGCTCTCACCTTTTGACAAGTGAGGCACCGCGATACTAACTCCGCGACCGCTCTCCGCATCCCGCTCCACTACAAACCTCCACGATACCGTAACTCCCAAATAACACGACGATCCCAGCCCTCGGTTTCAACACTGCCGGCAACTCTCTCCTGGATCTCCGTCGTCTCGACATCCACCGACTGCTGCCTCTATCCCCCGGTCAAGCCGGGTGGGCTGAGTCACCAAAAAGTACATGGCCACGCCGCCAGGAACCTCTTCTAGCTCCTACCCGAGCGTGCTCAGTTCCCATATCATATCCCACTCTCAGACTGATATGCTAGTAAGACTCGGGACCGACTTCCTACTCAAGGCGTCGGCAACCACGTTCGCCTTGCCCGGATGGTAGTGCAGCTCACAGTCGTACTCCTCGAGTAGTCCCATCCACCGCCGCTGGCGCGTATTCAGGTCTCGTTGGGAAGAGATGTACTTAAAGCTCTTATGAATCCGAGAACACCTAAAATCGCTCACCGCCAGTAACAGTCGGTATTGGCTCGGCACTTCGTCAACCAATCCATTCTCAAGATTACGTTAAAGGTTGTCATTCCGTAAGTATCCTTCCCACGGACACACGCACCAGCTCAGTCGCTACCGAACCTCACGGAACCTCGCAGTCTCTCTAAGACCTCGCTCCCCTACCGTCATCGTGCTTACCAACTCCGAACACACCCGAATTCTCGGGGTGAGGACTCGATCTTGCATCAGGGCTCTTGAGCCCTCTCTTGAACCTCCTGTATCGGTTCGCTTCTCCAACTCCGCAGGCACGACAGACCCTAGTCAACACCACCCCACCACCAACCGGCGTGCCCCGACGTAGGGGTGGACTCAACGGCTCTAAACTCAGCCCCAACCTCTCAGCACAACTCGACGAACAACCGAGTGTGATATCCCGGCATCCAATGAAACTGACGCCCAAATCGGAAAGCGAACACCCACTCCATTAGTCACCCCGGTAAGGTCTAGTGCAACCCTCACACGGTCTTCTAGGCATTTACTTGTAACTTTCCGCAACCAAACCAGTGTTCGCTACTCGTCCCTTGCGGGAAAAGTAGTAAAGGGGATGAGCGTTATGTTCACCTCCACGGACACCCATTCAATTATGGCATACTAGTAAAGCACTAAAGACTTATCGATCTAACCAGGCAAACCACCACCTCAGAACCTGATGCCAAACGTCACACTGCTCACGCTAACAACACCTCAAGTACTCGCTCATGTAAGATAAACCTCGACACGGGAAACACGTCCTCAAATCAGTAATCACTATTGTTCACAACCTCAATCACCCAAATACCCGATCACGTAGGGAAACCTCAAGACGGGCATCACGCTCTCAAATGAGCACACACCATTGCCCACACTATTAATATTTCAATTATAATAATACATAAGCGAACCCTCAAATAAACCGCACAAACGCACACTAAGCCGCGCAACGACAAACCTAACCGTACAACGAAACAACCACAAAACAATTGAAACCGGCTTACTGGACCAGGCCGGCAACTGACCCGGGCCGTACCACCTTCCGGGCCGGCACCCAAGTCATGCCGTGCAACCCACCGGGCCGGCACGCCAAATGGGTCGTGCCACCTACCGGGCCGGCATGCCAAATGGACCGTGCCACCTACCGGGCCAAAACAGAGGCTCCAACCACGTTTTCTATCGGGCCGGTCCAAGACCCGTCCCGTAGCGGTGATGATTTCGCACCCAACACACCGTCACGTCGATCCTAGGACACTCGCATCCTATCCTTCTCCTAGCGACCCGCACGCTTGTGCGTCGCAGACATTTGACCACCAAACCAACGACACACTTACAACAATTCAAGACCAAAACACAACTCACCCAAAGTCAACCACAAGCCAACGCGGCCAAACAAAACCGAAAACCCGCCCACCGGGCCAACCAAAATCAAAACGTACCCACCGGACCAGTCAACCCACACACACACACGCCCACAGGGCCAACCAAAGTCATAACACGCCCACAGGGCCAAACAAAATCAAACACACCCACCGGACCAACACAAACAAGCACGCCCACCGAGCCAATCAATTTTTTTTAAAAAAACTTTCTCCTTTTCATTACAAAACCCCATCTCTTAACATCAGGTGGTTACAACCCGGTCCAAGCGTCCCCGAACTACATTGTACCCACTTGACGTCAACACCGTCACGCTCGACCACAGGGGCGCCCCTGAGTCGAGTCGCGACAGTTTAAAAACCTTTCACGCAGCAACAAACAATCAGCACACCAGCAATCAAACACTGCACATACGCACAAACACAAATAGGGCTCAAACCACTACGGGTCTACACACGAGTTCCGACTTGCGTACCCGACGCACGACGGGACTTAACTGACTCGACTCTCCCCACCTAATTGACGTACAGTCCGAGGTGTGAAACCTCGAGCTCTGATACCAAGCTGTCACGCCCCAATTTCAGTAAATCGAACTCGGGACGCGAACATTTAAAATAATAAAACATTTCGAAACCATTTTCATAGATCACTTTAAAATCACCATTTGTTCAACAAAATAATAATATTTACAACTTAAAATACGTCCCAACAAGTGGACAAAAGCATGGTATCCGTCGCTAGACTCAAAATAAAACCCAGAAACCCGCTCCTAGCTCTTCAAGCTTCAGAAGCTCCACTAGTCCAACCTGCGACCGGTACCTGTAGGAAAAGCAGCTAGGGGTGAGCGTTCGCTCACCACCACGGATAACAGACTGACTACGGCATAATTAGCAGACAAAGCCGGTAACACCAACAACACACTCAACACCGGGGAAACACTATCCCCAACTCAAGTACTCAACTGACACACTACCCGTTACTTTCCTCAACAGACTCAACACTCGATAACGTAATGTAGACCCGACACAACTATCGACGACCTCCTCCAAGGACACGACAGAAAGACTACGCAACGCCAAACAAGATCACAAAGGATCGCACACTAGCTGCTCAAAACCTCCCTCACGTCCAGTTATCAATCTCAATCAGGTCAAGGATCGACCTATCGCAATTCCTCGACACAAAGTCGGATCAGGCTGTCGACCTATCGCAATTCATCGACACCAAGTCGGATCAGGCTGTCGACCTATCACAATTCATCGACACCAAGTCGGATCAGGCTGTCAACCTATCGCAATTCATCGACACCAAGTCGGATCAGGCTGTCGACCTATCACACTCACAACTTCAGGTAACCACAATCACAATCATAGGCAAGTTCAACAAACAGGCACTCAAGGCCACCCAAGACACCTCAACAGTCAAGACTCGGGTTCAACAACCCCACGGGCACTCACGGCCACTCAAGACACACCAACGGTCAAGACTCGGGTTCAACAACCCCACGGGCACTCACGACCACTCAAGACACACCAACGGTCAAGAATCGGGTTCAACAACCCCACGGGCATTCACGGCCACTCAAGACACACCAACGGTCAAGACTCGGGTTCAACAACCCCATGGGCACTCACGGCCACCCCAAAACACCAACAGTAAAACACGGGCTCTCACGGCCACCCAAGACACCAATTTAAATAACACGGGCTCTCATGGCCACCTAAGACACCAACAATCAAATACGGGCTCTCATGGCCACCCAAGGCACCAACAATAATACACGGGCTCTCATGGCCACCCAAGACACCAAAGCAAAGACACGGGTTCAACAACCCCACGGGCACTCATGGCCACCCAAGACACCAACAGTAAAACACGGACTCAACAACCCACGGGAACTCACGGCCTCCCAAGACACACCAACGGTAACTCACGGGCTCAACAGCCCCACGGGCACTCATGGCCTCTCAAGACACACCAACCATAACTCACGGGCTCAACAACCCCACTGGCACTCATGGCCTCCCAAGACACACCAACAATAAAGACACAGGTTCAACAACCCCACGGGCACTCATGGCCACCCAAGACACAACAGTAAAGTACAGGCTCTCATGGCCACCCAAAACACAAATAATAACACGGGCTCTCATGGCCACCCAAGACTCAACAATAATAGCACGGGCTCTCAAGGCCACCCAAGACACCAAATAAACAATCAACCTCCGGCATAACCAATGCCTCCAACAGTCCTAATATCAACAGTTTCTCAATCAACCTCCGGGCTTGGTCATATGCCTCCAGTACTCCTAATATCGATAAGTTCACAATCAACCTCCGGGCATGGTCATATGCCTCCAGTAATTCTAGTATCACTAAGTTCACTGCTCCTACGACACTACTAAGTCTCACAAGCTTTGCTAATAATTGCTACGTTCCCTTATCATGCCTTTCTAATATTCGATAACATAAATAACCCACGACACCCCAGTGTCACATGCAATTCTACAGTTAACTTTCCCTAGTCAAGGCCGAGATCCGGCTACTTTTCCCTACATCAAGACGATACGACAACTGCGTCTCCTAGCTGCTGACGACCGGGCCAACTCCGTCTTCTAGGGCGAAGTCCACGAAGTCCTAGTCTGATTTTAACAGGTAAAACTTACAATCAGACCTGGTACAGTCCAAAGTACAATCAACACGTTGCCCTTTAACTCGAAGGGGTCAAAAAGCGGGATTAAACGAAGAATCGAGTTCGAGCACCCGAACCCCAAGCACAGAACCCTGTGCACGTTTCCCGAGGCATGGGTCCCGGGGCACGGGTCCCAAAGTCCGATCCGACGCTCCCATTTTTGTCCCGTTCACAGTCCGATTAACAGTCCGGTTGTTCAAAAGTCCCAATGTTCCAAATTCGTTCCCAATTCCGATTTACAACCCTTTTTCAAAACAGAACGGTTTTTGTTTCAAATTAAATTCCTTTTTATTTCAAATCTGCTTCTGTTCCGATATTTTGAGCCCAAAATGATTTAAGTTCAGGTTTTTTGAACAACAGTCCCAAAATAACGTCTTACACCAAAAACTGATTTTAATTTCCTTTATTCTAAAACATTTCCTTCACCGAATCTTTGTCCATGCTGATATGGGATGTCAGAGACATCTCGGCGAACATCCATGTGGACGAACATCTTGATGAACATATCGTCTTGGCATGCGGTTGAAGCGCTTCATTACCTTCTTCACAATCAAAGAAACTTTTCCTTCATCTTATCTTCAGAGTTTGAATACGTTTGATTGTTGAGGTTTTGTGTTGAGCCTTTCAAGGCCACTCCTTTGTTTTTCTTGTCTATGCCTTGAAAAGATTGATCAATGAGAGATCCCATGAGTTCATCAAATATGAGGGGGCTCAAGTCATGCATTTCCTCTATAGCTGCTATCTTCATTTTGAACCTTGAGTTCACAGCTCGTAGTATTTTATCTGACTAGATCTTCATTTGATATTGGGTAACCCAAGGAGTAAGATCATTTTCAATGTATCTTATACGAACATGAAACTGTGTTATGGTGTCATCATCTCTCATGGTCAAGGCCTCAAAGTTTGTGGTGAGATATTGCAACCTCTGTTCTTTAACTTTAGCAGTTCCTTCATATACAATTTCCAATATCTCTTAGGCTTCCTTAGCGCTTGTACAGGTGTTGATGAGTTTGAAGACATTTTTATCAACACCATTGAATATTGCATTAAGAGCACGATAATTACATAATGAGGCTTCATCTTCTGCAGAGCTCTAGTTTTTTTCTAGGTTAAGCTTGGTTGGTTTTCCTTCCTCGGGTTTCAATAGTAGTGGTCCTTGTGAAGACCGCCTCGGTAAAAAGATTTAAAATAATAAAATTATTCGATTGGAACGTCGTGGTTGGGAAGCAGGTTAAATTTTTGGATCGTTTGCAAAAAAACAAAAAGAAAAGAAGAAAAAAAAGTGGAACTGGGCCAAGTCAGCCCGTTGTAGATTGTAATATTTGGCTCAAAAAAAGAAGATAATAATAAATAAAATAAAAAAGGGGAGAGACCATTTAACCCAACTTAAGCCCACATAATTGGCCCATTCTCTATTGTCTACTTATACTCTGAAATGGGAGTAGTAGGGTTCGGTTATCTCATTTGGGACAGAGTGTGGTAGGCAGCTTGTCTTGGGGAAACGAATTACAAAGGAGAGAATAGATCTTTTGGCTTGAAGGAGGCGGCAGCAAGGCTTCCTTGTTTCAGTATTAATGGCGGCATAAGTGCCCTTTCTCCACTGTTTTGCTAGTTGCGGTTACAGAATCAACAAGGAGCATCTTTCTTTTTGTCTGCGTGAACCTCAAGACCACCTGGTTGGAACTTTTTGCCTATTTAATATACAAAGGTATTAATTATACCTTTATGTGTTCGAAGCAACAGAAGCAAATAGGCTCCTTTTCCTTGATTATTAAATTAAAGCAGTAAATGCTAACCCTTAGCTTTTTGGAGTAAAAGCAACAGGATGAAGGGGCTTCGGTGTTATGATTTTAATTGTTGTAGGTGTGTATAGGAGAGCAAAGTTTTGATCGTCGTTAATTTATTTGGAGTAGATCGGTAACAAGGGTTTTGACCTATTCTTTTGTGGTTTACCGTTGTGTATTGAGAAATAAGGAATTAGGGTTTGTAATTCGTGAAAATTCGGAAATTGATTTCACCATTTGCGTTAGAACACGTAAATTTAATTAGGAGTGTTGGAAACGACAATGGAAATTTTCGGAGCCCCGAGGGACGTTTTCCCCCGATCTCGAGCAAAATGGGCCATTCCGGGCCCATTTGCCAAGTTGAGCGATTGGGATTAGTTTGGGTATTTCCCTCTTTAATCCACACTTGATTTAACATTAATTCGTGTATTGCTTGTAATCTTAGACTTTGGACACGAGCATGACGGAGGAGGAGACTTTGGACGAGGAGGAAGCTAGCCAGGTCGTCCGTTTCTAGGATTGGATCGCTTTTGAGGTAGGGAAAGTAGCGAATACCGGTTCGGTTGTGGAAAATTACTAGTATGCATGCTAGGTAATAATAAAACTGGAATGAGCATTAGTATGATAAAATAACCGGACGAGTCTTAGTAACATGTAGGATGTGATTCACTAGTGTAGCCGCTTTCAATAATTGGGAACTTGACGTGCTGGTAGAATGGCCATGACGAGCCGTAGGTTGTGTGCTGATTGATATGCCTGATCTGTTTGAGATGCATGATGTGTGACTTAGGGTCGATAAGTTTAATGGTCAAGACTTATTTATCCAGTAAGCATGTTGTTACTATGTGTGGGCAAGTGTGTCGTGACTGTTGTTTTGTGAACTATTGGTTGTGATATGGTCGGGTGAGTGATAGACCGGCGTGCTGTGTATTTATGGTAAGATTGATGGGCTTGGTGAGCTGTGTTTGATCTGTTACATTTCGATGCGTGATATTAGCTTGTTGTGTGTTCCTTGAGGATGGTATTCCGGTTGTGATTGGGCCTACGGGTCGTGTTTGGGGCCGACGGGTCGTATTGTGATTGGGGCCTACGGGTCGTGTTAGGCCTATGGGTTGTGTTGGGCCGACGGGTCGAAGCTGACGAGCCACATCATATTGCATTGGGCCGACGGGTCGGAGATGACGAGCCACATCATATTGCATTGAGCCGACGGGTCGGAGCCGACGGGTCACATCATATTGCATTGGGCCGACGGGCCACATCATATCATATTGCATAGGGCCGACGAGTCGGAGCCGACGGGCCATATCATATCATAGTGGGCCTATGGGTCGTGTTTGGGCCTGCGGGTCGTGTTGGGCCTATGGGTCGTGTTGGGAACTGGGTGTCGTGTTTCAGCCTCGATGATCTATGGTCCTTTGGAGACGTTTTCGAGGGTTCCGACGAATGCGTCCTCATAGGGATGTTTCCGGTATTCTCGACGTTATACGTCTTTGTGACGTTATGCGTCTCCTCTGGATCGAGAGGTAGTCCGATTGATGCTTGACCTACCGGTTGTTATGATGGTATCGGTAGGGATGGCAAACTAACCCGACCCTGATGGGGACCCGATGCCCCCGATCCGATCGGGGCGGGGAATGGGGCGTTGACCGGGTCCGGGGCGGGGCCGGGGATGGCAATCCCCGCCCCGATCTGCCCCGATACCAGCCACCCATACGTGTAGGCCCATTAGCTCCCACTAGCCCACACTCCAGCCACCCATTCTTGTAAGCCCAACAGCCCATCAGTATGACCGATACCATACCCACCAGCCCCATTAGTATGACTAATACCAGGCCAGCCATCTAAACGTATAGGCCAACCAAGCCCAAAGCCCCATCAACATAATTTGTGCAAAAATGTCATGCACGTAACTCGAACTCAAGCTCTCTTGGGAGTTATTAAGCACTTTTACCAACTCAACTAGGTTGAGTTCATGTCCTTTATCTATTTTACTAGTATTAATTAAGTTAATTTGATAAAATTTCAGATAAGGTTGAAGTACCACATCGACTAAATGGTTGTCAATTTCTCTCATTCTCTCTATAAAACAACACTATTATTCTTATTTCTAACATAAATATTGTTCTAGGTCCAAATCTTTTGGATCATTACCTCTAGTTCAATTTTTGTAAAAGTTTTTTACTAAGTAAATTAATTTTTGAAATAAACTTTTATTAAACGGGGCGGGTCGGGGATTCCCCGTACCCGACGGGGCAAGACCGGGGCGGGGTCAAAGCGGGGACGGGGCGGGTATGGGGCATTGGGTAAGAGTTCGGGGCGGGGACGGGGCGAGTATACCTTGCCCCAAACCCGCCCCGTTGCCATCCCTAGGTATCGGGTTGTGTACAGCTGGCGGAGTTCGGGTATTGCGGTTCGGGACGTGTGTACTGTTGGTTTTTGTGTTGGTTGCGTTACTGTTTGTTATTGATTATTGTGTGAAAGTCGTCGTTAAGAGTATTATAAGTTTGGCTATGAACCCCGGTTTGGTATTTAGTCGTGATGTACTAGTATGCCCTAATTGGACGGTTACTCGTGGTGGTGAGCCGATGTTCATTACCTTAACTACTTTTTCTACTGGGCGAAAGCTCACCCCTTACTTTGTGGTGTTTCAGGTGTTGAGCGGGATTTATGCTAGCAGGACACAGTTGAGCTGGGGAGCTGGCGTGGGTCTTATCTAGTAGGTCTAGAGACGTACCGTGTTTTGGACTAAATATTTGTTTTAATGATTATAAATTTCAGAGTTTCATTTAATGTTTATTTTTAATTGTTTTACTTAAATTTATTATTGTTTTAGGTCACGTCTCGAGTCCGGTCAAAACCGGATTTGGAGCGTGCCAGTCCTAGCCATGGACCATAAACTTTCAAGTTCTGCTATCTAGGGATTTCATGAATGCACTCATTCTGGCTTTTCAGTAGCCATAATTTGTCCCATCGAGCACTGATGGATGATTGACTGAACCTCCTTCTATTGAGTGTTCCATTTTTGGCACACACATAATTTTTTCCCTTTAGAATCACACCTCGTAGATTGGGTGACCTACTCTGATACCAATTAAAATTCTGCTCAAGTGCAACAACAAGATGTCGTTTAAGATGTTATGATTTGTAAACTAACATATTGTGTCATAACAGAGTGGAACCAATAAGTAAAACAATCAATCACACACATACACACAACTTGGTTACTTAGTTCAATGCATCATCACCTACATCTGGAGGGTACTTTTCCAGTGGAAAGGTTTTATTATTAAGTACTCAATAAACATACAAGTTCTTATCCTCCAGGTCAAACCTAGGTTATTATTATAAAGTGCAAACCTATCTCAGGGTCTCCCCCTGAATTCAAGAGCCACTCTGGATTCCACTCTATGAGCCCTTTAGTCTCGGATTAGCCTTGCGGTCTTTAATAGCAGATCGTGACACTTCAATCACAGGCACACAACTTTATCACACTTCATATACAAACAATAAACGAGCACAACAACGTTCTTCATTGCTTCATTCATTCCGTCCCCTAACACGCTAGTCCAACACGCTTAGGAAACTTGAAATCATTAACAAGGAACAAAAAACAAAATAGTCCATTTGGACGAAAAAATGGTCAGTTACGACTTACAATGTTTAGAGAGATTATGAGGGATGATCCCAACCGAGCCACAATAATTACTTCGGATTTTATAGCTCGAGCAACCCTTGTATCGTGGCTCCTAGGGTTTCCTTAACCTTGAGAGTCACGATCAGGGAAAATCAATTAGCTTTCTTGCGTTAAACAATTTTCTTAATGGAACAGATAATTAGTAAATAAGTATCTTCCAACTAGAAACCAAATATGCAAAACTGGATTCACATAGATACGCTCAAGATGTCTTTGACATCTGGGCTGGCATCTTTTCTAGCTTTGACACCGGACACACACAAGATGTCCGTTGACATCTTGGACAACATATTGCTTGACACAAACATGGCCAATCCAGATGAAACAACAAAGTATAAAGCATCACTTGACCAACTTTTTTAGGAGTGAAACCTCATATCAAATTCTTGAAGAGAAGTTGGGGGTTTCTTAGCCAATAAGATAAGGAAGGAGCCCCGCCCGCCTTTAGGAGTTATGCCAATCCAAAAGGGGAAAAGAGAGAATGAGGAATTGGTGTCTTCCTAGCTTGGTCTCCTTTAACCTTGGAGAGGAAACAACTCAAGAGAGAAGAAGAAAACAGAATAAAATTTGCTCGATCCAATTATAGTAATTTTTTCTGTCCTTCATATATCCCTGTTTAATCTTTCCATTGTAACACCATTCTACAAATTTTTCTGCATAGTCATGGTAGCTTAAAGCACATGGCCATATATTATGGTATTGATGTTTTAATGCGTTGATTGCCAATATTATCTTCATATATTTGAAGACTATAAGCTTTAAGTTGTTATTTGTGCTCATATCTAATTTTATGTTTACATGTTGGATGGGATCAAAATTAAAGGATTTATTGGGCACTGGAGCAAGTCAATTGCTCAATTATACAACTAATGGATAAATCAGTCTTTTTGGAGCCCACTTCAAGATCTTTTTATGTAATGTGCTTAAAGCTTTACGGGAGATTTGGTTATAGGGAATTTCTAAGGTAATAGGCTAAATAAGTGGCTCTTTTTTTAGATAAGAGCTAACTAAGTGGTTCTAAGTATGGATTTGTTTTTTTTAATGTAATTGACAATGGATTATGCCCGGTTAACTTCAAAGGTCAAGACTAACCACATAAGTAAACCTAAATCATGAAATTGAATTATCAGTGATATTATCTCACACATGTAGTCTCGGTAGAAGGGTTCACAATTTAGAACTATGGCTTTAGATTTATGATCTTAACTACATGTAATTGCTAAATGTGGACAATCGAGAGTTATTCTGGATTGCGAGTAGTGATTATTTGGGCTCTAGCATTACAACCCCAAGATATTAAATTAATTGTGGTATTGTGTGCGCTATTTCATTAGATGGTGTAGATCAATTATCGTACTTACTACAATAATTGCATTAGTATTTAATTCTCATTGGGATATGAGAATTGTGTGACAATTAGCTAGACCTCATGAACCTATCTATTATGTAGTCGTTGACATACATTGCAAGATTTTTAAATTAATATCTACCCACGTATGGAAAAGTTCTCATTTTCGCTTTTATGGTAGTCATGGGTAGTTGGAGGTTTTTAGCTTACGGATTTGTAAATACGGTGGACATATTGCTCCATCCCATTTATAATCTGGGGACTTGTCACTCCATAAGTCTTTGGGGTTGGTAATTATATTATCTTATGTATATTTGTGGCTATGTGATTCTAATGAATTATTCACGGTGCTTCACGGAGCTTATTTGTTAGTATAGTTACATGAATTTAAATTTTAAAGATTGGGTAAGACTTAATCATGGCATGAAGTGATCCTCTCCCTTGATGATTTATTCTTAAGTGAGAAAAACCATAAAAACACCGTATAAGTTATTTTTATACACCAAACTTTCTTTCACACTTTCATAACTTTTTTTCGTGTATTTTTTCACACCTTGCATCCATAGTCCTCCATTCTCTGCATGTTTTAGATGTTGCCCGTTTTCCGCTTAGGCTCCTATTCGACCTACCTCATAGACTCTCTCTAGATGTAGTTACCATTTTCCACCACCTACTTTTATATGCTTGTTATTTTAGACTTCCAACATGTACATACTTATGTTTAGGTAATGACAAGTTTAATTTAGGTTTGTATTTGATTATCTCACATGTCGCTTTCTTATGTATTCGATCAATATCCCACCGTTATATGTACTTGCTTGACTGTTGTTCACTTTGTGATAAAGAAAATGCTTGAAATGTCATGTTTATTACTCTTTGCATATACATGCCCTAATGGGTTGATTAGAGAGCGGTTGAAGACCGCACAGAGTCGGCAGAAGAGCTACGCAGACAGGCGTCGCAGACCACTTGAGTTCATGGTCGGGGAGCACGTGTTTCTGAGGGTGAGCCCAAAGAAGGGTCTAGTGCGGTTTAGACGCAGCGGAGGCAAGCTAGCACCACATTTTATTGGACCATTTGAGGTCTAAGAGAAGATTGGAGCTGTAGCTTATCGGTTGGCCTTGCCACCGCAGCTTGGGAACGTGCATAACGTCTTCCATGTGTCCCAACTGCGGAAGTACATGGCAGACCCTTCGCACATCATTGAGTGGTCAGACATCGAGGTAGCTGATGATGTCACTTATGAGGAGCAGCCCGTCAAGATCTTGGGTACAAAGGAGAAGGTCCTGCGGAACAAGAAGATTCTGTTGGTCTTGGTACAGTGGGGTCGCCAAGGAGCTGGATCCACGTGGGAGCGCGAGGAGGAGATCCGCGAGAAGTATCCCCACCTGTTCAACCTCTGAGGTACGCCATTGTCCTTAAATTTCGAGGACTAAATTCTTTTAAGGGGGTAGATTGTAAGACCCGCCCCCGGTCGATCCCGGTAGAACCGGTGAATCCTAGCTAAGTTTGACTTTCGGCCGGAAAAGTCAACCTATGACTCGGAAAGTCATTTGGGACCTTTCCGGGGCCCAAAAAGCTTAGCCATTATCACGGTTAGCTTAGTTGGGTCGTTTCCTTCAGTTTGACTGTAATATTGTTAAAGTCAACCGTCGGTCAAACTTGGGCTTACTATCGGTTGTTTCTTCGATAAATCTTGGAAAGCTGGAAATTTATTAAATAGGAGTGACCGCACATGACACTTGTCATGCTTGGCTTGGAGGATGAAAGTGGGGGATTCAATTGACTCTCATGCCCTCCTAAGTTACCTTTAAAGGGATAAGACCTTAAGGGCTTTTGAGTAAATTGACATTTTAGGTCATTTAAAGGAAAGAGAGCAACAATTCAGTCTATTTCCTCTTGTTGCAGCCGAAAATCACAAGGAGAGGGGAGGGGAGGAGCTCATTTCTTGAGGAAGAAGATAGAGAAGAAAGCTTGGATTTTAGAGCTTGTTCTTGGTCCTTTTGCCTTCATTTTCACTTCATCTTCTCCATCTCAACTACCTAGAGGTAAGGATACTCTCAACTCTCCATTTCTTCCACTTCCAATCTTTGGGTTTTGTGGGTCTTGGCTTAAAAGTTGAAGAACTTGCTTTTTTGATTGTTGCTTGGAGAGGAAGTAGTGAAGTAGGTTGTTGGATTGTGTTTTTGGTTGAAGTTTGATGAACCCATTCAGGGTGTAGCTGTTGGGTATCTTTGGTTGAACATTTTGGAGCTAAGAGAGCTTAGAAATGGAGTTTGTGTTTAGTTTTTCGTGAAATTCGAGTTGGGGAAGAAAGGGGAAGGAGCTGGTCAAGTCTGATACGGAAGCTGACCCGGACCGGGCCAGGTGTCGGCACGGTATACCGCACGGAACGGGCGGGAGTCCGGCACAGTACCTGACACGGTCCGTGTCGCTCTCCGGGCCGGTCTGTGATGCGTTCCGCGCTGGCTTCCGGGCCGGCCTGTGACATGGTCCGTGCCATGTTCCGGCACGGCTAGCCACACGGTCCGTATGACATTCCGGATCAGACCCCAGAGCCCAAAAACCCTTCCTTTTAGCTCAATTTTATTCCCACATTACCTCTTCAACCCTTGCTCTATTTCAGAGCATTGTTGTGTGTTTTGAGGAGAAGAACACTTTGTTGGGGGAACTAATTTGTGGCCTTTTTGTGGTTCAAAACCGTGAGACCAAGTTAGGAAAGAAGGAAGAACGTGTACACAAGTTAGAGGAGCAAAGATCATGCCGGGACCCGAGTGAAGAACGGAGTGGTGACCATCGGGCTTATCATCAGAGCGTTGAGAGGAAGACCTCGAGGTAGGGAAAGCCTTAACCCCTCGTTTACGATGCTTAGTATGCATGTTAGGCTAATAAAATTGGAAAGGTCCTAGATATGCCTATAGGATGCGAATAACTAGAATAGTTGTCTTTCAATTACTAATAACCGGAATTGTCTAGTGGTGAATGAATAGGATGCCAATCACTAGTGTAACTCGCTTTCAATACTTGGGAATTGTTTGTCTGGTAGAGTGGCCTTGGCAAAGCCCTCGGATTAGTTGTGTGTTAGGATCACATGCTTGGTTGTTTGGTTGCTTAGTGGATAGGCTAAAGAGTCTAATGGAACTAGTTGAATTGCATATTTGAATGCTCGATTGAAGGTTTTTCTGATTGGTTGATTAAACTCCCTTTGATTATTGAATGTATTTGAATGATTACTTGTTTTACTCAAATGGTTGCGTGGAGCATCGAGTATGACTGTTGTGCCGAGCGGTGCAATCAGGTGATCGATGCCCCGTTGGTTCGAGACTGGTAAGTGAACGGTAAGTTGTGATTGTGTGATTGGTGTGCTATGATTATGTGATTCGTGTACTGTGTGTTGTGGTGAATTGGTGATGTGTGAACTATGTGTGGCAATGAATTGGTGGTTGTTGGAATTGGATTGTTTCGGGTTTTCAGTTGAGTGCGTTATTCAATTATTAACTGATTATTATTGAATTGCCCAAGTGTATGCTTCCTATGGGGGTAATACCTTGGTTCCCGAGGACATAACATCCTTTGGAGACGTTTTTGAGAATCCCGATGATAAGCGCCCCGACGGGTTGTTTCCGGTAGCCTCAATGTTATGCGTCTCCTCTGGATTTGAGGGAAAATCCGAGACGACACACTCTACGTGGATCGGAGGGTGGTGACTTCATGTTCCACGGCACTGATTGGATTACTTATTACCTGTGATTGCTAAGTTTTATCCTGTTGATTTGCCGTGAAAGTATTGAGTTTATAGTCCACCTTGTTATGTATTTTCCCTACTGAGCGTAAGCTCACCCCTTCGAGTTCATTGTTGTGATTACAGGCTTGATAGAGGAGTAGAAGCTCGGGAGCTTCTTGGTGTGGGTGCATTGTAGAGACTTCGTTCTTATCACATTTCTGTTTTGAACAAACCTTGTGGAGGATTATTATTACACCCCTGGAGGGTTATTTGTGTTTTAAACTGAGTTTTGTGGATTTGAGTTTCTTATTGGAGATTTTCAGGAACTAATTGTTGTATTATTGCCTTTTTTTAATCATTTATTACTAGTCATGCCTCGAGTCTGGGCAAAAACCAGATTTGGGGCGTGACAATTTTTCCAACATTGCCCACACCAATTGACGTCGTTAATAATGAGTAATCGTTTGATTAGCCTCAATAATTTATTTGTCAACTTAGAAAATTTATTAAATACAAAGAGTTTGAAATTTAGCCATTATGACATGATTTAAATGCAAAACCGAGCATATCAGGTAAAAATTTCCTCTTAGATAGATATTAAATAAACTAACTTGCCACTTTGAATTATATATTTTTAATCAGTGCTACTTCTTTCATTTAAAGAGATAGCCAAATACAGATCATATGGGATAAATGGTTAAGGTCGAGGTAGTAGTCCAGGACCTCTACCAGATGCAGGTGTACTGGCATTCTAGGAAAAATTAACAAAATCATAGTAGGCAACCTAGGATACATTCTAGAAAACAAACTTTCTAGAACGATAGAGTAGACGCAAGGAGAAAAATACCCTTCCGGGTGCATGTCTTGAGTTACTAGGGCTTCTTGGGCGACCCAAAAGAATCGTTCCATAACGAGGTCCAATGAGCTTCCATCCCACCATCGGACCCCATCTCTTGAGACTCATGGCTTTTGGCGAGGCTACATGACAAATCTCGCCTATAACCATGGGTCTTCATCCCTATACTAAATTGGCTGGCTAGGATCGACCTCGTCGTCATCATCTTCATAATCGTCGAACAAAAGCACATTGTTCATGACTTCGCTTGAGAGCATGCTGAACGACATCAGATATGACCAAAGATGGTCCCTTTCCTGACTACGAGAAGGCGGCGACGACATATTGAGTAGAGAACAACACATGAACCAACAAGGGATAAAAAGGATGAAGAAATTAGTAGTACTGACCTGGCGGAGGAGAATATCTAATCTAAACCGAGATCCAAGCTTGGCCGTAGAAAGAGAGAGAGCTAGGTAAAAATAGTGTAAGAAAAATCTGTTGCAACTTTTGGAGATTCTGGAGAGAAGAGGAGAACTCGGGCGGAAAGAAGATGGACATTATCAACCCTAGACGGTATACGAAAACGACATCGACAAGGCATATTAAAAGCTTTTATATTTTTTTATCACCTTATATCATTAATATTTAATCAGTATGAAATCCACAGTTTTGATTAATTTAACGCCTCTTTCCATTTTTATTATCTTCAGATTTTTTTAAAATAAATATTATATATTTATTTATTTACCTTCGTATCAAATACAAGATGAAATATTTATCTTACAAATTAAATTCGAATCCAAACCCAAACTAAATTCTTTGGCATAACGACCGTTTCTACTCCCACTTAAGTCACTCATTTTCAAACCCTAACTGACCCATATTTTTTCCTTAATCGCCATCGTCGACAACGACCTCGGCCTCGACCAGGGAAGCTTTCGGCGGTCATTCCTATGGGTCCTCCTTCTCCTCCTCCTCTCTTTGTTTTTTTTCTTCCCCCACCATTCCTCAAGCTTCCATGGCCGTGGTTCGGGGTAAGACAGTCGCGTCGGCACGCTACCTTTTCCGGAGAGACGTCCCTTGCCGCTTAAGCTTGCCGGTGTGCCACAACCGTGCATCTCCTTCTGCGCCCGGCCTCGACTCCATCGTTCTTCGCTCCCAGATCCAAACCGGTGCCCTACTGCTCGATTTCTCTCTCCCCCGGGCTCTTCTGTCCGCCTTTCCGCTCTCCGCCTCCGTTCGCCACCTCCTTGTGCCAGCTCCGGCCCTCCTCCGCCCACTTCCACTTCATACCGTCTTCTTCACGCCAGATCCGTCCACCTCCGACATCCGCTGCTCTTGCGCCGCCACCGTCCTCCTGCCGCTCTCTCCCGTCTCCGACCTCGGCTTGGTGTTCCAAGGCCCTACCTCCACCTCGCAGTCAGCTCTGTCGACAAAACCCGGAGACTAGAGAGTCGGGGACTCACACGAACCCTAGGGTTTCTTTTGAACCTTCGGGTTGTTTCATGGTTCCGCTCTCTCGATGGGTTTGGGATCCAGGAGGAGGGGCGTTAGGTTGTGGTATATCTCCACGGTTGTTTGGTCGTCCCGGGAGGAGAAAGGAAGCAGATCGTCCCGTTGGAGCATTTCGAGACCCCGACGTGCGCTTGGTTTTTTTCTACTTTACTTTATTTTGGTTAGTTCTTATTGTATGCTGAATTATTTACTTTCTATTTCGTACTTCTGAAATTTGGTAAGGGGATGTCGTGAGTTAGTGTCTACGATCAAAAGCAGATTATTTATATGGGTCCACGAGTGATGGCCTTGCTACGGTCGGTCCGGACAAATATCTGGAACCCAAGGCTTTTATGTCCTACCTTCTATGATTTTTTGTTCGCAGTAATATACTTCTCCAGATACTCGTTTCAATAAAAAATCTTTGACAAATGAATGGAATTTTTTTTGAAGAAAGAAGAACACAACAAAGTAGTGTCTCAACTCTCTCTATCAAGAAAAGGAAATATAATGAGATCAGACGATGGTGATGAATGGCACTGACTGTGGAGCCATATGATTTGCTTTACCGACATCTGTAATGACACGTTGGTTTAAAGTAGAGGCTATTTGTGGCCGTTGGATTAGGACAGGCTAAACGTGATCTGGGAGAGCCATATATAGAGGCAAGAGCAATCTCGCCGCCGTCTGGATTAAACCCTACTTCCCTGTCTTACACTTCTCACAGCTCCAAATCTTATCCCCGGACCGAAACCCTAGCCCTAAGGTACTCTTCATCTCTTTCACTCACCTGCATTTTCTACCCGATTTCAAGTATTGGGATTCATCGTTTCTGCCCATATATGCTTCATTTTTAGTGTTCATAGTTCTTCGTAGATAGTTTTGTAAATGATTTTGATGATGGTCGCGCTTTTATTGCTGATTTTAAGCTTTGTTATGTTCAGTCTTGTGGTTACTCGCTCTGCTGTTTTGTTTTGCGTCGAAGCATTTTGTGTGACTTGGTTACTATGTGTCGTGATCGTTTAAGTCAACATAATTACTCGGTCTAATATGAGATTAGTGGTTATATACATAGTGATTACCTTCCTATAAAATGAGTTTTGCCTAAAATGATTCCAGATTTACCTTTGTTTTGATTGATTGGTTCTCTCTCTCTGATGTATGTATGTATGTATGTAGGATGCAGGCATATGAAGTTTACATGATTTGTTATTCAATTTTGCTTGTGGGTATAATTTGGGTCGTAAAGACCCTTATTTTCTTTTCTTAAGGATGTGCTTTTTTTCCATTGTGGAGATCATGTAGTATTGATTTTACTGGTATTGATTTTATAAGTTTTACTGTATGTTTGTTCTCATGAGTTGGTGCTTTAAATGTTAGTTGTGGACTAACATCATAGGATTTGATGTTTAATGGGTATAATATTTTTTTATTGTTTGCTGACCAATTTGATTCATGCATCAGATGGACAGGGATAAACTCATGAGGATGGCTGGTGCTGTCCGCACTGGTGGAAAGGGTAGTGTGAGAAGGTGTGGAACTCCGCCTTCTTTGCTTAGTTTTTTTTTGTGTGAACAAGTATCCCATTAGGAAATAAAGTAAATTAGAAATCGGTGTTTATTTGATTCTCTATATCTGTTGTGAAGTTATCATCATTATACAAAGGTTTATATGTAATTTGTGAAACTTGTAATTTTATGATTGTTGCAGGAAGAAGAAGGCTATTCACAAGACTACCACTACCGATGACAAAAGGCTCCAAAGCACCCTCAAGAGAATAGGGGTGAATGCCATACCCTCAATTGAGGAAGTCAATATTTTCAAGGATGATATTGTCATCCAGTTCATTAACCCTAAAGGTAAAACCAATATGATTGATGGCGGTGCAGTTTTTCTGTATTTGCTGCGATATATTCTTATCTAGCCTATATGTTGCAGTTCAAGCATCAATTGCTGCCAATACATGGGTTGTCAGTGGCTCTCCTCAAACTAAGAGTATGCATCTTGTTCCTATCCCTTCCTTAATAGTGTCAACGGTTGTGTTTCATATGCATTGTCTTATCTGAAATATTAGTATATTCAAACACAATCATTGTGGTTTGCATAATGTTTTTAATTTGACAAAGTATTTTGAGTTCACCACTTCACCTAAACATTCTTGGGCATTTCGGCAGTTGGGATTCCCTACGTAAAATCTTTGTTTGACAATTGTGCTTAATACAAAATACTTTTACTGTGTTGGAGATATATTTATTTGAAAAAACAGAGGGAAAATAGTACTTTGTTTTTGGATTGAGGTAGAAGGTTTCTAACATGTGGGTTTTATTCTTTACCAGAGTTGCAGGATATTCTTCCTGGCATCATCCACCAGCTTGGTATGTGCTTGATATACTCAGTACAATAGATCAACCCTGTTTTTCATGCTTGGCGCTAACATCGTATAAGTTGATAAATTCCCAGGGCCAGATAACTTGGACAATCTAAGGAAGCTGGCAGAGCAGTTCCAGAAGCAGGCAGGGGGAGCTCCTCTGCCCACAGCTCAAGATGATGATGATGAGGTCCCAGAGCTAGTGCCTGGAGAGACCTTTGAAGCTGCTGCAGAAGAGACTACTCATGCAGCTTGAAGACTTGTTTTTTAGGAATTATATTTTTGCTGTTTTGATTGTTTTAATTAATGTTATGTGTTGTCGAATCTATGTTGTGACATATTGAGACTTTTTTTCACCTCATTTTGTTCGAAAGCAACTTGTTTCCTTGATTTGATATGAATGTGGCGTCAATTGATAGTTGCAACAACGATATAGACATTAGTTTCGGGAAAGTAATCTTTGTAATATATCTTTATATATTTCATGAGGCATGCTGATTTGTAAGTAACAACGTATACAATTATTTTCCTTTCAAAATAAGCTTATACAATTTTTTTGGTTGACAAATTACTTATTCTGTATTTCTGTCATGATAAACATTTTGAATATTTTCCAAAATAAAGATATCCGTAAGGAAAAGTCCTAGCTGCCATGTATTATGTTATCTTAGGATTATGATTGAGGATTCATGTGGTGACTAAGATGAATCAACTGAGAGAGAACCATATCAAGGGGATCATGTATGAGGATTATGGTTTGTAGAAGTGCTGAGTGGATGTTATGGGATAATTAATTATTCGTTTGCTGAATTTATTAAAGGGAAAATTTCATTTTAACACCCTACCAAACATTTAATTTCAAAATAGTACCCTGACATAAAGTTTTTGCACTTTCATACCTAAACTCAATATTTAATAACACTTTCATATCCAGCCGTCAAATTCTGTTAACTTTCCATCCAAAATAGGTAAAATGTCCATAATACCCCTAACTATTACTCAAATTTTCAAACTCATGCCATTCAATTCAGAACTTAAAAATAAGTGAAATGACAATAATATCATCCACTGTTAGGGTGTTAAACTGAAAAATATCCTTCAGAATTTTCAAATTTTACAAAATCACTTTTTATTTTTATTTATGCAAAATATTTTTTATTTTTAAAAATTCAATTTTTATTTCTGTTAATATAATTAATTTTGTTGATGCTATGGCACAATTCTCCCTCAAACCCTAGAGAGAATTTTGTGAATACTTCAACTCACAGCAGTTGTATGGCGCCGACGGGAGAGTTGTCAAGTGGAGAGGTGGCCTTCGATGCGGAGCTCCTCCAGGAGCCGAGCAGTCCGGAGCCGGAGCAGACGAGGAGGAGGTGGACGGCATCACTCCGACGGGGTCCATCTCGGAATAGGAAAAGTCCCTCACGGATTAGGATGCCTAAAACGCCGCGTCACGAGGGTGGATCGCCGATGACCTTCTCATCTCAGAGGAGGGAGCCCAAAGATCGAGAGCTCCGGGTGTGGAGAGGAGACTCCACACTGCGACAAGGGGTATCCTCCGCAGAACCCTGGCGACGGGGTCGCGACCGAGGACTGCTGGCAAGAGATTGCCGGAGAGGACGGTGGCACGCAACGGCGTGTTCCGATGGAACACATGACTAAGAGAGGAGCAGTCTGACACCGAGGAGGACACGGTGCGGGGGGGGGGGGGGAGGGGGGAGGAGGATGGTCTGCAACCGATCATCATCTCCTCGGACTCGACTCCGCCGACGGAGGAGTCACCGTAGAAGATTGTGTAGCGGCGAAGCAAGTCGCGGCGCCTAGGGTTTCTGAGGAATCAGAGGTTCCATTGGGCTTGGGCCGTAATTTCCTTGCGAACGCACGACAGGCCTGAGCGGCGGGACCTACTTGGATCCCGCGGGCAGGCACTGGACCCGGGCTGGGAAAGGCATGGGCTGGAGCGTGAGGTGCTGGGCCGGGTACTAGTAAGGACAGAGCTGGATCAGGCCCGACTGGATTGTGGGATGGCGGTTTTGGGTCAGGTGATCCGGAGCAGCGCGGCTGGGTGCGGGTCGGGGAAATTTCCCGTGGTTTGACCCGATTGGGGCGGGTAATCATATCGTGGAAGATCTTGGATCGGGTATGGTACATGGGTCGGGTCCTGGTATTGACTCGAATTATGTGTGTCGACCATGCTGGGCCGGATCCAATCACACAACGGCGGAGGGCTATAGGCACCCTCGCCTCCAAGAATTAGTCCTCAGGGGTCCAGGGAGGGGTCGGTCGGTTGTACCGCCTCTCTGGATGTAAGGTGGCAACGGTTCCACTAAAAGCCGACAAGGTTCTCCCCTGCCAGTCTGGGGTCTGCACTCCCGCGTTTAGGAGCCCTACCAGTATCAGTCAAGGGAGGACGATGCACGCTGACATCCCGAGGAAGTTATTGGTCCACCTCTACAAAGGTTTACACTAGATCTGCTCGATCAGTCCCCTTTGGTTGGCTTATGTTGTATCGGTGTCAACGGATGCTACCCTAGTTCTCCTGTCCAAGAGCAAATTTACTTTTCAGTTCTTGTTTTTTCAATTCCATTGCAGTTTCATTTTTGTACTGAAGTGTTGGCTGTTTTGCGAACATTTTATAGTTATAATATCTCTATTTTCGATTAAAAAAAAATTATGTTGATGCTGATAAAATAAATAAATTAATTCTTTTGATTAAGCCATTAGCACCTACAATAGAGTTCCAAATTTAATCATTTCCTCTCAACAATAACAATAGCACTACCACCAAACCTCGACTCAAATCCTAACTATCAAGTTATAAACTCACTTGCAGGATAAACAAATATTGATTCGTTAAATTCAACATATACCCGACTTGATAGAACAAGGAGGCGTTTTTATTCAACCAACACAAAAATACATGCTATATTACAAAGAGAGAGAGAGAGAGAGAGGCTCAAGAGTTTATTGCACACTTGACTTTCAGAGAGGTACTGAAAGTGCTGAGAGATGTTTCAAGAATAATACTAGCAATAATGGGCTCAACAATGGCTGAAACACCCTGAAAATGCCTCAAACACAAGGCTCGTATCTCAACTCCTAAATCACACACATATCATATTTTACCAAACCATCCAATACTTCTAATTAGGAATGCTTTACATGAGGGTACAGTCCCAATATGTGCTCAGGCAAGAAATCGTGCCTCGTCAGAATTCCAACGATGGGCGGCCTCTGCAATGTGATCACAGCAGTCAGCAGAGAGTACAAATCATGCAAAGAAAAAAAGGGAGAGAGAGAGAGAGATAAACTGACCCCTTGGCTCTTTGGTACTACACACATGTGCCTGAGGCCAACTTGCCGGAACAGAATGGCTGCTTTGGCCAGCGACATTGTCTCCACAACAGTGTATGGGGACGCGTTTGTGATAGGATGAAGATCCAAGTACATTTCCATCTCTTCCTCGTTGATATCCAAATCCTCCACTTTTATCCCCTTCCCCGACCCCGCCTTGGCAAAGTCAAATGCAGCGAATCTTCCCAGTATGGCTTCTCCCGCAATGACCCTCTCCGTGGAGAAGTTCTTCCCCTTGAGCAAAACAAGTAAGTGCGACCTCAACACGAGGCCACACAGTTCTGGTGCATCTGAGAAAGGTGGTTCATCAATCACTGGGAATCCGTTATGCCCTGTCATCCTCAGAGCATGTAATATATTCCCCACCTTCTCAACTCCAAAGAAAGTCACCAGTGGCCCAGAAACAACGTCACGTGCCACCAAATGTTTCATGTAAGGCTCTGCGTGGGCCTCCAAATATGGCAACCCCTTTAGTTTCACTATCTGGTCATAGACGCCTTTGTTGAAGGTATCAGCTACTGTCTTTGAGATAAGTAGAACCAACATCACGAGGGGAAGCAATAGTAGATCGTTAGTCAGCTCCAGGAGTATAACACACATTGAGACCGTCATTCTCATCGTCCCCCCTAAGAAGGAGGCAGCTCCAAGAAGAGAAAACAGACCGGTGTCAAGTGCAGAGATGGAGCTGAAGAGCCTCCCGATGAGGCGACCATAGCAAGCTCCTGCTAGTATAACGGGGATGAAGAGCCCAGATGGGATAGCAATGCCATAAGTGATTATCCCAAGAATGTAAACAGAGCCAAAGAAGATGAAGAGGGTGGAGATACTAAACTCCCTCTCCGTGCTGGTGCTGAATAGGTTGCGGATCGCATCGTCATTAGTGTTCAAGAAGAGAGAAGCAAGGTCGTTGTAGTAACCCGATGGGCATTGGAAATTCTTGTAATTGCCGGATTCACCAACTGTGGGGCAACTCACTGAGGTATCAGTGGGGCAGGGCTTGCACTTCACAAGCCATGGCAGGCCAAAGGCACAACAGGATGTCAAGAGGGCGATGCTGACGACAAGAATGATCTTGAAAGAAGCGCCTCTCCTATAAGAACATATAAATGAGCAATATGCATCAAGGATGTTAATGTTTAGGATGAAGAGAAGAACATACTCATTGATGATACTGTATGTGCGGAGGACCTTGTCCACCAGATAGTTATATATGCTTCCAAAGAGGCCTCCAAGAATGCCTAGTACTATCACTGCCAGTATATCTGCTCCGGAGTATGACGTCTTGGCTGAGCTGACGTCATACATTATGAGACCTCCTTGCCCGAATAACCCACAGTTTCCAGTGGAACAATATTCTATGAAACCTCTCAAAACTATAGCAACTACTGCTGTGGTGAAGAATGTCCTCCACAGCAGAGCACTCCGCCACCTGAATTTATTCACCATTATGCTTCATCTGTTGAAATGCTGAATCCAAGAAGATAAAGAGAGAGGGAGAATGGTACCATACCATGAAGCGGCCTCCTCAAGAGCAAAGAGAACGCCACCAACTGGGGCACGAAAAGCAGCGGCAACACCAGCAGCAGCACCACAAGTGATCAAGTCTCGCCGGTCGCGATCATTCTTGAAGAATCTTAGCCACTTCCAAGTCAAATGGTATTTGCGGGAACCTCCCTGCCCAAGTATAGAGGCTATGCAAGCACCTGTATGTACCATAGGCCCTTCTTTACCCACCACAAATCCCGCAGAAACTCCAAGAATAGAACCAAAAATCTACCATAGCCAAAATTGTAATGAAATATTATCAGACCCATAAAAGCAACTACATTGAAATTTACTTACTTAGTTAAGCATGATTAGAGAGACAATATGGATCTAGTGTTGTTGACGGATCCATGCATCCAACCAAAAAATGGTTTGGGATGAGGATTGGTTGTTTTTGTTGAAGCTTATGAATGTAGAAAAGTGGTTAAGTTAGTAGGGAAAAATCTTTCTACAAATACAAACTCAGTTTCCTCCACAGAATAATCAGTTTGTACGTAACAAAAGAGAAGTTTTTGTTCCCTCACCTTTACAAAGAGGGTACTCGGGGCCAGTATTGAATAAGCATCCACACCATTGAGATATGCTTTCACCTCCGGAATACCTGAACCTGCTGCAGCAGGAGCAACTAAAGCACAAAGAGCTCCAGCAGCTGTTGCCAGAACAATATTGATACCAGCGAAAACTGCAAAAGCCGAAAAATACCTGCAGTGGAACTATTATCATATACAGAATTGAAAAAATGTAACATTTATAAAGATCACAAAGGACACAAACTTAAATTTCATCAAAGAAATACAATAGCAAAGGTTATGAAAGGAAATTCAGGCTACAGGAGCATTAGACATTTAAGAGGTGGAAATCACGCTTACCTTCCCTCTAACATGAGATTGCTGGTAAGAAGCAACTTAAAACCAGCTATATTCTCTACCGCAATATTGTTAAAGAAGCCAACGAGTCCCGTTCCAAGACCTATAAGAAGTGCAAATGCCCATTTCAGCACAATGTACTGAAATATCTGGATCTTCTTCCTTGATCTCCAGTCCTGCTTAAATAATTCGTTCTCTGCTATCCTGAATGAATAAAACAGACAAGACAAAAGCTCTGGTGATTGCTCAACAAGGAACTATTTCATCCAAACAGTGTGGGGGATATGACGGATCCTTCTTACTCGTAGTCAAGGCTCTCGATAGGGCAAATGTTGGCACCAACAATTGCAATTTGGGAGGTGGTGTTGATCCTCTTAACCAGAAGTGGTTCCCTGTATGCCATGCTGTTTTTGTTAGACATCTCAGACCAGTATCTCTCGATCTCTTTCCCATCAAGCAGCCCCTCATTTTCAACGTCACGCTCATCATCACCGTGCTCATCCCCATTGTTGGCATGGTTTTTCCCATCCATAATCTGTACTCTCCTCGGAATTGTTGCTGATAAGTACCACACATCACAAAACAAACATAATCATGATTCTGAAATAAATTGACAGGGTTCCCGATCTAATCACATGGCATAAAGAGGAATATGCAATAAGAAACTAATCAACCCAAGCTCAGCAAATCAGAACACTACATAGATTGAGCAAATTAAACCCAGTCATGGATAGATAGAGTGTTCACTCTTGATTTTGCTTTGCCCTACATAATCAAAGGAGCAGTTTTTACAGATTATAGCCATTGAGTGTGGTGCGTGTTAAGAACCCAGATGTTAAGGTACGATCCAAGCCAGTACAAATGAAGAAAAAAAACCCACAACACAGAAATAGCAACTAGCAATGAGTAGCTTACGATTTCTTAAAACAATCCAGCATACAAGTCGATTCAGATCAGACCCAACTGGTTCAAACTCAAGCTCAAGCTCCGGATTTGAAGACAATAGGAGAGCGGAGAAGGGTAGTGGCGAAGAGGGTCGGCAGTATTTAGAGAAGAGATTGAGGGGTGAGAGAGAACTTACCGGTGGCCGGAGAGAGAGGATGAGAGGTCAACGATTGTTGGAGAAGTGAACAAGTAGACAAAATCAATCAAGCAGCAAATCTCATTACGTGGCTTAACTGTCGCTGCCACCACCCATTTTCTCAGCTCAACTCATATGTGTGATTAATTATTCACTTAACAAACAACCATTCTAATTCTCCCCCTTTTCACCGGTACAGAACAGAACGGTTGAGTAGAACAACGTTTTCGCACGTGTGTTGTTGCTCTAGTTCAATTTTAACTGGAATTAAGTTTTATTAACTGAACCAGAATTAGGTTTTGATATTTTTATTTGGTAACGACGATTATTTTTTTTTAATTAGAAACGGAATTAAGTTATTATATGTATCAGATTTTAATAATAATTAAACTTTTAAATGAATTCAATTTTAACAAAAGTATTTTTTTTAAAGATTATGCTTCATTCGTCAATAAACGCTAATAAAAACGGTAGTACGCCCAAACGGGAATACACTCAAACAAAGACGAGACTAAGGTGGGGACCTTCATCAATTGACAGGTGTTCCGGTACGTTAAGCTTAAACAAAATCTTCAGGCAACTAGGAAGACAGTACATGAACTCGATAAACGAGAGCAACTAGTCGTACAATAAACATAGACAAGGTTCTAAAGCCCAAACGGAGCTAGTCTTGACCTGCTGCGGTGGACACCAACTCACCGAGATCGAGAAGCCTGACCGTTGGCGAGGAGCCACAACCACATCCATACGGTACGACGACGGTAGTGAAACCATTGAACGCATCGAAGGTAAGACAAAAGCGAAACTGGTGTGTCGTCGTCAAAAGTCGAGAAGGAGGGCTCGGGCAACGGATGGGGGCAGGGTTCAGGCAAACAAACGGTGGCGGGGCTTGGGCAGCGGACATGCGGTCGTGCAAGGTGAAGCGGGGCTGGTGGAGCGGGGTAGACGGCCGGAGGCGGGGCTGGCGGTTGGAGAGAGGCCAATGCGTGGCGGGGGCAGGCGGAGCGAGGAGGTGGGGTGGACGACCACACAATCAGATGAGGGGAAGAAGAAGAGGGAGGAGAGAAAGAGGAAACGAAGAAGGGAAAAGACGACGGTATTTTAGCAAAAGTCGTGAACTTCATTCATTATTGGATTCTAATTGTCTCTGATCCTTGAGTATAAGAACTAGTTGTGAGTATTTCTCAATTTGGGAAAAATACTGGATTTGGTTTGAAGTTACAAAACTTTGGACGATTTGGTCATATATGTACGTGAGTAATGCATTTTTTTTTTCCTAAATTCCAGTTTGCCTTCATATTTATTGAGGTCAATTTTGTGATTGAAATCAATCACAAGATTGTATCTTAGTTAGTGATCTATTCCCTTATATATCTGTAATTACTAATTAGTAGGATCTTTTATTTCCTTTTCCGTCATACATGCTCTTGTATAAATATGTACAATTCTATGCAATATACAACAAGTTGGGATTCAGTTCAATATCCTAATCTTTACATGGTATCAGAGCCTTTCGATAGGTGACAAAAACAAAAAGGATGATGTCTCATCCGAGTCTACTATACGGCCTACCAATGATCCTGCTTCCCCATATTTTATACTCCCGAGAGAGAACCCCGGAATGGTCTTCGTCACCCAACCACTAAGTGATTCGGGTGACAATTACAACACATGGAGGCACAAAGTCTACGACGCACTCCTATTCAAAAACAAGTTAGGGTTCATTGACGGGACCCTTACCCAACCTTCCGAATATTCCGAATATCTACAACCATGACGCCAAAATAACGCCTTGGTCAAATCTTGGCTAGTGAATGCCATGTGCAAAGAATTGCAATCTGGAGCTGTTCACACCATTACTGCTCGCCAAATTTGGGTAGATTTCGAGCAACGATTTACACAAGGAGCCACGCCACGCATGTACACCATCCGTCGTGCTATTGCTCTCCTACAACAGAGTCATCAATCAATATCATCTTTTTTTTGGCAAATTAAAAGGACTCTGGGACGAATTACAGGGCCTTCGTCCTCTTCCACAGTGCGACTGTGGGGGTTGCACTTGCAACATTAACAAACAAATTCAGAATATGAGAGAAGAGGAGCAGGTATGTGATTTTTTGATGGGCTTAGATGATGATTTCGGTACTGTTCGTTCACAGATATTGAATATCCATCCCTTACCTGGAATCGACAAAATTTACTCTGTGGCTGCTCAAGACGAATCTCAGTGTCTGGTCTTTTCTTCCCGTGCACCCTCCCTAGAACCAGTTGCTCTCTCGACTCGCCCCGCCGCTGGAAATCAAAGGATCACCGGAGACTCTCGGACCGGAGGTGACAAATGCCACAAACAGTGCTCTCACTGTGGAAAACTAGGACATACCTCAACCGAATGCTTCAAAATCGTGGGGTATCCGTCTGATTGGGGGAAGAACAACTCCGCCCGAGGAGCCGAAGCACGGAACGCCGGCGGCATACCGACCCGCGCGCCTCCAACGCCCCTCGCTGCTTCTGTCCATCGTGAATTGCATATTGAAGAAGAAGCAAGCCCTAATAGGCTTTCCTTGCTGGGTCGCGCGAATCAGCATCATATCAGGCCCAGTTCGGGCGGGCCCAGGTAGGACAATTCTACTGCTCAAGGAGAGCATTCCGACCAGCAGTTGTTGCAATCCTTCTTGGGCCAGCTGAATGAGGCTCAAAGAGCTCACTTATTGGACCTGTTTAGGACTCCATACTCCGGAAATTCTTTTGCTGGTACATCGACACATCAAGACTCTGGTAATAATTTTTCTACATGGATTATCGATTCCGGAGCGACTAATCATATTACTTGCAATATCGATATTTTATCGAATATTTGGAAAGGTTCTCAAATTTTACCTATGGAGATGCAAAATGGAGAAAATGCACCAGTGAGCGCCATAGGCCAAGCGACTCTTAGCCCTCAATTAAGGCTTGATCGAGTGCTTGTTGTGCCTCGTTTTCGTTTTAATTTGCTATCCGTCAGTCAGATTACTCGTGATTTGAACTGCGCATTAACTTTTTACTCGAAATGTTGTGTGATATAGGACTTACATTGGAGGAAGCTGATTGGAGCGGGTAGCGTCCGGAATGGGCTCTACCATTGGGAACCGACGGTGGAAGGCAAGGCATTGTTGACATATGGAAATAATTACACTCAGTTGTGGCATCGACGTATGAGACACGTATCGGTTTCCCGATTACCTTTTATTTCAAATTTGTCTCTTGATTTTTGAAAAGCATGGATTGGATGTGTGTGATGCTTGTTGTAGGGCTAAACAGACACGATTACCTTTTCCAATACACACAAATAAAAGCAGTCGTATATTTGATTTAATACATTGTGATATTTGGGGATCTTATGATACACCATCGCTCTCGGGGTGCCATTATTTTTTCTCTATTCTTGATGACTATAGCAGAGCTACGTGGGTGTTCCTGATGCAGCAGAAATATGAGGTAAAGACACACCTATTTCAGTTCTTTAATTGGGTGAAAGGACAATTTGACGTTCGGGTCAAGTGTCTCCGCACAGATGGAGGCAAGGAATTTCAACACCACGAACTAGTGGCTCACTATCATAACACAAGGATGGAGTTTCAGACCAGCTGTGTTGGAACCCCCAACAAAATGGTGTCGTAGAACGGAAACATCGACATATTCTTGAGGTTGCTCGAGACTTGCGTTTCCAAGACAGACTTCCATTGCGTTTTTTTGGAGAATGCGCACTCACAGCAGCATACTTGATTAATCGGATGCCGCTCGCAATCATTAAGAACAAAACCCTGTTCGAAATGTTGTACGGGAAGAAACCTGGTTATGACCACCTCAGAAGCTTTGGTTGTCTATGTTACGTTCATCAACAGACATGTGACAAGTTTGGCCCGAGATCTCGCCCCGGTTTATTCATCGGATATCCAAGGGGACAGAAAGGTTATCGCGTCTACGATCTTGAATCACAAGCGGTTGCTGTGTCACGAGACGTGCAATTTTAGGAAAACGTCTTTCCCGGAGACAAGTTTGAAGACACCGACCCACACTCTGATGCTTCACCCGTACCGCCAATGGACACCTCATTCTTCTCACATATACATGCACCATCACACATGCCGCCTCCTTATCCGCTAGCACCAGTTGAGAATGCAACTCCCGAAATAGTGGAAGAATCATCTCTTCTTGTTAAGCGTGTGCACATGCCTTCTACACGCTTGAGTGGGTATGATTATACCCTACCTCCTTCTATCTTACCGCCCGGTTCTGCACCGCACCCAACCGCTCCTTCAGCGAACTCGACGGTACATCCTTTGTCTCATAACATTTCTTATGATAAATTATCACCAGCTCACTCTGCTTTTCTAGCGGTCATCTCCTCCATATATGAGCCTCGCACCTTTCAACAGGTAGTTCAGCATGAGCATTGGCGTGACGCCATGGCACGGGAAATTTCTGCTCTGGAGGGGAATCAAACCTGGACACTGACGGAACTTCCCCCAGGAAAATGGGCCATTGACTCTAAATGGGTGTATAAGGTGAAATACCGTCCAGATGGCAGCATCGAGCGTTACAAAGCTCGTCTCGTTGCAAAAGGCTATACCCAAAGAGAAGGGGTTGACTACACCGATATTTTTGCCCCTGTGGTTAAAATGGTCACTATTCGATGTCTCCTCGCCATCGCAGCTAGTCGAGGTTGGCCGATGTACCAACTCGATGTCAACAATGCATTTCTACATGGGGACTTGCATGAGGAGGTTTATATACAAGTTCCTCATGGATTTTCCAAACAGGGGGAGCAACGAGTTTGTCGACTATGTAAATCTCTTTATGGACTCAAGCAGGCATCCCGTAACTGGTATCAAAAGTTCACTGATTCCATTGTTAGCCTTGGCTACAAACCCTCAGCTGCAGATCATTCCCTATTCACCTTTGTTGCTCCTAATTCATTCGTTGCAGTTCTCATATATGTGGACGATGTAGTCGTTACTGGAACAGATGCAACCCGTACTCAACAACTCAAGAAGCATTTGGACCAACAGTTCAAGATCAAGGACCTAGTAACCTTGAATTACTTCCTTGGCCTCGAGGTGGCTCGCTCTCCTTCAGGCATCATCCTCTCCCAGAGGAAATATACTCTTGACATCTTGGCCGATAGTGGGTTCATTGGATGTAAGCCGACCCCTTTTCCCCTCACTCAACAACATCGACTTTCGGCAGATACTGGACCTCTTTGCAAAGATAGTGGTCAATATCGCCGTCTGGTAGGGCGCTTATTGTACCTAACCATCACCCGGCCAGATATTAGCTATGTCGTTCACATCTTGAGCCAGTTCCTACATGCCCCCTGTGAGGCACACTTGGATGTTGCCTTCCATGTTCTTCGTTACCTTAAGAGCAGCCCAGGGCAAGGGTTATTCTTTACGGCTAACAACACCCTCACCTTAAAAGCATATTGTGATGCCGATTGGGCAGGGTGTCTCGATACCAGAAAATCTACCACATGCTACATAATGTTCCTTGGGTCATCTCCCATCGCTTGGCGTTCTAAGGAACAGACTGTGGTATCTTGTTCCACGGCGGATGCCGAATATAGGGCTATGGCAGCAGCCAGTCGGGAGATAGTCTGGTTACAGCAACTCCTCACTGATCTCCAAGCTCATCAGAGTACGACAGTTCCCCTCCTCTGTGACAACCATGCCGCTATACATATTGCCTCTAACCCGGTATTCCATGAACGAACTAAGCATATAGAGGTCGATTTCCATTTCGTTCGTCAACAGTTGTAGAGTGGAGTGCTTCGCCTACAACCAGTTCCCAGTCGACAACAACTTGCAAATTTCTTCACCAAGGGATTGAGACGCGACCGCTTTCACGAGCTTTTGGACAAGTTGGGCATTTCCAATATCCATGCTCCAACTTGAGGGGAAGTATTGATGTCAGTTTTGTGATTGAAATCAATCACAAGATTGTATCTTAATTAGTGATATATTCCCTTATTTATCAGATACTGTAATTAGTAGGATCTTTTATTTCCTTTTCCGTCATACATCCTCTTGTATAGATATGTACAATTCTATGCAATATACAACAAATTGGGATTCAGTTCAATATCCTAATCTTTACAATATTTGTAATGCAAAATCAATATTTTTCTCCGTAGTTAGAGTAAGAAGTGGACAAAGAGAACGTGAGAGAGGAAAAGACACGAACAAAGGAAGTAGATGTGGACAGAGAAAGAAGGCGTAAATCTTCGGAAAAGAATGTTAAAATGGTAAGAGTTTCGGTGTTTGATTATAAGGAGATTTAGATTCCTTCGAAACCTAGAATTCTAGGGTGATATTTGTAACCTTTTGAATAATTCGATTGTGTATAAAAATCAAAATGTCGACAATTTCAGTTTTGTTTCAAATTTGGGCTATTGTATTTTGCCAAATTGTAATGAAGATATGGAATGATTTTTTTTTCTTATTAACCATGGAGTTTTCCTTAAGCTATGATGAAAACATGGATAACTTTGGGTGGCAGTGTAATAAAGTCAGATACTATATGTACTGGATTGCAAGTATAATTATAAGGTTGTGACCATTTGATGAGATTATATATTTGTTCATCGTCTAAAGGTGTTAGAATTGGAATAAAAAGAATGGTTCATTTTTATTTTTAAGTAACAACTTTGTTTCGTACGTCGCTATGTAGAGAAAATCCTAGTATAAGGTTTCTCAGATATGAGATATTTAGTATAAGCGGTTGATTTTTACAATATTAATGGTGTTAGCAAATTTTTAGCACTTGCCACTGAACTTATATTTATGTTTTCACATACATTCCACAAGTTTATTGTTGTCAAGTGAATTGAAATAGAAGTATGTGCTTCTAGAAAAGGACATGTGTACGAACTATATGAAAAGATTAAAAGATGCTCTATGGGACGAATAAAGAAAGAACATGAAACTGATGAAGAAGGCAGTGAACTGTAATTTGAGATTTATTTGTTTGTTGATGATTTTTTTATGTAATATCAGTATATATGGTTAATAAAACTAGTAATATACTTTTTTTTAGAAGAAATGATAGTATTATTAATTAAAGCATTCAGATGATCGCACTATTGTTCTCATCGTACAACCAAGAAATTAGACTAATATACTTGTAAAAACAAGTAAATATACTTATAAAAACAATACATTCTTTTGTGAATTGCAATATGTCGTTTGAATCATAATGTTTTATTTTGAATTGAATTGAGCTATAATATAAGTATATAAGAAAATATGAATTTATTTATGAATTTTAATTGATCATTCAGACAAAATATGCAGGTCTATTTGAAATAAATAGACAAACCATGCAAGTTCATTCGAAATTACATAATCTAGATACGACATTCATCATAGGTTTGTTAGTGAGTTTATTTAGGTTTTCAAGACAAAGATAATATGAGTATTTTTTTTAAATGACATGTGTTGTGCAAATGTCATTTTCCGTCCAAAAATGGACGGAAACTGATTAAAGTGAAAAAAAATAAGTTAGAGGGTCAAAAAAAATATAATTAGAAGATAATATGAAAAATCTTAATAGTTTTTTTTAGAGTAAGAAATAGCTTCATTAATAGTAAAACGGAGTCATTACATCGCCCATTAACGTAGAGAAATAATGATCAAATAACCTTTGGAAACAAACTGATCCAAAAACGGATATAGCAATCAGAACTAAAACAAGATATATAACTCAAACGAGAATTGAAACCAAAGTTAGAATAGAAATAAAATCCAAAAGGTTCCAAATGTCGATAACCGCTCAAAGTAAGGCCTAAAGCTGCTTGGTCCCTGCTCTCCAAAGACTCTTTTTTAAATGAGCTACCGAACTTGAACTCGACCGGTTGGCTGGGAGTGATGGCTCGTCCTAGTGACCACTCCCGGGGTATATCCCTGGAGCCATGGATTCCTATCATCCCTCTTGGAGGGGATGCTTCTCATCCCTCTCCTGATCCTCTCGCGGCTCTTCCGTTGTGTTCCTCTTCTGGTCCGTCGGACCATACAACTTTCCAGATGGGATAGACCCAAGAAGGCCTATCTCTGAACACCTAAGGGGCCCTATCTTTAAAGATTGACCAAGGCCCCAAAGGTAAGGAGCCATCCTCAGTCGGACCTGGGACTCGAGAATCGGGTTAGGTACCATGACAAGGTTACGAGGGGCTCCTTCCTTCGAGACGACCCGGTCTTAGGTAGCGTATTCGAGGTCAACGATGCGAACCCCGAGGCGATGGAAGAGCTTCATGTTCCCAATCTGTGACATACGGTCGGTCAACCTTCACCGTCTTGAACTCTAGGATTGAGTCATCAAAGTAGGGCACCCGCGGTACCTCCAATTCGCAGTCCCGGACCATATGTCCAATCCTACCGCATTTGAAACAAAAAGTGGGGAGTTTGGCATACGTTAGGGTGACTCGTACCGAGTCCCGGAACTTCATGATCATGGTTCGCCGGAGGCTGGTAGACGTCCATTCAGAATCAGACCCTCACCGTACCACCCTAGCAAAGACCCCATTGATTACACACGGTTTCCACGTGCTCACCTAGGGTTGCCCCTATGATCTCCCCTGTCTCCCTTGTCCGGACGATGGGCGGTATCCCCCGAGCGTGCACCCATAACTGAAGGCGATCCAGGCGAGGAAGTTCTCGGGCCATTGGGTCAGCTATCTCCCCGAGCAGTAGAGGATGATCGTGGAAACACCACGACTCATTGTTGCGCACCCATACTCGAGCCTCTTAGGGTACGAAGTGGAAAGCGAACGTGCCTGACTTGAGGTCCTTAACCACCACACCCACGTCGACGCGACCCTATGTACACGTGATGATTGACAACATAACCTTCTTTCGGGGAAGGTTGAGGGAGGCCAGACGGTCCACCATACCAAAGCGGAGGCGAGCCAGAATCTGGGGATCCGGTGGATTGTAGCGTACCACGACCTTCATCTCCTCTTCCTCGGTGAGACAATAGGTAGAAAAAATGGCTTAGAGGCCCCCACCGACGATGAAGGAACATGAGGAGTCGAAACCCTAGCATGGGTTCCCACCACCGTTGCCACCGAATGAGGGGTCGGAACCCTAATGTTGGCCACCGTCCCCGAGACAAGCACATGAACCCGATGCGAGAGTATGGAAGCCGACGGTGGTGCTGGATCAAGCTCTTTGATTGGACGACCCCTCTTCACCTTGGTGGGGGCTGCAGTCGGTGTGGTCTCTCTTGGCGAGAAAGCCACTAAGGTTTGGTTCCTCAACAATGGAGGTTATAGGAGCTCGATGGAGGGAAGCGACACCATGATCGAGGGAGGAGACTTCGGGTGTCGTTTCTTTTCTCCCTCACTGATTTGACGAAACCCGTAAGAGGTTTTAAGGGAATAAGGAATGGTGGGGAGGTAGTGAAGCATATGAGGATAGCGGCAACTCCTCGACGGACAACAATGACATGACAGTCGAAGACAGTACAAACATGACAAAAAATAATGGTTAGAACTCTCTCTAAGATAGCGGTCTCACATGTATCGGTCGCTTTTCGAAGCTTGAATAGATAGTTCAACAAAAAGTCTGATAGTGTTATGTGTAATTTCCTTTTTGATTAATGAATCTTTAATTAAAAATAGAAAACGAGAAACCTGACAGAACTGAACGAATACAAATCTTACTCCGTACCCACCAGGTTACCATGTCCATTCGTATTTAATAACTACCGGATACTATACTTTTTATCGACAATATACTATCATGTGTGCAATGCATTTCACGTATTTGTTTGTATACATATCATGTGTTCCGAAACATCGAGGTCTGATAATAAACAGTTGTCTCTGGTGGGACAGGGACAGGAGGTAACAGTTTTGCTTGGTACTAATCCAGATCGGAGATTTTTGACGGTCAAGATCGAACACTGTACTTGATTTTTGACGGACATGGTCGACATGGTCCAGAACACTGTACTTGCTTGGTTTGCATGCACGTGGCTCTCCCATAACCAATCAAATACGACTGATGATGGTCTACACTCTACAGTCAACCACACCCAATCCAAGCCGATGATGAAGGGTCTGGCTTTGAGCTGCGTTAGAGTTCCTCTTTCCCCAATTTCTCCCTCCCGCCGGCGCCCTAATATCACCGCCGAGCTCCGGGAAATTCGGGTGTGCACCAACCGCACCTGCCGCCGTCAAGGCTCACTCCAGATCCTCCTCACTCTCTCCGATCTCGCGCCTCCCTCCGTCAATGTCGAGTCCTGTGGCTGCCTCGGCCGCTGCGGCGCCGGTCCCAACCTCGCCCTCCTTCCAGACGGCATCGTCGTCGCCCATTGCGGCACCGCAGCCCGCGCCGCCGAGGTCCTCGCCGCTCGCGCCGGGAGAGGTCCCCAGGACGCTCAGAGGAGCTTGGACGCGCTTGCCTTGAAGAAGAGAGCCCAGCTTGAATCGGAAAAGGGCAATTTCTCTGAGGCTGAGCTCTTGCTTTCCCAGGTTCGACCTCTGCCTGTGAACTTGTATGTGAATGCTAAAATTTTTGTTTGATTTGTTGATAAATTGAGTGATCATGTAACAGTTTGTTCATGTGTGTTCTGAATTTGATTTCCATCCAGATTTTCAATTTCTTGTGATACTATAAGCAACTTTGGAGAAACATAAGTTGTTAGCAACTATGAATAATTGATTGTTTTGTTCCTAAATACTGAACTTGATATTATCAAATTGTCATTAGGCCCCTGTTGTGTAAAAGATATAAGTTTATCAGTGAGGGGCCTTGTTAGCTGATATCCTTGATAGTAAGGAAAGATACATTGGTATGTCGGAATTGCCAATGTTTTAGAGTGCGCCAATCTTTTATGGGAAAACATATTCATTGAGTCTTTTATGTTACTTCTCATTGTAAAAATGCTACTTTTGTTGTAATTTCTCAAGGAAATGTAAAAATAATAATTAGTAAGGTCGTGTTTCTCTGTGTGCAGGCAATTGATCTAAAACCATTTGGTGGTATCCATGTCATGTACAAAGACAGGTTTGTTAATCGTAATGCTTGTGTTCACTCGTAGCTTCATGTATCTTTGTAGGTTAGTACATAGTATTGAGTTGTAGTAAAACCTATTGATTTACATTGATGGGGAAGGCATTTCAGGTATATGTATCAGCAATTTCTGTGACATATATTCTGTGAACTAAAACATCCCCTTCTCTGCCATCCAATGGAGGACTTCTGCAGGTCGATTTTTGAGTTGTTTTCTTTAAATTCAGATCTGTTGCAAAGTTGGCAGCGGGAAATTACACTGGGGCTCTTCAAGATGCTAGAGAAGCTTTAACATTAGCTCCTCGGTTTACAGAGGTAAGCAACTTTATTCTTTTAGCTTTATAGAAAGAGATAAGAAACCTAAGCTGTGGTTCCTAAGCTATTGTTGGAACACAATTCATTGACCATCCCTGTTGTTAAATGTAAATGTTAGCAGAGTTCAATCGTTTCCTGCTAAATCTGAATTAGACAATGGTTACATTTAGATTTCTATTTGTTTATTTACTTATTTGTTGAGGAAGTAAGATGATTTAGACTGCCTGAGAAGTTCGTACTCTTACAAGGCCATACATTTTCAGGCTTATATTTGTGAAGGTGATGCTTTGTTGGCTATGAATGAATTTAATGCAGCAGAGAAGTCATATTCAACATCTTTAGAGATTGATCCTTCCATTCGTCGTTCAAAATCTTTCAAGGTTCCATTCAACTTCTATAGTTTGACATGTTAATTATTATGTTTTCTATGCGTGTCGTTATGGTACTCAATCCTAGAAAATGTTGGGATGGGAAAAGGAGGATTCATCTCTATGCTTATTTGATGCTCTTTGTTAAGAAATTTAAATCAGCAAATGGATAACAAGCATAGTCATGGTATATTGGATTTCAAACATAATTGTTATGATCAGGAACCTTGGTATTTCAGTTGGAAGAGTAGTTGCCGTTTGAAATGTCTTGCTTTAGCCATATTTTGATGTACCTCGGATTTGACTCTACTAAATCCAAACTCTTTGTTATCCCGACGAACTAAAGAATCTCAAATCCAAAGTTTCAAGTCAAGGTTCCTAAACATACCATAAGGTTATGTTCTACTTCATGACCAGTAAGGTTTTAAACAGTTGTAGGCGCTAGTCTGGTGGATAGGGTCTCCGGGTATTAATTGGTGACTACTCGGAGATCAATCGGGGATTAGTCAGATTTGAAAATTTTGATTTTTAATAAATTGTTGTATATACAATTAAAAGTTCTTTGTTAGGAGAGGACTCAAAATTAGGAGGAGAGCCTAAAGTTAATTAGAATTTAAATAATTTTTCTTTTGTTTCAAATATATATTTTAAAATCCACAAAAGCACACAAACCGTTTGCCCGCGTAGACTCGCCTTGCCAGCCCTGATCTAACTTGCTCCGCCCGCCTTGACTCATCTGACTAGAGAAAATCCGGATTGGTGCTGTAAAAATCAATGCTTAGGCAGCACCACCTGGGCCATGTTTACAACACTGATAACCAGACCAACCCATTTATGAGTTGGTCCATGCTGCTTGGTGAACATATAATGCTTGAATAGATCATGGATGTGAGTAGGAATGGTATTTGAGATATGTCAAAATTCAAACTAAGTTGTGATGCCAACTAGCCAGGATCCTTCATTGACTTTTCATTTTTCTATTAAATTACCTCTTGCTCCCAAGGGTTGATACCCTTCATTATTATTCCCTTGATGTAGGCTCGGATCGCTAAACTTGAGGAGAAACTCGCCGCAACAAATACAAATTAGATCAACAATATTATTGAACACATTTCTGCTATATACAGGTTCAATCCTACACTACTGCAACCATTGCTGAATCCTGAATTTCTATTTGCAATTTTATATACTATGTGATTTTAAATATCTTAATTGATGTTTCTTCTTTTTTCTTGTGGTTTAAGAGGTTGGTTCAACTGGAATCGTTTCTTTACTCAGATTGTAATTTAAGTGATTATATATTTTCAGGAGAGTTTATGGAGCAGGCGCATGAAGCTGTACACATGAAGATCCGAGCGACATAGTAAAGGGTGGTTTTCTTTAAGTATCAACTTGAACATCAGTCATTTGTCCCATGATTAGCTTACCATTCTCAACCCGCAAAGGGTGCTCGGGAGAGAGCTTACTTACTATACATAGCATATTTGTCTTCCTTTTTCTGACTTTGGAGACCAACATGACAGTATCATCCAACTTCAGTAATTAGTGTCCAGCAAGGGACTTGCACTGTTTGCATTCGTGTGAATATTTATGTAATCGACAATTTCTATCTAACAATCTTTAATCCAGTTCATAACATCATCTCTCAAACAGACGATCCAATAGAGTTCCAACTACAAACTTTTAAGGGGAAGTGCTGCATCTCAAAACCAATTGTAGAGGGTGTATTTAGTGAGTTTTTATACACTAAAGTTATAGTTCTGAGTTTTTACATAATTTATAGGTAAGAGGACGAACAATAATTCACTCTTCTGACCACATAACCTGGTCTAGGTTTTGATTGAATATTTTATGGGAATAGTAAGGATAAGAAGGTAGGATTGAGAAGCAAGAAATTGACAAGGGGGTTTTCGGCTGAGAGATGGTTGGGTGAAGGGATAATAAAAACCTTGCACTGTACGTTTGAATGTAGTGAGTTTAAAATGCTTAGCGTGGTTGACTCTCCTTTAGCCCTGACTCCATCGACCTCATAAGATGGTAGCATCGTCTGAAGCACCATTTCAGGCTACTTTCTTAGAGCATCCTCAATGCTAACAGTCAGCAAATTATGGTAAGACTGATTGTTATAATATTAAACTAATATTTTCAGCCTTACAGTCAGCACTCCTGCAATACTAGCATGTTCGTACTGACTGTTCGCGGCATTCTTCTTCACAAATTTCTCTCTGTCGGCGATAAGCGTCGGCTGTGAGCTTACCACCTCCTCTTACCAGTAACAATATTTAAATAATTTCTTTCTCTTATTTTATGCTTTTTTCTTTTTTGTGTGCTTATAGTCAGCTCCTAGTTCCCGGAATGTGAATGCTTTTAATACAAACACAAATAGCAACACGTATCACCTCTAAAATGGGGGTATTAGATGTTGTTGTTATGGATTGGAGAGGAAGAATGCTTGTTTTAATGACAATTCTTGTCTTTTTCCTCCAATATAATAGGGATAAACTATTTTTTAATTTGGCGTAAATGATGCCAATCGTGATTATGTAAGCAATTTTGGTACGTGGAAGTTCATAATGGGAGCAAGGAATCATGAAGCTATCTGAATAAATCAATCTAAATTAACTATAAAAAAATAATCAACCATAAAAAAAAATCCAACTGGATAATTGGAAGATTTTTTTAGTATGAGAGACTTTAGCCAGTTAGGACTTAGGCAGACCGCTTTTTTATTCCGACGATCGTGCGATTCCGACCATCATTACTTTCGGTACTCAACAAGGGTTACCTGCCTGCAATCCCCCGATCTCTCCCCTTCGTTTTTTCGTCTGTATCGATGAGTTTTCTCCCTGTGATCCGCTTTTCTCTTTGGTTTTTCTGCTGTGTATTTTGTGGCCTCGTCTGGTCTTGGGTTCTTTGTGACTGTTTGGGGGCGTGATGGTGGTCGTATGTATGGCCTGGAATTGTTGTGGGTTGGGTTCGGATCGCAATAGACAGTAACTCGGTGATTTGGTAAGGAAAGTTAAACCGGATCTTTTGTTTCTATCTGAAACCTATCATTCCGAGGCAAGTAAATCACGTTCTCGGTTGGCGTTGTTACGACGCAAACTTGGCTTTCATAGGGGTACGAGCATACCGATGGAAAACCAGAAGGGCGGGGTAATGCTATTGTGGTCGGCCAAATGTTGGGTAAACGTAGTAGAGGTAGCACAAACCCACATTGACGTGCAAGTTTTTTTTGAGCAGGATCAACCATTCCGTTATACTGGCATCTATGGGGGACCGACAAGGGAATTCCGTTATGGAACCTCGAATCTACTCTGTAGATTCGGAAGGAACGATTGGGTGAATTTAACGGTATTCTTCATCCGAGTGAGAAGCGAGGTGGGTGGTTGTATCCCGGTTCCCTTATCTAGAGTTTCCGGCATACCTTGATTTTCATTGGAGTTCAGGACATCCCCATGGATGGTTATCAGTTCACGTGGACAAAAGGGCAAGGCCCAGCTACAAAATTGAAGGTTCGGCTGGACAGGGCCCTCATGTCCCCATCCTTTGGAGCAGATGTCCCCTAGCCAGACTGCAAAATATGGGCTATACTACATCCGACCATATGCCGATCACTCTCCATCTGAAAAAGGAGACACGGGTTCGGGTGGAAAGGTATCTTCGCTTTGAGAACACTTGAATTGCAGAACCAGAGTGTGGTAGGCTGATACAACAAGCATGGGATAAGATAATTGGGTGACATATCAAAACAAATATAAAAGAAGTGAGTAAGTCATTAGATGCTTGGGGACAAAATGTGTATAGAGATGCAGCCAACACAATCCGCAGATGCCAGCAACAACTGTAGGACTTGAATGATAGAAGAGATAGGCCAAGAATCAAACTACGATTGGCCATCTAGAGACAGTATGAACGGGCACTCTCGAAGAAAGATACTTTACGGAGACAACATGCCAAGCAACATTGGTTAGCAGAGGGGGATAGAAATACGAATTTTTTATGGCCATGACCAGAAAGCGTCAAAGGAGAAATGATATCAAAGTGTTTGAAACATAGGATGACACTATAGTCACGTGGGATACTGGGATGCAATCATTATTGACTAGGTGTTTTGGACGGCCATATGGGATTTGGACATCCAACTGCAAATCAAAGTGTTCTTATGGAAAGCAATTTCAGGTAACTTACAAGTAGCGACAAAACTTCGGAAAAAATTTGTCCCTATTCCGGAGGAGTGCCCTGTGTGTACCACTGGTCGTGAAACGGTCTTACACTTAGTAGTCCAATGTCCATTTCCTCAAGAAGTATGGCAATACTCCCAGGTATCTGTACCAGTCTCCCTTGTTACTACTTTCTTACAATGGATAACGATATAGTGGCTATACCGGATATGACAACAAAGAGAAAAATTGCTCTAACCTTATGGGAAATCTGGAAAACTAAAAATGGTGTGGTTTGGGAGCAAACTTACCAGCTGGCGGGTTCGATTGATGCTACGGTCTTAAGTAATATCCATAGCTGGAAAGAGGAGCATAGGAGTTTGACTCCACATGTTATTTCCCAGGTTCACCCGACCGAGAGAGGATGGACACCCCCAACTCATTGGCTGTCCCTGTCACGCCCCAATTTCAGTAAAACCGAACTCGGAACGCGAACGTTTAAAACAATAAAACATTTTGAAACCCTTTAAATAAATCAATTTAAAATCACCATTTGTTCATCAAAATAATTATTTACAACTCAAAAGTACGTCCCAACAAGTGGACAAAATACAAGTGTACGTCGCTAGACTCAAAAGTAAACCCGGACTCCCGCTCCTAGCTCTTCAAGCTTCGGAAGCTCACCTAGTCCATCCCGCGACCAGTACCTGTAGGAAAAGCAGCTAGGGGTGAGCGTTCGCTCACCACCACGGATAACAGACTGACTACGGCATACTTAGAAGACAATGCCGGTAACACCAACAATAAACCCAACACCGGGGATCACTATCCCCAACTCAAGTAGCCCGACTGACACACACACGGTTACCTTCCTCAACCGACTCAACACTCAACTGAAGGCTTCTTAGCCTTGGGTAGTGAAGACAAAGTGTGTAAATTGAGGAAGTCAATATATGGACTAAAACAAGCTTCTCGACAGTGGTACTTAAAGTTCAATGATATCTGTAAAGACCGCCCCCCGGTTAAAAGATTTATTATTTAAACAAATTGTTCGACTGAAACGTCGTGGTTGAAAAGCGGGTTGATTTTTGGAACAAACGAAAAAAAAATATTTATATAAATGAATAAATTGGGCCTAATGTTTGGCTCCAAACTAAGCCCATGTCCTTGGGCCCAAGCATTTTAAGCCCTTTGGTAGTTGTTGTTGGATCATTTAAAGGTTAGAAAGAGTAGGAATTTAAGGGGATTAGGTCTTGTACAGAGGAGCATGTTCTGAAAGTGAGAGAGGCGGCTTCACATCTTTGACAGAGAGGTGCGGCAGCTCCTTGTCTATAGAGAGAAATCAAGAAAGCTTGGTTGGTGGTCTCTCTTATTGATGCCGCAGGAATCAAGGAGAGTTCTTGTGTGGTTGTGAGCAAAATATCAAGAAAAAGGTGGGGTTTGGTCTTAGCTTCCTTGGTTGCGTTGTGTGGCAGTGGATGTCATTTATTGCTTGCTATTTTCATTCTTGATACAAGAAATGTTGTGGTTGTGAGAGGAGCATAGAAATCGTGTGGCAGCAAGCTCATTTATTGCTCGTGTGGAGGTTTCTATTTTCAAGAAAAAGGCAACCATTTTGTTTTTAGATTTATTGACCACGGGAGATCAAGAGCAACTACAGTGTTCTTGTATGTGGTCATTAAAGAGATGAAACAAGGAGCAGCAGGTATTTGACTGAGGAGTTGGTTTCTTAATCCTCTTTTTTTAATTGTCTCGTGGATTGCCATACCTTGTATTGAGAAATAGGGAATTAGGGTTTATTATTCGTGAGAAGTCGGAAATTTTGGGTAGAGACTTTAAACGTAAATTAAATGACTCGGAAGTCGGAATTCGATTCCGTCGAGTGCCTAGGAACCCTTGAATTATTCTAAGACCGTAGAAACGAAAACGGGAATTTTCAGAGCCCCGGAAGGGGGTTTCCAAAACCCGGGCAGATTCGTCATGTCGGGCGAATCGAACTTTTCTGAGTCCTTTATCGACAATGTCGAGTAATTGGGAAGTTTGGGAGTGATCGACATTGTCGGGGTTACGTTTGGGCGTTAAGTTTATTGAATTTCAGTTTGTTCCTGCGAGTTTAAAAGTGCCCTAAATTTGTGTTCTTTTAGATCGTGCTGCAGACCGAGGGAAAGGAAAGCTAGGCGAGTGACTGAGATCACGCCGGAGCTCGTTGGTTGGATTTTGGAGAACACGCACGAGGTAGGGAAAAGTAGCAGGATCTCGGCCCTGACTAGGGAAAGTTAACAGTAGAATTGCATGTGACACCGGGGTGTCGTGGGTTAAGTAGGTTTATTGAATATTAAAAAGACATGATACGGGAACGTAGCGAATATTATAAAAGAATGTGACGCTTAGTAGTGTCGTAGGAGCAGAGAACTTGTCGATGTTAGAATTACTGGAGGCATATGACCATGCCCGGAGGTTGATTGTGAACTTATCGATATTAGGAGTACTGGAGGCATATAACCATGTCCGGAGGTTGATTGTGAAACTGTTGATATTAGGACTGTTGGAGGCATTGGTTATGCCGGAGGTTGATTATGTATGTTGTGTCTTGGGTGGCCATGAGAGCCCGTGTTTTACAGTAGTGTCTTGGGTGGCCATGAGAGCCCGTATTACTGCTGTTGTGACTTGGGAGGCCATGAGTGCCCGTGGGGTTGTCGAAACCGTGTCTTTATTGTTGTTGTGTCTTGGGAGGCCATGAGTGCCCGTGGGGTTGTCGAACCCGTGTCTTTACTGCTGTTGTGTCTTGGGAGGCCATGAGTGCCCGTGGGGTTGTTGAACCCGTGTCTTTACTGTTGGTGTGTCTTGGGAGGCCGTGAGTGCCCGTGGGGTTGTTGAGCCCGTGTTTTATTGTTGGTGTCTTGGGTGGCCATGAGAGCCCGTGTTTTACTGTTGGGATGTCTTGGGAGGCCATGAGTGCCCGTGGGATTGTTGAGCCCGTGAGTTACTGTTGGTGTGTCTTGGGAAGCCATGAGGGCCCGTGGGGTGGTTGAACCCGAGTCTTTACCGTTGGAGTCTTGAGTGGCCATGAGTGCCTGTGGAGTTTTGAACCTGTGTTGTTGCTGGTTATTGAACCTTGCTTGTGATTGTGATTGCGAGTCTCGGTAGGTTTCGAGCATTCTTTGGCTGGCCTGACCAAGTTCGAGTCTCGGCAGGTTGTGAGCATTCTTTGGCTAGCCTGATCCGTGTTAGAGTCTCGGCAGGTTATGAGCATTCTTTAACTAGCCTGATCCGTGTTAGAGTTTCTGCAGGTTATGAGCATTCTTTGGCTAGCCTGATCCGTGTTAGAGTCTCGGCAGGTCATGAGCATTCTTTGGCTAGCCTGATCCGTGTTAGAGTCTCGGCAGGTCATGAGCATTCTTTGGCTAGCCTGATCCGTGTTAGAGTCTCGGCAGGTTATGAGCATTCTTTGGCTAGCCTGATCCGTGTTGGAGTCTCGGCAGGTTGTGAGCACTTTTAGCACTGAGCAGCTGACAGAAATGCGATCCTTTGTGATCTTGTTTGGTGTGCGATCCTTTGTGATCTTGTTTGGTGTTGCGTAGCTTTCTGTCGTGTCCTTGGAGGAGGTCGTCGATAGTTGTGTCGGGTCTACATTACGTGTCCGGGTGTTGAGTGGGTTGAGGAAAGTACTTGTGTGTGTGTGTCAGTCGGGCTACTGGAGTTTGGGGATAGTAGTCCCCGGGGTTGAGTTGGTTGTTGGTGTTACCGGCATTGTCTGCTAATTATGCCGTAGTCAGTCTGTTATCCGTGGTGGTGAGCGAACGCTCACCCCTAGCTGCTTTTCCTACATGTACTGGTCGCAGGTTGGACTAGGTGAGCTTCCGAATCTTGAAGAGCTGGGAGCGGGATTCTGGGTTTATTTTGAGTCTAGCGACGGATACCATACTTTTGTCCACTTGTTGGGACGTGTTTTAAGTTGTAAATATTATTTTGTTGAACAAATGGTGATTTTAAAGTGATTTAATGAAAAAGGTTTCAAAATGTTTATTGTTTTAAACGTTCGCGTCCTGAGTTCGGTTTACTGAAATTGGGGCGTGACAATATCATCACGTCATACGGTTTTGTAGAGGTCACGGTTGATCGGTGCATTTACATGAAGATCAGTGGGAGTAAGTTTGTCATTTTAGTCTTATATGTTGATGATATTTTGCTTGCTGCAAATGACATGGGTATATTACATAATGTGAAAAGTTATCTCTCTACGAAATTTGAGATGAAGGATATGGGTGATTCTTCCTATGTGATTGGAATTGAAATAATTCGGAATAGATCACAAGGAACCTTGGGATTGTCTCAAAAGGCCTACATCAACAAAGTATTAGAGAGAGATATAGAATGGAGAATTGCTCTGTAGGGATAGTTCCTATACAGAAAGGGGATAAATTCAGTAAAATGCAATGTCCCCAGAACGAGTTGGAACAAAATGAAATGAAAAGGATTCCATATGCATCCATGGTTGGGAGTTTGAACTATGTTCAAACATGTACTCGATCAGATATCAGCTTTGATGTTGGTATGTTGGGTCGATATCAAAGTAATCCCGGAATGGACCATTGGAAGGCTGCAAAGAAAGTTCTCATGTACTTGCAAGGAACCAAGGAGATCATGCTCACGTATAGTAGATCCAGTCATCTTGAGGTCATTGGATATTCAGATTCATATTATGCCGGATGTGTTGATAGTAGGAAATCAACATTTGGCTACCTGTTCTTATTAGCAAATGGTGCAGTATCATGGAGAAGTGGAAAGCAATCTGTGATTGCTACTTCCACTGTGGAGGCCGAATTTGTGGCATGCTTTGAGGCCATAATTCATGCACTGTGGATGCGAAATTTTATTTCAGGGCTTGGTATAGTCGACGGTATATCTAGACCGCTGAAAATTTATTGTGATAATTCTGTAGCCGTCTTCTTCTCAAAGAATGACAAGTACTCTAAGGTTGCTAAACACATGGAGTTGAAGTTCTTGTCGGTTAAGGAAGATGTACAGAAACAAAGAGTGTACTTTGAGCATATAAGGACCGACATGATGGTCGCAGATCCGTTGACTAAGGGCTTACCTCCTAAGGCGTTCAATGGCCACGTGGAACGTATGGGAATTATGTGATTTGTCTTTGCTATAAATGTTACTTGCTTATAAGGGTACAACACTTTGATCAATTATGGTATGTTTCTGGTTTAGACCATGTTTTTCATTAAAGTCTAATTGCGCAATTATAGTTGTAGAAAAACATGTTTCATTTGTGAATTAAGGTTCTTCACAATATTAAAGTTAACAGGATTGAGTTTGACTTGTGACACATGGAAGGAATTACATCGCAAAATTATGTGTGACCGTCATGATCCAGACAAATCTGATTCAGTTAAAATCATTAAAGTTTCATGAACGTGATTTAAGGATGATTATCGACACAAAGGCCAAGTGGGATAATGTAAGAATATTTACATTATTATCGTGGCCTTCGTGTTTTAGATTTAATCATATAATATAATTATCATGTTCATATTAAATTATAAGGCTTTAATATTATGGTTGACATCGTGATGGATCAGTTTCGATAATAGTAATTAAAGTCAGGAATTATGATTCCCTCCTACCTTACCCAACCTTATAGTATATTCATTATTCACTTTCTCATATGGTTGTTAATTATATGTTATACCATTTATTGTATTTACCAAAAGATACAATTGTTGGGAACTGAAAGGTGGTTATGCATTTAATTATAAAAGGAGAAAGAGAAGGTGGTTATGAAAGATGTTACACGTTTCTGTCTCCATCAAAATAGAAACATTAGAGAGAGGGTTAAGGAGGAGAAACAAAATTGAAGATCAAAGAGATTCAACGATGGACTCAGGTAAGTTCTTTTACATAGCATGATATTTATTGAGGTTGAATTAATACAAGTCTAAGATCCAAGTTCATATGGCGTTTTGTTCTCATGATTGAAGAACAATATGGATTCCGCAATTATAGTCAACAGTAAAACAATCTGCTCGAATGTGGTATAATCGTCTCAGTGAATACCTTTTGAAAAAGGATACATCAACAATAAAATATGTCCATGTGTTTTTATCAAACAGACGCAAACCGAATTTTCCATCATCGCGGTTTATGTTGATGATTTGAACATCATTGGAATGCATGATAAACTTTTAGAGACGATGGAATACTTGAAAAGTGAATTCGAAATGAAAGACTTGGGAAAAACAAAATTTTGTCTTGGCCTTCAGATTAAACATTTGTCGAAGGAGATTTTTGTTCACCAGTCATCATATATTAAGAAGATCCTTGAACTATTAAATATGGATAATTCACATCATTTGAGTTCCCCCATGGTTGTTCGATAACTTGATGTGAAAAAGGATTCATTTCGCCCCCGAAAAGAAGAACTCCTTGGTCCCGAAGTACCATATCTTGGTCCAGAAGTACCATATCTTGGTCCAGAAGTACCATATCTTAGTAACATTGAGGGTTAATGTATCTTGATAATTGCACCCGTCATGATATAGCACTTTCTATTAATTTCCTAGCAAGATTTAGTTCTTCTCCGATTCGAAGACATTGAACTGATGTTAAACAAATTTTAAAGATATCTTCAAGGAACATTAGATATGGGGTTATTTTATTCAAAAGACTCGAAGTCTGAATTGATTGGATATGGTTGATGCCAGATATTTATCTAATCCCCACAAAGTGTGTTCACAAACTTGGCATGTATTTACATATGGTGACACCGCTATATCTTGACGCTCAACAAAACAGACCCTTACAGCCACTTCTTCAAATCACGCTGATTTGATAACTCTTCGTAAAAAAAGTCTTGAATGTATATGGCTAAGGTCCTTGATCCATCATATCCGAGAATCATGCGATCTTTCAATAAATAAAGGAAGTTCAACTGTCTTATACGTAGATAATACAGCTTGTATAGCTCAGATCAAAGGAGGCTACATCAAAGAGATAGAACGAAATACATTTCCCCAAATTTCTTATTTACTCATGAACTTCATAAAAGGGAGATATCGATGTTTGTCAAATTCGTTCTTGTGACAATCTTGCAGATTTGTTCACTAAAGCGCTTCCTACAAAAATTGATCTGAAAGATCGACATGAGAAAACTCCGTGATTTATGAGGAAATAAATGGAGATGTTGCAATGAGGGGGAGAAATGCGTGTTACACTCCTTTTCCCTTGCTTTAGGTCATATCCCAATGGGTTTTCCTAACAAGATTTTTAATGAGGTAACCTCTATACGTATCGTACAAATTATGTACTCTTTTTCCTTCTAGGGTTTTTCCTAGAAAGGTTTTAAGGAGGCATAATAAAAATTTGTACGTGTCATCCAAAGGGGGAGTGTTATGAATATATGTGATATTTGTTGGATGACTATTTCATTACATGGAAGATTCTAGATTGGAGTTACAAGACTTTTGAGTTTTGTAACTCCCACATTTATGTATAGATTAATGTAGATCATTAAGATTATGTCTTCATGTTATTAGCCTATAAATAGAGGCTATTGTAAAGTGTAAAATGATGATAAATACAATGATCTATTTCTACTCTCTCTCTATTCTCTTGTTCTCTCTAATTTTTTTCTTCCATTCTCTTATAATATCTCTAGTATTGTTCTTGCTTTCACAACCTTTTGTTTGATTTTCATCATTCATTACTTTTTGCAACTCTTTTCTCTGATTTGGTGTCTGTTCAGTTCATGAACACTTCAAATTCACCAGCATATAAGTTGATCGAAATACAAATTCAATTTGAGAGGAGAACACAAATTATGCACCCTACCTCTCAATTAATACCTCACTCATCCACAGCGTGTAAAATTTCAGATGGAAAAAACATCAAAATTCACCAGCAAATAACCAATATAGATTTACACTTAAAAAATCAAACCGCCAACAGAAAAAAAAAAGTTGATTGTCTGAATCTTTTCACCATGATTACTTTTTGTTTAATTTTCATCGTCCATTACTTTTTGCAACTACTTTCTCTGGTTTGGTGTCTTTTCAGTTCATGAACACTTCAAATTCAGCAACATATACAACTTAATCAAAACACAAATTCAATCTGAGAGAAGAACACAAATTATGCACCCCAACTCTCAATTAAAACTTCACTCATCCACAACCTGTAAAATTTTAGACGGAAAAAACATTATAATTCACTAGAAAATAACCAATATAGATTTACGCTTAAAAATCAAACCACCAACAGAAATAAAAAAAATTGATTGTCTGAACTTTGCATGTCTAAATAGAACAAAAAAACTGGTAAAATCATATAGATCCCTAATCCACCCTGAAATTAAACACGTAATCTAAAACCCCTAATTTTTGGAACTCTAGTATGAGATTATAATGATGAACGGATGGAGTTTTTGCAAACTCATATTCAAAAACCCCCAAATCGAAACCCACATCCTGTCTCCTTCTCCTCTCTATTCTGGTGTTCGCCGGTCCTCTATGCCCGGTGTCGCCTCATCCCGCTTGGATCCTCCGTTGTTGTGGTGTCGGAATAAAGATCCTCCTCACCTCTCGTAGCTATGCCATTGATGCGCTGGAACCTGGACCTTTGTCCTCTCTGGAGCAGATCTGGAAGCTGGGGTATGGGTTCTCTCGGTCAACCAGCATCCTTGTTGTTATGGTGGCGTGGTGGTTGCGGTGCTTCATCTCCGGAAAGCTCGAGCCCATGAAGGTGTGAGCGGCAGTGAACAGCCAGAGGAAGGATATAGAGGAATGAGAGTGAGAGAAAAGAGAAGAGAGAGTAAATGAGGGTTAGTTTAGGGTTGTTAAGGATTAAAGGGTATTTTTGACATTTTCAAAAAATTCAAGATCATGTGTTGTGCACATGGCCGTTTTCCATCCAAAATGTAACGGAATTGGGCTAATGTGAACAAAAATAAAGATATGAGAGTTAAATGTCACAAAAAATAGTTAGGGGGTGATGTGAAAAAAGGCGATAGTTAGGTACGGTCATGTGTAATTTTCCCTAAAAACAATTAAATTATAAAAAATAAAAACATATAAATAAATTAGAACATACCGCTCTAATGACTAAGAAAGCCACCACCCTTGATGAAGTCGTCTCAAGGGGTGACTGACATAACGCGCATATGGCCATAACCGAGATTATCTGTTCAAAACTTAAAGACTCTAAACGAAATGGACCATAGGGAATTATGACATCTAACCTCAAAAGTGAAAGGAGCAAAGCTCGAATTGAGGCGATAACCAATATCGGACGACTAGACGCCGTCCTTATGGGATAGAATCTACATTCCTCAATACGAATTTGTTGAACTGACCATACCAGATTCTCAAGTCATAATATCGGTGTAACTAATATAAGAAGTGCATGTATAATAGATTAACAAGCATATCAAAAGAATGTCTCCTTTTCGCCCACCACCGTTATATGTATGGTACTTTATAAGAGTAGTGCTTAGAGCTAAAGCAACATCATATTCCTATAGATAGAGAACAATCCACTCAAATCATACTGTAAATGAGTCGGTTGTAGCTCAGATATAGCCATAGAAATGCTCCACAAAACACATAAAATGTTATGATTATGATTTTCATTAACACAATGAAAACATAAAACACGATTAAATTAGTGATAAAATGTCAAGAATTTTAGAAAGTGCACAATTCGAATGCAACATTCCAAAATTTTCGGTAAACGACCATGAGTAAAAGATAGTGTATCTTACTGATGACTTTGAAACATATGCTAGTTTTCTGCACGTTGACAATACATAAGGGTAACTTTGGCATTTAACCCTAAAAAATTGACATACTAACATATACGATTTTGATATTATTAAACACAATTATAACAAGTTATTCCAACCTAGAGCGCAAATCTGAACCCACATCCGATAAGTAATCTGCCAATTACTTATGTGGGAGGAATGACAAACTGTGTACTCATGCTAACTCCCAATAGTAGTGGAAGAAACCTAGTATATAAGAGTATCTGGTGGCTACAACGGGCTCTCATAAATTGCAATAACCGATACCATCATTGGTATCCAAATGGAAGCTTGGAAAATCTGGAGCTTTGAATTGTGGAATTCACATAAGTGGTTAGTTACAACATGGAGTTCCTACATCAATATCGAACATGAGCGTATTTAGAGAGGTATATGGTATGTCATGGCATTCCCTTTCCCAAAACAGTTATATACAATCGTAGAGCTATTAGTTACATTCTATTTGATATCTTAAGGCCTAAATCAAAATTCGTATGAAAAAATTGTCATTTTATGATCTGTCTTGCACGTAGTATGCATGTGGTTTGCACACAGTTTACAAGTGAGTGTAGTTTCCATTAATTTTTGGGAAAATATTGGTTCCAAACCTTTTTGAACGTTTCGTTATCACATCCTAACTCAGACCAACGTTTGATTACAATTCCATGCATGAAAGGTTTGGATTTTTACACAAAGTATAAAAATCTGTTCAAATTAACGATTTCGTTAACTTGGGAAGGAAAAAGTCGAAAATACCCTCTCAACACTCTTCACCTTCATGCAATAACCACTTCCGGTCAACGCCAGTCAAACCTGCGAAAAACAGGAAAATTTAAAAAATTTAAGAAAGACACTTAATTGAACCTAGAATTGACCCCGAGGGTCATACCGGACTTAAGTTGACCCCGATATCGACCAAGGTGAGTTCCGGGGGACTCAGGGCAACTTTCTGATCAGTTTGGGAAATGTTGACTTTTCGCTGGAAAAGTCAACCGAGCGACGTTTTGGTCCATTCGAGGACCGTTTTGGATCCAAAAAGCTTAGCCGTCGTCGCAGCGGTCTTAGTTGAGCCGTTCCCTTGTAGCCCGTGAAGTTTTGTAATTTCTTGGAAAAAGTGCCCGTTCGGGGCCCGAAACGGCCGAATTTCGCGAATCTGATTAGGAGATATTTTCCAACAGGTGTGGGACCCACTTGCCACATGTCACCAATGTGGTGGTGTTAGGTTTATTGGACAAAACAAAGATGGGACTTGATGTTAGTTTGGTAAATAAGGAAAGTTGTTGTTTTTAAAACAAAACAAAAGGAATGGTAAATATGAGGTCTCGGCCAACACTTCATAAATTAGAAAAGATGTGAGTTTTTAGAGAGAGAAAATAAGAGAGAAGAAAGGGAGAGAAAAGAGAATAGGGTTGAGGGTTTTGTCACTATTCACGAGCATCAAACCGTTGGATCGTCTCAACGATAAAAGAATCGACCTCACATCGACATTCTCTACGGTGAGCACCTAACCGATTTTCGTTTTGGTACATTTGAATTTTAGGGTTTGAGTTTAAATGATTCAAATATGGTTGGGTTTTGGTTAGAATTGGTTTAAAGATGAATGGTTGAGGTTTGGGGTTCGTTAGGAACGTTTTGGGGCGAAAATGAAAATTTTCCCATTATGGCCGTGTGGGGCCCACATGCTCGGGTCTCGGGTTTTCGTGTTCGGGTGGTTTAGGACGATCCCCAATTCGTTAATCCACACCCGGATCGAAATTTGGAATTAAATTGGAAAGGTTGTAATTAACGGGTTTTAGAAACTTGAAACGTAAATTAAATGACTCGGAAGTCGGAATTCGATTCCATCAAGTGCATAGGAACCCTTGAATTATTCTAAGACCGTAGAAACGAAAACGGGAATTTTCGGAGCCCCGGAAGGGCGTTTCCAAAACCCGGGCAGATTCGCCATGTCGGGCGAATCGGGCTTTTCCGGGTCCATTATCGACAATGTCGAGTAATTGGGAAGTTTGGGAGTGATCGACATTGTCGGGGTTGCGTTTGGGCGTTTAATTCTTTAAATTCGGGTTTCGCCTGCTTACTTAAAAAGTGTGTTAATTGTAATGATTGTAGACCGTGTCGCCTACCGTGGAAATAGGAGGCTAAGCGGGAATTATGGAGCTTCGCCGGAGTAAGAGTATCGGTTTTGACACGCTTCAAGAGGTAGGGAAAAGTAGCCGGATCTCGGCCCTGACTAGGGAAAGTTAACAGTAGAAATGCATGTGACACTGGGGTGTCGTGGGTTGAGTAAGTTTATTGAATATTAGGAAGGTAGGCGACACCGGGTGGTGTCGTATGATACGGGAACGTATCGAACAATAGAAATGCATGTGATACTTAGTAGTGTCGTAGGAGCTGTGAACTTATCGATATTAGGAGTACTGGAGGCATATGACCATGCCCGGAGGTTGATTGTGAAACTGTTGATATTAGGACTGTTGGAGGCATTGGTTATGCCGGAGGTTGATTGTGTATTTGGTGTCTTGGGTGGCCTTGAGAGCCCGTGTATTATTGTTGAGTCTTGGGTGGCCATGAGAGCCCGTGTTATTATTTATGTCTTGGGTGGCCTTGAGAGCCCGTGTATTATTGTTGAGTCTTGGGTGGCCATGAGAGCCCGTGTTATTATTTATGTCTTGGGTGGCCATGAGTGCCCGTGGGGTTGTTGAACCCGTGTCTTTGCTTTGGTGTCTTGGGTGGCCATGAGTGCCTGTGGGGTTGTTGAGCCCGTGAGTCACTATCGGTGTATCTTGGGAGGTCGTGAGTGCCTGTGGGGTTGTTGAGCCTGTGAGTTATGATTGGTATGTCTTGGGAGGCCGTGAGTGCCCGTGGGATTGTTGAGCCCGTGAGTTATGGTTGGTGTGTTTTGGGAGGCCGTGAGTGCCCGTGGGGTGGTTGAGTCCGTGTTTTACCGTTGGAGTCTTGAGTGGCCATGACTGCCTGTGGAGTGTTGAACCTTGCTTGTGATTGTGTGTTCGAGTCTTTGTCGGGGAGTGGTGTGGATTTTGGCAGGTTACGAGCATTCTTTGGTTGGCCTGACCAAATTCGAGTCTCGACAGGTTATGAGCATTCTTTGGCTAGCCTGTTTCGTGTCCGGATCTTGAAAGGTTATGAGCATTCTTTGGCTAGCCTGATCCGTGACCGGGTCTCGGCAGGTTACGAGCATTCTTTGGCTGGCCTGATCCGTGTTCGAGTCTCGGCAGGTTGTGAGCATTCTTTGGCTAGCCTGATCCGTGTTCGAGTCTTTGTCGGGGAGTGGTGTGGATTTTGGCAGGTTACGAGCATTCTTTGGCTGGCCTGACCAAATTCGAGTCTCGACAGGTTATGAGCATTCTTTGGCTAGCCTGTTCCGTGTCCGGATCTCGAAAGGTTATGAGCATTCTTTGGCTAACCTGATCCGTGACCGGGTCTCGGCAGGTTACGAGCATTATTTGGCTGGCCTGATCCGTGTTCGAGTCTCGGCAGGTTGTGAGCATTCTTTGGCTAGCCTGATCCGTGTTCGTGTCTTTGGGGGATGTCATAAATGGTTGTGTCGGGTTTACTTTACGAGTTTGAGGTTGAGTCTGGTGAGGGAGGTTACTGAGCAGCTGGTATGCGATCCTTTGTGATCTTGCTTGGTATGCGATCCTTTGTGATCTTGTTTGGTGTACGATCCTTGTGATCTTGGGTTTTGCGTGGTGGTCCTTGAGTCTTTGGAAGAGGTCGTGATCGTTGTGTCGGGTCTACTTTACGTGTCAGAGTGTTGAGTTGGTCAAGGAAGGTAACAGTGGGTGTGTGTCAGTCGGAGTACTTGGGTTGGGGATAGTTCCCCCGGTGTTGAGTTTATTGTTGGTGTTACCGGCATCGTCTGCTAATTATGCCGTAGTCAGTCTGTTATCCGTGGTGGTGAGCGAACGCTCACCCCTAGCTGCTTTTCCTACAAGTACCGGTCGCAGGTTGGACTAGGGAAGCTTGAAGAGCTAGGAGCGGGTTTCTGGGTTTTATTTTGAGTATAGCGACGGATACCATACTTTTGTCCACTTGTTGGGACGTATTTTAAGTTGTAAATATTATTTGTTGAACAAATGGTGTTTTTAAAGTGATTTAATGTGAAATATTTCAAAATGTTTTATTATTTTAAATGTTCGCGTCCCGAGTTCAGTTTACTGAAATTGGGGCGTGACAGCTTGGTATCAGAGCTCGAGGTTTCACACCTCGGATTGTACGTCAATTAGGTGGGGAGAGTCGAGTCAGTAAAGTCCCGTCGTGCGTTGGGTACGCAGGTCGGAACCGTGTGTAGACCCGTTGTGTTTTGAGTCATGTTTGTGTTTGGTTGTATGTGCTGTATGGGGTTACTGGCATACTGTTTGTGTGTTGTTGCGTTAAACATTTTTAAACTGTCGCGACTCGACTCAGGGGCGCCCCTGTAGTCGAGCGTGACGGTGTTGACATCAAATGGGTACAATGTAGTTCGGGGACGCCTGGACCGAGTTGTAACTACCTGATGTCAAGAAATGAGGTTTTTAATGAAGTGGAGAAAGTTTTAAAATTGGTTGGCCCAGTGGACGCGTTTTAAAATTTTGATTAGCCTTGAGGGCGTGTTTGATTTTGGTTGGCCCGGTGGGCGTGGTTCGGTGTTGGTCGGCCCGGTGGGCGAGTGTTGTTGTGTTGTTGTTTGGCCATGTCGGCTTGTGTTTTTGTTGAGGTTGAATGACTTGATTTGTCTATGAGTCGTGGCGCGTGTGTTTGCTGAATGGGTGGTCAAGCGTGTGTGTCGTTTAAGGCTAATTTTAGGGTTAAAACGGGTTAATATTCGAGTTGGAACCGAGTTTGGAAAACAGGTCTGCGCGAGCGTCACAGATCCTGTCACGGATCCGTGACGGACCAGAGCGATTTGGCGAATGTTAGGTTTTTGTCACGACACCGTGATCCCAACCGTGACGGGGTTTGTCACGGGTCCGTGACCCCTGTCCTTCTTACCGTCTTGATTGTGCAATTTGAGTGTTGGCTTTGCGTGGCGGTGTTCACGGTTGTGTTGGGTGTAGAGGTCGTACGCTCGGTGTTAAGGGATGAGGTCTTGGGTTCGAGACTCATCAATAACCTGCGGTAGTGTTACAGCGCCTCGGTGTGAGAGTCTCACCGCGGAGAGGGGTTAGGGTTGGTGCGATGTGGCGCCATACGAACTAGGTTTCCCCTAGGTGAACGGGTGTTCGAGGTTTCCCTCGCGTGAACGGGTGTTTGAGGTTTCCTTCACGTGAGTGGGTTGTTTGAGGCGCCATACGAGCATTCTTTGGCTAGCCTGATCCGTGTTCGTGTCTTTGGAGGAGGTCATAAATGGTTGTGTCGGGTTTACTTTACGAGTTTGAGGTTGAGTCTGGTGAGGGAGGTTACTGAGCAGCTGGTATGCGATCCTTTGTGATCTTTCTTGGTATGCGATCCTTTGTGATCTTGTTTGGTGTACGATCCTTGTGATCTTGGGTTTTGCGTGGTGGTCCTTGAGTCTTTGGAAGAGGTCGTGATCGTTTTGTCGGGTCTACTTTACGTGTCAGAGTGTTGAGTTTGTCAAGGAAGGTAACAGTGGGTGTGTGTCAGTCGGAGTACTTGGGTTGGAGATAGTTCCCCCGGTGTTGAGTTTATTGTTGGTGTTACCGGCATCGTCTGCTAATTATGTCGTAGTCAGTCTGTTATCCGTGGTGGTGAGCGAACGCTCACCCCTAGCTGCTTTTCCTATAGGTACTGGTCGCAGGTTGGACTAGGGGAGCTTCTGAAGCTTGAAGAGCTAGGAGCGGGTTTCTGGGTTTTATTTTGAGTATAGCGACGGATACCATACTTTTGTCCACTTGTTGGGACGTATTTTAAGTTGTAAATATTATTTGTTGAACAAATGGTGTTTTTAAAGTGATTTAATGTGAAAGGTTTCAAAATGTTTTATTATTTTAAATGTTCGTGTCTCGAGTTCGGTTTACTGAAATTGGGGCGTGACACTTCACCTCCCTCTTCTCTCCTAAGCGTTGAAACCCTCAATTGATCTCCCAAAGAGTGGCGGCGAGCTTTCTAGTGGACACGGAGTTGTCCTTCCGGTGGGTACGAGGAGCAGAGGGAGGCTTGGGGAAATCAGTATTTTCTGTTGTCGGAGAAGGGGATGGAGAGCTGTTCTTCCAAGTGGGAACATGGGTGCTCGACCCACCTTTCCAAAATCCCTCTCTTGAATCGGTACCTACGCACTAACAAAGACGACGAGGACGGTGAGCACCCTCTCTTCCTGATCTTCTTCGTAGGCTCACCCTCCATATGCCATGCCTCTGTTCTTCATACACAAATCAGACCCAGATGCCAATTCAAAATTTAAGGAAGAAGATCATGTTTTTGATGACTGAAACAATAAAAGAAAGCAGATTACCCCGCAACAAGGATGATGAACCAGGTTTTGTGTATTATTCAAGACTTGAAAGGCTTTATATACCAGCCTACTGTAACAAGAAAAGGAAATTCAAAATTGAAACAACTTATATCTCCAATCTTAACAATTGATTGAGAGTTTATCTAGAAGTCTAATTTCTAGTTATTCAAAACTTGATTTACGGATAGAGGTGGGTTTGATTTAAATTTGAGAAGTGTAGAAAGAGAGGAAAAGAAAAGGATAGTGAGTGAATGTGAAAGAGAAGAAACAGAGGAGAAAGAAGCAAAGGCGCAACCATGTGAGGGAAATCTTGTCATTTAATTTTTTTGACCCTACACGTGACCCTCACGTGACCTTCGAGTTAACAAATCTGTTAATTTGAACAGATTTTTATACTTTGTGTAAAAATCCAAACCTTTCATGTATGGAATAGTAACCAAACGTTGCTTTGGGTTAGGATGTGATAACGAAACGTTCAAAAAGGTTTGGAACCAGCGTTTTCCCTTTATCTTTCTATTGCATTTAGCAATGGTCGATGGCAGAACAAACCATTCTAATTTAATTAAAAAAATTAATAAACCATAAAAATAACAAAAATAAAACATATACATAAAGTAGAACATATCGCTCCAATGACTAAGAAAGCCACCACCACAGATGAAATCGTCTAAAGGGGAGAAATTAAATTAAAAACAATGAGGTAATGATAACATCTAACTGATCTAGCATATGACCATAACACGAGACTATCTGTTTCAAAACCCAAAGACTCCAAAAGCAATGGTCCATAGCACACCCTGACATCTAACCCCAAAAGTAAGAGGATGAAAGCTGAAATGGAGGTGATAACCAATACCGGACGTTTAGACGGCGTCCATATGAGCTGAAACCTACCTTCCTCAATACGATTTCGTTGAACTGGCCATATGAGACTCTTAAGTCATAATATCCGTGTAACAACTATAAAAAGTGCATGTGTAACAACCACTTCAAAGAAATGCCTCCATTTCCCCACCTCCATTATATGTTTGATACTCTATAAGGGTGGTGCTTAGAGGCTAGAGCTAAACCAACACCAACTTATCTACAAATAGAGAAGAATCCACTCAACTCGAACGACAATTGAGTCCATACTATCTTAGATATAGCCATAGAAATGCCATACAAACACAAAAATGTTATGATTATGATTTTTATTAACACAATGGAAACATAAAACATGATCAAATCAGTGATAGAATGCCAAGAATTTTATTAAGTGCTAAATCTAATAGAATATTCCAAAAATTTCAATAACTGACTGTGGGCAAAAGATAGTGTATCTTATTGGTGACTTTTAAACATATCATAGTTTTTTTTATACGTGGACAATACATAAAGGTAACTTTTGACATTTAACCCTATACAAATTGGACATACTCTAATATACGATTTCGATATTATTAAAAACATTCATAACTTGAAGTTTGCATATAACTTTATAACCTGCAGTGCAAATTTGAGTCCACATCTGGTAAGTAATCGTCCAATTACTTACGTGGGAGGAATGAAAAACTGGGTACTTATGAAAACTCCCGATAAGTAGTTAGAGAAACCCAATATATAAGAGTATCAAGTGGCACAACGGGATCTCCATTTATAAACTCTAATAACCGATACCACAATTGGTATCAAAATGGAAGCCTGAAAAATCTGGAGCTCTCAGCTATGGAATTCACAAAAATGGCTAGTTACAATATAAAGTTCCTTCAAAACGTGATAATATAAACAACTTTACTCTTGGAAGTTTATAATGGGAACCAACACATGAAACTCCCAAAACAAATCAATCTAAATTAATTAAAAAAAGTTAATCAAACAAAAAATAATGAAATTAACAAAAAAACATATACTTAAACTTTAACATACTACTCCAATGGCTAAGGAAGACAACACCCTAGATGAAGTCGTATTAAGGGGTGGAATCGATTGAAAATAGTGCGGTGTTCCAGCGGAATATAGGTGCAGATCTAACCGTTTGATCGGAAGAAAAGCGTGACAGAGAAGCTCGACCAGAAAACCTTAGATCGTCGTCGAGTCGGAGGGGGGAGAGACTTATTGGAGAACCATGTTGGTAGAGCTTGGACCCACGGCCCCAGGAGCAACAGATCCAGCGCCACTCGCCGGAGGTCCACAAGGGTGGCGGAAGCTCCCAGATCTGGCTAGGAATCGTCAGCGATTAAGGGACGAGGAGGGAAAAATTATCGTTGTCTCGTGGTCGGTCGTTGTCACCAACATGAACTTGGGACCGAGGGGTGGAAGGAGGTGGATGGCGCCAAAGATCTGGCCCGCGTGATGGCAAAGTCGGTAGATATGACCGACGTGGCGAAAGGTAGGAAGTGACGGGAGGAGAGCTTATGGGTTACCACGATCGGAGAAGAGCGGCGGCACGACATGGGCGGTGGAGCTCTGATGAAACCGAAGAACAAGGAAATGGAAAAGAGTAGTGGAATTCCGGCGTGTGCGAAACTAAAACAAGGTCGGAGGAACTAAATGGAGAAAAAGGAACAGGGAAAGGGATAAGGTGGAAGGTCGCCGACTACTTCTACGGTCGAGGCAGCGAACAAAAGTTTTACGTCTAAGGTTTTGAGATAAAACAATATTGTACCTCCCACACATGTCTTTTACAACATGTTCATCTTTATACTTCAATAAGTTCTTAGAGCCTCTACATCGTGCGACTCACGCACCCGCACCGTGCACGGCGAACCGCGCGGGAGTGGTTCGTGGTTCGCACCACGCACGTTGTGGTGTGCATGGTTCGCGAACCACGCACCACTCTAGTGTGGTGCGATGTGCGCGTCGCGACGCACAAACGCGGTGCGTGAGTCGCGCCCAGCCAATGGCCGCGTGACATGTGTCTCTGACGGGCATTTCAACGTTTATTTTTTTACTTAAAATTAAATAAAATTTAATACAATCATTTAATTTCCCAAACCCTATAAATACCCTTTCACCCCATTCATCCAACCCACACCATTTCTCTCCAAATTCTATATACTATTGTTCTCTAAATTTCAACATTTATTCGATCAAAAATGTACGACGACGAGGCTCAAACAAGGGAGGAGATCGAAGTCGCACGTCGCGAGGTGTACGACGAACTTCGTGCTTGGGAGCGAGGACTCAGGCAGCGGACCACCAGAATGGTTGAGAGGGCAATGCCACAAATCAACACATGGAGGCAAAGGATCGAACGTGGGGTGGGTTTCTGGTGAGAGATTCCTAGAGGTTGTCTCGAGGACAACGACCAACTGATGCGGGATTATTTCAACGACAACCCAATCTACGGGCCCAAATTTTTCAGGCGTCGATTTCGTATTTCCCGACCACTATTTCAACAGATTATGGATGCGTTTGCAGCGCATGACGCTTACTTCATCCAAAAGATGGACGCTTGGGGTTATCGACGCACCAGAAATGCACTGTCGCGATACGTATGCTAGAGTATGGGTGCTCAGCTGATACATTGGTCGAAAACATACGTATGGGGGTAAGTGTCATACTCAATTGTTTAAAACGTTTTTGTAAGGTCGTTATTGAGGTTTTCATGGAGGTGTATGAGCGGAAGCCAAATGAGGCTGACATGCATCGATTACTCGATTCGGGCTACAAACGGGGGTTCCCCTGTATGATTGGCAGTCTCGATTGCATGCATTGGAAGTGAAAAAATTACCCAGTCGCATTGCAAGGAGCCTTCGGTCGGGGGGACTATCACGGGGACCCAACCATTATGCTAAAAGCGGTTGCGTCCTGTGATTTATGGATATGGGATGCATTTTTCGGGATGTTTGGCTCGAACAACGACATCACAGTCCTCAATGTCGGCCATGTAATAACCACTTCCGGTCAACGCCAGTCAAACCTGCGAAAAACAGGAAAATTTAAAAAAATTAAGACAGACACTTAATCTAACCTAATTTGACCCCGAGGGTCATACCGGACTTAAGTTGACCCTATTATCGACCGAAATGAGTTCCAGGGGACTCAGGGCAACTTTCTGATCAATTTGGGAAATGTTGACTTTTCGCTGGAAAAGTAAACCGAGCGACGTTTTGGTCCATTCGAGGACCGTTTTGGATCCAAAAAGCTTAGCCGTCGTCGCAGCGGTCTTAGTTGAGCCGTTTCCTTGTAGCCCGTCAAGTTTCGTAATTTCTTGGGAAAAGTGCCCGTTCGGCGCCCGAAACGTTCGATTTTCGCGAATCTGATTGGAAAATATCAAGTAGATATTTTCCAAAAGGTGTGGGACCCACCTTGACACTTGTCAATGATGTGGTGGTGTTAGTTTTGGGGGGGGGGGGGGAAAGGTGTGGTGTGCCATAGGTGGCCGGCCACACATGTTTAAAAAGAAAAAAAAAGAAAAAATGAGTTAGTTGATTAAATTAGAAAGAGAAGAGAGAGTTTAGAGAGAGAAGGAGAAGAAGAAGAAGAAGAAGAGAGAAGGAGAAAGGAGTCGGAGTTGGAAGGAATCTATCCCTTGGATCGTCTCAAGACGAAGAGCATTTGTCTTCCCCTCGTCTTCCTCTTGAGTAAGCACCGAACCGATTCTCGTTTCGCTAATTTTCGAATGTTAGGGTTTGGGTTTAATTGATGAGTTAGGGTTTTATTGAGGTTGGGGAGGCGTTGGAGACGTTTTAGAGGTGGTTGGAGGTTTGGTTGAGCGTTTTCCGGCGACCGAGAGCTCGGGAGGAGCTCCGGCCACCTTAGGTGGTGGCCCGCCACCATAGGAGGTGGCTGGCCGGACCTAGGGCCGGCCACCACCATGGTGGCCGAGCCCCTTGAAACCCTAGGGCCCACGGCCCAATGGGCCGGGTGGGCCCATGTACTCGGGTGCTCGGTTTTAATGTTCGGGAGGTTTAAAACGTTCCCCGGACCATTTATCCTTAACCGAATCGAAAATTGGAATTCAATTGGAAAAGTTGTAATTAACGGGTTTTAGAAACTTTAAACGTTAATTATTTGACTTAGAAGTCGGAATTCGATTCCGTCAAGTGCGTTGGGTTCCTTGAATTATTCTAAGACCGTAGAAACGAAAACGGGAATTTTTGGAGCCCCGGAAGGCAATTTATAAAACCCGGGCAGATTCGCCATGTCGGGCGAATCGGGCCTTTAAGAGTCTTTTATCGACAATGTCGAGTATTTGGGAAGTTTGGGAGTGATCGACATTGTCGGGGTTACGTTTGGGCGTTAAGTTTATTGACTTTCGGTTTATTCGTACTAGTTTAAAAGTGAGTTAAAATTGTGTTCTTTTAGATCGTGCTGCGGACCGAGGCAAAGGGAAGCTCGGAGATTGACTGGGATTGCATCGGGGTTTAGTGGAGCGCTTTTGGAGTTTTATACGAGGTAGGGAAAAGTAGCCGGATCTCGGCCCTGATTAAGGAAAGTTAACAGTAGAATTGCATGTGACACCGGGGTGTCGTGGGTTGAGTAGATTTATTTAAATATTAGAAAAGCATGATACAGGATTGTAGCGTTTAAGAGAAAAGCATGTGACACTTAGTAGTGTCGTAGGAACAGAGAACTTAGCGATATTAGAATTACTGGAGGCATATGACCATGCCCGGAGGTTGACTGTTTAATTTATGTCTTGGGTGGCCATGAGAGCCCGCATTTGAGTGTTGATGTCTTGGGTGGCCATGAGAGCCCGTGTATTTAAATTGGTTCTTGGGTGGCCATGAGTGCCCGTGTTTTACTGTTGGTGTTTTGGGGTGGCCGTGAGTGTCGTGGGGTCGTTGAACCCGAGTTTGACCGTTGGTGTGTCTTGAGTGGCCGTGAGTGCCCGTGGGGTTGTTGAACCCAAGTCTTGACCGTTGGTGTGTCTTGAGTGGCAGTGAGTGCCCGTGGGGTTGTTGAACCCGAGTCTTGACTGTTGAGGTGTCTTGAGTGGCCTTGAGTGCCTATGTGATTGAACTTGCCTGTGATTGTGATTGTGGTTACCTGAAGTTGTGAGTTCGAAAGGTCGACAACCTGATCCGACTTAGTGTCGATGAATTGCGATAGGTTGACAGCCTGATCCGACTTAGTGTCGATGAACTGCGATAGTTCGACAGCCTGATCCGACTTAGTGTCGATGAATTGCGATAGGTCGACAGCCTGATCCGAATTCGTGTCGAGGAATTGCGATAGGTCGATCCTGGACCTGATTGAGATTGATTACCGAGCAACTGGTGTGCGATCCTTTGTGATCTTGTTTGGTGTTGTGTAGTCCTTCTGTCGTGTCCTTGGAGGAGGTCGTCGATAGTTGTGTCGGGTCTACATTACTTTGTCGAGTGTTGAGTCTGTTGAGGAAAGTAACGGGTTGTGGGTCAGTTGGGTACTTGAGTTGGGGACTGTAGTCCCGGTGTTGGGTTTGGTTTTGGTGTTTCTGGCTTTATCTACTAATTATGCCATAGTCAGTCTGTTATCCGTGGAGGTGAGCGAAAGCTCACCCCTAGCTGCTTTTCCTACAGGTACTGATCACTGGACGAACTAGGTTAGCTCTTGAAGCTTGTGGAGCTAGGAGCGGAGTCTGGTCTTTATTTTTGTTGAGTCTAGTGACGGATACTGTACCTTGTACACTGTTGGAACGTTCTTTTGTATTGTAAATATTATTACTTTTGGTAACTAAATGGAAATGTCAGAGTTTTATTCAAAACAGGTTTCAAGTGTTTTATGTTTTAAATGTTCGCGTCCCGAGTTCGGTTTACTGAAATTGGGGCGTGACAGGCCCCTTGTTCGACGACGCTTTTCATGGCCGTGACATGACCGTGGACTACGAGATCAATGACCATCGCTACAACCGGTCGTATTATTTTGTTGACGACATTTATCCCACATGGAGTCGGTCCGTGAAGTCGATTCGCCACCCTTATGGACGCAAAGAGAAATTGTTTGTCAAATGCCAAGAAAGTGCTCGGAAAGATATTGAACGTACTTTTGACATCCTTCAAACCCGGTGGCACATGATTTCAAGGCCCGCTCGTATTTGGAAGGCTGATACTTTGGCTGATATGATGCATTGTTGTATCATTCTACACAACATGATTGTGGAGGATGAACGGTACCGGTATGAAGCAGGGGATGACGAATTGTATTTCGAACCTCCTCCGAAATTACCAAATTTGCAACCACCTCAAAGCTGGAATCAAGGAGGAGGCCTCTTGCCCTACCAAGAATAGGTGTGTGCCCGAATTAGCGTCACAAACGATGCGACCCATCGGCAACTCCAACAAGACCTTATGGAGCACTTATGGGGTCGGTTTGGAGTGACTTACTAAGGGTCAGACGACAACGACGCCTCCGAGTAGTTAGATGAGTTAGAAAATTTGATGTACCAAAAGCATAATAGTTTGATATACTATTCAGGAAGTAATGAAATGTCATGTTTGATTATCCATTTTATTTAATTAATTTTATTAATTAATTGTTTTTGTGTTTTAATTAAGGGTTATTATCATCCGAGTACCCTAAAAATACTTGGTTTTCATCCGAGTACCCTAACCAAACTTTGTGACACATCAGTACACAAACGAAACATGTTATTTCAACTTAGTACCCGTCGTTAGTTTCTGTCTATTTCCCATCCATTTTTCCATCCAAAACATTAAAAAGTCCAAAATACCCCTCCCCAACACTCAAATATTCAAACCCATTCCATTGAATTTCAAAATTTCTTTTATTTATTTATTTTATAAAAAAAATATTTTATGAAAATTAAATTTATTTTTATAAAATTGATTTTTATTTAAAAAAATCAGTTTTTATTTTTTTTTAAATCAGTTTAATTTTGAAAAAAATCAATTTTTATTTTGAAAAAATCAGTTTTTATTTTTTTTAAGTTTATTTTATACAAATCAGTTTTTAGTTTCATTTTTAGTTTCCAATTTCACATATTATTCTAAATTCAATAAAAATCAGATTATATTTTTTAGTTTCCAATTTCACATGTTCATCGTGTTCAATGGCACGTTCATCGTGTTCAACCTGCAACAGATCTGAAAACAAAATCAAAATTTCTGTTCGTCTAAATCCATCCCTAAAATCGCTGAAACACTCTCCCCCAAAATCAAACATCACAAACCCTAACCCCAAATTTGTGTTAGTCCAAATCCATCCCCAAATTTCAGATTGGGTACAAGTAGAAAAAAAAAAGAAAAAAATCGACAGAGCAATGGAATGGATTAAAAACCCAGAAACGGTCTTGACGAGTCCCTTCCTTTGCCTCTCTCTCCCTCTCTGATTGATCGTCGCCGATTAGATTTAAAAACTTGATTTTTTTCTGTTTTGGATTCTGAGTTCATCCCATTGTTCTGTTTGATTACCGAGAATCTGAGGAGGAAAATGATGGGTGGTGCCGAGATGACGGAGGAGGTGACTGGCGGTTCACGACACCATGGTCGTGGCTCGTGAGGGAGGTGGCCGGAGAAGCTCAGGAGGTGGTGTTGTATTTGTGAGGAAGAAGGAAGAGCAAGGGGGTGGGGCTGTTGTGTTTGTGAGAGATGAGAGATGGGTGATGAGAGGATTAGGTTAGGTTACAATTAAATTGGGGTATTTAAGTGAGATGAGAGATGGTTTTTAATTTTGTTTATTTATTAAAAATTTGGGGTTAAAAGAAATAAGGGGTACTTTGGGTATTTTAAAAAAATTGGGGTCATGTGCTAGGCACATGACCATTTTCCATCCAAAATGGATGGAAAATTAACGGCGGGTACTAAGTTGAAACAACATGTTTCGTTTGGGTACTGAGTGTCACAAAGTTTGGTTAGGGTACTCGAATGAAAACCAAGTGTTTTTAGGTTACTCGGATGATAATAACCCTTAAGTTAATTAATTAAATTATTATTTCAATTTTAGTGTTTTAAATATGAATTAAATAAATTTAGCAAAAACATAATTAAATATCCAATCAGCACTTATATGAACCTCTGACCCCATACATGATCCCCACAATTTGGTGCTCTTTTAAAATAAGAGGTTTGCATCACAATTCATCCTAGACAGCACCTGGCTTCAAACCCCTGATCCCACAATATACATGCTCTTATCTTCAAAGACCACTTTTTTTAGGAAGAACGATCTTATATTATAATTGAAAATTTCTTACAAGAAAGAAATACTGAAATGCACCCAATTGAAATAACAATAGCATTGAAAATAAACTTACTCTATAGAGATCAAGGGTAGTCTGGAAGGGGATATTGCGACAGCGTCTTTCGATCACCGATACAACGGCTCCAAACTGATCGGCACGGGCCGAGCAGGCCCAGTGTTGAGATTTTCGATTGGACATAAATCGACTCCGAGGTTCGCTCCAGTAGTCCTTAGAGTGACGCCCCGGACAGCGTTGTAACCAGGAACTGAAATGGCTCAGTTGGACTTTGCACTCTCCCGAGGAACCAGCAGACGTCGTCCCCCCTCGGATGATAATGAGGGCCTTTAAAATCGTATAATTGCTGGTTCCCGATCTGATTGAAGAGTGTCGCGCCGGTACTTGGTGGAATCGATGCCACCCTACGTCTAGTGAGGCGGTATTACCGGCAAACCCCCCACTGGACCACGAAGGACTCATTTATCTAGGCGAGGGTGCGTACCGCCCCTCGCCATTTGTGGTGTCCTTCCATTAGACTCGGCATGTCCCTCTGAGTCACTGCTCAGGATTAGCGTCGGACCATTGACCATCCGAGCACATATAGCAAACAGATACAATCTGTCGCCGACCGAGAACAAGGTCCTTATGGTCTTTGTCCCCTCTTCAGTCAAGCGAACAACAGTTGTGGATCGAAGCACCGGTCGATTACTGTCGTTGCCTCCAATCTATCCCCCGCCACTGATATCGTCGTTGTCTTGCCCGCCCGAGAATCCCCAGATGCTTCCGCGACCTACGACTTCTCGTTGTTCCGCAAAATACGTTCCCAAGTCTCCACCCGAGACCGGAGCCGTCATGCCAGACCTCACCTGCAGAAACACGCACCACCCCGCTCCGCCCCCGCTCGCCGAAGAAAACTCGCATCGGCCCTCGCCGCTGCCATGTTCCTCCACCCCCGAGTCCGAGACCGGAGCCACCATGACAAAGCCGCCATGTGCCGCCAGATCCTGCCCTTCCTTGCATGCCTCTGTGCCTGCCTCCGGGAACCAAGGGTAACTCGTACCGTACCCGTACCCCGTCTCGCCTCCACGCGCCGTCGTCCGCAACCTTGGATCATTCGATTGGACCTCGTGTCCAACCGCCTGAAGACCGTTCCAGTCTTCTGAAGCCTCCACCATCACCGCCCCCAAGCATAAGGCCGGACAACCACCTACAGAGAAGAGACGCCGGCCAAACTTACAGCCCCCTCTTACTCTTGACCATCGTAGGTCCGGCCTCTTGTCACCGACCGAAGCTTGCTTTGCATCTACTACAGAGAAGCACCCGTGAGAGATCCACGTGGAGAGATCCACCCCAGCCATCGTGTTCCCACCATCACGTTGTTGTGTAGAACCTTCATCATGGTATGTGATCAATACAAACCAGCCCAGAACAGCGGCGGTAGAGAGGTCCATCCCAGCCACCGCCCAAAAGTTCTCTCGCTTCTAGGTTTTTCTTCAAATACCACTTAGTTCCGATAGGATTTGAATTTAAAACAATATTTACTCATAAGTTTACATTTAACTCACAAGCGGTATGGAGAGGTCCAAAACAATAATGGTATAAGGATGATTAAAGATAAGATACATATATCATCCCATCTTACACCAGTAATACTAATAGCAATGTGACATGTTGCTCCATGTAATTAGTACCTACCTTATGGAGTTCTACTAAGACTTAAGCAAGCTAATAATCGAGCATCATCTTCTTCAAGTTGAAGAACTGCCACAGACAAACAAGTCCATGTTCCTAACCCTTCCCCACAATCTGGACAAGTTCTTTCCATTACTACCTTCATCCTTCTTCAACCTCTGTCTGCAAATCGGAAAGCAAGACACAAAACCCACACTGTTCTTATTCTTCATCTTCTTCATAGTGCTCTCCACTTGATTCTCATCCTTCCTTGTGAGCAGGTCATAATACTCCTGGTTCTTCTTCTCCAGCCCATGGATCTGCCCTTCGAGATCCTCAATCTTGCGACTCAGCATGAACACCCTGTGATCCTCCCTCATCTTCAGCACACACCTTGTGAGCTCACCGGCCCTCCTCTGCATGAATATGGACTCCGACGCCAGTCCCTTGTTCTCTTCCACCAGAGATGTCACTGTGTACCCCAACCTGGCGTTCTCGTTCAGTAATATCAGCCTCTCAGACTCCAGCACCTCCAGCAAGCTCTTTTGGAGCTCTATCTTCCTTGTGGATTCGCTGCACTGGCGCTCCACCAAGCTTACTTCTTCAGTCAGTACATCGCACTCCACATTCTTCATCACAAGCTCGGCAACCAGATTATCAACATTGAAAGACATGTTATCATCGTTTTGGGAGTACTTCACTGAAGGCTGTTGGTAAGACAGGGAGCTCTCGGCGTCTGACTCAACCTGTGTGCTTCCACTATCTTCTTCTAGATCATAGAAACCCTCTTCAACTGATGATGTCGGTGTGGAGGGCTTAAGGTGATGATTGCATTTGGCTAGTGCTTGAACATAGCGATCTGACAAGGTAACGTATCCATTATACAGGTCTTGGAGTAGCGCCAGCAACTGAGGGCGGTTCTTGTAGTATGCTTCAGCACGTTCTGCAAATGTATCGCCCTTGTTACTTTCTTCGCTCTTATTCAATGCCAATGTCTTCATCCTCTCATCCAGCTCTGTCATTCCACATCAAGAGTAAAGTTACAAATAAACAAAAGCATTTAATGATGACTCTATGAGGTTCATGGGCTTGTTACAAATTTAAGAACTTGCTCAGAAAATAGATAGCACCCATTGCTAGACTAAAACAAACAAAAAATCCAAGAACAACAACAACAAATATAAGTATGGGCTAAAGGAAAAAAAGAAGAATCAAATATTGAATTGATATACATGCTTGAGCAGAAAAAACAAGTCAAATAAACAATCTTTTGGAAGTAAATCCAATGCGAGGTACAATTGTGCAGTGTACTAAAAAGAAGCCCTCTTTTCTGCAAGTTCTGTCAGCTGGGAGGAAAGTTTCACTTCAGCATGTGTATTTGCAGTGTAAGGAATAGAACAAGACATACGGTGAAGAGGGATGGGAAGATTTTGGAAGATTTTGAGACTGAAGGCACTGAGACAATCCATGACCATTTCTGAACTGTGGGAAAGAAATCAAAACATATAAGTATGGGAAGATGAGTGGGAGTTGAAATGCCTCCAGCTGTTAGGGAGTGGAACCAAAGCAACCAAAATCATATATGCATGAGAATGGAATGGAGGACAAGGGGGTTCCTGGTTCAAAATTTGAAATTTTAAACAAAAGAAAGAGACATGAAAGGGAAAAGAGAGAAAAGAGAACAAGATAGTAACAAAATTTGGCAGCTTACAGCTTTGCCAAATCAACTTTTTCTGTCAAGAGTGAGGAAATGGAATAATATTTCAGGGGTAAAACAGTAATAGCAAAGAAAGTGACATCTCAATATCATATGGGTTATGTGACAAGGGGAAGCCAGTTTCAACAAAACCTGGGGGAGCCCAGACTCCCTGCAGTAATGGTGTAGGACTCACTTGCCTAACCACCAACTAACCACGCATTTAATTTACCCATCTTGGTCGCATCTGATTTTTTAATTTCAATCATATGTAATTAAGATTCTAAATCTCATTTATTAGCATGAGTATTGTGTGTGATACCACACCATAATAATTGACATTATTAGAACAAGAATAACTTATATGCAAAACCAACATTGTTATCTACTAAATCTTGACCTACTTAAAAACAACCAGATAATATGTTAAGCATGGAAATGTGGATGATTCTTCGATACAATGATGGTACTACTGGATGATTCTTTGATACACCACACCAATTCACAGTGTGCTATCATCAGTCCATGGGAGTTGCTACTGCTAGCTAGCCAGAGACAGTGCATAACTTCACTATCACTCAGGCTGAGCCATGCCCCTATAGGCTATGGCCCTATGCTACTACTACCATGTATTGATATTTGATGCAACAGGAGTAGGACTGGTGAGTGTGACAAGCAAATCAGAGATCTTGACAAACGATTCTGCATATGCAACTGTGTCTCTTACTTCATCCATGGACCCTAACTTGTAAAATTTACAAGAATGCCCCCTTTCCCACAAAACAATATTTTTTTTACCATAAATAACAAGTCATAGATAGTCAAATACACATGAACTTGTCAAACCGACACTAGTGAACCAGTGTAGCTAGACTATGAATTCTATAGTGTGGACTTGTCAATGGTAGTGGTTGTGATTTGTGGATAGCACCCCTTCATGGCATATACCTATTTTCTCTTGAAATAAATGTCTAAGAAAATGATAAGATGAATCAAATATCAAAGTTATTATGAGTGAGAACAAATAGGAGGTAAGTTGGGTGTAGTACCAGCAAGAGTAGCCACAAGCCAAGAGGGTGTGACATTAGTGGAGCTGAATAGGAAGCTTCCTCCCCTTGAAGCTGAAGGTGATTCTGTACAACTGGAAGTTGCTTTCTCCATCTCCTCTCTCAAATCAAGCTCAAGACTTGCTTGGAGATGCTGCAAAAGAAACCAGTCTCTTTCAGTTCAATTTAATTGCCAGAAAGCAACAAAAAATACCCATATAACATAATTATCATTACCTTTGAAACTCAACAAAACACCAAAAAAGCGTCAAAATAGATAGTCCAAACACTTGTTTGATTTGTATTACCAAAACAAAACAAAATTGTTTCATCCAGTGGGTTTGTAATAAAAACATTAATTGTGACCCGATTATTAAATTTTTGAAATAATTATTCAAAAAGGATGCGCCCCAATATTAAAGAGGGCCGTACAAATACCCCATCCAATTTAATTATAGTGGGACCAAAGAGAGGAAGAAGAAGAAGAATAGAAGGAGAAGAAACAGCAGCAGGAAGAAAGAAAGAGGGGTCGAAGAGAGAAATGGAGAGGAAACACAAATGGCGCAGATCTCGATGGCATGAAACAATAACCAGAACGCAGCAATGCGCAGGAATTAAACACACTCGCAGAGAGGCACAGCCACAGGCATTTATTTATAAATTCATACCAAATTAATTGTGATGATTTGAATTAAACACACAAAAATCACGTGTAGTAGTGAAACACATTCTGCTTCAACGCAGACAAATTCTGTTTGGATGGCGAGAAAATGCAGAGAAACGGTAAGAAAACAGGATAGTGAAGAAAAAAATAGAACGATCGGTAGCGATCAATAGATATCAAGCAACAAACATGGACAAAAGCTTAAGAAAAACGAAGGATCAAAAGAGAAATAGCATTTTCAGAGTGGTAGGAAGCAAATACCGGGTGCGACGAGTGAATGAACGATGAGTGGGAGCTTGGTTGGCTGAGTCAATCCATGGATCAAATTGAAGGTAGCGAACAGGTGAAATTGCAGAAGTAGAGCGAAATCGCGAGTGTAGTTTGGATTATACAGTGGAGAGGGATGGTAATATATGGAGAAAGGATTAGAGGGAGAGACGAGAGATAAACGGAAGAGGAAACGGGGATTGAATGCAAGAGAGCATGGGGTTGGGTTTGGTTGGGCAGGTTTTTATACGGACTCCGTTTCTCCGGTTCACGTGACTGACTACTTCACATGCATTGCTCACTCAATCTCACTTTATATCAGCGTCAATACGTATATCACGTTTTCCTATCAACAACATACACCCTACGTTCGTCAGTACTTTCATCCGGATACATATAAATTTTCGTTAATATTTATTATTTATTCGTTGTGTTTTCAATTTTTCATCCCAGTCATCACCTTATTATATAATGTTAGAATGTTATCCGATGAGTCATCCAAACCTCTTCAGCATTATCCACTAAGTCGCAGAGCCCTAAACCCTAGGGTTTTATGCGTGTTTCTACTTCCTCTGCAAGGAGTGGTGCCTTCGGTTCTCACCAGAGAAGATGACGGTGACATCAGGCGTGGGAGGGTGTGAGGCAGTCGGGGGAGGTGAAGGGGTCTGGGTGTCGGGCGATCCAAGTGAGGAGACGGCGCCTGTGGAGGCCGAGGATCAACCGCGGTCGGGTGAGGCAGCGGTGGAATCGTTCACGCCGACGGAGGAGCTCTCGCCGCGTGGGGGGGAGAGCCACCACATGACGTTCTCGGCGCAGAGCGTGGGTGTGACGGACAGTATGTCGAGGGGATCGAGGAGGGTCCATGGGGTGGTGAGGGGCAATACCAGGCGCGTTCAGGCGGTGGGGCCGCGTCAGAGGAAGGGAAAGGGGTCTCGCAGCGAGCAATCGACGAGGAGTTCGTCTGGAACTCGATGCCAGGATCGGAGGGGGAGTCGACGGGGTCGCTACGGGAGGGGATGGAGCTGATTTCGATCGTAGTATCATCGGATACGGGATCACAGGCGAATGAAACGCCGGAGGCGATGGCCTGGCGGCGAAGGAAAGGGAAGGTGTTGGTAGTCGACTCCGTTAGTGTTTTGGACGGGGGATCGGACTCAGAGACAGGGGCTCGGAGGTTGGCCAGGGCCTGCACGCGGACGCGAGGCGTGGGTGGCGAGCTGGGCTGACTGGGCCTCACGGTCCGGGTGGACAGCAAGGCCCGGGCTGGCAGCCACGTGCGGGATATGGGCCAGTGGGTCGGGACAGTGGACCTAAGGCTGGGTGGACTCGGGGCGGCCCGAGGGATGTCGCCTGGTGGGCGGCCCGGGGGATGACGCCCGGTATGGAACCAGGTCGGGTCAGGGTCCGCGGGCGTCCTCAGCTCACTGAGCGGATCCGGGTCGTAACCCGACCCAAGCTGGGTCAGTCGGATCCGGTGCGAGGTTTTAATCCATTTGGAGCACGGGGTAGTGATTGACGTAGCCCATGGGAACAGGTAGGGGACTTGGGATCACAGATGGGTTCGATGAGGATCAGGGAGGTCGTGGTGATGGTCCAGGAGGTCACAGGTCGGGGGAACCAGTACAGATTTGCGCTGGCAGCTAAGGTATTGACAACTAAGAAAATTTTCTAGAAGTCTGTGGTGGCTAAGATGGAGGATATATGGGGCATGAAGGTTGATGTTAAACCATTGAAGGGGGGTCTAGTCGCTTTCTTCTTCATGACAACGAAGGAGAGGGAGAGAGTTCTGATGGGGGAACCTTGGTCCTTCTAGGATTCCCTTGCGCTATTTACGGACCTGCGAGCTCATATGTAGGTTAGAGATCTAGAGTTCCATCATTTCTCGGTTTGGGCGTGCGTCTCGAACTTACTTGTGGGTGCATGGACCAGAGATGTGGGATTCCGAGTGGGGAATGCATTGGGTGTCTGCCAAGGAGTGGATGTGGATAAGGATGGGTTGTGCTGGGGGGATTTCACGAAGATCAGGATCATGGCGGACATCAGGGTACCTTTGCAGAGTCAGCTATGGTTTTGGTTATCGGTATCCCAGGTACGAACTCGTCTGTATGTTTCTTATGAACATCTTCCTGAGCACTGTTTTGGGTGTTGTTGTGTGGGCCACTTGTTTCCAGCCTGTCCGGTGGTCGGAAGGGTAAGGGGCCCATCGCTGAAGGCGCCGGCGGATCCAAGATCCGCTCTGGAAAAGGCGAAACATTATGAAAAGGCTGCTCCGGGGACAAACTAGACATTTATGGGGGGTCTGGGGAGAGGGGGGTCTAAACCGACTGGTCTAGGGACGCCCCTACAAGATCAGGAAAGGGAAAGGTTCGGGGGGCAGACGGACCATCGAGATGAGGTACCAGTAGGATGGCTACCGATGGATCCCTCACCGTCTCTATCTGGAAAGAAAGGGGCGGAGAGGGACGAGGAACCTAAGGAAGAGGAGGGGTTGTCGGCGTCTGATGGGGCGTCATAGATAGCAGCGGGGGGCTTTAAGCACCCCCGCCTCCAAGAATGAGCTCTTGGGGGCCTAGGGAGGGGTTGGTCGACTGTACCATCTGCCTGGCAGTTTGGTGGCAATGGTTCTGCCAACAGTCGTCAAGATGCTTCCCTACCACTTCGGGGTCAGCAATCCTTCGTTCAGGAGTCCTACAATTATCATTCAAGGGAGGACGACGCACGCTGACTTACCGGGGGAGTTATCGGTCCACCACTATAAAGTTCACACCTGATATGCTCGATCAGCGTCTTATGGTTGGAACATGTTGTATCGGTGTCTCTGGATCCTATGTCCATGAGTAACATTTACTATTCAGCATTTCTCTTTTAGTTTTATGTTATTTTTTTGGTTTGTATGGTGTTAGCCGCCTTCACGGTCACCGGAATGCTTTAATTAATAATATTATCATTTCGTTCAAAAATAAAATATAATGTTAGACTATGCAGAACTCTGGTCCTAGTTCTCATCTTCTCGTAGGTGATCTCCCGACCTCTGATGTTATCAAGTACTTCTTTTATGTTAAAAATAAAGGACATTTGTCTAAGATTAAGTTTTGAGCGTTGTCTTTTCGGTGAATGTCGAGTACAATTCTCATCTTTTCTTACTGTCGTTTTCGTTCAGTACACAAGCCAAGTCTGATCCTTCTTATCAGAGATAGGATCTAGTGACAGTGATAATGGAATCTGGGTTGAAGGCCGAAGGAGAGCACGGGGCAGACCGCGACAACAAAGCTTCGAGTTCGTCGACAAAGGATTGAAGATGAGAGTTATTAGATATCGATGGTATAGTAATCAGGGGTCAATTTCCGTTTTTCGTATATGTTGTTTGTTTCCACATTTTAATGAAAAAATTATTTCAATTTTCGTTGCACTTCCTTTGCATCGATTTATGTGACATTATTACCTCAAACTTGACAATTTACCGAATTACCCCCATTTCAACCGACGCTCTAGAGACAATTTAATTACTTCCTCATCTATAAATACCTCCCCATACTTCCACCAAAATCCACCTAATCGGAAATCAATTTCTCTCTTTCTCATCCTCTTATTTTCCCCATCAAATCGGTGTTGAATGAATGATCCTCGCCTACCTATCAACTGGTCCCCCAAAGAAGAAACGTGTGGTGCCTAGTTTGGCTTCAACATGCGGAACTCGGGGTCAAATATTGGCCGACGATATACGCCTACGCCTACTTCATCACCAAATGCCCCAAATTTGCCCCCGCACAAACACATGAGCAGTGGAGGGACCACTGACAAAAGACCTCCTTAAAAGTGAAGTAGTTAAATACAATCCATCGCCGCCTCCTCCATGCTCGACCACCAAGTCCAACTAATGCACATATCAGATTTGTGTTCGCGAGTATACAAGGACATTACGGGTCCAGTTTTTCAAAAAGTTTGACTAGAAAAACCGCGTAAAAAACCAACCCAAGTAGCTCCAGTATTACAACGATCTCCTTGTTTAATTATCTATGTTATGTTTTCATTTCAACGATAAATAAATCGTGTAATCTGTCTTCGATTTTCTAATACTAGTATTATTTTGCTTTCTGTTTTTGGATGTTTAAAATTAGGCAAAGTTAGTTACTTTTGTATTAGCATTGCTTTTAGCCTTGTGCAGGCTAATGGATTGACTACATATCACTTTGTATTAGATAGACTAGAAAAGAAGGATTTTCTCTTTTTAGTCTCAACCTTTCCAGCTCAATAAAAGTAAATGACCGTGGATATACTTAATGCAAGAGGCATTTTGACATTTTACATTTAATTTAACCCGCTAGTGACAGTGAATCTTCAATAAAATTTTGTGTAACCATCTGCAACACATTTGTAAAATAAATGACTTGTTGGAGGTGGGTTTTTGTAATTATCCTTATAATAAATTGAGTGTACAATTAGATAGGTAGAAGTAGAACTACACAAGATGTGTGTAGATCTCCGGAAGGAATGGGGACACTGATAAAGAAATATTTCAAGAGTAATCAATTTTGTAGGTGCAGACTTGTATAACCAAAAACCGCCTTTTATGATCTTATCTGTTAAACAAATGCTATATTGTACAGAACAGGCACTTGAATGAACAACAAATATATGGATACACGCTATTTGCTGATAGTTTCTGGCTCAAACATTACACCCATTTACAAACTCTATCGCAGGGTTACACTTACAATGAAAAAGACTATACTCAAGCTTGGTCCGAACATTATCTCCACCTTGCTAAGCTTGGTTGAATCTTGAGAATCTCTGCAATCTGGAAAAGTATTATACTATCCACTCCTTATACATCCTTTATTAACTCATTCCAGCAGGGGTCCACTGTTGGAAGTTGGTACTCGTCGGGTTTAAGGGCCAGGGCAAAGTCGGGTAATGTTGGTGCGATCTCCATCATTCTGTAACCAAACATTTACAATTCCATGGGTTACTTGTCTAACCTTTACTAGATCGATTTCCCAAGAAACCAAAATGAGAAGCATTTGAGTTTTAACAAAGGACTTACTTTTCGTGAGAATATAGATCCTGATTCGTCCGCACCTTGCTGCAAGTATCTTTAGGTATTTTGTCGGAAAGAACCTTCATGGTACCCCAAGGCGGTGGATACCTTGATAAAGGAAGAGCCCCATTAAAAGCTTCGCCTGCTCTTTTACTTTCCTTCAAGTATCCCTCTGCTGCTTGCAAAGCGGCCACAGCCATCTCGTGGGACTTCTCCGTGTTTCCCTCGCCCAGGATCAAACCGTGAAAATAATATGCCGCGGCCTAGTTTTAAATGTGCAAATAAAGGATAATTGTATTTCTTCTACATGCAAGATATAAAAGATTAGAAAGAGACCAAGAAGAGTGGCAAACATACCTTTGATTCAGCATATTTCCACTTTACAAAGAGCTGGTGCTTTTCACCCCAACCATTTGTTAACGGAAGGTTCATGATGTTATCTTGAGCCTGTTTACCAAACAAATACAGATTATGCTTCATGATTGGTGAAAAGCTTGCAAACCATACCATTGTACTATAAAACCGACTGAATTGGGTGGTGACATTTCATAAACAATGATGACTTCATTACCTGTTGCCAGTATTTCACCATCTCACATGCAAGCCTTCGCTTCACAGCAAGAGTGGCTTTGGTACTATCAATTGCCATTCCAAGTTGGATATCAACACCCTACATTATATCGGAAAGAACATGACGGGTCAACAATGAAACATAACATTTAACTAACCAAATGAACGAAGAAATACTAGTACCTGCCCTAAAGCTTGCTGACAGACTGCTCGAAGAACTCCTTCAGTCAGATCTACTGGTAAAGCTCTCCTATTATTACCAGTGGAATAAGTCATAGGTAACAATATGATTTCAAAAACACTTGATAAAAAATACATTATGTATATAAACCTGAGTTCAGAAGGCAATTGTGGTAGAACATGTTGAACAGCACAATCAAGGTATCCTGCGGCTTTCAAGAATATATCAACCGAAGCACGCCTACTCTCTGTAAAAAGAGACCAAAATTAGAAAATAACTCCTACTTGCATGAACAGAAATAAGATTATCAGATACTCAGAGAACTAGGAAAAACAGCCGCAATTGTCTTTTGTTACTATTTAGATGCCGCTTCATGCTGTATTTCAATCATAAACAACTGAGCTTAAATTTGTTAATATTTTGAATAGTCATATCAACCTAATTCATTATACCATTGGCATTAAATCCAAAGAAATGTAACATTCATCCTGCCACGAGAAAAGCTGAAAAAAGAAACTTCTATGTTAACCAACAATTGTTCTCGATGAGTCCGTGTTTGTATAACAGCATAGAATATCTTGCTCAATAAACAGTAAATTCATACTAAGCAAGTATTAGGAAATAGGAAGTCAAGGATATAATTCATCAAAATTGCAATATGGTTACCTTCTGATACTTTTGGCTGATAACCATCAGCAGATGTTTGTGGAAGAAGTAACAAGTTGGCTTGTGATAACAAAAGCATTGACATCAAGTGCAAAACTGACAACACCTCGTACCAAGCACTAGCCATGGCTGTCTCCTGCACATAATATTAGAGATGTCAATTCTCAAAGCATGATACGTAATCACAATTTAAAGAACATAAACAGAGTAAATTGATAGACCAAGCCCATACTCCCACCTCTGCATCATCCACCTGGTTTATCCAAACAAATTCTACTTTGTGTTGAAGCTGGTTTCCTGCAAATCAGAAAAGCCCAATACTTTGATGCATTTTGCTTAAAAAGAGTGGATATATAGCAATAAGCATGACAGTGAACAAAAGCATTACCATCCTTAACTAATCCCAAAAGTACAGGCAAATAATCTTCGAGAGCCTGCAGAAGATCAGCCAATGTTGAACCACCTGTCAACAATTAAATTGAACATATCAATAATTGAGCCAACAAATTCAAGAGAAAAGGGGAGCCGGGGAAGGGAGGGAGCAATAGACCACGAACCATGTTGGGTTGCACTTTTTTTCCTCGTTCTTGTAATTCTAGGAGCTTCTTGGTCAGCCATTACCACTATCCGAGTTCTAAGGACAGACAAGTGTTCCACAAAATTCTTTGACAAGTGATCACCGAGCGACTGAGAGAAATCAACGGGTTTAGGAATTCGTAAACCGGGAACATAGACAGCAACATCCCCAATATTTCCAGGCCTCCTTCTATTTCCTCCAGAATCTTTGGGAGTTGACACAAAACATCCCATCCTTAATATAACTGCCAACCAAGGTAAACCGAAGTCAATCACCCTTTACCAAGTTAATGCATATACCCTTACACATACATATTTAAGCTATCTAGTACAAAAAAGGGTGTTTTGATTCAAGAACAGAATATACCTACAGATACCAAATGGTTAAGCAATAAGGTGATTTGAGTTTCAAATGACGGGAAATTCAAACAATGTAGAAAACAATCGTATGGAAACCCAGATTACAAGCTACAATCCAAAAGGTTACACAACTCATATTAAAACTTCTATTTCATTATATGAAGAAAGCTAAACAACTTTAAATGTAAAGATAAATTCCAGCAGACCCATTCAAGGACAATATATGGTGAAGATAAGATTAGCCCACCTTTTATATATCGTCGAGGAACAAATGGGTCAAAGCAAGGAGTAATTTTTCTGCAAGAACAGTGAAATTGAATACATACAAGTTAAGAGCTAAACAAAGGAAAGAGAGGCACATTCATGGAAGTAGCTGAATCACAAATAAGGCAATAGCCATGATAGACAGTACTGTAATAGTAAACTTCAGTATCCTACAGCAACTTTACCATTCCAACCAGAGAAATGTGGAAAGTTAAAAGAGAATTTAAATTCAAACTCTGGAAAAACTCAAATTAGCCCAATTCAAACTCAAACTAGGAAACAGAAACAAAGAGGCAAACCTCGTAGTAGCTTCAAATGAGAAGAACAAGGGAGGGTTGTGAATCAGAGCGGCTTAAATTCAGGGAAAATTGTGAGTAAAGGAAGCTCAACCTAAAAGCAGGTCCAATAAGCAACAAAACGAACAAAGAAAAAGGCAAAGCTATCAGTGTAAAAAAAATGCATTTTTAAAGTATAAATGTACAGTGAAGCAAAGAAGGAGAAAGGGGAATTGGGTTTGAGTTACCATGATGAGAATTGAAGAACCCTAGAAGCAAAATGGAAAAGTTGAAGCCGAGGCTATCTTAAGCAGGGAGATATATAAATACCGTTTCATTGGCGCCTAACTCTCTCTCACTCCTCTGCTTCGTTAATTTTGTTTGTTAAGAGAAAACAAAAGGACCGTGAACAGTTTACGAAGCACCACGCAGAGATTGAGCAATAATTAATCCCACTTTTTGTGATTTCCAAGAAGGTTCTAGAAGGTCAAGTGGAGCCTGGCGGCTCTATTCTTTATAGCTGTGCTGACGTGTGACATGTTGATGCTCAAGTTGGAGTTGTTGCTTCTTCAAGGCTCGAGCTTTTGCTGATGGCTTAGCTATCTAGTGGCATCTACCCCGAATACAATTCAATGTGTTTTGTGACTTTTGTGAATAGGTAAGGATGACAATGGGTCGGGTTTTGTGATACAAGGGCTTGGCTTGATTTTACTATTTGCGTCTTGATAGTGTTCGCTTGTTATCCGGTCCGTTTTGTCTCGAACGGATTGGCGTATTACCCTAGCCGTTCAGTATAAGAATTGTATTTTTTTTTTTACGAAACCATAATTTTATTTTACTACTTGATTTATATTGACAAATATAAAAGTTTCATATATTTATATGAAACATGCAACATATTCAATAACTATTCAAGACCACCCAGTATAATATAATCACTAGTTTATCACAATTCATAATATTATTGTCTCTTAGCAAGACTATAATAATCTCATCATCTCGGTCAAGTAACATCAAACCAAAACTAATCACTTCCAAATCTATCGGGCCAGGGCCGGGCCGGGTAGTACCTAATCCGTCCCCAGCCCGACCCCGATTAAAAGCCCGGTCAAACTAACCCGTCTCCGGCCTCGGCCTAATTTTTTCGGGTCAGGTCTCCGCCGAATCCGAGTTCCGCTTCCATCCATGTCAATAATGGTTATATAATAAAAAAATTAAATGAAAATTACAATATAAAAAAATAGGTTACTTCGTGTAATTTGTTTAATAATTCATATATATCTTTATGATTAATATATGTTTTAAATTGTTTTCTAATGAGTTACTTTTCAGATAGGTTTATATACCTCGTTCTTTATACTACAATTTGTAATATTTATTTCATGAATACGGATAAACTTAGCAATATGATTTCTAATGACAGAAGCATGTTTAACACTCAGATACAAACTAATCCTTTTGTTAACATTCTCTGTAAAAAAAACGTTGTCACAACTCTAGAGAGAAGCCCACAAACCTTACTCCTCGCCGTCATCGACAAGGGATCTACCTTGGCGATCTTTCTCTCCTTGTCTCTCCCTTTCTTCTCTCCTATTTTTATGGAGTTTACGGGCTCTGTCTCCCGATCTAGAGCCATCGGAGCCGAGTTTTGACGATCTCTGTGTCGAATTGGATAGTTGTTTTAGGTTTTTTTGTTGGGACTATTCCGTTGATGATCTCTGGAGGTCAAAGCAATTTGGTTCGCTAGAAGCATCAGGAAGCATGATCTCATAGAGCATGTTACGATCCTTACCGCATCTAAACCAAGTTCCATCACAAGGAGGGGAATCTCAAATGATCTCAGTGACTCAAGATGACGGGTCGGCAATATCAGAACTCTCTGCTACGCCAGTTACGATATTCAAAAGAACTGGCATCACATGCTATCTAGTTTCTTGTGTTTATTTGTTATCTTTATTGTCTACTATACAAAAGTGAACAATTTTAAAAGTTCATAGAGTTGGTACACATGTGTTGCTGTGGGGTCCTGGACTATGAATCTAACAACAAATTACATGGACACGGATCCAAATCTGATTTTATTTCTACAAAAAATTCAAAACAATTTTCAAATGAGCATGAAGCACAACCACATATGAACAACCACCTACAAAACCTAAATCGGCGGCATCGGTGATCCTAAATCATCCGTAGACGTTCAACACCCAGGCCATGGATCCATATCTAAAGAAATCAAGCTTCATCGATCTCGACAGGTTCGTACGACGCCAAGAACCCCGATCCTCGCATGCGGTCTTTCCCTGTTAAGCTTGTTGTCATCGTTCCAAATTTGGTTTTGGCTGAACTCCCACGATGGAAATGGAAAACTCCATGCTGCCGATACAACTCTCCGCCCCTTCGTTGTGAAGTCGCCTCTTTTCGTGAAGTGTCGCCGCTAATGATATTGAAAATGAAAATGAAAATGAGAAATAGGTTTAGGTTGTTTAGTTAAGATTATGAGAAGTAGGTTTAGACTCCACGCAGCTATTTAGGTACATATTCAGATTAAGGATTAAAAAGGATTAGAATTGTTTAGTTATTTAGATGATATTAGAGATGAGGTTATGTTATTAGATTAGGTTTGGTAAAAAAAAAATATTAGTAGGCTAAGTAATAAAACTAAACACTATCTGGGAAGAAATGCCTAGAAAGTGAGGAGGATCAGCTCGAGTCAGAGGCCTCGACAGCGTCTGATGGGGAGTCACAGGCAGCAGCGGCGGGGGCGTCAAGCACCCCCGCCTGAAGGAATGAGTCCGAGGTGGCCCGGGGAGGGGCGGGTCAACTTTGGCCCCTTCCCGGCGGATGGATGGCGACGGCACCATCATCAGTTGATATTTGTCTCCCCTGCCAGTCCGGAGTCAGCAATCCCGCGTTCAGGAGCCCTACCATTATCATTCAAGGGAGGACGACGCACGCTGACACACCGGGGGAGATGTAGGTCCACCAGTATTCCCCAAAACTTGGTTGGCTCGCCTCGTCCCATGTTGGAAGAAGATTGATGTATCGGTGTCACCAGACGCTACCGCAGATTTCCCCTTCGTCCGTCAAACCCATTACCAGGAGCCAATTTTATTGCTTTCAGTTCATTTCAATTTGTTAGTTGGATGTTATGTAGGTGGGGTACTTTTCAGTACCTACCAAACTCGTTTCTTATGATTTATTTATAAACTGCAATATTTACTCAAAAAAAAAAAACTAAAACCTTATATAAATAAAAATTTATTTTCAAAATAATTGTTTTTATAAATTATTATAATAATTCTGATTTTTTAAAATATAATTTAATAATCTCGATTTTCATAACTAAGGGTGTTTTGGGTATTTATGAAAAAGTGAACAGTAAAATAGATGGAAAATTAGACAAAAGGGGCAAATTGTTAAACATGGAAACATGCGGGTATGTATCAGTTAAAAAACATGAGGCATTTATTAGATAATCGTGTCAAGTTGGGGGTATGGAATTGTAGTTTTGCCTTGCAAATATACAATACTTAATTTGAGAATATCCTGCATGTTTTTTTGCAAAAATTGTGTTTGTTGTTTTTCAAATATACACATTTTATACGGGTTTGCAACACAGTCTTTATTGTTTGCAAATATACACATTTTGGTTTACAGATTTTTTTTTTGTAGTGGGTGCAGACACTGTCTTTATTGTTTGCAAAAACACATAGTAACATAGTCTTTTTTTACTGTGTGCAGTGGATTGTAGAAAGGTTTCAAGCAACGAAGAATAAGGTTGCATAAGGGTTTATGGAGTGGTTCTAATTGTTGGTTGAAGGAGACATTATTGATCCAAATGTTGAATGTTTCAAGATAATGGCAACACTCTTTGATGGTTTGACTGGGAGGAAACAAACGGAAGAAGGTGTTCCAAATCCAGAAACCATGTTGCTTTAGTACATGCAAATCTGGTCATGTTTGGGAATTTAGTACATGAAAATCTAAAGAGAAGTAAGATTTGATCTCAACGTTGTAGATAGAAAAGGAGAAGAGAGAGGAAGATTTCTTCATTTTGTGCTAGCACACAAGCGATTTTAGGAATACTTGTTGGTGTGGATACCGGTAGTGGACGGATCCTTTTGAACATGTCGCAACATCGTCAATCGGCAGAAACGTTCTTGGTCCCTATCTGAAACAGGCTCAAATCCGAAAGGTAATCTCCTTAATTTTTCATTTGTTAGTTTATTCAAAATTAAATGGATCCAGAGGCTATTCTAGGGGAAATTTTATTTTCCGTTAATTTTTTCTCCATAGAATTTCTACATCGAATTACCCAAATTGGAGATCGAAGGAAGTTCGAACCACAATCTTGCCTAAGGAACAGCAAAGCAAGTGTGCACCTCCATTGAAATTGGGAGGACGAGAAGGTATCGGTAGTATCTTATTCGACCCCGATACTTGTCTGACCTATAATCTTGCCTAACCTGGGCCAGTTAAGGATTTCAGGTAATGTAGGTGTAGACCCCAAGATAGTGGCACCGCTAGCACCCCCTCTATCACCACCTCCGCCTACACAGGTCGTCACATTTCAGCAATTGACCAGGCCCGCAGATGAGTCACTACCAATGGGGAATCAGACAGCCATCCATCAAAGAATAAGAAAGGAGATCAAACTCCAAAATCACTCAAATGGGGTTCCCACTGGGCCAGAGCGTGAAGGAATTGGCAAGATATAAAGCCTATAAAAAAGAATCAAGAAGAAGGTGCTTGGTGCTTGAATTAACGGATGTTGACCTGGATGCAAAAAACGCATATCACTCATCATCCTCCATATTAACTACGAAGGCTGTCAAACAGCCTCGTCAGGATCCATGATATGTGGTACGTCAGATGAACAAATATTGGGGTATCCTCCTCATCCCGAGCTCTGGGCCTTATGGCCATACTTAACTTCGGTTTCCGTTATTCTCCTAATGTATATGGAGGAGTTGTTTATGTAGCCTAAAAAGCCGCCTCGTCTATTCTTAATATCATATTATAATCTCGGTTGTAAGAGATGTATCCCTCTGAATATGGTTCTAACATATTTACTTATGGACAATGATGTTGACCAATTTCAGGAAAAAAATCTCTAATTTATAATCCAAAAAATTAATTATAATTATATGTTATTTTATATTTTAACACAAAAGTCTTCCCCTGTTATGAACTAACAGAATAATTTACATTAATATTTAAATATCCCAACAAGCCCACACTCAACAATTTAGTTCAACAAAAATCACATTTAGTCTTGTTGAATATTTATGTCCTTTCAAGAATTGACTATCTCGCCTCTTGAGAACTCTCTTCTAACCCTAGCCGTCCAATTTATGGTGTTCTTTCTTTCCCCCACCGTCGATTTGTCCTCTATCGTGGTTCCTCCGATCGTTACTACCGCTGCCTCAGCCGGTGATGCCCGTCTGCTACCGTCCTGCCCCTCGTAGATCGTTCACGGTGCTGGGGGTAGGAGTCATCGACGGAGAAAAGCCAAACCATCGATTCTGGCTTTGTCTTCCTCTAAGCCGGTGCTGCCGTTCCTCCCACTCCCTGGCCCGAGAGCATCGGTGGACGTGGCCTCCTTCTCCATTGGAGCAACTGCTTCATCCCCGGTTGCGAAGCCGAGATGAGGGTGGCCCTTGAGACGTCCCCCAAACCCTATTCTGCCGACCCAACCATTTGGCCAAGACCTTGCTCTGGCCCCTCCTCCCCCGGGCGGGGCGGTTTCTAGGGTGTACCAAGAGCTTGCTCTGGCCCCTCCTCCCCCGGGCGATGCAGTTTCTAGGGTTTGCCAAGACCTTTCTTTGGCCCCTCATCCCCTGGGCGGCGCAGTTGCGAGGGTTCCGACTCCCCCCACTCTGATTCGATATAAGGTGGAGGGCGTAGGTCTGGAGATTGAACTGGAGCCCTTAAAGGGCCGGCAGGTGGAGACTATCAGGACGATCAGACCAGGGCGGGGACTGTCACGCCCAAAATCCGGTTTTGACCGGACTCGAGGCGTGAGTTAAAATAAAGATAAATAATAATAAATAAATAAACTTTGATGAAGTAAAACTCCAAGTAACTCTCACAAACAAGTCCAACCGAAGAGTCAAAAGCTCAAACTAAAACAAATGCGACATAGTTTTGAACAAAATCGAAGGGACGTCTCTAACATGGTAACACCCGGACCCTCAGTGAGCTCCCGAGCCCTGAGACGTCCTACAACCTACTCAACAAAGAAACCTGTAAAACAACAGTAAACACGAAGGGGGGTGAGTTTACGCTCAGTAGGAAAAAGTAGTAAAGTAAAGGAACCCCCGCTTTAACAAATAAAACCTGATTAGTACAGTTATCCAAAAGACACTAAATTAACGAATCAACAAGAAACGTAACACTTAACGAAGATAACACTCAAAAGAAATCAATAGAAAGATAACTTGTTCACCAATAGAATCAACTAAAGAAACACACAAATACAGAAATACTGATAATCAAACCACAATACTCTGATCCGTACACTGGCTTGTACATCATATCAGATTGCCCCTCGATTCAGAGGAGACACAATCATCGGGGCTTCCGGAAACGTTCCTTAGGAACACATATCATCGGAGGTCCCGGAAATGCTCCCAAAGGACCACAGATCATCGGGGTGAACCAAGTAACATATCGTACCGGAAACGCACATCGGCCTGGATATCTTCCCGGAACTACTCCCTCGGGGTAAACAATCACACGTCATACCGGAAACGCACATCGGCCTGGACGTCTTCTCGGAAACGCACATCGGGGTACATAATCATATACCATACCGGAACCGCACATCGGGGTACATAATCATATACCATACCGGAACCGCACATCGGGCTAGGTATCTTCCCGGAATGTCCACCTCGGGGTACACACGCACATCATACCGGAACAGCACATCTGTCTAGATGTCTTCCCGGAATGTCCACCTCGGGGTACGCACTCAACCCACACAATAGCACAACACGCACAATACAGCCACACACAATGTCAAACCAAGCTTACCGGCATGACTTACCAACCATGTACCATCGGTCTATCACTCACCCGACCATATCATTAGGCACAATCAATTCACATTCCAATTATTCACTCAATCAATCAATCATAACACGGATCAACCATTTACATTACGATCATCAAAATTCAACTAGTTTAATATGACTCTTATCTTATCCTAAGGACGGAACATGCATCGACCTTAAGGCGAACAATCAACAAGCAATCCTAAGGCTCGACATGACCATTCTACCAGCATGGCAATTTCCCAAGATATTGAAAGCGATTAATCTAGTGAATCACATCCTATATGCATACTAAGACTCACCCGATTATTATTGTAGTTGAAAAGTGGCTATTCTAGTTAATCACGTCTTATGTGCAAACTAGGACCTTTCTGGTTATTATTATCCTATAGGCATACTATTAACGTTCTTAAATTAAAAGAGGAGTTTAGCACTTCCCCTACCTCTCAAACACTATCTGGAACTCCTAGTTGCTGACGTCCAGGCCTACCTCCGGTCTTCTCCACGATCGAGGTCAAAGTCTGATTTTAACAAGCAAAGGTGGTAATCAGTCCCGGTTCAGTCCGAATCAGTCCTCTAATTTATCAATTAAGTCCTTTAAACTCTCAAATATAAATCATTTAAATTAAATAGCCAATTAAATAATCTGTTAGACTCGGCCCCGACCCGAGTCCGACCTGGATCTGACCCGAATCTGAAAACCGGATCCGACCCGATTCAGGTCAGACTCGAACCTGACCCAGGCCTGACCCGGACCCGACCCCAGACCCGGATCCAGACCCGAACCCAGATCCGAACTCGGATTGGGCCCTAGCCTGGCCTGGCCTGGCCCGAGGCCCAAGCTGGCCCGGAGACCCATGGCCTGTGTCTGGCCTGGATGTCCGAGCACAGAAGAGGGAAGGTTAGGGTTTGGCTCCGTCCGCCGGCGGCGGCGACGTCAGGGGAACTCGGAGGGACGAGCAGAGGTGGCCGGGAGGGGCACCAGGGCTCCGGCGTGACCAGGACAGTGATGGTGGTGGCTGGCGCGCGAACCAACAACCACCTCCGTCTCAGATCTGGTGAGAGATCGAACTCTCGCCGACGTGGGAGCTGTGATGGAGCTCGGGGTTCAGGCCAGGGATGAAACAGGTGAAGCTCGTCCAAATCGAGCTCGGCAAGATGGCTTTTCAGGTGGGGTTCTTCAGCGACGGTGAACAGGACAGGAGACAACGCCTACCTACGTTGATTCTCCGTCACCGGCTCAGTTCCACTTGGACTCGGAGAGGAAGGATGGAGAGGAGGGGTTCCTGGTGGCGAGGGTCGGTCGTGGGCGAGGGAAGACAGGGCAGACGAGAGGAAGGATGGAGGCGTTGGCGTGCTGCGAGAGAGAGGGAGGGAGGGAGAACTGAGGAGAGGATGTCTCGGGAAGCGTGAAACGAAATGGGGAAGATGCACAGTGCAACTAGGGTTGAGGGGAAGGGCTTGGGCTTGGCGAGTTGGGCCTGGTCTGGCCTGGTCCAGGCCTGTTTCCTCTCTTTTTCTTTTTTTTAATTTGGCCCAAAATTCAACCCTTTTTCCAACCAACGACGGTCCAATCTTATAATTTAAATATTAATAATTTTAACTGGGGCGGTCTTTACAGGGACGCAGCCCCGCCAGAAGGCATGAGAGGCAGGGTGAGCATCGGGGACTGGCCTTGGGAGGGGTCCCATGTCGATACTTTGCCTCCCACCATCACCGTCGTTGAGATCCTAGATTTCCGGCACCCCTTTCCCCCTCTTCGTATTCTGTCCTTGCTTATACGGCATCCCAGTTTAGTGATAGCTGGCTCATCCAATACCGTCAGTGACGATTATAATTTACAAAGAACTGCGACACCATTATATATTTTGTCTGTTCTTGTTCTTCGTAACAGAGATTTATTCTTAATACATTCATATGTATTTTAATTTAAACTAATAAATTACACATTTCGCTCAAAAATAACAATTTAGTTTAACAAACATATCGTAATAAATTAATATAAATACTAATCTTCACAGGATCGTATCTACTGTAATGAATTGATTGGTCCCTTCCAATAATAACAAATAAAACCGTAAAAACATCTTAGGAGCTCATTGAAGTGAACGTAGACATAGGCTTCGTGCATGCAAAAGATCATGGAGAGTTGTCAATAACTTTGTGATTCATAATCCAGCGCATCCCAAGTTATTGTCACGGTCGGACAATGACAAAACAGGTTATTAGATTTGCATTTGCCACATGTCCACCAAGTATTAATACGATGTCCGTATTCTATTTTTGTCCATGTCAACACATTAATATAAAGTCGGCCCAACATATAATCTAGAGAAAATAATAAAGATCGATTAATCCATCACTTTAATATAACAATGCATTATTCTTGTTTATTTTAAATTTTGTACTGTCTATTATCCTTAACAAAAAGCTATTATACATGGCACATGATCGTTAATGACCTCCCATCTTAAGATTTCAATGATAACATAATAAAAATAACTCAAAGATTATTAAAAGTAATGGATGGATATATTTTTTTAAAGAACAGTGAAATAGACTAAAATACATGGTTAAAATTGAATGATTGAAACTGGATCTGGCTAGAATCAGAAAAGGTCAAGGCTTAACTTTTGAGACATTCTACATTCATACTAATTTAGACACTTACGTTGTAGCGAGGCTGTAGTGTGGGCCTACGGCGGTCGCACTCAAATCGCCGTCCACTGTGTTTAAGCCCTCCACGTGCTTCATGACGCCGTGATTTAGTTAGTTATATGACATGCTATTAAGTTCCTTACGTAGCAGACACGTGGAGCACTCGATATGACACGTACATGGTCGGTAGGAGGTAACACGTGGAGGATCCTGAGGAGCTCGTGCTCTTACCGTTTTAGTCACAGCCGTCTTGATTACACACAACCGTCCGGATCAACACGGGATATTTTCTTTTGTGAAATTCAAGTAGTTGTATTCGAATGTGTGTATTTTCTTTGGGTTTTTTTGAACCAAGGGTACAATATTATTGATTCAAAAGATTATATTAGTGTGTGTCGAGGAACAAGATTCTCGACCACGAGTAGAAGGTCAGAATAGGTGAACAATTGTTCTCTGAACCTTTTAGTATCATAACCGACGTAAGCGGTATTGCGATGCCTACTAGCCCACGATAGAAGACGGAGTAGAGGAATGAGATATCGGAGATCCTGAGGGATTTCGATGATAATGATGAAGGGGTGACGCCCCATGAGCACAGACAGAATGTGGGGTACCGGAGATCCTGATGGATCTCAACAGTAATGGTGATGGTGGGAGGCAAAGCATCATCTAGGGACCTCTCCCAAGGACAGTCCCTAGAGCACTAGATTCTTGTCGTCATTGACCCTGCAAAGACGAAGTCAGAAAAAATAACAAAGACCTACTCGATTAGCCAGATCCATAATCGAGAGAGGGGTCGAGGAAGGAGCGGTGGTGGAGGCCAGGGAGGAGGCGGTTTCAGGGACGACGGTACCGCCTTCAGAGCCGCCGACGGCGACGGTGGCGGAGGCCAGGGAGAGGGACGCGTCGGTGGCTTCATCGGCGACGGGGGGCTGATCGGGAGAGATAACCTGATACCTCGGAGGCCCTGGTGCAGGCGCAACCCTAGGCAACGCGCCGCCCGAAAGAGGAACCTGAGCAAGGTCGTGGTAATCCCGGGTACTCGGCGACCTAGGGTTCAGATGGGGAGGGACAAGGTCGTTGCTTGGGGTCGAAGTAACCCAGGCCGAGAGCGCCATGGCGGCGGAGAGGAGAGACTGAAACTATGTCGGGAGAGGTGGAGACAGCGTCGGGGTGAGACGCAATTTAAGCGTGATGTGATCTATCAATCATCTCATCGAAACAATCTTTTATCATATAGAATTGGATTTAATCTGTTAGAGTTGGACACCATCGGAATTCATCGGTAACCAAACATTTAGAACTTGAGCGGTAGAGCTCTCTCGGCCAAACTTTTAGACACTTCATTCGTCTATAAATATCACTCCATCATGTTTTTCCGTTCTCATACCATACCCAAATGAAATTCATCTTATATATAGTGTCTCTTACATTGTTAGCTGCAGCGTGCACCAACGAAGAGATTTTTAGGGTGGAATCCATGGAATAGCTCTTTAGTCTTTGTGAATGCTATATCAGTAGTTGAAACACATACATATATGGTCTTTTAGGATGATTGTTGGCAGGGTCGAGCCTTTATGTTCAGAGGCCTTAGGAAATTCTTTATAAAAATGGCCTATAACCATTACTACAGAATCGCTGTTGACAGACGGATTGTATCTGTTTCTTAAGTCGTACTATCTGTCGCCTAAGGGCTGTCGGTGAAGTCTTGTGGGACAAGTTTAGGATTAAAGGAGCAAAATGTACGTCGGGAAGGTCGCTCCTTCAGCCACGAATGTTTTCCTATTACTGAAGACTACCATTTTTCCAATAGATGCAATCTATGTTAGGTGTGTCCACATGTAAGTCAGGAATCCCACATCGGATACTTAAGGAATAAGGAAAGACTTAATATACACCTTGGACCCATGACCTGATAGACTAGTCTTTTGGGTCAAGTGGGGTGACCAACGTGTATATCATGGGCTTTTTGTTGTGTGCTCCTCCTTAATAAGCCCTAGTTCTCCCCAAACAATCTGTTGTCGAAGTTTACCACTAGTATGACAAATATTATCTATTGTTGAAGATGACCACCCTTCCGGTGGATGCATTATGCTTCTGAAGTTTACCACCGTACAGATGGATACTAACTGTTGTTGAAGCATATCACCCTTCCGTCGAGTACTATCTGTTGTTGAAGAATGTCACCCTTCCGCTGGATGCAACCGTTACTGAAGTCTTGAGCCAGATCCCTACATGATGGATTATATTTGTTGGGTGGTTGTTATCCAGAATAACTGAAATTGTTTCGAAATACCCAAACGTGCATATTATAATACCATGCATAATTGTTATAAAAATCCAATATTTATATTCAACCATAACAAGTCAATTATTAGTTCTACAATAGACACAACAACACAGTCAAATTATACAAACATTAATATAAAGTTTGGATCAAAACATTTAGGAATGACATTACATGGCATGTTGGTTGTTGGTTCTTGGTTGCTCAACCAGTTGGAGAACATCTCTTGCATCATTTATGTTTGAGATGCTTGAAAGGTATCCCTTTCCTAGACAAGTTTTGTCTTCCATCTCTTTGCGCAAGGCATCCTCCAACTGTAAGTGTTGCTCCTCAAAATTCTAGAAGAAATGTGCCTCCTACACAGCGAGGCAAGCCTTCAACCCCTCTATCTCCTCAAAGGAGTTTACAAACCTCACTCTGAAACAACCTTTACCCTTCATCTCCTTCTTCGTTAGGAGCTTCACCGTCTTCCTAAGACCAGACTAAAATCGTCCCTTATTTTTTTACGCGAGATTTCCTAGATGAGGGAAAACTTCTTCTCCAGAGTCATCAGCCTAACAAAAGGGGGTGAATCCTCGTACTCACGTTGAGTACTTCTCTCAGGCTTCCTCCATAATTATTCTAACGTCTTCCTAAAATATAATGGGAACTTTGAATGAGACTCAACAAAACATACTAGATACGACTTATATATAACATAATAAAATACATCTAAAATTTTATTCACATAACTAAAACAACAATAAAATTCGCGAAAGCAATTTCGTTATACTTAATTATTTTTTTGTATGTTTGAGATCATTATAACATTTTTGTCTTAATCGTGGCCTTAATACAATAAAATTAAATAGAATACATTGTTTTAAAAATATACAAGAAGTTTTACTAAATAGAATACATATCACTCGTAGAACGTCTTATTGGTTTTGGTTGTCAGGTTAGTGGTAAGTCTCAATATATGTGTCGTAGTGCGGAGATAATGTGGATCGCTTACGGTGGTCTCAGACCCGATCACAGAGTGACTTACTATCCCCATGGTGAGAGAGCTTAATATCTTCTCGAGATGCCTTTCCTCTGTCGCTTAAGGCTTACAATATATGCAAAATATATAAGTGAAAAACAAAAATAAACTATAACGCAAACATTGTGTAATTCATAAAGTATTTGTACTATGAACACGGACGATTTAAAGTGAGCTCAAAACCATATGAACTGGTCATCGCGGTGTATAAATTCAAGCGATATTGGAACCTCGGGATTTGGGTTGTCAGAGATTTTGTGTTTATGCTCCCATTTTACAATCCAGCATTTTGTGTCGAGCTTCGAGTCTCCAAAGTCCATACCACTTATTCAAATATGTTGTATTTTTACCATTAACAAGTCAACTGATCAATTGCATCCCATACATCTATTTAGGGAAAATTTCATTTTACCACCCTGTCAAACATTTAACTTCAGTTTGATACCCTGGCATAAATTTTTATCAGTTTCATACCCAAACCAAACATTTAATTTCACTTTCATACCCAGCCGGGTAAAATGTCCAAAATACCCCTAACTATTACTCACATTTTCATCTCATGCCATTGGTTCAGAATTTGAAAAGAAGTGAAATGACAATAATACTCTTCATTGTTTAGGGTGTTAAACTGAAAATTTGACTAATTTTAAAATAAAATCAATTTTTTTATATAAATTCAATTTTTATTTTCAAAAAATCAGATTTTAATTTTAAAAATACATAAAATCATTTTTTTTTATTAAAAACAGTTTTATTTTTTAAAAAATTTAATTTTATTTATATTAGAAAAAAAATCTGGAGGAAGCGACTTCGTCCTCTCCGGCGTGGTCTCCGGCCACCCCTCCTCCGCCGGCGTCGTCCCCGGCCACCCCCACCTCCCCCTCCTCCGCCGGCGTCGTCCCCGGCCACCCCCACCTCCGCCTCCTCCTCCGGCGTCGTCCTCTGCAGTGCCCCCGACTGGTTCAAATCTGGTAAATCAAGGCTGCATCTCTGTGTCCATCTGATTTTAAAAAAAATGATTTTATATATTTTTAAAATTAAAATCTGATTTTTTGAAAATAAAAATTGAATTTATAAAAAAAAAACTTATTTTATTTTAAAATTAGTCAAATTTTCAGTTTAACACCCTAAACAATGAAGGGTATTATTGTCATTTCACTTCTTTTCAAATTCTGAACCAATGACATGAGATGAAAATTTGAGTAATTAGTAGGGGTATTTTGGACATTTTACCCGACTGGGTATGAAAGTGAAATTAAATGTTTGGTTTGTGTATGAAACTGATAAAAATTTATGCCAGGGTATCAAACTGAAGTTAAATGTTTGACAGGGTGGTAAAATGAAATTTTCCCATCTATTTATAAAATAAATAAAAAATGGATTCTCACGATTTTAAAATAAAGGGATGATTTCTATTAAATTTCTCCTCTCCTCGCACAAATGTAAATGTCTAATCCTCAACTGTAATTAAAATAAATATAATAAGAAATTAATATTTCAGCTCACATGGGAGGATATACTACTTTTTCCACACTCATGAAATATCCCAACCCATCGTGATTGTATGAGGAACATTTATTGGAAATGAGGTAAGAATTACCCATAAACATATGGATTCAGTCGGTGGACATTTTGCCGTCCTGAGCGGAGATGACGCATGTAGACTAGCGAACGTGGCTATGCTGTTTTGGGCAAAGCCTATGTAACCAACTGCACTTTATTACTACGTACAAATATGTCAAATGTTACTGACCCTTGTCATAGCGCCACGTGTTCTGGACGGCTTACAATAATAGAGCCTTGGCTCTGTTGGTAACGACTGCCACGTGTCCACAGCAGAGGTTGGACCACGTTGATTGGCCAAAGATGGAGACACCTGTCCCAATCCCTTTCCTTATCTTTTCTGACTTGACTTCAACAAATTTAAAATATTAAATTTAAACCGTTGGACAAAAAAACTCAAATACAAGTTATTTGACAAATTAGCTTCGTTAATCAGCCTCTGATTTGGAATCATATTTCATAAACATGAATTATGCAACAAAGCACCAGCCGCACTTGAAAAATCGGCCATTCCAAGTCCGTCCGTAGAGGTCAAGGATTCAAATAAGCCTCCCAACCAGCATCCTCTAGCTTCCCTGCTTTGACCAAGACTTCGTTCTTGGTGTCTTCTTGGTACTGGATCATCCTGCACGTAACACCAATGTCGCCTCAAAGAATCCTAATAGTCCCTCGTTTCGGTATTGCTAAACAGACGAGCAGAATTCGTACCTTGCTTGTAAGTCTGCGTCGCTGGCCCCCAACATCCTCACAGCCAACAATGCTGCATTTGTAGAGTTGTTTATTGCAACTGTTGCAACGGGAACGCCACGTGGCATCTGTGTGATGTAATAATATGGAAAAATTGAAGGCCTCAATAATATCCCGAGAAGATAAAAATGGCGGAAATGCCTTTGACCTTAATCTAAAAAAGACTTCATATCTACCATAAACATTTTGATTAGATGCAAAAAACGGTTGAGTAGATGTCAAAAGACTCCTTAAAGATAAAACTACTTAAAAGACGGAAAAAATGGTTTTTTTTATATTATGGTCAAGGGCATTTTCGTCATTTTTTAAAAGCAAAAAAAAAACTATCTGCATTTTATAAAAGTTTAGGTGCTTGTAAGTAACTTTTTAAAGTTAGGGATAGTTGTGTGCAAAAAACATATAGTACACTAGCTATCTGCAATTAACCCTAGAAAAAATTGTGGTAGAAAACAATACCTGCACGATTGACAAGAGTGAATCGAGTCCATCCAATGCGGAGGCACGCACAGGGACACCGATAACAGGCAATGGAGTAAGTGCGGCTACCATACCTGAATGCAAAAGCAATAGCTTATTTAATCTCTAATAAAAAAATGTTGTGGACCAAAATAACCTCCTACTTCTATATTGAACAGAGTTTGCATACAACTAACCTGGCAAGTGAGCTGCACCGCCAGCACCGGCAATGATGACTTGAACGCCTCTCTCCCTTGCAGAGGAAGCGTAAGAGAACATCAATTCAGGTGTTCTGTGTGCTGAAACTATTTTTACCTGCCATTTTATATATGGTCAGCCAGCTAATTCAGGTGAAACTTTATTCTCTAAAAGTGAATCAATTCTTTGAAAAGTAACCTCGTAAGAAACACCAAACGTATTCAGAATCTTTGCAGCTTCTTTCATAACAGGAAGGTCAGAATCTGAACCCATTATGATTCCAACTCGTGGAGCGGCTGCAACAAGAAAACATAGGAGATATAATGCAGTTTAAATATAACAGGTTTCACTTGAAATCCTCAACTGAACTTAAAATGAAACAAAATGCAAGAACACATCAAGCTGAGGCTCAAGTTTTAAGTAAAATGTTATTAGTGAGATTTAGTAAGGCTCTAATCTCTAGTTTCCTTCGAGTCTCTTCACATACACAACCATAGTTTGCAGTTGGTGATTGCCTAAATCAACAAGCAACGGATTCTATTAGATTCCGTCCTCACAAGCTAGTTCAAACTCATTGTCAACCACCACCATGTGGTTTGCTGAATAGATCAAATACTACTGACTAGCCAATGTAACTTACCAGCAGAATGACCATCTGAAACCTCTCCTTTCAGCATTGAATTTAGCCGAGCTTCAACAACGCCCAAAGAAGAACCAACAATGGTTATATGACCCATCTTACGTTGCTTTCGCATTTCTGTCGTAACATTATGACACGACAATTCAGGTGAGCATTGTTTGGTGGACAGGGCAAGGACGAAGATGAAGGATAAAGTCATCTAACCTGGTTTGTCATACCAATGAATGGAAGCTCCTGGGGTAGATAGTGCCCTTCCAAGTAGTTGATGAGCCAAGTAGAAGCCTGCCTCCCCCTAGAAGTGTGATATTTTGTATAACTGTTCAATTCTTGGTTGAGAGTACAAAGGTAATGGAACAGAATATGTCAAAATAATGCCCTCTAAGAACCCATGTTGAACAAAGATGCATTTTAAAGTAGATATTGAGTTTGATGTTTTGTACATAATTTTTTCCACAAAAAAAAAACATTATCCAAATAGACAAGGAAAATGGAAGTTGTAAAATTAGGACTAGAAAGTTCCTCTTCAAAATAAGGAAAATTAATTCCTGAAGACTTCACTGTGTTGCTGCATTCATTTTCTATACAAAATAATCATTTCAACATTGACAGTCTAAACAAAGTCAGCACTAAATCAAATACACTAATGTACTATGTTAACTGTACCCCCAAGTCCAAGAAAAATGCAGTTTTATTTATTTGTTCTCTTAAATCCTGACCAAAAAATCCTCAACTTCCAGGTGCAAACTCTCTTAGGCTTACATTGTATTACTTACAAAGCCATAACTGATAGTATGTACTAATGCATATACTGGTAGCTCTTGCAACAAACAAGAAGGATATAATAGGTGAAAACAAAAATTACCTCTTCTTCACCCAGTACATTATACATGATAGCAGCTGGAGTTTTCATTGAGGGATCGCCTAGTGGAAGACCAATAACAGCACGCAAGTGTTGCTCGTATTGTGAGGTCAAGCAGGATTCAATTGTGTGATGGCCACTATTGTGAGGTCTAGGAGCTACTTCATTCAATAAAATCTGTCAAGCAAAAAAACAAAAATTATAGATCAGTAAAAGCAGCTTTTTTATTAGACCGAAATTGAAGGGGAAAAAAGCATCCACTCCCTCCGTCCAAAATGTGTGCCTTATTTGGTTTTTTGCAAAAATGAAGTATTAAGTAATGGTACTATGGCAGTGCAGCTAGTGCTTGATTGGAACTATATGCCTTCATGGCTCACATGTGCTACCTGACTAAGCGGTTATAGCTAGTTCATAAAAAAAAGGACACTTGGTAATTCATGCATAATTCACTTGCTAAAAAGGCAAGTAGACCCTATTTATGGGACATCAAGTTAAGGACATTAGGGCATTATTTTGGGACGGAGAGAGTGAAATAGATAAGCAAACATGACACACAAGTTAATACCGAAGCCAAAATACAACCTGACCATCACTTGTCAGAAACAGCTCAACTGCGAAAACACCAGCACCTTCAAGTGAACTGACGGCTTTATATGCCACGTCAGTGGCAAGTTTCCGAATCTTCCATGGCAAATCAGCTGGGGCCTTGACTATGTGACAAATGTTCTCTCTACAGAAACCAAAAGAAATTACACCAAATTTAAAGGAAGATAAGTATTACTAATATTTGCATCATCAGATGCATCTCTTAAAGAAACATCTACTGACAAATATGTAAATACTGAATCTAAACCCGACCTGTGAATAGTTTCAACAACTGGATAGCACAATATAGAATTGTCTTTTCCTCTTGCGACAACAACAGCCAACTCCTGAAATGACAAAACAATATAAGATACTGTCTGTTACTTTAAGCATGTACAAATACACAAACAAAACAGTTCCAACATGGGCACTAAGTTCATTATCTTAAAACTGATTCAACACTGCCATATGGCATCAAATAAAAGCATTTCAGTAAGCACGGTCTAATGTGTTTGGAATCAACAATATTTACGTCACCGTGATCATACGAAAGGGTATATGACACGTTTTTTTGAAACAAAGAAGTGGTATACATATACCATAAAGATACATCACTAAGCTCATAAAAGAAAGAAACACTTCCCAGACCTCAACAAGCAGCTTAAGATTCTTTTTCCCTAACTGTATAAACTTCTAATCCATACTGATTAATATGGGAGCTCATACACACATGGATTTCAGTGTTGGAAGCAGGTAAAAGAGTGTATTTGCAACTAATACTTGTCAGTGAGACATGTGGGTAATGACTCTAACAAAGTCATAACAATGAAACATTTTGAAGGGAAACTACTAAAAAATCTTATTAATGGGCCAAAAGCTTAAGCTAATAGTTGAATGGTCAATTAAAGTTTTATATTGTAACATGCACCCTCAGAGAGAAATGATAATAATTTTGTAGGTCCTTGGATTTGAACTCATGCCTGTGAGGTACAAGCTCTGATAGCATATTAAAGGACCAACTCAACTAAAAGCTCAAGCTAATAGCTGAATGACCAATTATAGTTTCTCTAACAATTCTCAAGTAAGCCCCTGTATGCAGATAATCAGGGAGCTTCAAATGCTTCACAAAAATAAACTAATGGTGGTTTGACATAGGATAGCATCTTTTCATAGTTCAAGTAACATATTTAGTACTAACTGCATGATGACCAGGATAATCAGTATGTACATCAATACTTAAGTTAAGCATAGATGATACATACCTTTACAAAAGGCGCCCATTTCTCAACATACAAACCATGATCACATCCTCCCAAAGCTGCAAAATTTAACCAAAGATCAAGGCAAAGTATATTTTTCAAATTAAACAGAACACCAAATAGAAGATAGCATGCACGTAGATATTGCCTAGCAAAGTGTAGGGCATTAAAAGCCATGTAAATCCATAACGTCAACGAGACAAACTGACAACAGTCCACTATGGAGAACTGTTTTACTACTACTACTCAAGTGAAAAATAATTCTTGCCACCCTCTAAAGTCAAAGAAATAATGAACAAACTTATATAAACATACTCATGCCCTAACCAATTCATATCTAAATAAAATTTTGACAGCATATCCTATATAACTCAAGGAACTACATAGCAGTGATGACAGATAGACCAATGGGTCAATAAACGATTATTATATTTATAGGGCAAGAGAGGTCAGCAATGTATGGCTCATAATAAAATTGTTGGCTAGATTATGGGAAAACCTTAAAGACATTGGACTAAAAGCCTAACCATCTAAAGCAGAAGAAAGTTCCTCTTCACTCCGAGCAACTGCATTTCCACGCCCGTCATAAGCTAACCTTCTGCTTTTAATCATAAGAGGATAGCCAAACAAGTCACCAGCTTTCTTGGCACATTCAAGATCATCTATCTGTCTTGGACATATTCCATCATTAAGGGCTTATGATATCCTTAACTTACCTCCCAAAAATATGCAAACTGATGAACCAAAACCTAGTAGTAGCTGACCTGCATATACTCGGGAAGTGGTATGTCATGGCGTGAAAAGTGTACTTTTTGTAGATATTTATCCTGCAGTCGTCGCATTAGAAATGTTCATCATGAGGTGATATAACACATTTACTCAAGCAATCTAGAGCTTTACGCGAATATGTATTAAAAAACAACAGAACTCCAAAGGAGTGACAAGGTCTCAAAAGAAACAGATTAAGAATGATCTTTTGATAAAAACAGACACTTGAATAATTAAAGATCATGTAGGATGAGAAACCTGGATTATTCGGATAGTTGAAGCTTTAGGTTGGCAATCTATTCCTTCTTGCTCGAGCTTCTCTAATGTGGCAACGTCTACATGTTCAATTTCAATGGTCAATACTCCACATCTAGATAACAGGAAATGGGAGGAAATTCAAATTAGTATAGAAGTCAATTCATCTAAAATATGAAGATGATAACAGACATGCAGAAACACTGGCAAAAATATATATTCAATGAAATAGGACATATAAACATGATCTACAACAAGCCCATAAAATCCAAACCTCTTGGCAAAGTCCTCAACTGAAGCACTGTCATCAAAGCTCCCAACTATATGCTGATATGAGAGTGCACTTGCCGGGCAGTTCTCTTGTGGATCCAAAACGATGACTTTGATTGCCATTCTAGAAGCAGCTTGACAAAGCATACGGCCCAGTTGTCCACCTCCGAGAACACCAACTACCATTTCAGAGGGTCCATGGGCATTCGAATCACCAACCCTACACACACACAATAAAGTTAAGGGATAAGGTTTTATATAAAACTTAAGGAATGTGTTATATCAACAACATTCAACAACAATAATCAAATCCCAGATGACAATTAACAAAAAATGTAAAATAAAAATCAGGAATCATCATTTACAAAATCCACATAAATAAAGATCTTTTAAGTGAAGACGCTGGTGAGCATGACAATTAAAAGACATGGTCAATGTGATAGACTTGAATTAGCACAGGGAACGCAATTGGAAGATGCTTTATTTGCTTCCGAAAGAAGGGTCTTTCATTTTTGTTCTTCATATCCCCAAAACATCAGATGAACAAAGTAGTGCGAGTGAGAAAGAGTTGCTCGAAACCGGACCTGACAGAAGAGGCCATGACTGGAGTTTGAAGCTGGCGATGCTGCTTCGTCACCGAAAATGAAGAAGAGAAGGAAGATTTGGAGAAGGCGTGAGAAGGAGGCACTGAGTAGGTGCCTGTAAACGGCCTTGTTCGAACCACAAATTGAGGAGCAGAAGAAATACAATCACCCAGCACTGCGCATTGGTGAATAAGCATCTCTATCTCTCTTCTCTGAACTGTGATAGAGTTGCGTCTGTATGTCGTCGAGAGAGAGACTCGGGGAGGGTTTCAGTTTTAAGAGACTCGTGTCTGCGAAGAGTTTTAAAATGTTTGGTCGGGGTAGGGTAAGCAAATTATAAACTTAGTTTATTAAGGGAAAATATTACAAATACGAATTCCAAGCTGATATCTTTGTCTAACAGCATGTACAACGAAAAGGTTTGGGTTGAGGGTTTGGATTAGGAGCTTGAATTTTTTTTTTTTTTGAGTAGATTGGTATAGCTTTATTGATTCAAATCACCCGCAAGGACCGAACGAATTACATCCGGAACTAAAACAGAGTTCCAATCATGAGATATCCATACCAACGCATTTCTAGCTAATAAGAAGTGAGCCACCGTATTTCCTGCACGCCTTACAAATTGCACTCGAACATCCCTTAGCGATTCTAGGATTGCCTTGCAGTCTTGTATGAGGAGTCCGAACGGGGTCATCAGTTCGACCTCCCCATTTATGAGTTGCACCACTGTCAGACAATCTGACTCCAAACACCCTGTTTGCCACCCGTTTCTTCTGATCCAATCAAGAGCCTCCCGGATGGTTAACAATTCCGCTAACTCCGTGCTTGTGCAGTCTTCATGAGTCACACACTGCGCCGCTACCAAGGTCCCTTTATCATCCCTGCAGATCATACCTCCTCCTGCCAGCCTGGGGTTTAGAATTGCCCCATCCACGTTAATCTTGACCTCCCCTGGACATGGGGCAGTCCATTGAACCACCCGAGCTTCCCTGTTAATCACCATGGCCGGTTCTGTATGGGCGTCCTTCCAGTCTTGGCGTAGCCGCGTGGCTCCATACCAAGCCTCCGATGAAGGCCGATTGTGATCCTTCCATACTCGCAGGTTCCGCAGTTTCCATAGCTCCCACCATAGTAGTAAGGTCATTTCTACTAGATCCTTCTCCTTCTTCATGAATACCTCCGACAACCACCCCACGAGGTCATCGTCCTCGATCGGTGGCACCAACCTCAGCTTGGTCCACACCTCCCCGTGATCTGCACACTCAAATAGTATATGGAGCTCAGTTTCTTCCCTCCCACACCTACTACAACCCGCCTCCACAGGGACATGTCTTCGCCTCAGGTTATTATTGGTTGGTAATGAACCCGTAAGAGCCCTCCAACCCATATGCTTTACCTTTGGCGGAACATCAACCCTCCAGAACGCCTTCCAAAAGTCGGCCCGAGGTGCCTCCGCCCAACGCCCCTTTGTCCGTTGTATGTTCCTGTAAACCTCTCGGACCTTGTAGTCCCCATTCCTGGACCCCCACCAGTACCACCCATCCTCCCTAGGGAGCCGAGACAACGGGATCGCCAATATCAACTCTGCGGTATCCTTATGAAACAGGGATTGGACCTTTCCTCTGTCCCATCGTGGCGCACCCTGCATCACTAACTGCGAGACTGGCATCTCAGGCTCAATTCCAATCATGGGGTCAACCCATCTCCTATCTGCCGGCAGCCACGGGTGCCCCAGAATCAACGTGTTCTCCCCATTCCCTATCCTTCTACGCACCCCCTCCTTGACTATATGTTGGCCAGCCAAAATGCTCCTCCAAATATAGCTATTCCCCTGTTTCTCAGTAGCATCTAAAAAGTCAGCATTCGGATAGTACTTGGCCTTCATCACCTGCGCTACCAGACTGGACGGTTTCTGCACCAGCTGTTGGGTCTCGAGGTAGGGTTGGAGATGAACCAACTCGCAGCGGAAAATCAATGAAAACCAAGAGACAATTAGAAACATGAAACAACTAACAAAGAATGGATTAACAAGAGAAAAATTCAGCACTAGTTCTTACCAAAACAAGACCACCGGTTAACGAATGATTGGCTTGAGTCTCCAAGACGCCTACGTATCCACATGGGAATCAAAGCCATGTAGTTCTTCTCTTTGAGGACTCAAGAACACAAACATGGAGGTGGAAACTAGCCAAACCCGAAATGGTCATGGAAGAGGGAGAGAAAATGTGTTTCCTATTCTTGTCTTGTGTTTGTTATGTTGAAAAAAGATGACTTAAACATAACAAAACCCATACTTGTCCAACTAAAGGCATGGGACAAGTATGGTGTCAAGTAAGGTGTAAATAGGACAAAGTATGGCAAGACAAGATTGGGTTAGGTGGTGAATCACCAACACCTTAATCCTTGTCTTGCTTACTTAGTACTAATTAATCAAGACTTGATTAATTAGTTCCATGGGCCTTTCATGGGCCTCTTGGAACATGGCCCGTGACCATTTCCAACGAGGTCCCGTGATTCGCTCATCGCCTCCATGCCTTCCATACCGGAAATGTCCAACATTATCCGACGCGATCAATCCCAAGACTCCAAGCCTTGTCTCGATCCGTAAAGTCCTATTCACTTACGGGCACATGACCCAAAACCCAGTTTTGGTCATGTCCCGAGACAACTCCCTTTTGGCCATTCTCCATAAATGTGTCAATGAGTTTCATCCTCCGGTGTGACCCTTAGGTTTATGCATGTCAATAGATCAACGTAAAATCCCATTTTACTTGATCCTATTTAAGTGGCAACTAACGAGACTTTAGTATTGCCTGACACTACATAACGAATCGACCCTGTCGATTCTAACCTTTCCGTCGTCCCTGTCATTATCCTTTTATCTCCGATATCCTGATTGAGATAAGGCATAGAGCCGTCATCCTTATTATTCTCAATCATCGTTCCTTGATATGTGAGATGACTGAAGATATGATACCCAGTATCATGTGCATGGCCATGCTATTCTTCCAGTCACTCTCGATCAAGTGGCCGAGAACCGATATCTTTCCCATACCTTAGTATGAGGGATAAATCCCTTAGCCGTCTTTCGTGTCACTCATGTAGCCCGTCCCCAAGCCAATCTTGGCCGTTATGGAAGCCCTGTTACGGACAACGTTAGGCTCAGGTCAAACTCAGTTGTTGACTACATAGCGATCACAAAGACTCCTTGGTCTAAGGATACATGACAAGCTACAACACTGAATATGTTCATGACTTAATCTATGGCACATATTCAGGGCGGGTCGTCCAATATCATGTCCCACATGATATCTATGATCAGACTCCGGAATCTCATTCCAATGACTAACAGAACGTAAGCCATAAAGAGCCATCTTTCATACTAGTCGCTTCTAGTGAAGCTTTGTTGACTAGGGACCCATCGAGTGTGATCTATCTCGATCTATGGTTCTATTCGCATGGTGGGCATAGATCAGAGCACACATCGATATATTACTCCAACACATAAGTAATATAAAGCCACTTTAATTTTATTGCTAACGATGATATATACATTTGGACATTTAGGATTGAACTACGGGCACTAAGACTAACAATCTCCCACTTGTCCTAGTTCCAATCTAAACTCCAATATGTCCCCATCGACTTTACATGTCTAACATGTTCAGGCAGTGACACTGCCTTATTCAAAGGGTTGGCTATGTTATCATCTGTTGCAATATCGGTTATCTCCACTTCACCTCAGTTCAGTATTTATCTGATGAGGTGGATACGCCGCAGTACATGTTTGGATTTGTTATGCGATCTAGGCTTTTAGCTTGCGCAATGGCCCTTGTGTTGTCGCAAAATGGATTCACTGGACTGGATGAGTTTTTAATTACACACAGCCCTGCCATGAATTTTCAAATCCACATAGCCTCCTTAGCTGCCTCTGCAGCATCCATGTACTTGACCTCTGTCGTAGATTCGGCAATGGTATCTTACTTTACGCTTTCCCAGCTAAAGCTCTGCCATTCAGCGTAAACACATATCCTGATTGACTTCTAAAGTCATCTGGATTTGTCTTGGAAAACTAGCGTCTACTCATCCTTCGACGACTAGTTCAGCATCATCTTTCCCCCGGGTTAGAATGATGTCTACTGGTACAACATAAGGCTTACGAGACGTCTGGTCTCATACATGTCATGGCATATATGATCGATCCTGCCCCCAGGCGCATAGGATTCTCATCATCCTTTTCAGCTCATCAGATCTCTACATATCTTAATCCTTAAGATATGAGAAGCATCGCCTAAGTCCTTTATTGAAAAACACTTCCTCAACCAAGCTTTAGTCTCGTGCAAGGTTGGGATGTCGTTTTCAATGAGAACCAGAAAGGTAATATTGCTCCCACTAGCCTTCTTATAAACGCAAGATTCATCCTCGTTCTTGATTAAGCCAAATCCAATTACAGCTTCATCAAAACGAAGGATCCAACTCCGAGAAGTTCGTTTCAATCCATAAATGGATTTCAACAACTTATAAATCTTTCCTTTATTCTTCGGATCGTCAAAACCTTTGGGCCGAGACATACAAACGTACTCAGTCAAATTTCCATTTAGGAAAGCGGTTTTGACATCCACTTGCCATATCTCGTAATTATGATACGCAGTTATGTCAAGAAGAATTTGGATCGATTTTGACCATAGCCACTAAGGAGAAGGTTTCCTCATAGTCAATCCATTGGATCTGCCTATAACCTTTCGCCACCAGTTGAGCTTTGTAGGTCAGAGGGTTGCCGTCCATGTCCATCTTCACCTTGAAGATCCATTTGCATCCTATGGTCCTCACACCATTGATGGGATCAACCGGTTCCCAGACTCGGTTGTCCGACATGGATTGCATTTCCTCCCTCATGGCTCCCAGCCATAACTCGGAGTTGGGCCCATCCACGACTTCCTGAAAGGTGGCTGGATCATCGTGATCCACCATGACTTCATTGTCACCTCCGGATACCATATCTTGGAGGTGGAAGATTGATCCTTTCAAATCGCCTTGGACCTTCCGGAATTGTAACAGGAATTGGTTCTTACTCTACGACAATCTCTGGCTCCTTTCTACTGGGTTGCCAATTGGTTTAGACAGATCTGTACCATCCTGAATTTCTTCGAGATGCACAGTCCTCCCAATGACGTCTTTGGAAACAAAACTTCTTTTCCATAAAGACCCCACCCCAAGCGACGAACACCATGTTCTCACTGGGATTGTAGAAATAGTATCCCCTTGTTGCTTTGGGATACCACACGAAGGTGCATATCTTAGATCTTGGTTCGAGCTTAGTCGAAACCAAATGTTTCACATAAGCCTCGCAACCACAAATCTTTAGGAAGGACAAAGCGGGCATCATCCCGTACCATTTTTAAAATGGTGTCCCTTCCACACCATTCGTCGAAGCCCGATTCACTATGAATGCGGTCGTCTCTAGAGCAAAACCCCTAAAAGAGATTGGGAGATCAGTCCAACTAATCATGGAACAGACCATTGTCTAACAATGTCCGATTTCTCCGTTTGGCTACACCTTTCAACTACAGTGACCTAGGAGGAGTCCATTCCAAAAGGATCTCATTCTCTTTTAGATGATCTAATAACTCTGTGGTCAAGTATTTTCCACCTCGATCCAATCGAAGTGCCTTAATACCTTTGTCGAGCTGGTTTTCTACTATAGTCTTAAACTCTTTGAATTTATCAAAAGCTTCAGACTTATGTCTCAACGAAGAGACATAACCATATTTACTGTAATCATCAGTAAATGTGATAAAGTAGTTAAAACCCCTCCTGGCAAGTGAACTTATTGGTCTACACACATTCGAGTGTATCAGCCCCAATAATTCACCCGCCCTTTCATCGCGATCGATAAAGGGCACTTTAGTCATTTTGCCCATCAAACAAACTTTGCACCTATCGATCGAATGGAATTCGAATGAACCTGAAAGCCCGCACTTCTGAAGTGCTGATAGGCGCTTCTTGTTTATGCGACCCAAATGACAGTACCATAACAGAGTTAGGTTTAAATCGTTGGATTTAGACCTCTTGGTATTAACGGAATATATAGAACTTGAGGCATTGTTACCCATATCTAATATGTACAATCCTCCAACCATGTCAGTACTGGTATAAAACATATCATTGCATAGAACATTGAAAACTCCATTTCCAATATTAACATTATATCCTTCCTTGTCAAACACGGATACAGATATAATATTCCTACTAAAAGTGGGTATGCAATATACATTATACAATACTAAGACAAGGCCTCTTGGCAAAGCAAGACTCATGAATCCTACAGCAGTTGCCACAACTCTGAGGTCCATTTCGTGCTTTCCAAATCTCTCCTACTTTCAGCCACCATATATTAGTGCATGTGTGAGATTCAGTCATGGTATCTAATACCCATGAATCTTTGGAAGTAGAGAGATGTAGCTCTATAGAGTTAATACCGAATGAAGGCACGATCCCACCGCCCTTCCTTAGATCATCCAGGTTTCCTGATGAAGGCGCAGTCCTACTGCCCTTCTTCAGATCATCCAGGCTATTTGATGAAGGCGCAGTCCCACTGCCCTTCTTCAGATCAGCCGTGAACTTCCTGTAATCCCGGTTCCAATGACCAGGCTGTTGGCAGTAGAAGCAGACATTCTCAGGTGTCTCATCTTTCCTGCCAAGTGCGCATGGGCCCAGCCCTTGCCACTTCCAATTCCCTTGTTGACCATCAGAATATCCTTGGATCCCAGATCCCTGAGATATTCTTCTCAGCAGCTGATGACACTTCATGTAACTCTGATATGGTCTTAGAGACAGCCTTGTCAAGGACATATTCTTTGCGTTCAGACTTGAGGACTATCCTCAAAATTCTGTACCAGTCCAAATAGTTTGTCCCATTTAGCTTGACCCTGTCAAGAATGGTTTTTAATGACAAACTATTAATGTTCGCTGAATTTGCCATTTGATCTACAACAGATAAAATTCAATCAGTAAACTGAATAAATTTTATGAAGATCAAGCTTAAACACCAACAATCAATTCTAAACCTTTAGAATCTGAAACCAAGATCCTTGATTCACTCGATTAAGCTGAACTAATGCTCACCACTTAATCGAGCTATGTAGGTAGGACTCCATCCAATCACATCCAATGTGACTCTTGGCTAGGGTATGTACTTATGTACACGGCTTACCCTATCTGTTACCCTAGCTCAACCTCAGGCCGAGAATCGTAGTCGGGTCCACCAATTTTCAACTATGGCTCGTCACTATGTAGGTGCTCCGCTAATGCGCACGACACCCACATATGTCGTCCAAACCTACTACCCCGCTTCCCCATGGATGCTCCGCTAATGCGCACGACACCCATAGGACGGGGAGGTAGTAAGGTGTTGATGATTGGGAGGTATCGGACATGACCCGCTTTTACTTGTCCAGTTGTGTTCAAAAATTTGGCACATCCTAGATGCGATGAGCACATCAACTACATTCCAAATGCAATGATGCCTCAAATTACATCCAATGTAATTCTTCCTTTGAACCCTTCAACTACATCCAATGCAATGACGGTTCTAAGGGTTCACACACAAGGATTAAAATTCCAATTTTATCTTTGCATGTGAGGTGATATGCTCGGTAAATGAAGTTAAGCATGCAATTCTAAAACACATAGAATTAATCATGCATAAACTAAACCAAGCATAAAGCGATAAATGTGCACATAATAGCCCCCTAAACTAACTCCCACTAGCTTCTTGAGCTCCACCGACTCCAAGCCGATGCCAACACCCGAAAAGCCACCAAATGACCTTTTCGCCCTTTCTTCGTCTTGAGTAAAATATTACAATTTAATACACGACTCGCAGGTCGGGAATAAATAAATATTACAAACAAGTGGTTCGACGACCACACCTTGAAAGAATAATTACACGCTAACTCTAACGGCTCGCAGGCCGTGAAAAGCGATAAATAATTAAATCGAGCTCAGGGCTATTATGTACACCATGCCAACATCACATCACACATCGTGTTATCAAACAAGCATGTTATCAAACATCATGTGATTTTCTGGTTTTAATTAATAGCCAAGTTTCGAAATTTTTTGATGCTCGGTTTATCGAAACCGTTCAAAAATGAAACTTTTGAACATTTGATCTTCGAGTTCATCATGACGGTTCCAAAATCGTCATAACTAACAAAACGGTTTAGCCTTGGCATATCAACCATCTAATGGTCATGCTTGGCCTAGCTCCGTCCAACGGAGCCCCGTTCGGTCCCGGTTTCGGCTCCCCGAGAGTCCCGCTCCCGAAACCCGAAAAATCAAAAAAAAATTCAAAATTTCCAGATTTGAAATAATTTTCAAAAAATCATTTTACATGTATTAAATCCATAAACAATAATTTAAAACATGTTATCAAACAATTTAGCAAAACAACATGCCAAAAACGAAACTTTCAAGCAAAACTGAAACTTTGAACACCGTCTTGTGAATCCCGAAGGTAGCACGGCTCTGATACCACTGTTGGGTCTCGAGGTAGGGTTGGAGATGAACCAACTCGCAGCGAAAAATCAATGAAAACCAAGAGACAATTAGAACCATGAAACAACTAACAAAGAATGGATTAACAAGAGAAAATTTCAGCACTAGTTCTTACCAAAACAAGAACACCGGTTAACGAATGATTGGCTTGAGTCTCCAAGACGCCTACGTATCCACATGGGAATCAAAGCCACGTAGTTCTTCTCTTTGAGGACTCAAGAACACAAACATGGAGGTGGAAACTAGCCAAACCCGAAATGGTCATGGAAGAGGGAGAGAAAATGTGTTTCCTATTCTTGTCTTGTGTTTGTTATGTTGAAAAAAGATGACTTAAACATAACAAAACCCATACTTGTCCAACTAAAGGCATGTGACAAGTATGGTGTCAAGTAAGGTGTAAATAGGACAAAGTATGGCAAGACAAGATTGGGTTAGGTGGTGAATCACCAACACCTTAATCCTTGTCTTGCTTACTTAGTACTAATTAATCAAGACTTGATTAATTAGTTCCATGGGCCTTTCATGGGCCTCTTGGAACATGGCCCGTGACCATTTCCAACGAGGTCCCGTGATTCGCTCATCGCCTCCATGCCTTCCATACCGGAAATGTCCAACATTATCCGACGCGATCAATCCCAAGACTCCAAGCCTTGTCTCGATCCGTAAAGTCCTATTCACTTACGGGCACATGACCCAAAACCCAGTTTTGGTCATGTCCCGAGACAACTCCCTTTTGGCCATTCTCCATAAATGTGTCAATGAGTTTCATCCTCCGGTGTGACCCTTAGGTTTATGCATGTCAATAGATCAACGTAAAATCCCATTTTACTTGATCCTATTTAAGTGGCAACTAACGAGACTTTAGTATTGCCTGACACTACATAACGAATCGACCCTGTCGATTCTAACCTTTCCGTCGTCCCTGTCATTATCCTTTTATCTCCGATATCCTGATTGAGATAAGGCATAGAGCCGTCATCCTTATTATTCTCAATCATCGTTCCTTGATATGTGAGATGACTGAAGATATGATACCCAGTATCATGTGCATGGCCATGCTATTCTTCCAGTCACTCTCGATCAAGTGGCCGAGAACCGATATCTTTCCCATACCTTAGTATGAGGGATAAATCCCTTAGCCGTCTTTCGTGTCACTCATGTAGCCCGTCCCCAAGCCAATCTTGGCCGTTATGGAAGCCCTGTTACGGACAACGTTAGGCTCAGGTCAAACTCAGTTGTTGACTACATAGCGATCACAAAGACTCCTTGGTCTAAGGATACATGACAAGCTACAACACTGAATATGTTCATGACTTAATCTATGGCACATATTCAGGGCGGGTCGTCCAATATCATGTCCCACATGATATCTATGATCAGACTCCGGAATCTCATTCCAATGACTAACAGAACGTAAGCCATAAAGAGCCATCTTTCATACTAGTCGCTTCTAGTGAAGCTTTGTTGACTAGGGACCCATCGAGTGTGATCTATCTCGATCTATGGTTCTATTCGCATGGTGGGCATAGATCAGAGCACACATCGATATATTACTCCAACACATAAGTAATATAAAGCCGCTTTAATTTTATTGCTAACGATGATATATACATTTGGACATTTAGGATTGAACTACGGGCACTAAGACTAACACCAGCCTCCATCCTTGTTTTGCCAGTAACGCTATATTAAAATCCTCCAAGAACTTAAACCCCAAACCTCCTGCCGACCGATGAGCACACAACTTACTCCATCTCTTCCATTTAATACTTGTCCCTTTTTTCACGTCGTGGCTCCACCAATACCGATTAATTATAACCTCAATCTCTTGTATCAAACCCGTTGGGATTTTATATACTCCCATTGTGTAGGTAGGGAGAGACTGGATCACCGCTTTGAGCAACACCTCCTTCCCGGCCTTGCTCAACAGCAGTTCGTCCCAACCCTGCAATCTCCTTACTATCATGTCCCGTATAAAAGAAAAACTCGCATACTTACTGCGGCTAATTGACGAAGGTAAACCTAGGTAGAAACCTTGGTCCTCAACTTCTCTCATGCTCAATATACTTCGTACTTCACTTCGCACATTTGGAGGGGTATTCGGGCTAAACATCACTGATGATTTATCCAGGTTTATTTTCTGTCCCGACGTCCTCTCGTATGTTCTCAGCGTCTCCTTCCACGCCAGCGCCTCACCTGCAGACGCTTTCGAGAACAAGAAACTGTCATCAGCAAAAAACAAATGTGAGATGGTTGGTTCTGTTCTCGCCACTTTACAGCCATGTACCCGGCCATCCCTTTCGCTTCTACGGATCAAACGTGATAGCCCCTCCGCACAAATGATAAACAAATAGGGGGATAGTGGGTCCCCCTGTCTGATTCCCCTCTCCAGTCTCAGCGGACCCAGTCTCCGGCCTTCCACGTCAACCCACAACCGCGCCGTCCGTACACAAGTCATCATAAACTCATACCACAACGGGTGGAAGCCCATACGATTCAGCACTCGCTCCAAATAGTTCCATTCAATGTGGTCATACGCTTTGCTCATATCCAATTTCATCGCCATCAACCCTGAGCTCCCAAACTTCCTTTGCCGGAGGTAGTGCAAAGTCTCTCCCGAAATAATTATATTGTCGGTGATCAACCTTCCTGCTAAAAACGCACGCTGAGTTTCAGAGATCACTTTATGCAGCACTCCTTCAATCGATTCACCATGATCTTTGTGATAACCTTGTAGAGCACATTACACAGGGCAATCGGCCTAAACTCGCCCACGTGCTCCGGTTTCTGTACCTTCGGAATTAACACCAGGTTCGTGTCATTCAGTTCCTCCGGTAGCCTTCTCTCCCGAAAAGCCTATTGGACCATTTTAATTACTCCCTCTCCCACGATACCCCAATACTTCTGATAGTACCTCGGGTTAAATCCATCCGGTCCTGGAGACTTTAAAGGCTCCATACTAAATATCGCTGACCGAACTTCACTCCGAGTAACCGGTCTAAGGAGAACCACGTTATCGTCATCTGTAATCTGCTGCGGAATCAACGTACTCACTTCGTCTACATCCTCCGGTTCTGCAGCAAATAACAAGTTAAAATGATTAGTAATCTCCTCCTCTAGTCCGTTCTCCCACGAGACCCATTCACCATCTCCCTTCTTCAAATTACGAATGGCTCTTCTCCGCCTCCTAGTCGACGCTTTTGCGAAAAAATATTTTGAATTCACGTCTCCCCCCTTGAGCCAAAATTGTTTCGTCTCTGCTTCCACATCAAGTTTTTATGCACTAAGAGTTCATTCATCCTACTCCGCAGACATTGAACTCGGCTGCCCTGATTCTCGTCTTGCTGCAGCAGAGTCTCATTCAGTTGCTTCTGTACATCCCTTAGTTCCCTTTCCAGCCCGCGATGCTTTTCCCTAGCCCAACCTGCCAACGCCTCTGCCACCTTCAGGTTACGTTGCACAATTGGTAAGTGCGAGTTCAGCTGCCACACTTCTTGGACTATCCTTGCGCACTCTTCGTCTCTACTCCAACATTGTTCGAACCTAAAGTTGTGTTTGCGCCTCGTGAATTGCTCTTTGACCCCATAAACAAGAATTGGCGCATGATCAGATGACGACAAGCCCCCATGCACCAATCTCGAGTCCGGGAAAAGTGTCATCCATTCTCTGTTCACCAACGCACGGTCCAGTTGGGACTCCATGCCGTCACGTATGTGGCGACTTTTCTCCCAAGTAAACTGGTGCCCCTCAATGCGGAGATCTTGCAAACCACAATCCTCCACCGCTTCCCTAAAGCCCGTGATTAAAATTGGGTGGGTACGCCTGTCCGCCCCTCTGATCGTCTGCACCCATGACATTGTTGAGGTCCCCAAACACTATCCATAGTCGTCCGTCATTTCGGGAAGCAAGCATCCTCATCAACCCCCAAGTTTTGAATCTCAAATCTCTGCTCGGTTCCCCATACAACCCGGTCACCCGTATTACGTGGCCATCCCTTGTGGTGAAAGACATATCTACGTAATCCTTTCTGTAAGTCTGCAGCACACCATCATCCTTATTTCTCCACAACATCGCTACCCCTCCACCTGCACCTCTCGGGTTTACTGCAAAAGCACCGTCATAGCGCACAACTCTTCTAATCCTCTGAATCACCTTATCTTCCACCTTCGTCTCACTTAAGAAGACAAAATCGGGCTTCTTTTGAGTAATATACTCGATAAGGAACTTTTCCGCCCCAGGGTTCCCAAGCCCTCGGTAGTTCCAAGCAAAAGCATTCATTGGGACTGGCGGGGTTGCTTCGCAACCTTCGCCAAGTCATCCATCTCATCCTCCTGAGGAGCAGGCATTAGATTACCAGGCTCCAGATTCAGATCGGCAGTATTCGCGTTCAACCTTCTCTTTCCCAACTTCTGCCCCTTTTCAGCTCCACCCCCATCTGGGCCTATCTCGGCCCCACCTCCACCCTTCGAACAATCTTGTAGGATTTTAAATTTGGTTTCTGTTTTCCCTCTAGTTCCATACTGTTAGTAGGTGGACCCCTACCCTTTGTTGTCTCCAGCGAATCCTTTAAAAGGCTTAAAGCTCGTGTCACAGACACTTCTCCCTGATTCTCCTGTGGACCCTGTTTCCCACCTTTCTCCTCTAACCTTCCATCCTTCACAGACCGTTCTCCATCAATCCTCATCCCATGTTGCTCCACCTTATCTCCCCACAATGAACGTCCTTTAGATGTCAGATTAACTCTACTGTCCACCAACATGGGATCCAACAAGTTGGATCCCTCTCTCATCCCTGGTCCTGCCTCCTCACGAGGTCTCTCCCCAGCTCCATTTCTCGATCCCCCCGTCGGGTTAGGCGCTTCAACCCTCATGTGGGGACCAAATTTACCCAGCACCTTCGGCTTCTCTGGGTCATCCTCACAATCCTTTTCCGTGTGTCCCAACCGTCCACACTTGTAGCAAAATTCAGGCAGCCGTTCATATTGAAGTCTAACAATTGTCGCTTCCGCATTCCGTCCCAGTGTAATTCTGGTCGTGTTCCTCAATGGTTTGCCTAACGCCCATCGTACCCGAATTCGTAGAAAATCCTCGGGTGCCCTACCCTCGTCATTCAACTCCGCTTCAATAAACTCCCCGACTCTATTGCCGATCACCTCCGCCACAACTCCAGTCAGGGCATTGAATGGCAAGTTTGACGCTTGAATCCACATAGCAGTGGAGTCGAATTTCAGTTGCGAAACTTTGACCGCCGGAGAAAAATTCTCCATAACGACTAGGGCCTTATTGAATTGCCAAGGTTCCATCTCTAACACTTTTCTCTTTTCCCTCTCCGTTTTGAAGAAGAAACCCGTTACATCCGGGGCTAGGGTTTGGGTCAGCGCCTCCTTGGTGTTCCATGCGTTTTTCATCACAGTACGAAAGATCTCGTCCTTGTATTTCCTCCCAGTAAACACCTTCACCGCTAAACCTATTTTGTATTTCTCATCCTCCATATTTAGCACCTCCTCATGAATTACTGGATCCTCCTCATCGTCACTATCTATCACCACCCCCTTCAACCTCTCCTGAAGCTCATCCATCCCAAAAACACAAAACTGATCAAAAAAACCAAACACAAACAGTACCTGTTTCAGACGCCAGCCACAACCCCACTGCCTCTTCTCTCCCGTAAACGTACCCTACCTGTGAAACAGAGTACGACAGCCACAGAGTAATCGCACAACCGGACGAAGTCGATACCTTCCCACACGGTACCTTGCTTGGCGGCGGCACCCGAGACCTGCTTCAGACGCAAGCTACAACCCCTTCTACCTCTTCTCTCCAGTAGCGCACACAACCTCTGAGACCCAAGCAGACCAAAAGGACTGCAGAAAAACCACAGCCCCGATCACCAAACTCTCCCTCCCGATCCGTTACAACAATCTCCCCACAGCACGCCCTGAAACTCCGCCTGTGAATCTGAACTGCGCACTCTCTATGGGATCTCTTTTCCGGACTGACGCCGATAAAGCACCCATTGAACCGAACAAGGTCGGTACCTTCCTCCACACGCACTAGAGACGGCGGAACCCTAACCCTTGAGAACCGAGAGAAAACGGACCAAAGGACAGGAGCTTGAATGTTGACAGTACAAAATAGTGAGATGTAAGACTTAAAATAAATTGTGTTCCACATTGGTGAGTCCCGTATAAGGTCTCGTATTGAGAGTGGACCAATCGTATTTAGTTAAATCTGATTTTCTATATTAAAAAAAACACGTGTCGAGCAACCATGCGACACATGATGCACGTCCCGGGTCCCGGATTAGCGGGACGCCGGACGCAAGCCACGATCCGAACCGTTCCGTTGGGCGTGCTCTAAGGTATCATAATTTTTCAAAAAATTCACATTATTTTTGAACTATTTGAAATGATCATGTACATGACACATATTTATATTTTTTCGAAACAAATAACTTAAACTATCCTTAACTTATTCAAACTTGAAACTCCATTTATATTCATTTGAAATCCCTCCAACAACCCTCATATTCATCTCTCATTATTGTTACCTTTTAGATCCAAAATATTCAATGGTTCGTCTCCAATAGATGTTCATGGTTGTACCGATTATGAAGAAGAAGAATCTTCCCCTTATATTCAAGCACTACGGTAAGAGGACATCGTGGCGTGGGGTGGCGGAGAGAGACGGTGTGGCGTGAAGCAGTGGGGAGAGAAAGTGTGGGACGTCCAGACAGATCCGGTGAGAAGACTATGGACGATTTAAGGCTGAGGGATTTCCTGGTCTTCCCGCCAATGCTCATACGCCCTACGATTTCCAGTGTGGTGACCATGGGTTCCAAAAACAATTAATAAAAAAAATCAATACTAAAATTTGAAAATAATGAGGATTAAAAAAAATGAAGGGTTAAATATCGAAACTTACTCTTAAGTATTGGTCACAGACACTATACTATCTAGTCTCTGTTTCTGGCTCCAAAGCCTCTATTTCTGGTTCTAAAGTCGAAGCATGAATTTCTGTTCCTGGTTCTGGTGTTGTGGTGGTCGTCATTGATCATCAATCTGAGGTTCAAACTGTAGTGAACACTCAGGATCGAGATGTTGGGATATTTATATCTGGTAAGGGTCATGTTGGTACGTCTGGTGATCCTCTATTACAAAATCTAGCAACAACACAGTCAAGAATTGTGTCTCAGATGAGTTCGCATGAAGTTTTCATTTGTAATTTGCCTTATGAAACCAAGGAGGAATGGGTTCGTTAATGCTTCAGGAACATTTGATGAAGTAATCGCATGTTCATTTTTGAAACGGCCAAACAAAGGCGGAATATTTTTGGGTTTGTTTTCTTCTTGTCGTTGGCAGCCGTTTCTCAGGCAGTAAACACTTACAATGGGTACAAGGTTAACGGTTATGTCCTGTTCATAGCATTGGCGTGTCCACGTCCGATTTCGGTGAGGCCTCTGAGTTGGGACAGATTGTTGAACTGGAAATTTTGGCAACTTTTTCGGCCATTGACGGAACAACTACAATCCGCTTGACATAGGCCTCTCGAATTTTCGACTTTCAAATTTCCCCCAATTCGTGGGATAGCCAGACTGTCAGTCCAGATCGGGTTTCCTTTTCTCGCGATTCTGTTCCTGCGTAGTCGTCTCGTGGGGAAAACAATGCTGAGGTGGCAAAGGGTTTATTAAGTAATCGGGTAGTTTGTTGTGAGTCCCATCAGAAGGTGATCTCATGCCCTCTTCAGGCTTAAGAGAAGGATCAGCACATGGGGCGATGGGCTTGACTCTTGAGCCTGGTGCTTATGTTGTTGATTTGGGTGAGAAGGCCCATGAGGGGTTTTGGGGGCCCATGGATTTAATACTCCCCTATTGGATCCGTCTAGTGGACTTGGAGGCCAAGTGGTGGGACCGACAATTTTAGACGTTTCAATGGATTCGATATCGGGTATCGTGGATCAAGGAAGTCCTTGTAAAGACGCCTTGAATAAACCCTCGATATCTAGGGGCGGGTTGTTAAGACGTTTAATTCGTTTGGTATCGTGACTTATTTTAAGCCTATAATATGGTCCATGAGTCGGGAAAGGGAGCAAGCGGCCCCTTCAACGACGGATTTATGGAATCAGGCAGGTGTTAAACCACCTAAGGGCGCCATACCGGGAGTCAAGGAGAATAACACTTAATTATGTTTTTTTCTCTTTGATTGTTTGTTGTGTTTTTTGCTTTTGGGGGGACTACTCTCTTTTTGGTTCTAAAGATTTTTACCTTTAAGTTCCATTGTCGGGAACTCCTTTATAATCATTGTGTTTGGTCTTTTCGACCTTGAGATGTTTTCCTACTTGGAAAGTTTCTCTTTTTTTAATAAAATTTATGAGCTGATAAAAAAACAAACACTACATTATCCAGCGTTTCAAAAAGACAAATGCACTACTTTAAGTATTGGTCACACGATTTTTTTAGTAAAAATGGACCGAATATTCCATTCACTTAGTTATATGACCTCAACTGTCATATAATGGATGGTAAAATGTCATTTTCCCTTGAGTATTTGGCCTCTATACCTTTTATAAGGAACAATAACGAGGGTACAATGGTAATGTTCCTTATAAAATATGTAGAGGTCAAATAATTAAGGGAGAACGTCATTTTTCCATCAATTATAAGACACTTGAGGTCATATGACTAACAGAATGGAATACTCTGTCCATTTTTACTAACAAAATCGTGCATTTGTCATTTTGAAACGTTGGGTAGTGTAGTGTTCGTGATCAATACTTAAGAGTAAGTTTCGATATTTAACCAAAAAAATTAGTTAATAAATTTTAAAATAAAATAATCTTGAAAAGTTAAAGAAAAACAAACGATTTATTAAGATATTATTAAAGAGTAGTAGTAAAATTAAAATAATAAAATTAATTAATATTAGTGAATGAATCAAGATTAGTATTAATGAAAATAAAAAAAAAAACTAAATGATGAGTGATACAATTCGAAACTTTGAAGTAAATAAAGGGTATTATAGTCATTTTTATTGTTTTGTGTTTTAAAATTTTGTGGAGTGATAGAGTTTTGAAATTTTGATTATAAGTGAGAGGTGTTTTGGACTTTCTACGCGTTTTGGATGGAAAGTTAACGTCGTTGAGTGAAGTGAAATTTTTGAAAAGTTAAAGTATCTCTCAAACGGGTTTAGTAGTTAAGAATAATTATGTGAAATTCATGTTGTTGCTACATATATATTGGCCACATTTGAGTCAAGCAAATATGTGGGCCGTGTTCTTTCTACATTATGTGAAATTCATGTTGTTGCTCTCGAGGGGGGGGGGGGTCATGCTTCCGGCTGCGAATTCGATCGACGAGTGCAATTGGTGGCCTGCAAACGAGGTGGAGGTGAGGCCCGACGACTATAGATAGTCTAGAGGTGGACGGTCGACAAGACGAGCCTCGGTGATGCGAGACAAAGACGGAAAAGGAACGACTGTGAGTGGAAAAACCAGGAAGTGAATGACGTGGATGGTTGGAACAGGCCGAGAAAGGCTCCCACCGATAATTCTTATAGCCAAATCCATAGTTGTTGTCCATAGTGGTGTAGAAAACAAGGAGAAAGAGTAGGTTTCCGACAACAAGAAAAAGAGGAAGTTTCTATAAGGAGAGAGAGAGAGAGATTTTTTGACTAAAAGGTACCTAGATTTCACTATTAATAAACGAGAGTTCTTATACTGTATAAAGCCTCATAAGGTCTCTTTACAAAAACTCTAGAACAAATGAACCGTCATAAACGGTGTGGAAGAAGCCATATAGGCAAACTGAAAGTAAATTAAGACGAAACCAACGACATCTGCTCAAGGTGTTGCCTAGATGTTCCATACTCTGTAGAATGCGACCGAACCTTAATCTGTTAGCTTCATAGGGGGCCAAGCTCGAACTAAGGACCCCTCTTGAGGCCAGTATATTAAGCCATGAATTCCTTTCATTCCTCCCGGCGGGGTTGTTTTGCACCCCTCGCCTGATCCTCCCGGGGTTCCCTTACAGTGTCCCTCTTCTGACCCAACCTTCCTAGGTGCAACATTCCCAATGGAGCAGGCTGCCTCCCAGAGTAGACAGATGGTACCTTGGACATTCCCCGTTGGCCCATCACTTCTTGATGGTTAGGTGGGATATGCGAGGTTACAATTGACTTCCTTTCGCGAGGTGGTGGTGTCTTAGCTGGGATAACCGAGATCAACGGTTCGAAACATGGGGGACACTGTGGTGATTTCCCTCAATTTATCGCATACCTCTTGGTTGTCTAATCCTGATGATATTCTAACAACGACTTGTCAAAGCGGGGCACACCTGGCTTCTCCCGATCACATGCATGCGGTGTATGACCAATCTGATCACATTTGCCACAGAAGGTCGGTAGTTTGGTGTAAGTGAGAGAGAAACAGATCGGGTCTCGGAATTCCTTAAACCATAGCAGGAGGCTCTAGCGAAGAAGACGGTCCACAGAGTGCCAGAAACGCACTTTGACCGCTCATCCCCAATATTTTCCTCCTCCATCGCATGGCGTATCCACATAGGAACTCAAGGAAACTCTAAGTGGTTCCCTTGTCCTTCTTGTCATTACCATCGGTGGGGTACCATGGTCATGGACCCACAGCTGCAGCCGAGACAGAATAAGAAGGTCCCTGGGCAACGAGTCTATGTCCCCAAATAGGAGGGGTGACCTTCAAAACACCATGGTTCGTTAACCCGGATCTAAGAACGAGCCTCCTCGGTTGCAATGAAAACTGAAAACCCTGACTCAATATCTTTGATGAACATGCCATCTTCCGATCATCCCCTTGCATTGATGATGATCCGCAGTAGGGTTTTCTTCAGAGGGAGGCTCGGGGCCAGATGCTTTCCGACCATCCCAAACTGTTGACGAGCTAGCACCCACGGATCCACAGATGCATCGGGGATCAGAATCTCCATATCGTTCTCCTCCCCAACCGAACAAGTAGATAGACTCTCTTGGAGGTTCGTCATTGGGGATACCTTCAGATTGGGCGGGATCATAACAACCGGTGCAAGAACGACCTCTGATGGTGATGGAGGCAGTTCCCCTTAACGCATCAGAAAAGTTGGGATATGAGGGATGGAAGGAATGATCGGGATACAGTCGACATTAGGTAGTGGTAATGGCACGCACGGCGCGAAAACCCCCTACACACGCCTGAACCCTTGATCCAAGGGGCACGATACCAAAGCACGCACCGAGTCAACGAAACCTGGTGGTTCAGAAGCCTCATCAAGGGTCAGAGGAGACGACAGACGATTACTTACGACCGACACAAGTAGGGTTTTGGGTGGTCGACCCCATTTTAGCGGCGCACATGGAAGTTCTAGGGACGAAGACCCTATAGAGAAGACGACAATCGTCGTAGAGGGAGGCGACAAAGGAAAAGTTGGGTTCATCGCCGATATTAAGATCGTGTTCACAAGCTTCGACTTTCTATTCCGACGCCCTTCTAATGAGCTAATCACATCCATAGAGGGGCGTGGTGACGGAACAATTATCTCTTCTCCCATTAAAGATGAAAGCGGTGAGGGGATACATGCGATGGCTATAGGGGTGACAGTTACAGGTGATGGTAACGATATAAATATGGTTAGGGTTTTCTCAAAAGAAACATACGACTAGCATAAGAGAATTGAGTAAATTCGAGCACATGTTTTTGTATTTTTAGGAGAGAGTTCTCTCCTTTAATTATGTACATTAATTTTAGGAATACAGGTGACCCGACCCGGATCGACCCTACTCAATGCTCTCTTCGAAACCCTGTATATAATAGGACTAACAATTGATACCTGCATCAGAAGACTTGTGCAGCTGAACTATCGTACCGCCGGTATGGATTCTCAACAACCCGAACCAGTCACCTACATCTGTGGAGGTAGGTCTTGTTTATCTTCTTCATGTTCGATTTTCTTTTCGTTTCCTCAGAAACCGACTTGAACCGTAAGAAAACGGAACGGTAAGAAATTCCGGAATCGGCAGATAAAAGCAAAACAAAATTGGATTTTCTTGTCAGCCAAACAAGGGCTTTTGACCTCTGTCTCATATGTGCGGTTTATAGATTGCGGCATGGAGAACACTCTAAAGGCCGGTGACGTGATTCAGTGCCGGGAGTGCGGCTACCGTATCTTGTACAAGAAGCGAACCCGCCGCAGTAAGTGGTTCCCCTTTAGATTGCCAAATACTGTGCTGTAATCTGATTTCTGATCCATGTTTCGGTCAGCTTATTTGGATCAATGCTTTGATTGATACTGATTGTTGTACATGAAATTAATGGTTAATACCTGCATGGTTTAGGGTTTCTTCTTTTGACATCAAACTAGTATTTTCTCATAGCTTAGGAGGTCAACTGTAACCAAATGTATTTGTGGGTGTAAGAACTAAAATGCCTTGAGAAACCTTAGGATTGGCGTTAACAAAAGAGCCACTCTCACCTGTTCGTCATAGTCTTGTCATTGTTATAGTCGGCAAGGGCTCAAGGCTTCTATGTGATGGAGGGTCTAAAACAAACAGCTATAGCCCTGATGAGACTAATATCAGATGAAAAACTTAGTCTTTGGATTGGGTTTGAATTAAGAATTTGAGGATCTTGTGGTTCGTATTAGAGGGTCAAAAGGCTAGCACCAGGTGACCCATCAACTGTTTGAGTGTCATATTATGGTTATGGTTGTGTTTTAACCAAGAAAACACTGGCTAGTTGCCGACACTTATTATTCGTCCTAGTACCCTAAGCCTGCCTGAGGGATATATATATATAATTGCTTTGCTAATCCTGCAGTCTGACTCTGCATTGCTTGTAATGGGCATTCAATACCATCCTTATTATTGCAATTGAGAAGAGTTTCTTATTTGTTAGTTACTGTTTCCTCATTTATGTTTCGCATTCTCTGTTAATTCATTGTCTCCATTGTGCACCACATACAAATGTTTGGTCTAATGTGTCCAATAAAAGTAAGCTGCTTTGAATCTTTTTGCATTGAACTGAAATTATACTCTTGAGTTGAGTCAGTTTACTTGTTTGTTCATTATTTGCTTTATACACAACGAACTGGTGCTCTAGAAGCAGTATTGTGAAACTCAAAAATTCAAAATACTTCATATGCTCTAGTTAGTGCCCATATTTAAGGCTCATGTTTGAGGTACACCAGGCGGATTACTTTTGCTATTGTTCCAGTGCGGTTGGAATGTTAGTTAATTTGCAATAAGATGTTAGCCTCTGATGTACTTGTCTTATTTAACATTTGGTTAAGTTTAGCCATTGTTACCTCTCATTTGTGATATCATATTGGTATGTTGCAGTTGTCCAGTATGAAGCCCGCTGAAGAATTTGGAGCCAGGTTGAGCTGAATAATGTCTAGCAGTGACAACTTGTTCCCCCAGAACACAGAAACATGTCTTGTGTTCTTATATGTCTAGCGCTATGTTAGTTTGTCAGTGAGCAAACAGATTTTTGATTCCCTTACAAAACCAATATAATACTGGTTTGCAATTGTCTGTGTGAACAATCTACGTCCATGTATCCATATGTAGGATAATGTAATGTTGCACTTGGAATGCTATTGCTAGTTTGTCCTTTGAAGTGGACCTCAGTTTAAGGTTAGTGTTATTACTTATTAGCATGATAGTTCTTCTGGCAGGACATGCATTTGCCCAGGAAACTTCTGATCAAGGCGTTCTAACAAAAGCCATACCTTGACATAAACCACTGCTACCCTTCCGTTCTTACTAATTGTCACTGACATATTATCATATCTTATTAAAAGGATAATATCTTTCGGAAAATGGATTGTCATGAGATTATCGAAGGACATAACAGCTAGTAACTGTATTAGGCTCAACAGACCATGATATTTGAGTTGGGAACCAAACCGTCGTAGTGCAGGAACATGACGGAAACACTATGGCCTTGACAGAAACTGAAAGATAAAAGAAGATGAGGCCATGAAACAAAGGAGAGTATTTTAGACGAGGCCATGGAACAAAGGAAGAAACGAAGGAAGAGTATTTTCGACAATGGATTTCGGTAGAGACTCGAGAAAGGAAGGAAACAATTATTATAGGAAAATCTTTTAAAGTATGAACCCGAAAATGTGAAATCTAAAGGGTCTTTTATTCTCAAGAGCTAGAGCTTGAAGGCCAGTGAATGGGCTGAGTCAAATTAGTCCGATTTTTACTGGCTAACCAACGGCCCAATGAAAAGAGAATTAGTCACTGGCTAAGAAGCCACTGGTTCTCAGAGTTTTTTTCATTGAGGATAAATAAATGCATTAAAAAAAGGTGTGAGTCTTGTGATAGAAACCACAACCATCGGAACAAAGTCCAACAAAAGTTCAGTCCAAAAGACAAAAACAACAAACAATACAAGAGAAAACAACCACTCCGGTCCACCACAACAACCATAAACCCACCAGACTAGCGAACAATGCCTCAAGAGACCGCTCGGGCAACCTTGATCATACTAGTAAACAGTACCACAAGAGACCGCATGGGTGGATCCTCTAGCTTCAAGAAGGCTAAGTGATCCATGCTCCTCCACCAGTTCTCCGAGTTATCCGCCATCAGAGTCACCAATGTTGATTTTGATCGGTATCCATCGGTTCTACCATTTCTCGTAAAATTGAACACCCTATATGATATATCACCTTTTATTCAAAGGGGAAAGTCCAGTTATAACAACTCCTTATACTACAAATTAGAAATGCACATTTTATGCCACACACATAAAGAATGAAGAGCTTGATTTGGTATAAAACCTAGTAAATAACTCAAACAATATGATAGTGAGTAATATTTTACTACTATTTCTGTCCTACAAATTTCTAATTTCACTTTGCCCCCTCTTTAAAGAAGTCCCAGTTTCTATTCTTACAAACTCATCATGCTTCTTCAACTTTGTGTTTGTTTATCCGATTAGTTCTTCTTTAATAATTCTTCAATGAGCTCTTATTTAAAGAGTTCTTGTCCAGTGTATTCCACGATAAAGCTGGAGCCACACGCCTCAAATCTGGAATCGTTGTGGCAGATTTCTTCGTCAGTTCTTCGATTTCGATTCAAGTTTATGTTTTTCATCTTAGTTCTACTTATTTTTATTTTGTTTCTGACATAATTATATATATAGGTTGTTTAGTTTGTTGGTTTTAGACGACTTGTTGTTCTTTCATTTTTTTTGGTTTTTATTGGATGGTTTGTAGATCTTTCATTTTAGATTGATTGTGTTATTAGTTTGCTAGTTGAACGATTTGTTAATCTTTAAACTTGTGCATGCCAAGCGTTCCACAAATGACTCAAAAAATATAAACATTATGGGAACATTAAATTCTTAGAACATGTTTCATATCAGAGTGTTATTACTCCTTTGTATTGAAGTGCACATCAGAGTACCTTTTTAACCAAAAAAGAATTCGTTTTTTTCTCTCTCTGTGAAACCGCCAAAGCCTAGCCGTCCTTTACTGTTGTTTGTCCCACACCACCGGTGACACCATGGTTTTCGGTCATGGATGTCGCCGGTGGTGACTCCCACTTGTTCCCTTCTTTCTCTTTTACCATTCCCCTCTACTCTTTCGCTGGCTCTGAACTTCGTCTTTTCCGTCTTCGGCCATTTGCTTCTCTGCTCCTTTGTTGGTAGATCTTTGGCTTGGAGGAGATTTTGGTCATAGGACCTTGGTGTTGGCTCTAGGTTTTGTCTTCCTCGTCGTCCCTTGTTTCTCGGTGCGACCTCAACCGGTGATAATCGGTTATGTCTCAACCGAAGCCTCTTCCTGGCCTCGACGGATTTTCATCGTAGCTCCTTCGCGGCGTTCTGTGGCTGGTCGTCTCGACAGATCTGGCGTGGGAAGCTTTCCCCTTTCCCTCAGGGCGTCAATTGACTCAGATCTGCCCTTTTGACAAGCACGTTTCCCTTGCTGTCTCCGGCGAGTCTTTTGAGCTACCGTGGGAAGCGTTTCCTCCGGGATTCATTGTGGCTCTCGGCTCATCCTTGGCTATTAGTTGGTCGGGGATTTGTGCTCGGGCTGAACGAGCCGGCGTGTGTTGACCTTCGGAGGTTACTGTCCTCAACATCATCGACTGGTTTCATTCCATCGTGGGATGGTGTTGCTCCTTGGTTGGCTAATTTGAAGATGTGGGTCAAGGCTGGTCGTGGACTGCATTGATGGAATTTGTCTGGGGATTTTCTTGTGGAGCCCGTTCCTGCGTACTCTTCCTCGACCTCTTATTTTGGTCGGTATCAAAGGGTTCCGTCCCTGTTCCGGTTTGCTGGAGAAGCGGCTCTTGGCTGGCTGGTTCGGTTAAGGAAGCCTTTGTTGGGAGTCTCTGCTGCTCGATAGTCCTTGACGAGGTCGGTTGGTAAGGCCTTGTTTCTTCGCCTTATTTCATTCAAGTTAAAGCTTTCCATTTATCCTTATACTAGATTTAGGTCAATTTCATAGTTTCCCCGTCTGTTATGGTGTGGGGCTCGTCGGTGAGTGTTGGCCCCGACGGGTGGTTTGGGTCTATGGCCTATTTTGAGATCGTCTAAATTTAGTTTTTAGGGTTTAAATGTTTCGGTGGCTTTGGTTATCGGATTGTCTCTGCCGATCAGCAGTGTTGACTGCCAGTGTGTCGGTCCATTTTACTCGCTGAGTAGATGCTCTTGACGAGACATATTGTTGTTTAACTTGTTCGTTTTTAGGGCTAAGATTTGACTTTCCGGAGGTGTTTGTGGACTTCATGTTTGACAAATCTGGGTTTTTCAGGCCTCATTTTTGTTGGAGCTTCAAGGTGGTTAGATTTGGGTTTTAGACCTTCATTGTTTTATCGACCCTCCTGTTAGTTACTTAGGGTTTAGTTGTTTTGTTTCCTCGGCCCTTGTTGGCTTAGGTTTGCTTCATGTCGGTTATATCTGGTTCTGAGACCATGTTGATTTTCTGGTGTTAGTTTCTAGTTTGGACGAGCTGCGTCTCGATCCTAGGTTGCTTAATGTTTGTAAAATTTGGGGATCTAGCCCTTTGTTGTACCCAGTGATTGAGTTTGTTTTTGTATTGAGGTGCCGCTGGCGTTCTCTGTGTTACTTGAGGGATTACCCTTGGCCTTGTTTTCAGGTTGAAAACTCGGTTTCTATAAAACAAAAAATTGCTGATAAAAAAAAATTAGAGTGTTATTGGAATGACTCTAGCACCTCCAATAATAGTTGTTTGGAAATCCAAAAAAAGAGGCTTAATTATAGTGGTTAAGTTTTTAAAGAGAGAAATAATAAAGAAATAAGATTTGAGGAGAAAGTGTTGGTGGCTGTTAAATCCTATAATTACTAAAGGCGCAAAGGGTTTTTTTGAGGAGAGAGAATACTATATACTCTTTCTACTACACCAGAACAACTACTCTTGAGCCCATTCATTGTAAAGGTAGTTGTTTGGAAGAGAGAGAAACTCAAACTATGACTCCAAACAACTACCTAGATTTAAACCATGGTAGATGCTCTAAAGTATAATGAAAAAAATATTAAAATATTATATACATGGAGACCTATAGTAAAGTTAGACTATCTATATAACTACTACCTCTCGTGATCTTCCTGTATTCTCTTTTTTCTCTTTCTTCTTCTATCTTCCTTTTCTTCGCGGTGTCCGTGTAGTCTTTGTGAGCATCACTTATTACGGCATTTCCAGGTCTGGATTTCAATTGCCGCAACTTGCTACCTTACCACTCCTAACGGGCATAAATTAATTAGCCGCTTATATCCGTTCAACCTTGTAAAATTGGGACGATAAAGCTATTTTTTTCGGTCAGGCGACGTCTAGATTTGATCTTTACAGTCTAGAAAACAATGAACAAAGGGATTTGGAACAATGGTTTCATGAATTTGACTGAATTATGGTTTCATGTATTTGTAATACTATTTTGGGATATATGACGCTCCTAAGAGCATCTCCAATAATAAATAACTATCTAGTTGCAGGGATGGTGGTAAGAGCACATTTTGAGTTTATCTTTTTTTCAAACAATTAGCTCCTACCACTAGCTCTACAATGGTAACAACTAGCTAGTTGCAGAAGCTAGTTGTTTGTGTGTTTTTGTACTTTTTGATATTTTCAAAACAACCTCAAATTAAACTACTATTTTTTATTTATGTCAAATATGAAAGACATTATATCACTCTAATTATGATCGGCATCTCTAAATTTAGCCCAAATATGATCGATGAGGTTACTGTGGAGTCGGTGAGGAACTTCTCGATCTCAGAGCTTTGTTATATGGCCCATGATACTTGTGATATTCACCGTTGGTGGTGGTCATATGTGGGTCGTTGCGGTCGAGACACCAATATCTGCAAACAGATTAGTGGGGTACTCAACGATCATGTTGCGCAAGATAATACAAGTAGTCATGATGACTGCGAGTTAGTTCCTATCCCATATTCGGCTCGGACGAATGATGATATGAAAGCTAGTCTGCAGAACTCCAAATGCTCGTTCGATATCCTTCCTCTCCGCTTCTTGGTTTCTAGCAAAACACTTTTGTTTTGCCGTTTGTGGACATGGTATTGTTTTCACAAATGTCGCCCGAGGAGGATAAATTACATCTATCATGCAATAAGGGGTTGTGTACTCGTATCCGTTGACCTTAAACTTAACCGGTGGAGAGAAGCCTCGATCTGCCTGGTAAAACAATATTGACCTATTCATCACGTTGATGTTGTTGTTGGAGCCCGGTGTTCTAAAAAAAACATGCCATATCCACTTGTCTTGGGATGCAACGACTTTTAGAATGATTGTGGGGACGTTCATGTGGTATTTGCTCGACAATTGTGCATCCCATACCACCAAGTAGAACTTCCCAACGCACTCCAAAACAGTGCTCACCGCCATGCGCAAGTACTCGCCAACGATATCAGCGGGACCTCCATAACAGAGCTTCCGAAGTACTGCCATACACTTCTAGTGTGGAGAGAATATGGGCTTCCCTGTAGCATCGGGCCGTTGACGAAAGTAAGCGTACCGCTCACTCAATGCATTCATGATTCGTAGGAAAAATTCCCTCGACATCCGGAAGTGACACCAAAATTGTTGCTCACTGTATACCGAAGTAGGCGCGAAGTAGTCAGCTATCAACCGCTCGTATGCGTCGTCGCGATTTCTCTCTATCATTCTCCGCTTTGGTGCCACCAACGACTGTAACCCTTCGACCTCCCCATCTTCTTCCATTTGATGCACCCTTGCCGAAATCCGACCGTGAAGTTGCCTAACCATTAGTTCAGCCATCCTTTCCGCCGCTATCTCCATTACTCGGGGAGTCATTTGAGTCAATTCCGTTATTGTTGGATAACGATCCATCGAAAAAACAATAACGAAGTTTGAAAGAGAAAAAGAGATGTAAAAGAGAAGATGTGTGAGTTTTGTGTGGGGGTGATAGTGTATTTATATGATATATTAGTTTTTTTTTTTAATTCTGCCGCTGTCATGCGTCGCGTCACATTGGGTCTGAGACGATGCGTCTTGTCGTTGCAATAATCAACGGCGACATGCTACAACGAGAGGTGTTGTAGCGTCTCCAACGTCGAGGAACAGCTGCAACGACGCCAAAACCACGACCGCTTGAGATGCACTAACCCCCAACTATTCGTCAAAATCAAATCTTAATCGTCACTAACCTTTTGTTTCAATTCACATGTAGAACTTTTATATTTTTTTCAAAAACTAACAATTACTATTTATTTTGACGGATACGAAATGTCAAAATTACACTCAATTCCAAACCTCTTTTGAATGTTAAAGTTGTAGTACCCACTATCTATAAATTCCTCCACATATACAGGACTATAAATACACATCTCCATCCCCATAACAAATCCTCAAAAACTCCACATTCCACACCTCAATCTCGATTCCTTTAATGTTATTTGTCCTTGAGAAACCAGAAACATAATGACCAACATTTCAAGGTCCTTAACAGATGCTGCCCTGAATCTCTTTACTCTTGCAATCTCTTCCTCATATCCTTGACCTTTCTCTTCATCATAATCCTTAGAAAAAAATCTTAAAATTCCCTTAAAAACTCACATTTCTAGCTTTCGGATCGATACCCATCAAAATTAGCTTGTCAAGGTTTGTCCTTTCTATGTTGTCTCAAAATGGGTTTTGACTTAATCAACAAGGGGCACCTCCACCATGTCCACTTCTCAAATCTCCACTACCCATCACCATGACCAAATTCACAAGGAGTTGAGAGATGTCCCAAAAGGGTGTTCTGTAGTGAAGGTGCGCCATGACTTTCTCGACGGTTTTGAGTTTGTCGATGTTAATCATTGTATCCTGAAAGACCGTTGTCCATAAGGGGTAATAAGTGTATTAAGAAAAGGGAAAATTTCATTTTAATACCCTGCCAAACATTTAATTTCACTTTGATACCCTGACATAATTTTTTTGCACTTTCATACCTAAACCAAACATTTAATTTCACTTTAGTACCCAGCAGTTAACTTTCTGTTAGTTTGGATGCAAAAAGGTAAAAAGACCATAATACCCCTAACTATTACTCAAATTTTCAAACTCATGCCATTGGTTCAGAATTTGAAAATAAGTGAAATGACAATAATACCCTTCATTGTTTGGGTGTAAAAATGAAAATTTTCACTATTTTAAAAATAAAATCATTTTTTTTTATAAATTCAATTTTTATTTATGAAAATTATTTTTATTTTCAAAAATTCAGGTTTTAATTTTTAAAATACATAAAAATCAGATTTTATTTTTTAAAATTCAGTTTTTATTAAAAAATTAAGGGAAAATTTCATTTTGCCACCCTGTCAAACATTTAACTTCAGTTTGATACCCTGACATAATTTTTTATCAGTTTCATGCCCTAACCAAACTTTTAATTTCACTTTCATACCTAGCCGGGTAAAATGTCCAAAATACCCCTAACTATTACTCAAATTTTCATCTCATGCCATTGCCTCAGAATTTGAAAAGAAGTGAAATGACAATAACACCCTTCATTGTTTAGGGTGTTAAACTGAAAATTTCAATAATTTTAAAACAAAATCAGTTTTTTTTTTATAAATTCAATTTTTAATTTCAAAAAAATCATATTTTAATTTTAAAAATACATAAAAAAAGTTTTTTTTATAAAAATATTTTTTTTATTAAAAACTGTTTAATATATAAAAAATCATTTTTATTTATATTAAAAAAAACTGGAACAGCTTCGTCTTCTCCAGCGTCCACTCCGGCAACCCCTCCTCCGCCGTCGAGCTTCGTCCCCGGCCACCCCCACCTCCGGCGCCTCCTACTCACTCTTCCAACCATCACCACCTCCCACTCCCTCGTCGTCGCGATTTGGTTCAGATCTGAACCAAATCAACTCGCGATTTGGTTCAGATCTGAACCAAATCAGCTCGCGAAAAAGGGATCGGACAAAGGGCGAGGACGACCTGGACGAGCTGAGGACGAGGCGGTATTGGAAGGCCGGAGAACGAGTCGGTCGTGACGGGGCGGAGACGTGCGGCGGACCCAACCCAGCAACCTCGTTCTGCAATCGAAGACAGATTTGGTTCAGATCTGAACCAAATCGCGACGACGAGGGAGTGAGAGGTGTTGATGGTTGGAAGAGGGAGTAGGAGGCGCCGGAGGTGGGGGTGGCCGGGGACGAAGCTCGACGGCGGAGGAGGGGTTGCCGGAGTGGACGCTGGAGAAGAAGAAGTTGTTCCAGTTTTTTTTAATATAAATAAAAATGATTTTTTATATATTAAACTGTTTTTAATAAATAAAAAAATTTATAAATTTTTTTTTTATGTATTTTTAAAATTAAAATATGATTTTTTGAAATTAAAAATTGAATTTATAAAAAAAACTGATTTTGTTTTAAAATTATTGAAATTTTCAGTTTAACACCCTAAACAATGAAAGGCATTATTGTCATTTCACTTCTTTTCAAATTCTGAGGCAATGGCATGAGATGAAAATTTGAGTAATAGTTAGGGGTATTTTGGACATTTTACCCGGCTAGGTATGAAAGTGAAATTAAAAGTT